>CAXKWD010000016.1:1262497-2524994 GCA_964059195.1 Ectobius pallidus
TGTGAACTAATGCGTGAAAACTTTAATTTTAACTGCATACGAGTCCCGACGTTTTTTATTTGACCGACTGTTCATTGGCTTACCATCCGAATTGTTTTACATGTAATAATTTCAAATTAAAATAAAAGTATATATTGTAGAAAGTATCTTGCAAATCGTATGAATTAAAATTTAAAGCTGATTTTCACGAAAATGTATTAAAGTGAAACAATTAGTTTTAATACTTATTAAAACAAAGTGTGTGTGGAACGCCATGCGGCAGAAGTGAAACTTTTTTTTATTTTTTCAATTTTGGATTATTGGATTTTTAAAATTTTGGATTGTTGGACTTTTTAATATTGGGTTTTTGGACTTTTTAGATTTTGGATTTTTTAAATTTCTGACCTTTTTATTCTTTAATTTTGGATTTTTACATTCTTTTACATTTTAGATCATTGAATTTTTTTAGTTTTGTATTTTTGTATTTTTTATTTAATTTTGGATTTTTTTATTTTTATATTTTAGAATTTTATAGTTTTGGATATTTATGTTTTAAATTTTGGATATTAAGATTTTTTAATTTATTATTTTTTAAATTTTGGACTTATTAATTTTGGTTCTTTGAATTTTTTTATTTTGAAATTTTAGATTATTTAAATGTTGGATCTTTGATTTTTTATTTTTTGTATATTATAATTTTGGATTTTTTAACTTTTTAAATTTTGGATTTTTTAATTTTTAATTTTTGGGCTTTTTCAGTTTTGGATAAGCCTAATTATTGAGTTGATTGTTTTTTGTGCAGTCCGTTCCGTCACACCTCACTAATTTCGTGACGATTTTGAGCGTTACACACGCTCTCGATTTACCCCTACCGCGGCTAAAGAAGTTTTACTTAAAAAATTAGCGTTATCGTCATTTAATTATGTTAGTTTAGCGGTAGTGTAAATTGTGTTATTTCCCGACCTAATTCCTGCATTATCAAGCACAAAAATAAGTTACTGTGTCATCAGGACTTTGAAAAACAAATTTATTTCTGCAGCTATATAGGTTCATTAAGTAGCTTCTGAGACTGCTGCCCATTCCCACTCAACAGATGGCACCTCTGTGCTAGTGGACAGTTTGAACAAAGGGAATAGAGTAGAGTGGGCGGTATTCTTATTGAGAGTATTTGCTAATACTACAACCTGAGTGACACTAAATGAACAAAGTATACTTATAGTTTACACTAATTTCTTACCTTTTTACATCATGTAATTATTTGCACTAAGTTGTTCTATTCTATTTGTATGTCAGATTCTAGGTATTCTTGAATATTATAAAAAGGATTTTTTTGAAGCCAGGAATATAGTTTTTTGTATATAAATTTGGGGACATTTCTTGAAGTTTATCTGGTAATTTGTTATATAATGTTATCCCAATATTGTTATGGTATCCTTTTGTTTTGTTTAGCCTACACCTAATTAGATCAAGTTTATTATGATTTCTAGTCTGATATGTATGTACTTGACTTCGTGTTTGATAGTTTTCTATGTTTTTTTTTTTACTAATGACAAGACATCAAAAATGTATAAATTTATTATTGTTAGTATACCTGTCTCTATAAATAGAGGCTTGCAGTGCTCTAATTTTTTAGCATTAGTTATTATTCTAATTGCCTTTTTCTGAATGACTAATACTTGATTAATTCCTACCCCATTACCCCATACTACTAGACCATACCTTATTATGCTCTGAAAAAATGCATAATAGGCAGTCTTTACATAATTTAAAGATACACATTTCTTTAATCTACTTATTAAATATATTACAAGAGCCTTTCACAAACCACTTCTGTGTGTTCTTTCCATGATAGATTTTTGTCAATGGTTATTCCTAATAATGTTGCATTTTTTTCAATTTCATGATCATTTTCTGGAGTTAGTGTGACAAGTAATGATTTAGTTATTTCCTCATTCAAATATAGGCCATTATTTTTTAACCAGGCTGCTGCTTCTTCCAATGAACTTTTTGCTAAATTTTTTAATAGGTTAAGATCTTTATGGGTACTTAGTAAAGTTGTGTCATCTGCATATATTAATGAAAATGTAGATAGGTTTATGCTGATATCGTTAATCATTATTAAGAATAAAATTGGCCCCAACACTGAACCTTGCGGGACACCATATCTAATATTCAATATTTCAGAATGTTTACCATTTATATCTACCAACTGTTTTCAAGATAAGATTTTATCATTAATAACTCATTTCCTTGTACACCATAATGATTTAGCTTGCTTAGAAGAATATCATGTCTGACAGTCAAAAGCTTTGCTTAGATCACATAAGGTGATCTCCGCTGAACAGTTATCTTCTAAGGCTACAAGGAGTTGTGTAACTAGACTATCTACAAGACTTGTCGTTGAGCGCCCAGTTCGATACCCATATTGGCTATCATTGAAAAGTTTATACTTTTCAAAATAATTATAAATTTGCTTTTTGATAATTTTTTCAAAAATTTTCGCTATTATTGGTATGCAAGAGATTGGTCGATAACTCCCTGGTATTTTAGGATCTCCTTTCTTATACACCGGTACTACTCGAGAGAATTTTAAGGGTTGAGGAAAAACTCCCTGTGCTATGCATTGGTTTATGCAGAAAGTCAATGGTTCAAGAATCATATATATAATTTCTTTAATTACCCCGCTAGTTAGGCCATAGACATCTCTAGAATTTGAATTTTTCAGAGAATTTACTACCTTACAGACTTCTTCCTTAGTTACAAAAGTGAACTCACAATATACATCTGGCGGTTTGATAGTTTTCTGCAGATATCTATTAGTATTTTCAAGCGACACGTTTACCTTAGTGCTTATTTCCTCTACCGTCGATATAAAATAATTATTGTATACATCAGGTAATATCTCATTTGTGTGTATTGGCTTAGTTTTTCCAGCTGCTTCGTTAATCAAGGACCATGCTGTTTTACATTTGTTTGCTGATTTTTCAATATGTTCTTCATTACTTATTTTCTTTGCATCTTGTATAGCTATTCTATATGCACGCCTCTTTTCCTTTAATGCATTCAACACTACATCATTCTTAGTTGCTTTGTGAATATCATTGTATGTTAAAATATCTTGTTTCATATTATGCAGTTCAGGAGTATACCACTTTTTGTATTTAGACTTAGTTTTACTAGTACTGATATTATTCCTTTTGTATTCAAGTGTAAAAATTGTATTAAATATCTTCAAAATTGTTTCAAAAAAATTTGTAAAATTTAGCTCTGCAGATAGCTGATTCACCATACATAAATTCCAGTTTGTTTCTTGTAACCTATGTTTAAAATGTTCTATTTTCCAGGGTGTTATTTTTCTTATTAGTGTTTTTTCTACAGGTTGCTTGTTAATTGATTTATGCAATTGGTCATTATTTATTATTTAAAATTGGATTGCATCGTGATCAGCCAAACCTAGGTTAACTACTGCTATTTTGTAATCCTGTGGCATGTAGTTAGTCATGATATTATCTAAGCAGGCATTACCTCTAGTTGGTGTATTATTTGCACAATACATATTATATTGACGCAATAGGTTTAGCAAGTCTGTTACACTGGACTTGTTTTTCGTTATATCAAATTCTGCATTTCCAACGTGAAGACACTGACTAATGCGCAATTTCGCTAGAACTGTACCGAAATGTTTGTTTGATCTATTTGTGAAGGAAATGAATGTATGCAATTCTAAAATCAGTAGGCCTACAATACTTCAAACACTAGTACAATATTTACAATAATAATAATAATAATAATAATAATAATAAATTTATTTACAAGTAAAGGCGCTAAACCTACTTAACTTTAAACTCTAGTCTACAGGATAAACAGTCCTACAAGTAATTTTCAAATGGAAAGCGTTTTCCTTCACCGCCAATCACGTGTACGGGCTAAAGAAGTACCACTATCAGGAACTATTTATCTGTGATCAGGAAGGGTCTTCCTTCAGTCTCGCCGTCTCTGATTGGACCGCGTATCTAAGCGAGAGGATTCCCATTTGAAAAATACTTGTAGTCACCGGATTTACGATTTTTACATTTTGGGACTTGAACCCATCTGGGGTCGTATTCTGTAACTCCACCAACGCTCTCAACTACGATTACACCAATGTTACTAGAAAAAGTTATTCTGTAACTATTGGTGTCAAGAATCGATCTTGAAATCACACCAATATATTGCTGGAAATATTGGTGACACACCGACGGCTCCAAACCCCTCGGTGAGCTCAACAACAACTCGAAAGTACCAAAATATCGCAAAATTTGCAGAAATATCGACATATTTGTGATACAATGGCCGCTTATATCCTAATTGGGCGACTTCGTGATGGTGTCAATAGCTATATTTTCGTAATAACAGAGAAGGTACAGTATATATCCATTAATGAATAGATTCTTAGTATTTGTTAATATGTTTTTATCAATATGAAAACTAAATACATAATTTTATTTTGCAACAAGCATGTTTGAGGTTATGTTTGCATAATTGCACATAATATTAATTATTTTACTTTATCTTGTTTCAGATTTTGAATTGTAATCCATGTGATCTGCATTAAAGAGTGGACAACATAATATGCACCAATAATAAGCTTAACGAACACTTATGGGTGTCACCTCTATGTAGGCCTAAATTTTTTAATGTAGTGTAAAATTTTGTTCAGTTCATTCAAAAGAACAGTGCACAAGTAGGTCATTTGCAATTGAGAAAAACATCCCACTCAAGCAATGCTTCAAGTAGTGAGATGTTGTTGGCTTTTTGTAATTTTCAGGAAATAATGACGAAGACTGTGCTTATTAGAACTGAGCAAAGTGCCATGAACTCATGATACATATAATAGTTTTTTTGTACCAAAGTTTACTTTGTAAGTGTGTGTGTACTATATCACTCAGCAAAATATGATGTACATTGTCCTTACTTTTAAATATACTGGTAGCCTATATAGCGTTTACTAGTTTATAAAACTTTTCACACTTAGAGAAGCATCTGTTTTTAACTGCACAAAAAATATGCCTCCCTGCCAATGTAGCCTATTGTAATTGAAAATATTATTTAAATCTAGCTACAATATTGGCTTTACCAATTTTTTGTCTAATTTAAACCATCTATTTTATTCCCTCTAATTCCTTTTATAATAATATGAGCTATATTGTATCTCGTGATTTTCCGTCAAGTGGGTGTGGCTTATACTATGTAAGTTGAAATGCATGTTGAATTTTCAGAGCCATTTTCCCATAACTTGATATTTTCAACACAAAAGGCACAATATCTCTTAAAGTAATGGTCCAAATTGCATGAAACTTTGCACACCCATAGTTTTTTGTGTGTTCTAGAGGATAAACCTAAATAATCTGATGTATTTGCAACAAAAGATTATTTCACTTGTGAACATGATGTGAAAAAATTCGTAATAATTTTATATTGAAATTTTAAAATGCCTGAAAATTGTATCAGGCATACCACAGTATAAATTGATGGTTTATCCTCGAGATTATAGTGTCAGCTGTGAATAAAAAAAATATTACACCAATCAGATTTACTTTTGCATGAAATCATGTTACTTAGGCTTAATCGCATGCTGAAAAATAAAATAATTTTCTAATATCAACCTTCATATTTGTGACACTGTAATAATTTTTGTGCTCATTTCAACCCCCAAATGTATACTTCTAATGTCCAAAATTTCATTTTATTATTGCAAATAGTGTTGAAGATATCGAACAGTTACTGCAATGCCTGCTTGGGCATGGTCTCTTGGTGTATGAGCCCCTTAAGACACTTTTTCAGTGATATTATGGTGTTATTTAAATTAATATATAATTATGAACAACTATGAGGCCAATTGTAATGTTTCAAAGTACTGTGTAAATTAAATACTAATGAATTCATTTTAAGTTAACCTAAAACGCAATTAATTTATTTCAAGGGTTTTATAAATGTCATAAAAGCAGTAGGCAAGATAAGATACTCTTATTTGCTTAAACTTTACTATTTGCTTTATCTATATAAAAATAATTTTATAATTGGCTTGTGTTCTATAAATTAAGTAAAAACTCCTACTGAATTTTTTTTTTACTTTCTCTGCCTGTACCATAGGTAATACAGATAAAGGAAGTATTGTTTTCGACCCCAACTTTGAAGTTGAGTTTTTAGCCCAAATACACATTTTGAGGTATTCTGAATCCCCAAATACTATTTTCGGAAACATGTCTGTGTGGTAGTGTGTCAACAGCCTAGCTCCAGAATGGAAAATCGTAAGAATTTTTTTTTGTATTTGGGTTGGGTACCTTCTGAAGATGTGACACAAGGATTGGCGACAAGTTTCTCTTATTTTTAAAGGGACTTTACATGAAAAAATGTTCGTTTTTCGCGATTTTATCGATTTGTTTAAATTTTGCACATGGGTTGCTTATAAGTTACTTGGACTTAAAACTTTATTTGAAACTTTTTTCGAAGAAATTCTCTTTAGGGTAGTTATAAGCCACCCACTCTGAATACGTGCTAAAAGTTTTATTTGAAATATTTTTTCGAAGAAAATCTCTAAAGTGTAGTCTTTATCAGAATGTGAAGTGAGAAAAATGTATTGTGCATGCTTAAAGTAAAGAAAGTTATGAGAGTACAATAAATATATTTTATTTGGGTTGTGTATCCTTCGGGGATGTGATGTGTTAAGGACATTCTCTTTATTTATACAACCAATTTACATTACAAGAATGTCATACACAATAATTATATTATACTGAGAGACTAACTTTTATTTGAACAGAGATTGGAAAGTTCATTCCTTTCACTGAGTATGAATCCAGCAACATTTTGTTAAAATGAGTATTCTGAAAAGGGCTACATCTTACTTTCTGTTAATCGTTAAAATGAATACTTTCACACAAACAAGGTGAGTTGCAATGGAAATATATAACTACTTCGAGATTGCATATTTTTTTATAATCATAATTTAAATCAGACATTGGCAAACTATTGCGGAATTTGCTAATTGGATTCCCCGAGATACCCTCCTTATTATATATATATATATATATATATATATGACAGTAAACATTACTAAAAACCATTGGCATTTTGCGAATTTCTCCTATTATTATAAATCCGCCTTTTCCCCCTATAAGCGTCTTGCAACATGACAGTACGTGTAATATAAACGCCCACTTTCAAAATATATACATGAAATTAAACTCCCGCCCAGTTTGGAAATTATGAAATCACATTCCCGCACTCCATCAGCCAATGATATTCATTGCAGTTTGTTAAGACAGATTTCTCATAGCTACTTTCATTGCCAACATTCACGAAAATTCACAAAGTTATTGGTGGGCCTCAACAACGGTTCTCCAGATACCAACAGGGAGTTACAGAATCGCTCACGCTCTGGCCGTTGGTATCTTGCTGTCGGTTGTTGAGCTCTCAACAACACCAATGCGTTGGTGACGAAAGTTACAGAATACCGCCCCTGCAGGTAATAGAGCTCAATGTGCAGAACACATGCCTGGGGTTTTGGTGCATATATTGGCAGCAGTGACTTCAGATGTTGCCTCCATTTCTAGTCTCGGCACTTCGGGAATCTTCGCAGTTCATAGCATATCAACGTGAACTTTCGGACTTAGAAAATGTTCGAGGGACTTATATCATTTATGGATGATTTTTGCCAATACACTGGCAATACAGATTAAAATGCTATACTTCAGAAAGCATAAGCACAAACAGTAGATATAGCATTGGATTTTATAATGAAAATTGTCACCTGTCGAGTAGCCTCATTACCAGCATTTGTTTAGGAATAATAATTGGTAGAAGTGCACTTCAGCAAAGTTTACGTTCCCTTTATTTGAAAACCATTTTTTTTATGAATCTGAATTTCTACTTCATACGATATGCATATGCAATTACGTGCTTCCCGATCATCTTGTGATATGTTGAGGCCTCAGCCGATCATGCGAAATATTCTATTTGCAGCGAAGTTTGTTTGAATCACAGATATAGAGGAATAGATCGGCAGCGTCGTATCCTTATCC
This sequence comes from Ectobius pallidus, assembly GCA_964059195.1. Lineage (NCBI taxonomy): Eukaryota > Metazoa > Arthropoda > Insecta > Blattodea > Ectobiidae > Ectobius > Ectobius pallidus. Next base: position 1,270,540 of record CAXKWD010000016.1, read on the forward strand.
TTAACTGCAGGTGGCAGTGATGCCGAGTCAGGGGGAAGAGGGGCAAGGGGAGCAGTGCCGACGCCATATTGGTATCACCACGTATTCATTACGGAAAATTGTTTTTCTTCCTACATAATCCCGAATATATAGTGAAATGGTGAATCACAGTAATGTTTGGGAATCCTGTAATTTCAAATACATACTATACCACTAATAACGGAGGTCAAATTAACATTCACTTATAAATTTGTCAAATTACTATTGCTTAAACTGGGTCTATTACGGCTATTTTCATTCAATACTGGTTTACGGAATAATTGTCTGGGGAAACTGCAGCGAATGGGAAAGCATCTTCAAAATAAATAAAAAATCATACGAATTATGACCCATTCATCCTACAGGGAATCAATCAGGCCACTCTTTAGAGATCTACAAATATTAACATTTCCTTCAATATATTTACTAGAGCTTCTAACTCATGTACACATTAATTTTGACCAATACAACACACAACATACTCACGAACACAACACCAGAAACCGAGTTGTTAAAATTCTGTTCCCATAGATTAACCCTCCAACAGCATACACCACAATACATGGGCATAAAAACATACAATAAAATGTAAAACGAAACAAAAGCATCAAATAGCAGACAATTCAAAATTAAAATTTAAAACTGGTTTTTGCAAAGAACATATTACTTAATCAGAGAATTCCTTGAATATGAGGTTAACATATAATTATGATTAATAAAAAAAAGTGTGCGTGGAACGCCACGCGACAGAAGTGAAACTTGTTTTAATTTTTTGATTTTTTCAATTTTGGAATATTGGATTCAAGCAGCAATCACTGTTTTTTTTGTAGCTGCTTCTTCTAGCCAGGGCAATAGCAAGGTCCTTCTGCGCTCTCCAATACTGGGGGTCTGAACAATTTTTTTTAAATTTCTGTAAAATTGTTTATTATTTCAATATAAAAACACTGTTATTATCAAAGAAAACCTAAACCTCAATTTGAAAATGAATTTTGGATTGTTGGACTTTTTAATATTGGGTTTGGACTTTTTAATTTTGGATTTTTTAAATTTTTGTTCTTTAAATTTTTTTATTTTTGGAATTTTAGATTTTTAACTTTGGATTTTTTAAATTTCAGATCATTGAATTTTTGTTCTTGGATGTTATATATAATTTTTTATTTTCGATTTTTAATTTTGGATTCTTTAATTATTAAATTTTGAATTTTTAAATTTTTTTAAGTTTTGGATAGTCCTATATGGTCTTTTAAATTTTTTATGTAAATTTTGGATTTTTTACTTTTTAATTTTGGAATATTTTAAATTTTGTATCTTTGAATTTTTTTTATTTTGGATTTTTTAATTTTTGGATTTTCGATTTTTTAATTTTGGATTTTTACATTTTTTAAATCTTGGATAAGCCTAATCATTGAGTTGATTGTTTTCTGTGCAGTCCGTTCCGTCACACTTCACTAATTTCGTGACGATTTTGAGCGTTACACAAGCTCTCGATTTACCCCTATCGTGTCTAAAGAATGTAAGATTTGAGATTTTCCTGGCGAAGAGTATGAATAAATTTTTCCCGGGTAGACATGCCTGAGGACATCAAAAAACAGGCGATGCCACATGGCTCAGTACCTCCTAGGCTGTACGGACTCCCGAAAATTCACAAAGAAGGAGTCCCTCTACGACCGATAGTCAGTGCAATAAGAGCTCCAACATACAGACTCGCGAAACATCTATCCAAGCTACTGCAGCCTTTAGTGGGGAGATGTATACATCATGTGAGGAACTCAACTGAGTTTGTCAACACTCTCCAAGACATCACAGTCAATGACGGTGACTTGCTGGTCAGCTTCGACGTAGTCTCGCTGTTCACACGGGTGCCTGTAGAAGATTCACTGGAACTACTTAAACCACACTTCAGCCATGATATAATACAGCTATTCCGACACACCCTGACTTCCACATACTTTCTCTACGGCGGGAAATATTACGAACAGACCGACGGGGTAGCTATGGGATCTCCGCTCTCTCCGGCCATAGCTAATCTATACATGGAGCATTTTGAGCAGAAGGCGCTTGAAACAGCACCCTATAAACCCACCTGCTTCTACAGGTACGTGGATGACACGTTTGTAATCTGGCCTCACGGACAGGAGAAGCTCCAAGTATTCCTCGACCACCTCAACAACATACACCAGAGTATCACTTTCACGATGGAGATAGAAAAAGATGGCTGTCATCCATTCCTTGACATATTAATACAACGTAAGACCAATGCCACACTAGGTCATAGGGTGTATAGAAAGAAGACTCACACCGACCTTTATCTCAACGGCAATAGTCATCACCACCCAGCGCAACGTAGAGGAGTACTTAACACCCTCATCAACAGAGCAATCCATTTCGGACAAAGAAAACCTGCCTGATGAACTGAACCACCTGAGGAGGATATTCTTACAAAATGGATTCCATGAAAGGGAAATTCGATTGGCCCTGAAAAGGACCGTTCGTCAGGCAACACCTCCAACACGAGACCCTGATGACACTACAAGCACTGCAGTACTGCCGTATTTCGGTAACTTATCACAGAGATTAGCCCGAATCTTGAGGAAATGGAAGATCAGAACAGTCTTCAAACCACCTATGAAGACCAGAAGCCTCTTGAGACAGGTGAAAGACGACTTAGGTCTCAGAACACCAGGTGTGTACCGCATCCCCTGTGAATGCGGCAGGGCTTACATCGGGCAGACTTCACGGACTATTGACCAGCGCTGTACTGAGCATGCCCGCTGCATCAGACTCTTCTATCCCGATAAATCTGCGGTGGCAGAATATACCATCAACTTGGAATTCCGGGCACAGGATTGATTTCGCAAACGCTACAATCCTCGCGAAGACTTCAAGGTTCTGGGACAGATTAATCAAGGAAGCGATCGAAATTAAGCTTGAGGCTAACAATTTCAATAGAGACGGAGGCCTCAGCATCAACCCTGCCTGGAATCACTGTCTCAAACAACTAAAAGACAGTAGAAGCCGATTGGCCGAAAAAAAGACGATGGAAAAATGAATTGGCGCCTGATTGGTCGACTCCTCGCAACTCGCGATCTGTATATATACCACCTCGGCATGACAGACTCGACACTTCAGTATCCCTGAGGATGGAGGCAGCGTGGGCCTCTGAAACGTCGGAGACACTTGATCTTCAAACCTGGCTGTCTACCCGGGAAAAATTTATTCGTGTCTAAAGAAGTTTCACTTCAAAAATAGTAAAAGAATTCATTCCATTTTCAAGCACTAGAAAGATAATTACATTAGTGTTAGATTTTCCTTATTTGTAATAATGATTTACAAGTAATATAGTAAAGGCCTAAGCTAGAATATTTCTAGTTTGTAACTTTAGCAAGTATAAGCTCAAATTGACGAGTCACCAGTTTACCAGCCAAAGCTGAATAAATGTAAAAGATATGTGACTATAAATTAACATTAATCCTACAGAAGCATCTTCTGTGTACAGACTTGAGACTATTAGGTTCTACATGCACTTTGGCACTTTTGTTATATCAGTTTACCTGATTTTATTATAAGTTAGTACATAAGTGTGACGTCTACTGCTGTAATGGCCGAATGACAATAAAACTGTATTTATTAATTTATTTACTGGATTGTGAAATTCCAATTAAAACAGCTTTAAAAAGCATTTCTTGTTTGATTCCCGCGCCCGCTTCCCTTCCTCTCGTCAGATTGGGCCGTATTCATAAAGAAAAGGATATGCTTATCCATTTATCGTTTCCCATTTTGAAAACCGTGTAACACATTTATTTAACAAAGAAATAAGATACATTGAACATTTTTAAATGCCTTACAGTCTTGGATTTGCAATTCTGGTCTTACTTTTTTAATATGATGTCCTTGAAATGCCCTCCATTAACTTCAACACATTGCTGCAATCTCCCTCGTACACTGGCCATTACGCGATGTTGGTGTCTTGCGTAACATTTGCAATTTCCTGCAAATCCACGCATAATCCACTTCATAGTTAAGGTCGTGGGGTGGTGTGCTATTGCAGCACAGGGTATTATTGGCCCTTATTTCTTTGAGATGGTACTTCGGTGACTGTCAACTCTGAACGTTACAATCACACGCTGCAAACTTTCTTCCTACCAGAATTGACACATCGTAACTTGGATATTGAGAGATTGTGGTTTCAACAGGATGTTGTTGTAGCACATACTGCACATCTTTCAATGGACACCCTTCATGCTGCTTTCCCCGGCCGAATTCTTTCCAGTTTGGCGATATCCAATGGCCCTCCAAATCTCGCGACCTTACAGCACCAGATTTTTTTTTCTGTGGGACAATCTGAAGTCTAAAGTTTTCGCTCATGCCCTACCTGACATTAACAGTCTTAAAAATGCAGTTCAGCAGGAAATTGCAAATGTTACGCAAGACACCACACACCAGTAACAATGGCCAGTGTACGAGGGAGATTGCACCAATGTGTTAAAGTTAATAGAGGGCATCTCAAGGAAATCATATTCAAAAAGTAAGGCCAGAAATGTAAATCCGAGACTGTAAGACATTTAAAAATGTTCAATTGTGACGGACTTTCCTTACTTTATGCTATGGGCGACCAAACTTTTGAAGGCGCTCTTACTTTATGCTATAAAGTTCCCTAACTTCTTGAATTAAATCTTCGCCAAAATCTGTGACGACTAATATGTGATTATTCTCAATCGTAGTACATAAGTTTACTGAACTCCTACAAAACAAGGTCACTTATGCACCTGTCGTGTCATCATAACACTGCCTGCATAGTCCACATTCCAACGTTCAATACAACTACCTCTGTCACCGGGTGACTGCAAATTTCCTACTCCCAGTCTACTTTCTCTTTCTTTTAACAATTTACCCAGTTTTGATAATATTGATGAAAATTTATATTAACGGGCGCCATCATCAATACGCTTCCTCTTTCCTTTTTGTTATATATCAGCCCAGTCACAAATTAAATTATAGATACACAGGCTATGTACCTACATGCCTCTCGACTAGCTTTTAATTTTAACAGCGGAGACGGGAATGGATTCGGATTTATCTTTCTTTTATTATTTTGCTCCTTCTTTTTCTCCTTTTTTCAATACTCACTACCCAGGTATATACTTAGCCCAAAAATCAGCGATTCTCAAACCATTACAAGGATAAGGGTCAAAAATCTGAACTTCACGTTAATTTACTTTGCATAACAATAACCATAATTTATTTAATTTATTATTTTTTTTTTCTTTTCTTTCAACAATAACAATCTTATATACAATAAATTACATTTACACTACATTAATCATTCAACACTTTTATTGGTAGGATAGTACTTAATTTTTCAAGGTTAGTATACCCAATTTTTAACTGTATAAGTACGTTCTCTGTTCAACAATAACAAATTCCTAATTAATTATACTAATCTCCTTTCTTTCTTTATTTCCAGGTATCTACTAGAACGTCTCGTATTATTTACTACTAACTTGTGTAGTCACTTACATTTGCAACTTCAGGATGGTTCAATATATATATTATACCTTCTTTTTTTTTGAATAAATAAAGGTTTTCAATTCATAATCCAGTCCTTAACTCTACAAATTACACTCAATAATCCCACCTATGTCTCCTTTACGAGTCTACTAGTCATCTTAGTCCATGAAGAATTGTATTTAAAGATAGATAGGAAAGACAGTCTCATGAAGAAAGAAATAGAAGTTTAGGCCTATACCCACAGAGTGACTGTGGCGATAGACCACCGATACAGGAGCGGCGTCTAGATCTTGAGTTACAAACAATCTGACTCCTCTCCTGCAACCGGGAAAATATTAATGGGCCGCAAACAAAAATAAAATTTTGTAAATCGATGTCAGAGGTCCCTGACACTCTCTCCTAGAGGCACGTGGGGCCGTTGTTCGCCTCCAACATCGATGGCTTTCACAATCTCTCATAAATTTCTTTTCTTTATATGTTACTAGTATAGGCCTTGCCTACTACCAGATTTTATTTGTTTGATTCGGGATACTTCCGGCGTTCCCTCACCTCACCCTTACAATCTCTAGTACTTGTTCATAAACTACTTATCATCAGTACACTACTCGTAATTACCTATTCTCCTCTTTCTAACCTGACCAATCATCAGCTATTATCTTTTAACCCCTTTCTTTCTTTAAGTAGAGTTCCTTTCAGCTTATACCATTGATTTAATTCACTTGGTGGTTATTCTAGTTTTCCTACTTCTTAAGTTACTACTCTTCAGCATGGGCACCCAATCTTCTTTTGTCTCTAAATTCCCTAGAATTCTAACTGAAACTAATTCACGCCCAGATTAGTAAGCTTCTCTATAACCCCTGTAGTGACTTCTACTTCTACCCTAACATGTAAATTTTCCAATGGTACACACCTACTGCATTACCACTCGTAGGCCTTCTTTTGCCCTTCAATCTTTCCACTTCTTATCCCCCTCTACCATATTCCATACACCTTCGCTTGTAGATAAATCTCTATAAAAAACATAACTTAACACTACAGGCCAGCATGAAATCTATTTATAGATAGTCACCCGTCACCTGAAAGAAACCCAAGTGGGAGGGGCCCTCGTAAGAAGTACTAAGCATGCCCCTTAATTACCTTTCTTCCTTACTCCCCTCGCGTCCTGTCTCAAAAATAACAAAGTTTATATGAGCATCACCAATTGCCCCTAGCTATGTATTCATTCGTGGGACAATCACCCATAAAACCCCAAAGTGAAGAGATCTATCTTTGGCATTCAGCGGTTAGGCTCTTGACTGCTCTTTCATAATTAACTTAGACCAGAAATAGAAAATAGTTGGATTACTGGATTTCATCACTTTACTTCTAGAATTCTCACTTCTATGTTCCTATTCTATTCTTTTATCATACGATACGGCGTCTAATCGCCACACATTACTTAGAAACCATCCTTACAAAAAAAGGAATATCTCAATTTTCTCACTCCCCAAACAATAAGAAAAAGTCTAGACGATTATACTCAACCAGTGATGTCCAACTTATCCTCCGATCTTGAGTTGTCTTCCATTACTTCCTGATGTCCATATCTGCTCTTATTCAGAGCGAGCAGTCACGACTCACTCTCACAGCTGATGTTCGCTGTAGCGGTGTCTCGTACTGGCCGACTTGGTGTATTCTTCTGATTAATGACTATCTCCATATAGCCGTGTCAAGGAAGTTCACAACCAGAATTTCCTTTAGATGAAAGTCTGACACACCATTATGCCAGAACGCCTCTACCGCTGTCACACATCCCAATCTCGTCTTCTCCCTTCTGCCTTTTCAACTTCTCTCTCTCGTGGTCAGGCACGTACTCCTAACCGTCTTTCAGGTTCCACACGTCTCTCTCGTCGATTCACCGTCGACGCATGCGCACCTCTCCTTTTCTGTAATTCAAATAAATTCAGGGCAGTATCGATAATCATGAAAATGTTCAATATCGATTAGTTGCGGTCCCCCAACCCTTCCTTTGTTTAGGAATGGTCTCCTATCGTTGATTATGCACGACGCTATTTGCGTCGTGACATTCTTCCCGCACTCACCATAAAAAAAATAATGTTGACACAGGTCACATTTTTTTTTTTTTTTTTGTGCGTGTCTCTTTTACCAGCCTTAAAGAACTTTTACCCAGGTACAAAAGGTTTCAAGTCTTTAACGTGCCACTTCCCCAACTGTTTACCAAAACGGTTCGTCAGTTCATAACTATTCTCGCTAAGCTTTTTCTTGATTATAAAGGGGCCGACGAACTTTGCACTTAAGCCTGCTGCATAAGCTTGTGAGGCATCACTTAATTTAAAGTTTCTTCTTAACACAAGATCTCCTGGACAAAATCTCACCTCTCTCCTCCGAAGATTATAATAATGACTTGAATTCTTATAGGCGGTTTCTAAGTTATGTCTAACCATTAAACGTACCGTTTTCAATTTATTGAGTCTCTCCACCCAAAGTTTTGGAATTTCTTTATAAATCGGTTGGTTTTCCACCTTTTCAATCCTACTGATAATTTCAGGCTCCTTCCCATAATTTAGCATATAAGGAGTGCATCCAGTGGAACTATGCTTAGCCGTATTTATAGCAAAATTAAATTCTCTCAAATACACGTCCCAAACTGTCTGATCCTTTTGAATGTAACTAGAAATCATTGTTTTCAATACTCTATTGACTCTTTCTACTGGATTTCCTTGTGGTGAATATACAGGTAAATAACAAGGAGTTATATTAAAAGCTTTAGCTATCTCTCGCATTAATTTACTAGTGTATTGCGGTCCATTATCCATCAGCAAATATCCCGGAATTCCCCATTTAAGGATAATCAATTCATAAAATGCTTCCGTAACTGCTCTACTGGTTGCTTTCCTTAACGCTTTACACTCTACATATTTGGTAAAGGTGTCCTGAAATACAATCACATATCTGTTTCCTTTTTTGGAACGTGGGTAAGGTCCCAACAAATCAGTAGCTACAGTCATCCAAGGTTTCTCTTTCTGGTAAAAATGCATTGGTCCTGCTTGAGCCGTCTGTAACACTTTCTGTCTCTGACATATTTCACAAGCAGTAACATACTTAGCAACATCTCTAAACATTCCCGGCCAATAGTACATGTTTGCTATTCTAAAGAAAGTTTTAGCTATCCCCATATGCCCTGCAGTAGGTGCATCATGACATTCCTGCAATACTTTAATCCTAAAATCTTGCGGAATAACTAATTTCCACCTATTCACTGTTCCCTCTAAAGTTTGTTCTAACTGATCTAATCTTAGATGGTACAACTTCCCATCTACGACCTTCCAATCTGGCCAAAATTTAGGTTTACTTTGTACTTGCTCTTTCCGCTTAATATACCAAGCATCTTGTATATTTTCCCATTCCACTACTTCAGAGTTATCAGTCAACAAGAGGCAAAATTCTTCCTCTACCGTTTTCTCTTGAACTTTCCCTTCGTGTATTCTAGATAAAGCATCCGGAACTTTTTGTAATCTACCAGGCCTATGTATTACTTCAAAATCATACTCCTGGAGCAATAAACTCCACCTAGCTAATCGTCCGGTCGGATTCTGTAATGTATTTAACCATTTCAGAGCAAAGTGATCAGTATATACTTTAAAATGATAACCTTCCAAATAAGGACGAAACTTTTGAACTGCCCACAATATAGCTAACAATTCTTTCTCGACTATTGCCCACTTTTGCTCGCCTACCGTTAAAGTTCTACTAGCATAAGCTATTACTTTTTCCTCTCCTTCCTCTCCTGTCTGAATTAATGCTGCTCCTAGTCCTGAAAAACTAGCGTCGGTCTGTAGCACTAGGGGTTTAGTATAATCTGGACAAGTTAATATAGGACTACTAGATAATTTCGATTTTAATTCATCAAAAGATTCCTGACATTCCTTAGTCCAACGCCATTTCTGATTCTTTTTCAGAAGTGCAGTGAGGGGCTTTACAACTTCAGAAAAAAATGGAATGAATCGTCGGTACCAAGAAGCCAATCCTAAAAATGCTCGTACTTCCTTGACTTTTGTAGGGGCTGGATACTCAAGGATACACGAGATTTTATCTGAATCTACAGCAATCCCTAATGGAGTAATGATATGACCCAAATATTTTAATTCACTTCTGCAAAATTTTGATTTTTCCCTATTAATTTTCAGGTTAGCTTTTCTTAATTTCTCTAAGACTTTTTCTAACAAGGACAAATGTTCTTCAAACGTCTCACTAATAAGTACTATATCATCCAAATAACAAAAGCATTTCTCTCCTATCTCTTCTCTTAATATAGTATCAACTAATCTTTGAAACGAGGCTGGTGCGTTATGGATTCCAAAAGGCATAACTCGAAACTGATACAATCCTCTACCAGGTACGGTAAATGCTGTTTTTCCTTTACTTGCTTCATCTAATGGAACTTGCCAATACCCATTTTTCAAATCTATTGTACTGATATACCTAGCATGTCGTAATTTACTCAACACATGTTCAATGTATGGCAAAGGATAACTATCTCTTTTTGTACAATTATTTACTTTTCTGAAATCTACGCAGAACCTCCATGTTTTATCTGGTTTCTTTACCATAACTACCGGAGACGACCAAGGTGAATTTGAAGGCTCTATAACTTTTTCCAATAACATTTTATCTATTTCCGCGTGTATAACTTTTTCCAAAATGGGTGATACTGGATAATATCTTTGTTTTATAGGTTTTGCATCGCCTGTATCAATAACATGAGAAATCAGATCGGTAAGTCCAGTACACTGATCAAATTTCTGTAACTGATTTTCCAAAAACATATTCAATCTGTCCCTTTCCTGAGGTGTAGGTAAAGTAAGAATATTATGTAGTTGATCTTCTTCTTTTAAATCTATAGCCTTAACAAATTGAAAAATTTTTGCTGGTTCATCTTTGAAATACCAAGTCCCATCTTGCAAATCTACTACTAACCCAATTTGTTTCAAAACGTCCATGCCCAGAATCATATCTACTGCTAAATTTGGCATAATTTTACATTTTATCTGAAAGATCCTGTCCTGCAATTTCATCTCAAAAGTTCTCTCTCCTGTTATAGAACTATAAGTTTTATCTGCTAGTTGCACCACCCTAACTTCAGATTCTTCTACTGCTAAATCTAACATTTTACACAAAAAATCACCCTTCTCTCCCACATAAGTTTTATCTGAACCGGAATCTATTAAAGCAATAAATGTAATATCCTCCAGCAAAATTTCAACAAAACATCTATCTCCATTAACTAAATCTGTAGGATTTATATTTAACATCACACAAGCCTGATTTTTAGTTAATTGCCTTAAAGAATTTGTAGGCCTAACTTTACTTTCTTGGGGCATCCTACAATCAATAGACCTATGTCCAAGCTTATTACAATTATAACATTTAATCGTAGTGCGTGAAGTAACTCTACGAGGTGCCTTACACTCGAACTGCCTATGTCCTATTTTATCACAGTTCCAACATCGCTGGTTATTTGAAAAACGCAAAGTGGTGTTTTTACCATTTTCCCCCAACTCATCCTGTCTCCCTTTATTTTCTGTTACTTTAACCATTCTAGAATCATTTACAGGACTTGAATTTCGTTCCTTATCCCACGTCTTTGCAGAAAAACTAACACTAGGTTTCTTTTGTAATTCAGACGATGGAAGTTCCTGTTTTCCCTGAATTCCTAACGCTGTATGAACCGAAGGTATAACAACTTGTCTCTGGGGTTTATAAGCCGTTTCTTTAATTGTAGCTCTAACCTGCGTTGGAGGAGGAATATATCTCTCAGAATCTAACAATATTTGTTCATACTGCCTACCTACACGTATTAAATCTGTTATAGTTTGAATCTCTGCAGGTCTAAGGTACAATTTTACATCAGGACGCAAATTTTTGATAACAGTCTTCATCATTTGTTGAGGACTCATTGGAGTACTTAGCCTCCTCATTAACGTTTGAATAGCATTAACATAATCAAAAATCGATTCTTTAGGACCTTGCGTTCTCTGTCTAATCTCATCCAAAAGCGCGTCTTCCTCATCAATAGGCAAGTAATATTCTCTAAATTCTTTCAAAAAAGCTTCCCATGTAGGCCAATCTGTTAATCTGTTCCTGTACCAAAGTAAAGCTGAATCTTGTAAAATTTCGGGTAATACTGACAATAACTCTGCACCCTGTAACTTAGAACTTTGTTTTAAATCTTCCAATCTCTCCAAAAATAAGTAAATGCTATCCCCAGGTTTGAATTTAATGTTCCATTTACGAACCAGATCCAAAGTATTTGGTTTATGCGGCTCTAACTGAATTGTGAACGATGGTACTACTGGTACAACTTCTTCTGAATCAGCTACCGCCATGGCCTTCCTACGCATTAACTTAACCCATGTATACACTACATCCCCATATGAATCTTGTGGAACCGTTATATTATGTTCAACTAAATCTTCTTCCAAAACTTCCTGACTCAGAGCAAAAGCCGTAATTAACACTTGAAATGACTGAGGGTTCTTGCGGGCATAATCTAACAAGCGTTGTCTTAACTCATCCCTTGTACCTGTGGTCGGTAACTTTACTCTATCACATTCTGCCTCTAAATCCGCCTTCCTCAACTTCCTAATAGCTTGGGTTAACTCAGCTGCTCTTATTTGTGCATATGGATCAACATAAGTAGCCATATTTATATATTAACAATACCACTGGAAAAAAAGATTAGAATACAATAGTTCAGTCGTTTGTCTTAGTCATCTATAGAAGTCCTTACTTGTCAATAGTCATTATTCTTTTCCCAAAAATATGTTATTATTATTATTTTTTTTTTTGAGAATAAATTTCAGTTATACTAACCTAACTCCCAAAATTCTTTTAACACTATCTCGCCTCACGTTAGGATATCAAACTATCACTGCCTCACGCTATGGGCTATCAAAATATGTGATTTCAACACAACTCAACCCACGCTATGGGCTCCAAAATATATGACGACTCGTATTTCAAGTTTCCAATTCTAACTGATTAATGTTTATTTTCTTGTCTTATATCAAGCCCCACGTAATGGGCGACCAAAATATGTGACGGACTTTCCTTACTTTATGCTATGGGCGACCAAACTTTTGAAGGCGCTCTTACTTTATGCTATAAAGTTCCCTAACTTCTTGAATTAAATCTTCGCCAAAATCTGTGACGACTAATATGTGATTATTCTCAATCGTAGTACATAAGTTTACTGAACTCCTACAAAACAAGGTCACTTATGCACCTGTCGTGTCATCATAACACTGCCTGCATAGTCCACATTCCAACGTTCAATACAACTACCTCTGTCACCGGGTGACTGCAAATTTCCTACTCCCAGTCTACTTTCTCTTTCTTTTAACAATTTACCCAGTTTTGATAATATTGATGAAAATTTATATTAACGGGCGCCATCATCAATACGCTTCCTCTTTCCTTTTTGTTATATATCAGCCCAGTCACAAATTAAATTATAGATACACAGGCTATGTACCTACATGCCTCTCGACTAGCTTTTAATTTTAACAGCGGAGACGGGAATGGATTCGGATTTATCTTTCTTTTATTATTTTGCTCCTTCTTTTTCTCCTTTTTTCAATACTCACTACCCAGGTATATACTTAGCCCAAAAATCAGCGATTCTCAAACCATTACAAGGATAAGGGTCAAAAATCTGAACTTCACGTTAATTTACTTTGCATAACAATAACCATAATTTATTTAATTTATTATTTTTTTTTCTTTTCTTTCAACAATAACAATCTTATATACAATAAATTACATTTACACTACATTAATCATTCAACACTTTTATTGGTAGGATAGTACTTAATTTTTCAAGGTTAGTATACCCAATTTTTAACTGTATAAGTACGTTCTCTGTTCAACAATAACAAATTCCTAATTAATTATACTAATCTCCTTTCTTTCTTTATTTCCAGGTATCTACTAGAACGTCTCGTATTATTCACTACTAACTTGTGTAGTCACTTACATTTGCAACTTCAGGATGGTTCAATATATATATTATACCTTCTTTTTTTTTGAATAAATAAAGGTTTTCAATTCATAATCCAGTCCTTAACTCTACAAATTACACTCAATAATCCCACCTATGTCTCCTTTACGAGTCTACTAGTCATCTTAGTCCATGAAGAATTGTATTTAAAGATAGATAGGAAAGACAGTCTCATGAAGAAAGAAATAGAAGTTTAGGCCTATACCCACAGAGTGACTGTGGCGATAGACCACCGATACAGGAGCGGCGTCTAGATCTTGAGTTACAAACAATCTGACTCCTCTCCTGCAACCGGGAAAATATTAATGGGCCGCAAACAAAAATAAAATTTTGTAAATCGATGTCAGAGGTCCCTGACACTCTCTCCTAGAGGCACGTGGGGCCGTTGTTCGCCTCCAACATCGATGGCTTTCACAATCTCTCATAAATTTCTTTTCTTTATATGTTACTAGTATTGGCCTTGCCTACTACCAGATTTTATTTGTTTGATTCGGGATACTTCCGGCGTTCCCTCACCTCACCCTTACAATCTCTAGTACTTGTTCATAAACTACTTATCATCAGTACACTACTCGTAATTACCTATTCTCCTCTTTCTAACCTGACCAATCATCAGCTATTATCTTTTAACCCCTTTCTTTCTTTAAGTAGAGTTCCTTTCAGCTTATACCATTGATTTAATTCACTTGGTGGTTATTCTAGTTTTCCTACTTCTTAAGTTACTACTCTTCAGCATGGGCACCCAATCTTCTTTTGTCTCTAAATTCCCTAGAATTCTAACTGAAACTAATTCACGCCCAGATTAGTAAGCTTCTCTATAACCCCTGTAGTGACTTCTACTTCTACCCTAACATGTAAATTTTCCAATGGTACACACCTACTGCATTACCACTCGTAGGCCTTCTTTTGCCCTTCAATCTTTCCACTTCTTATCCCCCTCTACCATATTCCATACACCTTCGCTTGTAGATAAATCTCTATAAAAAACATAACTTAACACTACAGGCCAGCATGAAATCTATTTATAGATAGTCACCCGTCACCTGAAAGAAACCCAAGTGGGAGGGGCCCTCGTAAGAAGTACTAAGCATGCCCCTTAATTACCTTTCTTCCTTACTCCCCTCGCGTCCTGTCTCAAAAATAACAAAGTTTAAATGAGCATCACCAATTGCCCCTAGCTATGTATTCATTCGTGGGACAATCACCCATAAAACCCCAAAGTGAAGAGATCTATCTTTGGCATTCAGCGGTTAGGCTCTTGACTGCTCTTTCATAATTAACTTAGACCAGAAATAGAAAATAGTTGGATTACTGGATTTCATCACTTTACTTCTAGAATTCTCACTTCTATGTTCCTATTCTATTCTTTTATCATACGATACGGCGTCTAATCGCCACACATTACTTAGAAACCATCCTTACAAAAAAAAGGAATATCTCAATTTTCTCACTCCCCAAACAATAAGAAAAAGTCTAGACGATTATACTCAACCAGTGATGTCCAACTTATCCTCCGATCTTGAGTTGTCTTCCATTACTTCCTGATGTCCATATCTGCTCTTATTCAGAGCGAGCAGTCACGACTCACTCTCACAGCTGATGTTCGCTGTAGCGGTGTCTCGTACTGGCCGACTTGGTGTATTCTTCTGATTAATGACTATCTCCATATAGCCGTGTCAAGGAAGTTCACAACCAGAATTTCCTTTAGATGAAAGTCTGACACACCATTATGCCAGAACGCCTCTACCGCTGTCACACATCCCAATCTCGTCTTCTCCCTTCTGCCTTTTCAACTTCTCTCTCTCGTGGTCAGGCACGTACTCCTAACCGTCTTTCAGGTTCCACACGTCTCTCTCGTCGATTCACCGTCGACGCATGCGCACCTCTCCTTTTCTGTAATTAAAATAAATTCAGGGCAGTATCGATAATCATGAAAATGTTCAATATCGATTAGTTGCGGTCCCCCAACCCTTCCTTTGTTTAGGAATGGTCTCCTATCGTTGATTATGCACGACGCTATTTGCGTCGTGACACAATGTAGTTTATTTCTTTGTTAAATAAAGATGTTACATGGTATTGAAAATGGGAAACTTTAAATGCCGCACCCTGTACTAGCAAAATATGAAGGAAATCCTTCTGCTTGTATTCATAATAAATTCAAACAGAACCTTCTACTTGTAGAGTACAAGCATATCCTTATACTCATATAAAAGTAAATGGGTATACATAATCTTGACCTTTTACTTTAAATAAAAAGAATATCCTTCAAAAAAACTGAGGTTGAGTATCAGACTCACCTCTGTAGTAAAAGGTAGTTTCCGCGATTTTCACCGCGATGGCAGATGTTGTGGATGTGAGGGATGTGAAACATTACAAACCCTGCTTACCTACACTAGTTCGAGATTTTAAAATGTTATACCGTTTTGAAGAAGAAAATGTACAATGGCTTGCGGACAGATTTTTAGGTGAAAGTGAAGAAACTCGGGAGGTGTGTTGTCCTCTGTTCATAGAATGAAAGTATGCTTACGTTATCTCAGTGATCCTGGCTATCCAGAGGGTATCGGTCAAGAACTTGGTGTTAGTCAAGCTACGGTGTCTCGGACTGTCAATGCTGTAGTTGAGAGGATAATTGCTAATTCAAATGAATGGATAAAGTTTCCAACTACCAACACTGAAATGACAGAGGCAAAACAGTGGTGGCAAACTATATACAAGTTTCCAACAGCTATTGGTGTTGTTGATTGTACCCACATCGGGGTATTAAAACCAAAACTCCATGGAGATGAATAAATTACGGTAATCGAAAAGGTAAGCCTACTCTCAATGTTCAAGCCACTTGTGACGCCAGAGAAATCTTCACTAGTGTCGACGTTAGTTGGCCTGGATCCGTGCATGACTCCAGGATATGGAAAAATTCACAAGTGGCATTACAAATAAGAAATAAAGGCAATGTTGTGCTGCTTGGTGATGGCGGATATGGGATAGAACCATGCCTCATGACACCATTTAGAAATACCACTCCTGGGGCAGAGGTAAATTATAAAAAAGAAAAAGTAAAGTGTTCCCTATTACAGGCCATGGAGGCCCAGAGGGTTCCAGGAGGTTGAGGCTCCCAGATTTTTTAGACATTGGCACATGAAGGTGGTAAGGTTGTCAGCCCTACGCACCGGCCGCCTTTACCCCCAGGATTGCTCCTGGTACTCATTTCTGTTAGAGGCTGAGTCGACCCCAGGGCCATAGTGCCACCAGAAGGATTAGGCCAATTGAAAAACTCCAACGACCTCATCGGGGATCGAACCCGCGACCTTCCGGTTTGTAGCGCAGCGCCTCAACCACTACGCTACGGCGCACCCCAAATTATAACAAGCTTTTGAAAAAAGAAAGAGTAATAATTGAACGATGTTTTGGCCAACTGAAACGCCGGTTTCCTATCTTACAATACGTTTGTCGCGTGAAATTGGAAAATGTACCAGAAATAATCGTTACCTGTGTTGTGCTCCATAACGTTGCAAAAACTTTGGGCGATCATGATTTCGAACCTGCTGAAGAAGCACCAGAAGAAGATGAAGAAAGCCATGACGTTATTAATAATGATGAACTACCTCTTCGCCGTCATGGACAAGAAATCAGAAGAAACTTGAGTATTGTAATCAATAATTTTAATGATTATTAAGTTTACAAGTTTAGAAAACAAAATTGTGTTAAAATGTCTTGTTAAAGCAATTACACATTTTCGAAATTACAAAAATACACAAGTTTAGGGGAAAAAATGTGTTTGTCTAACATAGGGTTGTCAAATGAGAAAAGTAAAACAGCCCCAGTAGCACACTTCGTTGGCCCAACGGAGGGATTTGGTTGGCATGGTAGGGATATGTTGGGAAAAGGTTAGTTGTAATTTCCTCGTTTGGGCCAAGTCATTTGTTGGTTGGCGTTCGCGCCCTTCCTACCGTTGGGGATATGATTGTTGGCCCAACGTTGGAATATGATAGCATTTATCTTCTCACCAGTCTTCGGCAATTTCCGGCGTGTTCGTAGGTCATCGGCACAGCGCGCTTCGGTCATTCCTCATTCGCCATCTTGATATGTAAAGAACTTAACGCAGTTTTGATTATCATTCATATTTCATACATAATATTAGGTAAGCCCTTTGGTTGTTCTCTTAAAATAACGTTATCATTTTTACACAATACTGTATTATGAGTGTTGCATTCATATTATAATTGAAGGATCGTTCAACGTTACAGTACTGTAATTTTCTATTGCAAATTTGTTTCAGATGATTTACATAAAGAAAGGCAGAAGGAAGCAGAGAAGGAGCATCATATAAGCAACGAAATTCCAACTGAATTGAAACGCAGTTCAAGATCAGCAGTTCTACAGTTCAAAATCTACATCAATTGCGGGATTTTAAAGATTTCAAACTTGCAAGTAGCCTACAGGGAGCATGCATGATTATTTGTCAGAATCAAGTTTTTTCGAGAAGTAGGGCCTACCCAGTAAAAATGTTAAGGTATAAATATTTGATTTATTATTAAAATGTAGATGCCCTCATTATATAGTCTAAAAAATCCAGGCAATGTTGCCAGTAACATTTAAATATGATGTTAATCTTTATATTCTCATATAAGTTATAATGTGCACTCCTAGCCTTTAATTGTCGGTACTTCATTATTAAGCTCTATCCACAATGTGCAGTTGGGCGCTTGAGAGCTGCCGACAATATGAAGTGAACATTGAGGTTAGGGAAACATTTTACAGTACAAATAATGGGAAGGAATCGATTTATAGTGCAAAATATGTAGGCTATAATAAATACATCTTGCTTTTCATAGTAACCTAATCTATTTCTTTGCACTAGTAGGCCTAAATAATTTTTAATCTCGTAATATGTAACTTGCAGTTGGGGTAGGTAGTCAAAGATGGATTTCTCGACTGCTGACAGCAACTGTACTTTGTGAATGGCGTACATTACTCACCACATGTTTTACTTTGACTACCGACTACAGACTGCCAACTGCACATTGTGGATAGAGCTTTAGGCCTAATACGTTAGTTATATAATCAACTCTACCAAGTAACTTGCATTCTATTTGCCTGTATAATTTTAAAACATAGTTCGTGACAGGGTTAAAAAATGCATTTACATTATGTTTGAATAACCGTCTAAATCTGATTAGCTTAACTTGATTGCTAGAATGCTTTTCCATCAAATTGTTTCATCTATCCCTATAGGCCTATATGTGCACTTAATAGATTAGGTTATTTAAAACATCTTTACGAAATCATGTAAAATCTCTTCACAAATTTCTAAAGAATTCTATCTGTTCTATTCTTAATTTAGGCTTACATTCAGTCACAATTTTGGTTATAACCCCAATAGGCTACAGTTTGTAGAATTCAATTTAAAATGAACTCTAAAATGTTGTGTGTAGGCCTAATCAATTTCGCTAATGATCTTAACATCAGTCTTTGTAAAAGTAAAATATTACTAGATTATGGAATAAAATGGGAATAATGGAACTTTGTGCCCCACGCGTTCCCCTTTCCACTCGCCTGGCTGCTTCCCGCATGCCACCTGCCACGCTTCCCTGCAGGTCATGCCGTCATGCCTGTAGCCGCTGCTCAACGCCGGTAATGCGTAATTGCGATTGGCATGTCACCTAATATTTCACAATAAAAATAAAATACCCTTGCACCTGGCATTCAACCCAATTCTGTACTAATTCCATCCTACCATCCCCCACAAATCCTATTTCCCTTAAATCTACATTTTAATATTTTCTTTCCACCTACGTCTAAGTCTTCCAAGTGGTCATTTCCCTTTGGGTCTCCCACTCAGCATTTTTTAGATGTCTTTCCCCCCCATACGCACAACATGTTTAGCCCATTTCATTCCCTGTGATTTAATTTCCCTTACTATATCTGGTGGCGAGTACAGATTATGAAGCTCGTCGTTATGCAGTTTCCTCCAGTCCCCATTTTCATCTCTCCCATAGGCCCAAATATTTTCCTAAGCAGCCTGTTTTCGAACACACTCAGATTATGTTACAAACTGCATCTTACAATCAAAATTGTAATTGAATGTAAATTAAGAATATAATAAATAGAATTATTATGAATTTTGAAGAGATTTTACACAAATTTTTAAAGTTTTTTTAAGCCTATATTGAAGTCTTTTAAATATTATTTGATAATGAATAAGCTAATCTAAGTGCATAGGTCTATAGGAATAGATGGAACAGCATTTTAGAAATAAAGCTCTTACAGGTTAAGCTAATCAGATTAGACTGTTTTTCAAACATAAATACGCCTTTTAACCCTGTTATGAACTATGTTTTTAAATTATACAGGCAAATAGAATGGAAGTTACTTGATAGAGTTGATTATATTTCTAACGTATAGGCCTAATAATGGTGATGCTATAACTGGTCACAAGACAGCTGTATAACAAATTGACTAATCACAGTAGGCTAAAAGATTGCACATTGTTACTTATATGAGAATATAAAGATTGACACCATTTAATATTGTAAACGTTAATGGTAACATTCTTGGATTTCCTAGACTATATTGAGGGCATACGGTGGAAAGATCATCTTACATTAATCAACTATTGTCACATTGCATAAAAATGAAGTTTATTAATACAATATGTTATGTAGTTCATAATATATATATATATATATATATATATATATATATATATATATATATATCTGACTTATCCATAACTTGTAAAGCAGCAATAACAATAAACTATTCATTATTCATTTCTCTGAATTTTATTTAGCCTATAGCCAAGATTCTTTTCTTATGTTATACCATGTATCGCCATTTTTCTGAGATATAGAATTCTGGACAAGGGTGCACATAGCCTCATGAAGACGAGGAGCCACTTGATAAAGAAATAGCGGCTTCAGTCATGAAGACCACCATCTGCCAATGTAGAAGAATGGAGGAAGAAGATGCAACATGGGTAGTAGGCCTTGTCCCCTCATGGGATGAAGTTCTCGACCATTAGTATTACGGTGCTTTCACTGTACGACTTGGCCGGCAATCGCATGGGCCGACTATCCGTGACTCATGCATCAAGCGCCCAAGTGATGCCTCGTTGTCTCACCGCTGAAGTCTAGCATGTGATCTGATTGCGTTCACACGTGAATAATTATTACAGCAGTGTTTGTGTTTTTTTATGGTTAAAGTAGTTTTTAGTTTTGCTTGAAGTGTTTTAAAAATGCCACGACATAATTATACATTAGAACTACTGCGTGTGAATAGCAATATCCTCAAAAGGTGCCGTAGATAGTAATGATGCAGAGAGACGGCATTTCCAACATCTCCTGTGATAAGGTAAGTTTGTATTTTTATTTTATAT
The DNA here is from genome assembly GCA_964059195.1 of Ectobius pallidus. Taxonomy (NCBI): domain Eukaryota; kingdom Metazoa; phylum Arthropoda; class Insecta; order Blattodea; family Ectobiidae; genus Ectobius; species Ectobius pallidus. Next base: position 1,291,500 of record CAXKWD010000016.1, read on the forward strand.
TTTCATATTTTATTGTGATTACAATTACGGAAATATATACGATTCGCCGGGAGTACCGTGATATGTCACGCGCCTGGCCCCGCATGCGGTTTATCTGTGACGGTGGAGCGGTCCGTGCGATTGCCGGCCAAGTCGTACAGTGAAAGCACTGTATAACCATCAATAAGCCATCCAAATCCAATGATTTCCCTATATTCCTCCATTAGGTTCTGCTTTTTGTCTTGGTTTCATGTTTATTTTATCATAATTAGGTAGTTGATAAAATATTTTCCTCAGCAACTGCAATTTAAGAATGATTAGCAAGTCCATGCAAATCTTTCGCACTTCGCCTCTTTTGATAGGTGCCCAGGAAAACTAGGCATTTAGCTAACTAATAAATTCATTCTTATACATTCACAAAATACAGTATACGGTTGAATTAAGAGCAACATATGAACTGTATACTGTGTTTTGTGAATCTGTATGAGTGAATTTATTAGTTAGCTAAATACTTGGTTTTCTTGGACTATTATCAAAAGGGGTGAAGTGCGAAAGATTTGCATGGATTTATAAGTCATTCTTAAATTGCAGTTGCTGGGGTAAATATTTTATAAACTACCTAATTGTGACAAAATAAACATGAAACCAAGGCAAAAAGCAGAACCCAATGGAGGAATGTAGGGAAATCGTTGGACTTTGGTTGGCTTATGGATGGAATTATGTTGGAATTCGGATGGCAACAGTTGGCATTCTGTTGGCATTACAATGATGGCCCAACAGATCGCCAACGAACATTCCCAACTGTTGGGATTTTGTTGGATATTGGTTGGCTACAGTTGGCAATTGGTTGGGTAAAATGCACTTAGCCAACGGAACCCCGACGGACATTCCTAACCGTTGACCAACGAAACATGGCGATCATTTCCCAACATTTTCCCAACGATCTGTGCTACTAGGGAGTCGTACCAACAATTGAAAATAGTCGTATGCTAGTTAAAATCGTCGTACATATTGCGAATAAGTCAGAAAACCAAAGTTTCAAGAGAGACAAAAAAAACTTATTTCCACAGCATTGTTACAATATTTAGTCAGCCCACCCAGATAGTTTTACATACTATCTTACAGTAAGTAAAAACACCTGCTAGCTTGTCGCTCAGGGCATACACGAGCCAACCTTTTACTTGTGCTCGGAGGATATCCTCGCAAGTATAAGGCAATCATTATGAATATGGAAAGACGGAAATTCTTATACTTCTACCTTTTACTTTAAATCATATCCTTACACTTCTACCTTATGCTTGGGAGGATATCCTTCGTTGTTATGAATACGGCCCAATTGGTGATCGCAATATGGCGACGCAGCGAACGCGTTAGCTTCAGTCCCTCCCCTTACGCAAGACCAACTACAATACTCAGACCTCAATGCAGCAATCGAATGCGAGCAAAATGGCGGAATCCGTCGGCCAAACATTCGAGCATGTTGTGCACGTGGTTAGTAACGAAGGATATGTTACTAAAGTGTATTCCGTGAGTTTTTACATCCGTTTATAACATAAAATATGGTTTGGCTGGTTTATATAAGGTTAATACTTAAAATATAATGTAGGCTTGCAGTAATTTAGCTGTACAATAGTGAAAGAAGCGTTAGTGTGAGAAAGTGAGGTTATGGTGTAGGGTAGTGTTATTATGTAGCGAAATATGCATCTGTGTGAAGTTATTTGCCGTATAAAACATTGAATTCATAATGGGGCGTTCATGTTGCGTACCTGGGTGCAGATCTAATTATGGCACTGCATGGAACACTTCAACTTTCAAATTTCCCAAGGATATGACATTAAAGGAAAAGTGGATAAGGAACATTCTTCGTGACAATTTTCAAGTTACAAACAAAACTGTGGTTTTTATTAAACATTTTGATCCCAAATTTGTTCTTAGGGAAGATGTTTTCCCTGTGCTGGATGGCGAACCAATTCGTGTGCCAAGGAAATGCCCTAAACTAAGTAACGATGCATATCCAACAATTTTTCCTAATCAACCAGCTTACCATACTGTTAGCCTGCCTAAATCAAGAACAAATCCAAGTGAACGCTTAGAACAGTGTTGAGAGATGATGAAGGTTTCAGCAACTGGTGTGAACAAGATTCAATTCTTAATTTTGATTTATTTAAAACAGAAGTGCAGAAAAGGTATGTGGAGCCGTTCATCATTGCAGAAAAAGAATACTATATTCTGTTTGTTAAATTAGAAGATTCTTCATTTAGTGATGTTCCAGCATTCTCCGTGAGTTTTAAAATATCACATTCATTAGAAGTACAGGCATTTTACAAGGATTTATGTTTTGTCACGAAGCAAATGACTACGTGCCTAGGAAACCATTCCTAAACAAAGGAAGGGTTGGGGGACCGCAACTAATCGATATTGAACATTTTCATGATTATCGATACTGCCCTGAATTTATTTGAATTACAGAAAAAGGAGAGGTGCGCATGCGTCGACGGGGAATCGACGAGAGAGGAGTTGAACCTGAAAGACGGTTACAGAGTACGTGCCTGACTACGAGAGAGAGAAGTTGAAAAGGCAGAAGGGAGAAGACGAGACTGGGATGTGTGACAGCGGTAGAGGCGTCCTGGCATGATGGTGTGTCAGACTTTCATCTAAGGAAATTCTGAATGGGAATTTCACTGATACGACTATATGGAGATAGTCGTTAGCTGGGAAAGTACATCACGTCCGCCGGTACGAGAGACCGCTTCAGCGAACATCAGCTGTGGAGAGAAGAGTGGGTCACGACTGCTCAGTCTGGACTAAGGGAAGATGTGGACATCAGGAAGTAGATGGAAACAGTACGGGATCAGAGGATAAGTTGGTCATCACCCGTTGAGTATCACATAAACATTTTCTTTTGTTTTGGGAAATGGGAAAATTTTGAGGCATTGTTTCTAAGAAATGTGTGGCGACTAGACGCCGTAAATGAAGGATTAAGAGTAAGGTTAGAAAAATAGAGGTGTGATAAATCTAGGGTGAGGCAATAAAATACAGTAATCCAACCCGTTTCTATTTCTGGTCTAAGCTAAATATAAAAAGAGCAGTAAAGAGAGTGACCGTGGGATAGTAAAGATAAATCTCTATACTTGGGTTTCTATGGGTGATTGTCTCACGAATGAATACATAGCTCGAGGCAGTTGGTGATGCTCATACAAACTTTGTTTTTTTATGAGACAGGACGCGAGGGGAGTAAGAAAGAAGGGTAATAGGGGCTTACTTAGTATTTCTTGCGAGGGCCTCTCCCTCTTGGTTTTTGTTGGGTGACAGATGATTATCTATGAGTAGATTTCATGCTGGCCCGTAATGATTGAGTTGTTTTCTTTAAGAGATTTATCGAAGAGTGGGAACCGTATGGATCATGGTAAAGGGAGATAAGAAAGTGAACAGTGAGAGGCAGAAGAAGGCCTATGAGTAGTAGTATATTAGGCGCATACCATTGGAAAACGTACATGTTAGGATAGAAGTAGGAGTTACTCAAGGGTTATAAAGAGAGAGTTACTGATCTGGGGCGTGAGTTAGTTTCAGTTAGAATTCTAGGGAATTTAGAAACAAGGAAATTGGGTGCCCAGGGAGTAGAATAGTAACCTGAAAAGTATGGAAACCAGAGTAACAGGAAATAGGTAAATTAGAACAATGGTATAAACTGCTTAAAGAGAGAGGAGTTAAAAGATAATCAACAATAACTGGTTAGATTAGAAAGAGGAGAACTGGTAATTTTGTGTAGTGAGTTGATGACAAGTAGGTCATTAGCAGGTACTAGAGATTACCCCAGGAGAAAAAAAGGAAGGGTGAGGTGAGGGAACGCCGGAAGTGTCCCAAATAAAATAAATATAAATCTAGTAGTAGGCGAAGCCTATACTAGTAGAATCTAAAGAGATTTATGAAAACTTTGTAAAAGTGGGCATCGGTGTTGGAGCCCACAGATTTTGGCGCCCATAGCGTGGGGCGATAGTTTGTTAATTTATGACGGGCCCAAAATATCGTGAAGTTCAGTCTTCACATATTTTGGCGCCCATAGCGTGGGGCCAGTTGTGTTAAAATCACAGATTTTGATAGCCCATAGCGTGAGGCCGTGATAGTTTGATAGTAGGATAATTTTGATAGTAATTTTGATAGTAATTTTGACCTATAGCGTGAGCCCGTGATAGTTTGATAGTAGGATAATTTTGATAGTAATTTTGATAGTAATTTTGACCCATAGCGTGAGGCCGTGATAGTTTGATAGTAGGATAATTTTGATAGTAATTTTGATAGTAATTTTGACCCATATCGTGAGACCGTGATAGTTTGATAGTAGGATAGTTTGATATCCCATAACGTGAGGCGAGATAGTGTTAAAAGAGTTTTGGGAGTTAGGTTAGTATAACTGAAATTTATTCTCAAAAAAAAAATAATAATAATAACATATTTTTGGGAGAAGAATAATGACTATTGACAAATTAGGAACTTCTATAGATGACTAAGACAGACGACTGAACTATTGTGTTCTAATCTTTTTTTTTGCCAGTGGTATTGTTAATATATAAATATGGCTACTTATGTTGATCCATATGCACAAATAAGAGCAGCTGAGTTAACCCAAGCTATTAGGAAGTTGAGGAAGGCGGATTTAGAGGCAGAATGTGATAGAGTAAAGTTACCGACCACAGGTACAAGGGATGAGTTAAGACAACGCTTGTTAGATTATGCCCGTAAGAACCCTCAGTCATTTCAAGTGTTAATTACGGCTTTTGCTCTGAGTCAGGAAGTTTTGGAAGAAGATTTAGTTGAACATAATATAACGGTTCCACAAGATTCATATGGAGATGTAGTGTATACATGGGTTAAGTTAATGCGTAGGAAGGCCATGGCGGTAGCTGATTCGGAAGAAGTTGTACCAGTAATACCATCGTTTACAATTCAGTTAGAGCCGCATAAACCAAATACTTTGGATCTGGTTCGTAAATGGAACATTAAATTCAAACCTGGGGATAGCATTTACTTATTTTTGGAGAGATTGGAAGATTTAAAACAAAGTTCTAAGTTACAGGGTGTAGAGTTATTGTCAGTATTACCCGAAATTTTACAAGATTCAGCTTTACTTTGGTACAGGAACAGATTAACAGATTGGCCTACATGGGAAGTTTTTTTGAAAGAATTTAGAGAATATTACTTGCCTATTGATGAGGAAGACTCGCTTTTGGATGAGATTAGACAGAGAACGCAAGGTCCTAAAGAATCGATTTTTGATTATGTTAATGCTATTCAAACGTTAATGAGGAGGCTGAGTACTCCAATGAGTCCTCAACAAATGATGAAGAATGTTATCAAAAATTTGCGTCCTGACGTAAAATTGTACATTAGACCTGCAGAGATTCAAACTATAACAGATTTAATACGTGTAGGCAGACAGTATGAACAAATATTGTTAGATTCTGAGAGATATATTCCTCCTCCAACGCAGGTTAGAGCTACAATTAAAGAAACGGCTTATAAACCTCAGAGACAAGTTGTTATACCTTCAGTTCATACAGCGTTAGGAATTCAGGGAAAACAGGAACTTCCATCGTCCGAGTTACAAAAGAAACCCAATGTTAGTTTTTCTGCAAAGACGTGGGATAAGGAACGAAATTCAAGTTCTGTAAATGATTCTAGAATGGTTAAAGTAATAGAAAATAAAGAGAGACAGGATGAGTCGAGGGAAAATGGGAAAAACACCACTTTGCGTTTTTCAAATAACCAGCGATGTTGGAACTGTGATAAAATAGGACATAGGCAGTTCGAGTGTAAGGCACCTCGTAGAGTTACTCCAGGCACTACGATTAAATGTTATAATTGTAATAAGCTTGGACATAGATCTATTGATTGTAGGATGCCCCAGGAAAGAAAAGTTAGGCCTACAAATTCTTTAAGACAATTAACTAAAAATCAGGCTTGTGTGATGTTGAATATAAACCCTACAGATTTAGTTAATGGAGACAGAAGTTTTGTTGAAATTTTGTTGGAGGATATTACATTTATTGCTTTAATAGATTCAGGTTCAGATAAAACTTATGTGGGAGAGAAAGGTGACTTTTGTGTAAAATGTTAGATTTATCAGTAGAAGAATCTGAAGTTAGGGTAGTGCAACTAGCAGATAAAACTTATAGTTCTATAACAGGAGAGAGAACTTTTGAGATGAAATTGCAGGACAGGATCTTTCAGATAAAATGTAAAATTATGCCAAATTTAGCAGTAGATATGATTCTGGGCATGGACGTTTTGAAACAAATTGGGTTAGTAGTAGATTTGCAAGATGGGACTTGGTATTTCAAAGATGAACCAGTAAAAATTTTTCAATTCGTTAAGGCTATAGATTTGAAAGAAGAAGATCAACTACATAATATTCTTACTTTACCTACACCTCAGGAAAGGGACAGATTGAATATGTTTTTGGAAAATCAGTTACAGAAATTTGATCAGTGTACTGGACTTACAGATTTGATTTCTCATGTTATTGATACAGGCGATGCAAAACCTATAAAACAAAGATATTATCCAGTATCACCCATTTTGGAAAAAGTTATACACGCGGAAATAGATAAAATGTTATTGGAAAAAGTGATAGAACCTTCAAATTCACCTTGGTCTTCTCCGGTAGTTATGGTAAAGAAACCAGATAGAACATGGAGGTTTTGCGTAGATTTCAGAAAAGTAAATAATTGTACTAAAAGAGATAGTTATCCTTTGCCATACATTGAACATGTGTTGAGTAAGTTACGACATGCTAGGTATATCAGTACAATAGATTTGAAAAATGGGTATTGGCAAGTTCCATTAGATGAAGCAAGTAAAGAAAAAACAGCATTTACCGTACCTGGTAGAGGATTGTATCAGTTTCGAGTTATGCCTTTTGGAATCCATAACGCACCAGCCTCGTTTCAAAGATTAGTTGATACTATATCAAGAGAAGAGATAGGAGAGAAATGCTTTTGTTATTTTGATGATATAGTACTTAAAAGCGAGACATTTGAAGAACATTTGTCCTTGTTAGAAAAAGTCTTAGAGAAATTAAGAAAAGCTAACCTGAACATTAATAGGGAAAAATCAAAATTTTGCAGAAGTGAATTAAAATATTTGGGTCATATCATTACTCCATTAGGAATTGCTGTAGATTCAGATAAAATCTCGTGTATCCTTGAGTATCCAGCCCCTACGAAAGTCAAGGAAGTACGAGCATTTTTAGGACTGGCTTCTTGGTACCGACGATTCATTCCATTTTTTTCTGAAGTTGTAAAGCCCCTCACTGCACTTCTGAAAAAGAATCAGAAATGGCGTTGGACTAAGGAATGTCAGGAATCTTTTGATGAATTAAAATCGAAATTATCTAGTAGTCCTATATTAACTTGTCCAGATTATACTAAACCCCTAGTGCTACAGACCGACGCTAGTTTTTCAGGACTAGGAGCAGCTTTAATTCAGACAGGAGAGGAAGGAGAGGAAAAAGTGATAGCTTATGCTAGTAGAACTTTAACGGTAGGCGAGCAAAAGTGGGCAATAGTCGAGAAAGAATTGTTAGCTATATTGTGGGCAGTTCAAAAGTTTCGTCCTTATTTGGAAGGTTATCATTTTAAAGTATACACTGATCACTTTGCTCTGAAATGGTTAAATACATTACAGAATCCGACCGGACGATTAGCTAGGTGGAGTTTACTGCTCCAAGAGTATGATTTTGAAGTAATACATAGGCCTGGTAGATTACAAAAAGTTCCGGATGCTTTATCTAGAATACACGAAGGGAAAGTTCAAGAGAAAACGGTAGAGGAAGAATTTTGCCTTTTGTTAACTAATAACTCTGAAGTAGTCGAATGGGAAAATATACAAGATGCTTGGTATATTAAGCGGAAAGCACAAGTACAAAGTAAACCTAAATTTTGGCCAGATTGGAAGGTCGTAGATGAGAAGTTGTACCATTTAAGATTAGATCAGTTAGAACAAACTTTGGAGGGAACAGTGAATAGGTGGAAGTTGGTTATACCGCAAGATTATCGGAGTAAGATATTGCAGGAATGTCATGATGCACCTACTGCAGGGCATATGGGGATAGCTAAAACTTTCTTTAGAATAGCAAACAAGTATTATTGGCCGGGAATGTTTAGAGATGTTGCTAAGTATGTTACTGCTTGTGAAATATGTCAAAGACAGAAAGTGTTACAAACGGCTCAAGCAGGACCGATGCATTTTTACCAGAAAGAGAAACCTTGGAGGACTGTAGCTACTGATTTGTTGGGACCTTACCCACGTTCCAAGAGAGGAAACAGATTTATTGTAGTATTTCAGGATACCTTTACGAAATATATAGAATGTAAAGCGTTAAGGAAAGCAACCAGTAGAGCAGTTACGGAAGCATTTTATGAATTGATTATCCTTAAATGGGGAATTCCGGGATATTTGCTGATGGATAATGGGCCACAATATACTAGTAAACTAATGCGTGGGATAGCTAAAGCTTTTAATATAACCCCTTGTTATTTACCTGTATATTCACCACAAGGAAATCCGGTAGAAAGAGTTAATAGAGTATTGAAAACCATGATTTCGAGTTACATTGAAAAGGATCAAATAGTTTGGGATGTGTATTTGAGAGAATTTAATTTTGCTATAAATACGGCTAAGCATAGTTCCACTGGATGCACTCCTTATATGCTAAATTATGGGAAAGAACCTGAAATTATCAGTAAGATTGAAAGAGTTGAAAATCAACAAATACAGAAAGAAATTCCAAAACTTTGGGTAGAAAGATTTGATAGATTAAAAACGGTACGTCTAATGGTCAGACATAACTTAGAAACTGCTTATAAGAATTCAAGTCATTATTATAATCTTCGGAGGAGAGAGGTGAGATTTTGTCCAGGAGATCTTGTGTTAAGAAGAAACTTTAAATTAAGTGATGCTTCACAAGCTTATGCAGCAGGCTTAAGTGCAAAGTTCGTCGGCCCCTTTATAATAAAGAAAAAGCTTAGCGAGAATAGTTACGAACTGACCAACCGTTCTGGTAAACAGTTGGGGAAGTGGCACGTTAAAGACTTGAAACCTTTTGTACCTGGGTAAAAGTACACAAGTGTACCGCAAAAAAAAAAAAAAAAATTTGAACAGTGTTACATTTTTTTTTATGGTGAGTGTGAGAAGAATGTCACGAAGCAAATGACTACGTGCCTAGGAAACCATTCCTAAACAAAGGAAGGGTTGGGGGACCGCAACTAATCGATATTGAACATTTTCATGATTATCGATACTGCCCTGAATTTATTTGAATTACAGAAAAAGGAGAGGTGCGCATGCGTCGACGGGGAATCGACGAGAGAGGAGTTGAACCTGAAAGACGGTTACAGAGTACGTGCCTGACTACGAGAGAGAGAAGTTGAAAAGGCAGAAGGGAGAAGACGAGACTGGGATGTGTGACAGCGGTAGAGGCGTCCTGGCATGATGGTGTGTCAGACTTTCATCTAAGGAAATTCTGAATGGGAATTTCACTGATACGACTATATGGAGATAGTCGTTAGCTGGGAAAGTACATCACGTCCGCCGGTACGAGAGACCGCTTCAGCGAACATCAGCTGTGGAGAGAAGAGTGGGTCACGACTGCTCAGTCTGGACTAAGGGAAGATGTGGACATCAGGAAGTAGATGGAAACAGTACGGGATCAGAGGATAAGTTGGTCATCACCCGTTGAGTATCACATAAACATTTTCTTTTGTTTTGGGAAATGGGAAAATTTTGAGGCATTGTTTCTAAGAAATGTGTGGCGACTAGACGCCGTAAATGAAGGATTAAGAGTAAGGTTAGAAAAATAGAGGTGTGATAAATCTAGGGTGAGGCAATAAAATACAGTAATCCAACCCGTTTCTATTTCTGGTCTAAGCTAAATATAAAAAGAGCAGTAAAGAGAGTGACCGTGGGATAGTAAAGATAAATCTCTATACTTGGGTTTCTATGGGTGATTGTCTCACGAATGAATACATAGCTCGAGGCAGTTGGTGATGCTCATACAAACTTTGTTTTTTTATGAGACAGGACGCGAGGGGAGTAAGAAAGAAGGGTAATAGGGGCTTACTTAGTATTTCTTGCGAGGGCCTCTCCCTCTTGGTTTTTGTTGGGTGACAGATGATTATCTATGAGTAGATTTCATGCTGGCCCGTAATGATTGAGTTGTTTTCTTTAAGAGATTTATCGAAGAGTGGGAACCGTATGGATCATGGTAAAGGGAGATAAGAAAGTGAACAGTGAGAGGCAGAAGAAGGCCTATGAGTAGTAGTATATTAGGCGCATACCATTGGAAAACGTACATGTTAGGATAGAAGTAGGAGTTACTCAAGGGTTATAAAGAGAGAGTTACTGATCTGGGGCGTGAGTTAGTTTCAGTTAGAATTCTAGGGAATTTAGAAACAAGGAAATTGGGTGCCCAGGGAGTAGAATAGTAACCTGAAAAGTATGGAAACCAGAGTAACAGGAAATAGGTAAATTAGAACAATGGTATAAACTGCTTAAAGAGAGAGGAGTTAAAAGATAATCAACAATAACTGGTTAGATTAGAAAGAGGAGAACTGGTAATTTTGTGTAGTGAGTTGATGACAAGTAGGTCATTAGCAGGTACTAGAGATTACCCCAGAAAAGGAAAAAAAGGAAGGGTGAGGTGAGGGAACGCCGGAAGTGTCCCAAATAAAATAAATATAAATCTAGTAGTAGGCGAAGCCTATACTAGTAGAATCTAAAGAGATTTATGAGAATTGTGAAAGTCATCGGTGTTGGAGCCGAACAACGGCCCCACGTGCCTCTAGGAGAGAGTGTCAGGGACCTCTGACATCGATTGTTCAAAATTGTATTTTTGTTTGCGGCCCATTAATATTTTCCCGGTTGCAGGAGAGGAGTCAGATTGTTTGTAACTCAAGATCTAGACGCCGCCCCTGTATCGGTGGTCTATCGTCACAGTCACTCTGTGGGTATAGGCCTAAATTTCCATTTCTTTCTTCATGACACTGTCTTTCCTATCTATCTTTAAGTACAATTCTTCATGGACTAAGATGACTAGTGGACTAGTATAGGAGACATAGGTGGGATTATTGAGTGTAATATGTAGAGTTAAGGACTGGATTATGAATTGAAAACCTTTATTTATTCGGAAGAAAGTATAATATATATATTGAAATATCCTGAAGTTGCAAATGTAAATGACTACACAAGTTAGTAGTAAATTAGAAGGATAATACGAGACGTTCTAGTAGATACCTGGAAATAAAGAAAGAAAGGAGATTAAAGTAATTAATTAAGGATTTGGTTATTGTTGAACAGAGAACGTACTTATACAGTTAAACTGGGTATACTAACCTTGAATAATTAAATACTATCCTACCAATAAAAGTGTTGAATGGTTAATGTAGTGTAAATGTAATTTATTGTATATAAGATTGTTATTGTTGAAAAAAAAGAAAAAAAAAACATATTAAATAAATTATGGTTATTGTTATGCAAAGTAAATTAACGTGAAGTTCAGATTTTTGACCCTTATCCTTGTAATGGTTTGAGAGTCGCTGATTTTTGGGCTAAGTTACATACTTTGGTAGTGAGCACTGAAAAAGGAGAAAAAGAAGAAATAGAGAGAAGCAGAATAATAAAAGAAAGATAAATCCGAACCCATTCCCGTCTCCGCTGTTAAATTAAAAGCTAGTCGAGAGGCTTGTAGGTACATAGCTTGTGTATCTATAATTTAATTTGTGACTGGGCTGATATACAACAAAAAGAAGAGAGGAAGTGTATTGATGATGGCGCCCGTTAATATAAATTTTCATCAATATTATCAAACTGGGTAAATTGTTAAAAGAAAGAGAAAGTAAACTGGGTGTAGGAAATTTGCAACCACCCGGTAGAGGAGGTAGTTGTACTGAACGTTGGAATGTGGATTACGCAGGCCGTGTTATGATGACACAACAGGTGCATAAGTAACCTTGTTTTGTAGGAGTTCAGTAAACTTATGTACTACGATTGAGAATAATCACATATTAGTCGTCACAGATTTTGGCGAAGAATTTTGGCGAAGATTTAATCCAAGAAGTTAGGGAACTTTATAGCATAAAGTAAGAAAGTCCGTCACAGTTTGCCTGCAAAAAAGTTTGAATAGCTAGGTTGTGATTTCAAATGTGACAAGTGGTCTAAGTTTGACAACCTATTAAGTCATCTTGCCAATTATTCAGAGGCTAATATTGAAATAAAATATAGGGTTTTAATCCTCACACGGTTCCTAATACTTAAAATATAATGTAGGCTTGCAGTAATTTAGCTGTGCGATATTCAAAGAGGGGTTAATGTGAGAAAGTGAGGTTATGGTGTAGGGTAGTGTTATTATGTAGAGAAGTATGCACGTGTGTAAAGATATTTGCGGTGTAAAACATTGAATTCATAATTTTTATAAATAATTACGCCAATGTGTTGAATGAGAAAAACATGTCCAAAGACATTGCAAATAAACTAAAAAGACAGTCGAGTGCTGTTAATGTTGGTGAGAAGGTGACAAAGCGTAAGGAGTTGAAGCTGTCCAGCAAATAACTGTCTGTTCTCAGGTACGTTGAATTATTTACTTTGTTTATTTATTGTGTTGTGATTCCTTTAATAGCTCATATGACAGCCTAAGTAGATACTATGTAGGCCTATTAAATGTTGTAGTCTTGTTAAATGTTTAGTCAACACTAGTTCAGTTTATGGGCTTCAATTTTATTGTCAGTGCAATTATTATCATTATATAATGTTCTATTGTGGTGATATTATTTAAATTTAGTTTTTCTGGAAATTAAGTATCTTAATACTTGCAAAATATTATTTTCTTATTATGGTGTGACATAGCTGATAATGTTGTATTAGGCAATAGTTTCGCGAAATTAAATGAAATCCTTGTTGTTATGATTAACAGAAGTGATAAGACGCATATTAAAATTATTTTTCAATTGGTGTTGAGGTACGTCTCGATGCAATACGTCTATGTAGTCAACATTTCATATTCAGCTCTATTGTTGTGGTATCTAGCATATGGCCGACGCCGGCCGCCATTTTCTTTTCACCTTCCGGTCTGAGTATTGTAGTTGGTCTTGCCTTACGCTGCCGATCTATTCTCATCATTTCTTCTTCTTCTTCCTGTTGAGTGATGGCCTCGGCCACTTCTCATCTTTTAAGTGCCTTCCACCACTGCCTTCTATATCTTGCAAGCCATGCTGCTTGAAATCTGGCAATACAGGAGGTAGTCCTATCCGTGGTGGTCTGTGGGAAGCATTTGAATACGATTTTATTGCAGATAATTTTCTTCATCACAAATACTGACTTTATTTAGGCCAAATCAGTAGGCTTATATTACATAGCCTATACTTGTGATGTGCATAATAACGTAACGTGCGGTGACTCCACATATCTGAAAGAATTCGTAGTTTTCAGTGTCTCCTCATTATACGTTATGATGTCGCGTTTTTTCTTATTTTATTGGTAATAACCTCACTTAACCTGTTAGGCCTACGAGCTCTGTTATTTGACCCACAACAGAGTCATATTTTATTAAGCTGCTACACTTCTCTGGGTCATTTTGTACCACCACTGAGCTAGTTGTCCCATGTTTAATATAAGCTAGAATACTGATATCTCTTTTCTTGTCACATGCACTTTGTGGAAGACTACGCCCATGACTGTCACTGAAAAGAATAATTTGCCTAATTCCTTGGGAACACTCAGCTTTCCGTTATTTGCTGTCAAGTCATTCATTCGTTCATCCTCCGGTGGTGAACTGTGTTGATTCGCCAGCACTTTTGAGGTTAAGGTTTGAATCCCGTTCATTTGTGACGAGCTTTCTTACTGTATGACAAATCGCCAAAATCTGTGATGACCAATATTTGATTATTCTCAATCGTCATACATAAGTTTACTGAACTCCAACAAAACAAGGTCACTTCCTAAGGTGTCGTCCTGACACGACACGCATAACCCCCATTCCAAGGTTCAGTACAGTTACCTCTATCACCGGGTGATTGCAAATTTCCTACTCCCAGTCTACTTTCTCTTTCTTTTAACAATTTACCCAGTTTTGATAATATTGATGAAAATTTATATTAACGGGCGCCATCATCAATACGCTTCCTCTTTTCTTTTTGTTATGTATCAGCCCAGTCATATTATTCTGCATCTCTCTATTTCTTCTTTTTCTCCTTTTTCAGTGCTCACTACCAAAGTATATAACTCATACCAAAAATCAGCGACTCTCAAACCATTACCAGGATAAGGGTCAAAAATCTGAACTTCACGTTAATTTACTTTGCATAACAATAACCATAATTTTATTTAATATATTATTTTTTTTTCTTTTTTTCAACAATAACAATCTTACATAGAATAAATTACATTTACACAACATTAACCTTTCAACATTTTTATTGGTAGGAGGGTATTTAATTATTCAAGGTTAGTATACCCAGTTTAACTGTATAAGTACGTTCTCTGTTCAACAATAACAAATCCCTAATTAATTACTTAATCTCCTTTCGTGCTTTATTTCCAGGTATCTACTAGAACGTCTCATATTATCCTTCTAACTTACTACTAACTTGTGTAGTCACTTACATTTGCAACTTCAGGATATCTCAATATATATATTATACTTTCTTTCGAATAAATAAAGATTTTCAATTCATAATCCAGTCCTTGACTCTACATATTACACTCAATAATCCCACCTATGTCTCCTATACTAATCCACTAGTCATCTTAGTCCATGAAGAATTGTATTTAAAGATAAATAGGAAAGACAGTGTCATGAAGAAAGAAATGGAAGTTTAGGCCTATACCCACAGAGTGACTGTGGCGATAGACCACCGATACAGGGGCGGCGTCTAGATCTTCAGTTACAAACAATCTGATTCCTCTCCTGCAACCGGGAAAATATTAATGGGCCGCAAACAAAAATACAATTTTGAACAATCGATGTCAGAGGTCCCTGACACTCTCTCCTAGAGGCACGTGGGGCCGTTGTTCGCCTCCAACACCGACGACTTTCACAATTCTCATAAATTTCTTTATATTTATTTTATTTGGGACACTTCTGGCGTTCCCTCACCTCACCCTTCTTTTTTTTTCCTTTTCTGGGGTAATCTCTAGTACCTGCTAATGACCTACTTGTCATCAACTCACTACACAAAATTACCAATTCTCCTCTTTCTAATCTAACCAGTTATTATTGATTATCTTTTAACTCCTCTCTCTATAAGCAACTTATACCATTGTTCTAATTTTCCCTCTTTCTTGTTACTCGGGTTTCCATACCTTTCAAGTTACTATTCTACTCCCTGGGCACCCAATTTCCTTGTTTCTAAATTCCCTAGAATTCTAACTGAAACTAACTCACGCCCCAGATCAGTAACTTTCTCTTTATAACCCTTGAGTAATTCCTACTTCTATCCTAACATGTAAGTTTTTCAATGGTAGGCGCTTAATCTACTACTATTCATAGGCCTTCTTCTGCCTCTCACTGTTCACTTTCTTATCTCCCTTTCCCATGATCCATACGGTTCCCACTCTTCGATAAATCTCTTAAAGAAAACAACTCAATCCTTACGGGCCAGCATGAAATCTACTCATAGATAGTCATCTGTCACCCAACAAAAACCAAGAGGGAGAGGCCCTCGCAAGAATTACTAAGTAAGCCCCTATTACCCTTCTTTCTTACTCCCCTCGCGTCCTGTCTTATAAAAAAACAAGTTTGAATGAGCATCACCAATTGCCTCGAGCTATGTATTCATTCGTGAGACAATCACCCATAGAAACCCAAAGTATAGAGATTATCTTTACTAACCCACGGTCACAGTTCTTGACTACCAGAAATAGAAACGGGTTGGATTACTGTATTTTATTGCCTCACCCTAGATTTATCACACTTCTATTTTTCTAACCCTACTCTTAATCCTTCATTTACGGCGTCTAATCGCCACACATTTCTTAGAAACAATGCCTCAAAATTTTCCAATTTCCAAAACAAAAGAAAATGTTTATGTGATTATACTCAACGGGTGGTGTCCAACTTATCCTTTGATCCCGTGTTGTTTCCATCTATTTTCTGGTGTCCACATCTTCCCTTAGTCCAGACTGAGCAGTCGTGACCCACTCTTCTCTCCACAGCTGGTGTTCGCTGAAGCGGTCTCTCGTACCGGCGGACGTGATGTGCTTGCCCAGTTAACGACTATCTCCATATAGTCGTATCAGTGAAATTCCCATTCAGAATTTCCTCAGATGAAAGTCTGACACACCATCATGCCAGAACGCCTCTACCGCTGTCGCACACCCCAGTCTCGTCTTCTCCCTTCTGCCTTTTCAACTTCTCTCTCTCGTAGTCAGGCACGTACTCCCAACCGTCTTTCAGGTTCCACACCTCTCTCGTCGATTCACCGTCGACGCATGCGCACCTCTCCTTTTCTGTAATTCAAATAAATTCAGGGCAGTATCGATACTCATGAAAACGTTCAATATCGATTAGTTGTGGTCCCCCAACCCTTCCTTTGTTTAGGAATGGTTTCCTATCGTTGATTATGCACGTCGCTATTTGCGTCGTTACACATTACCTTCACCAAACTGTAGGAAAACGCTGGTAGTAATATTGGGAGGATAGGAGATTGCATATACTACGATTTGGCATCTGCCACATTAAGATGAATTAGGCCTACTGTGAGCAGCTTGATAAAAGTTCATACCAGTAAAAGTGACTCTATTTCTCTTCAATTCTTCTTTAATACCAGCCAATTCTTCCTTAAGGACACTAATATCATACCGTACCTCACTCTGGTATTCGTTTGTAGCTGATGAACACGAAATTCTTCTGTGAAAACTGTTCTCTGGTGTACTCAGTTAGAGGTGACGGTTTATATAAATCTCTCATTATGTACACGGTTTTTACCTTCCCTATGATCTCCAGTTGCTCTTCAGGTGTATCCAGATGTTCTCTAAACAATAGGCGATGACTGGGATTACTTTAAGCTGAAATATGCTTAAATTTTCGATGATTCTGATGGAGTTCATTGCTTTATTTACAACATGTTCATAGCCGACAGGACTACCGATGCGATGTTGCCAGATTTAACAGCATGGCTTGTAAGAAATAAAGGAGGCAGTGCTTCCACTCGTGCGAGAGAGAAGAAAACAGCTGATGCTTGACTTGAGACGCACGGAGAAACACGGAGATGCCCTGAGACCGCAAGCGTGAAGCCAACTGTCCGAGCGTTTGGTACTAAAAGGGGGCGTGTCACTGTGATGTTTATATGTTTATAGCGTGGTTACTCGGCTTTGTTTCTTTGTTTTCAACAATTCAGACGTGAAAATCAGTGCATGTTGTGCATATGGATGCACAAATCGAGGAAAAAAGATTATTTCAGTTGTGAAATATCAGAGTGTCAGAGTTGTGTGTCAACTGCAACATTGAAGATGGACGTCAACACACTAATGAATGTAATCGAAATCCTAACTGAGGAATTAAAGGAAGTTGCAATCTTAAATGAGCGGATAACTGCGGAAATTAATAGTCATAAACATAAACCCTTAACTTCTGATGTGCATAGGCCTAAAAACCGCTACCAAAATGAGTGGAAAACTGTATCAAACAGAACGAGAGCAGTGCCGGCATGTCCAAAAACAAACAACTTTATAAGTTTTAATAAATTCACAGTGCTACAAGAACCGAATGAAGAGGTAGAAGAACATACAATGAAGACTTCCGAAAAGGCCACGAAACAAAAAAAGAAAGTGTATATAGCCTCAGACAGTCATGGAAGAGGAATTGCAGATGAGGTTCGAATAAATCTAAGGTCAAACGCTGAAGTGTTTGGAATGGTGAAACCGGGAGCGCTGATAGGAGAGGTGATTAACGATTGTGATATCCACAAACTGCACAAAGATGATCAATTGGTCATAATTGCAGGAGCAAATGATATCTCAAAAAATGAAGTTAAGAATGTTACCAGAGCTCTTGCAAGCAGCCTACAGAAAATAAATAACTGTGGAGTGTCAATAGTTAATATGCCACATAGATATGATTTGTCTGAAAACTCATGTGTGAACATTGAAGTGAAGAAAGTTAACAATAAACTAGAAAAAATAAGAAGACTACGGCCAGAAACAAACATCGTAGACATGACTTGTCTCTCTAGGACAGATTTTACTCAACATGGTCAACACCTTAACTCCACGGGAAAACAGAAAATCGGGATATTAAAAGCTATGAGTATAAATAAATCAAATGTACATCAGCACAACCAGAACAATCCCATTGCACTACAGCATCAACTTGAAACAACAGAGACACAAGATCAGCGACAAGAGCCAAGCAGCGATGAATCTCCAGGGGACAAAGCAGATGAGATGAGGGACCAGATCACAACAGAGCCAGGAATAGCGAGCCAGGATACGGCAGAGGTGGAAGATCCAGCGGGGAGTGTCGATACCAGCCAGGAAGCTACAGGTCTTCGTAAATCACAGAGAACAAGGAAACCAGCAAAAAAGGCAAGTGATGATTTTTTATAAATAGGTCAAAATCTAGTAAGGTATGTAGGCCAACTGCAGGAAGGAACCAAAACCATAACTGTCTGACAATTCTCCACTCAAATATTCAGTCATTAGGCAATAAAACAACAGAATTAGATGTACTGCTACACACTGACTTAAAATATGTTAATGTCATCTGCCTTTCAGAACACTGGTAGAATATTCAAAACTTAAAACAAATAAATTTAAATGGCTTTAAATTAACAGATGCTTTCTGTAGGGAAAAACATGGTCATGGAGGAACGAGTATCTTCGTTAAAGAAAACATAAACACAAATGAAATAAAGGGACTACAGCACCTAAAATGTGAAAAAAAAACGTTGAGCTCTCCTTAATAGAATTAACTTTACATAAAACAATAATAGCATGCATATACAGGTCTCCAGATAGTGAGTTCCCGATTTTTCTCAATAATTTTGACCTTTTAATGCAAAAACTAACCTCTAAATATAAGAACATAATCCTCTAAAAGGCAAGTAAACTGAATTGCAGAACATACTTCTAAGTTATAACCTCAAAAACTCAGTAGAAACAGCTTCAAGGATCACAGAACATTCAAAATCACTCCTTGATGTAATAGTAACAAACATTGAATACTTGAATCCAGCCGAAGTAATTGATTTAGGATTTTCAAACCATGAAGCTCAGATATTGAACTTAACAACATATTCCACAGTTCCAAAGCATAGGCCTATAAAAGTAACAAAAATATGCTATAAAAATATTAATTTAGAGGAATTTAAATACTTATTAAGTAAAGAGACCTGGGGCGAAATATATAGTAAAGAAGGAATAAATTCAAAATTTGATACTTTTCTGAATACGTCTCTGCAATATTTTAATATAGCGTTTCCTCTAAAAGAGGTAAAATTGGGTAAAGGTTAGTAACTCTTGGGTAACTAAAGGGATTAGAATATCCTCAAATAAAGTAAGACTTTTAAACAACATTAAAAAAGTAGGACACATCTCAGATGAATTGCACAATTACATTATCAGTTACAAGAGAATATATAAGAAAGTTATCAGGCATGCAAGGAGATTAGAGAATGATAAACATATATCAGAATCATCAAATAAGAGCAAAGCTATGTGGCAGGTAATAAAAAAGGAGACAGGTAAATCAAATTACAACAACCAACATATCGAATTAACTCACGGCAATGGTGGTAATAGAGTCACACATCCACGGCAGGTTGCTGAACTATTTAACTTACATTTTACAGAAATAGCAAATACGTTAATACAAACACAGTATGGTCCACCAACTAGGCAAAATAGTTATAATAAAAAAATTAGCAGCTGCAGTGAATCATTATTCGTACTACCAGTAAGTGAAGTTGAGATAAAGCATATAATTGACACATTAAAGAATAAGGCGTCGACTGGAGTAGAAGAAGTACCAATCTCGGTATTGAAAGAATGTATGGATTACATAACAGCACCTTTAACACACGTTTTTAATATCTTCTTTCAGAGTGGGATATTCCCAGAAAAATTAAAAACATCAAAAGTTAAGCCATTATATAAAAAGGGGGATAAAAGCGACATACAAAACTATAGACCGATATCCATACCTTCAGTTTTTCAAAAATTCTGGAAAAACTGATGTATAGTGGAGTCATTACATTCTTAGATAAAAATGAAATCTTCACAGATAAACAACATGGTTTCAGAAAGAATAGATCCACAGAATCAGCAATTCAATTTCTATTACAAACTGTCCAAAATTCATTAGAAAAGAAAGAGAGTACAGTAGGGTTGTTCCTTACCTTACTAAAGCCTATGACTTTATAAATCATGATATCTTACTTAAAAAAATATACATATATGGTATTAGGTGAGTGGCCAACTCATGGTTCAAATCGTACCTTTCCCAAAGAACTCAAATAATCGAGATAACCAATTTAGAAAAAGTAATCTAACCCTTGAAAGAACTAAATCCACCAGTAGAGTACTAACACAAGGGGTACCTCAGGGTTCCATTCTGGGACCACTTCTATTCTTGCAATATGTAAATGATCTCCCCTTGAATATTGAAGAAGCAGAAGTTGTACTTTTTGCCGATGACACAAATCTTCTGATAAATGGAACAAACGAAATAGATCTTTCTCAAAAACTAGATTCCAGCTTAACAAAAATATTTTCTTGGTTTGAAGCACAAACTTTTGATGAATGCAGAAAAGACAGTAGCCATGAGCGTCCACACAACTCAAAATCAACATATTAAAAAGCCTCAAGTGGAATTAGATAACAAAATAATTCAATACCAAAATGAGACAAAATTTCTAGGCATACATATAAACGAAGAGCTAAAGTGGAAAACGCATATTGAGGCACTAACCAATAAATTGAGTACAGGCTGCTATATGTTAAAAACTTTTAAAAATGTCACAAGTGCACATGTAATTAGAAGCTCACACTTTGCTTATTTCCATAGTCACATGAGGTACGGAGTCATTTTATGGGGTTCATCTCCAGAAGCCGAAAAAGCCTTTAAAATCCAAAAAAGGGCGGGGAGAATAATTTGTGGAGTAAACCAACAAACATCCTGCAGAGATATATTCAAAACATTGGAAATTCTACCCTTAGCTTGTATATATATATACTAGAAGTAATTTGCAATATTAAACTAAATGGACAAAATTTGTTAATGAACAATAACATTCATAATTATCAAACAAGACAACACAATGACCTACATGTCCAATACAGTAGAACAAATATTGGGAAGTCAAATATTTACAAATCCGGTATTAAGTTATTTAATAAACTACCTATAACTATCAAGTCTATAGAAAACAATAAAGTATTTAAAAAAAGCCTAAAGTCCTTCCTGCAGACACATTGCTTTTACTCAGTACCCGAATTTCTTTCTTTACAGGTTTAGGATATGCATATAAGGAGGTAGTACAGCATCTAATAACCTACAGAATAACATTTAAAAAAAACAGTTGAAATTATAGGGGAAGAAAAAAGATTTGAAAATAAGCCTATAAAATAGATGTTCGAAAGAAAATTCTAAATTCTAAACAATTCTTTTTCCGTAGATACTGCCCTCTTTTCTTTCTGTTTCAGGTAACCTGGAGGATGAATGGCTCTCAACATATTGACGCGTGCTGCCAAGTTCACTAGCACCAAGGACAACACCCATAACTTTAAGATATTACAGTAAAATTGTAAACCCAATAGTGTTACTTTTGTATCCAACACATCATCAATGTTAACCTTATATGTATTGTATTGAGTATAATGTGTAAATATGTATTATATATAATGTGTAAATATGTATTATATATATAATGTTTGTAAATATTTGGACGCGTCCTATAATATGAACATGTTCGGAAGGACTAAATAAATTCTATTCTGAACATTATGTGAAAATATAGTAATAATTTGATATTGACATTTTAAAATCCCTGAAAATTGTATCAGGCATACCACAGTATTCATTGATGGTTTGTCGTTTAGATTATAGTGTCAGCTGTGAATTAAAAAAAACACCAATCAGATTGACCCTTTGCAAGAAATCATGTTTCTTAGACCTTATCGCATGCCGAAAAATTAAAAATTTTAATTTTCTAATATCAACCTTCATATTTGTGACATAATAATTTTTGTGCACATTTCAAGCCCCAAGTCTATACTTCTAATATCCAAAATTTCATTTTGTTATTGTAAATAGTGTTGAAAAGATTGAACTTTTGCTCCAATGCCTGCTCGGGCTTGGTCTCTTGGTGTATGAGCCCCCTTAAGCTGGTAAACTGGTGACTCGTCAGGGTTTAGAACTTACGAACTAAAATGATAAAAGTGAAGGAATTCTAATTCTATTCATCATGTAAAAGTTACAATTTTTATGATGAAATAAGTCGTTTGTAATATTTCATAATATATCTTCTATTTACAATTTAACAATAAGTACAGACAAGGTGACATGCACACAAATTTATTTTACTGTAGTGTATATTAACATTTCATCTTCGAGATATTCTTTTAATTGACAGGGTAGGTATATGGTTATTTAACGATAGGGATATATTATATAGGCCTATAGATCTATGATGAAGGGAGAACTTTCATCTCCGAAAAATCATCTGTAGAATACCGGCACAGTTATGAATATTCAGAAAAAAAAACAAGCTTGGTATCGTGAAATTCAGTTACAGATTAGACTGAATTAGGCGTAAATATATTTAAAAAAATTCTGTGGATTGTGCTTGTGTGTTTCACTGGTGAATTTGGTGTGCATTTGGTGACTGAAGTAGGTCAATTTCCGATATATTTAGACTTCCGATAGTTTGACTAATCATTTAGTCTTATTTTATTTAATAGTTTGAATAGATCCATCATAGACTATTGTATCTACGAAATTCATATTGTTTAGGCCTAAGTGGTTAAGTGCCTTTACCTGAATTATTAGTAGGTCAAACATACTAAGTAATGTAGGCCTATTGCTTTAGATGTCCAATATTTATATTAGTTGTCATTTATTGCGTTTAATAGAGTCAATAACCCCATGGTAACTGTCCAGAATATTTTTCTCATTCTGGATTATCATGGTCGCACGGTCATTTGTTTATTTTCTGACTCAGTATTTATACTCGCACATGTAAAGTTGCTCATTTGAAAGTTACATTTTTGGCTCTTCTGAAATAGGTTAATGCTTACTACGGGGATTATTAGTTAATATATGTAGTAGTTATGTAGTTAATATATGAAATTGGAATATTACATACGTGGGCTGTAACTTTAATTGTGGCAACACTGCTGTGCAAGCGAAACCAGACGGAGTTAATTATTGTAACTTCTGTCACATGTTAATGTGTGTCTGCCCTACCCCATATTAATGGACTCGTCCGTACGTCTCAAAGCTCATGAGCTTCGGAGAGAGGAAGTTAGTCTCTTGTTAGTTGCCGCTCTAAGCTGTTGTGTTGTGTTGTGTTTCGCCATGTTTACAAAGCAGGAACAGCGAACTTGGCTGAAAATTCAGTGTGCCCGTGGTCGTACAGCACGACAATGCCATGAAGGTCTTGTGGAAGCATGTCGGGAGACGGCATTGCCATACAGGACTGTGGCGAGATGGGTTAGAGCCTTCAACGAGGGGCGTGACCGCGTGGAACACATGGCTAGGCCAGGTCGTCCCAGCATTAGTGAAGAGGACTTGGAAACTGTTTCCTCACTTCTAGACACGGATCGACGACAGACGGTACGTGAGTTAGCCCTGGAGATGGGACTGTCGCATATGACTGTTTTCCGAATTCTCAAGAAACGCCTGGGAATGCGAAAAATTGCATCTCGGTGGGTTCCCTGGAATTTGACAGAGGCTCAGCTATGGCTGCGATATGACTCTGCTCAAACTAACCTGCAGCGTTATGGTCATGATGGTGAGGCCTTCTTACGGCGCATTATTGCAATTGATGAAACCTGGGTCAAGTCATACGAGCCTCTACTTAAGCGCCAATCCAATGAGTGGCGTCATCAGGGGTCACCACGCAAAACAGTGGTGCGTCGTACCCCTACAAATGTCAAGGTGATGGTTATTCTTGCATACGACTGCGATGGCGTCATTCTAACGCATGCCGTCCCGCAAAGACAGACTGTTAATGCGCAGGATTTCCGTCATTTTTTGGAGAATAACCTGAGACCAGCGCTGCGAAGGAAGCACCCACATTTTTTGCAGGACCCTCCAATCATTTTGCAGGATAATGCTCGGGCGCACATGGCACACCCTGTAGCTGATCTGTACCGTCGCTGGGGGTGGGAAGTGCTTTTCCATCCACCACATTCACCGGACTTAAGCCCCTGTGATTATGATTTAATCCCTAAGCTGAAGGAACCACTTCGAGACATTCGATTCCAGACTGTTCCCGAGATTCTGCAGGCTTTAGGGCGGTCCGTCAGAAACATCAACAGAACAGGGGCTGCTACAGGGATACTACGACTTCCACATCGCTGGCAACGAGTTGTAGACAATGCTGGGTACTACATTGAAGGACTGTAGAAGTTTCATGGGTGTGTCACTTATATACTAGTATTAAATAAATAGTTGCCACAATTAAAGTTACAACCTATGTATTTTCCCTACCGTTACGTTGTTATAACGCGTGAAACTTCGAAGTATTTGTGTGCTATTGTATATAACAAGCCTCCCTTTTGGTCCGACAAGGGGGCGTGGTCATTGGCTTCGTCTGTTTCCCATAAAACACCGCAAGCACGGCGTCTCCGTGTTCCTCCGTGCTTGAGACGAGTTTTTGACGGACTGGTGAACGATACGTTCACTAGGCACCCTTCTAGACTGTATTACTCGTGTATACACTGCCTGTCCTATACGGCTAATTTTGCGTACGCGTCGACATTACAGATGGCAGCACCTACCACACCTAGCTAGGTGTTCTCTGTGTTGCCCTCTAAAGTATAAACTCGGAAACTGAAGTATGCTTGAATTTCATGCAATCTGGGTGTGAACTGTGTCGCCTCTACTGGAGAAATTAGGCAATTGAGCAATACTCTGAACTCCATGTTAAAATAAAGCATAGGACAGGCAGTGCAATGGGAACCTTTTTCGTGCAGTTAAAAATTTGTCCATGAGAGCGCAGCAGGGTCAGACGAGGTCCTGCCATCTCGTTCTGCCTCATGCTGACGTGTATCAATAAACGTGAACAATGTTGGCTTTCTTATAAAAACTGGCGATTAATAACGTACGTTACATTCCAGAAATCAGATACCTATATTCTGCCAGGAGAGTGTGAGATCGTCAGAAAAAAGTATTGATCTTTGAAAAGAATTAACGAATTAATATCTGTCTGAAGAAACAATTGGTTATATTATGTTGAAAATAACCCTTGGGGGTTGTCATAAAAAACAGGAACAATAATTACTTTGCAGTGGCAGAGGCATGTGGAGCTTAGTGAGAAATAATTCAAAATATTTAAGTTATTCCTGTATATCGTGTGCAATTTTTATTCGTTAAATGGTGAAGAAATAATTCAAATTTTATGAAACGTATTTAAAACTTATTGTACAGTACTTCACCAAGAAAACATCCATCTTCTTTAGATTTATAACCATAGGCGTAAATATACAAACAATTCTTTAAACTGTAAATCATTTTTAAAAAGTAATTTAGGTTTATGGTTGTTTGCTTCCATAATATGCTTTATATATTTCAGCTTTCCGTTATGAATTTACTTTGTGGTAAACAGATGCTAGTATTTGATTAATATAACACAGTACTTATAGATATAAATGTGTAAATATTTTGTTTCGACTCAACTTTGGAATATGTCCCTTCAAAAAAAGTTGCCGTTTCCTGCGTTTTTCTTGTTGTTCAGAATTTTTAAGGCCTACGCGTCATTGACATTTTTTCTGCATTTTTTTTTAATTACACAAACGTTTATATCATTTATTTATATTAACAGATTAATTGCACATTCGACGAATTCTTTACTTGCCAGGCACGCGCCATTTTGGATTGGAGACGTCATTTACTGCTGCCAACATTGCTGGAATTGTGTACCCTAGGTCACGCTGCCAATTTCCAACGTGAAGACACTAGAGAGTTTTTGCCAAGCTTACGTCGAGTCATTGAGCTCTATTACATACTGGAGGTAGCACTGCATGATGAAAAATCGTGACGGCAGAGTTCGCGGTCCGCCATGAAAGTGAACGTATACTTTAGCTCCTATCCCGTATCTCCTCCTAACAAACTCATGTGTATTAATGGAATTATGAAGATGTATTGGCGTTTTTAAAACACTGTTATGAATGAAACGTTTCAATATAAACTACTTGATGCTTTTTAAGTACATAACAAAACTAATTTCATATCGTAATGGTTTGGTAAAAATATTTCTTTAATCTCAATCAGGCGTGAATGTACATTGGTAAACAGTTGTAAACACTCGCATTTTAAATATTAAAATAACTTCACAATAGGCCTTCATTTTGCGATATTATACTTGATTTCGATATATAAAGAGAATAGACAAAATCTGTTCTAAGTGCTTTGGAAATGTATAAACCGTGACCTTCAACTGTATTGGATACAATTCACATTATTTATTTATTTATTTTGTTAATAATTCCTGTAGATTAGTGCAAAGGGAAGCCACTGAAATGAAATTTCAAAATACTTTAAGTCAGTAGGTCTACATAGAAGTTCCTTTTCTTCAAATCTGAAATTTAATTAGCCATGCTATTTATCTTCTTGTTCTTGCGACAGACAATCGTCTGTAGCCTTTTGTTCTTTCTCAATTCTGTTTTAATAGGAGATGGTGGGAGATCAACTGTTTGTGTCTGTTTATCTATTTTCGTATAATTTTCAGCGAGGTCTTATCCAAAAACATCTGCTTCCTCTTATTTCTGCAATTAAAAACTAGCATGGAAAATTTAGGCCTACATGCATAAGAAAACTATGTTTACATGACTGACATATTGCATAATTTATATTCCTACATGGTACCTACATGGTACCTACTACTAACCACATTACGAACCAGAGGCGTAACGAGGGGGGGGTTTGAGGGTTTGAACCCCACCCATTGATTAAAAAAAGGAAAATTGTACAATTTTTTAAATTCTGCTTATAAATTGTTTAATACAAGTATAAAGCGTGGGAAGCTTAAAGCTCGTTATTGTGCATCTTAATTTTTTAAAATTTTCCGGGGGAGGACCCCCGAACCCCCCTCTCCCAGGGGGGTATTCCATACCCCACAGATGTTGTAACCCCCCCCATATGGTCGGCCTGTTTACGCCTATGTTACGAACCAGTTGTCTTTTTGGAACAATAATTTTTTGAAGGTGTCCTGGAAAATTGAAGACTGATGGTACAGCATCTGTAGTAATTTTACAAGTGCACCAGACCTTGACTGATAGCAATCAGGTGTAAAGTGTCTGCTGCTTAATGTACTGTACGCTGTGGGTGACCAATATTCTCTGCGCATTGCTTGAACCCACTTCTTCGGAATATCAGGCCAAGAAAATGGAAACATGTACAAACAGGCAAGAAAAAGACAAGCGTTCGTGGCTATGCTACGCTTGAGGTTAAGTCAGATTTGGCCAGTATCCTCAAATGTTCCAAACAAAAATAACCTACTTGTGAAACTTAAGTCCACTTCCATTTCTCTGGAGCTCTGTGTAGCCATATACCACGCAATATTTGATCATTTTGTCATGAAAAATAACAAAAACACATTCATAAATATATGTTTACCATAGGAAGCACACTTCACCAATACGTACGGTGTAGCCAACTTAACAACAAGTGAACGTCACGATTTATGCAATTCCAAAGCACAGCTGTTGTGTATCCTGTTTATATATTGAGATCACTGCGTTGAGTTACCGTAAACGCTAAAGTCACGTGATTGATGCTCTGCACATGCGCCGGTTTACCGTAACGCTATATCTGATTAGGTGACACGTTATTTCGGACAGATTAGCGTGAAGCTTACGGTAATAGTCATGAATCCCGAAAAACAGGAAAGACTTCGCTTTAACCTTTTCACTGCTACTGACGTATAAATTCGTTCGTTGAAAATCTGTATAAAAGGAGAAATGTAATATTTATAGAGTAAAGTTACATGCAAAATTGTGAGAATTTTTATCCTTGTGTTCGACTGTAATCCATAATAACCAGTTATTCTTCTGCAATTCTCTCTATTGATTTAAAACTTAGATCCCACTGATGATTTCAGTTGATGATGGCTCATATTATTGTATAAATTTAGCATTGTAAAGGTTAACATAAATAACGACTTAGGCCTAAATCTCTTGCGTGAGGTTATTGGTTCAATTATGTGTATTTATAGGCTCAATTATTTCTAGTATAATAAACCACTGCAGATAATTTAATGCATGTATTATACTCAGAAACATTTCAATAAACGTACGTAGCAGTGTTGAAAATTTTGTACATGTTAACATATTTTTCTGATTAAAATCCCATTTTGAGGTTATGTTAATATTTATATTCTGTTATGAGGTGCTGTGGAATTCATATATCTGTAGGGTTATAACAGAAACAATGGACAATTAAATTTATTCATAGGCCTATTACATTCGGGGAACAATTGGGTATCATATCCTCCAATACGTCAAAGTAAGATGGCGGACAGGCTGTAGTGGCAACAAGAACGCTCCTGACTCAACGTGTGATATAAGCAGGTGGTTAACAACTTTGTACGCTAAAGCATACATCAAAGTATAATATAAGTGCAACCTAATTATTTAGCAATAAAATTATCACAAACGGTGCTTATAGTGTGAAAAAAAGTGAAGACAGGATAAAATGGGACCGAAGAAAGAACCAGCAGCCGACATCGAAGCCGCCGTAAAGCTTGCAGTAATGCAAGCTCTCCAAGACAAAGGTATGTTGGCAACGCTCGCTACATTAGTAAAAGACACAATTGTAACTGAGATGAAGAAGACTCTAGAGGAGAATACGAAAGTGATCTCTGAACTTAAAGATGCCCTGAAAGAGAAAGACAAGACAATCGACTTGCTAGAAAACAAAATTGACGATTTAGAGCAGTATCAACGGCGTCAATGCCTACGGGTATTTGGTGTTAGTGAATCAGACGGGGAAGACACGGACATAATAGCCATCGATGTTGCAAAGAAAATAGGTGTGGATCTATCTGTAACTGACATCGACAGAAGCCATCGTATTGGGAGAAAAGAGACAGATAGACCCAGGCCAGTGATTGTTAAATTCGTCAGCTACCGAAAGCGGAATGAACTGTTTAGGAATAAGAAAAGCCTTCGGGGATCAGGGATCGTGATCCGGGAAGACCTTACAAAGAAGCGCCACGCACTACTACAGGAGGCTATAACCAAATACGGATTGAAGAATGTATGGACCCAAGACGGTGCAATAATTGTGAAAATAGGTGACACAAAACGGCGTGTAACACAACAAGCGGAATTGTAAACTGTGAGTCATGGGTGTTTAAAGCCTTACTAACCATTAACACTTAGGACACTTTACTGTTAAAGTATTCAAGTATTATTAAGAAATAGACTATACACATTTAGTATATTTTTCTTTTTGGTCGCTCAATATTAGACAAGTTGGCTACACTGGTAGCCGAGAGTTTAACAGCCTCTGACAATACACCGCTCATTGACCTCCACCCCCCACAGACAAAACATGTCTTGAAAACTTGTTTCTCCGAACACCCCTCCAGTCTGCATATAGCACATCTGAACGCACAGTCCCTTATATGCCATTTTCAGGAATTCCAGGAAATTTTTTCTTCCCTTAACCTCCACGGAATTCTAGTTAGTGAGAGCTGGCTTAAAAACACCTTACCCTCATCTATGGTGAGCCTAGAAGATTATACCTTATGCCGAAATGACCGAAACAACAAACAGGGAGGGGGTGTGGCGATGTATGTTCGTGCAGACCTGCATCCTAGAATAATATATAAATCAGATAGCGATTATACAGCTCGCCCTGAAATACTTTTCGTAGAGATTAGCATGAATTATAAGAAATGTTTACTCTGTGTAGTTTATAAGCCACCCCGGATTAATTACTTGGAAGAGCTAGAAAATCAGCTGTTAAATATTCTGCCACATTATGAGCATGTTGTAGTCATGGGTGATTTCAACACTAATCTACTCGCTCGTGACTCAACTTACACCACCCGACTTGAAACTCTGTTCCATTCCTGCAATATGACCATCCTACCCCTCGAGCCCACCCACCACACCTCCTACTCAGAGACCCTACTAGACTTAATTGTTACAAATAACCCTGACAGAGTGTTAGCACACGGACAGGTGCCAGTGCCAGGAATATCTGCTCACGACCTCATATACGTAATATATGCGCTACAATGTCCTAAAAAGAACCACAACACTGTGACATTTAGAAACCTAAAATGCATAAACGAAGGTTCCCTGCCAGAAGATGCCATGCTTATCCCATGGGAAAACATCTGGACGCTACGCACAGTGGACGAAAAAGTTGACCAACTTAATAAAAATATCATAGACATTTATAATAAACATGCCCCATTACGAACAAAACGAATAAAAAGACTTCCTGCGCCTTGGTTAACTGAGGACATACGTAACATGATGGCTCAAAGAGACTATGCGTACAAGACTTACCGACGAGATAAAAATGACACTAACCTGAATAATTATAAGCATCTCCGTAATAGGACAAACCAAGCTATCAGAAATGCCAAAATCAGACATATTTACAAACTCACTGAACCCTCTGCAAATCCGGCAACACTGTGGCAAAACTTTAAAAAAATGGGACTGTGTAAATCCAAGCCGCAGGTAGACGACCCTAACCTATCATTAGACCAGCTAAACGACCACTTCACTAAAATCCCATCAGAAATAGACAGAGCTGACAAAGAGCAAACCATTGAACACATACTTCACAACAAAGCAACAAACAGAGACAAATTTGACTTCCAATACATTAACGAAGCAGACACTATGAAAGCATTGAAGCGCTTAAAGACAAAAGCAGAAGGACCCGATCGAATAAACATAAACTTAATAAATAAAATAATTAGCATAATCTTACCGACAGTAACCCATATTTTTAACGCCTCACTTATGACTTCAACCTACCCCACTCAGTGGAAAAAAGCGTACGTAAAACCTCTTCCCAAAACCAAATTCCCAGAATCTCTAAAGGACTATAGACCAATCAGCATCCTACCTACCCTCTCCAAAGCTCTTGAACGAATTATACACTTACAGCTGATTGATTATCTTAATAAAAATGACCTTCTAGACCGCTATCAGTCCGGTTTTAAACCAGGGCATAGTACGAGCACAGCGCTACTCAATATTTGTGAAGACATACGCCACGCTTGTGACGAGAGGAAAACTGACAATACTTGTCTTACTCGACATGACCAAAGCTTTTGACTCCGTAGACACTGACATTCTTACAGCTAAACTCAAGACATTAAACCTATCAGATAGGGCTGTCCTGTGGTTTCGCTCCTATCTAAGCGAGCGTCAGCAGTGTGTTGTTTCTAATAATCGTTCTTCATCATGGCGTCTCGTAAGGGCAGGTGTCCCACAAGGAAGCATTCTCGGACCATTACTATTCTCTTTGTATATAAACGACATTACAGACTGTTTACGGCACAGCAAATACCACCTGTACGCTGACGACTTACAACTATACATACATTCCCATATTAGCAACATGAATGTTGCAATAGCAAATATGAACGAAGACCTTGACGCAATTGACAGATGGACACAAAAATTGGGACTCAAACTGAACCCAGTGAAGTCACAGGCAATAGTTGTGGGGCATCAGCGTCTCTTAAATAAACTTGATGAAAATAATACTCCACAAATCAATATCAGAAATTCAGTCATCCCATTCAGCGATTCCGTTAAAAATCTTGGCGTTCTTGTAGATAAAAATTTAACATGGGAAAATCACATTGTTGAAACGTGCAGAAAAGTTAATTCAATAATCCATATGATTAAAAGATTAGATATGCCCCTACCTTCTGCAGTAAAAAAGACCCTAGTACAATCGCTCGTCATGCCCCACTTCGATTACTGTGACGTCCTTCTTACTGACTTGAATTCTAACCTGGCCCAAAGGCTGCAACGTGTTCATAATGTATGCGTGCGTTTCATTTGTAATGTAGGCCTGTTTGATCATGTATCGCCATCCTTTGAAATGTTGTCATGGTTTCGATTGAACGATCGCAGAAAATTTCACTGTCTTCAGGTCCATTTCAAAATTTTACACACATCTTCACCACCATACCTATCATGTCGCTTCTCACACCTGTCCTCTCATCACAACCTAAATACACGTTCAGAATATAGTCATGTACTTTCTATCCCTTTACACCGATCATCATCGTATTCTTCTTCTTTCACCGTCTCAGTTACCCGCATCTGGAATTCCATCCCACATAATGTCAGAGGCTGTCAAACGTTGGGACAATTCAATAGAAAAATCAGTAAATTAATTCAGGATAATGTTATTTAAATTTTTGTTTCTGTCTTAAACCCAAAATTTTTCTTAGAGTGTAATTTAGAAAAATTATCAATCTCATTTTGTATTCAATTTTCTATTCAAGATCAACTTGTACCTTAATTGTAATTAATTTAGTTTTAGGTTCAACTATCTTCTATTTAATTTTAAGTAACTTAATTGTATTTTTAACTGTAATTTTTTTACTGGCAAAGCGGAAGAGAAGGCCAAACGGCCTTAGCTCTGCCAGGATAAATAAACGAATTATTATTATTATTATTATTATTATTATTATTACGTCATTGTTAAAACCTCCAAGTACAGCAATCTGAAGCAGTTCCTCCATTTTCTCTGTTACCTTTACCGTACCGTATCAATTTACGCTGGCAAAAACTCCGTCGTAGCACAAGACGTTATTCCATTTACCGTATTCGATCACGTGATATTAGTGTTACCGTATCCGACAACACGCTATGGCAAAAACTCTCTACTGACTCTAATGCGCAATTTCGTAACGCTACAAGCAAATACTCTCAATAAGAATACCGCCCACTCTACTCTATTCCATTTGTTCAAAATGTCCACTAGCACAGAGGTGCCATCTGTTGAGTAGGAGTGGGCAGCAGTCTCAGAAGCTACTTAATGAACCTATATAGCTGCAGAAATAAATTTGTTTTTCAAAGTCCTGATGACACAGTAACTTATTTTTGTGCTTGATAATGCAGGAATTAGGTCGGGAAATAACATAATTTACACTACAGCTAAACTAACTTAATTAAATGACGATAACGCTAATTTTGTAAGTAAAACTTCTTTAGGGGTAAATCGAGAGCTTGTGTAACGCTCAAAATCGTCACGAAATTAGTGAGGTGTGACGGAACGGACTGCACAGAAAACAATCAACTCAATGATTAGGCTTATCCAAAACTGAAAAAGTCCAAAAATTCAAAATTAAAAAATAAAAAATAAAAAAAATTAAATAATCCAAAATTAAAATATCCAAAAAATAAAAAATCAAAATCCAACATTTAAATAATCCAAAATTTCAAAATAAAAAAATTCAAAGAACCAAAATTAATAAGTCCAAAATTTAAAAATAAAAAATCAAAATATCCAAAATGATAACATTCTAAAATATAAAAATAAAAAAAATCCAAAATTAAAAATACAAAATTAAAAAATACAAAAAATAAAGTAAATTCAATGATCTAAAATGTAAAAAAAATTAAAAATCCAAAATTAAAGAATTAAAAGATCAGACATTTAAAAAATCCAAAATCTAAAAAGTCCAAAAACCCAATATTAAAAAGTCCAACAATCCAAAATTTGAAAACTACAATAATCCAAAATTGAAAAAATAAAAAGAAGTTTCACTTCTGCCGCATGGCGTTCCACACACTTTTTTTTTTGTATGTTCCTATCAAAACTAATTGTTTCACTTTAATACATTTTCGTGAAAATCAGCTTTAAATTTTAATTCATACGATTTGCAAGATACTTTGTACAATATATACTTTTTTTTTTAATTTGAAATTTTTACATGTAAAACAATTCGGATGGTAAGCCAATGAACATCTGAATGAAAGTCTTGTACACGCTCTAATTAACGATTTTACTTATTTCAATCTCAAAATAATTATTACAACCATAGACGGCACATATCATGCCACCTACATAACCGGACATTTTCTTTAGGCCTATGTTGTATTTATTATTTTACTCAGGGGTGCCCATCCCCCAAACTTCATTGCTCACCCCCAACCCAATTGCCTGTCGACAAGGGCGCCCATATGATATTTTCTAGGGGGGCAATTTTTTAAATTAATTTATTTTTGGTCGCTTTAACTTCTTGGGCCACTTTGTAACATTATATTAATAATATAATAAGTAGCCAGAAAATAATTTCGGGGAGGGCCGGAAGTGCCGGGGGGTATGGAATACCCCCCAAAATAGGGGTCGGGGGTCCATCGCAGAAAATTTTTAAATATTGGACCAATGAAAATCACATTTTACGCTATTTTAGCACTCAAAAACTAGTTAGGACATTTGTTTACCATACTCTAAGACATGCCAATGTAAACAAGAAAATGTTACCTAAGACGGATGTCCACCCCGGGAAATGTTTAAATATTGAACTAATGAAAATCACATTTTACGCTATTTTAGCACTGAAAACTAGTTATGAAATTTGTTTACCATACTCTAAGACATGCCAATGTATATAAGAAATCATTACCTAGGTGGGGGGTCCAGCCCCGGAAATTGTTTAAATATTGAAGTAATGAAAATCACATTTTACGCTATTTTAGCACTAAAAAACTAATTAGGAAATTTGTTTACCATACTCTAAGATATGCCAATGTAAACAAGAAAATGTTACCTAAGTCGGGTGTCCACCCCCGGGAAATTTTTAAATGTTGAGCTAATGAAAATCATATTTTACGCTATTTTAGCACTGAAAAACTAGTTAGCAAATTTGTTTACTATACTCTAAGACAATGGCAACTTAAACAAGAAATTGTTACCTGAATTATAATACTTATTACTATTTATAATAAAAGTTAAATAGCACATGGAGCAGTAGACATAATAGGCCTACTCATTATGTTATGAAAAGAAAATAACTGCTATATCATATTTGACACAACAACAAATCTTGTTTAATTAAATAAATAAATTTTTTAAATACAAATATAGAATTTTAGGTTCTGACTCCAGGCCAGAAAATTCATAACACGATAATATCCCCCCCCCAAAATTTCAATGACGCAGTCTGAGTCTTAACCTCCCCCCCCCCCCCGTGGGCACCACTGTTTTACTAGAATTTATATTATATTTTCGTACACAAAACACAACAGACAAACGTTAACTATATCAGCTGACGAGTAACTGCCCACTCCTGCTCTCTGGCGGCGCTAGTAGTAGCGTGTCCCGGAAAAAGACAGGGAGTGGACGGTATTACTTATTGAGTATTTGCTACAAGTGACGCTACGGGTGAAGCTGCAGCTAGCACTTCCAATTAAATTAAATGTACCGAAATGTTTGTTTGTTCTATTTGTGATGGAAATGAATGTATGCCATTCTAAAATTAGTAGGCCTACAATACCTCAAACACTAGTACAATATTTACAATAATAATAATAATAATAATAATAATAATTTATACGCCACAAGTATTCTACCAAATGGGTATCTACCTGTTCGCGTCTGATACCGCCCCTGGATAGGCGTGCACGGAGAGATCGCCAACGTGACTCGATATTGTTCGTATGAACACCAGTCACCGGATTTTCGATTTTTACATTTTGGGACTTGAACCCATCTGCAGAACACATGTCTGGGGTTTTGGTGCATATATTGGCAGCAGTGACTTCAGATGTTGCCTCCATTCTTAGTCTCGGCAGTTCGGGAATCTTCGCCGTTCATAGCATATCAACGTGAACTTTCGGACTTAGAAAATTTTCTAGGGACATAATATCAAAGTTTATTCCCTATTGTCATTGATATTTTAGAAATAATTTTAGGTTACGTTTGCTTGCTTCTAAATATCCTATAGAGGCTTATGAATAATAGATGCTCCAGAATTATAGCTGTCATTAATTGTTTGTGTGAAAAAGAAATACAAATAATAGTATTTGAATAGTGTATCATATTAGTAATAGAATGTTCTTTTCATGAAGCCAACGCAATTTGAAAGAAGCTGGAATGTCAAATAAGGCAATAAAGTATGAATGATTTTCTTGCGATTATTAGTATAGGCCTATATACGCAATATTTTTAACGTCAACTTCTTTAAGAAGGTTCATAGATTCATACTTTTTGTTTTAGAATTATATTACATATGTTTCAGAATTATGGCTCGCAGGGAATTGTTATTCATCGTACTGGGTACACATATGCTAATAATTCAAAATACTTTGTCCTCTTCGATTCGAGTTAAACTATCTACGTGCATCGGTAATTTCAGTTCTAATGTAGTGTTGTAATATCATCAGTGTGCATTATAAAAGTGAGTTGTATTTAATTACAGTGTAGTTGATTTTTTTTATTTAGAGAGGAAAAATAACCATCGACAATTGCCAGTATAGAATGGAAAAATATGCTTTGACGTCTTCTTTATAATACATATTTTTAAAAATCTTCAATTTACAAGAAATACCAATGTCTGTAAGAATAATTTACTTTTGCAAGTGTTTGAATTTTACGATTTGTTTTAATGTTTGTAATGAAAAAAACTTACAAATTCCGTTTAAACAAAATATTCATTATTTTGTTATACAAATTGTGGTTATCCTGTATTTGGACGTTACTTATTATTCATAGGAGTTTGGTGTAACCTAGTATTCAAGGGGCAGTGATATAATGCCAACCTAAAGGGAAAATGCACATGTACATAAATAAAAAGTAATTTTTACTAGTAATGACACGAGACTGTTGCTCTGTTAAAAATTAGTGAAAATTCAAATATAAGTCGCAAGTAGTATGGGGCAAGATATGGCTTACTTTTTAGAGAGTTTGGCAACTACCGACGCCGGACGACGCCTCTTCCAGACGCCTATTTAGGCCCTTTTGTCCAGTGACGTCACGGGAGTCGATTCGAATAATGTAATTACGCCCTTTGGCTCTGTGCTATTCCCGATTCATCCAGACGCCTTGTTTAGGATTTAGGCCCTTTGGTCAGTATTCCCGTTACGCAACAGGAACAGTCTCTATACTTATGCCCTTTGATCCAGGACGTCCTGTGTTGTCATGGTAGTCGATTCGAACAATGTAGTTATGCCCTTATACACTAAGCTATTCCCGATTCATCCTGACGCATAGTTAGGCCGTTTGATCCGATCTAGTTAGGCCCTTTGATCCGGAACGTCATGGGAGTCGATTCGAACATTGTAGTTAGGCCCTTATACACTATGCTATTCCCGATTCATCCTGACGCATAGTTAGGCCGTTTGATCCGATCTAGTTAGGCCCTTTGATCCGGAACGTCATGGTAGTTGATTCGAATAATGTAATTACGCCCTTATGCCTTAGACGCACTCTTACGCTAGGTTTTATTTTATTTTCGGGACGTTTGCAGTTGGGTCCTTTGGCTATCCCATATGAAGTCCCTACACTTTGAACTTTTTTTTATCCCGCAAACGTTATGACCTTTTGACAGTTGTAGTCGCTATCCCAGGACCTCCATATGACGTCATCATTATATTGCGTTCTTATGCATGTTGATTTTATACTTATATTTATTTAATAAAATCTTGTCTCATGGGTGGACTCGAACCACTCAAGATGTGATTACTGGGCACATGTGTTTAACCGCGTGACCATGGTGACATCCTATGAGCCACCTGCTATCATTGTCTCATATAAAATTCAGTGACGTCATGTTATCCATTCTTGTGCTTTCATAATTGTCTACTAGAGCGCGCTAGTTAACAGTCATTACTTTCATAATTATCTACTAGATGGCAGTTGTGTACCATGCTATAAGATGGCGGCTAGCGGTAAATTCAAAATTAAAAACATTGTCTCATATAATATTCAGTTTTTCTTAGTGCTGCATTTTATCCATTCTTGTGCTTTCATAATTGTCTACTAGAGCGCGCTAGTTAACAGTCATTACTTTCATAATTATCTACTAGATGGCAGTTGTGTACCATGCTATAAGATGGCGGCTAGCGGTAAATTCAAAATTAAAAACATTGTCTCATATAATATTCAGTTTTTCTTAGTGCCGTCATGTTATTCAATGTGTGGTTTCATAATTGTCAGCTTGATCGCGCTAGTTAACAGTCATTACTTTCAGAATTATCTACTAGAGGGCAGTTGTGTACCATGCTATAAGATGGCGACTACCGCTAAATTTAAAATTCAAAAACATTGTCTCCTATAATATTCAGTTTTTTTCAACCTAACCTAACCTAACCTAACCTAACCTAAGGCGGATTTCGAAATGTTTGCTAGCGCCAAATTCAAAATTGGAAAATGCAAGAGTGTGCTAAGTCGAAATTGTATATTTAATGCAAGAGTGATCTAAGTCGAATTTTATTTTTAAAAATTAGAGTGATATTTGAAAATAGTGGAAATCTCAAAATGACGGAATTTTCACTGCGGCGACTGTTTTTAAAAATCTGAATTCTGTGTATGATAGGCCAGTTCATATTTTGTATGCAGCGTCAAAACTGTTAAGCAATTCTTTTTACCAAAGCGGGGACTCCTTTTTAAAATCTGAATTCTCTGTAGGGTAGGGCGACTCATCTTATGTATGCAACGCCAAAACGGTAATACAATTCCTTTTACGAATGTGGCGACTACTTGTTTTAAATTTTGAATTCTATGTTTGGTAGGCAAACTCCCTTATTATTATTATTCAATTTTGTATAAAACAAAGACGAACTCCAAAACTATTAACATCATACTTACGTTATGCAGGAAGATCCTGGTCGGAAACAAACCGTTACTTGCAGGCTGAATCTGTAACACCTTTTCGTGATAAAATCTATATTTTGTTCAGTGATTACTTCGGTAGAATTTGAGAAAGCTTTAGCTGTATGACTCACAAGTCGGATGAAATAATTTACAGCAAAAACTTTTTTTCTAGCGAAGCGATTTAATTCAAAATTTGAACAATCATCTGTTACGCTGTAAGTGCAAAACCTTTTAAAAATCAAGGTTGTAGCTGCTATACTTCACTGAATATTTTTTAAAAAATAAGTTATATATTAACGCGAAGGAATTTGTACTAGTTTGTTATGTATGAGTCACAAGTGGAATGAAATAATTTACAGCAAAAACTTTTTTTTCTAGCGAAGCGATTTGAACAATCACCTGTTACGCTGTAAGTGCAAAACCTTTTAAATTTCAAGTTTGTAGCTGTTATATATATATATATATTTAAAAAAAAAATTGTTAATTACAAGAATTCTTATGAAAAACAGTTATCAATGTATGAACAGCAGAATGATCTTACGATCTGGCAATGTACACCCTTTACAACTGATTACAAAAATATACATATAAATAGAATGTATTTAGGAATTCCGAATGCTTTATCACTACTTTGTTATACTGCAGAAAAAAAAATGATTGAGAATGTGAAGACTTTTGAAAGTTGAAAAACAAAGTGTTTAAGATTGTTCGAAAAGCAATACATGAAAGTCAAACGGACATGATATTTTTTCTAATATTCTAGTGATGATCACGAACTTCAGAATATGTTTAACTACGATTCAACACTTCGTAAAAATATTTTATATAAAAACTATTTTTTCTTTTTCCATACTAATACAAGTACTGAACTCGTCAGATTCTAGTTTTAATTAGCATATGAGATGTTAAGTATGTGTTACAAAATTAGGAAAACCTTTTCTTTATTATATAAGGTCTAAGTGAAATGAACACAATGAACAAATATTCTAATTTTATTTTTACTAGAATTTTTAAAAAAGAACAGAAATTGTACTACTGCTACTAATGTATTGTATAGTTATTTTCATCTTTTTCTTTCTTTCTTTCTTTCTTTCTTTCTTTCTTTCTTTCTTTTCTTTCTTTCTTTTCTTCCTTTCTTTCTAGTAAAATGAAATTTTGTAAGGATCTAGAGGATGGGTTTAGGTTCTGTTACAAATAATTACAATGTAATACACTAAGAACAGATCATGGATATTTATTTACATCAAAACATAGTAATATTAACACTAAATAGGAAAACCTTTTCTTTATTATATAAGGTCTAAGTGAAATGAACACAATGAACAAATATTCTAATTTTATTTTTACTAGAATTTTTAAAAAAGAACAGAAATTGTACTACTGCTACTAATGTATTGTATAGTTATTTTCATCTTTTTCTTTCTTTCTTTCTTTCTTTCTTTCTTTCTTTCTTTCTTTCTTTCTTTCTTTCTTTCTTTCTTTCTTTTCTTTCTTTCTTTTCTTCCTTTCTTTCTAGTAAAATGAAATTTTGTAAGGATCTAGAGGATGGGTTTAGGTTCTGTTACAAATAATTACAATGTAATACACTAAGAACAGATCATGGATATTTATTTACATCAAAACATATTAATATTAACACTAAAAAGAAAAAAATCTTTTTTTATTATTATTATTATCACTTACTGAAAATACACATACATACAAACATCCTGCATGCTAATTGTAGATCATCAATATGACACGTTCCTCCAGTATAGTCAAATTTCTCCTAAACAATATTACAGAGGTCATCAAAATATGTTTATCTCTACACAACCCCAGGCTATGTGAATGTCAGTAGTGAAAGTGATAATAATAATAATAAAAAAAGTTACAGAATTACTTATACCATTTGCGAAAGCTGTTTATGTTTTCCCACTGCATAGAAATTGAAAGATAAATAAATAAATTTATACTTACATAACTTTTTCTTTTCTCCTTCCAGATGAACAGTGTTAGTATTACTATCAACTAATTGAAACGACTGTGAAAGGATTCCTCGTCGTGAGTGCAGGTCCCTTGCTCCATAGTAGCAGCGCAGGAACTGCAAAGGGGAAACAAGAGCTTACCACCCCACCTGAAAGGCAGAACGGTCGCTTTAATATATAACTTATTTTTAAAAAAATATTCAGTGAAGTATAGCAGCTACAACCTTGATTTTTAAAAGGTTTAGTCGCCGTATTCTTAAGGGGGGACTTGGTTAACAGTTTTGGCGCTGCATCCATAAAAATAAGATGGTCTACCGTCCACAAAATTTCAGAATTTAAAAAGTAGTTGCAACTATATAATACAATAGTAGGAGTATTTTTACCTGTTTTTTGTCGCCATCTTCCTTCCTCACTTTAAAAATACATATTTCATATATCTCTCCCAATCCCTCAACGCCATCTTGGTAAGTTCTTGAAAGTAAAATACTTGTACATTTTAGTTTTTAAAGATATCTATGATTCAGAAGTGGAATGAAATAATTTACAACAAAAACTTTTTTTCTAGCGAAGCGATTTAATTCAAAATTTGAACAATCATCTGTTACGCTGTAAGTGCAAAACCTTTTAAAAATCAAGGTTGTAGCTGCTATACTTCACTGAATATTTTTTAAAAAATAAGTTATATATTAACGCGAAGGAATTTGTACTAATTTGTTATGTATGACTCACAAGTGGAATGAAATAATTTACAGCAAAAACTTTTTTTCTACCGAAGCGATTTAATTCAAAATTTGAACAATCACCTGTTACCCTGTAAGTGCAAAACCTTTTAATTTTCAAGTTTGTAGCTGTTATATATATATATATTTTAAAAATATTTCTAGTAAAAATAAAATTAGAATATTTGTTCATTGTGTTCATTTCACTTAGACCTTATATAATAAAGAAAAGGTTTTCCTTATCGAAAAACGGCACATTATTATTATATTAATATTAATGTCTCGTTAATGCTTACATTGGTACTCTACCCAAAAGACTCCTCTTTTCAATGGTAAAAAATTCGGCTTTCTCAGGCTCAGTGGATTCCAATCCCTACGAGTTTCATCATTTTGCTTTGAATTCTTTTGCCATGTATATTACACCATCGAAAAGAGGAGTCTTTTGGGTAGAGTACCAATGTAAGCATTATCGATAGAAATCGATCTAGATCCGGAGCTAAACGTGAATGTTTTCAAATCCACTCTCGTGATGGGATATTTCCATCATGTTAACCCATCAGTACACTAAAAAAATGTATTTATAGAATCTTTTTAAAAGTAAATCCTAATTGCATTCTTATGCTATTTATATTGTATATTGTTAATATTGTAATACTGAGGCATACAGTACCCGTATTCAGGACCCCTGTGGTCAGTCATGAAATGAACTGATGCCATTTTGGATAAATAAAAAAAGGCAATATGGGGAGGGTTTTCTTCTTACACGTGTAAGATTGGAAGATGTAGGTCTCGAGAGAAAAAGTGTGGATCTCGCTGTGCTAAGTCTGAGCACCTGGAGACCTCGTGAAGCAATCAGTTTCACTACACGTAGAAGGCGTCATTTTCATCTAAATGGCCTACCTATAGGCCCATACATACATAATTACAATTTATTGTTCTAAATTACACGAAAAATATACATAAAAAAGTTGACACACCACCCGAAGAAGCAGCTTCTCCATATGCAAAGAGTGTTTCAAAATACGATCTGTAATTATACAAGTCTTCAGACGAGGTGATTGATGTTCCATTTAAGGAAACGCTGCACTGCTCGAAGAGCGAATGAAGTAGATTGTTTACTCCTGTAACCTTAGCTACAACCTTGATTTTTAAAAGGTTTTGCACTTACAGCGTAACAGATGATTGTTCAAATTTTGAATTAAATCGCTTCGCTAGAAAAAAAGTTTTTGCTGTAAATTATTTCATCCGACTTGTGAGTCATACAGCTAAAGCTTTCTCAAATTCTACCGAAGTAATCACTGAACAAAATATAGATTTTATCACGAAAAGGTGTTACAGATTCAGCCTGCAAGTAACGGTTTGTTTCCGACCAGGATCTTCCTGCATAACGTAAGTATGATGTTAATAGTTTTGGAGTTCGTCTTTGTTTTATACAAAATTGAATAATAATAATAAGGGAGTTTGCCTACCAAACATAGAATTCAAAATTTAAAACAAGTAGTCGCCACATTCGTAAAAGGAATTGTATTACCGTTTTGGCGTTGCATACATAAGATGAGTCGCCCTACCCTACAGAGAATTCAGATTTTAAAAAGGAGTCCCCGCTTTGGTAAAAAGAATTGCTTAACAGTTTTGACGCTGCATACAAAATATGAACTGGCCTATCATACACAGAATTCAGATTTTTAAAAACAGTCGCCGCAGTGAAAATTCCGTCATTTTGAGATTTCCACTATTTTCAAATATCACTCTAATTTTTAAAAATAAAATTCGACTTAGATCACTCTTGCATTAAATATACAATTTCGACTTAGCACACTCTTGCATTTTCGAATTTTGAATTTGGCGCTAGCAAACATTTCGAAATCCGCCTTAGGTTAGGTTAGGTTAGGTTAGGTTGAGAAAAACTGAATATTATAGGAGACAATGTTTTTGAATTTTAAATTTAGCGGTAGTCGCCATCTTATAGCATGGTACACAACTGCCCTCTAGTAGATAATTCTGAAAGTAATGACTGTTAACTAGCGCGATCAAGCTGACAATTATGAAACCACACATTGAATAACATGACGGCACTAAGAAAAACTGAATATTATATGAGACAATGTTTTTAATTTTGAATTTACCGCTAGCCGCCATCTTATAGCATGGTACACAACTGCCATCTAGTAGATAATTATGAAAGTAATGACTGTTAACTAGCGCGCTCTAGTAGACAATTATGAAAGCACAAGAATGGATAAAATGCAGCACTAAGAAAAACTGAATATTATATGAGACAATGTTTTTAATTTTGAATTTACCGCTAGCCGCCATCTTATAGCATGGTACACAACTGCCATCTAGTAGATAATTATGAAAGTAATGACTGTTAACTAGCGCGCTCTAGTAGACAATTATGAAAGCACAAGAATGGATAACATGACGTCACTGAATTTTATATGAGACAATGATAGCAGGTGGCTCATAGGATGTCACCATGGTCACGCGGTTAAACACATGTGCCCAGTAATCACATCTTGAGTGGTTCGAGTCCACCCATGAGACAAGATTTTATTAAATAAATATAAGTATAAAATCAACATGCATAAGAACGCAATATAATGATGACGTCATATGGAGGTCCTGGGATAGCGACTACAACTGTCAAAAGGTCATAACGTTTGCGGGATAAAAAAAAGTTCAAAGTGTAGGGACTTCATATGGGATAGCCAAAGGACCCAACTGCAAACGTCCCGAAAATAAAATAAAACCTAGCGTAAGAGTGCGTCTAAGGCATAAGGACGTAATTACATTATTCGAATCGACTACCATGACGTTCCGGATCAAAGGGCCTAACTAGATCGGATCAAACGGCCTAACTATGCGTCAGGATGAATCGGGAATAGCATAGTGTATAAGGGCCTAACTACAATGTTCGAATCGACTCCCATGACGTTCCGGATCAAAGGGCCTAACTAGATCGGATCAAACGGCCTAACTATGCGTCAGGATGAATCGGGAATAGCTTAGTGTATAAGGGCATAACTACATTGTTCGAATCGACTACCATGACAACACAGGACGTCCTGGATCAAAGGGCATAAGTATAGAGACTGTTCCTGTTGCGTAACGGGAATACTGACCAAAGGGCCTAAATCCTAAACAAGGCGTCTGGATGAATCGGGAATAGCACAGAGCCAAAGGGCGTAATTACATTATTCGAATCGACTCCCGTGACGTCACTGGACAAAAGGGCCTAAATAGGCGTCTGGAAGAGGCGTCGTCCGGCGTCGGTAGT
Organism: Ectobius pallidus; assembly: GCA_964059195.1. Lineage (NCBI taxonomy): Eukaryota > Metazoa > Arthropoda > Insecta > Blattodea > Ectobiidae > Ectobius > Ectobius pallidus. Next base: position 1,336,464 of record CAXKWD010000016.1, read on the forward strand.
TGCCAAACTCTCTAAAAAGTAAGCCATATCTTGCCCCATACTACTGCTACTTATTATCATTTATAAGAAAAGTTGAATAACACATGGAAAGTGAACATAATAGGCCTACTCATTTAGACCATGGGCTACCAATATGAAACCCTCCCCCCCCCGTGGGAATTTCCGACACATATATTTTTTTGTTGGTATTGTCATCTAGTTTAAGATTTTAGTTGTTTGCCCCTTATCAATTACAGCATTTAGCCGGAAACCCCGGAAAACCCCGGAAATTCGCAGAAAATGAATTTGTTCTAATTTTTCATTGTTCTTTGCTCCTAATATTCCCAGGGAATTTCTGACTCACACATTTTTGTTGGTATTGGCATCTAGTTTAATGTTCCAGTCGTTTGCCCCTTACAAGTTACAACATATCCCCGGAAAATCCGGAAAACCACGTATATACGGAGAAAATTACTATGTTTTATTTTTTAAATCTTTGTTCTTTGCACCTAATATTCAAAGGGAATTTCTGACTTACATGTTTTTTTGTTGGCATTACCATCTAGATTAAGGTTTCAGTTGTTTTCCCCTTATCAATTACAGTATATCCCCGGAAAACACCGAAAACCACGGAAATCCGGAGAAAGGGACTTCGTTTTATTTTTTAAAAATCTTAGTTCTTTGCTCCTAGTATTCAAAGGGAATTGGTGAACCATATGTTTTTGTGTTGGTATTCCCATATAGATTAAGGTTCCAGTTGTTTGCCCCTTACCAATTACAGCATATCCCCGGAAACCCCGGAAAACCACGTATACACGGAAAAAATTACTATGTATTATTTTTTAAATCTTTGTTCTTTGCTCCTAATTATCAAAGGGAATTTCTGATTTGTACGTTTTTTTGTTGGTATTGCCATCTAGATTAAGGTTTCAGTTGTTTGCCCCTTATGAATTATAGCATATCTCCAGAAAACTCCGAAAACCACGGAGATCCGGAGGAATTGACTTTTTAAACATTTCTTTAAAATCTTTGTTTTTTGCTACTAATATTCCCATGGAATTTCTGACTCATATGTTTTTTTGTTGGTATTGCCATCTAGTTTAAGGTTTAAGTTGTTTTCCCCTTATCAATTACAGCATATCCACGTAAACCCTGAAAACCACGAAAATCCGCAGAAAATGAGATTGTTTTAATTTTTTTTAAATATTTGCTCTTTGATACTAATATTCCCAGGGAATTTCTGAATCACATAATTTTTGTTGCTATTGCCATATAGTTTAAGGTTTCAGTTGTTTTCCCCTTACCAATTACAGCATGACAAAGAATACTGGAAAAAATCCTGATGCTGAAGGAATGAAGGCGATTGGAAACCTGACAGAACACACTTCATATTCAAATTTGACATCTGTGAATGATAATTAATTTATCTTACCAAACCTTCCACAGTCACTACCAAACTTTCTTGACTGAAATTAGAGAAGGGACATTCGGTAAAACAGCACAATTTTGGAATGGCAATATGGACAAAGTGTCATTTATTTTGAGATTTCAGCGAGCAACTAAAGAAAACAACTTTGACTTACACTTGGCATGTTTAGAAGATATGAGTCCCAGCTACTTTATATCTAATTTTGTCTTTTTCCAAAGAAATCTCCTGGACAAGTATCCAAAGCAATTTACTATTTTCCGACGACACATCTAATTGTAATAGATCCTGTATTCTATTTGACATGTGGTCCAATTTTGCCTGAAAACGTTGTGCCTGCTTTTGAGATAGGCCACCTTCCTCACCTAGTTCCCGACATTGCTCGAAAATTTCTTCCGTCCTAGCAATAAGGGCCGGAACCTCTAACTGTGGCTTAATATGTTGTAAGTTCTTAATATCAACAGGAATAGTCAAATTATCCTTCAATATCTTGGTTAAATTTGGAACGGAATCGTCTGGATCCACTGTGATACCTCGGACTGATAATTCATAAAGAAGATCGGCTTTCAACAGAAACTCAAGTGGTACGTATGTTCGGTTACTCATGATGAATCGAGTTACAAAATTTTAAGTCAATAGAAAAATGAAAGTTGGGTTTCAGAAAAATAATGTCAATTAAGTTTCAAAATTTAAGTTAAGGCTTGAAAAATAACTGTTAGGTTTCGAAAAACCAATATCAATGAAAGTAAGTTTCAGAAATAATACTAAGAGTAGAAATTGACTGTTAGGTTTCGGAAATCCAATATCAATGAAATCAAGTTTTCAAAATTTAAATTTAAAAATGAAAATGGCTATTAGGTTTCAGAAATAACACAATGAAATTAAATTCCAAAAATTTTAAATTAGGAATCTCAAATAACTGTTAAGTTTCTGAATTATAATATCAATGAAATTAATTTTCAGAATTTAAAGTAAAAATACCAAATAACTGTTAGGTTTCGGAAATCTAATATCACTGAAATTAAGTTTCAGAATTTATATTAAGCATAGAAAAAGACTGTTAGGTTTGAGAAATCTAATATCAATGAAATCACGTTTCAAAATTTAAATAAAAATTTGAAAATGACTATTAGGGTTCAGAAATATGTCAATCAATTAAGTTTCAAAACTTCAGTAGAGAATGCCAAATCGTGGTTAAAGTAGAAGTATAATATCAGTGAGGTGAAATCTCAATAAGAATAGCCACACGATCCAGAACTCAAATTTACTCAAGGTATATTTAAGTTACTACAAAATAATACAGCTATCATGAAGCATGAAAAATGGCTTAGTGAAAAATTTAAAAAGAAATCAAAAATTCTTAAAGTCCTCAGGGAGCAAAATTTTTTTTTTAACTTTAAGTTAGGGTAGAACTAAGCAATGAAAAATCACTCGCATAACAAAGTTTGAAAAAGGGTAGCTTTAGCAACATTTTGAAAGGTCAATGCTTTAGTAAATTTTGAAAAGTCAATGCCTTAGCAATTTTTTTTTAAGTCAATGCCGTAGTAGTTTTGAAAAATCAATGCTGTAGCGATTTTGAAAAATCAATGCTTTAGCAAATTTTGAAAAGTCAATGCTGTAGCAATTTGAACAATCAATGCTATCACAAGTTTGAAAAACTGAACTACTCAACATGCCAGTAGCAAAATTGTACGTTAATATACTCCCAATATCATAATGCTTAATACAAAATAGGAAAAGCTGAACTACTATAAATGCCGGTACAAAATGCAGATCCAGCCTAACCTTAGGCACTGGATCAAAAATCTAAATGGTTGCAATACTGTTAAAAATTCCCCAAAAAATCCAAATTTGAAAAAGGCAATTCTCGAAAAATGTACTGAATGGAAAACAGAGCGCAAATTTAGAAAAATGGGGTCAAAAACCTAACTACGCTCTGCGATAGCACTTATTTTTGCCCCCCTCGGGCACAGTTACATATGTTGGAAGCTTAGGACATATGATTCGGTGAAGTAGACCTGGTTTCGACCATTCTAGCTAAATTAGTGACGCTACTGTGTAACATTCAAATGCTGGGCACCCATTATGACAAATGAACACTGGACAGATTAATATGATTTACTGGAAAGAGTTTTTTTTGAGTAAATATATATATGGAAAGATATTTTCTGTAACAATTTTATTAACAGCTTTAACAAATTTAGAATTACAACATTGTAAGATAATATATTCTTTGTAGCTTTACCAATTTTAGAATTACAACATTGTAAGCTAAAATATTCTTAAAAGGACGACCTTTTATTTCTTGAAAATAACCTTGGGAATGACCAAGCATAAAAGCTATATATATATTTTCTGTTTTCAACAGCAACCTAGAGCACGGGTGAAACAGCACAATAATTCTAAATACACCCCTTTTGAAGACCAACCCGTCTCTAGAAAAAATCCCCTAAAATCCCAACTACTTGCAAATCACTAAGTACTACACTTTCGAGAACACCCTGTACATAATGGCTAGTATTCCCCATGACTAGAAAACCCCAGTAATTCTTAGATTATCTATAACATCAAAGCATAGGGCAATCTCAATCTCTTAATGGCGTCTGTGCTGAAAATACTACACGTAAAAACCCACTCTAATTCATGCTAAAGTCGGATGTCTGCCAAAGATACTGAATTACTGTTCGGAAAGGCAAAGAACGTGAATAGAAGTTACACAACGGACGGACGTGATATAATTGACTTCAAGAAAAACAGAATGAACAAAGCAAAATTACATGAAATTTAGATGGTGTAGGCGTAATTTCAAAGATCCAAACTTAACCGGCAAATAATTTATTAAATAAAATATTTATGAAATGTTCAGAACGAAAATTTAGATAGCCGAAAAAGGGTGAGCACTAAATAGATTTAAATTACTATTAGCATTGAAAAGAATATGGATAGGTCTCACCCAGATTTGCCGTTGTCTTCAGACATCGTGATGCACGGCAGCAACGCCCACCAAAACACTCAAACTCAAGTTACATGTTCCTGTCGCGAGCAATAGATCCCAACTGCCGGTCGCTTGTACCAGCCTCTACTCCCTAGCTTTCAACAGATGGCAGTGCAGTCTAGAAGCGCTTTTAAGAATTATCGAAAACCACGGTGTTTAGAGTGGGTCAAAAATTGATTTTACATTCTAAAGCTAAAAGCAGTTGGCAAAAATTACTGAAAGATTTTAATATAATCAAATGAGCCGTTTTTCACGGCTCAAACTCCCCTGTCTGCCCAAAATGAAGTCGAAGACTTTATTTCCCCAAATTTCGTTTAAGCTTGAATCTAATCCCTTTTTTATTTTAATTTTTAACTGGATATCCTATCTTAGCACTCTGAAAAAAAAACAACAACAAAACAAACACACAAAGCACAATCTTTAATCTTGCGACTGCCGAAATGTTTCCATGCCTTGCCCGATGCCCCACTGCAACTTCAGAAATGCACTTTCGCTCTCATTTCTTAGAAGAGTTCCATCCATCTTGAACCACTCCACTTATTTCCCCCCCCCCGGGCGGGAGATAAACACCAAACACCAACTGAAGAGAGAAGAAACCAAAAGCATGTCCAGGCGCACAGGAACTGAGGTCACACCTGACCACCATTTTAGCAGGAACCATCCAATCTGCACCCAACAGGCAGGATATCTGAGGGAGCCAACCAGGTCGAGCGGCATCCAGCTAGCAAACCCCATCACCAGGCAGAGCACGAAGAATCCCAGAGGATTCGGCCAGAGATGAGAAGTACAGTTGTGGGTGAAACAACTTGTCTGAATCGGCGGTCACCATCGACCGTCCAAAGACTGGAACCATCAGAACTCAGGAGCTGCCAGACAGATCTTCAAAAACAGCAAAACTCCGAATCGACTATGTGCAGAGGTGTGGAAATCCAGGAGGGCATGCCGCCAAGGGACACAGAAAATAGGAGAAAACATCAGTGAATAGATGGAAAACAGCTTAGAAAAGACAGGAGTGAGGTAATGGTTTAAATTTCCAGCTCATAGTAATTTTATGTGGTAATGGATCCTGCACAGTAAGTTACTTCCAGCAGTTTTCAACTATGGCAACTTGACTACTGCATGTCACAGGAAGATAGCCTCTGCATCAATGCTTTACTGCACATCAATAGCTTAGGTGACTTTTTGCTAAATGCTTGCTCTTGAAGTAGGCTTCAGCTTTATCCAAAATGCATGACTGCTTGGGCAAATATGATACTGTTGATGTGTGATATCTTTTTGATGCCATCTTTAATTTTCTGTCACTGGAGCCACTATGCATAGATTCTTCCAGAAGACCAATTGCATGGATACTACTGACAGCACGATTTCTTTGTTTAGACCTTTTGCTGTCTACCATACCATAGCATGAGTTCCATAAAACCAAATTTCCACCCTCCAAGACTCGGCTCTTCCTCCTAGAGAATTTGCTCCTTCCACTCTCCCAGCAGGCCTCTCAGCTTGTTGGTGCAACAGCATGTTTCTGCAACCCACACTGCAGCTCAGCAATGCGCCAACTCATAGGTGCTTCTCTTTTGATTACAGGAACCATTAACTCCAGACGTCTCCGGAGCAGGAACCACCAATGGGCCGGCACAAGACAGGACTCGGTCAGTCAACAAGGAGAAAAGAGAGGCGGAACACTCCCCCCATCTACATCCAGTTACCATTTCAGGCCGAAACACATGGCCTACTGACATCATCCTTGGGCAGAGCATAACCAAACTGCAACAATAAAATTCAAACGCACAGTATACGTGCAACAAATACATGGCATGCACAATTTCACCATTAAGAGTAATATATTTATACTTTCCTCTTTTTTTTTTCTTTAATAAAAACAAATCCCAAACAGTGAGTTGAGATCCAGAGCATATTTATTCCCCGATTTTCCCGAACAAAGAAATCACGTTCTCCAAATTTCCTGAACGTAGCCCAAAATCTGAATAAATCCCATGTTAAATTTACTTCAAGGCATTCACTAATAGCACAAAATGGAAAAAGCTAAGGAATTTAATTTGGGGTCCCAAAAAATAAAGAAACAAAAGATTGACGTCTAGGGAATTCTTCACGAACTGCAACCCGACAACGGAACAAAATCGAAACGTCCAGCTCAGTGGCTTCCGGAAGTACCAGTGAGCTGCCCACCCCGAAATATCTTAAAACGCAACCTTCTTACAGGAATTAGCAGAAGAACTTCAAAACGTATTCGTGGATCTATCCTTCCTCCCAGCAAGAAGTAAGAGGGAGCCCAAAATACCAAGCAAAACCCTACATTGAATTAAGTAAACTTTAGCAAAAGTATAGTTTAAATCAAACCCTTTCCATAATGCCAAAACCCAATTTTGGTTTTATGATATTACCCCAAAAATAGCGATAAGCCATAACACTGATCCAAATATTAAAAATTTTGAATACAGCTAAAAAAACAACACAAATTCTTCTTCAAAATTTTAATAGAATATCCAGGACAGATGCTAAGTCACTTTTATTTCACTCCCTTTGTTAAGAACCTAACAACTTCATGCAATGAGTGGTCGCTAAAATTCTCTAACTTGGCTAGTAACTTACCAAGCGGATGGAGTAATTTGGCAAAATCATTATACCTTTCAGCACCCCCATTGTGAACACTGTACACAGGAGACTGTTGAGTTTCTTTAATCATTGGCAAAAAATGTTTTAGGCGAAATTCCAAAACCTCTCATTACATTCCCAGCTACTTTATATCTAATTTTGTCTTTTTCCAAAGAAATCTCCTGGACAAGTATCCAAAGCAATTTACTATTTTCCGACGACACATCTAATTGTAATAGATCCTGTATTCTATTTGACATGTGGTCCAATTTTGCCTGAAAACGTTGTGCCTGCTTTTGAGATAGGCCACCTTCCTCACCTAGTTCCCGACATTGCTCGAAAATTTCTTCCGTCCTAGCAATAAGGGCCGGTACCTCTAACTGTGGCTTAATATGTTGTAAGTTCTTAATATCAACAGGAATAGTCAAATTATCCTTCAATATCTTGGTTAAATTTGGAACGGAATCGTCTGGATCCACTGTGATACGTCGGACTGATAATTCATAAAGAAGATCGGCTTTCAACAGAAACTCAAGTGGTACGTATGTTCGGTTACTCATGATGAATCGAGTTACAAAATTCTAAGTTAATAGAAAAATGAAAGTTGGGTTTCAGAAAAATAATGTCAATTAAGTTTCAAAATTTAAGTTAAGGCTTGAAAAATAACTGTTAGGTTTCGAAAAACCAATATCAATGAAATTAGGTTTCAGAAATAATACTAAGAGTAGAAATTGACTGTTAGGTTTCGGAAATCCAATATCAATGAAATCAAGTTTTCAAAATTTAAATTTAAAAATGAAAATGGCTATTAGGTTTCAGAAATAACACAATGAAATTAAATTCCAAAAAATTTATATTAGGAATCTCAAATAACTGTTAAGTTTCTGAATTATAATATCAATGAAATTAATTTTCAGAATTTAAAGTAAAAATACCAAATAACTGTTAGGTTTCGGAAATCTAATATCACTGAAATTAAGTTTCAGAATTTATATTAAGCATAGAAAATGACTGTTAGGTTTGAGAAATCTAATATCAATGAAATCACGTTTCAAAATTTAAATAAAAATTTGAAAATGACTATTAGGGTTCAGAAATATGTCAATCAATTAAGTTTCAAAACTTCAGTAGAGAATGCCAAATCGTGGTTAAAGTAGAAGTATAATATCAGTGAGGTGAAATCTCAATAAGAATAGCCACACGATCCAGAACTCAAATTTACTCAAGGTATATTTAAGTTACTTCAAAATAATACAGCTATCATGAAGCATGAAAAATGGCTTAGTGAAAAATTCAAAAAGAAATCCAAAATTCTTAAAGTCCTCAGGGAGCAAAATTTTTTTTTTAACTTTAAGTTAGGGTAGAACTAAGCAATGAAAAATCACTCGCATAACAAAGTTTGAAAAAGGGTAGCTTTAGCAAAATTTTGAAAGGTCAATGCTTTAGTAAATTTTGAAAAGTCAATGCCTTAGCAATTTCTTTTTTAAGTAAATGCCGTAGTAGTTTTGAAAAATCAATGCTGTAGCGATTTTGAAAAATCAATGCTTTAGCAAATTTTGAAAAGTCAATGCTGTAGCAATTTGAACAATCAATGCTATCACAAGTTTGAAAAACTGAACTACTCAACATGCCAGAGGCAAAATTGTACGTTAATATACTCCCAATATCATAATGCTTAATACAAAATAGGAAAAGCTGAACTACTATAAATGCCGGTACAAAATGCAGATCCAGCCTAACCTTAGGCACTGGATCAAAAATCTAAATGGTTGCAATACTGTTAAAAATTCCCCAAAAAATCCAAATTTGAAAAAGGCAATTCTCGAAAAATGTACTGAATGGAAAACAGAGCGCAAATGTAGAAAAATGGGGTCAAAAACCTAACTACGCTCTGCGATACCACTTATTTTTGCCCCCCTCGGGCACAGTTACATATGTTGGAAGCTTAGGACATATGATTCGGTGAAGTAGACCTGGTTTCGACCATTCTAGCTAAATTAGTGACGCTACTGTGTAACATTCAAATGCTGGGCACCCATTATGACAAATGAACACTGGACAGATTAATATGATTTACTGGAAAGAGTTTTTTTTGAGTAAATATATATATATGGAAAGATATTTTCTGTAACAATTTTATTAACAGCTTTAACAAATTTAGAATTACAACATTGTAAGATAATATATTCTTTGTAGCTTTACCAATTTTAGAATTACAACATTGTAAGCTAAAATATTCTTTATAAGGACGACCTTTTATTTCTTGAAAATAACCTTGGGAATGACTAAGCATAAAAGCTATATATATATTTTCTGTTTTCAACAGCAACCTAGAGCACGGGTGAAACAGCACAATAATTCTAAATACACCCCTTTTGAAGACCAACCCGTCTCTAGAAAAATCCCCTAAAATCCCGACTACTTGCAAATCACTAAGTACTACACTTTCGAGAACACCCTGTACATAATGGCTAGTATTCCCCATGACTAGAAAACCCCAGTAATTCTTAGATTATCTATAACATCAAAGCATACGGCAATCTCAATCTCTTAATGGCGTCTGTGCTGAAAATACTACACGTAAAAACCCACTCTAATTCATGCTAAAGTCGGATGTCTGCCAAAGATACTGAATTACTGTTCGGAAAGGCAAAGAACGTGAATAGAAGTTACACAACGGACGGACGTGATATAATTGACTTCAAGAAAAACAGAATGAACAAAGCAAAATTACATGAAATTTAGATGGTGTAGGCGTAATTTCAAAGATCCAAACTTAACCGGCAAATAATTTATTAAATAAAATATTTATGAAATGTTCAGAACGAAAATTTAGATAGCCGAAAAAGGGTGAGCACTAAATAGATTTAAATTACTATTAGCATTGAAAAGAATATGGATAGGTCTCACCCAGCTTTGCCGTTGTCTTCAGACATGGTGATGCACGGCAGCAACGCCCACCAAAACACTCAAACTCAAGATACATGTTCCTGTCGCGAGCACTAGATCCCAACTGCCGGTCGCTTGTACCAGCCTCTACTCCCTAGCTTTCAACAGATGGCAGTGCAGTCTAGAAGCGCTTTTAAGAATTATCGAAAACCACGGTGTTTAGAGTGGGTCAAAAATTGATTTTACATTCTATAGCTAAAAGCAGTTGGCAAAAATTACTGAAAGATTTTAATATAATGAAATGAACCGTTTTTCACGGCTCAAACTCCCCTGTCTGCCCAAAATGAAGTCGAAGACTTTATTTCCCCAAATTTCGTTTGAGCTTGAATCTAATCCCTTTTTATTTTAATTTTTAACTGGATATCCTATCTTAGCACTCTGAAAAAAAAACAACAACAAAACAAACACACAAAGCACAATCTTTAATCTTGCGACTGCCGAAATGTTTCCATGCCTTGCCCGATGCCCCACTGCAACTTCAGAAATGCACTTTCGCTCTCATTTCTTAGAAGAGTTCCATCCATCTTGAACCACTCCACTTATTTCCCCCCCGGGCGGGAGATAAACACCAAACACCAACTGAAGAGAGAAGAAACCAAAAGCATGTCCAGGCGCACAGGAACTAAGGTCACACCTAACCACCATTTTAGCAGGAACCATCCAATCTGCACCCAACAGGCAGGATATCTGAGGGAGCCAACCAGGTCGAGCGGCATCCAGCTAGCAATCCCCATCACCAGGCAGAGCACGAAGAATCCCAGAGGCTTCGGCCAGAGATGAGAAGTACAGTTGAGGGTGAAACAACTTGTCTGAATCGGCGGTCACCATCGACCGTCCAAAGACTGGAACCATCAGAACTCAGGAGCTGCCAGACAGATCTTCAAAAACAGCAAAACTCCGAATCGACTATGTGCAGAGGTGTGGAAATCCAGGAGGGCATGCCGCCAAGGGACACAGAAAATAGGAGAAAACATCAGTGAATAGATGGAAAACAGCTTAGAAAAGACAGGAGTGAGGTAATGGTTTAAATTACCAGCTCATAGTAATTTTATGTGGTAATGGATCCTGCACAGTAAGTTACTTCCAGCAGTTTTCAACTATGGCAACTTGACTACTGCATGTCACAGGAAGATAGCCTCTGCATCAATGCTTTACTGCACATCAATAGCTTAGGTGACTTTTTGCTAAATGCTTGCTCTTGAAGTAGGCTTCAGCTTTATCCAAAATGCATGACTGCTTGGGCAAATATGATACTGTTGATGTGTGATATCTTTTTGATGCCATCTTTAATTTTCTGTCACTGGAGCCACTATGCATAGATTCTTCCAGAAGACCAATTGCATGGATACTACTGACAGCACGATTTCTTTGTTTAGACCTTTTGCTGTCTACCATACCATAGCATGAGTTCCATAAAACCAAATTTCCACCCTCCAAGACTCGGCTCTTCCTCCTAGAGAATTTGCTCCTTCCACTCTCCCAGCAGGCCTCTCAGCTTGTTGGTGCAACAGCATGTTTCTGCAACCCACACTGCAGCTCAGAAATGCGCCAACTCATAGGTGCTTCTCTTTTGATTACAGGAACCATTAACTCCAGACGTCTCCGGAGCAGGAACCACCAATGGGCCGGCACAAGACAGGACTCGGTCAGTCAACAAGGAGAAAAGAGAGGCGGAACACTCCCCCCATCTACATCCAGTTACCATTTCAGGCCGAAACACATGGCCTACAGACATCATCCTTGGGCAGAGCATAACCAAACTGCAACAATAAAATTCATACGCACAGTATACGTGCAACAAATACATGGCATGCACAATTTCACCATTAAGAGTAATATATTTATACTTTCCTCTTTTTTTTTTCTTTAATAAAAACAAATCCCAAACAGTGAGTTGAGATCCAGAGCATATTTATTCCCCGATTTTCCCGAACAAAGAAATCACGTTCTCCAACTTTCCTGAACGTAGCCTAAAATCTGAATAAATCCCATTTTAAATTTACTTCAAGGCATTCACTAATAGCACAAAATGGAAAAAGCTAAGGAATTTAATTTGGGGTCCCAAAAAATAAAGAAACAAAAGATTGACGTCTAGGGAATTCTTCACGAACTGCAACCCGACAACGGAACAAAATCGAAACTTCCAGCTCAGTGGCTTCCGGAAGTACCAGTGAGCTGCCCACCCCGAAATATCTTAAAACGCAACCTTCTTACAGGAATTAGCAGAAGAACTTCAAAACGTATTCGTGGAACCATCCTTCCTCCCAGCAAGAAGTAAGAGGGAGCCCAAAATACCAAGCAAAATCCTACATTGAATTAAGTAAACTTTAGCAAAATTATAGTTTAAATCAAACCCTTTCCATAATGCCAAAACCCAATTTTGGTTTTATGATATTACCCCAAAAATAGCGATAAGCCATAACACTGATCCAAATATTAAAAATTTTGAATACAGCTAAAAAAACAACACAAATTCTTCTTCAAAATTTTAATAGAATATCCAGGACAGATGCTAAGTCACTTTTATTTCACTCCCTTTGTTAAGAACCTAACAACTTCATGCAATGAGTGGTCGCTAAAATTCTCTAACTTGGCTAGTAACTTACCAAGCGGATGGAGTAATCTGGCAAAATCATTATACATTTCAGCACCCCCATTGTGAACACTGTACACAGGAGACTGTTGAGTTTCTTTAATCTTTGGCAAAAAATGTTTTAGGCAAAATTCCAAAACCTCTCATTACATTCCCAGCTACTTTATATCTAATTTTGTCTTTTTCCAAAGAAATCTCCTGGACAAGTATCCAAAGCAATTTACTATTTTCCGACGACACATCTAATTGTAATAGATCCTGTATTCTATTTGACATGTGGTCCAATTTTGCCTGAAAACGTTGTGCCTGCTTTTGAGATAGGCCACCTTCCTCACCTAGTTCCCGACATTGCTCGAAAATTTCTTCCGTCCTAGCAATAAGGGCCGGTACCTCTAACTGTGGCTTAATATGTTGTAAGTTCTTAATATCAACAGGAATAGTCAAATTATCCTTCAATATCTTGGTTAAATTTGGAACGGAATCGTCTGGATCCACTGTGATACCTCGGACTGATAATTCATAAAGAAGATCGGCTTTCAACAGAAACTCAAGTGGTACGTATGTTCGGTTACTCATGATGAATCGAGTTATTAAATTTTAAGTTAATAGAAAAATGAAAGTTCGGTTTCAGAAAAATAATGTCAATTAAGTTTCAAAATTTAAGTTAAGGCTTGAAAAATAACTGTTAGGTTTCGAAAAACCAATATCAATGAAATTAAGTTTCAGAAATAATACTAAGAGTAGAAATTGACTGTTAGGTTTCGGAAATCCAATATCAATGAAATCAAGTTTTCAAAATTTAAATTTAAAAATGAAAATGGCTATTAGGTTTCAGAAATAACACAATGAAATTAAATTCCAAAAATTTTAAATTAGGAATCTCAAATAACTGTTAAGTTTCTGAATTATAATATCAATGAAATTAATTTTCAGAATTTAAAGTAAAAATACCAAATAACTGTTAGGTTTCGGAAATCTAATATCACTGAAATTAAGTTTCAGAATTTATATTAAGCATAGAAAATGACTGTTAGGTTTGAGAAATCTAATATCAATGAAATCACGTTTCAAAATTTAAATAAAAATTTGAAAATGACTATTAGGGTTCAGAAATATGTCAATCAATTAAGTTTCATAACTTCAGTAGAGAATGCCAAATCGTGGTTAAAGTAGAAGTATAATATCAGTGAGGTGAAATCTCAATAAGAATAGCCACACGATCCAGAACTCAAATTTACTCAAGGTATATTTAAGTTACTTCAAAATAATACAGCTATCATGAAGCATGAAAAATGGCTTAGTGAAAATTTCAAAAAGAAATCAAAAATTCTTAAAGTCCTCAGGGAGCAAATGTTTTTTTAACTTTAAGTTAGGGTAGAACTAAGCAATGAAAAATCACTCGCATAACAAAGTTTGAAAAAGGGTAGCTTTAGCAAAATTTTGAAAGGTCAATGCTTTAGTAAATTTTGAAAAGTCAATGCCTTAGCAATTTTTTTTAAGTCAATGCCGTAGTAGTTTTGAAAAATCAATGCTGTAGCGATTTTGAAAAATCAATGCTTTAGAAAAATTTTGAAAAGTCAATGCTGTAGCAATTTCAACAATCAATGCTATCACAAGTTTGAAAAACTGAACTACTCAACATGCCAGTAGCAAAATTGTACGTTAATATACTCCCAATATCATAATGCTTAATACAAAATAGGAAAAGCTGAACTACTATAAATGCCGGTACAAAATGCAGATCCAGCCTAACCTTAGGCACTGGATCAAAAATCTAAATGGTTGCAAAATCTGTTAAAAATTCCCCAAAAAATCCAAATTTGAAAAAGGCAATTCTCGAAAAATGTACTGAATGGAAAACAGAGCGCAAATTTAGAAAAATGGGGTCAAAAACCTAACTACGCTCTGCGATAGCACTTATTTTTACCCCCCTCGGGCACAGTTACATATGTTGGAAGCTTAGGACATATGATTCGGTGAAGTAGACCTGGTTTCGACCATTCTAGCTAAATTAGTGACGCTACTGTGTAACATTCAAATGCTGGGCACCCATTGTGACAAATGAACACTGGACAGATTAATATGATTTACTGGAAAGAGTTTTTTTTTTAGTAAATATATATATATGGAAAGATATTTTCCGTAACAATTTTATTAACAGCTTTAACAAATTTAGAATTACAACATTGTAAGATAATATATTCTTTGTAGCTTTACCAATTTTAGAATTACAACATTGTAAGCTAAAATATTCTTTATAAGGACGACCTTTTATTTATTGAAAATAACCTTGGGAATGACTAAGCATAAAAGCTATATATATATTTTTTGTTTTCAACAGCAACCTAGAGCACGGGTGAAACAGCACAATTAATCTAAATACACCCTTTTTGAAGACCAACCCGTCTCTAGAAAAAATCCCCTAAAATCCCGACTACTTGCAAATCACTAAGTACTACACTTTCGAGAACACCCTGTACATAATGGCTAGTATTCCCCATGATTAGAAAACCCCAGTAATTCTTAGATTATCTATAACATCAAAGCATAGGGCAATCTCAATCTCTTAATGGCGTCTGTGCTGAAAATACTACACGTAAAAACCCACTCTAATTCACGCTAAAGTCGGATGTCTGCCAAAGATACTGAATTACTGTTCGGAAAGGCAAAGAACGTGAATAGAAGTTACACAACGGACGGACGTGATATAATTGACTTAAGAAAAACAGAATGATCAAAGCAAAATTACATGAAATTTAGATGGTGTAGGCGAAATTTCAAAGATCCAAACTTAACCGGCAAATAATTTATTAAATAAAATATTTATGAAATGTTCAGAACGAAAATTTAGATAGCCGAAAAAGGGTGAGCACTAAATAGATTTAAATTACTATTAGCATTGAAAAGAATATGGATAGGTCTCACCCAGCTTTGCCGTTGTCTTCAGACATGGTGATGCACGGCAGCAACGCCCACCAAAACACTCAAACTCAAGATACATGTTCCTGTCGCGAGCACTAGATCCCAACTGCCGGTCGCTTGTACCAGCCTCTACTCCCTAGCTTTCAACAGATGGCAGTGCAGTCTAGAAGCGCTTTTAAGAATTATCGAAAACCACGGTGTTTAGAGTGGGTCAAAAATTGATTTTACATTCTATAGCTAAAAGCAGTTGGCAAAAATTACTGAAAGATTTTAATATAATGAAATGAACCGTTTTTCACGGCTCAAACTCCCCTGTCTGCCCAAAATGAAGTCGAAGACTTTATTTCCCCAAATTTCGTTTGAGCTTGAATCTAATCCCTTTTTATTTTAATTTTTAACTGGATATCCTATCTTAGCACTCTGAAAAAAAACAACAACAAAACAAACACACAAAGCACAATCTTTAATCTTGCGACTGCCGAAATGTTTCCATGCCTTGCCCGATGCCCCACTGCAACTTCAGAAATGCACTTTCGCTCTCATTTCTTAGAAGAGTTCCATCCATCTTGAACCACTCCACTTATTTCCCCCCCGGGCGGGAGATAAACACCAAACACCAACTGAAGAGAGAAGAAACCAAAAGCATGTCCAGGCGCACAGGAACTAAGGTCACACCTAACCACCATTTTAGCAGGAACCATCCAATCTGCACCCAACAGGCAGGATATCTGAGGGAGCCAACCAGGTCGAGCGGCATCCAGCTAGCAATCCCCATCACCAGGCAGAGCACGAAGAATCCCAGAGGCTTCGGCCAGAGATGAGAAGTACAGTTGAGGGT
This sequence comes from Ectobius pallidus, assembly GCA_964059195.1. NCBI lineage: Eukaryota > Metazoa > Arthropoda > Insecta > Blattodea > Ectobiidae > Ectobius > Ectobius pallidus. The sequence continues at coordinate 1,352,776 of CAXKWD010000016.1, forward strand.
GAAACAACTTGTCTGAATCGGCGGTCACCATCGACCGTCCAAAGACTGGAACCATCAGAACTCAGGAGCTGCCAGACAGATCTTCAAAAACAGCAAAACTCCGAATCGACTATGTGCAGAGGTGTGGAAATCCAGGAGGGCATGCCGCCAAGGGACACAGAAAATAGGAGAAAACATCAGTGAATAGATGGAAAACAGCTTAGAAAAGACAGGAGTGAGGTAATGGTTTAAATTACCAGCTCATAGTAATTTATGTGGTAATGGATCCTGCACAGTAAGTTACTTCCAGCAGTTTTCAACTATGGCAACTTGACTACTGCATGTCACAGGAAGATAGCCTCTGCATCAATGCTTTACTGCACATCAATAGCTTAGGTGACTTTTTGCTAAATGCTTGCTCTTGAAGTAGGCTTCAGCTTTATCCAAAATGCATGACTGCTTGGGCAAATATGATACTGTTGATGTGTGATATCTTTTTGATGCCATCTTTAATTTTCTGTCACTGGAGCCACTATGCATAGATTCTTCCAGAAGACCAATTGCATGGATACTACTGACAGCACGATTTCTTTGTTTAGACCTTTTGCTGTCTACCATACCATAGCATGAGTTCCATAAAACCAAATTTCCACCCTCCAAGACTCGGCTCTTCCTCCTAGAGAATTTGCTCCTTTTACTCTCCCAGCAGGCCTCTCAGCTTGTTGGTGCAACAGCATGTTTCTGCAACCCACACTGCAGCTCAGAAATGCGCCAACTCATAGGTGCTTCTCTTTTGATTACAGGAACCATTAACTCCAGACGTCTCCGGAGCAGGAACCACCAATGGGCCGGCACAAGACAGGACTCGGTCAGTCAACAAGGAGAAAAGAGAGGCGGAACACTCCCCCCATCTACATCCAGTTACCATTTCAGGCCGAAACACATGGCCTACTGACATCATCCTTGGGCAGAGCATAACCAAACTGCAACAATAAAATTCATACGCACAGTATACGTGCAACAAATACATGGCATGCACAATTTCACCATTAAGAGTAATATATTTATACTTTCCTCTTTTTTTCTTTAATAAAGACAAATCCCAAACAGTGAGTTGAGATCCAGAGCATATTTATTCCCCGATTTTCCCGAACAAAGAAAGCACGTTCTCCAACTTTCCTGAACGTAGCCTAAAATCTGAATAAATCCCATGTTAAATTTACTTCAAGGCATTCACTAATAGCACAAAATGGAAAAAGCTAAGGAATTTAATTTGGGGTCCCAAAAAATAAAGAAACAAAAGATTGACGTCTAGGGAATTCTTCACGAACTGCAACCCGACAACGGAACAAAATCGAAACGTCCAGCTCAGTGGCTTCCGTAAGTACCAGTGAGCTGCCCACCCCGAAATATCTTAAAACGCAACCTTCTTACAGGAATTAGCAGAAGAACTTCAAAACGTATTCGTGGAACCATCCTTCCTCCCAGCAAGAAGTAAGAGGGAGCCCAAAATACCAAGCAAAATCCTACATTGAATTAAGTAAACTTTAGCAAAATTATAGTTTAAATCAAACCCTTTCCATAATGCCAAAACCCAATTTTGGTTTTATGATATTACCCCAAAAATAGCGATAAGCCATAACACTGATCCAAATATTAAAAATTTTGAATACAGCTAAAAAAACAACACAAATTCTTCTTCAAAATTTTAATAGAATATCCAGGACAGATGCTAAGTCACTTTTATTTCACTCCCTTTGTTAAGAACCTAACAACTTCATGCAATGAGTGGTCGCTAAAATTCTCTAACTTGGCTAGTAACTTACCAAGCGGATGGAGTAATCTGGCAAAATCATTATACCTTTCAGCACCCCCATTGTGAACACTGTACACAGGAGACTGTTGAGTTTCTTTAATCATTGGCAAAAAATGTTTTAGGCGAAATTCCAAAACCTCTCATTACATTCCCAGCTACTTTATATCTAATTTTGTCTTTTTCCAAAGAAATCTCCTGGACAAGTATCCAAAGCAATTTACTATTTTCCGACGACACATCTAATTGTAATAGATCCTGTATTCTATTTGACATGTGGTCCAATTTTGCCTGAAAACGTTGTGCCTGCTTTTGAGATAGGCCACCTTCCTCACCTAGTTCCCGACATTGCTCGAAAATTTCTTCCGTCCTAGCAATAAGGGCCGGTACCTCTAACTGTGGCTTAATATGTTGTAAGTTCTTAATATCAACAGGAATAGTCAAATTATCCTTCAATATCTTGGTTAAATTTGGAACGGAATCGTCTGGATCCACTGTGATACCTCGGACTGATAATTCATAAAGAAGATCGGCTTTCAACAGAAACTCAAGTGGTACGTATGTTCGGTTACTCATGATGAATCGAGTTACAAAATTCTAAGTTAATAGAAAAATGAAAGTTGGGTTTCAGAAAAATAATGTCAATTAAGTTTCAAAATTTAAGTTAAGGCTTGAAAAATAACTGTTAGGTTTCGAAAAACCAATATCAATGAAATTAAGTTTCAGAAATAATACTAAGAGTAGAAATTGACTGTTAGGTTTCGGAAATCCAATATCAATGAAATCAAGTTTTCAAAATTTAAATTTAAAAATGAAAATGGCTATTAGGTTTCAGAAATAACACAATGAAATTAAATTCCAAAAATTTTAAATTAGGAATCTCAAATAACTGTTAAGTTTCTGAATTATAATATCAATGAAATTAATTTTCATAATTTAAAGTAAAAATACCAAATAACTGTTAGGTTTCGGAAATCTAATATCACTGAAATTAAGTTTCAGAATTTATATTAAGCATAGAAAATGACTGTTAGGTTTGAGAAATCTAATATCAATGAAATCACGTTTCAAAATTTAAATAAAAATTTGAAAATGACTATTAGGGTTCAGAAATATGTCAATCAATTAAGTTTCAAAACTTCAGTAGAGAATGCCAAATCGTGGTTAAAGTAGAAGTATAATATCAGTGAGGTGAAATCTCAATAAGAATAGCCACACGATCCAGAACTCAAATTTACTCAAGGTATATTTAAGTTACTTCAAAATAATACAGCTATCATGAAGCATGAAAAATGGCTTAGTGAAAAATTCAAAAAGAAATAAAAAATTCTTAAAGTCCTCAGGGAGCAAAATTTTTTTTTTAACTTTAAGTTAGGGTAGAACTAAGCAATGAAAAATCACTCGCATAACAAAGTTTGAAAAAGGGTAGCTTTAGCAACATTTTGAAAGGTCAATGCTTTAGTAAATTTTGAAAAGTCAATGCCTTAGCAATTTTTTTTTAAGTCAATGCCGTAGTAGTTTTGAAAAATCAATGCTGTAGCGATTTTGAAAAATCAATGCTTTAGCAAATTTTGAAAAGTCAATGCTGTAGCAATTTGAACAATCAATGCTATCACAAGTTTGAAAAACTGAACTACTCAACATGCCAGTAGCAAAATTGTACGTTAATATACTCCCAATATCATAATGCTTAATACAAAATAGGAAAAGCTGAACTACTATAAATGCCGGTACAAAATGCAGATCCAGCCTAACCTTAGGCACTGGATCAAAAATCTAAATGGTTGCAATACTGTTAAAAATTCCCCAAAAAATCCAAATTTGAAAAAGGCAATTCTCGAAAAATGTACTGAATGGAAAACAGAGCGCAAATTTAGAAAAATGGGGTCAAAAACCTAACTACGCTCTGCGATAGCACTTATTTTTGCCCCCCTCGGGCACAGTTACATATGTTGGAAGCTTAGGACATATGATTCGGTGAAGTAGACCTGGTTTCGACCATTCTAGCTAAATTAGTGACGCTACTGTGTAACATTCAAATGCTGGGCACCCATTGTGACAAATGAACACTGGACAGATTAATATGATTTACTGGAAAGAGTTCTTTTTTAGTAAATATATATATATGGAAAGATATTTTCTGTAACAATTTTATTAACAGCTTTAACAAATTTAGAATTACAACATTGTAAGATAATATATTCTTTGTAGCTTTACCAATTTTAGAATTACAACATTGTAAGCTAAAATATTCTTTATAAGGACGACCTTTTATTTCTTGAAAATAACCTTGGGAATGACTAAGCATAAAAGCTATATATATATATTTTCTGTTTTCAACAGCAACCTAGAGCACGGGTGAAACAGCACAATAATTCTAAATACACCCCTTTTGAAGACCAACCCGTCTCTAGAAAAAATCCCCTAAAATCCCGACTACTTGCAAATCACTAAGTACTACACTTTCGAGAACACCCTGTACATAATGGCTAGTATTCCCCATGACTAGAAAACCCCAGTAATTCTTAGATTATCTATAACATCAAAGCATAGGGCAATCTCAATCTCTTAATGGCGTCTGTGCTGAAAATACTACACGTAAAAACCCACTCTAATTCATGCTAAAGTCGGATGTCTGCCAAAGATACTGAATTACTGTTCGGAAATAGAATAGAATAGAAGTTACACAACGGACGGACGTGATATAATTGACTTCAAGAAAAACAGAATGAACAAAGCAAAATTACATGAAATTTAGATGGTGTAGGCGTAATTTCAAAGATCCAAACTTAACCGGCAAATAATTTATTAAATAAAATATTGATGAAATGTTCAGAACGAAAATTTAGATAGCCGAACAAGGGTGAGCACTAAATAGATTTAAATTACTATTAGCATTGAAAAGAATATGGATAGGTCTCACCCAGCTTTGCCGTTGTCTTCAGACATCGTGATGCACGGCAGCAACGCCCACCAAAACACTCAAACTCAAGTTACATGTTCCTGTCGCGAGCACTAGATCCCAACTGCCGGTCGCTTGTACCAGCCTCTACTCCCTAGCTTTCAACAGATGGCAGTGCAGTCTAGAAGCGCTTTTAAGAATCATCGAAAACCACGGTGTTTAGAGTGGGTCAAAAATTGATTTTACATTTTAAAGCTAAAAGCAGTTGGCAAAAATTACTGAAAGATTTTAATGTAATCAAATGAACCGTTTTTCACGGCTCAAACTCCCCTGTCTGCCCAAAATGAAGTCGAAGACTTTATTTCCCCAAATTTCGTTTGAGCTTGAATCTAATCCCTTTTTTATTTTAATTTTTAACTGTATATCCTATCTTAGCACTCTGAAAAAAACAACAACAAAACAAACACACAAAGCACAATCTTTAATCTTGCGACTGCCGAAATGTTTCCATGCCTTGCCCGATGCCCCACTGCAACTTCAGAAATGCACTTTCGCTCTCATTTCTTCGAAGAGTTCCATCCATCTTGAACCACTCCACTTATTTCCCCCCCGGGCGGGAGATAAACACCAAACACCAACTGAAGAGAGAAGAAACCAAAAGCATGTCCAGGCGCACAGGAACTGAGGTCACACCTGACCACCATTTTAGCAGGAACCATCCAATCTGCACCCAACAGGCAGGATATCTGAGGGAGCCAACCAGGTCGAGCGGCATCCAGCTAGCAATCCCCATCACCAGGCAGAGCACGAAGAATCCCAGAGGCTTCGGCCAGAGATGAGAAGTACAGTTGAGGGTGAAACAACTTGTCTGAATCGGCGGTCACCATCGACCGTCCAAAGACTGGAACCATCAGAACTCAGGAGCTGCCAGACAGATCTTCAAAAACAGCAAAACTCCGAATCGACTATGTGCAGAGGTGTGGAAATCCAGGAGGGCATGCCGCCAAGGGACACAGAAAATAGGAGAAAACATCAGTGAATAGATGGAAAACAGCTTAGAAAAGACAGGAGTGAGGTAATGGTTTAAATTACCAGCTCATAGTAATTTTATGTGGTAATGGATCCTGCACAGTAAGTTACTTCCAGCAGTTTTCAACTATGGCAACTTGACTACTGCATGTCACAGGAAGATAGCCTCTGCATCAATGCTTTACTGCACATCAATAGCTTAGGTGACTTTTTGCTAAATGCTTGCTCTTGAAGTAGGCTTCAGCTTTATCCAAAATGCATGACTGCTTGGGCAAATATGATACTGTTGATGTGTGATATCTTTTTGATGCCATCTTTAATTTTCTGTCACTGGAGCCACTATGCATAGATTCTTCCAGAAGACCAATTGCATGGATACTACTGACAGCACGATTTCTTTGTTTAGACCTTTTGCTGTCTACCATACCATAGCATGAGTTCCATAAAACCAAATTTCCACCCTCCAAGACTCGGCTCTTCCTCCTAGAGAATTTGCTCCTTCCACTCTCCCAGCAGGCCTCTCAGCTTGTTGGTGCAACAGCATGTTTCTGCAACCCACACTGCAGCTCAGCAATGCGCCAACTCATAGGTGCTTCTCTTTTGATTACAGGAACCATTAACTCCAGACGTCTCCGGAGCAGGAACCACCAATGGGCCGGCACAAGACAGGACTCGGTCAGTCAACAAGGAGAAAAGAGAGGCGGAACACTCCCCCCATCTACATCCAGTTACCATTTCAGGCCGAAACACATGGCCTACTGACATCATCCTTGGGCAGAGCATAACCAAACTGCAACAATAAAATTCATACGCACAGTATACGTGCAACAAATACATGGCATGCACAATTTAACCATTAAGAGTAATATATTTATACTTTCCTCTTTTTTTTCTTTAATAAAGACAAATCCCAAACAGTGAGTTGAGATCCAGAGCATATTTATTCCCCGATTTTCCCGAACTAAGAAATCACGTTCTCCAACTTTCCTGAACGTAGCCTAAAATCTGAATAAATCCCATGTTAAATTTACTTCAAGGCATTCACTAATAGCACAAAATGGAAAAAGATAAGGAATTTAATTTGGGGTCCCAAAAAATAAAGAAACAAAAGATTGACGTCTAGGGAATTCTTCACGAACTGCAACCCGACAACGGAACAAAATCGAAACGTCCAGCTCAGTGGCTTCCGGAAGTACCAGTGAGCTGCCCACCCCGAAATATCTTAAAACGCAACATTCTTACAGGAATTAGCAGAAGAACTTCAAAACGTATTCGTGGATCTATCCTTCCTCCCAGCAAGAAGTAAGAGGGAGCCCAAAATACCAAGCAAAACCCTACATTGAATTAAGTAAACTTTAGCAAAATTATAGTTTAAATCAAACCCTTTCCATAATGCCAAAACCCAATTTTGGTTTTATGATATTACCCCAAAAATAGCGATTAGCCATAACACTGATCCAAATATTAAAAATTTTGAATACAGCTAAAAAAACAACACAAATTCTTCTTCAAAATTTTAATAGAATATCCAGGACAGATGCTAAGTCACTTTTATTTCACTCCCTTTGTTAAGAACCTAACAACTTCATGCAATGAGTGGTCGCTAAAATTCTCTAACTTGGCTAGTAACTTACCAAGCGGATGGAGTAATTTGGCAAAATCATTATACCTTTCAGCACCCCCATTGTGAACACTGTACACAGGAGACTGTTGAGTTTCTTTAATCATTGGCAAAAAATGTTTTAGGCGAAATTCCAAAACCTCTCATTACATTCCCAGCTACTTTATATCTAATTTTGTCTTTTTCCAAAGAAATCTCCTGGACAAGTATCCAAAGCAATTTACTATTTTCCGACGACACATCTAATTGTAATAGATCCTGTATTCTATTTGACATGTGGTCCAATTTTGCCTGAAAACGTTGTGCCTGCTTTTGAGATAGGCCACCTTCCTCACCTAGTTCCCGACATTGCTCGAAAATTTCTTCCGTCCTAGCAATAAGGGCCGGTACCTCTAACTGTGGCTTAATATGTTGTAAGTTCTTAATATCAACAGGAATAGTCAAATTATCCTTCAATATCTTGGTTAAATTTGGAACGGAATCGTCTGGATCCACTGTGATACCTCGGACTGATAATTCATAAAGAAGATCGGCTTTCAACAGAAACTCAAGTGGTACGTATGTTCGGTTACTCATGATGAATCGAGTTACAAAATTTTAAGTTAATAGAAAAATGAAAGTTGGGTTTCAGAAAAATAATGTCAATTAAGTTTCAAAATTTAAGTTAAGGCTTGAAAAATAACTGTTAGGTTTCGAAAAACCAATATCAATGAAATTAAGTTTCAGAAATAATACTAAGAGTAGAAATTGACTGTTAGGTTTCGGAAATCCAATATCAATGAAATCAAGTTTTCAAAATTTAAATTTAAAAATGAAAATGGCTATTAGGTTTCAGAAATAACACAATGAAATTAAATTCCAAAAATTTTAAATTAGGAATCTCAAATAACTGTTAAGTTTCTGAATTATAATATCAATGAAATTAATTTTCAGAATTTAAAGTAAAAATACCAAATAACTGTTAGGTTTCGGAAATCTAATATCACTGAAATTAAGTTTCAGAATTTATATTAAGCATAGAAAATGACTGTTAGGTTTGAGAAATCTAATATCAATGAAATCACGTTTCAAAATTTAAATAAAAATTTGAAAATGACTATTAGGGTTCAGAAATATGTCAATCAATTAAGTTTCAAAACTTCAGTAGAGAATGTCAAATCGTGGTTAAAGTAGAAGTATATTATCAGTGAGGTGAAATCTCAATAAGAATAGCCACACGATCCAGAACTCAAATTTACTCAAGGTATATTTAAGTTACTTCAAAATAATACAGCTATCATGAAGCATGAAAAATGGCTTAGTGAAAAATTCAAAAAGAAATCCAAAATTCTTAAAGTCCTCAGGGAGCAAAATTTTTTTTTAACTTTAAGTTAGGGTAGAACTAAGCAATGAAAAATCACTCGCATAACAAAGTTTGAAAAAGGGTAGCTTTTGCAAAATTTTGAAAGGTCAATGCTTTAGTAAATTTTGAAAAGTCTATGCCTTAGCAATTTTTTTTAAGTCAATGCCGTAGTAGTTTTGAAAAATCAATGCTGTAGCGATTTTGAAAAATCAATGCTTTAGCAAATTTTGAAAAGTCAATGCTGTAGCAATTTGAACAATCAATGCTATCACAAGTTTGAAAAACTGAACTACTCAACATGCCAGTAGCAAAATTGTACGTTAATATACTCCCAATATCATAATGCTTAATACAAAATAGGAAAAGCTGAACTACTATAAATGCCGGTACAAAATGCAGATCCAGCCTAACCTTAGGCACTGGATCAAAAATCTAAATGGTTGCAATACTGTTAAAAATTCCCCAAAAAATCCAAATTTGAAAAAGGCAATTCTCGAAAAATGTACTGAATGGAAAACAGAGCGCAAATTTAGAAAAATGGGGTCAAAAACCTAACTACGCTCTGCGATAGCACTTATTTTTGCCCCCCTCGGGCACAGTTACATATGTTGGAAGCTTAGGACATATGATTCGGTGAAGTAGACCTGGTTTCGACCATTCTAGCTAAATTAGTGACGCTACTGTGTAACATTCAAATGCTGGGCACCCATTGTGACAAATGAACACTGGACAGATTAATATGATTTACTGGAAAGAGTTTTTTTTTGAGTAAATATATATATATGGAAAGGTATCTTCTGTAACAATTTTATTAACGGCTTTAACAAATTTAGAATTACAACATTGTAAGATAATATATTCTTTGTAGCTTTACCAATTTTAGATTTACAACATTGTAAGCTAAAATATTCTTTATAAGGACGACCTTTTATTTCTTGAAAATAACCTTGGGAATGACTAAGCATAAAAGCTATATATATATTTTCTGTTTTCAACAGCAACCTAGAGCACGGGTGAAACAGCACAATAATTCTAAATACACCCCTTTTGAAGACCAACCCGTCTCTAGAAAAAATCCCCTAAAATCCCGACTACTTGCAAATCACTAAGTACTACACTTTCGAGAACACCCTGTACATAATGGCTAGTATTCCCCATGACTAGAAAACCCCAGTAATTCTTAGATTATCTATAACATCAAAGCATAGGGCAATCTCAATCTCTTAATGGCGTCTGTGCTGAAAATACTACACGTAAAAACCCACTCTAATTCATGCTAAAGTCGGATGTCTGCCAAAGATACTGAATTACTGTTCGGAAAGGCAAAGAACGTGAATAGAAGTTACACAACGGACGGACGTGATATAATTGACTTCAAGAAAAACAGAATGAACAAAGCAAAATTACATGAAATTTAGATGGTGTAGGCGTAATTTCAAAGATCCAAACTTAACCGGCAAATAATTTATTAAATAAAATATTTATGAAATGTTCAGAACGAAAATTTAGATAGCCGAAAAAGGGTGAGCACTAAATAGATTTAAATTACTATTAGCATTGAAAAGAATATGGATAGGTCTCACCCAGCTTTGCCGTTGTCTTCAGACATCGTGATGCACGGCAGCAACGCCCACCGAAACACTCAAACTCAAGTTACATGTTCTTGTCGCGTGCACTAGATCCCAACTGCCGGTCGCTTGTACCAGCCTCTACTCCCTAGCTTTCAACAGATGGCAGAGCAGTCTAGAAGCGCTTTTAAGAATTATCGAAAACCACGGTGTTTAGAGTGGGTCAAAAATTGATTTTACATTCTAAAGCTAAAAGCAGTTGGCAAAAATTACTGAAAGATTTTAATATAATCAAATGAGCCGTTTTTCACGGCTCAAACACCCCTGTCTGCCCAAAATAAAGTCGAAGACTTTATTTCCCCAAATTTCGTTTGAGCTTGAATCTAATCCCTTTTTTCATTTTAATTTTTAACTGGATATCCTATCTTAGCACTCTGAAAAAAAACAACAACAAAACAAACACACAAAGCACAATCTTTAATCTTACGACTGCCGAAATGTTTCCATGCCTTGCCCGATGCCCCACAGCAACTTCAGTAATGCACTTTCGCTCTCATTTCTTAGAAGAGTTCCATCCATCTTGAACCACTCCACTTATTTCCCCCCCGGGCGGGAGATAAACACCAAACACCAACTGAAGAGAGAAGAAACCAAAAGCATGTCCAGGCGCACAGGAACTGAGGTCACACCTGACCACCACTTTAGCAGGAACCATCCAATCTGCACCCAACAGGCAGGACATCTGAGGGAGCCAACCAGGTCGAGCGGCATCCAGCTAGCAATCCCCATCACCAGGCAGAGCACGAAGAATCCCAGAGGCTTCGGCCAGAGATGAGAAGTACAGTTGAGGGTGAAACAACTTGTCTGAATCGGCGGTCACCATCGACCGTCCAAAGACTGGAACCATCAGAACTCAGGAGCTGCCAGACAGATCTTCAAAAACAGCAAAACTCCGAATCGACTATGTGCAGAGGTGTGGAAATCCAGGAGGGCATGCCGCCAAGGGACACAGAAAATAGGAGAAAACATCAGTGAATAGATGGAAAACAGCTTAGAAAAGACAGGAGTGAGGTAATGGTTTAAATTACCAGCTCATAGTAATTTTATGTGGTAATGGATCCTGCACAGTAAGTTACTTCCAGCAGTTTTCAACTATGGCAACTTGACTACTGCATGTCACAGGAAGATAGCCTCTGCATCAATGCTTTACTGCACATCAATAGCTTAGGTGACTTTTTGCCAAATGCTTGCTCTTGAAGTAGGCTTCAGCTTTATCCAAAATGCATGACTGCTTGGGCAAATATGATACTGTTGATGTGTGATATCTTTTTGATGCCATCTTTAATTTTCTGTCACTGGAGCCACTATGCATAGATTCTTCCAGAATACCAATTGCATGGATACTACTGACAGCACGATTTCTTTGTTTAGACCTTTTGCTGTCTACCATACCATAGCATGAGTTCCATAAAACCAAATTTCCACCCTCCAAGACTCGGCTCTTCCTCCTAGAGAATTTGCTCCTTCCACTCTCCCAGCAGGCCTCTCAGCTTGTTGGTGCAACAGCATGTTTCTGCAACCCACACTGCAGCTCAGCAATGCGCCAACTCATAGGTGCTTCTCTTTTGATTACAGGAACCATTAACTCCAGACGTCTCCGGAGCAGGAACCACCAATGGGCCGGCACAAGACAGGACTCGGTCAGTCAACAAGGAGAAAAGAGAGGCGGAACACTCCCCCCATCTACATCCAGTTACCATTTCAGGCCGAAACACATGGCCTACTGACATCATCCTTGGGCAGAGCATAACCAAACTGCAACAATAAAATTCATACGCACAGTATACGTGCAACAAATACATGGCATGCACAATTTAACCATTAAGAGTAATATATTTATACTTTACTCCTTTTTTTCTTTAATAAAAACAAATCCCAAACAGTGAGTTGAGATCCAGAGCATATTTATTCCCCGATTTTCCCGAACAAAGAAATCACGTTCTCCAACTTTCCTGAACGTAGCCTAAAATCTGAATAAATCCCATGTTAAATTTACTTCAAGGCATTCACTAATAGCACAAAATGGAAAAAGCTAAGGAATTTAATTTGGGGTCCCAAAAAATAAAGTAACAAAAGATTGACGTCTAGGGAATTCTTCACGAACTGCAACCCGACAACGGAACAAAATCGAAACGTCCAGCTCAGTGGCTTCCGGAAGTACCAGTGAGCTGCCCACCCCGAAATATCTTAAAACGCAATCTTCTTACAGGAATTAGCAGAAGAACTTCAAAACGTATTCGTGGATCTATCCTTCCTCCCAGCAAGAAGTAAGAGGGAGCCCAAAATACCAAGCAAAACCCTACATTGAATTAAGTAAACTTTAGCAAAATTATAGTTTAAATCAAACCCTTTCCATAATGCCAAAACCCAATTTTGGTTTTATGATATTACCCCAAAAATAGCGATAAGCCATAACACTGATCCAAATATTAAAAATTTTGAATACAGCTAAAAAAAACACAAATTCTTCTTCAAAATTTTAATAGAATATCCAGGACAGATGCTAAGTCACTTTTATTTCACTCCCTTTGTTAAGAACCTAACAACTTCATGCAATGAGTGGTCGCTAAAATTCTCTAACTTGGCTAGTAACTTACCAAGCGGATGGAGTAATTTGGCAAAATCATTATACCTTTCAGCACCCCCATTGTGAACACTGTACACAGGAGACTGTTGAGTTTCTTTAATCATTGGCAAAAAATGTTTTAGGCGAAATTCCAAAACCTCTCATTACATTCCCAGCTACTTTATATCTAATTTTGTCTTTTTCCAAAGAAATCTCCTGGACAAGTATCCAAAGCAATTTACTATTTTCCGACGACACATCTAATTGTAATAGATCCTGTATTCTATTTGACATGTGGTCCAATTTTGCCTGAAAACGTTGTGCCTGCTTTTGAGATAGGCCACCTTCCTCACCTAGTTCCCGACATTGCTCGAAAATTTCTTCCGTCCTAGCAATAAGGGCCGGTACCTCTAACTGTGGCTTAATATGTTGTAAGTTCTTAATATCAACAGGAATAGTCAAATTATCCTTCAATATCTTGGTTAAATTTGGAACGGAATCGTCTGGATCCACTGTGATACCTCGGACTGATAATTCATAAAGAAGATCGGCTTTCAACAGAAACTCAAGTGGTACGTATGTTCGGTAACTCATGATGAATCGAGTTACAAAATTTTAAGTCAATAGAAAAATGAAAGTTGGGTTTCAGAAAAATAATGTCAATTAAGTTTCAAAATTTAAGTTAAGGCTTGAAAAATAACTGTTAGGTTTCGAAAAACCAATATCAATGAAATTAAGTTTCAGAAATGATACTAAGATTAGAAATTGACTGTTAGGTTTCGGAAATCCAATATCAATGAAATCAAGTTTTCAAAATTTAAATTTAAAAATGAAAATGGCTATTAGGTTTCAGAAATAACACAATGAAATTAAATTCCAAAAATTTTAAATTAGGAATCTCAAATAACTGTTAAGTTTCTGAATTATAAGATCAATGAAATTAATTTTCAGAATTTAAAGTAAAAATACCAAATAACTGTTAGGTTTCGGAAATCTAATATCACTGAAATTAAGTTTCAGAATTTATATTAAGCATAGAAAATGACTGTTAGGTTTGAGAAATCTAATATCAATGAAATCACGTTTCAAAATTTAAATAAAAATTTGAAAATGACTATTAGGGTTCAGAAATATGTCAATCAATTAAGTTTCAAAACTTCAGTAGAGAATGCCAAATCGTGGTTAAAGTAGAAGTATAATATCAGTGAGGTGAAATCTCATTAAGAATAGCCACACGATCCAGAACTCCAAAATTTACTCAGGGTATATTTAAGTTACTTCAAAATAATACAGCTATCATGAAGCATGAAAAATGGCTTAGTGAAAAATTCAAAAAGAAATCCAAAATTCTTAAAGTCCTCAGGGAGCAATTTTTTTTTTAACTTTAAGTTAGGGTAGAACTAAGCAATGAAAAATCACTCGCATAACAAAGTTTGAAAAAGGGTAGCTTTAGCAAAATTTTGAAAGGTCAATGCTTTAGTAAATTTTGAAAAGTCAATGCCTTAGCAATTTTTTTTAAGTCAATGCCGTAGTAGTTTTGAAAAATCAATGCTGTAGCGATTTTGAAAAATCAATGCTTTAGAAAAATTTTGAAAAGTCAATGCTGTAGCAATTTGAACAATCAATGCTATCACAAGTTTGAAAAACTGAACTACTCAACATGCCAGTAGCAAAATTGTACGTTAATATACTCCCAATATCATAATGCTTAATACAAAATAGGAAAAGCTGAACTACTATAAATGCCGGTACAAAATGCAGATCCAGCCTAACCTTAGGCACTGGATCAAAAATCTAAATGGTTGCAAAATCTGTTAAAAATTCCCCAAAAAATCCAAATTTGAAAAAGGCAATTCTCGAAAAATGTACTGAATGGAAAACAGAGCGCAAATTTAGAAAAATGGGGTCAAAAACCTAACTACGCTCTGCGATAGCACTTATTTTTACCCCCCTCGGGCACAGTTACATATGTTGGAAGTTTAGGACATATGACTCGGTGAAGTAGACCTGGTTTCGACCATTCTAGCTAAATTAGTGACGCTACTGTGTAACATTCAAATGCTGGGCACCCATTGTGACAAATGAACACTGGACAGATTAATATGATTTACTGGAAAGAGTTCTTTTTTAGTAAATATATATATATGGAAAGATATTTTCTGTAACAATTTTATCAACAGCTTTAACAAATTTAGAATTACAACATTGTAAGATAATATATTCTTTGTAGCTTTACCAATTTTAGAATTACAACATTGTAAGCTAAAATATTCTTTATAAGGACGACCTTTTATTTCTTGAAAATAACCTTGGGAATGACTAAGCATAAAAGCTATATATATATATTTTCTGTTTTCAACAGCAAACTAGAGCACGGGTGAAACAGCACAATAATTCTAAATACACCCCTTTTGAAGACAAACCCGTCTCTAGAAAAAATCCCCTAAAATCCCGACTACTTGCAAATCACTAAGTACTACACTTTCGAGAACACCCTGTACATAATGGCTAGTATTCCCCATGACTAGAAAACCCCAGTAATTCTTAGATTATCTATAACATCAAAGCATAGGGCAATCTCAATCTCTTAATGGCGTCTGTGCTGAAAATACTACACGTAAAAACCCACTCTAATTCATGCTAAAGTCGGATGTCTGCCAAAGATACTGAATTACTGTTCGGAAATAGAATAGAATAGAAGTTACACAACGGACGGACGTGATATAATTGACTTCAAGAAAAACAGAATGAACAAAGCAAAATTACATGAAATTTAGATGGTGTAGGCGTAATTTCAAAGATCCAAACTTAACCGGCAAATAATTTATTAAATAAAATATTTATGAAATGTTCAGAACGAAAATTTAGATAGCCGAAAAAGGGTGAGCACTAAATAGATTTAAATTACTATTAGCATTGAAAAGAATATGGATAGGTCTCACCCAGCTTTGCCGTTGTCTTCAGACATCGTGATGCACGGCAGCAACGCCCACCGAAACACTCAAACTCAAGTTACATGTTCTTGTCGCGTGCACTAGATCCCAACTGCCGGTCGCTTGTACCAGCCTCTACTCCCTAGCTTTCAACAGATGGCAGTGCAGTCTAGAAGCGCTTTTAAGAATTATCGAAAACCACGGTGTTTAGAGTGGGTCAAAAATTGATTTTACATTCTAAAGCTAAAAGCAGTTGGCAAAAATTACTGAAAGATTTTAATATAATCAAATGAGCCGTTTTTCACGGCTCAAACTCCCCTGTCTGCCCAAAATAAAGTCGAAGACTTTATTTCCCCAAATTTCGTTTGAGCTTGAATCTAATCCCTTTTTTCATTTTAATTTTTAACTGGATATCCTATCTTAGCACTCTGAAAAAAACAACAACAAAACAAACACACAAAGCACAATCTTTAATCTTGCGACTGCCGAAATGTTTCCATGCCTTGCCCGATGCCCCACAGCAACTTCAGAAATGCACTTTCGCTCTCATTTCTTAGAAGAGTTCCATCCATCTTGAACCACTCCACTTATTTCCCCCCGGGCGGGAGATAAACACCAACTGAAGAGAGAAGAAACCAAAAGCATGTCCAGGCGCACAGGAACTGAGGTCACACTTGACCACCACTTTAGCAGGAACCATCCAATCTGCACCCAACAGGCAGGATATCTGAGGGAGCCAACCAGGTCGAGCGGCATCCAGCTAGCAATCCCCATCACCAGGCAGAGCACGAAGAATCCCAGAGGCTTCGGCCAGAGATGAGAAGTACAGTTGAGGGTGAAACAAC
Organism: Ectobius pallidus; assembly: GCA_964059195.1. Classification (NCBI taxonomy): domain Eukaryota; kingdom Metazoa; phylum Arthropoda; class Insecta; order Blattodea; family Ectobiidae; genus Ectobius; species Ectobius pallidus. The sequence continues at coordinate 1,369,434 of CAXKWD010000016.1, forward strand.
TTGTCTGAATCGGCGGTCACCATCGACCGTCCAAAGACTGGAACCATCAGAACTCAGGAGCTGCCAGACAGATCTTCAAAAACAGCAAAACTCCGAATCGACTATGTGCAGAGGTGTGGAAATAAAGGAGGGCATGCCGCCAAGGGACACAGAAAATAGGAGAAAACATCAGTGAATAGATGGAAAACAGCTTAGAAAAGAAAGGAGTGAGGTAATGGTTTAAATTACCAGCTCATAGTAATTTTATGTGGTAATGGATCCTGCACAGTAAGTTACTTCCAGCACTTTTCAACTATGGCAACTTGACTACTGCATGTCACAGGAAGATAGCCTCTGCATCAATGCTTTACTGCACATCAATAGCTTAGGTGACTTTTTGCTAAATGCTTGCTCTTGAAGTAGGCTTCAGCTTTATCCAAAATGCATGACTGCTTGGGCAAATATGATACTGTTGATGTGTGATATCTTTTTGATGCCATCTTTAATTTTCTGTCACTGGAGCCACTATGCATAGATTCTTCCAGAAGACCAATTGCATGGATACTACTGACAGCACGATTTCTTTGTTTAGACCTTTTGCTGTCTACCATACCATAGCATGAGTTCCATAAAACCAAATTTCCACCCTCCAAGACTCGGCTCTTCCTCCTAGAGAATTTGCTCCTTCCACTCTCCCAGCAGGCCTCTCAGCTTGTTGGTGCAACAGCATGTTTCTGCAACCCACACTGGAGCTCAGCAATGCGCCAACTCATAGGTGCTTCTCTTTTGATTACAGGAACCATTAACTCCAGACGTCTCCGGAGCAGGAACCACCAATGGGCCGGCACAAGACAGGACTCGGTCAGTCAACAAGGAGAAAAGAGAGGCGGAACACTCCCCCCATCTACATCCAGTTACCATTTCAGGCCGAAACACATGGCCTACTGACATCATCCTTGGGCAGAGCATAACCAAACTGCAACAATAAAATTCATACGCACAGTATACGTGCAACAAATACATGGCATGCACAATTTCACCATTAAGAGTAATATATTTATACTTTCCTCTTTTTTTTTTCTTTAATAAAAACAAATCCCAAACAGTGAGTTGAGATCCAGAGCATATTTATTCCCCGATTTTCCCGAACAAAGAAATCACGTTCTCCAACTTTCCTGAACGTAGCCTAAAATCTGAATAAATCCCATTTTAAATTTACTTCAAGGCATTCACTAATAGCACAAAATGGAAAAAGCTAAGGAATTTAATTTGGGGTCCCAAAAAATAAAGAAACAAAAGATTGACGTCTAGGGAATTCTTCACGAACTGCAACCCGACAACGGAACAAAATAGAAACGTCCAGCTCAGTGGCTTCCGGAAGTACCAGTGAGCTGCCCACCCCGAAATATTTTAAAACGCAACCTTCTTACAGGAATTAGCAGAAGAACTTCAAAACGTATTCGTGGATCTATCCTTCCTCCCAGCAAGAAGTAAGAGGGAGCCCAAAATACCAAGCAAAACCCTACATTGAATTAAGTAAACTTTAGCAAAATTATAGTTTAAATCAAACCCTTTCCATAATGCCAAAACCCAATTTTGGTTTTATGATATTACCCCAAAAATAGCGATAAGCCATAACACTGATCCAAATATTAAAAATTTTGAATACAGCTAAAAAAACAACACAAATTCTTCTTCAAAATTTTAATAGAATATCCAGGGCAGATGCTAAGTCACTTTTATTTCACTCCCTTTGTTAAGAACCTAACAACTTCATGCAATGAGTGGTCGCTAAAATTCTCTAACTTGGCTAGTAACTTACCAAGCGGATGGAGTAATTTGGCAAAATCATTATACCTTTCAGCACCCCCATTGTGAACACTGTACACAGGAGACTGTTGAGTTTCTTTAATCATTGGCAAAAAATGTTTTAGGCGAAATTCCAAAACCTCTCATTACATTCCCAGCTACTTTATATCTAATTTTGTCTTTTTCCAAAGAAATCTCCTGGACAAGTATCCAAAGCAATTTACTATTTTCCGACGACACATCTAATTGTAATAGATCCTGTATTCTATTTGACATGTGGTCCAATTTTGCCTGAAAACGTTGTGCCTGCTTTTGAGATAGGCCACCTTCCTCACCTAGTTCCCGACATTGCTCGAAAATTTCTTCCGTCCTAGCAATAAGGGCCGGTACCTCTAACTGTGGCTTAATATGTTGTAAGTTCTTAATATCAACAGGAATAGTCAAATTATCCTTCAATATCTTGGTTAAATTTGGAACGGAATCGTCTGGATCCACTGTGATACCTCGGACTGATAATTCATAAAGAAGATCGGCTTTCAACAGAAACTCAAGTGGTACGTATGTTCGGTTACTCATGATGAATCGAGTTACAAAATTTTAAGTCAATAGAAAAATGAAAGTTGGGTTTCAGAAAAATGTCAATTAAGTTTCAAAATTTAAGTTAAGGCTTGAAAAATAACTGTTAGGTTTCGAAAAACCAATATAAATGAAATTAAGTTTCAGAAATAATACTAAGAGTAGAAATTGACTGTTAGGTTTCGGAAATCCAATATCAATGAAATCAAGTTTTCAAAATTTAAATTTAAAAATGAAAATGGCTATTAGATTTCAGAAATAACACAATGAAATTAAATTCCAAAAATTTTAAATTAGGAATCTCAAATAACTGTTAAGTTTCTGAATTATAATATCAATTAAATTAATTTTCAGAATTTAAAGTAAAAATACCAAATAACTGTTAGGTTTCGGAAATCTAATATCACTGAAATTAAGTTTCAGAATTTATATTAAGCATAGAAAATGACTGTTAGGTTTGAGAAATCTAATATCAATGAAATCACGTTTCAAAATTTAAATAAAAATTTGAAAATGACTATTAGGGTTCAGAAATATGTCAATCAATTAAGTTTCAAAACTTCAGTAGAGAATGCCAAATCGTGGTTAAAGTAGAAGTATAATATCAGTGAGGTGAAATCTCAATAAGAATAGCCACACGATCCAGAACTCCAAAATTTACTCAAGGTATATTTAAGTTACTTCAAAATAATACAGCTATCATGAAGCATGAAAAATGGCTTAGTGAAAAATTCAAAAAGAAATCCAATATTCTTAAAGTCCTCAGGGAGCAATTTTTTTTTTTTTAACTTTAAGTTAGGGTAGAACTAAGCAATGAAAAATCACTCGCATAACAAAGTTTGAAAAAGGGTAGCTTTAGCAAAATTTTGAAAGGTCAATGCTTTAGTAAATTTTGAAAAGTCAATGCCTTAGCAATTTTTTTTAAGTCAATGCCGTAGTAGTTTTGAAAAATCAATGCTGTAGCGATTTTGAAAAATCAATGCTTTAGAAAAATTTTGAAAAGTCAATGCTGTAGCAATTTCAACAATCAATGCTATCACAAGTTTGAAAAACTGAACTACTCAACATGCCAGTAGCAAAATTGTACGTTAATATACTCCCAATATCATAATGCTTAATACAAAATAGGAAAAGCTGAACTACTATAAATGCCGGTACAAAATGCAGATCCAGCCTAACCTTAGGCACTGGATCAAAAATCTAAATGGTTGCAAAATCTGTTAAAAATTCCCCAAAAAATCCAAATTTGAAAAAGGCAATTCTCGAAAAATGTACTGAATGGAAAACAGAGCGCAAATTTAGAAAAATGGGGTCAAAAACCTAACTACGCTCTGCGATAGCACTTATTTTTACCCCCCTCGGGCACAGTTACATATGTTGGAAGCTTAGGACATATGATTCGGTGAAGTAGACCTGGTTTCGACCATTCTAGCTAAATTAGTGACGCTACTGTGTAACATTCAAATGATGGCCACCCATTATGACAAATGAACACTGGACAGATTAATGATTTACTGGAAAGAGTTTTTTTTTTTAGTAAATATATATATATGGAAAGATATTTTCTGTAACAATTTTATCAACAGCTTTAACAAATTTAGAATGACAACATTGTAAGATAATATATTCTTTGTAGCTTTACCAATTTTAGAATTACAACATTGTAAGCTAAAATATTCTTTCTAAGGACGACCTTTTATTTCTTGAAAATAACCTTGGGAATGACTAAGCATAAAGCTATATATATATTTTCTGTTTTCAACAGCAACCTTGAGCACGGGTGAAACAGCACAATAATTCTAAATACACCCCTTTTGAAGACCAACCCGTCTCTAGAAAAAATCCCCTAAAATCCCGACTACTTGCAAATCACTAAGTACTACACTTTCGAGAACACCCTGTACATAATGGCTAGTATTCCCCATGACTAGAAAACCCCAGTAATTCTTAGATTATCTATAACATCAAAGCATAGGGCAATCTCAATCTCTTAATGGCGTCTCTGCTGAAAATACTACACGTAAAAACCCACTCTAATTCATGCTAAAGTCGGATGTCTGCCAAAGATACTGAATTACTGTTCGGAAATAGAATAGAATAGAAGTTACACAACGGACGGACGTGATATAATTGACTTCAAGAAAAACAGAATGAACAAAGCAAAATTACATGAAATTTAGATGGTGTAGGCGTAATTTCAAAGATCCAAACTTAACCGGCAAATAATTTATTAAATAAAATATTTATGAAATGTTCAGAACGAAAATTTAGATAGCCGAAAAAGGATGAGCACTAAATAGATTTAAATTACTATTAGCATTGAAAAGAATATGGATAGGTCTCACCCAGCTTTGCCGTTGTCTTCAGACATCGTGTTGCACGGCAGCAACGCCCACCGAAACACTCAAACTCAAGTTACATGTTCTTGTCGCGTGCACTAGATCCCAACTGCCGGTCGCTTGTACCAGCCTCTACTCCCTAGCTTTCAACAGATGGCAGTGCAGTCTAGAAGCGCTTTTAAGAATTATCGAAAACCACGGTGTTTAGAGTGGGTCAAAAATTGATTTTACATTCTAAAGCTAAAAGCAGTTGGCAAAAATTACTGAAAGATTTTAATATAATCAAATGAGCCGTTTTTCACGGCTCAAACTCCCCTGTCTGCCCAAAATAAAGTCGAAGACTTTATTTCCCCAAATTTCGTTTGAGCTTGAATCTAATCCCTTTTTTATTTTAATTTTTAACTGGATATCCTATCTTAGCACTCTGAAAAAAAACAACAACAAAACAAACACACAAAGCACAATCTTTAATCTTGCGACTGCCGAAATGTTTCCATGCCTTGCCCGATGCCCCACAGCAACTTCAGAAATGCACTTTCGCTCTCATTTCTTAGAAGAGTTCCATCCATCTTGAACCACTCCACTTATTTCCCCCCCGGGCGGGAGATAAACACCAAACACCAACTGAAGAGAGAAGAAACCAAAAGCATGTCCAGGCGCACAGGAACTGAGGTCACACCTGACCACCACTTTAGCAGGAACCATCCAATCTGCACCCAACAGTCAGGATATCTGAGGGAGCCAACCAGGTCGAGCGGCATCCAGCTAGCAATCCCCATCACCAGGCAGAGCACGAAGAATCCCAGAGGCTTCGGCCAGAGATGAGAAGTACAGTTGAGGGTGAATCAACTTGTCTGAATCGGCGGTCACCATCGACCGTCCAAAGACTGGAACCATCAGAACTCAGGAGCTGCCAGACAGATCTTCAAAAACAGCAAAACTCCGAATCGACTATGTGCAGAGGTGTGGAAATCCAGGAGGGCATGCCGCCAAGGGACACAGAAAATAGGAGAAAACATCAGTGAATAGATGGAAAACAGCTTAGAAAAGACAGGAGTGAGGTAATGGTTTAAATTACCAGCTCATAGTAATTTTATGTGGTAATGGATCCTGCACAGTAAGTTACTTCCAGCAGTTTTCAACTATGGCAACTTGACTACTGCATGTCACAGGAAGATAGCCTCTGCATCAATGCTTTACTGCACATCAATAGCTTAGGTGACTTTTTGCTAAATGCTTGCTCTTGAAGTAGGCTTCAGCTTTATCCAAAATGCATGACTGCTTGGGCAAATATGATACTGTTGATGTGTGATATCTTTTTGATGCCATCTTTAATTTTCTGTCACTGGAGCCACTATGCATAGATTCTTCCAGAAGACCAATTGCATGGATACTACTGACAGCACGATTTCTTTGTTTAGACCTTTTGCTGTCTACCATACCATAGCATGAGTTCCATAAAACCAAATTTCCACCCTCCAAGACTCGGCTCTTCCTCCTAGAGAATTTGCTCCTTCCACTCTCCCAGCAGGCCTCTCAGCTTGTTGGTGCAACAGCATGTTTCTGCAACCCACACTGCAGCTCAGCAATGCGCCAACTCATAGGTGCTTCTCTTTTGATTACAGGAACCATTAACTCCAGACGTCTCCGGAGCAGGAACCACCAATGGGCCGGCACAAGACAGGACTCGGTCAGTCAACAAGGAGAAAAGAGAGGCGGAACACTCCCCCCATCTACATCCAGTTACCATTTCAGGCCGAAACACATGGCCTACTGACATCATCCTTGGGCAGAGCATAACCAAACTGCAACAATAAAATTCATACGCACAGTATACGTGCAACAAATACATGGCATGCACAATTTCACCATTAAGAGTAATATATTTATACTTTACTCCTTTTTTTTTCTTTAATAAAAACAAATCCCAAACAGTGAGTTGAGATCCAGAGCATATTTATTCCCCGATTTTCCCGAACAAAGAAATCACGTTCTCCAACTTTCCTGAACGTAGCCTAAAATCTGAATAAATCCCATGTTAAATTTACTTCAAGGCATTCACTAATAGCACAAAATGGAAAAAGCTAAGGAATTTAATTTGGGGTCCCAAAAAATAAAGTAACAAAAGATTGACGTCTAGGGAATTCTTCACGAACTGCAACCCGACAACGGAACAAAATCGAAACGTCCAGCTCAGTGGCTTCCGGAAGTACCAGTGAGCTGCCCACCCCGAAATATCTTAAAACGCAACCTTCTTACAGGAATTAGCAGAAGAACTTCAAAACGTATTCGTGGATCTATCCTTCCTCCCAGCAAGAAGTAAGAGGGAGCACAAAATACCAAGCAAAACCCTACATTGAATTAAGTAAACTTTAGCAAAATTATAGTTTAAATCAAACCCTTTCCATAATGCCAAAACCCAATTTTGGTTTTATGATATTACCCCAAAAATAGCGATAAGCCATAACACTGATCCAAATATTAAAAATTTTGAATACAGCTAAAAAAACAACACAAATTCTTCTTCAAAATTTTAATAGAATATCCAGGACAGATGCTAAGTCACTTTTATTTCACTCCCTTTGTTAAGAACCTAACAACTTCATGCAATGACTGGTCGCTAAAATTCTCTAACTTGGCTAGTAACTTACCAAGCGGATGGAGTAATTTGGCAAAATCATTATACCTTTCAGCACCCCCATTGTGAACACTGTACACAGGAGACTGTTGAGTTTCTTTAATCATTGGCAAAAAATGTTTTAGGCGAAATTCCAAAACCTCTCATTACATTCCCAGCTACTTTATATCTAATTTTGTCTTTTTCCAAAGAAATCTCCTGGACAAGTATCCAAAGCAATTTACTATTTTCCGACGACACATCTAATTGTAATAGATCCTGTATTCTATTTGACATGTGGACCAATTTTGCCTGAAAACGTTGTGCCTGCTTTTGAGATAGGCCACCTTCCTCACCTAGTTCCCGACATTGCTCGAAAATTTCTTCCGTCCTAGCAATAAGGGCCGGTACCTCTAACTGTGGCTTAATATGTTGTAAGTTCTTAATATCAACAGGAATAGTCAAATTATCCTTCAATATCTTGGTTAAATTTGGAACGGAATCGTCTGGATCCACTGTGATACCTCGGACTGATAATTCATAAAGAAGATCGGCTTTCAACAGAAACTCAAGTGGTACGTATGTTCGGTTACTTATGATGAATCGAGTTACAAAATTTTAAGTCAATAGAAAAATGAAAGTTGGGTTTCAGAAAAATAATGTCAATTAAGTTTCAAAATTTAAGTTAAGGCTTGAAAAATAACTGTTAGGTTTCGAAAAACCAATATCAATGAAATTAAGTTTCAGAAATAATACTAAGAGTAGAAATTGACTGTTAGGTTTCGGAAATCCAATATCAATGAAATCAAGTTTTCAAAATTTAAATTTAAAAATGAAAATGGCTATTAGGTTTCAGAAATAACACAATGAAATTAAATTCCAAAAATTTTAAATTAGGAATCTCAAATAACTGTTAAGTTTCTGAATTATAATATCAATGAAATTAATTTTCAGAATTTAAAGTAAAAATACCAAATAACTGTTAGGTTTCGGAAATCTAATATCACTGAAATTAAGTTTCAGAATTTATATTAAGCATAGAAAATGACTGTTAGGTTTGAGAAATCTAATATCAATGAAATCACGTTTCAAAATTTAAATAAAAATTTGAAAATGACTATTAGGGTTCAGAAATATGTCAATCAATTAAGTTTCAAAACTTCAGTAGAGAATGCCAAATCGTGGTTAAAGTAGAAGTATAATATCAGTGCGGTGAAATCTCAATAAGAATAGCCACACGATCCAGAACTCCAAAATTTACTCAAGGTATATTTAAGTTACTTCAAAATAATACAGCTATCATGAAGCATGAAAAATGGCTTAGTGAAAAATTCAAAAAGAAATCCAAAATTCTTAAAGTCCTCAGGAAGCAAAAATTTTTTTTTTTAACTTTAAGTTAGGGTAGAACTAAGCAATGAAAAATCACTCGCATAACAAAGTTTGAAAAAGTGTTTGATGATCAACCAGCAATTATAACTGTATAAACACCTAAGCTGGTGCAACCTAAAAAAAATAATAATCCTAACTCAAAAGAAATTATACCCTCCAAATAAGGAATTGTAGCTTTAGCAAAATTTTGAAAGGTCAATGCTTTAGTAAATTTTGAAAAGTCAATGCCTTAGCAATTTTTTTTAAGTCAATGCCGTAGTAGTTTTGAAAAATCAATGCTGTAGCGATTTTGAAAAATCAATGCTTTAGCAAATTTTGAAAAGTCAATGCTGTAACAATTTGAACAATCAATGCTATCACAAGTTTGAAAAACTGAACTACTCAACATGCCAGTAGCAAAATTTTACGTTAATATACTCCCAATATCATAATGCTTAATACAAAATAGGAAAAGCTGAACTACTATAAATGCCGGTACAAAATGCAGATCCAGCCTAACCTTAGGCACTGGATCAAAAATCTAAATGGTTGCAAAATCTGTTAAAAATTCCCCAAAAAATCCAAATTTGAAAAAGGCAATTCTCGAAAAATGTACTGAATGTAAAACAGAGCGCAAATTTAGAAAAATGGGGTCAAAAACCTAACTACGCTCTGCGATAGCACTTATTTTTACCCCCCTCGGGCACAGTTACATATGTTGGAAGTTTAGGACATATGATTCGGTGAAGTAGACCTGGTTTCGACCATTCTAGCTAAATTAGTGACGCTACTGTGTAACATTCAAATGCTGGGCACCCATTATGAAAATTGAACACTGGACAGATTAATGATTTACTGGAAAGAGTTTTTTTTTTTAGTAAATATATATATATGGAAAGATATTTTCTGTAACAATTTTATTAACAGCTTTAACAAATTTAGAATTACAACATTGTAAGATAATATATTCTTTGTAGCTTTACCAATTTTAGAATTACAACATTGTAAGCTAAAATATTCTTTATAAGGACGACCTTTTATTTCTTGAAAATAACCTTGGGAATGACTAAGCATAAAAGCTATATATATATTTTCTGTTTTCAACAGCAACCTAGAGCACGGGTGAAACAGCACAATAATTCTAAATACACCCCTTTTGAAGACCAACCCGTCTCTAGAAAAAATCCCCTAAAATCCCGACTACTTGCAAATCACTAAGTACTACACTTTCGAGAACACCCTGTACATAATGGCTAGTATTCCCCAGTAATTCTTAGATTATCTATAACATCAAAGCATAGGGCAATCTCAATCTCTTAATGGCGTCTGTGCTGAAAATACTACACGTATAAATCCACTCTAATTCATGCTAAAGTCGTATGTCTGCCAAAGATACTGAATTACTGTTCGGAAAGGCAAAGAACATGAATAGAAGTTACACAACGGACGGACGTGATATAATTGACTTCAAGATAAACAGAATGAACAAAGCAAAATTACATGAAATTTAGATGGTATAGGCGTAATTTCAAAGATCCAAACTTAACCGGCAAATAATTTATTATATAAAATATTTATGAAATGTTCAGAACGAAAATTTAGATAGCCGAAAAAGGGTGAGCACTAAATAGATTTAAATTACTATTAGCATTGAAAAGAATATGGATAGGTCTCACCCAGCTTTGACGATGTCTTCAGACATGGTGATGCACGGCAGCAACGCCCACCAAAACACTCAAACTCAAGTTACATGTTCCTGTCGCGAGCACTAGATCCCAACTGCCAGTCGCTTGTACCAGCCTCTACTCCCTAGCTTTCAACAGATGGTAGTGCAGACTAGAAGCGCTTTTAAGAATTATCGAAAACCACGGTGTTTAGAGTGGGTCAAAAATTGATTTTACATTCTAAAGCTAAAAGCAGTTGGCAAAAATTACTGAAAGATTTTAATATAATCAAATGAGCCGTTTTTCACGGCTCAAACTCCCCTGTCTGCCCAAAATAAAGTCGAAGACTTTATTTCCCCAAATTTCGTTTGAGCTTGAATCTAATCCCTTTTTTATTTTAATTTTTAACTGGATATCCTATCTTAGCACTCTGAAAAAAAACAACAACAAAACAAACACACAAAGCACAATCTTTAATCTTGCGACTGCCGAAATGTTTCCATGCCTTGCCCGATGCCCCACAGAAACTTCAGAAATGCACTTTCGCTCTCATTTCTTAGAAGAGTTCCATCCATCTTGAACCACTCCACTTATTTCCCCCCCGGGCGGGAGATAAACACCAAACACCAACTGAAGAGAGAAGAAACCAAAAGCATGTCCAGGCGCACAGGAACTGAGGTCACACCTGACCACCACTTTAGCAGGAACCATCCAATCTGCACCCAACAGGCAGGATATCTGAGGGAGCCAACCAGGTCGAGCGGCATCCAGCTAGCAATCCCCATCACCAGGCAGAGCACGAAGAATCCCAGAGGCTTCGGCCAGAGATGAGAAGTACAGTTGAGGGTGAAACAACTTGTCTGAATCGGCGGTCACCATCGACCGTCCAAAGACTGGAACCATCAGAACTCAGGAGCTGCCAGACAGATCTTCAAAAACAGCAAAACTCCGAATCGACTATGTGCAGAGGTGTGGAAATCCAGGAGGGCATGCCGCCAAGGGACACAGAAAATAGGAGAAAACATCAGTGAATAGATGGAAAACAGCTTAGAAAAGACAGGAGTGAGGTAATGGTTTAAATTACCAGCTCATAGTAATTTTATGTGGTAATGGATCCTGCACAGTAAGTTACTTCCAGCAGTTTTCAACTATGGCAACTTGACTACTGCATGTCACAGGAAGATAGCCTCTGCATCAATGCTTTACTGCACATCAATAGCTTAGGTGACTTTTTGCTAAATGCTTGCTCTTGAAGTAGGCTTCAGCTTTATCCAAAATGCATGACTGCTTGGGCAAATATGATACTGTTGATGTGTGATATCTTTTTGATGCCATCTTTAATTTTCTGTCACTGGAGCCACTATGCATAGATTCTTCCAGAAGACCAATTGCATGGATACTACTGACAGCACGATTTCTTTGTTTAGACCTTTTGCTGTCTACCATACCATAGCATGAGTTCCATAAAACCAAATTTCCACCCTCCAAGACTCGGCTCTTCCTCCTAGAGAATTTGCTCCTTCCACTCTCCCAGCAGGCCTCTCAGCTTGTTGGTGCAACAGCATGTTTCTGCAACCCACACTGGAGCTCAGCAATGCGCCAACTCATAGGTGCTTCTCTTTTGATTACAGGAACCATTAACTCCAGACGTCTCCGGAGCAGGAACCACCAATGGGCCGGCACAAGACAGGACTCGGTCAGTCAACAAGGAGAAAAGAGAGGCGGAACACTCCCCCCATCTACATCCAGTTACCATTTCAGGCCGAAACACATGGCCTACTGACATCATCCTTGGGCAGAGCATAACCAAACTGCAACAATAAAATTCATACGCACAGTATACGTGCAACAAATACATGGCATGCACAATTTCACCATTAAGAGTAATATATTTATACTTTCCTCTTTTTTTTCTTTAATAAAAACAAATCCCAAACAGTGAGTTGAGATCCAGAGCATATTTATTCCCCGATTTTCCCGAACAAAGAAATCACGTTCTCCAACTTTCCTGAACGTAGCCTAAAATCTGAATAAATCCCATGTTAAATTTACTTCAAGGCATTCACTAATAGCACAAAATGGAAAAAGCTATGGAATTTAATTTGGGGTCCCAAAAAATAAAGTAACAAAAGATTGACGTCTAGGGAATTCTTCACGAACTGCAACCCGACAACGGAACAAAATCGAAACGTCCAGCTCAGTGGCTTCCGGAAGTACCAGTGAGCTGCCCACCCCGAAATATCTTAAAACGCAACCTTCTTACAGGAATTAGCAGAAGAACTTCAAAACGTATTCGTGGATCTATCCTTCCTCCCAGCAAGAAGTAAGAGGGAGCCCAAAATACCAAGCAAAACCCTACATTGAATTAAGTAAACTTTAGCAAAATTATAGTTTAAATCAAACCCTTTCCATAATGCCAAAACCCAATTTTGTTTTATGATATTACCCCAAAAATAGCGATAAGCCATAACACTGATCCAAATATTAAAAATTTTGAATACAGCTAAAAAAACAACACAAATTCTTCTTCAAAATTTTAATAGAATATCCAGGACAGATGCTAAGTCACTTTTATTTCACTCCCTTTGTTAAGAACCTAACAACTTCATGCAATGAGTGGTCGCTAAAATTCTCTAACTTGGCTAGTAACTTACCAAGCGGATGGAGTAATTTGGCAAAATCATTATACCTTTCAGCACCCCCATTGTGAACACTGTACACAGGAGACTGTTGAGTTTCTTTAATCATTGGCAAAAAATGTTTTAGGCGAAATTCCAAAACCTCTCATTACATTCCCAGCTACTTTATATCTAATTTTGTCTTTTTCCTAAGAAATCTCCTGGACAAGTATCCAAAGCAATTTACTATTTTCCGACGACACATCTAATTGTAATAGATCCTGTATTCTATTTGACATGTGGTCCAATTTTGCCTGAAAACGTTGTGCCTGCTTTTGAGATAGGCCACCTTCCTCACCTAGCTCCCGACATTGCTCGAAAATTTCTTCCGTCCTAGCAATAAGGGCCGGTACCTCTAACTGTGGCTTAATATGTTGTAAGTTCTTAATATCAACAGGAATAGTCAAATTATCCTTCAATATCTTGGTTAAATTTGGAACGGAATCGTCTGGATCCACTGTGATACCTCGGACTGATAATTCATAAAGAAGATCGGCTTTCAACAGAAACTCAAGTGGTACGTATGTTCGGTTACTAAAGATGAATCGAGTTACAAAATTTTAAGTTAATAGAAAAATGAAAGTTGGGTTTCAGAAAAATATTGTCAATTAAGTTTCAAAATTTAAGTTAAGGCTTGAAAAATAACTATTAGGTTTCGAAAAACCAATATCAATGAAATTAAGTTTCAGAAATAATACTAAGAGTAGAAATTGACTGTTAGGTTTCGGAAATCCAATATCAATGAAATCAAGTTTTCAAAATTTAAATTTAAAAATGAAAATGGCTATTAGGTTTCAGAAATAACACAATGAAATTAAATTCCAAAAATTTTAAATTAGGTATCTCAAATAACTGTTAAGTTTCTGAATTATAATATCAATGAAATTAATTTTCAGAATTTAAAGTAAAAATACCAAATAACTGTTAGGTTTCGGAAATCTAATATCACTGAAATTAAGTTTCAGAATTTATATTAAGCATAGAAAATGACTGTTAGGTTTGAGAAATCTAATATCAATGAAATCACGTTTCAAAATTTAAATAAAAATTTGAAAATGACTATTAGGGTTCAGAAATATGTCAATCAATTAAGTTTCAAACCTTCAGTAGAGAATGCCAAATCGTGGTTAAAGTAGAAGTATAATATCAGTGAGGTGAAATCTCAATAAGAATAGCCACACGATCCAGAACTCCAAAATTTACTCAAGGTATATTTAAGTTACTTCAAAATAATACAGCTATCATGAAGCATGAAAAATGGCTTAGTGAAAAATTCAAAAAGAAATCCAAAATTCTTAAAGTCCTCAGGGAGCAAAATTTTTTTTTTTTTTTAACTTTAAGTTAGGGTAGAACTAAGCAATCAAAAATCACTCGCATAACAAAGTTTGAAAAAGCAATTATAACTGTATAAACACCTAAGCTGGTGCAACCTAAAAAAAATAATAATCCTAACTCAAAAGAAATTATACCCTCCAAATAAGGAATTGTAGCTTTAGCAAAATTTTGAAAGGTCAATGCTTTAGTAAATTTTGAAAAGTCAATGCCTTAGCAATTTTTTTTAAGTCAATGCCGTAGTAGTTTTGAAAAATCAATGCTGTAGCGATTTTGAAAAATCAATGCTTTAGCAAATTTTGAAAAGTCAATGCTGTAGCAATTTGAACAATCAATGCTATCACAAGTTTGAAAAACTGAACTACTCAACATGCCAGTAGCAAAATTGTACGTTAATATACTCCCAATATCATAATGCTTAATACAAAATAGGAAAAGCTGAACTACTATAAATGCCGGTACAAAATGCAGATCCAGCCTAACCTTAGGCACTGGATCAAAAATCTAAATGATTGCAAAATCTGTTAAAAATTCCCCAAAAAATACAAATTTGAAAAAGGCAATTCTCGAAAAATGTACTGAATGTAAAACAGAGCGCAAATTTAGAAAAATGGGGTCAAAAACCTAACTACGCTCTGCGATAGCACTTATTTTTACCCCCCTCGGGAACAGTTACATATGTCGGAAGCTTAGGACATATGATTCGGTGAAGTAGACCTGGTTTCGACCATTCTAGCTAAATTAGTGACGCTACTGTGTAACATTCAAATGCTGGGCACCCATTATGAAAATTGAACACTGGACAGATTAATATGATTTACTGGAAAGAGTTTTTTTTTTGAGTAAATATATATATATGGAAAGATATTTTCTGTAACAATTTTATTAACAGCTTTAACAAATTTAGAATTACAACATTGTAAGATAATATATTCTTTGTAGCTTTACCAATTTTAGAATTACAACATTGTAAGCTAAAATATTCTTTATAAGGACGATCTTTTATTTCTTGAAAATAACCTTGGGAATGACTAAGCATAAAAGCTATATATATATTTTCTGTTTTCAACAGCAACCTAGAGCACGGGTGAAACAGCACAATAATTCTAAATACACCCCTTTTGAAGACCAACCCGTCTCTAGAAAAAATCCCCTAAAATCCCGACTACTTGCAAATCACTAAGTACTACACTTTCGAGAACACCCTGTACATAATGGCTAGTATTCCCCAGTAATTCTTAGATTATCTATAACATCAAAGCATAGGGCAATCTCAATCTCTTAATGGCGTCTGTGCTGAAAATACTACACGTAAAAATCCACTCTAATTCATGCTAAAGTCGTATGTCTGCCAAAGATACTGAATTACTGTTCGGAAAGGCAAAGAACATGAATAGATGTTACACAACGGACGGACGTGATATAATTGACTTCAAGATAAACAGAATGAACAAAGCAAAATTACATGAAATTTAGATGATATAGGCGTAATTTCAAAGATCCAAACTTAACCGGCAAATAATTTATTAAATAAAATATTTATGAAATGTTCAGAACGAAAATTTAGATAGCCGAAAAAGGGTGAGCACTAAATAGATTTAAATTACTATTAGCATTGAAAAGAATATGGATAGGTCTCACCCAGCTTTGCCGTTGTCTTCAGACATGGTGATGCACGGCAGCAACGCCCACCAAAACACTCAAACTCAAGTTACATGTTCCTGTCGCGAGCACTAGATCCCAACTGCCGGTCGCTTGTACCAGCCTCTACTCCCTAGCTTTCAACAGATGGTAGTGCAGACTAGAAGCGCTTTTAAGAATTATCGAAAACCACGGAGTTTAGAGTGGGTCAAAAATTGATTTTACATTCTAAAGCTAAAAGCAGTTGGCAAAAATTACTGAAAGATTTTAATATAATCAAATGAGCCGTTTTTCACGGCTCAAACTCCCCTGTCTGCCCAAAATAAAGTCGAAGACTTTATTTCCCCAAATTTCGTTTGAGCTTGAATCTAATCCCTTTTTTATTTTAATTTTTAACTGGATATCCTATCTTAGCACTCTGAAAAAAAACAACAACAAAACAAACACACAAAGCACAATCTTTAATCTTGCGACTGCCGAAATGTTTCCATGCCTTGCCCGATGCCCCACAGCAACTTCAGAAATGCACTTTTGCTCTCATTTCTTAGAAGAGTTCCATCCATCTTGAACCACTCCACTTATTTCCCCCCCGGGCGGGAGATAAACACCAAACACCAACTGAAGAGAGAAGAAACCAAAAGCATGTCCAGGCGCACAGGAACTGAGGTCACACCTGACCACCACTTTAGCAGGAACCATCCAATCTGCACCCAACAGGCAGGATATCTGAGGGAGCCAACCAGGTCGAGCGGCATCCAGCTAGCAATCCCCATCACCAGGCAGAGCACGAAGAATCCCAGAGGCTTCGGCCAGAGATGAGAAGTACAGTTGAGGGTGAAACAACTTGTCTGAATCGGCGGTCACCATCGACCGTCCAAAGACTGGAACCATCAGAACTCAGGAGCTGCCAGACAGATCTTCAAAAACAGCAAAACTCCGAATCGACTATGTGCAGAGGTGTGGAAATCCAGGAGGGCATGCCGCCAAGGGACACAGAAAATAGGAGAAAACATCAGTGAATAGATGGAAAACAGCTTAGAAAAGACAGGAGTGAGGTAATGGTTTAAATTACCAGCTCATAGTAATTTTATGTGGTAATGGATCCTGCACAGTAAGTTACTTCCAGCAGTTTTCAACTATGGCAACTTGACTACTGCATGTCACAGGAAGATAGCCTCTGCATCAATGCTTTACTGCACATCAATAGCTTAGGTGACTTTTTGCTAAATGCTTGCTCTTGAAGTAGGCTTCAGCTTTATCCAAAATGCATGACTGCTTGGGCAAATATGATACTGTTGATGTGTGATATCTTTTTGATGCCATCTTTAATTTTCTGTCACTGGAGCCACTATGCATAGATTCTTCCAGAAGACCAATTGCATGGATACTACTGACAGCACGATTTCTTTGTTTAGACCTTTTGCTGTCTACCATACCATAGCATGAGTTCCATAAAACCAAATTTCCACCCTCCAAGACTCGGCTCTTCCTCCTAGAGAATTTGCTCCTTCCACTCTCCCAGCAGGCCTCTCAGCTTGTTGGTGCAACAGCATCTTTCTGCAACCCACACTGCAGCTCAGCAATGCGCCAACTCATAGGTGCTTCTCTTTTGATTACAGGAACCATTAACTCCAGACGTCTCCGGAGCAGGAACCACCAATGGGCCGGCACAAGACAGGACTCGGTCAGTCAACAAGGAGAAAAGAGAGGCGGAACACTCCCCCCATCTACTTCCAGTTACTATTTCAGGCCGAAACACATGGCCTACTGACATCTTCCTTGGGCAGAGCATAACCAAACTGCAACAATAAAATTCATACGCACAGTATACGTGCAACAAATACATGGCATGCACAATTTCACCATTAAGAGTAATATATTTATACTTTCCTCTTTTTTTTTTTCTTTAATAAAAACAAATCCCAAACAGTGAGTTGAGATCCAGAGCATATTTATTCCCCGATTTTCCCGAACAAAGAAATCACGTTCTCCAACTTTCCTGAACGTAGCCTAAAATCTGAATAAATCCCATGTTAAATTTACTTCAAGGCATTCACTAATAGCACAAAATGGAAAAAGCTAAGGAATTTAATTTGGGGTCCCAAAAAATAAAGTAACAAAAGATTGACGTCTAGGGAATTCTTCACGAACTGCAACCCGACAACGGAACAAAATCGAAACGTCCAGCTCAGTGGCTTCCGGAAGTACCAGTGAGCTGCCCACCCCGAAATATCTTAAAACGCAACCTTCTTACAGGAATTAGCAGAAGAACTTCAAAACGTATTCGTGGATCTATCCTTCCTCCCAGCAAGAAGTAAGAGGGAGCACAAAATACCAAGCAAAACCCTACATTGAATTAAGTAAACTTTAGCAAAATTATAGTTTAAATCAAACCCTTTCCATAATGCCAAAACCCAATTTTGGTTTTATGATATTACCCCAAAAATAGCGATAAGCCATAACACTGATCCAAATATTAAAAATTTTGAATACAGCTAAAAAAACAACACAAATTCTTCTTCAAAATTTTAATAGAATATCCAGGACAGATGCTAAGTCACTTTTATTTCACTCCCTTTGTTAAGAACCTAACAACTTCATGCAATGAGTGGTCGCTAAAATTCTCTAACTTGGCTAGTAACTTACCAAGCGGATGGAGTAATTTGGCAAAATCATTATACCTTTCAGCACCCCCATTGTGAACACTGTACACAGGAGACTGTTGAGTTTCTTTAATCATTGGCAAAAAATGTTTTAGGCGAAATTCCAAAACCTCTCATTACATTCCCAGCTACTTTATATCTAATTTTGTCTTTTTCCAAAGAAATCTCCTGGACAAGTATCCAAAGCAATTTACTATTTTCCGACGACACATCTAATTGTAATAGATCCTGTATTCTATTTGACATGTGGTCCAATTTTGCCTGAAAACGTTGTGCCTGCTTTTGAGATAGGCCACCTTCCTCACCTAGTTCCCGACATTGCTCGAAAATTTCTTCCGTCCTAGCAATAAGGGCCGGTACCTCTAACTGTGGCTTAATATGTTGTAAGTTCTAAATATCAACAGGAATAGTCAAATTATCCTTCAATATCTTGGTTAAATTTGGAACGGAATCGTCTGGATCCACTGTGATACCTCGGACTGATAATTCATAAAGAAGATCGGCTTTCAACAGAAACTCAAGTGGTACGTATGTTCGGTAACTCATGATGAATCGAGTTACAAAATTTTAAGTCAATAGAAAAATGAAAGTTTGGTTTCAGAAAAATAATGTCAATAAAGTTTCAAAATTTAAGTTAAGGCTTGAAAAATAACTGTTAGGTTTCGAAAAACCAATATCAATGAAATTAAGTTTCAGAAATGATACTAAGATTAGAAATTGACTGTTAGGTTTCGGAAATCCAATATCAATGAAATCAAGTTTTCAAAATTTAAATTTAAAAATGAAAATGGCTATTAGGTTTCAGAAATAACACAATGAAATTAAATTCCAAAAATTTTAAATTAGGAATCTCAAATAACTGTTAAGTTTCTGAATTATAATATCAATGAAATTAATTTTCAGAATTTAAAGTAAAAATACCAAATAACTGTTAGGTTTCGGAAATCTAATATCACTGAAATTAAGTTTCAGAATTTATATTAAGCATAGAAAATGACTGTTAGGTTTGAGAAATCTAATATCAATGAAATCACGTTTCAAAATTTAAATAAAAATTTGAAAATGACTATTAGGGTTCAGAAATATGTCAATCAATTAAGTTTCAAAACTTCAGTAGAGAATGCCAAATCGTGGTTCAAGTAGAAGTATAATATCAGTGAGGTGAAATCTCATTAAGAATAGCCACACGATCCAGAACTCCAAAATTTACTCAGGGTATATTTAAGTTACTTCAAAATAATACAGCTATCATGAAGCATGAAAAATGGCTTAGTGAAAAATTCAAAAAGAAATCCAAAATTCTTAAAGTCCTCAGGGAGCAATTTTTTTTTTTTAACTTTAAGTTAGGGTAGAACTAAGCAATGAAAAATCACTCGCATAACAAAGTTTGAAAAAGGGTAGCTTTAGCAAAATTTTGAAAGGTCAATGCTTTAGTAAATTTTGAAAAGTCAATGCCTTAGCAATTTTTTTTAAGTCAATGCCGTAGTAGTTTTGAAAAATCAATGCTGTAGCGATTTTGAAAAATCAATGCTTTAGAAAAATTTTGAAAAGTCAATGCTGTAGCAATTTGAACAATCAATGCTATCACAAGTTTGAAAAACTGAACTACTCAACATGCCAGTAGCAAAATTGTACGTTAATATACTCCCAATATCATAATGCTTAATACAAAATAGGAAAAGCTGAACTACTATAAATGCCGGTACAAAATGCAGATCCAGCCTAACCTTAGGCACTGGATCAAAAATCTAAATGGTTGCAAAATCTGTTAAAAATTCCCCAAAAAATCCAAATTTGAAAAAGGCAATTCTCGAAAAATGTACTGAATGGAAAACAGAGCGCAAATTTAGAAAAATGGGGTCAAAAACCTAACTACGCTCTGCGATAGCACTTATTTTTACCCCCCTCGGGCACAGTTACATATGTTGGAAGCTTAGGACATATGATTCGGTGAAGTAGACCTGGTTTCGACCATTCTAGCTAAATTAGTGACGCTACTGTGTAACATTCAAATGATGGGCACCCATTATGACAAATGAACACTGGACAGATTAATGATTTACTGGAAAGAGTTTTTTTTTGAGTAAATATATACATATGGAAAGATATTTTCTGTAACAATTTTATCAACAGCTTTAACAAATTTAGAATTACAACATTGTAAGATAATATATTCTTTGTAGCTTTACCAATTTTAGAATTACAACATTGTAAGCTAAAATATTCTTTATAAGGACGACCTTTTATTTCTTAAAAATAACCTTGGGAATGACTAAGCATAAAAGCTATATATATATATTCTGTTTTCAACAGCAACCTAGAGCACGGGTGAAACAGCACAATAATTCTAAATACACCCCTTTTGAAGACAAACCCGTCTCTAGAAAAAATCCCCTAAAATCCCGACTACTTGCAAATCACTAAGTACTACACTTTCGAGAACACCCTGTACATAATGGCTAGTATTCCCCATGACTAGAAAACCCCAGTAATTCTTAGATTATCTATAACATCAAAGCATAGGGCAATCTCAATCTCTTAATGGCGTCTGTGCTGAAAATACTACACGTAAAAACCCACTCTAATTCATGCTAAAGTCGGATGTCTGCCAAAGATACTGAATTACTGTTCGGAAATAGAATAGAATAGAAGTTACACAACGGACGGACGTGATATAATTGACTTCAAGAAAAACAGAATGAACAAAGCAAAATTACATGAAATTTAGATGGTGTAGGCGTAATTTCAAAGATCCAAACTTAACCGGCAAATAATTTATTAAATAAAATATTTATGAAATGTTCAGAACGAAAATTTAGATAGCCGAAAAAGGATGAGCACTAAATAGATTTAAATTACTATTAGCATTGAAAAGAATATGGATAGGTCTCACCCAGCTTTGCCGTTGTCTTCAGACATCGTGTTGCACGGCAGCAACGCCCACCGAAACACTCAAACTCAAGTTACATGTTCTTGTCGCGTGCACTAGATCCCAACTGCCGGTCGCTTGTACCAGCCTCTACTCCCTAGCTTTCAACAGATGGCAGTGCAGTCTAGAAGCGCTTTTAAGAATTATCGAAAACCACGGTGTTTAGAGTGGGTCAAAAATTGATTTTACATTCTAAAGCTAAAAGCAGTTGGCAAAAATTACTGAAAGATTTTAATATAATCAAATGAGCCGTTTTTCACGGCTCAAACTCCCCTGTCTGCCCAAAATAAAGTCGAAGACTTTATTTCCCCAAATTTCGTTTGAGCTTGAATCTAATCCCTTTTTTCATTTTAATTTTTAACTGGATATCCTATCTTAGCACTCTGAAAAAAAAACAACAAAACAAACACACAAAGCACAATCTTTAATCTTGCGACTGCCGAAATGTTTCCATGCCTTGCCCGATGCCCCACAGCAACTTCAGAAATGCACTTTCGCTCTCATTTCTTAGAAGAGTTCCATCCATCTTGAACCACTCCACTTATTTCCCCCCGGGCGGGAGATAAACACCAACTGAAGAGAGAAGAAACCAAAAGCATGTCCAGGCGCACAGGAACTGAGGTCACACTTGACCACCACTTTAGCAGGAACCATCCAATCTGCACCCAACAGGCAGGATATCTGAGGGAGCCAACCAGGTCGAGCGGCATCCAGCTAGCAATCCCCATCACCAGGCAGAGCACGAAGAATCCCAGAGGCTTCGGCCAGAGATGAGAAGTACAGTTGAGGGTGAAACAACTTGTCTGAATCGGCGGTCACCATCGACCGTCCAAAGACTGGAACCATCAGAACTCAGGAGCTGCCAGACAGATCTTCAAAAACAGCAAAACTCCGAATCGACTATGTGCAGAGGTGTGGAAATCCAGGAGGGCATGCCGCCAAGGGACACAGAAAATAGGAGAAAACATTAGTGAATAGATGGAAAACAGCTTAGAAAAGACAGGAGTGAGGTAATGGAATAAATTACCAGCTCATAGTAATTTTATGTGGTAATGGATCCTGCACAGTAAGTTACTTCCAGCAGTTTTCAACTATGGCAACTTGACTACTGCATGTCACAGGAAGATAGCCTCTGCATCAATGCTTTACTGCACATCAATAGCTTAGGTGACTTTTTGCTAAATGCTTGCTCTTGAAGTAGGCTTCAGCTTTATCCAAAATGCATGACTGCTTGGGCAAATATGATACTGTTGATGTGTGATATCTTTTTGATGCCATCTTTAATTTTCTGTCACTGGAGCCACTATGCATAGATTCTTCCAGAAGACCAATTGCATGGATACTACTGACAGCACGATTTCTTTGTTTAGAACTTTTGCTGTCTACCATACCATAGCATGAGTTCCATAAAACCAAATTTCCACCCTCCAAGACTCGGCTCTTCCTCCTAGAGAATTTGCTCCTTCCACTCTCCCAGCAGGCCTCTCAGCTTGTTGGTGCAACAGCATGTTTCTGCAACCCACACTGCAGCTCAGCAATGCGCCAACTCATAGGTGCTTCTCTTTTGATTACAGGAACCATTAACTCCAGACGTCTCCGGAGCAGGAACCACCAATGGGCCGGCACAAGACAGGACTCGGTCAGTCAACAAGGAGAAAAGAGAGGCGGAACACTCCCCCCATCTACATCCAGTTACCATTTCAGGCCGAAACACATGGCCTACTGACATCATCCTTGGGCAGAGCATAACCAAACTGCAACAATAAAATTCATACGCACAGTATACGTGCAACAAATACATGGCATGCACAATTTAACCATTAAGAGTAATATATAAATACTTTACTCCTTTTTTTTTCTTTAATAAAAACAAATCCCAAATAGTGAGTTGAGATCCAGAGCATATTTATTCCCCGATTTTCCCGAACAAACAAATCACGTTCTCCAACTTTCCTGAACGTAGCCTAAAATCTGAATAAATCCCATGTTAAATTTACTTCAAGGCATTCACTAATAGCACAAAATGGAAAAAGCTAAGGAATTTAATTTGGGGTCCCAAAAAATAAAGAAACAAAAGATTGACGTCTAGGGAATTCTTCACGAACTGCAACCCGACAACGGAACAAAATCGAAACGTCCAGCTCAGTGGCTTCCGGAAGTACCAGTGAGCTGCCCACCCCGAAATATCTTAAAACGCAACCTTCTTACAGGAATTAGCAGAAGAACTTCAAAACGTATTCGTGGATCTATCCTTCCTCCCAGCAAGAAGTAAGAGGGAGCCCAAAATACCAAGCAAAACCCTACATTGAATTAAGTAAACTTTAGCAAAATTATAGTTTAAATCAAACCCTTTCCATAATGCCAAAACCCAATTTTGGTTTTATGATATTACCCCAAAAATAGCGATAAGCCATAACACTGATCCAAATATTAAAAATTTTGAATACAGCTAAAAAAACAACACAAATTCTTCTTCAAAATTTTAATAGAATATCCAGGACAGATGCTAAGTCACTTTTATTTCACTCCCTTTGTTAAGAACCTAACAACTTCATGCAATGAGTGGTCGCTAAAATTCTCTAACTTGGCTAGTAACTTACCAAGCGGATGGAGTAATTTGGCAAAATCATTATACCTTTCAGCACCCCCATTGTGAACACTGTACACAGGAGACTGTTGAGTTTCTTTAATCATTGGCAAAAAATGTTTTAGGCGAAATTCCAAAACCTCTCATTACATTCCCAGCTACTTTATATCTAATTTTGTCTTTTTCCAAAGAAATCTCCTGGACAAGTATCCAAAGCAATTTACTATTTTCCGACGACACATCTAATTGTAATAGATCCTGTATTCTATTTGACATGTGGTCCAATTTTGCCTGAAAACGTTGTGCCTGCTTTTGAGATAGGCCACCTTCCTCACCTAGTTCCCGACATTGCTCGAAAATTTCTTCCGTCCTAGCAATAAGGGCCGGTACCTCTAACTGTGGCTTAATATGTTGTAAGTTCTTAATATCAACAGGAATAATCAAATTATCCTTCAATATCTTGGTTAAATTTGGAACGGAATCGTCTGGATCCACTGTGATACCTCGGACTGATAATTCATAAAGAAGATCGGCTTTCAACAGAAACTCAAGTGGTACGTATGTTCGGTAACTCATGATGAATCGAGTTACAAAATTTTAAGTCAATAGAAAAATGAAAGTTTGGTTTCAGAAAAATAATGTCAATAAAGTTTCAAAATTTAAGTTAAGGCTTGAAAAATAACTGTTAGGTTTCGAAAAACCAATATCAATGAAATTAAGTTTCAGAAATGATACTAAGATTAGAAATTGACTGTTAGGTTTCGGAAATCCAATATCAATGAAATCAAGTTTTCAAAATTTAAATTTAAAAATGAAAATGGCTATTAGGTTTCAGAAATAACACAATGAAATTAAATTCCAAAAATTTTAAATTAGGAATCTCAAATAACTGTTAAGTTTCTGAATTATAATATCAATGAAATTAATTTTCAGAATTTAAAGTAAAAATACCAAATAACTGTTAGGTTTCGGAAATCTAATATCACTGAAATTAAGTTTCAGAATTTATATTAAGCATAGAAAATGACTGTTAGGTTTGAGAAATCTAATATCAATGAAATCACGTTTCAAAATTTAAATAAAAATTTGAAAATGACTATTAGGGTTCAGAAATATGTCAATCAATTAAGTTTCAAAACTTCAGTAGAGAATGCCAAATCGTGGTTAAAGTAGAAGTATAATATCAGTGAGGTGAAATCTCATTAAGAATAGCCACACGATCCAGAACTCCAAAATTTACTCAGGGTATATTTAAGTTACTTCAAAATAATACAGCTATCATGAAGCATGAAAAATGGCTTAGTGAAAAATTCAAAAAGAAATCCAAAATTCTTAAAGTCCTCAGGGAGCAATTTTTTTTTTTTTAACTTTAAGTTAGGGTAGAACTAAGCAATGAAAAATCACTCGCATAACAAAGTTTGAAAAAGGGTAGCTTTAGCAAAATTTTGAAAGGTCAATGCTTTAGTAAATTTTGAAAAGTCAATGCCTTAGCAATTTTTTTTAAGTCAATGCCGTAGTAGTTTTGAAAAATCAATGCTGTAGCGATTTTGAAAAATCAATGCTTTAGAAAAATTTTGAAAAGTCAATGCTGTAGCAATTTGAACAATCAATGTTATCACAAGTTTGAAAAACTGAACTACTCAACATGCCAGTAGCAAAATTGTACGTTAATATACTCCCAATATCATAATGCTTAATACAAAATAGGAAAAGCTGAACTACTATAAATGCCGGTACAAAATGCAGATCCAGCCTAACCTTAGGCACTGGATCAAAAATCTAAATGGTTGCAAAATCTGTTAAAAATTCCCCAAAAAATCCAAATTTGAAAAAGGCAATTCTCGAAAAATGTACTGAATGGAAAACAGAGCGCAAATTTAGAAAAATGGGGTCAAAAACCTAACTACGCTCTGCGATAGCACTTATTTTTACCCCCCTCGGGCACAGTTACATATGTTGGAAGCTTAGGACATATGATTCGGTGAAGTAGACCTGGTTTCGACCATTCTAGCTAAATTAGTGACGCTACTGTGTAACATTCAAATGATGGGCACCCATTATGACAAATGAACACTGGACAGATTAATGATTTACTGGAAAGAGTTTTTTTTTGAGTAAATATATACATATGGAAAGATATTTTCTGTAACAATTTTATCAACAGCTTTAACAAATTTAGAATTACAACATTGTAAGATAATATATTCTTTGTAGCTTTACCAATTTTAGAATTACAACATTGTAAGCTAAGATATTCTTTATAAGGACGACCTTTTATTTCTTGAAAATAACCTTGGGAATGACTAAGCATAAAAGCTATATATATATATTCTGTTTTCAACAGCAACCTAGAGCACGGGTGAAACAGCACAATAATTCTAAATACACCCCTTTTGAAGACAAACCCGTCTCTAGAAAAAATCCCCTAAAATCCCGACTACTTGCAAATCACTAAGTACTACACTTTCGAGAACACCCTGTACATAATGGCTAGTATTCCCCATGACTAGAAAACCCCAGTAATTCTTAGATTATCTATAACATCAAAGCATAGGGCAATCTCAATCTCTTAATGGCGTCTGTGCTGAAAATACTACACGTAAAAACCCACTCTAATTCATGCTAAAGTCGGATGTCTGCCAAAGATACTGAATTACTGTTCGGAAATAGAATAGAATAGAAGTTACACAACGGACGGACGTGATATAATTGACTTCAAGAAAAACAGAATGAACAAAGCAAAATTACATGAAATTTAGATGGTGTAGGCGTAATTTCAAAGATCCAAACTTAACCGGCAAATAATTTATTAAATAAAATATTTATGAAATGTTCAGAACGAAAATTTAGATAGCCGAAAAAGGATGAGCACTAAATAGATTTAAATTACTATTAGCATTGAAAAGAATATGGATAGGTCTCACCCAGCTTTGCCGTTGTCTTCAGACATCGTGTTGCACGGCAGCAACGCCCACCGAAACACTCAAACTCAAGTTACATGTTCTTGTCGCGTGCACTAGATCCCAACTGCCGGTCGCTTGCACCAGCCTCTACTCCCTAGCTTTCAACAGATGGCAGTGCAGTCTAGAAGCGCTTTTAAGAATTATCGAAAACCACGGTGTTTAGAGTGGGTCAAAAATTGATTTTACATTCTAAAGCTAAAAGCAGTTGGCAAAAATTACTGAAAGATTTTAATATAATCAAATGAGCCGTTTTTCACGGCTCAAACTCCCCTGTCTGCCCAAAATAAAGTCGAAGACTTTATTTCCCCAAATTTCGTTTGAGCTTGAATCTAATCCCTTTTTTCATTTTAATTTTTAACTGGATATCCTATCTTAGCACTCTGAAAAAAAACAACAACAAAACAAACACACAAAGCACAATCTTTAATCTTGCGACTGCCGAAATGTTTCCATGCCTTGCCCGATGCCCCACAGCAACTTCAGAAATGCACTTTCGCTCTCATTTCTTAGAAGAGTTCCATCCATCTTGAACCACTCCACTTATTTCCCCCCGGGCGGGAGATAAACACCAACTGAAGAGAGAAGAAACCAAAAGCATGTCCAGGCGCACAGGAACTGAGGTCACACTTGACCACCACTTTAGCAGGAACCATCCAATCTGCACCCAACAGGCAGGATATCTGAGGGAGCCAACCAGGTCGAGCGGCATCCAGCTAGCAATCCCCATCACCAGGCAGAGCACGAAGAATCCCAGAGGCTTCGGCCAGAGATGAGAAGTACAGTTGAGGGTGAAACAACTTGTCTGAATCGGCGGTCACCATCGACCGTCCAAAGACTGGAACCATCAGAACTCAGGAGCTGCCAGACAGATCTTCAAAAACAGCAAAACTCCGAATCGACTATGTGCAGAGGTGTGGAAATCCAGGAGGGCATGCCGCCAAGGGACACAGAAAATAGGAGAAAACATCAGTGAATAGATGGAAAACAGCTTAGAAAAGACAGGAGTGAGGTAATGGTTTAAATTACCAGCTCATAGTAATTTTATGTGGTAATGGATCCTGCACAGTAAGTTACTTCCAGCAGTTTTCAACTATGGCAACTTGACTACTGCATGTCACAGGAAGATAGCCTCTGCATCAATGCTTTACTGCACATCAATAGCTTAGGTGACTTTTTGCTAAATGCTTGCTCTTGAAGTAGGCTTCAGCTTTATCCAAAATGCATGACTGCTTGGGCAAATATGATACTGTTGATGTGTGATATCTTTTTGATGCCATCTTTAATTTTCTGTCACTGGAGCCACTATGCATAGATTCTTCCAGAAGACCAATTGCATGGATACTACTGACAGCACGATTTCTTTGTTTAGACCTTTTGCTGTCTACCATACCATAGCATGAGTTCCATAAAACCAAATTTCCACCCTCCAAGACTCGGCTCTTCCTCCTAGAGAATTTGCTCCTTCCACTCTCCCAGCAGGCCTCTCAGCTTGTTGGTGCAACAGCATGTTTCTGCAACCCACACTGGAGCTCAGCAATGCGCCAACTCATAGGTGCTTCTCTTTTGATTACAGGAACCATTAACTCCAGACGTCTCCGGAGCAGGAACCACCAATGGGCCGGCACAAGACAGGACTCGGTCAGTCAACAAGGAGAAAAGAGAGGCGGAACACTCCCCCCATCTACATCCAGTTACCATTTCAGGCCGAAAAACATGGCCTACTGACATCATCCTTGGGCAGAGCATAACCAAACTGCAACAATAAAATTCATACGCACAGTATACGTGCAACAAATACATGGCATGCACAATTTCACCATTAAGAGTAATATATTTATACTTTCCTCTTTTTTTTTCTTTAATAAAAACAAATCCCAAACAGTGAGTTGAGATCCAGAGCATATTTATTCCCCGATTTTCCCGAACAAAGAAATCACGTTCTCCAACTTTCCTGAACGTAGCCTAAAATCTGAATAAATCCCATTTTAAATTTACTTCAAGGCATTCACTAATAGCACAAAATGGAAAAAGCTAAGGAATTTAATTTGGGGTCCCAAAAAATAAAGAAACAAAAGATTGACGTCTAGGGAATTCTTCACGAACTGCAACCCGACAACGGAACAAAATCGAAACGTCCAGCTCAGTGGCTTCCGGAAGTACCAGTGAGCTGCCCACCCCGAAATATCTTAAAACGCAACCTTCTTACAGGAATTAGCAGAAGAACTTCAAAACGTATTCGTGGATCTATCCTTCCTCCCAGCAAGAAGTAAGAGGGAGCCCAAAATACCAAGCAAAACCCTACATTGAATTAAGTAAACTTTAGCAAAATTATAGTTTAAATCAAACCCTTTCCATAATGCCAAAACCCAATTTTGGTTTTATGATATTACCCCAAAAATAGCGATAAGCCATAACACTGATCCAAATATTAAAAATTTTGAATACAGCTAAAAAACAACACAAATTCTTCTTCAAAATTTTAATAGAATATCCAGGACAGATGCTAAGTCACTTTTATTTCACTCCCTTTGTTAAGAACCTAACAACTTCATGCAATGAGTGGTCGCTAAAATTCTCTAACTTGGCTAGTAACTTACCAAGCGGATGGAGTAATTTGGCAAAATCATTATACCTTTCAGCACCCCCATTGTGAACACTGTACACAGGAGACTGTTGAGTTTCTTTAATCATTGGCAAAAAATGTTTTAGGCGAAATTCCAAAACCTCTCATTACATTCCCAGCTACTTTATATCTAATTTTGTCTTTTTCCAAAGAAATCTCCTGGACAAGTATCCAAAGCAATTTACTATTTTCCGACGACACATCTAATTGTAATAGATCCTGTATTCTATTTGACATGTGGTCCAATTTTGCCTGAAAACGTTGTGCCTGCTTTTGAGATAGGCCACCTTCCTCACCTAGTTCCCGACATTGCTCGAAAATTTCTTCCGTCCTAGCAATAAGGGCCGGTACCTCTAACTGTGGCTTAATATGTTGTAAGTTCTTAATATCAACAGGAATAGTCAAATTATCCTTCAATATCTTGGTTAAATTTGGAACGGAATCGTCTGGATCCACTGTGATACCTCGGACTGATAATTCATAAAGAAGATAGGCTTTCAACAGAAACTCAAGTGGTACGTATGTTCGGTTACTCATGATGAATCGAGTTACAAAATTTTAAGTTAATAGAAAAATGAAAGTTGGGTTTCAGAAAAATATTGTCAATTAAGTTTCAAAATTTAAGTTAAGGCTTGAAAAATAACTGTTAGGTTTCGAAAAACCAATATCAATGAAATTAAGTTTCAGAAATAATACTAAGAGTAGAAATTGACTGTTAGGTTTCGGAAATCCAATATCAATGAAATCAAGTTTTCAAAATTTAAATTTAAAAATGAAAATGGCTATTAGGTTTCAGAAATAACACAATGAAATTAAATTCCAAAAATTTTAAATTAGGAATCTCAAATAACTGTTAAGTTTCTGAATTATAATATCAATGAAAATAATTTTCAGAATTTAAAGTAAAAATACCAAATAACTGTTAGGTTTCGGAAATCTAATATCACTGAAATTAAGTTTCAGAATTTATATTAAGCATAGAAAATGACTGTTAGGTTTGAGAAATCTAATATCAATGAAATCACGTTTCAAAATTTAAATAAAAATTTGAAAATGACTATTAGGGTTCAGAAATATGTCAATCAATTAAGTTTCAAAACTTCAGTAGAGAATGCCAAATCGTGGTTAAAGTAGAAGTATAATATCAGTGAGGTGAAATCTCAATAAGAATAGCCACACGATCCAGAACTCCAAAATTTACTCAAGGTATATTTAAGTTACTTCAAAATAATACAGCTATCATGAAGCATGAAAAATGGCTTAGTGAAAAATTCAAAAAGAAATCCAAAATTCTTAAAGTCCTCAGGGAGCAAATATTTTTTTTAACTTTAAGTTAGGGTAGAACTAAGCAATGAAAAATCACTCGCATAACAAAGTTTGAAAAAGGGTAGCTTTAGCAAAATTTTGAAAGGTCAATGCTTTAGTAAATTTTGAAAAGTCAATGCCTTAGCAATTTTTTTTTAAGTCAATGCCGTAGTAGTTTTGAAAAATCAATGCTGTAGCGATTTTGAAAAATCAATGCTTTAGCAAATTTTGAAAAGTCAATGCTGTAGCAATTTGAACAATCAATGCTATCACAAGTTTGAAAAACTGAACTACTCAACATTCCAGTAGCAAAATTGTACGTTAATATACTCCCAATATCATAATGCTTAATACAAAATAGGAAAAGCTGAACTACTATAAATGCCGGTACAAAATGCAGATCCAGCCTAACCTTAGGCACTGGATCAAAAATCTAAATGGTTGCAATACTGTTAAAAATTCCCCAAAAAATCCAAATTTGAAAAAGGCAATTCTCGAAAAATGTACTGAGTGGAAAACAGAGCGCAAATTTAGAAAAATGGGGTCAAAAACCTAACTACGCTCTGCGATAGCACTTATTTTTGCCCCCCTCGGGCACAGTTACATATGTTGGAAGCTTAGGACATATGATTCGGTGAAGTAGACCTGGTTTCGACCATTCTAGCTAAATTAGTGACGCTAATGTGTAACATTCAAATGATGGGCACCCATTATGACAAATGAACACTGGACAGATTAATATGATTTACTGGAAAGAGTTTTTTTTTAGTAAATATATCTATATGGAAAGATATTTTCTGTAACAATTTTATTAACAGCTTTACCAAATTTAGAATTACAACATTGTAAGATAATATATTCTTTGTAGCTTTACCAATTTTAGAATTACAACATTGTAAGCTAAAATATTCTTTATAAGGACGACCTTTTATTTCTTGAAAATAACCTTGGGAATGACTAAGCATAAAAGCTATATATATTTTCTGTTTTCAACAGCAACCTAGAGCACGGGTGAAACAGCACAATAATTCAAAATACACCCCTCTTGAAGACCAACCCGTCTCTAGAAAAAATCCCCTAAAATCCCGACTACTTGCAAATCACTAAGTACTACACTTTCGAGAACACCCTGTACATAATGGCTAGTATTCCCCATGACTAGAAAACCCCAGTAATTCTTAGATTATCTATAACATCAAAGCATAGGGCAATCTCAATCTCTTAATGGCGTCTGTGCTGAAAATACTACACGTAAAACCCCACTCTAATTCATGCTAAAGTCGGATGTCTGCCAAAGATACTGAATTACTGTTCGGAAAGGCAAAGAACGTGAATAGAAGTTACACAACGGACGGACGTGATATAATTGACTTCAAGAAAAACAGAATGAACAAAGCAAAATTACATGAAATTTAGATGGTGTAGGCGTAATTTCAAAGATCCAAACTTAACCGGCAAATAATTTATTAAATAAAA
This sequence comes from Ectobius pallidus, assembly GCA_964059195.1. Classification (NCBI taxonomy): domain Eukaryota; kingdom Metazoa; phylum Arthropoda; class Insecta; order Blattodea; family Ectobiidae; genus Ectobius; species Ectobius pallidus. Next base: position 1,401,983 of record CAXKWD010000016.1, read on the forward strand.
TATTTATGAAATGTTCAGAACGAAAATTTAGATAGCCGAAAAAGGATGAGCACTAAATAGATTTAAATTACTATTAGCATTGAAAAGAATATGGATAGGTCTCACCCAGCTTTGCCGTTGTCTTCAGACATCGTGTTGCACGGCAGCAACGCCCACCGAAACACTCAAACTCAAGTTACATGTTCTTGTCGCGTGCACTAGATCCCAACTGCCGGTCGCTTGTACCAGCCTCTACTCCCTAGCTTTCAACAGATGGCAGTGCAGTCTAGAAGCGCTTTTAAGAATTATCGAAAACCACGGAGTTTAGAGTGGGTCAAAAATTGATTTTACATTCTAAAGCTAAAAGCAGTTGGCAAAAATTACTGAAAGATTTTAATATAATCAAATGAGCCGTTTTTCACGGCTCAAACTCCCCTGTCTGCCCAAAATAAAGTCGAAGACTTTATTTCCCCAAATTTCGTTTGAGCTTGAATCTAATCCCTTTTTTCATTTTAATTTTTAACTGGATATCCTATCTTAGCACTCTGAAAAAAAACAACAACAAAACAAACACACAAAGCACAATCTTTAATCTTGCGACTGCCGAAATGTTTCCATGCCTTGCCCGATGCCCCACAGCAACTTCAGAAATGCACTTTCGCTCTCATTTCTTAGAAGAGTTCCATCCATCTTGAACCACTCCACTTATTTCCCCCCGGGCGGGAGATAAACACCAACTGAAGAGAGAAGAAACCAAAAGCATGTCCAGGCGCACAGGAACTGAGGTCACACTTGACCACCACTTTAGCAGGAACCATCCAATCTGCACCCAACAGGCAGGATATCTGAGGGAGCCAACCAGGTCGAGCGGCATCCAGCTAGCAATCCCCATCACCAGGCAGAGCACGAAGAATCCCAGAGGCTTCGGCCAGAGATGAGAAGTACAGTTGAGGGTGAAACAACTTGTCTGAATCGGCGGTCACCATCGACCGTCCAAAGACTGGAACCATCAGAACTCAGGAGCTGCCAGACAGATCTTCAAAAACAGCAAAACTCCGAATCGACTATGTGCAGAGGTGTGGAAATCCAGGAGGGCATGCCGCCAAGGGACACAGAAAATAGGAGAAAACATCAGTGAATAGATGGAAAACAGCTTAGAAAAGACAGGAGTGAGGTAATGGTTTAAATTACCAGCTCATAGTAATTTTATGTGGTAATGGATCCTGCACAGTAAGTTACTTCCAGCAGTTTTCAACTATGGCAACTTGACTACTGCATGTCACAGGAAGATAGCCTCTGCATCAATGCTTTACTGCACATCAATAGCTTAGGTGACTTTTTGCTAAATGCTTGCTCTTGAAGTAGGCTTCAGCTTTATCCAAAATGCATGACTGCTTGGGCAAATATGATACTGTTGATGTGTGATATCTTTTTGATGCCATCTTTAATTTTCTGTCACTGGAGCCACTATGCATAGATTCTTCCAGAAGACCAATTGCATGGATACTACTGACAGCACGATTTCTTTGTTTAGACCTTTTGCTGTCTACCATACCATAGCATGAGTTCCATAAAACCAAATTTCCACCCTCCAAGACTCGGCTCTTCCTCCTAGAGAATTTGCTCCTTCCACTCTCCCAGCAGGCCTCTCAGCTTGTTGGTGCAACAGCATGTTTCTGCAACCCACACTGGAGCTCAGCAATGCGCCAACTCATAGGTGCTTCTCTTTTGATTACAGGAACCATTAACTCCAGACGTCTCCGGAGCAGGAACCACCAATGGGCCGGCACAAGACAGGACTCGGTCAGTCAACAAGGAGAAAAGAGAGGCGGAACACTCCCCCCATCTACATCCAGTTACCATTTCAGGCCGAAACACATGGCCTACTGACATCATCCTTGGGCAGAGCATAACCAAACTGCAACAATAAAATTCATACGCACAGTATACGTGCAACAAATACATGGCATGCACAATTTCACCATTAAGAGTAATATATTTATACTTTCCTCTTTTTTTTTTCTTTAATAAAAACAAATCCCAAACAGTGAGTTGAGATCCAGAGCATATTTATTCCCCGATTTTCCCGAACAAAGAAATCACGTTCTCCAACTTTCCTGAACGTAGCCTAAAATCTGAATAAATCCCATTTTAAATTTACTTCAAGGCATTCACTAATAGCACAAAATGGAAAAAGCTAAGGAATTTAATTTGGGGTCCCAAAAAATAAAGAAACAAAAGATTGACGTCTAGGGAATTCTTCACGAACTGCAACCCGACAACGGAACAAAATCGAAACGTCCAGCTCAGTGGCTTCCGGAAGTACCAGTGAGCTGCCCACCCCGAAATATTTTAAAACGCAACCTTCTTACAGGAATTAGCAGAAGAACTTCAAAACGTATTCGTGGATCTATCCTTCCTCCCAGCAAGAAGTAAGAGGGAGCCCAAAATACCAAGCAAAACCCTACATTGAATTAAGTAAACTTTAGCAAAATTATAGTTTAAATCAAACCCTTTCCATAATGCCAAAACCCAATTTTGGTTTTATGATATTACCCCAAAAATAGCGATAAGCCATAACACTGATCCAAATATTAAAAATTTTGAATACAGCTAAAAAAACAACACAAATTCTTCTTCAAAATTTTAATAGAATATCCAGGGCAGATGCTAAGTCACTTTTATTTCACTCCCTTTGTTAAGAACCTAACAACTTCATGCAATGAGTGGTCGCTAAAATTCTCTAACTTGGCTAGTAACTTACCAAGCGGATGGAGTAATTTGGCAAAATCATTATACCTTTCAGCACCCCCATTGTGAACACTGTACACAGGAGACTGTTGAGTTTCTTTAATCATTGGCAAAAAATGTTTTAGGCGAAATTCCAAAACCTCTCATTACATTCCCAGCTACTTTATATCTAATTTTGTCTTTTTCCAAAGAAATCTCCTGGACAAGTATCCAAAGCAATTTACTATTTTCCGACGACACATCTAATTGTAATAGATCCTGTATTCTATTTGACATGTGGTCCAATTTTGCCTGAAAACGTTGTGCCTGCTTTTGAGATAGGCCACCTTCCTCACCTAGTTCCCGACATTGCTCGAAAATTTCTTCCGTCCTAGCAATAAGGGCCGGTACCTCTAACTGTGGCTTAATATGTTGTAAGTTCTTAATATCAACAGGAATAGTCAAATTATCCTTCAATATCTTGGTTAAATTTGGAACGGAATCGTCTGGATCCACTGTGATACCTCGGACTGATAATTCATAAAGAAGATCGGCTTTCAACAGAAACTCAAGTGGTACGTATGTTCGGTTACTCATGATGAATCGAGTTACAAAATTCTAAGTTAATAGAAAAATGAAAGTTGGGTTTCAGAAAAATAATGTCAATTAAGTTTCAAAATTTAAGTTAAGGCTTGAAAAATAACTGTTAGGTTTCGAAAAACCAATATCAATGAAATTAAGTTTCAGAAATAATACTAAGAGTAGAAATTGACTGTTAGGTTTCGGAAATCCAATATCAATGAAATCAAGTTTTCAAAATTTAAATTTAAAAATGAAAATGGCTATTAGGTTTCAGAAATAACACAATGAAATTAAATTCCAAAAATTTTAAATTAGGAATCTCAAATAACTGTTAAGTTTCTGAATTATAATATCAATGAAATTAATTTTCAGAATTTAAAGTAAAAATACCAAATAACTGTTAGGTTTCGGAAATCTAATATCACTGAAATTAAGTTTCAGAATTTATATTAAGCATAGAAAATGACTGTTAGGTTTGAGAAATCTAATATCAATGAAATCACGTTTCAAAATTTAAATAAAAATTTGAAAATGACTATTAGGGTTCAGAAATATGTCAATCAATTAAGTTTCAAAACTTCAGTAGAGAATGCCAAATCGTGGTTAAAGTAGAAGTATAATATGAGTGAGGTGAAATCTCAATAAGAGTAGCCACACGATCCAGAACTCAAATTTACTCAAGGTATATTTAAGTTACTTCAAAATAATACAGCTATCATGAAAAATGAAAAATGGCTTAGTGAAAAATTCAAAAAGAAATCAAAAATTCTTAAAGTCCTCAGGGAGCAAAATTTTTATTTTTCAACTTTAAGTTAGGGTAGAACTAAGCAATGAAAAATCACTCGCATAACAAAGTTTGAAAAAGGGTAGCTTTAGCAAAATTTTGAAAGGTCAATGCTTTAGTAAATTTTGAAAAGTCAATGCCTTAGCAATTTTTTTTAAGTCAATGCCGTAGTAGTTTTGAAAAATCAATGCTGTAGCGATTTTGAAAAATCAATGCTTTAGCAAATTTTGAAGTCAATGCTGTAGCAATTTGAACCATCAATGCTATCACAAGTTTGAAAAACTGAACTACTCAACATGCCAGTAGCAAAATTGTACGTTAATATACTCCCAATATCATAATGCTTAATACAAAATAGGAAAAGCTGAACTACTATAAATGCCGGTACAAAATGCAGATCCAGCCTAACCTTAGGCACTGGATCAAAAATCTAAATGGTTGCAATACTGTTAAAAATTCCCCAAAAAATCCAAATTTGAAAATGGCAATTCTCGAAAAATGTACTGAATGGAAAACAGAGCGCAAATTTAGAAAAATGGGGTCAAAAACCTAACTACGCTCTGCGATAGCACTTATTTTTGCCCCCCTCGGGCACAGTTACATATGTTGGAAGCTTAGGACATATGATTCGGTGAAGTAGACCTGGTTTCGACCATTCTAGCTAAATTAGTGACGCTACTGTGTAACATTCAAATGCTGGGCACCCATTATGACAAATGAACACTGGACAGATTAATATGATTTACTGGAAAGAGTTTTTTTTTTAGTAAATATATATATATGGAAAGATATTTTCTGTAACAATTTTATTAACAGCTTTAACAAATTTAGAATTACAACATTTTAAGATAATATATTCTTTGTAGCTTTACCAATTTTAGAATTACAACATTGTAAGCTAAAATATTCTTTATAAGGACGACCTTTTATTTCTTGAAAATAACCTTGGGAATGACTAAGCATAAAACCTATATATATATTTTCTGTTTTCAACAGCAACCTTGAGCACGGGTGAAACAGCACAATAATTCTAAATACACCCCTTTTGAAGACCAACCCGTCTCTAGAAAAAATCCCCTAAAATCCCGACTACTTGCAAATCACTAAGTACTACACTTTCGAGAACACCCTGTACATAATGGCTAGTATTCCCCATGACTAGAAAACCCCAGTAATTCTTAGATTATCTATAACATCAAAGCATAGGGCAATCTCAATCTCTTAATGGCGTCTGTGCTGAAAATACTACACGTAAAAACCCACTCTAATTCATGCTAAAGTCGGATGTCTGCCAAAGATACTGAATTACTGTTCGGAAATAGAATAGAATAGAAGTTACACAACGGACGGACGTGATATAATTGACTTCAAGAAAAACAGAATGAACAAGGCAAAGTTACATGAAATTTAGATGGTGTAGGCGTAATTTCAAAGATCCAAACTTAACCGGCAAATAATTTATTAAATAAAATATTTATGAAATGTTCAGAACGAAAATTTAGATAGCCGAAAAAGGATGAGCACTAAATAGATTTAAATTACTATTAGCATTGAAAAGAATATGGATAGGTCTCACCCAGCTTTGCCGTTGTCTTCAGACATCGTGTTGCACGGCAGCAACGCCCACCGAAACACTCAAACACAAGTTACATGTTCTTGTCGCGTGCACTAGATCCCAACTGCCGGTCGCTTGTACCAGCCTCTACTCCCTAGCTTTCAACAGATGGCAGTGCAGTCTAGAAGCGCTTTTAAGAATTATCGAAAACCACGGTGTTTAGAGTGGGTCAAAAATTGATTTTACATTCTAAAGCTAAAAGCAGTTGGCAAAAATTACTGAAAGATTTTAATATAATCAAATGAGCCGTTTTTCACGGCTCAAACTCCCCTGTCTGCCCAAAATAAAGTCGAAGACTTTATTTCCCCAAATTTCGTTTGAGCTTGAATCTAATCCCTTTTTTCATTTTAATTTTTAACTGGATATCCTATCTTAGCACTCTGAAAAAAAAACAACAACAAAACAAACACACAAAGCACAATCTTTAATCTTGCGACTGCAGAAATGTTTCCATGCCTTGCCCGATGCCCCACAGCAACTTCAGAAATGCACTTTCGCTCTCATTTCTTAGAAGAGTTCCATCCATCTTGAACCACTCCACTTATTTCCCCCCGGGCGGGAGATAAACACCAACTGAAGAGAGAAGAAACCAAAAGCATGTCCAGGCGCACAGGAACTAAGGTCACACTTGACCACCACTTTAGCAGGAACCATCCAATCTGCACCCAACAGGCAGGATATCTGAGGGAGCCAACCAGGTCGAGCGGCATCCAGCTAGCAATCCCCATCACCAGGCAGAGCACGAAGAATCCCAGAGGCTTCGGCCAGAGATGAGAAGTACAGTTGAGGGTGAAACAACTTGTCTGAATCGGCGGTCACCATCGACCGTCCAAAGACTGGAACCATCAGAACTCAGGAGCTGCCAGACAGATCTTCAAAAACAGCAAAACTCCGAATCGACTATGTGCAGAGGTGTGGAAATCCAGGAGGGCATGCCGCCAAGGGACACAGAAAATAGGAGAAAACATCAGTGAATAGATGGAAAACAGCTTAGAAAAGACAGGAGTGAGGTAATGGTTTAAATTACCAGCTCATAGTAATTTTATGTGGTAATGGATCCTGCACAGTAAGTTACTTCCAGCAGTTTTCAACTATGGCAACTTGACTACTGCATGTCACAGGAAGATAGCCTCTGCATCAATGCTTTACTGCACATCAATAGCTTAGGTGACTTTTTGCTAAATGCTTGCTCTTGAAGTAGGCTTCAGCTTTATCCAAAATGCATGACTGCTTGGGCAAATATGATACTGTTGATGTGTGATATCTTTTTGATGCCATCTTTAATTTTCTGTCACTGGAGCCACTATGCATAGATTCTTCCAGAAGACCAATTGCATGGATACTACTGACAGCACGATTTCTTTGTTTAGACCTTTTGCTGTCTACCATACCATAGCATGAGTTCCATAAAACCAAATTTCCACCCTCCAAGACTCGGCTCTTCCTCCTAGAGAATTTGCTCCTTCCACTCTCCCAGCAGGCCTCTCAGCTTGTTGGTGCAACAGCATGTTTCTGCAACCCACACTGGAGCTCAGCAATGCGCCAACTCATAGGTGCTTCTCTTTTGATTACAGGAACCATTAACTCCAGACGTCTCCGGAGCAGGAACCACCAATGGGCCGGCACAAGACAGGACTCGGTCAGTCAACAAGGAGAAAAGAGAGGCGGAACACTCCCCCCATCTACATCCAGTTACCATTTCAGGCCGAAACACATGGCCTACTGACATCATCCTTGGGCAGAGCATAACCAAACTGCAACAATAAAATTCATACGCACAGTATACGTGCAACAAATACATGGCATGCACAATTTCACCATTAAGAGTAATATATTTATACTTTCATCTTTTTTTTTTCTTTAATAAAAACAAATCCCAAACAGTGAGTTGAGATCCAGAGCATATTTATTCCCCGATTTTCCCGAACAAAGAAATCACGTTCTCCAACTTTCCTGAACGTAACCTAAAATCTGAATAAATCCCATTTTAAATTTACTTCAAGGCATTCACTAATAGCACAAAATGGAAAAAGCTAAGGAATTTAATTTGGGGTCCCAAAAAATAAAGAAACAACAGATTGACGTCTAGGGAATTCTTCACGAACTGCAACCCGACAACGGAACAAAATCGAAACGTCCAGCTCAGTGGCTTCCGGAAGTACCAGTGAGCTGCCCACCCCGAAATATCTTAAAACGCAACCTTCTTACAGGAATTAGCAGAAGAACTTCAAAACGTATTCGTGGATCTATCCTTCCTCCCAGCAAGAAGTAAGAGGGAGCCCAAAATACCAAGCAAAACCCTACATTGAATTAAGTAAACTTTAGCAAAATTATAGTTTAAATCAAACCCTTTCCATAATGCCAAAACCCAATTTTGGTTTTATGATATTACCCCAAAAATAGCGATAAGCCATAACACTGATCCAAATATTAAAAATTTTGAATACAGCTAAAAAAACAACACAAATTCTTCTTCAAAATTTTAATAGAATATCCAGGGCAGATGCTAAGTCACTTTTATTTCACTCCCTTTGTTAAGAACCTAACAACTTCATGCAATGAGTGGTCGCTAAAATTCTCTAACTTGGCTAGTAACTTACCAAGCGGATGGAGTAATTTGGCAAAATCATTATACCTTTCAGCACCCCCATTGTGAACACTGTACACAGGAGACTGTTGAGTTTCTTTAATCATTGGCAAAAAATGTTTTAGGCGAAATTCCAAAACCTCTCATTACATTCCCAGCTACTTTATATCTAATTTTGTCTTTTTCCAAAGAAATCTCCTGGACAAGTATCCAAAGCAATTTACTATTTTCCGACGACACATCTAATTGTAATAGATCCTGTATTCTATTTGACATGTGGTCCAATTTTGCCTGAAAACGTTGTGCCTGCTTTTGAGATAGGCCACCTTCCTCACCTAGTTCCCGACATTGCTCGAAAATTTCTTCCGTCCTAGCAATAAGGGCCGGTACCTCTAACTGTGGCTTAATATGTTGTAAGTTCTTAATATCAACAGGAATAGTCAAATTATCCTTCAATATCTTGGTTAAATTTGGAACGGAATCGTCTGGATCCACTGTGATACCTCGGACTGATAATTCATAAAGAAGATCGGCTTTCAACAGAAACTCAAGTGGTACGTATGTTCGGTTACTCATGATGAATCGAGTTACAAAATTTTAAGTCAATAGAAAAATGAAAGTTGGGTTTCAGAAAAATAATGTCAATTAAGTTTCAAAATTTAAGTTAAGGCTTGAAAAATAACTGTTAGGTTTCGAAAAACCAATATCAATGAAATTAAGTTTCAGAAATAATACTAAGAGTAGAAATTGACTGTTAGGTTTCGGAAATCCAATATCAATGAAATCAAGTTTTCAAAATTTAAATTTAAAAATGAAAATGGCTATTAGGTTTCAGAAATAACACAATGAAATTAAATTCCAAAAATTTTAAATTAGGAATCTCAAATAACTGTTAAGTTTCTGAATTATAATATCAATGAAATTAATTTTCAGAATTTAAAGTAAAAATACCAAATAACTGTTAGGTTTCGGAAATCTAATATCACTGAAATTAAGTTTCAGAATTTATATTAAGCATAGAAAATTACTGTTAGGTTTGAGAAATCTAATATCAATGAAATCACGTTTCAAAATTTAAATAAAAATTTGAAAATGACTATTAGGTTTCAGAAATATGTCAATCAATTAAGTTTCAAAACTTCAGTAGAGAATGCCAAATCGTGGTTAAAGTAGAAGTATAATATCAGTGAGGTGAAATCTCAATAAGAATAGCCACACGATCCAGAACTCCAAAATTTACTCAAGGTATATTTAAGTTACTTCAAAATAATACAGCTATCATGAAGCATGAAAAATGGCTTAGTGAAAAATTCAAAAAGAAATCCAAAATTCTTAAAGTCCTCAGGGAGCAAATTTTTTTTTTTAACTTTAAGTTAGGGTAGAACTAAGCAATGAAAAATCACTCGCATAACAAAGTTTGAAAAAGGGTAGCTTTAGCAAAATTTTGAAAGGTCAATGCTTTAGTAAATTTTGAAAAGTCAATGCCTTAGCAATTTTTTTTAAGTCAATGCCGTAGTAGTTTTGAAAAATCAATGCTGTAGCGATTTTGAAAAATCAATGCTTTAGCAAATTTTGAAAAGTCAATGCTGTAGCAATTTGAACAATCAATGCTATCACAAGTTTGAAAAACTGAACTACTCAACATGCCAGTAGCAAAATTGTACGTTAATATACTCCCAATATCACAATGCTTAATACAAAATAGGAAAAGCTGAACTACTATAAATGCCGGTACAAAATGCAGATCCAGCCTAACCTTAGGCACTGGATCAAAAATCTAAATGGTTGCAAAATCTGTTAAAAATTCCCCAAAAAATCCAAATTTGAAAAAGGCAATTCTCGAAAAATGTACTGAATGGAAAACAGAGCGCAAATTTAGAAAAATGGGGTCAAAAACCTAACTACGCTCTGCGATAGCACTTATTTTTACCCCCCTCGGGCACAGTTACATATGTTGGAAGCTTAGGACATATGATTCGGTGAAGTAGACCTGGTTTCGACCATTCTAGCTAAATTAGTGACGCTACTGTGTAACATTCAAATGCTGGGCACCCATTATGACAAATGAACACTGGACAGATTAATATGATTTACTGGAAAGAGTTTTTTTTTGAGTAAATATATATATATGGAAAGATATTTTCTGTAACAATTTTATTAACAGCTTTAACAAATTTAGAATTACAACATTGTAAGCTAAAATATTCTTTATAAGGACGACCTTTTATTTCTTGAAAATAACCTTGGGAATGACTAAGCATAAAACCTATATATATATTTTCTGTTTTCAACAGCAACCTTGAGCACGGGTGAAACAGCACAATAATTCTAAATACACCCCTTTTGAAGACCAACCCGTCTCTAGAAAAAATCCCCTAAAATCCCGACTACTTGCAAATCACTAAGTACTACACTTTCGAGAACACCCTGTACATAATGGCTAGTATTCTCCATGACTAGAAAACCCCAGTAATTCTTAGATTATCTATAACATCAAAGCATAGGGCAATCTCAATCTCTTAATGGCGTCTGTGCTGAAAATACTACACGTAAAAACCCACTCTAATTCATGCTAAAGTCGGATGTCTGCCAAAGATACTGAATTACTGTTCGGAAATAGAATAGAATAGAAGTTACACAACGGACGGACGTGATATAATTGACTTCAAGAAAAACAGAATGAACAAGGCAAAGTTACATGAAATTTAGATGGTGTAGGCGTAATTTCAAAGATCCAAACTTAACCGGCAAATAATTTATTAAATAAAATATTTATGAAATGTTCAGAACGAAAATTTAGATAGCCGAAAAAGGATGAGCACTAAATAGATTTAAATTACTATTAGCATTGAAAAGAATATGGATAGGTCTCACCCAGCTTTGCCGTTGTCTTCAGACATCGTGTTGCACGGCAGCAACGCCCACCGAAACACTCAAACTCAAGTTACATGTTCTTGTCGCGTGCACTAGATCCCAACTGCCGGTCGCTTGTACCAGCCTCTACTCCCTAGCTTTCAACAGATGGCAGTGCAGTCTAGAAGCGCTTTTAAGAATTATCGAAAACCACGGTGTTTAGAGTGGGTCAAAAATTGATTTTACATTCTAAAGCTAAAAGCAGTTGGCAAAAATTACTGAAAGATTTTAATATAATCAAATGAGCCGTTTTTCACGGCTCAAACTCCCCTGTCTGCCCAAAATAAAGTCGAAGACTTTATTTCCCCAAATTTCGTTTGAGCTTGAATCTAATCCCTTTTTTCATTTTAATTTTTAACTGGATATCCTATCTTAGCACTCTGAAAAAAAAACAACAACAAAACAAACACACAAAGCACAATCTTTAATCTTGCGACTGCCGAAATGTTTCCATGCCTTGCCCGATGCCCCACAGCAACTTCAGAAATGCACTTTCGCTCTCATTTCTTAGAAGAGTTCCATCCATCTTGAACCACTCCACTTATTTCCCCCCGGGCGGGAGATAAACACCAACTGAAGAGAGAAGAAACCAAAAGCATGTCCAGGCGCACAGGAACTAAGGTCACACTTGACCACCACTTTAGCAGGAACCATCCAATCTGCACCCAACAGGCAGGATATCTGAGGGAGCCAACCAGGTCGAGCGGCATCCAGCTAGCAATCCCCATCACCAGGCAGAGCACGAAGAATCCCAGAGGCTTCGGCCAGAGATGAGAAGTACAGTTGAGGGTGAAACAACTTGTCTGAATCGGCGGTCACCATCGACCGTCCAAAGACTGGAACCATCAGAACTCAGGAGCTGCCAGACAGATCTTCAAAAGCAGCAAATCTCCGAATCGACTATGTGCAGAGGTGTGGAAATCCAGGAGGGCATGCCGCCAAGGGACACAGAAAATAGGAGAAAACATCAGTGAATAGATGGAAAACAGCTTAGAAAAGACAGGAGTGAGGTAATGGTTTAAATTACCAGCTCATAGTAATTTTATGTGGTAATGGATCCTGCACAGTAAGTTACTTCCAGCAGTTTTCAACTATGGCAACTTGACTACTGCATGTCACAGGAAGATAGCCTCTGCATCAATGCTTTACTGCACATCAATAGCTTAGGTGACTTTTTGCTAAATGCTTGCTCTTGAAGTAGGCTTCAGCTTTATCCAAAATGCATGACTGCTTGGGCAAATATGATACTGTTGATGTGTGATATCTTTTTGATGCCATCTTTAATTTTCTGTCACTGGAGCCACTATGCATAGATTCTTCCAGAAGACCAATTGCATGGATACTACTGACAGCACGATTTCTTTGTTTAGACCTTTTGCTGTCTACCATACCATAGCATGAGTTCCATAAAACCAAATTTCCACCCTCCAAGACTCGGCTCTTCCTCCTAGAGAATTTGCTCCTTCCACTCTCCCAGCAGGCCTCTCAGCTTGTTGGTGCAACAGCATGTTTCTGCAACCCACACTGGAGCTCAGCAATGCGCCAACTCATAGGTGCTTCTCTTTTGATTACAGGAACCATTAACTCCAGACGTCTCCGGAGCAGGAACCACCAATGGGCCGGCACAAGACAGGACTCGGTCAGTCAACAAGGAGAAAAGAGAGGCGGAACACTCCCCCCATCTACATCCAGTTACCATTTCAGGCCGAAACACATGGCCTACTGACATCATCCTTGGGCAGAGCATAACCAAACTGCAACAATAAAATTCATACGCACAGTATACGTGCAACAAATACATGGCATGCACAATTTCACCATTAAGAGTAATATATTTATACTTTCATCTTTTTTTTTCTTTAATAAAAACAAATCCCAAACAGTGAGTTGAGATCCAGAGCATATTTATTCCCCGATTTTCCCGAACAAAGAAATCACGTTCTCCAACTTTCCTGAACGTAGCCTAAAATCTGAATAAATCCCATTTTAAATTTACTTCAAGGCATTCACTAATAGCACAAAATGGAAAAAGCTAAGGAATTTAATTTGGGGTCCCAAAAAATAAAGAAACAAAAGATTGACGTCTAGGGAATTCTTCACGAACTGCAACCCGACAACGGAACAAAATCGAAACGTCCAGCTCAGTGGCTTCCGGAAGTACCAGTGAGCTGCCCACCCCGAAATATCTTAAAACGCAACCTTCTTACAGGAATTAGCAGAAGAACTTCAAAACGTATTCGTGGATCTATCCTTCCTCCCAGCAAGAAGTAAGAGGGAGCCCAAAATACCAAGCAAAACCCTACATTGAATTAAGTAAACTTTAGCAAAATTATAGTTTAAATCAAACCCTTTCCATAATGCCAAAACCCAATTTTGGTTTTATGATATTACCCCAAAAATAGCGATAAGCCATAACACTGATCCAAATATTAAAAATTTTGAATACAGCTAAAAAAACAACACAAATTCTTCTTCAAAATTTTAATAGAATATCCAGGGCAGATGCTAAGTCACTTTTATTTCACTCCCTTTGTTAAGAACCTAACAACTTCATGCAATGAGTGGTCGCTAAAATTCTCTATTTTGGCTAGTAACTTACCAAGCGGATGGAGTAATTTGGCAAAATCATTATACCTTTCAGCACCCCCATTGTGAACACTGTACACAGGAGACTGTTGAGTTTCTTTAATCATTGGCAAAAAATGTTTTAGGCGAAATTCCAAAACCTCTCATTACATTCCCAGCTACTTTATATCTAATTTTGTCTTTTTCCAAAGAAATCTCCTGGACAAGTATCCAAAGCAATTTACTATTTTCCGACGACACATCTAATTGTAATAGATCCTGTATTCTATTTGACATGTGGTCCAATTTTGCCTGAAAACGTTGTGCCTGCTTTTGAGATAGGCCACCTTCCTCACCTAGTTCCCGACATTGCTCGAAAATTTCTTCCGTCCTAGCAATAAGGGCCGGTACCTCTAACTGTGGCTTAATATGTTGTAAGTTCTTAATATCAACAGGAATAGTCAAATTATCCTTCAATATCTTGGTTAAATTTGGAACGGAATCGTCTGGATCCACTGTGATACCTCGGACTGATAATTCATAAAGAAGATCGGCTTTCAACAGAAACTCAAGTGGTACGTATGTTCGGTTACTCATGATGAATCGAGTTACAAAATTTTAAGTCAATAGAAAAATGAAAGTTGGGTTTCAGAAAAATAATGTCAATTAAGTTTCAAAATTTAAGTTAAGGCTTGAAAAATAACTGTTAGGTTTCGAAAAACCAATATCAATGAAATTAAGTTTCAGAAATAATACTAAGAGTAGAAATTGACTGTTAGGTTTCGGAAATCCAATATCAATGAAATCAAGTTTTCAAAATTTAAATTTAAAAATGAAAATGGCTATTAGGTTTCAGAAATAACACAATGAAATTAAATTCCCAAAATTTTAAATTAGGAATCTCAAATAACTGTTAAGTTTCTGAATTATAATATCAATGAAATTAATTTTCAGAATTTAAAGTAAAAATACCAAATAACTGTTAGGTTTCGGAAATCTAATATCACTGAAATTAAGTTTCAGAATTTATATTAAGCATAGAAAATTACTGTTAGGTTTGAGAAATCTAATATCAATGAAATCACGTTTCAAAATTTAAATAAAAATTTGAAAATGACTATTAGGTTTCAGAAATATGTCAATCAATTAAGTTTCAAAACTTCAGTAGAGAATGCCAAATCGTGGTTAAAGTAGAAGTATAATATCAGTGAGGTGAAATCTCAATAAGAATAGCCACACGATCCAGAACTCCAAAATTTACTCAAGGTATATTTAAGTTACTTCAAAATAATACAGCTATCATGAAGCATGAAAAATGGCTTAGTGAAAAATTCAAAAAGAAATCCAAAATTCTTAAAGTCCTCAGGGAGCAAATTTTTTTTTTAACTTTAAGTTAGGGTAGAACTAAGCAATGAAAAATCACTCGCATAACAAAGTTTGAAAAAGGGTAGCTTTAGCAAAATTTTGAAAGGTCAATGCTTTAGTAAATTTTGAAAAGTCAATGCCTTAGCAATTTTTTTTAAGTCAATGCCGTAGTAGTTTTGAAAAATCAATGCTGTAGCGATTTTGAAAAATCAATGCTTTAGCAAATTTTGAAAAGTCAATGCTGTAGCAATTTGAACAATCAATGCTATCACAAGTTTGAAAAACTGAACTACTCAACATGCCAGTAGCAAAATTGTACGTTAATATACTCCCAATATCACAATGCTTAATACAAAATAGGAAAAGCTGAACTACTATAAATGCCGGTACAAAATGCAGATCCAGCCTAACCTTAGGCACTGGATCAAAAATCTAAATGGTTGCAAAATCTGTTAAAAATTCCCCAAAAAATCCAAATTTGAAAAAGGCAATTCTCGAAAAATGTACTGAATGGTAAACAGAGCGCAAATTTAGAAAAATGGGGTCAAAAACCTAACTACGCTCTGCGATAGCACTTATTTTTACCCCCCTCGGGCACAGTTACATATGTTGGAAGCTTAGGACATATGATTCGGTGAAGTAGACCTGGTTTCGACCATTCTAGCTAAATTAGTGACGCTACTGTGTAACATTCAAATGATGGGCACCCATTATGACAAATGAACACTGGACAGATTAATGATTTACTGGAAAGAGTTTTTTTTTGAGTAAATATATATATATGGAAAGATATTTTCTGTAACAATTTTATCAACAGCTTTAACAAATTTAGAATTACAACATTGTAAGATAATATATTCTTTGTAGCTTTACCAATTTTAGAATTACAACATTGTAAGCTAAAATATTCTTTATAAGGACGACCTTTTATTTCTTGAAAATAACCTTGGGAATGACTAAGCATAAAAGCTATATATATATTTTCTGTTTTCAACAGCAACCTTGAGCACGGGTGAAACAGCACAATAATTCTAAATACACCCCTTTTGAAGACCAACCCGTCTCTAGAAAAAATCCCCTAAAATCCCGACTACTTGCAAATCACTAAGTACTACACTTTCGAGAACACCCTGTACATAATGGCTAGTATTCCCCATGACTAGAAAACCCCAGTAATTCTTAGATTATCTATAACATCAAAGCATAGGGCAATCTCAATCTCTTAATGGCGTCTGTGCTGAAAATACTACACGTAAAAACCCACTCTAATTCATGCTAAAGTCGGATGTCTGCCAAAGATACTGAATTACTGTTCGGAAATAGAATAGAATAGAAGTTACACAACGGACGGACGTGATATAATTGACTTCAAGAAAAACAGAATGAACAAAGCAAAATTACATGAAATTTAGATGGTGTAGGCGTAATTTCAAAGATCCAAACTTAACCGGCAAATAATTTATTAAATAAAATATTTATGAAATGTTCAGAACGAAAATTTAGATAGCCGAAAAAGGATGAGCACTAAATAGATTTAAATTACTATTAGCATTGAAAAGAATATGGATAGGTCTCACCCAGCTTTGCCGTTGTCTTCAGACATCGTGTTGCACGGCAGCAACGCCCACCGAAACACTCAAACTCAAGTTACATGTTCTTGTCGCGTGCACTAGATCCCAACTGCCGGTCGCTTGTACCAGCCTCTACTCCCTAGCTTTCAACAGATGGCAGTGCAGTCTAGAAGCGCTTTTAAGAATTATCGAAAACCACGGTGTTTAGAGTGGGTCAAAAATTGATTTTACATTCTAAAGCTAAAAGCAGTTGGCAAAAATTACTGAAAGATTTTAATATAATCAAATGAGCCGTTTTTCACGGCTCAAACTCCCCTGTCTGCCCAAAATAAAGTCGAAGACTTTATTTCCCCAAATTTCGTTTGAGCTTGAATCTAATCCCTTTTTTCATTTTAATTTTTAACTGGATATCCTATCTTAGCACTCTGAAAAAAAAACAACAACAAAACAAACACACAAAGCACAATCTTTAATCTTGCGACTGCCGAAATGTTTCCATGCCTTGCCCGATGCCCCACAGCAACTTCAGAAATGCACTTTCGCTCTCATTTCTTAGAAGAGTTCCATCCATCTTGAACCACTCCACTTATTTCCCCCCGGGCGGGAGATAAACACCAACTGAAGAGAGAAGAAACCAAAAGCATGTCCAGGCGCACAGGAACTGAGGTCACACTTGACCACCACTTTAGCAGGAACCATCCAATCTGCACCCAACAGGCAGGATATCTGAGGGAGCCAACCAGGTCGAGCGGCATCCAGCTAGCAATCCCCATCACCAGGCAGAGCACGAAGAATCCCAGAGGCTTCGGCCAGAGATGAGAAGTACAGTTGAGGGTGAAACAACTTGTCTGAATCGGCGGTCACCATCGACCGTCCAAAGACTGGAACCATCAGAACTCAGGAGCTGCCAGACAGATCTTCAAAAACAGCAAAACTCCGAATCGACTATGTGCAGAGGTGTGGAAATCCAGGAGGGCATGCCGCCAAGGGACACAGAAAATAGGAGAAAACATCAGTGAATAGATGGAAAACAGCTTAGAAAAGACAGGAGTGAGGTAATGGTTTAAATTACCAGCTCATAGTAATTTTATGTGGTAATGGATCCTGCACAGTAAGTTACTTCCAGCAGTTTTCAACTATGGCAACTTGACTACTGCATGTCACAGGAAGATAGCCTCTGCATCAATGCTTTACTGCACATCAATAGCTTAGGTGACTTTTTGCTAAATGCTTGCTCTTGAAGTAGGCTTCAGCTTTATCCAAAATGCATGACTGCTTGGGCAAATATGATACTGTTGATGTGTGATATCTTTTTGATGCCATCTTTAATTTTCTGTCACTGGAGCCACTATGCATAGATTCTTCCAGAAGACCAATTGCATGGATACTACTGACAGCACGATTTCTTTGTTTAGACCTTTTGCTGTCTACCATACCATAGCATGAGTTCCATAAAACCAAATTTCCACCCTCCAAGACTCGGCTCTTCCTCCTAGAGAATTTGCTCCTTCCACTCTCCCAGCAGGCCTCTCAGCTTGTTGGTGCAACAGCATGTTTCTGCAACCCACACTGGAGCTCAGCAATGCGCCAACTCATAGGTGCTTCTCTTTTGATTACAGGAACCATTAACTCCAGACGTCTCCGGAGCAGGAACCACCAATGGGCCGGCACAAGACAGGACTCGGTCAGTCAACAAGGAGAAAAGAGAGGCGGAACACTCCCCCCATCTACATCCAGTTACCATTTCAGGCCGAAACACATGGCCTACTGACATCATCCTTGGGCAGAGCATAACCAAACTGCAACAATAAAATTCATACGCACAGTATACGTGCAACAAATACATGGCATGCACAATTTCACCATTAAGAGTAATATATTTATACTTTCCTCTTTTTTTTTTCTTTAATAAAAACAAATCCCAAACAGTGAGTTGAGATCCAGAGCATATTTATTCCCCGATTTTCCCGAACAAAGAAATCACGTTCTCCAACTTTCCTGAACGTAGCCTAAAATCTGAATAAATCCCATTTTAAATTTACTTCAAGGCATTCACTAATAGCACAAAATGGAAAAAGCTAAGGAATTTAATTTGGGGTCCCAAAAAATAAAGAAACAAAAGATTGACGTCTAGGGAATTCTTCACAAACTGCAACCCGACAACGGAACAAAATCGAAACGTCCAGCTCAGTGGCTTCCGGAAGTACCAGTGAGCTGCCCACCCCGAAATATCTTAAAACGCAACCTTCTTACAGGAATTAGCAGAAGAACTTCAAAACGTATTCGTGGATCTATCCTTCCTCCCAGCAAGAAGTAAGAGGGAGCCCAAAATACCAAGCAAAACCCTACATTGAATTAAGTAAACTTTAGCAAAATTATAGTTTAAATCAAACCCTTTCCATAATGCCAAAACCCAATTTTGGTTTTATGATATTACCCCAAAAATAGCGATAAGCCATAACACTGAACCAAATATTAAAAATTTTGAATACAGCTAAAAAAACAACACAAATTCTTCTTCAAAATTTTAATAGAATATCCAGGACAGATGCTAAGTCACTTTTATTTCACTCCCTTTGTTAAGAACCTAACAACTTCATGCAATGAGTGGTCGCTAAAATTCTCTAACTTGGCTAGTAACTTACCAAGCGGATGGAGTAATTTGGCAAAATCATTATACCTTTCAGCACCCCCATTGTGAACACTGTACACAGGAGACTGTTGAGTTTCTTTAATCATTGGCAAAAAATGTTTTAGGCGAAATTCCAAAACCTCTCATTACATTCCCAGCTACTTTATATCTAATTTTGTCTTTTTCCAAAGAAATCTCCTGGACAAGTATCCAAAGCAATTTACTATTTTCCGACGACACATCTAATTGTAATAGATCCTGTATTCTATTTGACATGTGGTCCAATTTTGCCTGAAAACGTTGTGCCTGCTTTTGAGATAGGCCACCTTCCTCACCTAGTTCCCGACATTGCTCGAAAATTTCTTCCGTCCTAGCAATAAGGGCCGGTACCTCTAACTGTGGCTTAATATGTTGTAAGTTCTTAATATCAACAGGAATAGTCAAATTATCCTTCAATATCTTGGTTAAATTTGGAACGGAATCGTCTGGATCCACTGTGATACCTCGGACTGATAATTCATAAAGAAGATAGGCTTTCTACAGAAACTCAAGTGGTGCGTATGTTCGGTTACTCATGATGAATCGAGTTACAAAATTTTAAGTTAATAGAAAAATGAAAGTTGGGTTTCAGAAAAATATTGTCAATTAAGTTTCAAAATTTAAGTTAAGGCTTGAAAAATAACTGTTAGGTTTCGAAAAACCAATATCAATGAAATTAAGTTTCAGAAATAATACTAAGAGTAGAAATTGACTGTTAGGTTTCGGAAATCCAATATCAATGAAATCAAGTTTTCAAAATTTAAATTTAAAAATGAAAATGGCTATTAGGTTTCAGAAATAACACAATGAAATTAAATTCCAAAAATTTTAAATTAGGAATCTCAAATAACTGTTAAGTTTCTGAATTATAATATCAATGAAATTAATTTTCAGAATTTAAAGTAAAAATACCAAATAACTGTTAGGTTTCGGAAATCTAATATCACTGAAATTAAGTTTCAGAATTTATATTAAGCATAGAAAATTACTGTTAGGTTTGAGAAATCTAATATCAATGAAATCACGTTTCAAAATTTAAATAAAAATTTGAAAATGACTATTAGGGTTCAGAAATATGTCAATCAATTAAGTTTCAAAACTTCAGTAGAGAATGCCAAATCGTGGTTAAAGTAGAAGTATAATATCAGTGAGGTGAAATCTCAATAAGAATAGCCACACGATCCAGAACTCCAAAATTTACTCAAGGTATATTTAAGTTACTTCAAAATAATACAGCTATCATGAAGCATGAAAAATGGCTTAGTGAAAAATTCAAAAAGAAATCCAAAATTCTTAAAGTCCTCAGGGAGCAAATTTTTTTTTTAACTTTAAGTTAGGGTAGAACTAAGCAATGAAAAATCACTCGCATAACAAAGTTTGAAAAAGGGTAGCTTTAGCGAAATTTTGAAAGGTCAATGCTTTAGTAAATTTTGAAAAGTCAATGCCTTAGCAATTTTTTTTAAGTCAATGCCGTAGTAGTTTTGAAAAATCAATGCTTTAGCAAATTTTGAAGTCAATGCTGTAGCAATTTGAACCATCAATGCTATCACAAGTTTGAAAAACTGAACTACTCAACATGCCAGTAGCAAAATTGTACGTTAATATACTCCCAATATCATAATGCTTAATACAAAATAGGAAAAGCTGAACTACTATAAATGCCGGTACAAAATGCAGATCCAGCCTAACCTTAGGCACTGGATCAAAAATCTAAATGGTTGCAATACTGTTAAAAATTCCCCAAAAAATCCAAATTTGAAAAAGGCAATTCTCGAAAAATGTACTGAATGGAAAACAGCGCAAATTTAGAAAAATGGGGTCAAAAACCTAACTACGCTCTGCGATAGCACTTATTTTTGCCCCCCTCGGGCACAGTTACATATGTTGGAAGCTTAGGACATATGATTCGGTGAAGTAGACCTGGTTTCGACCATTCTAGCTAAATTAGTGACGCTACTGTGTAACATTCAAATGCTGGGCACCCATTATGACAAATGAACACTGGACAGATTAATATGATTTACTGGAAAGAGTTTTTTTTTTAGTAAATATATATATATGGAAAGATATTTTCTGTAACAATTTTATTAACAGCTTTAACAAATTTAGAATTACAACATTGTAAGATAATATATTCTTTGTAGCTTTACCAATTTTAGAATTACAACATTGTAAGCTAAAATATTCTTTATAAGGACGACCTTTTATTTCTTTAAAATAACCTTGGGAATGACTAAGCATAAAAGCTATATATATATTTTCTGTTTTCAACAGCAACCTTGAGCACGGGTGAAACAGCACAATAATTCTAAATACACCCCTTTTGAAGACCAACCCGTCTCTAGAAAAAATCCCCTAAAATCCCGACTACTTGCAAATCACTAAGTACTACACTTTCGAGAACACCCTGTACATAATGGCTAGTATTCCCCATGACTAGAAAACCCCAGTAATTCTTAGATTATCTATAACATCAAAGCATAGGGCAATCTCAATCTCTTAATGGCGTCTGTGCTGAAAATACTACACGTAAAAACCCACTCTAATTCATGCTAAAGTCGGATGTCTGCCAAAGATACTGAATTACTGTTCGGAAATAGAATAGAATAGAAGTTACACAACGGACGGACGTGATATAATTGACTTCAAGAAAAACAGAATGAACAAGGCAAAGTTACATGAAATTTAGATGGTGTAGGCGTAATTTCAAAGATCCAAACTTAACCGGCAAATAATTTATTAAATAAAATATTTATGAAATGTTCAGAACGAAAATTTAGATAGCCGAAAAAGGATGAGCACTAAATAGATTTAAATTACTATTAGCATTGAAAAGAATATGGATAGGTCTCACCCAGCTTTGCCGTTGTCTTCAGACATCGTGTTGCACGGCAGCAACGCCCACCGAAACACTCAAACTCAAGTTACATGTTCTTGTCGCGTGCACTAGATCCCAACTGCCGGTCGCTTGTACCAGCCTCTACTTCCTAGCTTTCAACAGATGGCAGTGCAGTCTAGAAGCGCTTTTAAGAATTATCGAAAACCACGGTGTTTAGAGTGGGTCAAAAATTGATTTTACATTCTAAAGCTAAAAGCAGTTGGCAAAAATTACTGAAAGATTTTAATATAATCAAATGAGCCGTTTTTCACGGCTCAAACTCCCCTGTCTGCCCAAAATAAAGTCGAAGACTTTATTTCCCCAAATTTCGTTTGAGCTTGAATCTAATCCCTTTTTTCATTTTAATTTTTAACTGGATATCCTATCTTAGCACTCTGAAAAAAAAACAACAACAAAACAAACACACAAAGCACAATCTTTAATCTTGCGACTGCCGAAATGTTTCCATGCCTTGCCCGATGCCCCACAGCAACTTCAGAAATGCACTTTCGCTCTCATTTCTTAGAAGAGTTCCATCCATCTTGAACCACTCCACTTATTTCCCCCCGGGCGGGAGATAAACACCAACTGAAGAGAGAAGAAACCAAAAGCATGTCCAGGCGCACAGGAACTAAGGTCACACTTGACCACCACTTTAGCAGGAACCATCCAATCTGCACCCAACAGGCAGGATATCTGAGGGAGCCAACCAGGTCGAGCGGCATCCAGCTAGCAATCCCCATCACCAGGCAGAGCACGAAGAATCCCAGAGGCTTCGGCCAGAGATGAGAAGTACAGTTGAGGGTGAAACAACTTGTCTGAATCGGCGGTCACCATCGACCGTCCAAAGACTGGAACCATCAGAACTCAGGAGCTGCCAGACAGATCTTCAAAAACAGCAAAACTCCGAATCGACTATGTGCAGAGGTGTGGAAATCCAGGAGGGCATGCCGCCAAGGGACACAGAAAATAGGAGAAAACATCAGTGAATAGATGGAAAACAGCTTAGAAAAGACAGGAGTGAGGTAATGGTTTAAATTACCAGCTCATAGTAATTTTATGTGGTAATGGATCCTGCACAGTAAGTTACTTCCAGCAGTTTTCAACTATGGCAACTTGACTACTGCATGTCACAGGAAGATAGCCTCTGCATCAATGCTTTACTGCACATCAATAGCTTAGGTGACTTTTTGCTAAATGCTTGCTCTTGAAGTAGGCTTCAGCTTTATCCAAAATGCATGACTGCTTGGGCAAATATGATACTGTTGATGTGTGATATCTTTTTGATGCCATCTTTAATTTTCTGTCACTGGAGCCACTATGCATAGATTCTTCCAGAAGACCAATTGCATGGATACTACTGACAGCACGATTTCTTTGTTTAGACCTTTTGCTGTCTACCATACCATAGCATGAGTTCCATAAAACCAAATTTCCACCCTCCAAGACTCGGCTCTTCCTCCTAGAGAATTTGCTCCTTCCACTCTCCCAGCAGGCCTCTCAGCTTGTTGGTGCAACAGCATGTTTCTGCAACCCACACTGGAGCTCAGCAATGCGCCAACTCATAGGTGCTTCTCTTTTGATTACAGGAACCATTAACTCCAGACGTCTCCGGAGCAGGAACCACCAATGGGCCGGCACAAGACAGGACTCGGTCAGTCAACAAGGAGAAAAGAGAGGCGGAACACTCCCCCCATCTACATCCAGTTACCATTTCAGGCCGAAACACATGGCCTACTGACATCATCCTTGGGCAGAGCATAACCAAACTGCAACAATAAAATTCATACGCACAGTATACGTGCAACAAATACATGGCATGCACAATTTCACCATTAAGAGTAATATATTTATACTTTCCTCTTTTTTTTTCTTTAATAAAAACAAATCCCAAACAGTGAGTTGAGATCCAGAGCATATTTATTCCCCGATTTTCCCGAACAAAGAAATCACGTTCTCCAACTTTCCTGAACGTAGCCTAAAATCTGAATAAATCCCATTTTAAATTTACTTCAAGGCATTCACTAATAGCACAAAATGGAAAAAGCTAAGGAATTTAATTTGGGGTCCCAAAAAATAAAGAAACAAAAGATTGACGTCTAGGGAATTCTTCACGAACTGCAACCCGACAACGGAACAAAATCGAAACGTCCAGCTCAGTGGCTTCCGGAAGTACCAGTGAGCTGCCCACCCCGAAATATTTTAAAACGCAACCTTCTTACAGGAATTAGCAGAAGAACTTCAAAACGTATTCGTGTATCTATCCTTCCTACCAGCAAGAAGTAAGAGGGAGCCCAAAATACCAAGCAAAACCCTACATTGAATTAAGTAAACTTTAGCAAAATTATAGTTTAAATCAAACCCTTTCCATAATGCCAAAACCCAATTTTGTTTTATGATATTACCCCAAAAATAGCGATAAGCCATAACACTGATCCAAATATTAAAAATTTTGAATACAGCTAAAAAAAAACACAAATTCTTCTTCAAAATTTTAATAGAATATCCAGGGCAGATGCTAAGTCACTTTTATTTCACTCCCTTTGTTAAGAACCTAACAACTTCATGCAATGAGTGGTCGCTAAAATTCTCTAACTTGGCTAGTAACTTACCAAGCGGATGGAGTAATTTGGCAAAATCATTATACCTTTCAGCACCCCCATTGTGAACACTGTACACAGGAGACTGTTGAGTTTCTTTAATCATTGGCAAAAAATGTTTTAGGCGAAATTCCAAAACCTCTCATTACATTCCCAGCTACTTTATATCTAATTTTGTCTTTTTCCAAAGAAATCTCCTGGACAAGTATCCAAAGCAATTTACTATTTTCCGACGACACATCTAATTGTAATAGATCCTGTATTCTATTTGACATGTGGTCCAATTTTGCCTGAAAACGTTGTGCCTGCTTTTGAGATAGGCCACCTTCCTCACCTAGTTCCCGACATTGCTCGAAAATTTCTTCCGTCCTAGCAATAAGGGCCGGTACCTCTAACTGTGGCTTAATATGTTGTAAGTTCTTAATATCAACAGGAATAGTCAAATTATCCTTCAATATCTTGGTTAAAATTGGAACGGAATCGTCTGGATCCACTGTGATACCTCGGACTGATAATTCATAAAGAAGATAGGCTTTCAACAGAAACTCAAGTGGTACGTATGTTCGGTTACTCATGATGAATCGAGTTACAAAATTTTAAGTCAATAGAAAAATGAAAGTTGGGTTTCAGAAAAATAATGTCAATTAAGTTTCAAAATTTAAGTTAAGGCTTGAAAAATAACTGTTAGGTTTCGAAAAACCAATATCAATGAAATTAAGTTTCAGAAATAATACTAAGAGTAGAAATTGACTGTTAGGTTTCGGAAATCCAATATCAATGAAATCAAGTTTTCAAAATTTAAATTTAAAAATGAAAATGGCTATTAGGTTTCAGAAATAACACAATGAAATTAAATTCCAAAAATTTTAAATTAGGAATCTCAAATAACTGTTAAGTTTCTGAATTATAATATCAATGAAATTAATTTTCAGAATTTAAAGTAAAAATACCAAATAACTGTTAGGTTTCGGAAATCTAATATCACTGAAATTAAGTTTCAGAATTTATATTAAGCATAGAAAATTACTGTTAGGTTTGAGAAATCTAATATCAATGAAATCACGTTTCAAAATTTAAATAAAAATTTGAAAATGACTATTAGGTTTCAGAAATATGTCAATCAATTAAGTTTCAAAACTTCAGTAGAGAATGCCAAATCGTGGTTAAAGTAGAAGTATAATATCAGTGAGGTGAAATCTCAATAAGAATAGCCACACGATCCAGAACTCCAAAATTTACTCAAGGTATATTTAAGTTACTTCAAAATAATACAGCTATCATGAAGCATGAAAAATGGCTTAGTGAAAAATTCAAAAAGAAATCCAAAATTCTTAAAGTCCTCAGGGAGCAAATTTTTTTTTTAACTTTCAGTTAGGGTAGAACTAAGCAATGAAAAATCACTCGCATAACAAAGTTTGAAAAAGGGTAGCTTTAGCAAAATTTTGAAAGGTCAATGCTTTAGTAAATTTTGAAAAGTCAATGCCTTAGCAATTTTTTTTAAGTCAATGCCGTAGTAGTTTTGAAAAATCAATGCTGTAGCGATTTTGAAAAATCAATGCTTTAGCAAATTTTGAAAAGTCAATGCTGTAGCAATTTGAACAATCAATGCTATCACAAGTTTGAAAAACTGAACTACTCAACATGCCAGTAGCAAAATTGTACGTTAATATACTCCCAATATCACAATGCTTAATACAAAATAGGAAAAGCTGAACTACTATAAATGCCGGTACAAAATGCAGATCCAGCCTAACCTTAGGCACTGGATCAAAAATCTAAATGGTTGCAAAATCTGTTAAAAATTCCCCAAAAAATCCAAATTTGAAAAAGGCAATTCTCGAAAAATGTACTGAATGGAAAACAGAGCGCAAATTTAGAAAAATGGGGTCAAAAACCTAACTACGCTCTGCGATAGCACTTATTTTTACCCCCCTCGGGCACAGTTACATATGTTGGAAGCTTAGGACATATGATTCGGTGAAGTAGACCTGGTTTCGACCATTCTAGCTAAATTAGTGACGCTACTGTGTAACATTCAAATGATGGCCACCCATTATGACAAATGAACACTGGACAGATTAATGATTTACTGGAAAGAGTTTTTTTTTGAGTAAATATATATATATGGAAAGATATTTTCTGTAACAATTTTATCAACAGCTTTAACAAATTTAGAATGACAACATTGTAAGATAATATATTCTTTGTAGCTTTACCAATTTTAGAATTACAACATTGTAAGCTAAAATATTCTTTATAAGGACGACCTTTTATTTCTTGAAAATAACCTTGGGAATGACTAAGCATAAAAGCTATATATATATTTTCTGTTTTCAACAGCAACCTTGAGCACGGGTGAAACAGCACAATAATTCTAAATACACCCCTTTTGAAGACCAACCCGTCTCTAGAAAAAATCCCCTAAAATCCCGACTACTTGCAAATCACTAAGTACTACACTTTCGAGAACACCCTGTACATAATGGCTAGTATTCCCCAGTAATTCTTAGATTATCTATAACATCAAAGCATAGGGCAATCTCAATCTCTTAATGGCGTCTGTGCTGAAAATACTACACGTAAAAACCCACTCTAATTCATGCTAAAGTCGGATGTCTGCCAAAGATACTGAATTACTGTTCGGAAATAGAATAGAATAGAAGTTACACAACGGACGGACGTGATATAATTGACTTCAAGAAAAACAGAATGAACAAAGCAAAATTACATGAAATTTAGATGGTGTAGGCGTAATTTCAAAGATCCAAACTTAACCGGCAAATAATTTATTAAATAAAATATTTATGAAATGTTCAGAACGAAAATTTAGATAGCCGAAAAAGGATGAGCACTAAATAGATTTAAATTACTATTAGCATTGAAAAGAATATGGATAGGTCTCACCCAGCTTTGCCGTTGTCTTCAGACATCGTGTTGCACGGCAGCAACGCCCACCGAAACACTCAAACTCAAGTTACATGTTCTTGTCGCGTGCACTAGATTCCAACTGCCGGTCGCTTGTACCAGCCTCTACTCCCTAGCTTTCAACAGATGGCAGTGCAGTCTAGAAGCGCTTTTAAGAATTATCGAAAACCACGGTGTTTAGAGTGGGTCAAAAATTGATTTTACATTCTAAAGCTAAAAGCAGTTGGCAAAAATTACTGAAAGATTTTAATATAATCAAATGAGCCGTTTTCCCCTGTCTGCCCAAAATAAAGTCGAAGACTTTATTTCCCCAAATTTCGTTTGAGCTTGAATCTAATCCCTTTTTTCATTTTAATTTTTAACTGGATATCCTATCTTAGCACTCTGAAAAAAAAACAACAACAAAACAAACACACAAAGCACAATCTTTAATCTTGCGACTGCCGAAATGTTTCCATGCCTTGCCCGATGCCCCACAGCAACTTCAGAAATGCACTTTCGCTCTCATTTCTTAGAAGAGTTCCATCCATCTTGAACCACTCCACTTATTTCCCCCCGGGCGGGAGATAAACACCAACTGAAGAGAGAAGAAACCAAAAGCATGTCCAGGCGCACAGGAACTGAGGTCACACTTGACCACCACTTTAGCAGGAACCATCCAATCTGCACCCAACAGGCAGGATATCTGAGGGAGCCAACCAGGTCGAGCGGCATCCAGCTAGCAATCCCCATCACCAGGCAGAGCACGAAGAATCCCAGAGGCTTCGGCCAGAGATGAGAAGTACAGTTGAGGGTGAAACAACTTGTCTGAATCGGCGGTCACCATCGACCGTCCAAAGACTGGAACCATCAGAACTCAGGAGCTGCCAGACAGATCTTCAAAAACAGCAAAACTCCGAATCGACTATGTGCAGAGGTGTGGAAATCCAGGAGGGCATGCCGCCAAGGGACACAGAAAATAGGAGAAAACATCAATGAATAGATGGAAAACAGCTTAGAAAAGACAGGAGTGAGGTAATGGTTTAAATTACCAGCTCATAGTAATTTTATGTGGTAATGGATCCTGCACTGTAATGGTTGTAATTTATATTTCCTCTCTGTTTCGTTTAAGGGCTTTGCTATGGTTATACTTGAAATATAAATTACCTCTCTCTGCGTATTAAGCTCTTTGCGGTTACGTCTTAGTTCGGTGTCGCGCTCTAGTGGGGAGCTCGAGTATCTTGAGCCTGGCGACCCCCTTAGCCAGACCAGCTGAGCGAGTGAAACTGCACGGTTGTGGGGGAGTCGCCTGGAGAATTACTCTCGTTCCTGTATGTGAGTACCGACATTTTACTATGGCGTAACCTAATTTCACCTTTTGTGCCTTCAGCACCCATCATAAGAAAATAAAAGAGAGAGAGCAAGCCTTAAGGTACTTATCGTCAGTTATAGGAATTAAATTCAGTACCCATGTAAGGATTTAGGGCTAACAGGAAACTCATTTCGTGATTGGCTAACTGCCATTATAATGTTGAATAATTTGTGGAGTAGCTAGTCTAATGGTGAAGTAATATTAGAGCACCCATATGCTGTTTCAAGTTTTCATAGTAGGTCAGCGCAGATAACCAATGTTTCAGAAAGATCCTGCAAATTAATTATTATGCAAATATACATGTTTTTCACGTAAAAACTCAGTGGCGTGATAGTCATGTTTCATTAGTTTTGGCAACGCCCACTTCTATTAATGATCATTATTATTTCTTATAATGCATTTTGATTGAAGATTGAAATTTATTAGGCTGCAGATATTTGTAATGAGATGTTTCTGTCATGCAATGTTTAATGATCAAGGAAAGGGGCGTTTCTTGCATACGCATCAACGCCATGTTAAAGTTTGGGCCTGAAATGATTCTTGTTACTAGGCACATGAGACATATAATGTAATGTTCCCATTATTTTGGAAAGAATAGTATTTTCTTAATCAAGTTAATGTCCACCCTTATGTACCTTTAAATGAAAATTGGAACTTTAGAATTTCTCATACAGATAATTTCTTGAGTATAAGTTGGTAATGCATTTGAGGAAAAATTTCCATTAATTAGGATAGGCCTATTCTGTTTGGTCATTGATATTGTGGAGACTGTCCGTATTTAAATTTATCTTCTTTGGGCCTGTTATGTTACTTACCAAAGTTCTATTGCTGATTTCACTGGCCTAATTCTTTGTAAAATTGTTCTTGAATTTGATCCCGCTAGGCCTATACATTTCTAGTAAATCTTTGTAAATTTGTTCTTGAATTTGATCCCTGTAGGCCTATACCTTTCTAGCATATTTCATTTCATTTGGGTCAAGTTCTTATATTTTCCCTTTGATATTTAATAGTTCATTTTCTAATTTTGATTGAGCTTTCGGTCGCCTCAGTTAATTAGTTTTTTTTTTGGGGTCTATTTTTCTCCCTCATATATATATATTCAGTTATATTTGCCCTTTGAATGTGCGATTATTATATACTGTATTTCCAGTCTGAGTTCTTTGTCAAGTTACTTGAGATTATTCTAGGCCTATCCTTTTGGAACTTTAACACCACTGTTACTTTAAATTTTTCCAAAATTTCCTTTAGGCCTACTGTTTTCTAAATTTGGCATTTCTGATACTTTATATATCCCTGAGATTATTCTAGGCCTATTGATTTGCAACTTTAGTATTGCTGGTACCTTGCATTTTTCTAAATTTATTGTAGGCCTACTGTTTTCTAATATTAGTAGTTCTGATACTTTATATATTCCTGAGATTATTCTAGGCCTATTCATTTGGAACTTTAATATTGCTGGTACCTTACATTTTTCTAAATTTATTTTAGGCCTATCTTTTCTAATATTAGTAGTTCTGGTACCTTATATTTTCTTGAGATTATTCTAGGCCTACTATTTTGGAATATTAGTATTTCTGGTAACTGTCATTTTTCTAAATTTATCTTTGGCCTTTGTTTTTTTTTTTTGAACTTTGGATTTTGGTCCCAGTCTCATTCCTAAAACTATTTTGGACATTATCCATTCTTAGTGAGTATAGTTTGATGCCTCGTCGCTATTGATATTTTCTGGCTGCTTAATGTTGGCCTTATATATTGATTTGATTTACTTGAGGCTTTCTTATATTCACTGTTGCCTACTTATCTTTCTTCTGACATACTCAGGTATCAAGCCTTCAGCTTATTATTCTCCTCTATACCATTTATAGTTGTTTATCCAGGATTATTGGGATTAGGTATTTAGTTCAGCTTTCCTTAAATAAAAGATAGATTATTTGGAATTGAGGATTCAATTTAGGTATAATAAACTTGAAGACGAACATATACTGGTTAGGATATATTTATTTTATATGATGTGTAATATTTATTAATATGAGTAATTATTGTTGCTTGTTGAATTGTACTCTGCTTTTATGAGAGATGTTCCATGGTGTTTATTAAAGTTGTTACTTTGGTTGAATTCTACCTGTTTTCTATGTGGTATTGCAAACTTGCCCTCTACTCTGCCCGGTACAAAAGAAGTCGATCTCCCTCTGAGGGCATTTCCTCACGCATTCTCCGAAGCACTTCTGTAACAGATTAGGCATCCCATAAGTTATTGCATTATTTAAATATTATTCCTTTTTTGGTCTTTACTTCCTTTCTGCTATTTGAAGATATTAAGTGCAGTAGCTGGTTAGGTTATAGGATTCGCCTATTGCTTTTCTTATTATTTAGCAACGTTTATAAATAATTATCTCTCTTTTTACCTTTGTGATTTAGAGTTCAAACCATAAGCAGTCAAATTATCGTTGCATGGTAGCAACTCTTTTGTCCGAGGCGAGGGAAGTTATATATGCTTTGCATATATAGGTGTATGCTAATATATATATACATATATTTGTATTGATTGTTAATTCTTTTTGCGATTCCTTTTCACTCACCATGTCTTTGAATTTACATTTTTCGTGGGAATTTTTTTTTGGTGACTCCACCGCCTACACTTAGTATCTTAGTCACCTTCTTAGTGGAGCATGTTTTGGACAAATCTGTTAGGCGTTGCCACATCTCTCAAATCAAAAAATGTTAAGTCTTTTAGGTTTGGATCTTTCTGAGCATTGGTTGCTGTATTGAGTATTAATTAGGTAAATAATGATGTTTCTGACATGTAAGAGTATATTAATACATATGTTTGTAATTTTGTAATTGTCTTGTTAACTCTCTTTTATAATGTTTGTAAGATGTTCTATAATGTTTATTTAGTTTTTGCCTTAGTAAATTGTCGCTACTTACTCTCAACTTGAGAAATTCCTCCTCGGCGGTCTCCTACCCAACTAAGTATTATGGGGGCGCCCCCCCCCAAAAAAAAAAGAAAATAAAAAAAAAAAAAACTCAAAAAAAAAAAACTACTCAAAATAAGAAAACCACCGGTGGCCTAAACATGTAATGCTTAGGAAGGCATTTAGAAATTATTCCATTGTAAAAAAAAAAAAGAAGTAACAACAATAAACTGACCAAAAAAAAAAAAAAGAATAATATATATATATACATTTTTATTGGAATAAAAGAAGAAATCTCTAAGCAGTTTTATAAAAAAAAAATTGGTGCTAGTTTTTCTTCAAGTTCAAGACTATATTAACTGATATTGGAGAAAAAGAAAACTATCAGTTATCTCCTGCAAATTTGGTCCTTTTTTTCCAAAATGAGTGATCCTCCCAAGACATTTTCTTAGTCAACTAAAAATATCCCATCTCGCAGAGGATGTACTAGTCCCCTCCCTGTGAGCATGTGTGAACCTCGCTCATGATTCTGAACAT
Source organism: Ectobius pallidus (assembly GCA_964059195.1). Taxonomy (NCBI): domain Eukaryota; kingdom Metazoa; phylum Arthropoda; class Insecta; order Blattodea; family Ectobiidae; genus Ectobius; species Ectobius pallidus. The sequence goes on from CAXKWD010000016.1 coordinate 1,434,551, forward strand.
TTTGTTGCATGTTCGAGCTGCTCCGTGGAGATGTATTCTACATGTGTTTTCTGGGACCTGGAAGCCATCAGTTCCTGCTGGTTTGTTTGGAGGTATATGACGTCATGCCTCTGGACACTCTCTCTGTATGGATGCCTCATGGGGTATGCAACCCCTACTTCTTTTTGTCACTCAATGTGGGTGGCCGGAGACATCCTCTCTCATTTTCGTCCAGCAGTCGTCGATCATAGAACTATATCTGGTGTTCTATACTCTTCGCCCTCGTCATCTCCAGCTCATCGAAATCTGGTGTGTCAGCTAAGTATGGACCTTGCTGATTTGTCACTTTGCCGAATATGGACATTTGGCAGCATTTTTGGTGTGCGCTGTATGTATTATGGCAGAATCAAGAAGAGAACTAATTTTGGCTACGTCATTTGAGATTTAGACACTTTTTTTGGACAATAATTTGGTAACTGAATCTATAAACATTTCTGTATGTATAAAATGTGCTCTTAAAATTGCCCTGTGCGAAGAAAAACTTTTCAAGAGAATGATTCTGCAAGATATATTGTTATAGGATTTTGAAAGACTAAATTATGCAAGTTGTGTATGGATATGTCATGATCTAATTGTGTAAGGTGTCTTTGTCTTAGTATTAATATTTTGGGGGATTACTTAATAGTTATCTATTGCTTGGGGCTCTGCTTCACTAATTTTGAGTATTTAAAAAAAAAAGTTTTGGTAAAACTTTTTTTTATGGGACAGAGGGGAGTATTGTAATGGTTGTAATTTATATTTCCTCTCTGTTTCGTTTAAGGGCTTTGCTATGGTTATACTTGAAATATAAATTACCTCTCTCTGCGTATTAAGCTCTTTGCGGTTACGTCTTAGTTCGGTGTCGCGCTCTAGTGGGGAGCTCGAGTATCTTGAGCCTGGCGACCCCCTTAGCCAGACCAGCTGAGCGAGTGAAACTGCACGGTTGTGGGGGAGTCGCCTGGAGAATTACTCTCGTTCCTGTATGTGAGTACCGACATTTTACTATGGCGTAACCTAATTTCACCTTTTGTGCCTTCAGCACCCATCATAAGAAAATAAAAGAGAGAGAGCAAGCCTTAAGGTACTTATCGTCAGTTATAGGAATTAAATTCAGTACCCATGTAAGGATTTAGGGCTAACAGGAAACTCATTTCGTGATTGGCTAACTGCCATTATAATGTTGAATAATTTGTGGAGTAGCTAGTCTAATGGTGAAGTAATATTAGAGCACCCATATGCTGTTTCAAGTTTTCATAGTAGGTCAGCGCAGATAACCAATGTTTCAGAAAGATCCTGCAAATTAATTATTATGCAAATATACATGTTTTTCACGTAAAAACTCAGTGGCGTGATAGTCATGTTTCATTAGTTTTGGCAACGCCCACTTCTATTAATGATCATTATTATTTCTTATAATGCATTTTGATTGAAGATTGAAATTTATTAGGCTGCAGATATTTGTAATGAGATGTTTCTGTCATGCAATGTTTAATGATCAAGGAAAGGGGCGTTTCTTGCATACGCATCAACGCCATGTTAAAGTTTGGGCCTGAAATGATTCTTGTTACTAGGCACATGAGACATATAATGTAATGTTCCCATTATTTTGGAAAGAATAGTATTTTCTTAATCAAGTTAATGTCCACCCTTATGTACCTTTAAATGAAAATTGGAACTTTAGAATTTCTCATACAGATAATTTCTTGAGTATAAGTTGGTAATGCATTTGAGGAAAAATTTCCATTAATTAGGATAGGCCTATTCTGTTTGGTCATTGATATTGTGGAGACTGTCCGTATTTAAATTTATCTTCTTTGGGCCTGTTATGTTACTTACCAAAGTTCTATTGCTGATTTCACTGGCCTAATTCTTTGTAAAATTGTTCTTGAATTTGATCCCGCTAGGCCTATACATTTCTAGTAAATCTTTGTAAATTTGTTCTTGAATTTGATCCCTGTAGGCCTATACCTTTCTAGCATATTTCATTTCATTTGGGTCAAGTTCTTATATTTTCCCTTTGATATTTAATAGTTCATTTTCTAATTTTGATTGAGCTTTCGGTCGCCTCAGTTAATTAGTTTTTTTTTTTGGGGTCTATTTTTCTCCCTCATATATATATATTCAGTTATATTTGCCCTTTGAATGTGCGATTATTATATACTGTATTTCCAGTCTGAGTTCTTTGTCAAGTTACTTGAGATTATTCTAGGCCTATCCTTTTGGAACTTTAACACCACTGTTACTTTAAATTTTTCCAAAATTTCCTTTAGGCCTACTGTTTTCTAAATTTGGCATTTCTGATACTTTATATATCCCTGAGATTATTCTAGGCCTATTGATTTGCAACTTTAGTATTGCTGGTACCTTGCATTTTTCTAAATTTATTGTAGGCCTACTGTTTTCTAATATTAGTAGTTCTGATACTTTATATATTCCTGAGATTATTCTAGGCCTATTCATTTGGAACTTTAATATTGCTGGTACCTTACATTTTTCTAAATTTATTTTAGGCCTATCTTTTCTAATATTAGTAGTTCTGGTACCTTATATTTTCTTGAGATTATTCTAGGCCTACTATTTTGGAATATTAGTATTTCTGGTAACTGTCATTTTTCTAAATTTATCTTTGGCCTTTGTTTTTTTTTTTGAACTTTGGATTTTGGTCCCAGTCTCATTCCTAAAACTATTTTGGACATTATCCATTCTTAGTGAGTATAGTTTGATGCCTCGTCGCTATTGATATTTTCTGGCTGCTTAATGTTGGCCTTATATATTGATTTGATTTACTTGAGGCTTTCTTATATTCACTGTTGCCTACTTATCTTTCTTCTGACATACTCAGGTATCAAGCCTTCAGCTTATTATTCTCCTCTATACCATTTATAGTTGTTTATCCAGGATTATTGGGATTAGGTATTTAGTTCAGCTTTCCTTAAATAAAAGATAGATTATTTGGAATTGAGGATTCAATTTAGGTATAATAAACTTGAAGACGAACATATACTGGTTAGGATATATTTATTTTATATGATGTGTAATATTTATTAATATGAGTAATTATTGTTGCTTGTTGAATTGTACTCTGCTTTTATGAGAGATGTTCCATGGTGTTTATTAAAGTTGTTACTTTGGTTGAATTCTACCTGTTTTCTATGTGGTATTGCAGACTTGCCCTCTACTCTGCCCGGTACAAAAGAAGTCGATCTCCCTCTGAGGGCATTTCCTCACGCATTCTCCGAAGCACTTCTGTAACAGATTAGGCATCCCATAAGTTATTGCATTATTTAAATATTATTCCTTTTTTGGTCTTTACTTCCTTTCTGCTATTTGAAGATATTAAGTGCAGTAGCTGGTTAGGTTATAGGATTCGCCTATTGCTTTTCTTATTATTTAGCAACGTTTATAAATAATTATCTCTCTTTTTACCTTTGTGATTTAGAGTTCAAACCATAAGCAGTCAAATTATCGTTGCAGCACAGTAAGTTACTTCCAGCAGTTTTCAACTATGGCAACTTGACTACTGCATGTCACAGGAAGATAGCCTCTGCATCAATGCTTTACTGCACATCAATAGCTTAGGTGACTTTTTGCTAAATGCTTGCTCTTGAAGTAGGCTTCAGCTTTATCCAAAATGCATGACTGCTTGGGCAAATATGATACTGTTGATGTGTGATATCTTTTTGATGCCATCTTTAATTTTCTGTCACTGGAGCCACTATGCATAGATTCTTCCAGAAGACCAATTGCATGGATACTACTGACAGCACGATTTCTTTGTTTAGACCTTTTGCTGTCTACCATACCATAGCATGAGTTCCATAAAACCAAATTTCCACCCTCCAAGACTCGGCTCTTCCTCCTAGAGAATTTGCTCCTTCCACTCTCCCAGCAGGCCTCTCAGCTTGTTGGTGCAACAGCATGTTTCTGCAACCCACACTGGAGCTCAGCAATGCGCCAACTCATAGGTGCTTCTCTTTTGATTACAGGAACCATTAACTCCAGACGTCTCCGGAGCAGGAACCACCAATGGGCCGGCACAAGACAGGACTCGGTCAGTCAACAAGGAGAAAAGAGAGGCGGAACACTCCCCCCATCTACATCCAGTTACCATTTCAGGCCGAAACACATGGCCTACTGACATCATCCTTGGGCAGAGCATAACCAAACTGCAACAATAAAATTCATACGCACAGTATACGTGCAACAAATACATGGCATGCACAATTTCACCATTAAGAGTAATATATTTATACTTTCCTCTTTTTTTTTTCTTTAATAAAAACAAATCCCAAACAGTGAGTTGAGATCCAGAGCATATTTATTCCCCGATTTTCCCGAACAAAGAAATCACGTTCTCCAACTTTCCTGAACGTAGCCTAAAATCTGAATAAATCCCATTTTAAATTTACTTCAAGGCATTCACTAATAGCACAAAATGGAAAAAGCTAAGGAATTTAATTTGGGGTCCCAAAAAATAAAGAAACAAAAGATTGACGTCTAGGGAATTCTTCACGAACTGCAACCCGACAACGGAACAAAATCGAAACGTCCAGCTCAGTGGCTTCCGGAAGTACCAGTGAGCTGCCCACCCCGAAATATCTTAAAACGCAACCTTCTTACAGGAATTAGCAGAAGAACTTCAAAACGTATTCGTGGATCTATCCTTCCTCCCAGCAAGAAGTAAGAGGGAGCCCAAAATACCAAGCAAAACCCTACATTGAATTAAGTAAACTTTAGCAAAATTATAGTTTAAATCAAACCCTTTCCATAATGCCAAAACCCAATTTTGGTTTTATGATATTACCCCAAAAATAGCGATAAGCCATAACACTGATCCAAATATTAAAAATTTTGAATACAGCTAAAAAAACAACACAAATTCTTCTTCAAAATTTTAATAGAATATCCAGGACAGATGCTAAGTCACTTTTATTTCACTCCCTTTGTTAAGAACCTAACAACTTCATGCAATGAGTGGTCGCTAAAATTCTCTAACTTGGCTAGTAACTTACCAAGCGGATGGAGTAATTTGGCAAAATCATTATACCTTTCAGCACCCCCATTGTGAACACTGTACACAGGAGACTGTTGAGTTTCTTTAATCATTGGCAAAAAATGTTTTAGGCGAAATTCCAAAACCTCTCATTACATTCCCAGCTACTTTATATCTAATTTTGTCTTTTTCCAAAGAAATCTCCTGGACAAGTATCCAAAGCAATTTACTATTTTCCGACGACACATCTAATTGTAATAGATCCTGTATTCTATTTGACATGTGGTCCAATTTTGCCTGAAAACGTTGTGCCTGCTTTTGAGATAGGCCACCTTCCTCACCTAGTTCCCGACATTGCTCGAAAATTTCTTCCGTCCTAGCAATAAGGGCCGGTACCTCTAACTGTGGCTTAATATGTTGTAAGTTCTTAATATCAACAGGAATAGTCAAATTATCCTTCAATATCTTGGTTAAATTTGGAACGGAATCGTCTGGATCCACTGTGATACCTCGGACTGATAATTCATAAAGAAGATAGGCTTTCAACAGAAACTCAAGTGGTACGTATGTTCGGTTACTCATGATGAATCGAGTTACAAAATTTTAAGTTAATAGAAAAATGAAAGTTGGGTTTCAGAAAAATATTGTCAATTAAGTTTCAAAATTTAAGTTAAGGCTTGAAAAATAACTGTTAGGTTTCGAAAAACCAATATCAATGAAATTAAGTTTCAGAAATAATACTAAGAGTAGAAATTGACTGTTAGGTTTCGGAAATCCAATATCAATGAAATCAAGTTTTCAAAATTTAAATTTAAAAATGAAAATGGCTATTAGGTTTCAGAAATAACACAATGAAATTAAATTCCAAAAATTTTAAATTAGGAATCTCAAATAACTGTTAAGTTTCTGAATTATAATATCAATGAAATTAATTTTCAGAATTTAAAGTAAAAATACCAAATAACTGTTAGGTTTCGGAAATCTAATATCACTGAAATTAAGTTTTAGAATTTATATTAAGCATAGAAAATTACTGTTAGGTTTGAGATATCTAATATCAATGAAATCACGTTTCAAAATTTAAATACAAATTTGAAAATGACTATTAGGGTTCAGAAATATGTCAATCAATTAAGTTTCAAAACTTCAGTAGAGAATGCCAAATCGTGGTTAAAGTAGAAGTATAATATCAGTGAGGTGAAATCTCAATAAGAATAGCCACACGATCCAGAACTCCAAAATTTACTCAAGGAATATTTAAGTTACTTCAAAATAATACAGCTATCATGAAGCATGAAAAATGGCTTAGTGAAAAATTCAAAAAGAAATCCAAAATTCTTAAAGTCCTCAGGGAGCAAATTTTTTTTTTAACTTTAACTTAGGGTAGAACTATGCAATGAAAAATCACTCGCATAACAAAGTTTGAAAAAGGGTAGCTTTAGCGAAATTTTGAAAGGTCAATGCTTTAGCAATTTTTTTTTAAGTCAATGCCGTAGTAGTTTTGAAAAATCAATGCTGTAGCGATTTTGAAAAATCAATGCTTTAGCAAATTTTGAAGTCAATGCTGTAGCAATTAGAACCATCAATGCTATCACAAGTTTGAAAAACTGAACTACTCAACATGCCAGTAGCAAAATTGTACGTTAATATACTCCCAATATCATAATGCTTAATACAAAATAGGAAAAGCTGAACTACTATAAATGCCGGTACAAAATGCAGATCCAGCCTAACCTTAGGCACTGGATCAAAAATCTAAATGGTTGCAATACTGTTAAAAATTCCCCAAAAAATCCAAATTTGAAAAAGGCAATTCTCGAAAAATGTACTGAATGGAAAACAGCGCAAATTTAGAAAAATGGGGTCAAAAACCTAACTACGCTCTGCGATAGCACTTATTTTTGCCCCCCTCGGGCACAGTTACATATGTTGGAAGCTTAGGACATATGATTCGGTGAAGTAGACCTGGTTTCGACCATTATAGCTAAATTAGTGACGCTACTGTGTAACATTCAAATGCTGGGCACCCATTATGACAAATGAACACTGGACAGATTAATATGATTTACTGGAAAGAGTTTTTTTTTGAGTAAATATATATATATGGAAAGATATTTTCTGTAACAATTTTATTAACAGCTTTAACAAATTTAGAATTACAACATTGTAAGATAATATATTCTTTGTAGCTTTACCAATTTTAGAATTACAACATTATAAGCTAAACTATTCTTTATAAGGACGACCTTTTATTTCTTGAAAATAACCTTGGGAATGACTAAGCATAAAAGCTATATATATATTTTCTGTTTTCAACAGCAACCTTGAGCACGGGTGAAACAGCACAATAATTCTAAATACACCCCTTTTGAAGACCAACCCGTCTCTAGAAAAAATCCCCTAAAATCCCGACTACTTGCAAATCACTAAGTACTACACTTTCGAGAACACCCTGTACATAATGGCTAGTATTCCCCATGACTAGAAAACCCCAGTAATTCTTAGATTATCTATAACATCAAAGCATAGGGCAATCTCAATCTCTTAATGGCGTCTGTGCTGAAAATACTACACGTAAAAACCCACTCTAATTCATGCTAAAGTCGGATGTCTGCCAAAGATACTGAATTACTGTTCGGAAATAGAATAGAATAGAAGTTACACAACGGACGGACGTGATATAATTGACTTCAAGAAAAACAGAATGAACAAGGCAAAGTTACATGAAATTTAGATGGTGTAGGCGTAATTTCAAAGATCCAAACTTAACCGGCAAATAATTTATTAAATAAAATATTTATGAAATGTTCAGAACGAAAATTTAGATAGCCGAAAAAGGATGAGCACTAAATAGATTTAAATTACTATTAGCATTGAAAAGAATATGGATAGGTCTCACCCAGCTTTGCCGTTGTCTTCAGACATCGTGTTGCACGGCAGCAACGCCCACCGAAACACTCAAACTCGAGTTACATGTTCTTGTCGCGTGCACTAGATCCCAACTGCCGGTCGCTTGTACCAGCCTCTACTCCCTAGCTTTCAACAGATGGCAGTGCAGTCTAGAAGCGCTTTTAAGAATTATCGAAAACCACGGTGTTTAGAGTGGGTCAAAAATTGATTTTACATTCTAAAGCTAAAAGCAGTTGGCAAAAATTACTGAAAGATTTTAATATAATCAAATGAGCCGTTTTTCACGGCTCAAACTCCCCTGTCTGCCCAAAATAAAGTCGAAGACTTTATTTCCCCAAATTTCGTTTGAGCTTGAATCTAATCCCTTTTTTCATTTTAATTTTTAACTGGATATCCTATCTTAGCACTCTGAAAAAAAAACAACAACAAAACAAACACACAAAGCACAATCTTTAATCTTGCGACTGCCGAAATGTTTCCATGCCTTGCCCGATGCCCCACAGCAACTTCAGAAATGCACTTTCGCTCTCATTTCTTAGAAGAGTTCCATCCATCTTGAACCACTCCACTTATTTCCCCCCGGGCGGGAGATAAACACCAACTGAAGAGAGAAGAAACCAAAAGCATGTCCAGGCGCACAGGAACTAAGGTCACACTTGACCACCACTTTAGCAGGAACCATCCAATCTGCACCCAACAGGCAGGATATCTGAGGGAGCCAACCAGGTCGAGCGGCATCCAGCTAGCAATCCCCATCACCAGGCAGAGCACGAAGAATCCCAGAGGCTTCGGCCAGAGATGAGAAGTACAGTTGAGGGTGAAACAACTTGTCTGAATCGGCGGTCACCATCGACCGTCCAAAGACTGGAACCATCAGAACTCAGGAGCTGCCAGACAGATCTTCAAAAACAGCAAAACTCCGAATCGACTATGTGCAGAGGTGTGGAAATCCAGGAGGGCATGCCGCCAAGGGACACAGAAAATAGGAGAAAACATCAGTGAATAGATGGAAAACAGCTTAGAAAAGACAGGAGTGAGGTAATGGTTTAAATTACCAGCTCATAGTAATTTTATGTGGTAATGGATCCTGCACAGTAAGTTACTTCCAGCAGTTTTCAACTATGGCAACTTGACTACTGCATGTCACAGGAAGATAGCCTCTGCATCAATGCTTTACTGCACATCAATAGCTTAGGTGACTTTTTGCTAAATGCTTGCTCTTGAAGTAGGCTTCAGCTTTATCCAAAATGCATGACTGCTTGGGCAAATATGATACTGTTGATGTGTGATATCTTTTTGATGCCATCTTTAATTTTCTGTCACTGGAGCCACTATGCATAGATTCTTCCAGAAGACCAATTGCATGGATACTACTGACAGCACGATTTCTTTGTTTAGACCTTTTGCTGTCTACCATACCATAGCATGAGTTCCATAAAACCAAATTTCCACCCTCCAAGACTCGGCTCTTCCTCCTAGAGAATTTGCTCCTTCCACTCTCCCAGCAGGCCTCTCAGCTTGTTGGTGCAACAGCATGTTTCTGCAACCCACACTGGAGCTCAGCAATGCGCCAACTCATAGGTGCTTCTCTTTTGATTACAGGAACCATTAACTCCAGACGTCTCCGGAGCAGGAACCACCAATGGGCCGGCACAAGACAGGACTCGGTCAGTCAACAAGGAGAAAAGAGAGGCGGAACACTCCCCCCATCTACATCCAGTTACCATTTCAGGCCGAAACACATGGCCTACTGACATCATCCTTGGGCAGAGCATAACCAAACTGCAACAATAAAATTCATACGCACAGTATACGTGCAACAAATACATGGCATGCACAATTTCACCATTAAGAGTAATATATTTATACTTTCCTCTTTTTTTTTTCTTTAATAAAAACAAATCCCAAACAGTGAGTTGAGATCCAGAGCATATTTATTCCCCGATTTTCCCGAACAAAGAAATCACGTTCTCCAACTTTCCTGAACGTAGCCTAAAATCTGAATAAATCCCATTTTAAATTTACTTCAAGGCATTCACTAATAGCACAAAATGGAAAAAGCTAAGGAATTTAATTTGGGGTCCCAAAAAATAAAGAAACAAAAGATTGACGTCTAGGGAATTCTTCACGAACTGCAACCCGACAACGGAACAAAATCGAAACGTCCAGCTCAGTGGCTTCCGGAAGTACCAGTGAGCTGCCCACCCCGAAATATCTTAAAACGCAACCTTCTTACAGGAATTAGCAGAAGAACTTCAAAACGTTTTCGTGGATCTATCCTTCCTCCCAGCAAGAAGTAAGAGGGAGCCCAAAATACCAAGCAAAACCCTACATTGAATTAAGTAAACTTTAGCAAAATTATAGTTTAAATCAAACCCTTTCCATAATGCCAAAACCCAATTTTGGTTTTATGATATTACCCCAAAAATAGCGATAAGCCATAACACTGATCCAAATATTAAAAATTTTGAATACAGCTAAAAAAACAACACAAATTCTTCTTCAAAATTTTAATAGAATATCCAGGACAGATGCTAAGTCACTTTTATTTCACTCCCTTTGTTAAGAACCTAACAACTTCATGCAATGAGTGGTCGCTAAAATTCTCTAACTTGGCTAGTAACTTACCAAGCGGATGGAGTAATTTGGCAAAATCATTATACCTTTCAGCACCCCCATTGTGAACACTGTACACAGGAGACTGTTGAGTTTCTTTAATCATTGGCAAAAAATGTTTTAGGCGAAATTCCAAAACCTCTCATTACATTCCCAGCTACTTTATATCTAATTTTGTCTTTTTCCAAAGAAATCTCCTGGACAAGTATCCAAAGCAATTTACTATTTTCCGACGACACATCTAATTGTAATAGATCCTGTATTCTATTTGACATGTGGTCCAATTTTGCCTGAAAACGTTGTGCCTGCTTTTGAGATAGGCCACCTTCCTCACCTAGTTCCCGACATTGCTCGAAAATTTCTTCCGTCCTAGCAATAAGGGCCGGTACCTCTAACTGTGGCTTAATATGTTGTAAGTTCTTAATATCAACAGGAATAGTCAAATTATCCTTCAATATCTTGGTTAAATTTGGAACGGAATCGTCTGGATCCACTGTGATACCTCGGACTGATAATTCATAAAGAAGATAGGCTTTCAACAGAAACTCAAGTGGTACGTATGTTCGGTTACTCATGATGAATCGAGTTACAAAATTTTAAGTTAATAGAAAAATGAAAGTTGGGTTTCAGAAAAATATTGTCAATTAAGTTTCAAAATTTAAGTTAAGGCTTGAAAAATAACTGTTAGGTTTCGAAAAACCAATATCAATGAAATTAAGTTTCAGAAATAATACTAAGAGTAGAAATTGACTGTTAGGTTTCGGAAATCCAATATCAATGAAATCAAGTTTTCAAAATTTAAATTTAAAAATGAAAATGGCTATTAGGTTTCAGAAATAACACAATGAAATTAAATTCCAAAAATTTTAAATTAGGAATCTCAAATAACTGTTAAGTTTCTGAATTATAATATCAATGAAATTAATTTTCAGAATTTAAAGTAAAAATACCAAATAACTGTTAGGTTTCGGAAATCTAATATCACTGAAATTAAGTTTTAGAATTTATATTAAGCATAGAAAATTACTGTTAGGTTTGAGATATCTAATATCAATGAAATCACGTTTCAAAATTTAAATACAAATTTGAAAATGACTATTAGGGTTCAGAAATATGTCAATCAATTAAGTTTCAAAACTTCAGTAGAGAATGCCAAATCGTGGTTAAAGTAGAAGTATAATATCAGTGAGGTGAAATCTCAATAAGAATAGCCACACGATCCAGAACTCCAAAATTTACTCAAGGAATATTTAAGTTACTTCAAAATAATACAGCTATCATGAAGCATGAAAAATGGCTTAGTGAAAAATTCAAAAAGAAATCCAAAATTCTTAAAGTCCTCAGGGAGCAAATTTTTTTTTTAACTTTAACTTAGGGTAGAACTATGCAATGAAAAATCACTCGCATAACAAAGTTTGAAAAAGGGTAGCTTTAGCGAAATTTTGAAAGGTCAATGCTTTAGCAATTTTTTTTTAAGTCAATGCCGTAGTAGTTTTGAAAAATCAATGCTGTAGCGATTTTGAAAAATCAATGCTTTAGCAAATTTTGAAGTCAATGCTGTAGCAATTAGAACCATCAATGCTATCACAAGTTTGAAAAACTGAACTACTCAACATGCCAGTAGCAAAATTGTACGTTAATATACTCCCAATATCATAATGCTTAATACAAAATAGGAAAAGCTGAACTACTATAAATGCCGGTACAAAATGCAGATCCAGCCTAACCTTAGGCACTGGATCAAAAATCTAAATGGTTGCAATACTGTTAAAAATTCCCCAAAAAATCCAAATTTGAAAAAGGCAATTCTCGAAAAATGTACTGAATGGAAAACAGCGCAAATTTAGAAAAATGGGGTCAAAAACCTAACTACGCTCTGCGATAGCACTTATTTTTGCCCCCCTCGGGCACAGTTACATATGTTGGAAGCTTAGGACATATGATTCGGTGAAGTAGACCTGGTTTCGACCATTATAGCTAAATTAGTGACGCTACTGTGTAACATTCAAATGCTGGGCACCCATTATGACAAATGAACACTGGACAGATTAATATGATTTACTGGAAAGAGTTTTTTTTTGAGTAAATATATATATATGGAAAGATATTTTCTGTAACAATTTTATTAACAGCTTTAACAAATTTAGAATTACAACATTGTAAGATAATATATTCTTTGTAGCTTTACCAATTTTAGAATTACAACATTATAAGCTAAACTATTCTTTATAAGGACGACCTTTTATTTCTTGAAAATAACCTTGGGAATGACTAAGCATAAAAGCTATATATATATTTTCTGTTTTCAACAGCAACCTTGAGCACGGGTGAAACAGCACAATAATTCTAAATACACCCCTTTTGAAGACCAACCCGTCTCTAGAAAAAATCCCCTAAAATCCCGACTACTTGCAAATCACTAAGTACTACACTTTCGAGAACACCCTGTACATAATGGCTAGTATTCCCCATGACTAGAAAACCCCAGTAATTCTTAGATTATCTATAACATCAAAGCATAGGGCAATCTCAATCTCTTAATGGCGTCTGTGCTGAAAATACTACACGTAAAAACCCACTCTAATTCATGCTAAAGTCGGATGTCTGCCAAAGATACTGAATTACTGTTCGGAAATAGAATAGAATAGAAGTTACACAACGGACGGACGTGATATAATTGACTTCATGAAAAACAGAATGAACAAGGCAAAGTTACATGAAATTTAGATGGTGTAGGCGTAATTTCAAAGATCCAAACTTAACCGGCAAATAATTTATTAAATAAAATATTTATGAAATGTTCAGAACGAAAATTTAGATAGCCGAAAAAGGATGAGCACTAAATAGATTTAAATTACTATTAGCATTGAAAAGAATATGGATAGGTCTCACCCAGCTTTGCCGTTGTCTTCAGACATCGTGTTGCACGGCAGCAACGCCCACCGAAACACTCAAACTCGAGTTACATGTTCTTGTCGCGTGCACTAGATCCCAACTGCCGGTCGCTTGTACCAGCCTCTACTCCCTAGCTTTCAACAGATGGCAGTGCAGTCTAGAAGCGCTTTTAAGAATTATCGAAAACCACGGTGTTTAGAGTGGGTCAAAAATTGATTTTACATTCTAAAGCTAAAAGCAGTTGGCAAAAATTACTGAAAGATTTTAATATAATCAAATGAGCCGTTTTTCACGGCTCAAACTCCCCTGTCTGCCCAAAATAAAGTCGAAGACTTTATTTCCCCAAATTTCGTTTGAGCTTGAATCTAATTCCTTTTTTCATTTTAATTTTTAACTGGATATCCTATCTTAGCACTCTGAAAAAAAAACAACAACAAAACAAACACACAAAGCACAATCTTTAATCTTGCGACTGCCGAAATGTTTCCATGCCTTGCCCGATGCCCCACAGCAACTTCAGAAATGCACTTTCGCTCTCATTTCTTAGAAGAGTTCCATCCATCTTGAACCACTCCACTTATTTCCCCCCGGGCGGGAGATAAACACCAACTGAAGAGAGAAGAAACCAAAAGCATGTCCAGGCGCACAGGAACTAAGGTCACACTTGACCACCACTTTAGCAGGAACCATCCAATCTGCACCCAACAGGCAGGATATCTGAGGGAGCCAACCAGGTCGAGCGGCATCCAGCTAGCAATCCCCATCACCAGGCAGAGCACGAAGAATCCCAGAGGCTTCGGCCAGAGATGAGAAGTACAGTTGAGGGTGAAACAACTTGTCTGAATCGGCGGTCACCATCGACCGTCCAAAGACTGGAACCATCAGAACTCAGGAGCTGCCAGACAGATCTTCAAAAACAGCAAAACTCCGAATCGACTATGTGCAGAGGTGTGGAAATCCAGGAGGGCATGCCGCCAAGGGACACAGAAAATAGGAGAAAACATCAGTGAATAGATGGAAAACAGCTTAGAAAAGACAGGAGTGAGGTAATGGTTTAAATTACCAGCTCATAGTAATTTTATGTGGTAATGGATCCTGCACAGTAAGTTACTTCCAGCAGTTTTCAACTATGGCAACTTGACTACTGCATGTCACAGGAAGATAGCCTCTGCATCAATGCTTTACTGCACATCAATAGCTTAGGTGACTTTTTGCTAAATGCTTGCTCTTGAAGTAGGCTTCAGCTTTATCCAAAATGCATGACTGCTTGGGCAAATATGATACTGTTGATGTGTGATATCTTTTTGATGCCATCTTTAATTTTCTGTCACTGGAGCCACTATGCATAGATTCTTCCAGAAGACCAATTGCATGGATACTACTGACAGCACGATTTCTTTGTTTAGACCTTTTGCTGTCTACCATACCATAGCATGAGTTCCATAAAACCAAATTTCCACCCTCCAAGACTCGGCTCTTCCTCCTAGAGAATTTGCTCCTTCCACTCTCCCAGCAGGCCTCTCAGCTTGTTGGTGCAACAGCATGTTTCTGCAACCCACACTGGAGCTCAGCAATGCGCCAACTCATAGGTGCTTCTCTTTTGATTACAGGAACCATTAACTCCAGACGTCTCCGGAGCAGGAACCACCAATGGGCCGGCACAAGACAGGACTCGGTCAGTCAACAAGGAGAAAAGAGAGGCGGAACACTCCCCCCATCTACATCCAGTTACCATTTCAGGCCGAAACACATGGCCTACTGACATCATCCTTGGGCAGAGCATAACCAAACTGCAACAATAAAATTCATACGCACAGTATACGTGCAACAAATACATGGCATGCACAATTTCACCATTAAGAGTAATATATTTATACTTTCCTCTTTTTTTTTTCTTTAATAAAAACAAATCCCAAACAGTGAGTTGAGATCCAGAGCATATTTATTCCCCGATTTTCCCGAACAAAGAAATCACGTTCTCCAACTTTCCTGAACGTAGCCTAAAATCTGAATAAATCCCATTTTAAATTTACTTCAAGGCATTCACTAATAGCACAAAATGGAAAAAGCTAAGGAATTTAATTTGGGGTCCCAAAAAATAAAGAAACAAAAGATTGACGTCTAGGGAATTCTTCACGAACTGCAACCCGACAACGGAACAAAATCGAAACGTCCAGCTCAGTGGCTTCCGGAAGTACCAGTGAGCTGCCCACCCCGAAATATCTTAAAACGCAACCTTCTTACAGGAATTAGCAGAAGAACTTCAAAACGTATTCGTGGATCTATCCTTCCTCCCAGCAAGAAGTAAGAGGGAGCCCAAAATACCAAGCAAAACCCTACATTGAATTAAGTAAACTTTAGCAAAATTATAGTTTAAATCAAACCCTTTCCATAATGCCAAAACCCAATTTTGGTTTTATGATATTACCCCAAAAATAGCGATAAGCCATAACACTGATCCAAATATTAAAAATTTTGAATACAGCTAAAAAAACAACACAAATTCTTCTTCAAAATTTTAATAGAATATCCAGGACAGATGCTAAGTCACTTTTATTTCACTCCCTTTGTTAAGAACCTAACAACTTCATGCAATGAGTGGTCGCTAAAATTCTCTAACTTGGCTAGTAACTTACCAAGCGGATGGAGTAATTTGGCAAAATCATTATACCTTTCAGCACCCCCATTGTGAACACTGTACACAGGAGACTGTTGAGTTTCTTTAATCATTGGCAAAAAATGTTTTAGGCGAAATTCCAAAACCTCTCATTACATTCCCAGCTACTTTATATCTAATTTTGTCTTTTTCCAAAGAAATCTCCTGGACAAGTATCCAAAGCAATTTACTATTTTCCGACGACACATCTAATTGTAATAGATCCTGTATTCTATTTGACATGTGGTCCAATTTTGCCTGAAAACGTTGTGCCTGCTTTTGAGATAGGCCACCTTCCTCACCTAGTTCCCGACATTGCTCGAAAATTTCTTCCGTCCTAGCAATAAGGGCCGGTACCTCTAACTGTGGCTTAATATGTTGTAAGTTCTTAATATCAACAGGAATAGTCAAATTATCCTTCAATATCTTGGTTAAATTTGGAACGGAATCGTCTGGATCCACTGTGATACCTCGGACTGATAATTCATAAAGAAGATCGGCTTTCAACAGAAACTCAAGTGGTACGTATGTTCGGTTACTCATGATGAATCGAGTTACAAAATTTTAAGTCAATAGAAAAATGAAACTTGGGTTTCAGAAAAATAATGTCAATTAAGTTTCAAAATTTAAGTTAAGGCTTGAAAAATAACTGTTAGGTTTCGAAAAACCAATATCAATGAAATTAAGTTTCAGAAATAATACTAAGAGTAGAAATTGACTGTTAGGTTTCGGAAATCCAATATCAATGAAATAAAGTTTTCAAAATTTAAATTTAAAAATGAAAATGGCTATTAGGTTTCAGAAATAACACAATGAAATTAAATTCCCAAAATTTTAAATTAGGAATCTCAAATAACTGTTAAGTTTCTGAATTATAATATCAATGAAATTAATTTTCAGAATTTAAAGTAAAAATACCAAATAACTGTTAGGTTTCGGAAATCTAATATCACTGAAATTAAGTTTCAGAATTTATATTAAGCATAGAAAATTACTGTTAGGTTTGAGAAATCTAATATCAATGAAATCACGTTTCAAAATTTAAATAAAAATTTGAAAATGACTATTAGGTTTCAGAAATATGTCAATCAATTAAGTTTCAAAACTTCAGTAGAGAATGCCAAATCGTGGTTAAAGTAGAAGTATAATATCAGTGAGGTGAAATCTCAATAAGAATAGCCACACGATCCAGAACTCCAAAATTTACTCAAGGTATATTTAAGTTACTTCAAAATAATACAGCTATGATGAAGCATGAAAAATGGCTTAGTGAAAAATTCAAAAAGAAATCCAAAATTCTTAAAGTCCTCAGGGAGCAAATTTTTTTTTTAACTTTAAGTTAGGGTAGAACTAAGCAATGAAAAATCACTCGCATAACAAAGTTTGAAAAAGGGTAGCTTTAGCAAAATTTTGAAAGGTCAATGCTTTAGTAAATTTTGAAAAGTCAATGCCTTAGCAATTTTTTTTAAGTCAATGCCGTAGTAGTTTTGAAAAATCAATGCTGTAGCGATTTTGAAAAATCAATGCTTTAGCAAATTTTGAAAAGTCAATGCTGTAGCAATTTGAACAATCAATGCTATCACAAGTTTGAAAAACTGAACTACTCAACATGCCAGTAGCAAAATTGTACGTTAATATACTCCCAATATCACAATGCTTAATACAAAATAGGAAAAGCTGAACTACTATAAATGCCGGTACAAAATGCAGATCCAGCCTAACCTTAGGCACTGGATCAAAAATCTAAATGGTTGCAAAATCTGTTAAAAATTCCCCAAAAAATCCAAATTTGAAAAAGGCAATTCTCGAAAAATGTACTGAATGGAAAACAGAGCGCAAATTTAGAAAAATGGGGTCAAAAACCTAACTACGCTCTGCGATAGCACTTATTTTTATCCCCCTCGGGCACAGTTACATATGTTGGAAGCTTAGGACATATGATTCGGTGAAGTAGACCTGGTTTCGACCATTCTAGCTAAATTAGTGACGCTACTGTGTAACATTCAAATGATGGGCACCCATTATGACAAATGAACACTGGACAGATTAATGATTTACTGGAAAGAGTTTTTTTTTTGAGTAAATATATATATATGGAAAGATATTTTCTGTAACAATTTTATCAACAGCTTTAACAAATTTAGAATGACAACATTGTAAGATAATATATTCTTTGTAGCTTTACCAATTTTAGAATTACAACATTGTAAGCTAAAATATTCTTTATAAGGACGACCTTTTATTTCTTGAAAATAACCTTGGGAATGAGTAAGCATAAAAGCTATATATATATTTTCTGTTTTCAACAGCAACCTTGAGCACGGGTGAAACAGCACAATAATTCTAAATACACCCCTTTTGAAGACCAACCCGTCTCTAGAAAAAATCCCCTAAAATCCCGACTACTTGCAAATCACTAAGTACTACACTTTCGAGAACACCCTGTACATAATGGCTAGTATTCCCCAGTAATTCTTAGATTATCTATAACATCAAAGCATAGGGCAATCTCAATCTCTTAATGGCGTCTGTGCTGAAAATACTACACGTAAAAACCCACTCTAATTCATGCTAAAGTCGGATGTCTGCCAAAGATACTGAATTACTGTTCGGAAATAGAATAGAATAGAAGTTACACAACGGACGGACGTGATATAATTGACTTCAAGAAAAACAGAATGAACAAAGCAAAATTACATGAAATTTAGATGGTGTAGGCGTAATTTCAAAGATCCAAACTTAACCGGCAAATAATTTATTAAATAAAATATTTATGAAATGTTCAGAACGAAAATTTAGATAGCCGAAAAAGGATGAGCACTAAATAGATTTAAATTACTATTAGCATTGAAAAGAATATGGATAGGTCTCACCCAGCTTTGCCGTTGTCTTCAGACATCGTGTTGCACGGCAGCAACGCCCACCGAAACACTCAAACTCAAGTTACATGTTCTTGTCGCGTGCACTAGATCCCAACTGCCGGTCGCTTGTACCAGCTCTACTCCCTAGCTTTCAACAGATGGCAGTGCAGTCTAGAAGCGCTTTTAAGAATTATCGAAAACCACGGTGTTTAGAGTGGGTCAAAAATTGATTTTACATTCTAAAGCTAAAAGCAGTTGGCAAAAATTACTGAAAGATTTTAATATAATCAAATGAGCCGTTTTCCCCTGTCTGCCCAAAATAAAGTCGAAGACTTTATTTCCCCAAATTTCGTTTGAGCTTGAATCTAATCCCTTTTTTCATTTTAATTTTTAACTGGATATCCTATCTTAGCACTCTGAAAAAAAAACAACAACAAAACAAACACACAAAGCACAATCTTTAATCTTGCGACTGCCGAAATGTTTCCATGCCTTGCCCGATGCCCCACAGCAACTTCAGAAATGCACTTTCGCTCTCATTTCTTAGAAGAGTTCCATCCATCTTGAACCACTCCACTTATTTCCGCCCGGGCGGGAGATAAACACCAACTGAAGAGAGAAGAAACCAAAAGCATGTCCAGGCGCACAGGAACTGAGGTCACACTTGACCACCACTTTAGCAGGAACCATCCAATCTGCACCCAACAGGCAGGATATCTGAGGGAGCCAACCAGGTCGAGCGGCATCCAGCTAGCAATCCCCATCACCAGGCAGAGCACGAAGAATCCCAGAGGCTTCGGCCAGAGATGAGAAGTACAGTTGAGGGTGAAACAACTTGTCTGAATCGGCGGTCACCATCGACCGTCCAAAGACTGGAACCATCAGAACTCAGGAGCTGCCAGACAGATCTTCAAAAACAGCAAAACTCCGAATCGACTATGTGCAGAGGTGTGGAAATCCAGGAGGGCATGCCGCCAAGGGACACAGAAAATAGGAGAAAACATCAGTGAATAGATGGAAAACAGCTTAGAAAAGACAGGAGTGAGGTAATGGTTTAAATTACCAGCTCATAGTAATTTTATGTGGTAATGGATCCTGCACAGTAAGTTACTTCCAGCAGTTTTCAACTATGGCAACTTGACTACTGCATGTCACAGGAAGATAGCCTCTGCATCAATGCTTTACTGCACATCAATAGCTTAGGTGACTTTTTGCTAAATGCTTGCTCTTGAAGTAGGCTTCAGCTTTATCCAAAATGCATGACTGCTTGGGCAAATATGATACTGTTGATGTGTGATATCTTTTTGATGCCATCTTTAATTTTCTGTCACTGGAGCCACTATGCATAGATTCTTCCAGAAGACCAATTGCATGGATACTACTGACAGCACGATTTCTTTGTTTAGACCTTTTGCTGTCTACCATACCATAGCATGAGTTCCATAAAACCAAATTTCCACCCTCCAAGACTCGGCTCTTCCTCCTAGAGAATTTGCTCCTTCCACTCTCCCAGAAGGCCTCTCAGCTTGTTGGTGCAACAGCATGTTTCTGCAACCCACACTGGAGCTCAGCAATGCGCCAACTCATAGGTGCTTCTCTTTTGATTACAGGAACCATTAACTCCAGACGTCTCCGGAGCAGGAACCACCAATGGGCCGGCACAAGACAGGACTCGGTCAGTCAACAAGGAGAAAAGAGAGGCGGAACACTCCCCCCATCTACATCCAGTTACCATTTCAGGCCGAAACACATGGCCTACTGACATCATCCTTGGGCAGAGCATAATCAAACTGCAACAATAAAATTCATACGCACAGTATACGTGCAACAAATACATGGCATGCACAATTTCACCATTAAGAGTAATATATTTATACTTTCCTCTTTTTTTTTTCTTTAATAAAAACAAATCCCAAACAGTGAGTTGAGATCCAGAGCATATTTATTCCCCGATTTTCCCGAACAAAGAAATCACGTTCTCCAACTTTCCTGAACGTAGCCTAAAATCTGAATAAATCCCATTTTAAATTTACTTCAAGGCATTCACTAATAGCACAAAATGGAAAAGCTAAGGAATTTAATTTGGGGTCCCAAAAAATAAAGAAACAAAAGATTGACGTCTAGGGAATTCTTCACGAACTGCAACCCGACAACGGAACAAAATAGAAACGTCCAGCTCAGTGGCTTCCGGAAGTACCAGTGAGCTGCCCACCCCGAAATATTTTAAAACGCAACCTTCTTACAGGAATTAGCAGAAGAACTTCAAAACGTATTCGTGGATCTATCCTTCCTACCAGCAAGAAGTAAGAGGGAGCCCAAAATACCAAGCAAAACCCTACATTGAATTAAGTAAACTTTAGCAAAATTATAGTTTAAATCAAACCCTTTCCATAATGCCAAAACCCAATTTTGGTTTTATGATATTACCCCAAAAATAGCGATAAGCCATAACACTGATCCAAATATTAAAAATTTTGAATACAGCTAAAAAAACAACACAAATTCTTCTTCAAAATTTTAATAGAATATCCAGGGCAGATGCTAAGTCACTTTTATTTCACTCCCTTTGTTAAGAACCTAACAACTTCATGCAATGAGTGGTCGCTAAAATTCTCTAACTTGGCTAGTAACTTACCAAGCGGATGGAGTAATTTGGCAAAATCATTATACCTTTCAGCACCCCCATTGTGAACACTGTACACAGGAGACTGTTGAGTTTCTTTAATCATTGGCAAAAAATGTTTTAGGCGAAATTCCAAAACCTCTCATTACATTCCCAGCTACTTTATATCTAATTTTGTCTTTTTCCAAAGAAATCTCCTGGACAAGTATCCAAAGCTATTTACTATTTTCCGACGACACATCTAATTGTAATAGATCCTGTATTCTATTTGACATGTGGTCCAATTTTGCCTGAAAACGTTGTGCCTGCTTTTGAGATAGGCCACCTTCCTCACCTAGTTCCCGACATTGCTCGAAAATTTCTTCCGTCCTAGCAATAAGGGCCGGTACCTCTAACTGTGGCTTAATATGTTGTAAGTTCTTAATATCAACAGGAATAGTCAAATTATCCTTCAATATCTTGGTTAAATTTGGAACGGAATCGTCTGGATCCACTGTGATACCTCGGACTGATAATTCATAAAGAAGATCGGCTTTCAACAGAAACTCAAGTGGTACGTATGTTCGGTTACTCATGATGAATCGAGTTACAAAATTCTAAGTTAATAGAAAAATGAAAGTTGGGTTTCAGAAAAATAATGTCAATCAAGTTTCAAAATTTAAGTTAAGGCTTGAAAAATAACTGTTAGGTTTCGAAAAACCAATATCAATGAAATTAAGTTTCAGAAATAATACTAAGAGTAGAAATTGACTGTTAGGTTTCGGAAATCCAATATCAATGAAATCAAGTTTTCAAAATTTAAATTTAAAAATGAAAATGGCTATTAGGTTTCAGAAATAACACAATGAAATTAAATTCCAAAAATTTTAAATTAGGAATCTCAAATAACTGTTAAGTTTCTGAATTATAATATCAATGAAATTAATTTTCAGAATTTAAAGTAAAAATACCAAATAACTGTTAGGTTTCGGAAATCTAATATCACTGAAATTAAGTTTCAGAATTTATATTAAGCATAGAAAATGACTGTTAGGTTTGAGAAATCTAATATCAATGAAATCACGTTTCAAAATTTAAATAAAAATTTGAAAATGACTATTAGGGTTCAGAAATATGTCAATCAATTAAGTTTCAAAACTTCAGTAGAGAATGCCAAATCGTGGTTAAAGTAGAAGTATAATATCAGTGAGGTGAAATCTCAATAAGAATAGCCACACGATCCAGAACTCAAATTTACTCAAGGTATATTTAAGTTACTTCAAAATAATACAGCTATCATGAAAAATGAAAAATGGCTTAGTGAAAAATTCAAAAAGAAATAAAAAATTCTTAAAGTCCTCAGGGAGCAAAATTTTTATTTTTCAACTTTAAGTTAGGGTAGAACTAAGCAATGAAAAATCACTCGCATAACAAAGTTTGAAAAAGGGTAGCTTTAGCAAAATTTTGAAAGGTCAATGCTTTAGTAAATTTTGAAAAGTCAATGCCTTAGCAATTTTTTTTAAGTCAATGCCGTAGTAGTTTTGAAAAATCAATGCTGTAGCGATTTTGAAAAATCAATGCTTTAGCAAATTTTGAAGTCAATGCTGTAGCAATTTGAACAATCAATGCTATCACAAGTTTGAAAAACTGAACTACTCAACATGCCAGTAGCAAAATTGTACGTTAATATACTCCCAATATCATAATGCTTAATACAAAATAGGAAAAGCTGAACTACTATAAATGCCGGTACAAAATGCAGATCCAGCCTAACCTTAGGCACTGGATCAAAAATCTAAATGGTTGCAATACTGTTAAAAATTCCCAAAAAAATCCAAATTTGAAAAAGGCAATTCTCGAAAAATGTACTGAATGGAAAACAGAGCGCAAATTTAGAAAAATGGGGTCAAAAACCTAACTACGCTCTGCGATAGCACTTATTTTTGCCCCCCTCGGGCACAGTTACATATGTTGGAAGCTTAGGACATATGATTCGGTGAAGTAGACCTGGTTTCGACCATTCTAGCTAAATTAGTGACGCTACTGTGTAACATTCAAATGCTGGGCACCCATTATGACAAATGAACACTGGACAGATTAATATGATTTACTGGAAAGAGTTTTTTTTTTGAGTAAATATATATATATGGAAAGATATTTTCTGTAACAATTTTATTAACAGCTTTAACAAATTTAGAATTACAACATTGTAAGATAATATATTCTTTGTAGCTTTACCAATTTTAGAATTACAACATTGTAAGCTAAAATATTCGTTATAAGGACGACCTTTTATTTCTTGAAAATAACCTTGGGAATGACTAAGCATAAAACCTATATATATATTTTCTGTTTTCAACAGCAACCTTGAGCACGGGTGAAACAGCACAATAATTCTAAATACACCCCTTTTGAAGATCAACCCGTCTCTAGAAAAAATCCCCTAAAATCCCGACTACTTGCAAATCACTAAGTACTACACTTTCGAGAACACCCTGTACATAATGGCTAGTATTCCCCATGACTAGAAAACCCCAGTAATTCTTAGATTATCTATAACATCAAAGCATAGGGCAATCTCAATCTCTTAGTGGCGTCTGTGCTGAAAATACTACACGTAAAAACCCACTCTAATTCATGCTAAAGTCGGATGTCTGCCAAAGATACTGAATTACTGTTCGGAAATAGAATAGAATAGAAGTTACACAACGGACGGACGTGATATAATTGACTTCAAGAAAAACAGAATGAACAAGGCAAAGTTACATGAAATTTAGATGGTGTAGGCGTAATTTCAAAGATCCAAACTTAACCGGCAAATAATTTATTAAATAAAATATTTATGAAATGTTCAGAACGAAAATTTAGATAGCCGAAAAAGGATGAGCACTAAATAGATTTAAATTACTATTAGCATTGAAAAGAATATGCATAGGTCTCACCCAGCTTTGCCGTTGTCTTCAGACATCGTGTTGCACGGCAGCAACGCCCACCGAAACACTCAAACTCAAGTTACATGTTCTTGTCGCGTGCACTAGATCCCAACTGCCGGTCGCTTGTACCAGCCTCTACTCCCTAGCTTTCAACAGATGGCAGTGCAGTCTAGAAGCGCTTTTAAGAATTATCGAAAACCACGGTGTTTAGAGTGGGTCAAAAATTGATTTTACATTCTAAAGCTAAAAGCAGTTGGCAAAAATTACTGAAAGATTTTAATATAATCAAATGAGCCGTTTTTCACGGCTCAAACTCCCCTGTCTGCCCAAAATAAAGTCGAAGACTTTATTTCCCCAAATTTCGTTTGAGCTTGAATCTAATCCCTTTTTTCATTTTAATTTTTAACTGGATATCCTATCTTAGCACTCTGAAAAAAAAACAACAACAAAACAAACACACAAAGCACAATCTTTAATCTTGCGACTGCCGAAATGTTTCCATGCCTTGCCCGATGCCCCACAGCAACTTCAGAAATGCACTTTCGCTCTCATTTCTTAGAAGAGTTCCATCCATCTTGAACCACTCCACTTATTTCCCCCGGGCGGGAGATAAACACCAACTGAAGAGAGAAGAAACCAAAAGCATGTCCAGGCGCACAGGAACTAAGGTCACACTTGACCACCACTTTAGCAGGAACCATCCAATCTGCACCCAACAGGCAGGATATCTGAGGGAGCCAACCAGGTCGAGCGGCATCCAGCTAGCAATCCCCATCACCAGGCAGAGCACGAAGAATCCCAGAGGCTTCGGCCAGAGATGAGAAGTACAGTTGAGGGTGAAACAACTTGTCTGAATCGGCGGTCACCATCGACCGTCCAAAGACTGGAACCATCAGAACTCAGGAGCTGCCAGACAGATCTTCAAAAACAGCAAAACTCCGAATCGACTATGTGCAGAGGTGTGGAAATCCAGGAGGGCATGCCGCCAAGGGACACAGAAAATAGGAGAAAACATCAGTGAATAGATGGAAAACAGCTTAGAAAAGACAGGAGTGAGGTAATGGTTTAAATTACCAGCTCATAGTAATTTTATGTGGTAATGGATCCTGCACAGTAAGTTACTTCCAGCAGTTTTCAACTATGGCAACTTGACTACTGCATGTCACAGGAAGATAGCCTCTGCATCAATGCTTTACTGCACATCAATAGCTTAGGTGACTTTTTGCTAAATGCTTGCTCTTGAAGTAGGCTTCAGCTTTATCCAAAATGCATGACTGCTTGGGCAAATATGATACTGTTGATGTGTGATATCTTTTTGATGCCATCTTTAATTTTCTGTCACTGGAGCCACTATGCATAGATTCTTCCAGAAGACCAATTGCATGGATACTACTGACAGCACGATTTCTTTGTTTAGACCTTTTGCTGTCTACCATACCATAGCATGAGTTCCATAAAACCAAATTTCCACCCTCCAAGACTCGGCTCTTCCTCCTAGAGAATTTGCTCCTTCCACTCTCCCAGAAGGCCTCTCAGCTTGTTGGTGCAACAGCATGTTTCTGCAACCCACACTGGAGCTCAGCAATGCGCCAACTCATAGGTGCTTCTCTTTTGATTACAGGAACCATTAACTCCAGACGTCTCCGGAGCAGGAACCACCAATGGGCCGGCACAAGACAGGACTCGGTCAGTCAACAAGGAGAAAAGAGAGGCGGAACACTCCCCCCATCTACATCCAGTTACCATTTCAGGCCGAAACACATGGCCTACTGACATCATCCTTGGGCAGAGCATAATCAAACTGCAACAATAAAATTCATACGCACAGTATACGTGCAACAAATACATGGCATGCACAATTTCACCATTAAGAGTAATATATTTATACTTTCCTCTTTTTTTTTCTTTAATAAAAACAAATCCCAAACAGTGAGTTGAGATCCAGAGCATATTTATTCCCCGATTTTCCCGAACAAAGAAATCACGTTCTCCAACTTTCCTGAACGTAGCCTAAAATCTGAATAAATCCCATTTTAAATTTACTTCAAGGCATTCACTAATAGCACAAAATGGAAAAGCTAAGGAATTTAATTTGGGGTCCCAAAAAATAAAGAAACAAAAGATTGACGTCTAGGGAATTCTTCACGAACTGCAACCCGACAACGGAACAAAATAGAAACGTCCAGCTCAGTGGCTTCCGGAAGTACCAGTGAGCTGCCCACCCCGAAATATTTTAAAACGCAACCTTCTTACAGGAATTAGCAGAAGAACTTCAAAACGTATTCGTGGATCTATCCTTCCTACCAGCAAGAAGTAAGAGGGAGCCCAAAATACCAAGCAAAACCCTACATTGAATTAAGTAAACTTTAGCAAAATTATAGTTTAAATCAAACCCTTTCCATAATGCCAAAACCCAATTTTGGTTTTATGATATTACCCCAAAAATAGCGATAAGCCATAACACTGATCCAAATATTAAAAATTTTGAATACAGCTAAAAAAACAACACAAATTCTTCTTCAAAATTTTAATAGAATATCCAGGACAGATGCTAAGTCACTTTTATTTCACTCCCTTTGTTAAGAACCTAACAACTTCATGCAATGAGTGGTCGCTAAAATTCTCTAACTTGGCTAGTAACTTACCAAGCGGATGGAGTAATTTGGCAAAATCATTATACCTTTCAGCACCCCCATTGTGAACACTGTACACAGGAGACTGTTGAGTTTCTTTAATCATTGGCAAAAAATGTTTTAGGCGAAATTCCAAAACCTCTCATTACATTCCCAGCTACTTTATATCTAATTTTGTCTTTTTCCAAAGAAATCTCCTGGACAAGTATCCAAAGCTATTTACTATTTTCCGACGACACATCTAATTGTAATAGATCCTGTATTCTATTTGACATGTGGTCCAATTTTGCCTGAAAACGTTGTGCCTGCTTTTGAGATAGGCCACCTTCCTCACCTAGTTCCCGACATTGCTCGAAAATTTCTTCCGTCCTAGCAATAAGGGCCGGTACCTCTAACTGTGGCTTAATATGTTGTAAGTTCTTAATATCAACAGGAATAGTCAAATTATCCTTCAATATCTTGGTTAAATTTGGAACGGAATCGTCTGGATCCACTGTGATACCTCGGACTGATAATTCATAAAGAAGATCGGCTTTCAACAGAAACTCAAGTGGTACGTATGTTCGGTTACTCATGATGAATCGAGTTACAAAATTCTAAGTTAATAGAAAAATGAAAGTTGGGTTTCAGAAAAATAATGTCAATCAAGTTTCAAAATTTAAGTTAAGGCTTGAAAAATAACTGTTAGGTTTCGAAAAACCAATATCAATGAAATTAAGTTTCAGAAATAATACTAAGAGTAGAAATTGACTGTTAGGTTTCGGAAATCCAATATCAATGAAATCAAGTTTTCAAAATTTAAATTTAAAAATGAAAATGGCTATTAGGTTTCAGAAATAACACAATGAAATTAAATTCCAAAAATTTTAAATTAGGAATCTCAAATAACTGTTAAGTTTCTGAATTATAATATCAATGAAATTAATTTTCAGAATTTAAAGTAAAAATACCAAATAACTGTTAGGTTTCGGAAATCTAATATCACTGAAATTAAGTTTCAGAATTTATATTAAGCATAGAAAATGACTGTTAGGTTTGAGAAATCTAATATCAATGA
Organism: Ectobius pallidus; assembly: GCA_964059195.1. Classification (NCBI taxonomy): domain Eukaryota; kingdom Metazoa; phylum Arthropoda; class Insecta; order Blattodea; family Ectobiidae; genus Ectobius; species Ectobius pallidus. The sequence continues at coordinate 1,462,725 of CAXKWD010000016.1, forward strand.
AATCACGTTTCAAAATTTAAATAAAAATTTGAAAATGACTATTAGGGTTCAGAAATATGTCAATCAATTAAGTTTCAAAACTTCAGTAGAGAATGCCAAATCGTGGTTAAAGTAGAAGTATAATATCAGTGAGGTGAAATCTCAATAAGAATAGCCACACGATCCAGAACTCAAATTTACTCAAGGTATATTTAAGTTACTTCAAAATAATACAGCTATCATGAAAAATGAAAAATGGCTTAGTGAAAAATTCAAAAAGAAATCAAAAATTCTTAAAGTCCTCAGGGAGCAAAATTTTTATTTTTCAACTTTAAGTTAGGGTAGAACTAAGCAATGAAAAATCACTCGCATAACAAAGTTTGAAAAAGGGTAGCTTTAGCAAAATTTTGAAAGGTCAATGCTTTAGTAAATTTTGAAAAGTCAATGCCTTAGCAATTTTTTTTAAGTCAATGCCGTAGTAGTTTTGAAAAATCAATGCTGTAGCGATTTTGAAAAATCAATGCTTTAGCAAATTTTGAAGTCAATGCTGTAGCAATTTGAACAATCAATGCTATCACAAGTTTGAAAAACTGAACTACTCAACATGCCAGTAGCAAAATTGTACGTTAATATACTCCCAATATCATAATGCTTAATACAAAATAGGAAAAGCTGAACTACTATAAATGCCGGTACAAAATGCAGATCCAGCCTAACCTTAGGCACTGGATCAAAAATCTAAATGGTTGCAATACTGTTAAAAATTCCCAAAAAAATCCAAATTTGAAAAAGGCAATTCTCGAAAAATGTACTGAATGGAAAACAGAGCGCAAATTTAGAAAAATGGGGTCAAAAACCTAACTACGCTCTGCGATAGCACTTATTTTTGCCCCCCTCGGGCACAGTTACATATGTTGGAAGCTTAGGACATATGATTCGGTGAAGTAGACCTGGTTTCGACCATTCTAGCTAAATTAGTGACGCTACTGTGTAACATTCAAATGCTGGGCACCCATTATGACAAATGAACACTGGACAGATTAATATGATTTACTGGAAAGAGTTTTTTTTTTGAGTAAATATATATATATGGAAAGATATTTTCTGTAACAATTTTATTAACAGCTTTAACAAATTTAGAATTACAACATTGTAAGATAATATATTCTTTGTAGCTTTACCAATTTTAGAATTACAACATTGTAAGCTAAAATATTCGTTATAAGGACGACCTTTTATTTCTTGAAAATAACCTTGGGAATGACTAAGCATAAAACCTATATATATATTTTCTGTTTTCAACAGCAACCTTGAGCACGGGTGAAACAGCACAATAATTCTAAATACACCCCTTTTGAAGACCAACCCGTCTCTAGAAAAAATCCCCTAAAATCCCGACTACTTGCAAATCACTAAGTACTACACTTTCGAGAACACCCTGTACATAATGGCTAGTATTCCCCATGACTAGAAAACCCCAGTAATTCTTAGATTATCTATAACATCAAAGCATAGGGCAATCTCAATCTCTTAGTGGCGTCTGTGCTGAAAATACTACACGTAAAAACCCACTCTAATTCATGCTAAAGTCGGATGTCTGCCAAAGATACTGAATTACTGTTCGGAAATAGAATAGAATAGAAGTTACACAACGGACGGACGTGATATAATTGACTTCAAGAAAAACAGAATGAACAAGGCAAAGTTACATGAAATTTAGATGGTGTAGGCGTAATTTCAAAGATCCAAACTTAACCGGCAAATAATTTATTAAATAAAATATTTATGAAATGTTCAGAACGAAAATTTAGATAGCCGAAAAAGGATGAGCACTAAATAGATTTAAATTACTATTAGCATTGAAAAGAATATGCATAGGTCTCACCCAGCTTTGCCGTTGTCTTCAGACATCGTGTTGCACGGCAGCAACGCCCACCGAAACACTCAAACTCAAGTTACATGTTCTTGTCGCGTGCACTAGATCCCAACTGCCGGTCGCTTGTACCAGCCTCTACTCCCTAGCTTTCAACAGATGGCAGTGCAGTCTAGAAGCGCTTTTAAGAATTATCGAAAACCACGGTGTTTAGAGTGGGTCAAAAATTGATTTTACATTCTAAAGCTAAAAGCAGTTGGCAAAAATTACTGAAAGATTTTAATATAATCAAATGAGCCGTTTTTCACGGCTCAAACTCCCCTGTCTGCCCAAAATAAAGTCGAAGACTTTATTTCCCCAAATTTCGTTTGAGCTTGAATCTAATCCCTTTTTTCATTTTAATTTTTAACTGGATATCCTATCTTAGCACTCTGAAAAAAAAAACAACAAAACAAACACACAAAGCACAATCTTTAATCTTGCGACTGCCGAAATGTTTCCATGCCTTGCCCGATGCCCCACAGCAACTTCAGAAATGCACTTTCGCTCTCATTTCTTAGAAGAGTTCCATCCATCTTGAACCACTCCACTTATTTCCCCCGGGCGGGAGATAAACACCAACTGAAGAGAGAAGAAACCAAAAGCATGTCCAGGCGCACAGGAACTAAGGTCACACTTGACCACCACTTTAGCAGGAACCATCCAATCTGCACCCAACAGGCAGGATATCTGAGGGAGCCAACCAGGTCGAGCGGCATCCAGCTAGCAATCCCCATCACCAGGCAGAGCACGAAGAATCCCAGAGGCTTCGGCCAGAGATGAGAAGTACAGTTGAGGGTGAAACAACTTGTCTGAATCGGCGGTCACCATCGACCGTCCAAAGACTGGAACCATCAGAACTCAGGAGCTGCCAGACAGATCTTCAAAAACAGCAAAACTCCGAATCGACTATGTGCAGAGGTGTGGAAATCCAGGAGGGCATGCCGCCAAGGGACACAGAAAATAGGAGAAAACATCAGTGAATAGATGGAAAACAGCTTAGAAAAGACAGGAGTGAGGTAATGGTTTAAATTACCAGCTCATAGTAATTTTATGTGGTAATGGATCCTGCACAGTAATTTACTTCCAGCAGTTTTCAACTATGGCAACTTGACTACTGCATGTCACAGGAAGATAGCCTCTGCATCAATGCTTTACTGCACATCAATAGCTTAGGTGACTTTTTGCTAAATGCTTGCTCTTGAAGTAGGCTTCAGCTTTATCCAAAATGCATGACTGCTTGGGCAAATATGATACTGTTGATGTGTGATATCTTTTTGATGCCATCTTTAATTTTCTGTCACTGGAGCCACTAAGCATAGATTCTTCCAGAAGACCAATTGCATGGATACTACTGACAGCACGATTTCTTTGTTTAGACCTTTTGCTGTCTACCATACCATAGCATGAGTTCCATAAAACCAAATTTCCACCCTCCAAGACTCGGCTCTTCCTCCTAGAGAATTTGCTCCTTCCACTCTCCCAGCAGGCCTCTCAGCTTGTTGGTGCAACAGCATGTTTCTGCAACCCACACTGGAGCTCAGCAATGCGCCAACTCATAGGTGCTTCTCTTTTGATTACAGGAACCATTAACTCCAGACGTCTCCGGAGCAGGAACCACCAATGGGCCGGCACAAGACAGGACTCGGTCAGTCAACAAGGAGAAAAGAGAGGCGGAACACTCCCCCCATCTACATCCAGTTACCATTTCAGGCCGAAACACATGGCCTACTGACATCATCCTTGGGCAGAGCATAACCAAACTGCAACAATAAAATTCATACGCACAGTATACGTGCAACAAATACATGGCATGCACAATTTCACCATTAAGAGTAATATATTTATACTTTCCTCTTTTTTTTTTCTTTAATAAAAACAAATCCCAAACAGTGAGTTGAGATCCAGAGCATATTTATTCCCCGATTTTCCCGAACAAAGAAATCACGTTCTCCAACTTTCCTGAACGTAGCCTAAAATCTGAATAAATCCCATTTTAAATTTACTTCAAGGCATTCACTAATAGCACAAAATGGAAAAAGCTAAGGAATTTAATTTGGGGTCCCAAAAAATAAAGAAACAAAAGATTGACGTCTAGGGAATTCTTCACGAACTGCAACCCGACAACGGAACAAAATCGAAACGTCCAGCTCAGTGGCTTCCGGAAGTACCAGTGAGCTGCCCACCCCGAAATATCTTAAAACGCAACCTTCTTACAGGAATTAGCAGAAGAACTTCAAAACGTATTCGTGGATCTATCCTTCCTCCCAGCAAGAAGTAAGAGGGAGCCCAAAATACCAAGCAAAACCCTACATTGAATTAAGTAAACTTTAGCAAAATTATAGTTTAAATCAAACCCTTTCCATAATGCCAAAACCCAATTTTGGTTTTATGATATTACCCCAAAATTAGCGATAAGCCATAACACTGATCCAAATATTAAAAATTTTGAATACAGCTAAAAAAACAACACAAATTCTTCTTCAAAATTTTAATAGAATATCCAGGGCAGATGCTAAGTCACTTTTATTTCACTCCCTTTGTTAAGAACCTAACAACTTCATGCAATGAGTGGTCGCTAAAATTCTCTAACTTGGCTAGTAATTTACCAAGCGGATGGAGTAATTTGGCAAAATCATTATACCTTTCAGCACCCCCATTGTGAACACTGTACACAGGAGACTGTTGAGTTTCTTTAATCATTGGCAAAAAATGTTTTAGGCGAAATTCCAAAACCTCTCATTACATTCCCAGCTACTTTATATCTAATTTTGTCTTTTTCCAAAGAAATCTCCTGGACAAGTATCCAAAGCAATTTACTATTTTCCGACGACACATCTAATTGTAATAGATCCTGTATTCTATTTGACATGTGGTCCAATTTTGCCTGAAAACGTTGTGCCTGTTTTTGAGATAGGCCACCTTCCTCACCTAGTTCCCGACATTGCTCGAAAATTTCTTCCGTCCTAGCAATAAGGGCCGGTACCTCTAACTGTGGCTTAATATGTTGTAAGTTCTTAATATCAACAGGAATAGTCAAATTATCCTTCAATATCTTGGTTAAATTTGGAACGGAATCGTCTGGATCCACTGTGATACCTCGGACTGATAATTCATAAAGAAGATCGGCTTTCAACAGAAACTCAAGTGGTACGTATGTTCGGTTACTCATGATGAATCGAGTTACAAAATTTTAAGTCAATAGAAAAATGAAAGTTGGGTTTCAGAAAAATAATGTCAATTAAGTTTCAAAATTTAAGTTAAGGCTTGAAAAATAACTGTTAGGTTTCGAAAAACCAATATCAATGAAATTAAGTTTCAGAAATAATACTAAGAGTAGAAATTGACTGTTAGGTTTCGGAAATCCAATATCAATGAAATCAAGTTTTCAAAATTTAAATTTAAAAATGAAAATGGCTATTAGGTTTCAGAAATAACACAATGAAATTAAATTCCAAAAATTTTAAATTAGGAATCTCAAATAACTGTTAAGTTTCTGAATTATAATATCAATGAAATTAATTTTCAGAATTTAAAGTAAAAATACCAAATAACTGTTAGGTTTCGGAAATCTAATATCACTGAAATTAAGTTTCAGAATTTATATTAAGCATAGAAAATTACTGTTAGGTTTGAGAAATCTAATATCAATGAAATCACGTTTCAAAATTTAAATAAAAATTTGAAAATGACTATTAGGTTTCAGAAATATGTCAATCAATTAAGTTTCAAAACTTCAGTAGAGAATGCCAAATCGTGGTTAAAGTAGAAGTATAATATCAGTGAGGTGAAATCTCAATAAGAATAGCCACACGATCCAGAACTCCAAAATTTACTCAAGGTATATTTAAGTTACTTCAAAATAATACAGCTATCATGAAGCATGAAAAATGGCTTAGTGAAAAATTCAAAAAGAAATCCAAAATTCTTAAAGTCCTCAGGGAGCAAATTTTTTTTTTTAACTTTAAGTTAGGGTAGAACTAAGCATTGAAAAATCACTCGCATAACAAAGTTTGAAAAAGGGTAGCTTTAGCAAAATTTTGAAAGGTCAATGCTTTAGTAAATTTTGAAAAGTCAATGCCTTAGCAATTTTTTTTAAGTCAATGCCGTAGTAGTTTTGAAAAATCAATGCTGTAGCGATTTTGAAAAATCAATGCTTTAGCAAATTTTGAAAAGTCAATGCTGTAGCAATTTGAACAATCAATGCTATCACAAGTTTGAAAAACTGAACTACTCAACATGCCAGTAGCAAAATTGTACGTTAATATACTCCCAATATCACAATGCTTAATACAAAATAGGAAAAGCTGAACTACTATAAATGCCGGTACAAAATGCAGATCCAGCCTAACCTTAGGCACTGGATCAAAAATCTAAATGGTTGCAAAATCTGTTAAAAATTCCCCAAAAAATCCAAATTTGAATAAGGCAATTCTCGAAAAATGTACTGAATGGAAAACAGCGCAAATTTAGAAAAATGGGGTCAAAAACCTAACTACGCTCTGCGATAGCACTTATTTTTGCCCCCCTCGGGCACAGTTACATATGTTGGAAGCTTAGGACATATGATTCGGTGAAGTAGACCTGGTTTCGACCATTCTAGCTAAATTAGTGACGCTACTGTGTAACATTCAAATGCTGGGCACCCATTATGACAAATGAACACTGGACAGATTAATATGATTTACTGGAAAGAGTTTTTTTTTGAGTAAATATATATATATGGAAAGATATTTTCTGTAACAATTTTATTAACAGCTTTAACAAATTTAGAATTACAACATTGTAAGATAATATATTCTTTGTAGCTTTACCAATTTTAGAATTACAACATTGTAAGCTAAAATATTCTTTATAAGGACGACCTTTTATTTCTTTAAAATAACCTTGGGAATGACTAAGCATAAAAGCTATATATATATTTTCTGTTTTCAACAGCAACCTTGAGCACGGGTGAAACAGCACAATAATTCTAAATACACCCCTTTTGAAGACCAACCCGTCTCTAGAAAAAATCCCCTAAAATCCCGACTACTTGCAAATCACTAAGTACTACACTTTCGAGAACACCCTGTACATAATGGCTAGTATTCCCCATGACTAGAAAACCCCAGTAATTCTTAGATTATCTATGACATCAAAGCATAGGGCAATCTCAATCTCTTAATGGCGTCTGTGCTGAAAATACTACACGTAAAAACCCACTCTAATTCATGCTAAAGTCGGATGTCTGCCAAAGATACTGAATTACTGTTCGGAAATAGAATAGAATAGAAGTTACACAACGGACGGACGTGATATAATTGACTTCAAGAAAAACAGAATGAACAAAGCAAAATTACATGAAATTTAGATGGTGTAGGCGTAATTTCAAAGATCCAAACTTAACCGGCAAATAATTTATTAAATAAAATATTTATGAAATGTTCAGAACGAAAATTTAGATAGCCGAAAAAGGATGAGCACTAAATAGATTTAAATTACTATTAGCATTGAAAAGAATATGGATAGGTCTCACCCAGCTTTGCCGTTGTCTTCAGACATCGTGTTGCACGGCAGCAACGCCCACCGAAACACTCAAACTCAAGTTACATGTTCTTGTCGCGTGCACTAGATCCCAACTGCCGGTCGCTTGTACCAGCCTCTACTCCCTAGCTTTCAACAGATGGCAGTGCAGTCTAGAAGCGCTTTTAAGAATTATCGAAAACCACGGTGTTTAGAGTGGGTCAAAAATTGATTTTACATTCTAAAGCTAAAAGCAGTTGGCAAAAATTACTGAAAGATTTTAATATAATCAAATGAGCCGTTTTTCACGGCTCAAACTCCCCTGTCTGCCCAAAATAAAGTCGAAGACTTTATTTCCCCAAATTTCGTTTGAGCTTGAATCTAATCCCTTTTTTCATTTTAATTTTTAACTGGATATCCTATCTTAGCACTCTGAAAAAAAAAACAACAACAAAACAAACACACAAAGCACAATCTTTAATCTTGCGACTGCCGAAATGTTTCCATGCCTTGCCCGATGCCCCACAGCAACTTCAGAAATGCACTTTCGCTCTCATTTCTTAGAAGAGTTCCATCCATCTTGAACCACTCCACTTATTTCCCCCCGGGCGGGAGATAAACACCAACTGAAGAGAGAAGAAACCAAAAGCATGTCCAGGCGCACAGGAACTGAGGTCACACTTGACCACCACTTTAGCAGGAACCATCCAATCTGCACCCAACAGGCAGGATATCTGAGGGAGCCAACCAGGTCGAGCGGCATCCAGCTAGCAATCCCCATCACCAGGCAGAGCACGAAGAATCCCAGAGGCTTCGGCCAGAGATGAGAAGTACAGTTGAGGGTGAAACAACTTGTCTGAATCGGCGGTCACCATCGACCGTCCAAAGACTGGAACCATCAGAACTCAGGAGCTGCCAGACAGATCTTCAAAAACAGCAAAACTCCGAATCGACTATGTGCAGAGGTGTGGAAATCCAGGAGGGCATGCCGCCAAGGGACACAGAAAATAGGAGAAAACATCAGTGAATAGATGGAAAACAGCTTAGAAAAGACAGGAGTGAGGTAATGGTTTAAATTACCAGCTCATAGTAATTTTATGTGGTAATGGATCCTGCACAGTAAGTTACTTCCAGCAGTTTTCAACTATGGCAACTTGACTACTGCATGTCACAGGAAGATAGCCTCTGCATCAATGCTTTACTGCACATCAATAGCTTAGGTGACTTTTTGCTAAATGCTTGCTCTTGAAGTAGGCTTCAGCTTTATCCAAAATGCATGACTGCTTGGGCAAATATGATACTGTTGATGTGTGATATCTTTTTGATGCCATCTTTAATTTTCTGTCACTGGAGCCACTATGCATAGATTCTTCCAGAAGACCAATTGCATGGATACTACTGACAGCACGATTTCTTTGTTTAGACCTTTTGCTGTCTACCATACCATAGCATGAGTTCCATAAAACCAAATTTCCACCCTCCAAGGCTCGGCTCTTCCTCCTAGAGAATTTGCTCCTTCCACTCTCCCAGCAGGCCTCTCAGCTTGTTGGTGCAACAGCATGTTTCTGCAACCCACACTGGAGCTCAGCAATGCGCCAACTCATAGGTGCTTCTCTTTTGATTACAGGAACCATTAACTCCAGACGTCTCCGGAGCAGGAACCACCAATGGGCCGGCACAAGACAGGACTCGGTCAGTCAACAAGGAGAAAAGAGAGGCGGAACACTCCCCCCATCTACATCCAGTTACCATTTCAGGCCGAAACACATGGCCTACTGACATCATCCTTGGGCAGAGCATAACCAAACTGCAACAATAAAATTCATACGCACAGTATACGTGCAACAAATACATGGCATGCACAATTTCACCATTAAGAGTAATATATTTATACTTTCCTCTTTTTTTTTCTTTAATAAAAACAAATCCCAAACAGTGAGTTGAGATCCAGAGCATATTTATTCCCCGATTTTCCCGAACAAAGAAATCACGTTCTCCAACTTTCCTGAACGTAGCCTAAAATCTGAATAAATCCCATTTTAAATTTACTTCAAGGCATTCACTAATATCACAAAATGGAAAAAGCTAAGGAATTTAATTTGGGGTCCCAAAAAATAAAGAAACAAAAGATTGACGTCTAGGGAATTCTTCACGAACTGCAACCCGACAACGGAACAAAATCGAAACGTCCAGCTCAGTGGCTTCCGGAAGTACCAGTGAGCTGCCCACCCCGAAATATCTTAAAACGCAACCTTCTTACAGGAATTAGCAGAAGAACTTCAAAACGTATTCGTGGATCTATCCTTCCTCCCAGCAAGAAGTAAGAGGGAGCCCAAAATACCAAGCAAAACCCTACATTGAATTAAGTAAACTTTAGCAAAATTATAGTTTAAATCAAACCCTTTCCATAATGCCAAAACCCAATTTTGGTTTTATGATATTACCCCAAAAATAGCGATAAGCCATAACACTGATCCAAATATTAAAAATTTTGAATACAGCTAAAGAAACAACACAAATTCTTCTTCAAAATTTTAATAGAATATCCAGGGCAGATGCTAAGTCACTTTTATTTCACTCCCTTTGTTAAGAACCTAACAACTTCATGCAATGAGTGGTCGCTAAAATTCTCTAACTTGGCTAGTAATTTACCAAGCGGATGGAGTAATTTGGCAAAATCATTATACCTTTCAGCACCCCCATTGTGAACACTGTACACAGGAGACTGTTGAGTTTCTTTAATCATTGGCAAAAAATGTTTTAGGCGAAATTCCAAAACCTCTCATTACATTCCCAGCTACTTTATATCTAATTTTGTCTTTTTCCAAAGAAATCTCCTGGACAAGTATCCAAAGCAATTTACTATTTTCCGACGACACATCTAATTGTAATAGATCCTGTATTCTATTTGACATGTGGTCCAATTTTGCCTGAAAACGTTGTGCCTGTTTTTGAGATAGGCCACCTTCCTCACCTAGTTCCCGACATTGCTCGAAAATTTCTTCCGTCCTAGCAATAAGGGCCGGTACCTCTAACTGTGGCTTAATATGTTGTAAGTTCTTAATATCAACAGGAATAGTCAAATTATCCTTCAATATCTTGGTTAAATTTGGAACGGAATCGTCTGGATCCACTGTGATACCTCGGACTGATAATTCATAAAGAAGATCGGCTTTCAACAGAAACTCAAGTGGTACGTATGTTCGGTTACTCATGATGAATCGAGTTACAAAATTTTAAGTCAATAGAAAAATGAAAGTTGGGTTTCAGAAAAATAATGTCAATTAAGTTTCAAAATTTAAGTTAAGGCTTGAAAAATAACTGTTAGGTTTCGAAAAACCAATATCAATGAAATTAAGTTTCAGAAATAATACTAAGAGTAGAAATTGACTGTTAGGTTTCGGAAATCCAATATCAATGAAATCAAGTTTTCAAAATTTAAATTTAAAAATGAAAATGGCTATTAGGTTTCAGAAATAACACAATGAAATTAAATTCCAAAAATTTTAAATTAGGAATCTCAAATAACTGTTAAGTTTCTGAATTATAATATCAATGAAATTAATTTTCAGAATTTAAAGTAAAAATACCAAATAACTGTTAGGTTTCGGAAATCTAATATCACTGAAATTAAGTTTCAGAATTTATATTAAGCATAGAAAATTACTGTTAGGTTTGAGAAATCTAATATCAATGAAATCACGTTTCAAAATTTAAATAAAAATTTGAAAATGACTATTAGGTTTCAGAAATATGTCAATCAATTAAGTTTCAAAACTTCAGTAGAGAATGCCAAATCGTGGTTAAAGTAGAAGTATAATATCAGTGAGGTGAAATCTCAATAAGAATAGCCACACGATCCAGAACTCCAAAATTTACTCAAGGTATATTTAAGTTACTTCAAAATAATACAGCTATCATGAAGCATGAAAAATGGCTTAGTGAAAAATTCAAAAAGAAATCCAAAATTCTTAAAGTCCTCAGGGAGCAAATTTTTTTTTTTAACTTTAAGTTAGGGTAGAACTAAGCATTGAAAAATCACTCGCATAACAAAGTTTGAAAAAGGGTAGCTTTAGCAAAATTTTGAAAGGTCAATGCTTTAGTAAATTTTGAAAAGTCAATGCCTTAGCAATTTTTTTTAAGTCAATGCCGTAGTAGTTTTGAAAAATCAATGCTGTAGCGATTTTGAAAAATCAATGCTTTAGCAAATTTTGAAAAGTCAATGCTGTAGCAATTTGAACAATCAATGCTATCACAAGTTTGAAAAACTGAACTACTCAACATGCCAGTAGCAAAATTGTACGTTAATATACTCCCAATATCACAATGCTTAATACAAAATAGGAAAAGCTGAACTACTATAAATGCCGGTACAAAATGCAGATCCAGCCTAACCTTAGGCACTGGATCAAAAATCTAAATGGTTGCAAAATCTGTTAAAAATTCCCCAAAAAATCCAAATTTGAATAAGGCAATTCTCGAAAAATGTACTGAATGGAAAACAGCGCAAATTTAGAAAAATGGGGTCAAAAACCTGTAACGACGCAAATAGCGACGTGCATAATCAACGATAGGAGACCATTCCTAAACAAAGGAAGGGTTGGGGGACCGCAACTAATCGATATTGAACATTTTCATGATTATCGATACTGCCCTGAATTTTATTTGAATTACAGAAAAGGAGAGGTGCGCATGCGTCGACGGTGAATCGACGAGGGAGACGTGCGGAACCTGAAAGACGGTTAGGAGTACGTGCCTGACCACGAGAGAGAGAAGTTGAAAAGGCAGAAGGGAGAAGACGAGATTGGGATGTGTGACAGCGGTAGAGGCGGTCTGGCATAATGGTGTGTCAGACTTTCATCTAAAGGAAATTCTGGTTGTGAACTTCCTTGACACGGCTATATGGAGATAGTCATTAATCAGAAGAATACACCAAGTCGGCCAGTACGAGACACCGCTACAGCGAACATCAGCTGTGAGAGTGAGTCGTGACTGCTCGCTCTGAATAAGAGCAGATATGGACATCAGGAAGTAATGGAAGACAACTCAGGATCGGAGGATAAGTTGGACATCACTGGTTGAGTATAATCGTCTAGACTTTTTTTCTTATTGTTTGGGGAGTGAGAAAATTGAGATATCCTTTTTTTTTTGTAAGGATGGTTTCTAAGTCATGTATGGCGATTAGACACCGTATGGAATAATAGAATAGAATAGAATAGAAACATAGAAGTGAGAATTCTAGAAGTAAAGTGATGAAATCCAGTAATCCAACTATTTTCTATTTCTGGTCTAAATTAATTATAAAAGAGCAGTCAAGAGCCTAACAACTGAATGCCAAAGATAAATCTCTTCACTTTAGGTTTTTTTTGGGTGATTGTCCCACGAATGAATACATAGCTAGGGGCAATTGGTGATGCTCATATAAACTTTGTTATTTTTGAGACAGGACGCGAGGGGAGTAAGGAAGAAAGGTAATTAAGGGGCATGCTTAGTACTTCTTACGAGGGCCCCTCCCTCTTGGGTTTCTTTCAGGTGACGGGTGACTATCTATAAATAGATTTCATGCTGGCCTGTAGTGTTAAGTTATTTTTTTATAGAGATTTATCTACAAGCGAAAGTGTATGGAATATGGTAGAGGGGGATAAGAAGTGGAAAGATTGAAGGGCAAAAGAAGGCCTACGAGTGGTAGTGCAGTAGGTGTGTACCATTGGAAGATTTACATGTTAGGGTAGAAGTAGAAGTCACTACAGGGGTTATAGAGAAGCTTACTAATCTGGGCGTGAATTAGTTTCAGTTAGAATTCTAGGGAATTTAGAGACAAAAGAAGATTGGGTGCCCATGCTGAAGAGTAGTAACTTAAGAAGTAGGAAAACTAGAATAACCACCAAGTGAATTAAATCAATGGTATAAGCTGAAGGGAACTCTACTTAAAGAAAGAAAGGGGTTAAAAGATAACAGCTGATGACTGGTCAGGTTAGAAAGAGGAGAGTGAGTTGAAAGATAATAACAAATGATTGGTTAGGTTAGAAAGAGGAGAATAGGTAATTACGAGTAGTGTACTGATGATAAGTAGTTTATTAACAAGTACTAGAGATTGTAAGGGTGAGGTGAGGGAACGCCGGAAGTATCCCGAATCAAACAAATAAAATCTGGTAGTAGGCAAGGCCTATACCAGTACATATAAAGAAAAGAAATTTATGAGAGATTGTGAAAGCCATCGATGTTGGAGGCGAACAACGGCCCCACGTGCCTCTAGGAGAGAGTGTCAGGGACCTCTGACATCGATTTACAAAATTTTATTTTTGTTTGCGGCCCATTAATATTTTCCCGGTTGCAGGAGAGGAGTCAGATTGTTTGTAACTCAAGATCTAGACGCCGCTCCTGTATCGGTGGTCTATCGCCACAGTCACTCTGTAGGTATAGGCCTAAACTTCTATTTCTTTCTTCATGAGACTGTCTTTCCTATCTATCTTTAAATACAATTCTTCATGGACTAAGATGACTAGTAGACTCGTATAGGAGACATAGGTGGGATTATTGAATGTAATCTGTAGAGTTAAGGACTGGATTATAAATTGAAAACCTTTATTTATTCTAAAGAGAAAAAAAGGGGGTATAATATATATATTGAAACATCTTGAAGTTGCAAATGTAAGTGACTATACAAGTTAATAGTAAATAATACGAGACGTTCTAGTAGATACCTGGAAACAAAAAAAAAAGAAAGAAGGTTAAAATAATTAATTAGGAATTTGTTATTGTTGAACAGAGAACGTACTTATACAGTTAAAATTGGGTATACTAACCTTGAAAAATTAAGTACTATCCTACCAATAAAAGTGTTGAATGGTTAATGTAGTGTAAATGTAATTTATTGTATATAAGATTGTTATTGTTGAAAGAAAAGAAAAAAAAAATATAATAAATTAAATAAATTATGGTTATAGTTATGCAAAGTAAATTAACGTGAAGTTCAGATTTTTGACCCTTATCCTTGTAATGGTTTGAGAGTCGCTGATTTTTTGGGCTAAGTTATATACCTTGGTAGTGAGTATTAAAAAAAAAAAAAAAAGGAGAAAAAGAAGAAGCAAAATAATAAAAGAAAGGTAAATCCGAACCCAACTCCCGTCTCCACTGTTAATTTAAAAGCTAGTCGAGGGGCATGTAGGTACATAGCCTGTGTATCTATAATTTAATTTGTGTCTGGGCTGATACATAACAAAAAGAAAAGAGGAAGCGTATTGATGATGGCGCCCGTTAATATAAATTTTCATCAATATTATCAAGACTGGGTAAATTGTTAAAAGAAAGAGAAAGTAGACTGAGAGTAGGAAATTTGCAATCACCCGGTGACAGAGGTAGTTGTACTGAGTGTTGGAATGTGGACTATGCAGGCAGTGTTATGATGACACGACAGGTGCATGAGTGACCTTGTTTTGTAGGAGTTCAGTAAACTTATATACTACGATTAAGAATAATCACATATTAGTCGTCACAGATTTTGGCTAAGAATTTTGGCGAAGATTTAATCCAAGAAGTTAGGGAACTTTATAGCATAAAGTAAGAAAGCCCGTCACAAATTTTGGCGCCCATATCGTGGGGCGAGTTGTGTTAACATCACATATTTTGATAGCCCATACCGTGGGGCGATAGTTTGTTAATTTGTAACGTGTGGGGCGATAGTTTGTTAATTTATGACCAAAATATCGTGAAGTTCAGTCTTCACATATTTTGTCGCCCATAGCGTGGAGCTTGATATAAGAAAAGAAAATAAACATTAATCAGTTAGAATTGGAAACTTGAAATACGAGTCATCATATATTTTGGAGCCCATAGCGTGGGGTGAGTTGTGTTGAAATCACAAAGTTTGATATCCTAACGTGAGGCGAGATAGTGTTAAAAGAATTTCGGGAGTTAGGTTAGTATAACTGAAATTTATTCTCAAAAAAAAAAAAAATAATAATAATAATAATAATAATAATAATAACATATTTTTGGGAAAAGAATAATGACTATTGACAAGTAAGGACTTCTATAGATGACTAAGACAGACGACTGAACTATTGTGTTCTAATCTTTTTTTTTCAGTGGTATTGTTAATATATAAATATGGCTACTTATGTCGATCCATATGCGCAAATAAGAGCAGCTGAGTTAACCCAAGCTATTAGGAAGTTGAGGAAGGCGGATTTAGAGGCAGAATGTGATAGAGTAAAGTTACCGACCACAGGTACAAGGGATGAGTTAAGACAACGCTTGTTAGATTATGCCCGCAAGAACCCTCAGTCATTTCAAGTGTTAATTACGGCTTTTGCTCTGAGTCAGGAAGTTTTGGAAGAAGATTTAGTTGAACATAATATAACGGTTCCACAAGATTCATATGGAGATGTAGTGTATACATGGGTTAAGTTAATGCGTAGGAAGGCCATGGCGGTAGCTGATTCGGAAGAAGTTGTACCAGTAATACCATCGTTTACAATTCAGTTAGAGCCGCATAAACCAAATACTTTGGATCTGGTTCGTAAATGGAACATTAAATTCAAACCTGGGGATAGTATTTACTTATTTTTGGAGAGATTGGAAGATTTAAAACAAAGTTCTAAGTTACAGGGTGTAGAGTTATTGTCAGTATTACCCGAAATTTTACAAGATTCAGCTTTACTTTGGTACAGGAACAGATTAACAGATTGGCCTACATGGGAAGCTTTTTTGAAAGAATTTAGAGAATATTACTTGCCTGTTGATGAGGAAGACTCGCTTTTGGATGAGATTAGACAGAGAACGCAAGGTCCTAAAGAATCGATTTTTGATTATGTTAATGCTATTCAAACGTTAATGAGGAGGCTGAGTACTCCAATGAGTCCTCAACAAATGATGAAGAATGTTATCAAAAATTTGCGTCCTGACGTAAAATTGTACATTAGACCTGCAGAGATTCAAACTATAACAGATTTAATACGTGTAGGTAGACAGTATGAACAAATATTGTTAGATTCTGAGAGATATATTCCTCCTCCAACGCAGGTTAGAGCTACAATTAAAGAAACGGCTTATAAACCTCAGAGACAAGTTGTTATACCTTCAGTTCATACAGCGCTAGGAATTCAGGGAAAACAGGAACTTCCATCGTCCGAGTTACAAAAGAAACCCAATGTTAGTTTTTCTGCAAAGACGTGGGACAAAGAACGAAATTCAAGTCATGTAAATGATTCCAGAATAGTTAAAGTAATAGAAAATAAAGAGAGACAGGATGAGTCGAGGGATAATGGTAAAAACGCCACTTCGCGTTTTTCAAATAACCAGCGATGTTGGAACTGTGATAAAACAGGACATAGACAATTCGAGTGTAAGGCACCTCGTAGAGTTACTCCACGCACTACGATTAAATGTTATAATTGTAATAAGCTTGGACATAGGTCTATTGATTGTAGGATGCCCCAAGAAAGAAAAGTTAGGCCTACAAATCCCTTATGACAATTAACTAAAAATCAGGCTTGTGTGATGTTAAATATAAATCCTACAGATTTAGTTAATGGAGATAGATGTTTTGTTGAAATTTTGCTGGAGGATATTACATTTATTGCTTTAATAGATTCCGGTTCAGATAAAACTTATGTGGGAGAGAAGGGTGATTTTTTGTGTAAAATGTTAGATTTAGCAGTAGAAGAATCTGAAGTTAGGGTGGTGCAACTAGCAGATAAAACTTATAGTTCTATAACAGGAGAGAGAACTTTTGAGATGAAATTGCAGGACAGGATTTTTCCGATAAAATGTAAAATTATGCCAAATTTAGCAGTAGATATGATTCTGGGCATGGACGTTTTGAAACAAATTGGGTTAGTAGTAGATTTGCAAGATGGGACTTGGTATTTCAAAGATGAACCAGCAAAAATTTTTCAATTTGTTAAGGCTATAGATTTAAAAGAAGAAGATCAACTACATAATATTCTTACCTTACCTACACCTCAGGAAAGGGACAGATTGAATGTGTTTTTGGAAAATCAGTTACAGAAATTTGATCAGTGTACTGGACTTACCGATATGATTTCTCATGTTATTGATACAGGCGATGCAAAACCTATAAAACAAAGATATTATCCAGTATCACCCATTTTGGAAAAAGTTATACACGCGGAAATAGATAAAATGTTATTGGAAAAAGTTATAGAGCCTTCAAATTCACCTTGGTCGTCTCCGGTAGTTATGGTAAAGAAACCAGATAGAACATGGAGGTTCTGCGTAGATTTCAGAAAAGTAAACAATTGTACTAAAAGAGATAGTTATCCTTTGCCATACATTGAACATGTTTTGAGTAAATTACGACATGCTAGGTATATCAGTACAATAGATTTGAAAAATGGGTATTGGCAAGTTCCATTAGATGAAGCAAGTAAAGAAAAAACAGCATTTACCGTACCTGGTAGAGGATTGTATCAGTTTCGAGTTATGCCTTTTGGAATCCATAACGCACCAGCCTCGTTTCAAAGATTAGTTGATACTATATTAAGAGAAGAGATAGGAGAGAAATGCTTTTGTTATTTGGATGATATAGTACTTATTAGTGAGACGTTTGAAGAACATTTGTCCTTGTTAGAAAAAGTTTTAGAGAAATTAAGAAAAGCTAACCTGAAAATTAATAGGGAAAAATCAAAATTTTGCAGAAGTGAATTAAAATATTTGGGTCATATCATTACTCCATTAGGAATTGCTGTAGATTCAGATAAAATCTCGTGTATCCTTGAGTATCCAGCCCCTACAAAAGTCAAGGAAGTACGAGCATTTTTAGGATTGGCTTCTTGGTACCGACGATTCATTCCATTTTTTTCTGAAGTTGTAAAGCCCCTCACTGCACTTCTGAAAAAGAATCAGAAATGGCGTTGGACTAAGGAATGTCAGGAATCTTTTGATGAATTAAAATCGAAATTATCTAGTAGTCCTATATTAACTTGTCCGGATTATACTAAACCCCTAGTGCTACAGACCGACGCTAGTTTTTCAGGACTAGGAGCAGCATTAATTCAGCCAGGAGAGGAAGGAGAGGAAAAAGTAATAGCTTATGCTAGTAGAACTTTAACAGTAGGTGAGCAAAAATGGGCAATAGTCGAGAAAGAATTGTTAGCTATATTGTGGGCAGTTCAAAAGTTTCGTCCTTATTTGGAAGGTTATCATTTTAAAGTATATACTGATCACTTTGCTCTGAAATGGTTAAACACATTACAGAATCCGACCGGACGATTAGCTAGGTGGAGTTTATTGCTCCAGGAGTATGATTTTGAAGTAATACATAGGCCTGGTAGATTACAAAAAGTTCCGGATGCTTTATCTAGAATACACGAAGGGAAAGTTCAAGAGAAAACGGTAGAGGAAGAATTTTGCCTTTTGTTAACTAATAACTCTGAAGTAGTCGAATGGGAAAATATACAAGATGCTTGGTATATTAAGCGGAAAGAGCAAGTACAAAGTAAACCTAAATTTTGGCCAGACTGGAAGGTCATAGGTGAGAAGTTGTACCATTTAAGATTAGATCAGTTAGAACAAACTTTAGAGGGAACAGTGAATAGGTGGAAATTAGTTATTCCGCAAGATTATAGGATTAAAGTATTACAGGAATGTCATGATGCACCTACTGCAGGACATATGGGGATAGCTAAAACTTTCTTTAGAATAGCCAACAAGTATTATTGGCCGGGAATGTTTAGAGATGTTGCTAAGTATGTTACTGCTTGTGAAATATGTCAGAGACAGAAGGTGTTACAAACGGCTCAAGCAGGACCAATGCATTTTTACCAGAAAGAGAAACCTTGGATGACTGTAGCTACAGATTTGTTGGGACCTTACCCACGTTCCAAAAAAGGGAACCGATATGTGATTGTATTTCAGGACACCTTTACCAAGTATGTAGAATGTAAAGCGTTAAGGAAAGCAACCAGTAGAGCAGTTACGGAAGCATTTTATGAATTGATTATCCTTAAATGGGGAATTCCGGGATATTTGCTGATGGATAATGGACCGCAATACACTAGTAAATTAATGCGAGAGATAGCTAAAGCTTTTAATATAACTCCTTGTTATTTACCTGTATATTCGCCACAAGGAAATCCAGTAGAAAGAGTCAATAGAGTATTGAAAACAATGATTTCTAGTTATATTCAAAAGGATCAGACAGTTTGGGATGTGTATTTGAGAGAATTTAATTTTGCTATAAATACGGCTAAGCATAGTTCCACTGGATGCACTCCTTATATGCTAAATTATGGGAAGGAGCCTGAAATTATCAGTAGGATTGAAAAGGTGGAAAACCAACCGATTTATAAAGAAATTCCAAAACTTTGGGTGGAGAGACTCAATAAATTGAAAACGGTACGTTTAATGGTTAGACATAACTTAGAAACCGCCTATAAGAATTCGAGTCATTATTATAATCTTCGGAGGAGAGAGGTGAGATTTCGTCCAGGAGATCTAGTGTTAAGAAGAAACTTTAAATTAAGTGATGCCTCACAAGCTTATACAGCAGGTTTAAGTGCAAAGTTTGTCGGGCCCTATATTATAAAGAAAAAGTTCAGTGAAAATAGCTACGAACTGACAAACCGTTTTGGTAAAAAGTTGGGGAAGTGGCACGTCAAAGACTTGAAACCCTTTGTTCCTGGATAAACATTCTTTAAGGCTGGTAAAAGAGACACGCACAAAAAAAAAAAAAAAAAAAAAAAGTGACCTGTGTCAACATTATTTTTTTTTATGGTGAGTGCGGGAAGAATGTAACGACGCAAATAGCGACGTGCATAATCAACGATAGGAGACCATTCCTAAACAAAGGAAGGGTTGGGGGACCGCAACTAATCGATATTGAACATTTTCATGATTATCGATACTGCCCTGAATTTTATTTGAATTACAGAAAAGGAGAGGTGCGCATGCGTCGACGGTGAATCGACGAGGGAGACGTGCGGAACCTGAAAGACGGTTAGGAGTACGTGCCTGACCACGAGAGAGAGAAGTTGAAAAGGCAGAAGGGAGAAGACGAGATTGGGATGTGTGACAGCGGTAGAGGCGGTCTGGCATAATGGTGTGTCAGACTTTCATCTAAAGGAAATTCTGGTTGTGAACTTCCTTGACACGGCTATATGGAGATAGTCATTAATCAGAAGAATACACCAAGTCGGCCAGTACGAGACACCGCTACAGCGAACATCAGCTGTGAGAGTGAGTCGTGACTGCTCGCTCTGAATAAGAGCAGATATGGACATCAGGAAGTAATGGAAGACAACTCAGGATCGGAGGATAAGTTGGACATCACTGGTTGAGTATAATCGTCTAGACTTTTTTTCTTATTGTTTGGGGAGTGAGAAAATTGAGATATCCTTTTTTTTTTGTAAGGATGGTTTCTAAGTCATGTATGGCGATTAGACACCGTATGGAATAATAGAATAGAATAGAATAGAAACATAGAAGTGAGAATTCTAGAAGTAAAGTGATGAAATCCAGTAATCCAACTATTTTCTATTTCTGGTCTAAATTAATTATAAAAGAGCAGTCAAGAGCCTAACAACTGAATGCCAAAGATAAATCTCTTCACTTTAGGTTTTTTTTGGGTGATTGTCCCACGAATGAATACATAGCTAGGGGCAATTGGTGATGCTCATATAAACTTTGTTATTTTTGAGACAGGACGCGAGGGGAGTAAGGAAGAAAGGTAATTAAGGGGCATGCTTAGTACTTCTTACGAGGGCCCCTCCCTCTTGGGTTTCTTTCAGGTGACGGGTGACTATCTATAAATAGATTTCATGCTGGCCTGTAGTGTTAAGTTATTTTTTTATAGAGATTTATCTACAAGCGAAAGTGTATGGAATATGGTAGAGGGGGATAAGAAGTGGAAAGATTGAAGGGCAAAAGAAGGCCTACGAGTGGTAGTGCAGTAGGTGTGTACCATTGGAAGATTTACATGTTAGGGTAGAAGTAGAAGTCACTACAGGGGTTATAGAGAAGCTTACTAATCTGGGCGTGAATTAGTTTCAGTTAGAATTCTAGGGAATTTAGAGACAAAAGAAGATTGGGTGCCCATGCTGAAGAGTAGTAACTTAAGAAGTAGGAAAACTAGAATAACCACCAAGTGAATTAAATCAATGGTATAAGCTGAAGGGAACTCTACTTAAAGAAAGAAAGGGGTTAAAAGATAACAGCTGATGACTGGTCAGGTTAGAAAGAGGAGAGTGAGTTGAAAGATAATAACAAATGATTGGTTAGGTTAGAAAGAGGAGAATAGGTAATTACGAGTAGTGTACTGATGATAAGTAGTTTATTAACAAGTACTAGAGATTGTAAGGGTGAGGTGAGGGAACGCCGGAAGTATCCCGAATCAAACAAATAAAATCTGGTAGTAGGCAAGGCCTATACCAGTACATATAAAGAAAAGAAATTTATGAGAGATTGTGAAAGCCATCGATGTTGGAGGCGAACAACGGCCCCACGTGCCTCTAGGAGAGAGTGTCAGGGACCTCTGACATCGATTTACAAAATTTTATTTTTGTTTGCGGCCCATTAATATTTTCCCGGTTGCAGGAGAGGAGTCAGATTGTTTGTAACTCAAGATCTAGACGCCGCTCCTGTATCGGTGGTCTATCGCCACAGTCACTCTGTAGGTATAGGCCTAAACTTCTATTTCTTTCTTCATGAGACTGTCTTTCCTATCTATCTTTAAATACAATTCTTCATGGACTAAGATGACTAGTAGACTCGTATAGGAGACATAGGTGGGATTATTGAATGTAATCTGTAGAGTTAAGGACTGGATTATAAATTGAAAACCTTTATTTATTCTAAAGAGAAAAAAAGGGGGTATAATATATATATTGAAACATCTTGAAGTTGCAAATGTAAGTGACTATACAAGTTAATAGTAAATAATACGAGACGTTCTAGTAGATACCTGGAAACAAAAAAAAAAGAAAGAAGGTTAAAATAATTAATTAGGAATTTGTTATTGTTGAACAGAGAACGTACTTATACAGTTAAAATTGGGTATACTAACCTTGAAAAATTAAGTACTATCCTACCAATAAAAGTGTTGAATGGTTAATGTAGTGTAAATGTAATTTATTGTATATAAGATTGTTATTGTTGAAAGAAAAGAAAAAAAAAATATAATAAATTAAATAAATTATGGTTATAGTTATGCAAAGTAAATTAACGTGAAGTTCAGATTTTTGACCCTTATCCTTGTAATGGTTTGAGAGTCGCTGATTTTTTGGGCTAAGTTATATACCTTGGTAGTGAGTATTAAAAAAAAAAAAAAAAGGAGAAAAAGAAGAAGCAAAATAATAAAAGAAAGGTAAATCCGAACCCAACTCCCGTCTCCACTGTTAATTTAAAAGCTAGTCGAGGGGCATGTAGGTACATAGCCTGTGTATCTATAATTTAATTTGTGTCTGGGCTGATACATAACAAAAAGAAAAGAGGAAGCGTATTGATGATGGCGCCCGTTAATATAAATTTTCATCAATATTATCAAGACTGGGTAAATTGTTAAAAGAAAGAGAAAGTAGACTGAGAGTAGGAAATTTGCAATCACCCGGTGACAGAGGTAGTTGTACTGAGTGTTGGAATGTGGACTATGCAGGCAGTGTTATGATGACACGACAGGTGCATGAGTGACCTTGTTTTGTAGGAGTTCAGTAAACTTATATACTACGATTAAGAATAATCACATATTAGTCGTCACAGATTTTGGCTAAGAATTTTGGCGAAGATTTAATCCAAGAAGTTAGGGAACTTTATAGCATAAAGTAAGAAAGCCCGTCACAAACCTAACTACGCTCTGCGATAGCACTTATTTTTGCCCCCCTCGGGCACAGTTACATATGTTGGAAGCTTAGGACATATGATTCGGTGAAGTAGACCTGGTTTCGACCATTCTAGCTAAATTAGTGACGCTACTGTGTAACATTCAAATGCTGGGCACCCATTATGACAAATGAACACTGGACAGATTAATATGATTTACTGGAAAGAGTTTTTTTTTGAGTAAATATATATATATGGAAAGATATTTTCTGTAACAATTTTATTAACAGCTTTAACAAATTTAGAATTACAACATTGTAAGATAATATATTCTTTGTAGCTTTACCAATTTTAGAATTACAACATTGTAAGCTAAAATATTCTTTATAAGGACGACCTTTTATTTCTTTAAAATAACCTTGGGAATGACTAAGCATAAAAGCTATATATATATTTTCTGTTTTCAACAGCAACCTTGAGCACGGGTGAAACAGCACAATAATTCTAAATACACCCCTTTTGAAGACCAACCCGTCTCTAGAAAAAATCCCCTAAAATCCCGACTACTTGCAAATCACTAAGTACTACACTTTCGAGAACACCCTGTACATAATGGCTAGTATTCCCCATGACTAGAAAACCCCAGTAATTCTTAGATTATCTATGACATCAAAGCATAGGGCAATCTCAATCTCTTAATGGCGTCTGTGCTGAAAATACTACACGTAAAAACCCACTCTAATTCATGCTAAAGTCGGATGTCTGCCAAAGATACTGAATTACTGTTCGGAAATAGAATAGAATAGAAGTTACACAACGGACGGACGTGATATAATTGACTTCAAGAAAAACAGAATGAACAAAGCAAAATTACATGAAATTTAGATGGTGTAGGCGTAATTTCAAAGATCCAAACTTAACCGGCAAATAATTTATTAAATAAAATATTTATGAAATGTTCAGAACGAAAATTTAGATAGCCGAAAAAGGATGAGCACTAAATAGATTTAAATTACTATTAGCATTGAAAAGAATATGGATAGGTCTCACCCAGCTTTGCCGTTGTCTTCAGACATCGTGTTGCACGGCAGCAACGCCCACCGAAACACTCAAACTCAAGTTACATGTTCTTGTCGCGTGCACTAGATCCCAACTGCCGGTCGCTTGTACCAGCCTCTACTCCCTAGCTTTCAACAGATGGCAGTGCAGTCTAGAAGCGCTTTTAAGAATTATCGAAAACCACGGTGTTTAGAGTGGGTCAAAAATTGATTTTACATTCTAAAGCTAAAAGCAGTTGGCAAAAATTACTGAAAGATTTTAATATAATCAAATGAGCCGTTTTTCACGGCTCAAACTCCCCTGTCTGCCCAAAATAAAGTCGAAGACTTTATTTCCCCAAATTTCGTTTGAGCTTGAATCTAATCCCTTTTTTCATTTTAATTTTTAACTGGATATCCTATCTTAGCACTCTGAAAAAAAAAACAACAACAAAACAAACACACAAAGCACAATCTTTAATCTTGCGACTGCCGAAATGTTTCCATGCCTTGCCCGATGCCCCACAGCAACTTCAGAAATGCACTTTCGCTCTCATTTCTTAGAAGAGTTCCATCCATCTTGAACCACTCCACTTATTTCCCCCCGGGCGGGAGATAAACACCAACTGAAGAGAGAAGAAACCAAAAGCATGTCCAGGCGCACAGGAACTGAGGTCACACTTGACCACCACTTTAGCAGGAACCATCCAATCTGCACCCAACAGGCAGGATATCTGAGGGAGCCAACCAGGTCGAGCGGCATCCAGCTAGCAATCCCCATCACCAGGCAGAGCACGAAGAATCCCAGAGGCTTCGGCCAGAGATGAGAAGTACAGTTGAGGGTGAAACAACTTGTCTGAATCGGCGGTCACCATCGACCGTCCAAAGACTGGAACCATCAGAACTCAGGAGCTGCCAGACAGATCTTCAAAAACAGCAAAACTCCGAATCGACTATGTGCAGAGGTGTGGAAATCCAGGAGGGCATGCCGCCAAGGGACACAGAAAATAGGAGAAAACATCAGTGAATAGATGGAAAACAGCTTAGAAAAGACAGGAGTGAGGTAATGGTTTAAATTACCAGCTCATAGTAATTTTATGTGGTAATGGATCCTGCACAGTAAGTTACTTCCAGCAGTTTTCAACTATGGCAACTTGACTACTGCATGTCACAGGAAGATAGCCTCTGCATCAATGCTTTACTGCACATCAATAGCTTAGGTGACTTTTTGCTAAATGCTTGCTCTTGAAGTAGGCTTCAGCTTTATCCAAAATGCATGACTGCTTGGGCAAATATGATACTGTTGATGTGTGATATCTTTTTGATGCCATCTTTAATTTTCTGTCACTGGAGCCACTATGCATAGATTCTTCCAGAAGACCAATTGCATGGATACTACTGACAGCACGATTTCTTTGTTTAGACCTTTTGCTGTCTACCATACCATAGCATGAGTTCCATAAAACCAAATTTCCACCCTCCAAGGCTCGGCTCTTCCTCCTAGAGAATTTGCTCCTTCCACTCTCCCAGCAGGCCTCTCAGCTTGTTGGTGCAACAGCATGTTTCTGCAACCCACACTGGAGCTCAGCAATGCGCCAACTCATAGGTGCTTCTCTTTTGATTACAGGAACCATTAACTCCAGACGTCTCCGGAGCAGGAACCACCAATGGGCCGGCACAAGACAGGACTCGGTCAGTCAACAAGGAGAAAAGAGAGGCGGAACACTCCCCCCATCTACATCCAGTTACCATTTCAGGCCGAAACACATGGCCTACTGACATCATCCTTGGGCAGAGCATAACCAAACTGCAACAATAAAATTCATACGCACAGTATACGTGCAACAAATACATGGCATGCACAATTTCACCATTAAGAGTAATATATTTATACTTTCCTCTTTTTTTTTCTTTAATAAAAACAAATCCCAAACAGTGAGTTGAGATCCAGAGCATATTTATTCCCCGATTTTCCCGAACAAAGAAATCACGTTCTCCAACTTTCCTGAACGTAGCCTAAAATCTGAATAAATCCCATTTTAAATTTACTTCAAGGCATTCACTAATATCACAAAATGGAAAAAGCTAAGGAATTTAATTTGGGGTCCCAAAAAATAAAGAAACAAAAGATTGACGTCTAGGGAATTCTTCACGAACTGCAACCCGACAACGGAACAAAATCGAAACGTCCAGCTCAGTGGCTTCCGGAAGTACCAGTGAGCTGCCCACCCCGAAATATCTTAAAACGCAACCTTCTTACAGGAATTAGCAGAAGAACTTCAAAACGTATTCGTGGATCTATCCTTCCTCCCAGCAAGAAGTAAGAGGGAGCCCAAAATACCAAGCAAAACCCTACATTGAATTAAGTAAACTTTAGCAAAATTATAGTTTAAATCAAACCCTTTCCATAATGCCAAAACCCAATTTTGGTTTTATGATATTACCCCAAAAATAGCGATAAGCCATAACACTGATCCAAATATTAAAAATTTTGAATACAGCTAAAGAAACAACACAAATTCTTCTTCAAAATTTTAATAGAATATCCAGGACAGATGCTAAGTCACTTTTATTTCACTCCCTTTGTTAAGAACCTAACAACTTCATGCAATGAGTGGTCGCTAAAATTCTCTAACTTGGCTAGTAACTTACCAAGCGGATGGAGTAATTTGGCAAAATCATTATACCTTTCAGCACCCCCATTGTGAACACTGTACACAGGAGACTGTTGAGTTTCTTTAATCATTGGCAAAAAATGTTTTAGGCGAAATTCCAAAACCTCTCATTACATTCCCAGCTACTTTATATCTAATTTTGTCTTTTTCCAAAGAAATCTCCTGGACAAGTATCCAAAGCAATTTACTATTTTCCGACGACACATCTAATTGTAATAGATCCTGTATTCTATTTGACATGTGGTCCAATTTTGCCTGAAAACGTTGTGCCTGCTTTTGAGATAGGCCACCTTCCTCACCTAGTTCCCGACATTGCTCGAAAATTTCTTCCGTCCTAGCAATAAGGGCCGGTACCTCTAACTGTGGCTTAATATGTTGTAAGTTCTTAATATCAACAGGAATAGTCAAATTATCCTTCAATATCTTGGTTAAATTTGGAACGGAATCGTCTGGATCCACTGTGATACCTCGGACTGATAATTCATAAAGAAGATAGGCTTTCAACAGAAACTCAAGTGGTACGTATGTTCGGTTACTCATGATGAATCGAGTTACAAAATTTTAAGTTAATAGAAAAATGAAAGTTGGGTTTCAGAAAAATATTGTCAATTAAGTTTCAAAATTTAAGTTAAGGCTTGAAAAATAACTGTTAGGTTTCGAAAAACCAATATCAATGAAATTAAGTTTCAGAAATAATACTAAGAGTAGAAATTGACTGTTAGGTTTCGGAAATCCAATATCAATGAAATCAAGTTTTCAAAATTTAAATTTAAAAATGAAAATGGCTATTAGGTTTCAGAAATAACACAATGAAATTAAATTCCAAAAATTTTAAATTAGGAATCTCAAATAACTGTTAAGTTTCTGAATTATAATATCAATGAAATTAATTTTCAGAATTTAAAGTAAAAATACCAAATAACTGTTAGGTTTCGGAAATCTAATATCACTGAAATTAAGTTTCAGAATTTATATTAAGCATAGAAAATTACTGTTAGGTTTGAGAAATCTAATATCAATGAAATCACGTTTCAAAATTTAAATAAAAATTTGAAAATGACTATTAGGGTTCAGAAATATGTCAATCAATTAAGTTTCAAAACTTCAGTAGAGAATGCCAAATCGTGGTTAAAGTAGAAGTATAATATCAGTGAGGTGAAATCTCAATAAGAATAGCCACACGATCCAGAACTCCAAAATTTACTCAAGGTATATTTAAGTTACTTCAAAATAATACAGCTATCATGAAGCAAGAAAAATGGCTTAGTGAAAAATTCAAAAAGAAATCCAAAATTCTTAAAGTCCTCAGGGAGCAAATTTTTTTTTTAACTTTAAGTTAGGGTAGAACTAAGCAATGAAAAATCACTCGCATAACAAAGTTTGAAAAAGGGTAGCTTTAGCGAAATTTTGAAAGGTCAATGCTTTAGTAAATTTTGAAAAGTCAATGCCTTAGCAATTTTTTTTTAAGTCAATGCCGTAGTAGTTTTGAAAAATCAATGCTGTAGCGATTTTGAAAAATCAATGCTTTAGCAAATTTTGAAGTCAATGCTGTAGCAATTTGAACCATCAATGCTATCACAAGTTTGAAAAACTGAACTACTCAACATGCCAGTAGCAAAATTGTACGTTAATATACTCCCAATATCACAATGCTTAATACAAAATAGGAAAAGCTGAACTACTATAAATGCCGGTACAAAATGCAGATCCAGCCTAACCTTAGGCACTGGATCAAAAATCTAAATGGTTGCAATACTGTTAAAAATTCCCCAAAAAATCCAAATTTGAAAAAGGCAATTCTCGAAAAATGTACTGAATGGAAAACAGCGCAAATTTAGAAAAATGGGGTCAAAAACCTAACTACGCTCTGCGATAGCACTTATTTTTGCCCCCCTCGGGCACAGTTACATATGTTGGAAGCTTAGGACATATGATTCGGTGAAGTAGACCTGGTTTCGACCATTCTAGCTAAATTAGTGACGCTACTGTGTAACATTCAAATGCTGGGCACCCATTATGACAAATGAACACTGGACAGATTAATATGATTTACTGGAAAGAGTTTTTTTTTGAGTAAATATATATATATGGAAAGATATTTTCTGTAACAATTTTATTAACAGCTTTAACAAATTTAGAACTACAACATTGTAAGATAATATATTCTTTGTAGCTTTACCAATTTTAGAATTACAACATTGTAAGCTAAAATATTCTTTATAAGGACGACCTTTTATTTCTTTAAAATAACCTTGGGAATGACTAAGCATAAAACCTATATATATATTTTCTGTTTTCAACAGCAACCTTGAGCACGGGTGAAACAGCACAATAATTCTAAATACACCCCTTTTGAAGACCAACCCGTCTCTAGAAAAAATCCCCTAAAATCCCGACTACTTGCAAATCACTAAGTACTACACTTTCGAGAACACCCTGTACATAATGGCTAGTATTCCCCATGACTAGAAAACCCCAGTAATTCTTAGATTATCTATAACATCAAAGCATAGGGCAATCTCAATCTCTTAATGGCGTCTGTTCTGAAAATACTACACGTAAAAACCCACTCTAATTCATGCTAAAGTCGGATGTCTGCCAAAGATACTGAATTACTGTTCGGAAATAGAATAGAATAGAAGTTACACAACGGACGGACGTGATATAATTGACTTCAAGAAAAACAGAATGAACAAGGCAAAGTTACATGAAATTTAGATGGTGTAGGCGTAATTTCAAAGATCCAAACTTAACCGGCAAATAATTTATTAAATAAAATATTTATGAAATGTTCAGAACGAAAATTTAGATAGCCGAAAAAGGATGAGCACTAAATAGATTTAAATTACTATTAGCATTGAAAAGAATATGGATAGGTCTCACCCAGCTTTGCCGTTGTCTTCAGACATCGTGTTGCACGGCAGCAACGCCCACCGAAACACTCAAACTCAAGTTACATGTTCTTGTCGCGTGCACTAGATCCCAACTGCCGGTCGCTTGTACCAGCCTCTACTCCCTAGCTTTCAACAGATGGCAGTGCAGTCTAGAAGCGCTTTTAAGAATTATCGAAAACCACGGTGTTTAGAGTGGGTCAAAAATTGATTTTACATTCTAAAGCTAAAAGCAGTTGGCAAAAATTACTGAAAGATTTTAATATAATCAAATGAGCCGTTTTTCACGGCTCAAACTCCCCTGTCTGCCCAAAATAAAGTCGAAGACTTTATTTCCCCAAATTTCGTTTGAGCTTGAATCTAATCCCTTTTTTCATTTTAATTTTTAACTGGATATCCTATCTTAGCACTCTGAAAAAAAAACAACAACAAAACAAACACACAAAGCACAATCTTTAATCTTGCGACTGCCGAAATGTTTCCATGCCTTGCCCGATGCCCCACAGCAACTTCAGAAATGCACTTTCGCTCTCATTTCTTAGAAGAGTTCCATCCATCTTGAACCACTCCACTTATTTCCCCCCTGGCGGGAGATAAACACCAACTGAAGAGAGAAGAAACCAAAAGCATGTCCAGGCGCACAGGAACTAAGGTCACACTTGACCACCACTTTAGCAGGAACCATCCAATCTGCACCCAACAGGCAGGATATCTGAGGGAGCCAACCAGGTCGAGCGGCATCCAGCTAGCAATCCCCATCACCAGGCAGAGCACGAAGAATCCCAGAGGCTTCGGCCAGAGATGAGAAGTACAGTTGAGGGTGAAACAACTTGTCTGAATCGGCGGTCACCATCGACCGTCCAAAGACTGGAACCATCAGAACTCAGGAGCTGCCAGACAGATCTTCAAAAACAGCAAAACTCCGAATCGACTATGTGCAGAGGTGTGGAAATCCAGAAGGGCATGCCGCCAAGGGACACAGAAAATAGGAGAAAACATCAGTGAATAGATGGAAAACAGCTTAGAAAAGACAGGAGTGAGGTAATGGTTTAAATTACCAGCTCATAGTAATTTTATGTGGTAATGGATCCTGCACAGTAAGTTACTTCCAGCAGTTTTCAACTATGGCAACTTGACTACTGCATGTCACAGGAAGATAGCCTCTGCATCAATGCTTTACTGCACATCAATAGCTTAGGTGACTTTTTGCTAAATGCTTGCTCTTGAAGTAGGCTTCAGCTTTATCCAAAATGCATGACTGCTTGGGCAAATATGATACTGTTGATGTGTGATATCTTTTTGATGCCATCTTTAATTTTCTGTCACTGGAGCCACTATGCATAGATTCTTCCAGAAGACCAATTGCATGGATACTACTGACAGCACGATTTCTTTGTTTAGACCTTTTGCTGTCTACCATACCATAGCATGAGTTCCATAAAACCAAATTTCCACCCTCCAAGACTCGGCTCTTCCTCCTAGAGAATTTGCTCCTTCCACTCTCCCAGCAGGCCTCTCAGCTTGTTGGTGCAACAGCATGTTTCTGCAACCCACACTGGAGCTCAGCAATGCGCCAACTCATAGGTGCTTCTCTTTTGATTACAGGAACCATTAACTCCAGACGTCTCCGGAGCAGGAACCACCAATGGGCCGGCACAAGACAGGACTCGGTCAGTCAACAAGGAGAAAAGAGAGGCGGAACACTCCCCCCATCTACATCCAGTTACCATTTCAGGCCGAAACACATGGCCTACTGACATCATCCTTGGGCAGAGCATAACCAAACTGCAACAATAAAATTCATACGCACAGTATACGTGCAACAAATACATGGCATGCACAATTTCACCATTAAGAGTAATATATTTATACTTTCCTCTTTTTTTTTCTTTAATAAAAACAAATCCCAAACAGTGAGTTGAGATCCAGAGCATATTTATTCCCCGATTTTCCCGAACAAAGAAATCACGTTCTCCAACTTTCCTGAACGTAGCCTAAAATCTGAATAAATCCCATTTTAAATTTACTTCAAGGCATTCACTAATAGCACAAAATGGAAAAAGCTAAGGAATTTAATTTGGGGTCCCAAAAAATAAAGAAACAAAAGATTGACGTCTAGGGAATTCTTCACGAACTGCAACCCGACAACGGAACAAAATCGAAACGTCCAGCTCAGTGGCTTCCGGAAGTACCAGTGAGCTGCCCACCCCGAAATATTTTAAAACGCAACCTTCTTACAGGAATTAGCAGAAGAACTTCAAAACGTATTCGTGTATCTATCCTTCCTACCAGCAAGAAGTAAGAGGGAGCCCAAAATACCAAGCAAAACCCTACATTGAATTAAGTAAACTTTAGCAAAATTATAGTTTAAATCAAACCCTTACCATAATGCCAAAACCCAATTTTGTTTTATGATATTACACCAAAAATAGCGATAAGCCATAACACTGATCCAAATATTAAAAATTTTGAATACAGCTAAAAAAAACACAAATTCTTCTTCAAAATTTTAATAGAATATCCAGGGCAGATGCTAAGTCACTTTTATTTCACTCCCTTTGTTAAGAACCTAACAACTTCATACAATGAGTGGTCGCTAAAATTCTCTAACTTGGCTAGTAACTTACCAAGCGGATGGAGTAATTTGGCAAAATCATTATACCTTTCAGCACCCCCATTGTGAACACTGTACACAGGAGACTGTTGAGTTTCTTTAATCATTGGCAAAAAATGTTTTAGGCGAAATTCCAAAACCTCTCATTACATTCCCAGCTACTTTATATCTAATTTTGTCTTTTTCCAAAGAAATCTCCTGGACAAGTATCCAAAGCAATTTACTATTTTCCGACGACACATCTAATTGTAATAGATCCTGTATTCTATTTGACATGTGGTCCAATTTTGCCTGAAAACGTTGTGCCTGCTTTTGAGATAGGCCACCTTCCTCACCTAGTTCCCGACATTGCTCGAAAATTTCTTCCGTCCTAGCAATAAGGGCCGGTACCTCTAACTGTGGCTTAATATGTTGTAAGTTCTTAATATCAACAGGAATAGTCAAATTATCCTTCAATATCTTGGTTAAAATTGGAACGGAATCGTCTGGATCCACTGTGATACCTCGGACTGATAATTCATAAAGAAGATAGGCTTTCAACAGAAACTCAAGTGGTACGTATGTTCGGTTACTCATGATGAATCGAGTTACAAAATTTTAAGTCAATAGAAAAATGAAAGTTGGGTTTCAGAAAAATAATGTCAATTAAGTTTCAAAATTTAAGTTAAGGCTTGAAAAATAACTGTTAGGTTTCGAAAAACCAATATCAATGAAATTAAGTTTCAGAAATAATACTAAGAGTAGAAATTGACTGTTAGGTTTCGGAAATCCAATATCAATGAAATCAAGTTTTCAAAATTTAAATTTAAAAATGAAAATGGCTATTAGGTTTCAGAAATAACACAATGAAATTAAATTCCAAAAATTTTAAATTAGGAATCTCAAATAACTGTTAAGTTTCTGAATTATAATATCAATGAAATTAATTTTCAGAATTTAAAGTAAAAATACCAAATAACTGTTAGGTTTCGGAAATCTAATATCACTGAAATTAAGTTTCAGAATTTATATTAAGCATAGAAAATGACTGTTAGGTTTGAGAAATCTAATATCAATGAAATCACGTTTCAAAATTTAAATAAAAATTTGAAAATGACTATTAGGTTTCAGAAATATGTCAATCAACTAAGTTTCAAAACTTCAGTAGAGAATGCCAAATCGTGGTTAAAGTAGAAGTATAATATCAGTGAGGTGAAATCTCAATAAGATTAGCCACACGATCCAGAACTCCAAAATTTACTCAAGGTATATTTAAGTTACTTCAAAATAATACAGCTATCATGAAGCATGAAAAATGGCTTAGTGAAAAATTCAAAAAGAAATCCAAAATTCTTAAAGTCCTCAGGGAGCAAATTTTTTTTTTTAACTTTCAGTTAGGGTAGAACTAAGCAATGAAAAATCACTCGCATAACAAAGTTTGAAAAAGGGTAGCTTTAGCAAAATTTTGAAAGGTCAATGCTTTAGTAAATTTTGAAAAGTCAATGCCTTAGCAATTTTTTTTAAGTCAATGCCGTAGTAGTTTTGAAAAATCAATGCTGTAGCGATTTTGAAAAATCAATGCTTTAGCAAATTTTGAAAAGTCAATGCTGTAGCAATTTGAACAATCAATGCTATCACAAGTTTGAAAAACTGAACTACTCAACATGCCAGTAGCAAAATTGTACGTTAATATACTCCCAATATCACAATGCTTAATACAAAATAGGAAAAGCTGAACTACTATAAATGCCGGTACAAAATGCAGATCCAGCCTAACCTTAGGCACTGGATCAAAAATCTAAATGGTTGCAAAATCTGTTAAAAATTCCCCAAAAAATCCAAATTTGAAAAAGGCAATTCTCGAAAAATGTACTGAATGGAAAACAGAGCGCAAATTTAGAAAAATGGGGTCAAAAACCTAACTACGCTCTGCGATAGCACTTATTTTTACCCCCCTCGGGCACAGTTACATATGTTGGAAGCTTAGGACATATGATTCGGTGAAGTAGACCTGGTTTCGACCATTCTAGCTAAATTAGTGACGCTACTGTGTAACATTCAAATGATGGGCACCCATTATGACAAATGAACACTGGACAGATTAATGATTTACTGGAAAGAGTTTTTTTTTGAGTAAATATATACATATGGAAAGATATTTTCTGTAACAATTTTATCAACAGCTTTAACAAATTTAGAATTACAACATTGTAAGATAATATATTCTTTGTAGCTTTACCAATTTTAGA
Source organism: Ectobius pallidus (assembly GCA_964059195.1). Classification (NCBI taxonomy): domain Eukaryota; kingdom Metazoa; phylum Arthropoda; class Insecta; order Blattodea; family Ectobiidae; genus Ectobius; species Ectobius pallidus. The sequence goes on from CAXKWD010000016.1 coordinate 1,497,343, forward strand.
ATTACAACATTGTAAGCTAAAATATTCTTTATAAGGACGACCTTTTATTTCTTAAAAATAACCTTGGGAATGACTAAGCATAAAAGCGATATATATATATTCTGTTTTCAACAGCAACCTAGAGCACGGGTGAAACAGCACAATAATTCTAAATACACCCCTTTTGAAGACAAACCCGTCTCTAGAAAAAATCCCCTAAAATCCCGACTACTTGCAAATCACTAAGTACTACACTTTCGAGAACACCCTGTACATAATGGCTAGTATTCCCCATGACTAGAAAACCCCAGTAATTCTTAGATTATCTATAACATCAAAGCATAGGGCAATCTCAATCTCTTAATGGCGTCTGTGCTGAAAATACTACACGTAAAAACCCACTCTAATTCATGCTAAAGTCGGATGTCTGCCAAAGATACTGAATTACTGTTCGGAAATAGAATAGAATAGAAGTTACACAACGGACGGACGTGATATAATTGACTTCAAGAAAAACAGAATGAACAAAGCAAAATTACATGAAATTTAGATGGTGTAGGCGTAATTCAAAGATCCAAACTTAACCGGCAAATAATTTATTAAATAAAATATTTATGAAATGTTCAGAACGAAAATTTAGATAGCCGAAAAAGGATGAGCACTAAATAGATTTAAATTACTATTAGCATTGAAAAGAATATGGATAGGTCTCACCCAGCTTTGCCGTTGTCTTCAGACATCGTGTTGCACGGCAGCAACGCCCACCGAAACACTCAAACTCAAGTTACATGTTCTTGTCGCGTGCACTAGATCCCAACTGCCGGTCGCTTGTACCAGCCTCTACTCCCTAGCTTTCAACAGATGGCAGTGCAGTCTAGAAGCGCTTTTAAGAATTATCGAAAACCACGGTGTTTAGAGTGGGTCAAAAATTGATTTTACATTCTAAAGCTAAAAGCAGTTGGCAAAAATTACTGAAAGATTTTAATATAATCAAATGAGCCGTTTTTCACGGCTCAAACTCCCCTGTCTGCCCAAAATAAAGTCGAAGACTTTATTTCCCCAAATTTCGTTTGAGCTTGAATCTAATCCCTTTTTTCATTTTAATTTTTAACTGGATATCCTATCTTAGCACTCTGAAAAAAAAACAACAACAAAACAAACACACAAAGCACAATCTTTAATCTTGCGACTGCCGAAATGTTTCCATGCCTTGCCCGATGCCCCACAGCAACTTCAGAAATGCACTTTCGCTCTCATTTCTTAGAAGAGTTCCATCCATCTTGAACCACTCCACTTATTTCCCCCCGGGCGGGAGATAAACACCAACTGAAGAGAGAAGAAACCAAAAGCATGTCCAGGCGCACAGGAACTGAGGTCACACTTGACCACCACTTTAGCAGGAACCATCCAATCTGCACCCAACAGGCAGGATATCTGAGGGAGCCAACCAGGTCGAGCGGCATCCAGCTAGCAATCCCCATCACCAGGCAGAGCACGAAGAATCCCAGAGGCTTCGGCCAGAGATGAGAAGTACAGTTGAGGGTGAAACAACTTGTCTGAATCGGCGGTCACCATCGACCGTCCAAAGACTGGAACCATCAGAACTCAGGAGCTGCCAGACAGATCTTCAAAAACAGCAAAACTCCGAATCGACTATGTGCAGAGGTGTGGAAATCCAGGAGGGCATGCCGCCAAGGGACACAGAAAATAGGAGAAAACATCAGTGAATAGATGGAAAACAGCTTAGAAAAGACAGGAGTGAGGTAATGGTTTAAATTACCAGCTCATAGTAATTTTATGTGGTAATGGATCCTGCACAGTAAGTTACTTCCAGCAGTTTTCAACTATGGCAACTTGACTACTGCATGTCACAGGAAGATAGCCTCTGCATCAATGCTTTACTGCACATCAATAGCTTAGGTGACTTTTTGCTAAATGCTTGCTCTTGAAGTAGGCTTCAGCTTTATCCAAAATGCATGACTGCTTGGGCAAATATGATACTGTTGATGTGTGATATCTTTTTGATGCCATCTTTAATTTTCTGTCACTGGAGCCACTATGCATAGATTCTTCCAGAAGACCAATTGCATGGATACTACTGACAGCACGATTTCTTTGTTTAGACCTTTTGCTGTCTACCATACCATAGCATGAGTTCCATAAAACCAAATTTCCACCCTCCAAGACTCGGCTCTTCCTCCTAGAGAATTTGCTCCTTCCACTCTCCCAGCAGGCCTCTCAGCTTGTTGGTGCAACAGCATGTTTCTGCAACCCACACTGGAGCTCAGCAATGCGCCAACTCATAGGTGCTTCTCTTTTGATTACAGGAACCATTAACTCCAGACGTCTCCGGAGCAGGAACCACCAATGGGCCGGCACAAGACAGGACTCGGTCAGTCAACAAGGAGAAAAGAGAGGCGGAACACTCCCCCCATCTACATCCAGTTACCATTTCAGGCCGAAACACATGGCCTACTGACATCATCCTTGGGCAGAGCATAACCAAACTGCAACAATAAAATTCATACGCACAGTATACGTGCAACAAATACATGGCATGCACAATTTCACCATTAAGAGTAATATATTTATACTTTCCTCTTTTTTTTTTCTTTAATAAAAACAAATCCCAAACAGTGAGTTGAGATCCAGAGCATATTTATTCCCCGATTTTCCCGAACAAAGAAATCACGTTCTCCAACTTTCCTGAACGTAGCCTAAAATCTGAATAAATCCCATTTTAAATTTACTTCAAGGCATTCACTAATAGCACAAAATGGAAAAAGCTAAGGAATTTAATTTGGGGTCCCAAAAAATAAAGAAACAAAAGATTGACGTCTAGGGAATTCTTCACGAACTGCAACCCGACAACGGAACAAAATCGAAACGTCCAGCTCAGTGGCTTCCGGAAGTACCAGTGAGCTGCCCACCCCGAAATATTTTAAAACGCAACCTTCTTACAGGAATTAGCAGAAGAACTTCAAAACGTATTCGTGTATCTATCCTTCCTACCAGCAAGAAGTAAGAGGGAGCCCAAAATACCAAGCAAAACCCTACATTGAATTAAGTAAACTTTAGCAAAATTATAGTTTAAATCAAACCCTTTCCATAATGCCAAAACCCAATTTTGGTTTTATGATATTACCCCAAAAATAGCGATAAGCCATAACACTGATCCAAATATTAAAAATTTTGAATACAGCTAAAAAAACAACACAAATTCTTCTTCAAAATTTTAATAGAATATCCAGGGCAGATGCTAAGTCACTTTTATTTCACTCCCTTTGTTAAGAACCTAACAACTTCATGCAATGAGTGGTCGCTAAAATTCTCTAACTTGGCTAGTAACTTACCAAGCGGATGGAGTAATTTGGCAAAATCATTATACCTTTCAGCACCCCCATTGTGAACACTGTACACAGGAGACTGTTGAGTTTCTTTAATCATTGGCAAAAAATGTTTTAGGCGAAATTCCAAAACCTCTCATTACATTCCCAGCTACTTTATATCTAATTTTGTCTTTTTCCAAAGAAATCTCCTGGACAAGTATCCAAAGCAATTTACTATTTTCCGACGACACATCTAATTGTAATAGATCCTGTATTCTATTTGACATGTGGTCCAATTTTGCCTGAAAACGTTGTGCCTGCTTTTGAGATAGGCCACCTTCCTCACCTAGTTCCCGACATTGCTCGAAAATTTCTTCCGTCCTAGCAATAAGGGCCGGTACCTCTAACTGTGGCTTAATATGTTGTAAGTTCTTAATATCAACAGGAATAGTCAAATTATCCTTCAATATCTTGGTTAAATTTGGAACGGAATCGTCTGGATCCACTGTGATACCTCGGACTGATAATTCATAAAGAAGATCGGCTTTCAACAGAAACTCAAGTGGTACGTATGTTCGGTTACTCATGATGAATCGAGTTACAAAATTTTAAGTCAATAGAAAAATGAAACTTGGGTTTCAGAAAAATAATGTCAATTAAGTTTCAAAATTTAAGTTAAGGCTTGAAAAATAACTGTTAGGTTTCGAAAAACCAATATCAATGAAATTAAGTTTCAGAAATAATACTAAGAGTAGAAATTGACTGTTAGGTTTCGGAAATCCAATATCAATGAAATCAAGTTTTCAAAATTTAAATTTAAAAATGAAAATGGCTATTAGGTTTCAGAAATAACACAATGAAATTAAATTCCCAAAATTTTAAATTAGGAATCTCAAATAACTGTTAAGTTTCTGAATTATAATATCAATGAAATTAATTTTCAGAATTTAAAGTAAAAATACCAAATAACTGTTAGGTTTCGGAAATATAATATCACTGAAATTAAGTTTCAGAATTTATATTAAGCATAGAAAATTACTGTTAGGTTTGAGAAATCTAATATCAATGAAATCACGTTTCAAAATTTAAATAAAAATTTGAAAATGACTATTAGGTTTCAGAAATATGTCAATCAATTAAGTTTCAAAACTTCAGTAGAGAATGCCAAATCGTGGTTAAAGTAGAAGTATAATATCAGTGAGGTGAAATCTCAATAAGAATAGCCACACGATCCAGAACTCCAAAATTTACTCAAGGTATATTTAAGTTACTTCAAAATAATACAGCTATCATGAAGCATGAAAAATGGCTTAGTGAAAAATTCAAAAAGAAATCCAAAATTCTTAAAGTCCTCAGGGAGCAAATTTTTTTTTTTTAACTTTAAGTTAGGGTAGAACTAAGCAATGAAAAATCACTCGCATAACAAAGTTTGAAAAAGGGTAGCTTTAGCAAAATTTTGAAAGGTCAATGCTTTAGTAAATTTTGAAAAGTCAATGCCTTAGCAATTTTTTTTAAGTCAATGCCGTAGTAGTTTTGAAAAATCAATGCTGTAGCGATTTTGAAAAATCAATGCTTTAGCAAATTTTGAAAAGTCAATGCTGTAGCAATTTGAACAATCAATGCTATCACAAGTTTGAAAAACTGAACTACTCAACATGCCAGTAGCAAAATTGTACGTTAATATACTCCCAATATCACAATGCTTAATACAAAATAGGAAAAGCTGAACTACTATAAATGCCGGTACAAAATGCAGATCCAGCCTAACCTTAGGCACTGGATCAAAAATCTAAATGGTTGCAAAATCTGTTAAAAATTCCCCAAAAAATCCAAATTTGAAAAAGGCAATTCTCGAAAAATGTACTGAATGGAAAACAGAGCGCAAATTTAGAAAAATGGGGTCAAAAACCTAACTACGCTCTGCGATAGCACTTATTTTTACCCCCCTCGGGCACAGTTACATATGTTGGAAGCTTAGGACATATGATTCGGTGAAGTAGACCTGGTTTCGACCATTCTAGCTAAATTAGTGACGCTACTGTGTAACATTCAAATGCTGGGCACCCATTATGACAAATGAACACTGGACAGATTAATGATTTACTGGAAAGAGTTTTTTTTTTGAGTAAATATATATATATATGGAAAGATATTTTCTGTAACAATTTTATCAACAGCTTTAACAAATTTAGAATGACAACATTGTAAGATAATATATTCTTTGTAGCTTTACCAATTTTAGAATTACAACATTGTAAGCTAAAATATTCTTTATAAGGACGACCTTTTATTTCTTGAAAATAACCTTGGGAATGAGTAAGCATAAAAGCTATATATATATTTTCTGTTTTCAACAGCAACCTTGAGCACGGGTGAAACAGCACAATAATTCTAAATACACCCCTTTTGAAGACCAACCCGTTTCTAGAAAAAATCCCCTAAAATCCCGACTACTTGCAAATCACTAAGTACTACACTTTCGAGAACACCCTGTACATAATGGCTAGTATTCCCCAGTAATTCTTAGATTATCTATAACATCAAAGCATAGGGCAATCTCAATCTCTTAATGGCGTCTGTGCTGAAAATACTACACGTAAAAACCCACTCTAATTCATGCTAAAGTCGGATGTCTGCCGAAGATACTGAATTACTGTTCGGAAATAGAATAGAATAGAAGTTACACAACGGACGGACGTGATATAATTGACTTCAAGAAAAACAGAATGAACAAAGCAAAATTACATGAAATTTAGATGGTGTAGGCGTAATTTCAAAGATCCAAACTTAACCGGCAAATAATTTATTAAATAAAATATTTATGAAATGTTCAGAACGAAAATTTAGATAGCCGAAAAAGGATGAGCACTAAATAGATTTAAATTACTATTAGCATTGAAAAGAATATGGATAGGTCTCACCCAGCTTTGCCGTTGTCTTCAGACATCGTGTTGCACGGCAGCAACGCCCACCGAAACACTCAAACTCAAGTTACATGTTCTTGTCGCGTGCACTAGATCCCAACTGCCGGTCGCTTGTACCAGCCTCTACTCCCTAGCTTTCAACAGATGGCAGTGCAGTCTAGAAGCGCTTTTAAGAATTATCGAAAACCACGGTGTTTAGAGTGGGTCAAAAATTGATTTTACATTCTAAAGCTAAAAGCAGTTGGCAAAAATTACTGAAAGATTTTAATATAATCAAATGAGCCGTTTTTCACGGCTCAAACTCCCCTGTCTGCCCAAAATAAAGTCGAAGACTTTATTTCCCCAAATTTCGTTTGAGCTTGAATCTAATCCCTTTTTTCATTTTAATTTTTAACTGGATATCCTATCTTAGCACTCTGAAAAAAAAACAACAACAAAACAAACACACAAAGCACAATCTTTAATCTTGCGACTGCCGAAATGTTTCCATGCCTTGCCCGATGCCCCACAGCAACTTCAGAAATGCACTTTCGCTCTCATTTCTTAGAAGAGTTCCATCCATCTTGAACCACTCCACTTATTTCCCCCCGGGCGGGAGATAAACACCAACTGAAGAGAGAAGAAACCAAAAGCATGTCCAGGCGCACAGGAACTGAGGTCACACTTGACCACCACTTTAGCAGGAACCATCCAATCTGCACCCAACAGGCAGGATATCTGAGGGAGCCAACCAGGTCGAGCGGCATCCAGCTAGCAATCCCCATCACCAGGCAGAGCACGAAGAATCCCAGAGGCTTCGGCCAGAGATGAGAAGTACAGTTGAGGGTGAAACAACTTGTCTGAATCGGCGGTCACCATCGACCGTCCAAAGACTGGAACCATCAGAACTCAGGAGCTGCCAGACAGATCTTCAAAAACAGCAAAACTCCGAATCGACTATGTGCAGAGGTGTGGAAATCCAGGAGGGCATGCCGCCAAGGGACACAGAAAATAGGAGAAAACATCAGTGAATAGATGGAAAACAGCTTAGAAAAGACAGGAGTGAGGTAATGGTTTAAATTACCAGCTCATAGTAATTTTATGTGGTAATGGATCCTGCACAGTAAGTTACTTCCAGCAGTTTTCAACTATGGCAACTTGACTACTGCATGTCACAGGAAGATAGCCTCTGCATCAATGCTTTACTGCACATCAATAGCTTAGGTGACTTTTTGCTAAATGCTTGCTCTTGAAGTAGGCTTCAGCTTTATCCAAAATGCATGACTGCTTGGGCAAATATGATACTGTTGATGTGTGATATCTTTTTGATGCCATCTTTAATTTTCTGTCACTGGAGCCACTATGCATAGATTCTTCCAGAAGACCAATTGCATGGATACTACTGACAGCACGATTTCTTTGTTTAGACCTTTTGCTGTCTACCATACCATAGCATGAGTTCCATAAAACCAAATTTCCACCCTCCAAGACTCGGCTCTTCCTCCTAGAGAATTTGCTCCTTCCACTCTCCCAGCAGGCCTCTCAGCTTGTTGGTGCAACAGCATGTTTCTGCAACCCACACTGGAGCTCAGCAATGCGCCAACTCATAGGTGCTTCTCTTTTGATTACAGGAACCATTAACTCCAGACGTCTCCGGAGCAGGAACCACCAATGGGCCGGCACAAGACAGGACTCGGTCAGTCAACAAGGAGAAAAGAGAGGCGGAACACTCCCCCCATCTACATCCAGTTACCATTTCAGGCCGAAACACATGGCCTACTGACATCATCCTTGGGCAGAGCATAACCAAACTGCAACAATAAAATTCATACGCACAGTATACGTGCAACAAATACATGGCATGCACAATTTCACCATTAAGAGTAATATATTTATACTTTCCTCTTTTTTTTTCTTTAATAAAAACAAATCCCAAACAGTGAGTTGAGATCCAGAGCATATTTATTCCCCGATTTTCCCGAACAAAGAAATCACGTTCTCCAACTTTCCTGAACGTAGCCTAAAATCTGAATAAATCCCATTTTAAATTTACTTCAAGGCATTCACTAATAGCACAAAATGGAAAAAGCTAAGGAATTTAATTTGGGGTCCCAAAAAATAAAGAAACAAAAGATTGACGTCTAGGGAATTCTTCACGAACTGCAACCCGACAACGGAACAAAATCGAAACGTCCAGCTCAGTGGCTTCCGGAAGTACCAGTGAGCTGCCCACCCCGAAATATCTTAAAACGCAACCTTCTTACAGGAATTAGCAGAAGAACTTCAAAACGTATTCGTGGATCTATCCTTCCTCCCAGCAAGAAGTAAGAGGGAGCCCAAAATACCAAGCAAAACCCTACATTGAATTAAGTAAACTTTAGCAAAATTATAGTTTAAATCAAACCCTTTCCATAATGCCAAAACCCAATTTTGGTTTTATGATATTACCCCAAAAATAGCGATAAGCCATAACACTGATCCAAATATTAAAAATTTTGAATACAGCTAAAAAAACAACACAAATTCTTCTTCAAAATTTTAATAGAATATCCAGGACAGATGCTAAGTCACTTTTATTTCACTCCCTTTGTTAAGAACCTAACAACTTCATGCAATGAGTGGTCGCTAAAATTCTCTAACTTGGCTAGTAACTTACCAAGCGGATGGAGTAATTTGGCAAAATCATTATACCTTTCAGCACCCCCATTGTGAACACTGTACACAGGAGACTGTTGAGTTTCTTTAATCATTGGCAAAAAATGTTTTAGGCGAAATTCCAAAACCTCTCATTACATTCCCAGCTACTTTATATCTAATTTTGTCTTTTTCCAAAGAAATCTCCTGGACAAGTATCCAAAGCAATTTACTATTTTCCGACGACACATCTAATTGTAATAGATCCTGTATTCTATTTGACATGTGGTCCAATTTTGCCTGAAAACGTTGTGCCTGCTTTTGAGATAGGCCACCTTCCTCACCTAGTTCCCGACATTGCTCGAAAATTTCTTCCGTCCTAGCAATAAGGGCCGGTACCTCTAACTGTGGCTTAATATGTTGTAAGTTCTTAATATCAACAGGAATAGTCAAATTATCCTTCAATATCTTGGTTAAATTTGGAACGGAATCGTCTGGATCCACTGTGATACCTCGGACTGATAATTCATAAAGAAGATAGGCTTTCAACAGAAACTCAAGTGGTACGTATGTTCGGTTACTCATGATGAATCGAGTTACAAAATTTTAAGTTAATAGAAAAATGAAAGTTGGGTTTCAGAAAAATATTGTCAATTAAGTTTCAAAATTTAAGTTAAGGCTTGAAAAATAACTGTTAGGTTTCGAAAAACCAATATCAATGAAATTAAGTTTCAGAAATAATACTAAGAGTAGAAATTGACTGTTAGGTTTCGGAAATCCAATATCAATGAAATCAAGTTTTCAAAATTTAAATTTAAAAATGAAAATGGCTATTAGGTTTCAGAAATAACACAATGAAATTAAATTCCAAAAATTTTAAATTAGGAATCTCAAATAACTGTTAAGTTTCTGAATTATAATATCAATGAAATTAATTTTCAGAATTTAAAGTAAAAATACCAAATAACTGTTAGGTTTCGGAAATCTAATATCACTGAAATTAAGTTTCAGAATTTATATTAAGCATAGAAAATTACTGTTAGGTTTGAGAAATCTAATATCAATGAAATCACGTTTCAAAATTTAAATAAAAATTTGAAAATGACTATTAGGGTTCAGAAATATGTCAATCAATTAAGTTTCAAAACTTCAGTAGAGAATGCCAAATCGTGGTTAAAGTAGAAGTATAATATCAGTGAGGTGAAATCTCAATAAGAATAGCCACACGATCCAGAACTCCAAAATTTACTCAAGGTATATTTAAGTTACTTCAAAATAATACAGCTATCATGAAGCATGAAAAATGGCTTAGTGAAAAATTCAAAAAGAAATCCAAAATTCTTAAAGTCCTCAGGGAGCAAATTTTTTTTTAACTTTAAGTTAGGGTAGAACTAAGCAATGAAAAATCACTCGCATAACAAAGTTTCAAAAAGGGTAGCTTTAGCGAAATTTTGAAAGGTCAATGCTTTAGCAATTTTTTTTTAAGTCAATGCCGTAGTAGTTTTGAAAAATCAATGCTGTAGCGATTTTGAAAAATCAATGCTTTAGCAAATTTTGAAGTCAATGCTGTAGCAATTTGAACCATCAATGCTATCACAAGTTTGAAAAACTGAACTACTCAACATGCCAGTAGCAAAATTGTACGTTAATATACTCCCAATATCATAATGCTTAATACAAAATAGGAAAAGCTGAACTACTATAAATGCCGGTACAAAATGCACATCCAGCCTAACCTTAGGCACTGGATCAAAAATCTAAATGGTTGCAATACTGTTAAAAATTCCCCAAAAAATCCAAATTTGAAAAAGGCAATTCTCGAAAAATGTACTGAATGGAAAACAGCGCAAATTTAGAAAAATGGGGTCAAAAACCTAACTACGCTCTGCGATAGCACTTATTTTTGCCCCCCTCGGGCACAGTTACATATGTTGGAAGCTTAGGACATATGATTCGGTGAAGTAGACCTGGTTTCGACCATTCTAGCTAAATTAGTGACGCTACTGTGTAACATTCAAATGCTGGGCACCCATTATGACAAATGAACACTGGACAGATTAATATGATTTACTGGAAAGAGTTTTTTTTTTAGTAAATATATATATATGGAAAGATATTTTCTGTAACAATTTTATTAACAGCTTTAACAAATTTAGAATTACAACATTGTAAGATAATATATTCTTTGTAGCTTTACCAATTTTAGAATTACAACATTATAAGCTAAACTATTCTTTATAAGGACGACCTTTTATTTCTTGAAAATAACCTTGGGAATGACTAAGCATAAAAGCTATATATATATTTTCTGTTTTCAACAGCAACCTTGAGCACGGGTGAAACAGCACAATAATTCTAAATACACCCCTTTTGAAGACCAACCCGTCTCTAGAAAAAATCCCCTAAAATCCCGACTACTTGCAAATCACTAAGTACTACACTTTCGAGAACACCCTGTACATAATGGCTAGTATTCCCCATGACTAGAAAACCCCAGTAATTCTTAGATTATCTATAACATCAAAGCATAGGGCAATCTCAATCTCTTAATGGCGTCTGTGCTGAAAATACTACACGTAAAAACCCACTCTAATTCATGCTAAAGTCGGATGTCTGCCAAAGATACTGAATTACTGTTCGGAAATAGAATAGAATAGAAGTTACACAACGGACGGACGTGATATAATTGACTTCAAGAAAAACAGAATGAACAAGGCAAAGTTACATGAAATTTAGATGGTGTAGGCGTAATTTCAAAGATCCAAACTTAACCGGCAAATAATTTATTAAATAAAATATTTATGAAATGTTCAGAACGAAAATTTAGATAGCCGAAAAAGGATGAGCACTAAATAGATTTAAATTACTATTAGCATTGAAAAGAATATGGATAGGTCTCACCCAGCTTTGCCGTTGTCTTCAGACATCGTGTTGCACGGCAGCAACGCCCACCGAAACACTCAAACTCGAGTTACATGTTCTTGTCGCGTGCACTAGATCCCAACTGCCGGTCGCTTGTACCAGCCTCTACTCCCTAGCTTTCAACAGATGGCAGTGCAGTCTAGAAGCGCTTTTAAGAATTATCGAAAACCACGGTGTTTAGAGTGGGTCAAAAATTGATTTTACATTCTAAAGCTAAAAGCAGTTGGCAAAAATTACTGAAAGATTTTAATATAATCAAATGAGCCGTTTTTCACGGCTCAAACTCCCCTGTCTGCCCTGTCTGTCTTCGACTTTATTTCCCCAAATTTCGTTTGAGCTTGAATCTAATTCCTTTTTTCATTTTAATTTTTAACTGGATATCCTATCTTAGCACTCTGAAAAAAAAACAACAACAAAACAAACACACAAAGCACAATCTTTAATCTTGCGACTGCCGAAATGTTTCCATGCCTTGCCCGATGCCCCACAGCAACTTCAGAAATGCACTTTCGCTCTCATTTCTTAGAAGAGTTCCATCCATCTTGAACCACTCCACTTATTTCCCCCCGGGCGGGAGATAAACACCAACTGAAGAGAGAAGAAACCAAAAGCATGTCCAGGCGCACAGGAACTAAGGTCACACTTGACCACCACTTTAGCAGGAACCATCCAATCTGCACCCAACAGGCAGGATATCTGAGGGAGCCAACCAGGTCGAGCGGCATCCAGCTAGCAATCCCCATCACCAGGCAGAGCACGAAGAATCCCAGAGGCTTCGGCCAGAGATGAGAAGTACAGTTGAGGGTGAAACAACTTGTCTGAATCGGCGGTCACCATCGACCGTCCAAAGACTGGAACCATCAGAACTCAGGAGCTGCCAGACAGATCTTCAAAAACAGCAAAACTCCGAATCGACTATGTGCAGAGGTGTGGAAATCCAGGAGGGCATGCCGCCAAGGGACACAGAAAATAGGAGAAAACATCAGTGAATAGATGGAAAACAGCTTAGAAAAGACAGGAGTGAGGTAATGGTTTAAATTACCAGCTCATAGTAATTTTATGTGGTAATGGATCCTGCACAGTAAGTTACTTCCAGCAGTTTTCAACTATGGCAACTTGACTACTGCATGTCACAGGAAGATAGCCTCTGCATCAATGCTTTACTGCACATCAATAGCTTAGGTGACTTTTTGCTAAATGCTTGCTCTTGAAGTAGGCTTCAGCTTTATCCAAAATGCATGACTGCTTGGGCAAATATGATACTGTTGATGTGTGATATCTTTTTGATGCCATCTTTAATTTTCTGTCACTGGAGCCACTTTGCATAGATTCTTCCAGAAGACCAATTGCATGGATACTACTGACAGCACGATTTCTTTGTTTAGACCTTTTGCTGTCTACCATACCATAGCATGAGTTCCATAAAACCAAATTTCCACCCTCCAAGACTCGGCTCTTCCTCCTAGAGAATTTGCTCCTTCCACTCTCCCAGCAGGCCTCTCAGCTTGTTGGTGCAACAGCATGTTTCTGCAACCCACACTGGAGCTCAGCAATGCGCCAACTCATAGGTGCTTCTCTTTTGATTACAGGAACCATTAACTCCAGACGTCTCCGGAGCAGGAACCACCAATGGGCCGGCACAAGACAGGACTCGGTCAGTCAACAAGGAGAAAAGAGAGGCGGAACACTCCCCCCATCTACATCCAGTTACCATTTCAGGCCGAAACACATGGCCTACTGACATCATCCTTGGGCAGAGCATAACCAAACTGCAACAATAAAATTCATACGCACAGTATACGTGCAACAAATACATGGCATGCACAATTTCACCATTAAGAGTAATATATTTATACTTTCCTCTTTTTTTTTTCTTTAATAAAAACAAATCCCAAACAGTGAGTTGAGATCCAGAGCATATTTATTCCCCGATTTTCCCGAACAAAGAAATCACGTTCTCCAACTTTCCTGAACGTAGCCTAAAATCTGAATAAATCCCATTTTAAATTTACTTCAAGGCATTCACTAATAGCACAAAATGGAAAAAGCTAAGGAATTTAATTTGGGGTCCCAAAAAATAAAGAAACAAAAGATTGACGTCTAGGGAATTCTTCACGAACTGCAACCCGACAACGGAACAAAATCGAAACGTCCAGCTCAGTGGCTTCCGGAAGTACCAGTGAGCTGCCCACCCCGAAATATCTTAAAACGCAACCTTCTTACAGGAATTAGCAGAAGAACTTCAAAACGTATTCGTGGATCTATCCTTCCTCCCAGCAAGAAGTAAGAGGGAGCCCAAAATACCAAGCAAAACCCTACATTGAATTAAGTAAACTTTAGCAAAATTATAGTTTAAATCAAACCCTTTCCATAATGCCAAAACCCAATTTTGGTTTTATGATATTACCCCAAAAATAGCGATAAGCCATAACAATGATCCAAATATTAAAAATTTTGAATACAGCTAAAAAAACAACACAAATTCTTCTTCAAAATTTTAATAGAATATCCAGGACAGATGCTAAGTCACTTTTATTTCACTCCCTTTGTTAAGAACCTAACAACTTCATGCAATGAGTGGTCGCTAAAATTCTCTAACTTGGCTAGTAACTTACCAAGCGGATGGAGTAATTTGGCAAAATCATTATACCTTTCAGCACCCCCATTGTGAACACTGTACACAGGAGACTGTTGAGTTTCTTTAATCATTGGCAAAAAATGTTTTAGGCGAAATTCCAAAACCTCTCATTACATTCCCAGCTACTTTATATCTAATTTTGTCTTTTTCCAAAGAAATCTCCTGGACAAGTATCCAAAGCAATTTACTATTTTCCGACGACACATCTAATTGTAATAGATCCTGTATTCTATTTGACATGTGGTCCAATTTTGCCTGAAAACGTTGTGCCTGCTTTTGAGATAGGCCACCTTCCTCACCTAGTTCCCGACATTGCTCGAAAATTTCTTCCGTCCTAGCAATAAGGGCCGGTACCTCTAACTGTGGCTTAATATGTTGTAAGTTCTTAATATCAACAGGAATAGTCAAATTATCCTTCAATATCTTGTTTAAATTTGGAACGGAATCGTCTGGATCCACTGTGATACCTCGGACTGATAATTCATAAAGAAGATAGGCTTTCAACAGAAACTCAAGTGGTACGTATGTTCGGTTACTCATGATGAATCGAGTTACAAAATTTTAAGTTAATAGAAAAATGAAAGTTGGGTTTCAGAAAAATATTGTCAATTAAGTTTCAAAATTTAAGTTAAGGCTTGAAAAATAACTGTTAGGTTTCGAAAAACCAATA
Source organism: Ectobius pallidus (assembly GCA_964059195.1). Taxonomy (NCBI): domain Eukaryota; kingdom Metazoa; phylum Arthropoda; class Insecta; order Blattodea; family Ectobiidae; genus Ectobius; species Ectobius pallidus. Next base: position 1,512,418 of record CAXKWD010000016.1, read on the forward strand.
TCAATGAAATTAAGTTTCAGAAATAATACTAAGAGTAGAAATTGACTGTTAGGTTTCGGAAATCCAATATCAATGAAATCAAGTTTTCAAAATTTAAATTTAAAAATGAAAATGGCTATTAGGTTTCAGAAATAACACAATGAAATTAAATTCCAAAAATTTTAAATTAGGAATCTCAAATAACTGTTAAGTTTCTGAATTATAATATCAATGAAATTAATTTTCAGAATTTAAAGTAAAAATACCAAATAACTGTTAGGTTTCGGAAATCTAATATCACTGAAATTAAGTTTCAGAATTTATATTAAGCATAGAAAATGACTGTTAGGTTTGAGAAATCTAATATCAATGAAATCACGTTTCAAAATTTAAATAAAAATTTGAAAATGACTATTAGGGTTCAGAAATATGTCAATCAATTAAGTTTCAAAACTTCAGTAGAGAATGCCAAATCGTGGTTAAAGTAGAAGTATAATATCAGTGAGGTGAAATCTCAATAAGAATAGCCACACGATCCAGAACTCCAAAATTTACTCAAGGTATATTTAAGTTACTTCAAAATAATACAGCTATCATGAAGCATGCAAAATGGCTTAGTGAAAAATTCAAAAAGAAATCCAAAATTCTTAAAGTCCTCAGGGAGCAAATTTTTTTTTTAACTTTAAGTTAGGGTAGAACTAAGCAATGAAAAATCACTCGCATAACAAAGTTTGAAAAAGGGTAGCTTTAGCGAAATTTTGAAAGGTCAATGCTTTAGTAAATTTTGAAAAGTCAATGCCTTAGCAATTTTTTTTTAAGTCAATGCCGTAGTAGTTTTGAAAAATCAATGCTGTAGCGATTTTGAAAATCAATGCTTTAGCAAATTTTGAAGTCAATGCTGTAGCAATTTGAACCATCAATGCTATCACAAGTTTGAAAAACTGAACTACTCAACATGCCAGTAGCAAAATTGTACGTTAATATACTCCCAATATCATAATGCTTAATACAAAATAGGAAAAGCTGAACTACTATAAATGCCGGTACAAAATGCAGATCCAGCCTAACCTTAGGCACTGGATCAAAAATCTAAATGGTTGCAATACTGTTAAAAATTCCCCAAAAAATCCAAATTTGAAAAAGGCAATTCTCGAAAAATGTACTGAATGGAAAACAGAGCGCAAATTTAGAAAAATGGGGTCAAAAACCTAACTACGCTCTGCGATAGCACTTATTTTTGCCCCCCTCGGGCACAGTTACATATGTTGGAAGCTTAGGACATATGATTCGGTGAAGTAGACCTGGTTTCGACCATTCTAGCTAAATTAGTGACGCTACTGTGTAACATTCAAATGCTGGGCACCCATTATGACAAATGAACACTGGACAGATTAATATGATTTACTGGAAAGAGTTTTTTTTTTGAGTAAATATATATATATGGAAAGATATTTTCTGTAACAATTTTATTAACAGCTTTAACAAATTTAGAATTACAACATTGTAAGATAATATATTCTTTGTAGCTTTACCAATTTTAGAATTACAACATTGTAAGCTAAAATATTCTTTATAAGGACGACCTTTTATTTCTTGAAAATAACCTTGGGAATGACTAAGCATAAAAGCTATATATATATTTTCTGTTTTCAACAGCAACCTTGAGCACGGGTGAAACAGCACAATAATTCTAAATACACCCATTTTGAAGACCAACCCGTCTCTAGAAAAAATCCCCTAAAATCCCGACTACTTGCAAATCACTAAGTACTACACTTTCGAGAACACCCTGTACATAATGGCTAGTATTCCCCATGACTAGAAAACCCCAGTAATTCTTAGATTATCTATAACATCAAAGCATAGGGCATTCTCAATCTCTTAATGGCGTCTGTGCTGAAAATACTACACGTAAAAACCCACTCTAATTCATGCTAAAGTCGGATGTCTGCCAAAGATACTGAATTACTGTTCGGAAATAGAATAGAATAGAAGTTACACAACGGACGGACGTGATATAATTGACTTCAAGAAAAACAGAATGAACAAGGCAAAGTTACATGAAATTTAGATGGTGTAGGCGTAATTCAAAGATCCAAACTTAACCGGCAAATAATTTATTAAATAAAATATTTATGAAATGTTCAGAACGAAAATTTAGATAGCCGAAAAAGGATGAGCACTAAATAGATTTAAATTACTATTAGCATTGAAAAGAATATGGATAGGTCTCACCCAGCTTTGCCGTTGTCTTCAGACATCGTGTTGCACGGCAGCAACGCCCACCGAAACACTCAAACTCAAGTTACATGTTCTTGTCGCGTGCACTAGATCCCAACTGCCGGTCGCTTGTACCAGCCTCTACTCCCTAGCTTTCAACAGATGGCAGTGCAGTCTAGAAGCGCTTTTAAGAATTATCGAAAACCACGGTGTTTAGAGTGGGTCAAAAATTGATTTTACATTCTAAAGCTAAAAGCAGTTGGCAAAAATTACTGAAAGATTTTAATATAATCAAATGAGCCGTTTTTCACGGCTCAAACTCCCCTGTCTGCCCAAAATAAAGTCGAAGACTTTATTTCCCCAAATTTCGTTTGAGCTTGAATCTAATCCCTTTTTTCATTTTAATTTTTAACTGGATATCCTATCTTAGCACTCTGAAAAAAAACAACAACAAAACAAACACACAAAGCACAATCTTTAATCTTGCGACTGCCGAAATGTTTCCATGCCTTGCCCGATGCCCCACAGCAACTTCAGAAATGCACTTTCGCTCTCATTTCTTAGAAGAGTTCCATCCATCTTGAACCACTCCACTTATTTCCCCCCGGGCGGGAGATAAACACCAACTGAAGAGAGAAGAAACCAAAAGCATGTCCAGGCGCACAGGAACTAAGGTCACACTTGACCACCACTTTAGCAGGAACCATCCAATCTGCACCCAACAGGCAGGATATCTGAGGGAGCCAACCAGGTCGAGCGGCATCCAGCTAGCAATCCCCATCACCAGGCAGAGCACGAAGAATCCCAGAGGCTTCGGCCAGAGATGAGAAGTACAGTTGAGGGTGAAACAACTTGTCTGAATCGGCGGTCACCATCGACCGTCCAAAGACTGGAACCATCAGAACTCAGGAGCTGCCAGACAGATCTTCAAAAACAGCAAAACTCCGAATCGACTATGTGCAGAGGTGTGGAAATCCAGGAGGGCATGCCGCCAAGGGACACAGAAAATAGGAGAAAACATCAGTGAATAGATGGAAAACAGCTTAGAAAAGACAGGAGTGAGGTAATGGTTTAAATTACCAGCTCATAGTAATTTTATGTGGTAATGGATCCTGCACAGTAAGTTACTTCCAGCAGTTTTCAACTATGGCAACTTGACTACTGCATGTCACAGGAAGATAGCCTCTGCATCAATGCTTTACTGCACATCAATAGCTTAGGTGACTTTTTGCTAAATGCTTGCTCTTGAAGTAGGCTTCAGCTTTATCCAAAATGTATGACTGCTTGGGCAAATATGATACTGTTGATGTGAGATATCTTTTTGATGCCATCTTTAATTTTCTGTCACTGGAGCCACTATGCATAGATTCTTCCAGAAGACCAATTGCATGGATACTACTGACAGCACGATTTCTTTGTTTAGACCTTTTGCTGTCTACCATACCATAGCATGAGTTCCATAAAACCAAATTTCCACCCTCCAAGACTCGGCTCTTCCTCCTAGAGAATTTGCTCCTTCCACTCTCCCAGCAGGCCTCTCAGCTTGTTGGTGCAACAGCATGTTTCTGCAACCCACACTGGAGCTCAGCAATGCGCCAACTCATAGGTGCTTCTCTTTTGATTACAGGAACCATTAACTCCAGACGTCTCCGGAGCAGGAACCACCAATGGGCCGGCACAAGACAGGACTCGGTCAGTCAACAAGGAGAAAAGAGAGGCGGAACACTCCCCCCATCTACATCCAGTTACCATTTCAGGCCGAAACACATGGCCTACTGACATCATCCTTGGGCAGAGCATAACCAAACTGCAACAATAAAATTCATACGCACAGTATACGTGCAACAAATACATGGCATGCACAATTTCACCATTAAGAGTAATATATTTATACTTTCCTCTTTTTTTTTCTTTAATAAAAACAAATCCCAAACAGTGAGTTGAGATCCAGAGCATATTTATTCCCCGATTTTCCCGAACAAAGAAATCACGTTCTCCAACTTTCCTGAACGTAGCCTAAAATCTGAATAAATCCCATTTTAAATTTACTTCAAGGCATTCACTAATAGCACAAAATGGAAAAAGCTAAGGAATTTAATTTGGGGTCCCAAAAAATAAAGAAACAAAAGATTGACGTCTAGGGAATTCTTCACGAACTGCAACCCGACAACGGAACAAAATCGAAACGTCCAGCTCAGTGGCTTCCGGAAGTACCAGTGAGCTGCCCACCCCGAAATATTTTAAAACGCAACCTTCTTACAGGAATTAGCAGAAGAACTTCAAAACGTATTCGTGTATCTATCCTTCCTACCAGCAAGAAGTAAGAGGGCGCCCAAAATACCAAGCAAAACCCTACATTGAATTAAGTAAACTTTAGCAAAATTATAGTTTAAATCAAACCCTTTCCATAATGCCAAAACCCAATTTTGTTTTATGATATTACCCCAAAAATAGCGATAAGCCATAACACTGATCCAAATATTAAAAATTTTGAATACAGCTAAAAAAAAACACAAATTCTTCTTCAAAATTTTAATAGAATATCCAGGGCAGATGCTAAGTCACTTTTATTTCACTCCCTTTGTTAAGAACCTAACAACTTCATGCAATGAGTGGTCGCTAAAATTCTCTAACTTGGCTAGTAACTTACCAAGCGGATGGAGTAATTTGGCAAAATCATTATACCTTTCAGCACCCCCATTGTGAACACTGTACACAGGAGACTGTTGAGTTTCTTTAATCATTGGCAAAAAATGTTTTAGGCGAAATTCCAAAACCTCTCATTACATTCCCAGCTACTTTATATCTAATTTTGTCTTTTTCCAAAGAAATCTCCTGGACAAGTATCCAAAGCAATTTACTATTTTCCGACGACACATCTAATTGTAATAGATCCTGTATTCTATTTGACATGTGGTCCAATTTTGCCTGAAAACGTTGTGCCTGCTTTTGAGATAGGCCACCTTCCTCACCTAGTTCCCGACATTGCTCGAAAATTTCTTCCGTCCTAGCAATAAGGGCCGGTACCTCTAACTGTGGCTTAATATGTTGTAAGTTCTTAATATCAACAGGAATAGTCAAATTATCCTTCAATATCTTGGTTAAATTTGGAACGGAATCGTCTGGATCCACTGTGATACCTCGGACTGATAATTCATAAAGAAGATCGGCTTTCAACAGAAACTCAAGTGGTACGTATGTTCGGTTACTCATGATGAATCGAGTTACAAAATTTTAAGTCAATAGAAAAATGAAACTTGGGTTTCAGAAAAATAATGTCAATTAAGTTTCAAAATTTAAGTTAAGGCTTGAAAAATAACTGTTAGGTTTCGAAAAACCAATATCAATGAAATTAAGTTTCAGAAATAATACTAAGAGTAGAAATTGACTGTTAGGTTTCGGAAATCCAATATCAATGAAATCAAGTTTTCAAAATTTAAATTTAAAAATGAAAATGGCTATTAGGTTTCAGAAATAACACAATGAAATTAAATTCCCAAAATTTTAAATTAGGAATCTCAAATAACTGTTAAGTTTCTGAATTATAATATCAATGAAATTAATTTTCAGAATTTAAAGTAAAAATACCAAATAACTGTTAGGTTTCGGAAATCTAATATCACTGAAATTAAGTTTCAGAATTTATATTAAGCATAGAAAATTACTGTTAGGTTTGAGAAATCTAATATCAATGAAATCACGTTTCAAAATTTAAATAAAAATTTGAAAATGACTATTAGGGTTCAGAAATATGTCAATCAATTAAGTTTCAAAACTTCAGTAGAGAATGCCAAATCGTGGTTAAAGTAGAAGTATAATATCAGTGAGGTGAAATCTCAATAAGAATAGCCACACGATCCAGAACTCCAAAATTTACTCAAGGTATATTTAAGTTACTTCAAAATAATACAGCTATCATGAAGCATGAAAAATGGCTTAGTGAAAAATTCAAAAAGAAATCCAAAATTCTTAAAGTCCTCAGGGAGCAAATTTTTTTTTTAACTTTAAGTTAGGGTAGAACTAAGCAATGAAAAATCACTCGCATAACAAAGTTTGAAAAAGGGTAGCTTTAGCGAAATTTTGAAAGGTCAATGCTTTAGTAAATTTTGAAAAGTCAATGCCTTAGCAATTTTTTTTTAAGTCAATGCCGTAGTAGTTTTGAAAAATCAATGCTGTAGCGATTTTGAAAAATCAATGCTTTAGCAAATTTTGAAGTCAATGCTGTAGCAATTTGAACCATCAATGCTATCACAAGTTTGAAAAACTGAACTACTCAACATGCCAGTAGCAAAATTGTACGTTAATATACTCCCAATATCATAATGCTTAATACAAAATAGGAAAAGCTGAACTACTATAAATGCCGGTACAAAATGCAGATCCAGCCTAACCTTAGGCACTGGAACAAAAATCTAAATGGTAGCAATACTGTTAAAAATTCCCCAAAAAATCCAAATTTGAAAAAGGCAATTCTCGAAAAATGTACTGAATGGAAAACAGCGCAAATTTAGAAAAATGGGGTCAAAAACCTAACTACGCTCTGCGATAGCACTTATTTTTGCCCCCCTCGGGCACAGTTACATATGTTGGAAGCTTAGGACATATGATTCGGTGAAGTAGACCTGGTTTCGACCATTCTAGCTAAATTAGTGACGCTACTGTGTAACATTCAAATGCTGGGCACCCATTATGACAAATGAACACTGGACAGATTAATATGATTTACTGGAAAGAGTTTTTTTTTGAGTAAATATATATATATATATGGAAAGATATTTTCTGTAACAATTTTATTAACAGCTTTAACAAATTTAGAATTACAACATTGTAAGATAATATATTCTTTGTAGCTTTACCAATTTTAGAATTACAACATTGTAAGCTAAAATATTCTTTATAAGGACGACCTTTTATTTCTTGAAAATAACCTTGGGAATGACTAAGCATAAAAGCTATATATATATTTTCTGTTTTCAACAGCAACCTTGAGCACGGGTGAAACAGCACAATAATTCTAAATACACCCCTTTTGAAGACCAACCCGTCTCTAGAAAAAATCCCCTAAAATCCCGACTACTTGCAAATCACTAAGTACTACACTTTCGAGAACACCCTGTACATAATGGCTAGTATTCCCCAGTAATTCTTAGATTATCTATAACATCAAAGCATAGGGCAATCTCAATCTCTTAATGGCGTCTGTGCTGAAAATACTACACGTAAAAACCCACTCTAATTCATGCTAAAGTCGGATGTCTGCCAAAGATACTGAATTACTGTTCGGAAATAGAATAGAATAGAAGTTACACAACGGACGGACGTGATATAATTGACTTCAAGAAAAACAGAATGAACAAAGCAAAATTACATGAAATTTAGATGGTGTAGGCGTAATTTCAAAGATCCAAACTTAACCGGCAAATAATTTATTAAATAAAATATTTATGAAATGTTCAGAACGAAAATTTAGATAGCCGAAAAAGGATGAGCACTAAATAGATTTAAATTACTATTAGCATTGAAAAGAATATGGATAGGTCTCACCCAGCTTTGCCGTTGTCTTCAGACATCGTGTTGCACGGCAGCAACGCCCACCGAAACACTCAAACTCAAGTTACATGTTCTTGTCGCGTGCACTAAATCCCAACTGCCGGTCGCTTGTACCAGCCTCTACTCCCTAGCTTTCAACAGATGGCAGTGCAGTCTAGAAGCGCTTTTAAGAATTATCGAAAACCACGGTGTTTAGAGTGGGTCAAAAATTGATTTTACATTCTAAAGCTAAAAGCAGTTGGCAAAAATTACTGAAAGATTTTAATATAATCAAATGAGCCGTTTTTCACGGCTCAAACTCCCCTGTCTGCCCAAAATAAAGTCGAAGACTTTATTTCCCCAAATTTCGTTTGAGCTTGAATCTAATCCCTTTTTTCATTTTAATTTTTAACTGGATATCCTATCTTAGCACTCTGAAAAAAAAAACAACAACAAAACAAACACACAAAGCACAATCTTTAATCTTGCGACTGCCGAAATGTTTCCATGCCTTGCCCGATGCCCCACAGCAACTTCAGAAATGCACTTTCGCTCTCATTTCTTAGAAGAGTTCCATCCATCTTGAACCACTCCACTTATTTCCCCCCGGGCGGGAGATAAACACCAACTGAAGAGAGAAGAAACCAAAAGCATGTCCAGGCGCACAGGAACTAAGGTCACACTTGACCACCACTTTAGCAGGAACCATCCAATCTGCACCCAACAGGCAGGATATCTGAGGGAGCCAACCAGGTCGAGCGGCATCCAGCTAGCAATCCCCATCACCAGGCAGAGCACGAAGAATCCCAGAGGCTTCGGCCAGAGATGAGAAGTACAGTTGAGGGTGAAACAACTTGTCTGAATCGGCGGTCACCATCGACCGTCCAAAGACTGGAACCATCAGAACTCAGGAGCTGCCAGACAGATCTTCAAAAACAGCAAAACTCCGAATCGACTATGTGCAGAGGTGTGGAAATCCAGGAGGGCATGCCGCCAAGGGACACAGAAAATAGGAGAAAACATCAGTGAATAGATGGAAAACAGCTTAGAAAAGACAGGAGTGAGGTAATGGTTTAAATTACCAGCTCATAGTAATTTTATGTGGTAATGGATCCTGCACAGTAAGTTACTTCCAGCAGTTTTCAACTACGGCAACTTGACTACTGCATGTCACAGGAAGATAGCCTCTGCATCAATGCTTTACTGCACATCAATAGCTTAGGTGACTTTTTGCTAAATGCTTGCTCTTGAAGTAGGCTTCAGCTTTATCCAAAATGCATGACTGCTTGGGCAAATATGATACTGTTGATGTGTGATATCTTTTTGATGCCATCTTTAATTTTCTGTCACTGGAGCCACTATGCATAGATTCTTCCAGAAGACCAATTGCATGGATACTACTGACAGCACGATTTCTTTGTTTAGACCTTTTGCTGTCTACCATACCATAGCATGAGTTCCATAAAACCAAATTTCCACCCTCCAAGACTCGGCTCTTCCTCCTAGAGAATTTGCTCCTTCCACTCTCCCAGCAGGCCTCTCAGCTTGTTGGTGCAACAGCATGTTTCTGCAACCCACACTGGAGCTCAGCAATGCGCCAACTCATAGGTGCTTCTCTTTTGATTACAGGAACCATTAACTCCAGACGTCTCCGGAGCAGGAACCACCAATGGGCCGGCACAAGACAGGACTCGGTCAGTCAACAAGGAGAAAAGAGAGGCGGAACACTCCCCCCATCTACATCCAGTTACCATTTCAGGCCGAAACACATGGCCTACTGACATCATCCTTGGGCAGAGCATAACCAAACTGCAACAATAAAATTCATACGCACAGTATACGTGCAACAAATACATGGCATGCACAATTTCACCATTAAGAGTAATATATTTATACTTTCCTCTTTTTTTTTCTTTAATAAAAACAAATCCCAAACAGTGAGTTGAGATCCAGAGCATATTTATTCCCCGATTTTCCCGAACAAAGAAATCACGTTCTCCAACTTTCCTGAACGTAGCCTAAAATCTGAATAAATCCCATTTTAAATTTACTTCAAGGCATTCACTAATAGCACAAAATGGAAAAAGCTAAGGAATTTAATTTGGGGTCCCAAAAAATAAAGAAACAAAAGATTGACGTCTAGGGAATTCTTCACGAACTGCAACCCGACAACGGAACAAAATCGAAACGTCCAGCTCAGTGGCTTCCGGAAGTACCAGTGAGCTGCCCACCCCGAAATATTTTAAAACGCAACCTTCTTACAGGAATTAGCAGAAGAACTTCAAAACGTATTCGTGTATCTATCCTTCCTACCAGCAAGAAGTAAGAGGGAGCCCAAAATACCAAGCAAAACCCTACATTGAATTAAGTAAACTTTAGCAAAATTATAGTTTAAATCAAACCCTTTCCATAATGCCAAAACCCAATTTTGGTTTTATGATATTACCCCAAAAATAGCGATAAGCCATAACACTGATCCAAATATTAAAAATTTTGAATACAGCTAAAAAAACAACACAAATTCTTCTTCAAAATTTTAATAGAATATCCAGGGCAGATGCTAAGTCACTTTTATTTCACTCCCTTTGTTAAGAACCTAACAACTTCATGCAATGAGTGGTCGCTAAAATTCTCTAACTTGGCTAGTAACTTACCAAGCGAATGGAGTAATTTGGCAAAATCATTATACCTTTCAGCACCCCCATTGTGAACACTGTACACAGGAGACTGTTGAGTTTCTTTAATCATTGGCAAAAAATGTTTTAGGCGAAATTCCAAAACCTCTCATTACATTCCCAGCTACTTTATATCTAATTTTGTCTTTTTCCAAAGAAATCTCCTGGACAAGTATCCAAAGCAATTTACTATTTTCCGACGACACATCTAATTGTAATAGATCCTGTATTCTATTTGACATGTGGTCCAATTTTGCCTGAAAACGTTGTGCCTGCTTTTGAGATAGGCCACCTTCCTCACCTAGTTCCCGACATTGCTCGAAAATTTCTTCCGTCCTAGCAATAAGGGCCGGTACCTCTAACTGTGGCTTAATATGTTGTAAGTTCTTAATATCAACAGGAATAGTCAAATTATCCTTCAATATCTTGGTTAAATTTGGAACGGAATCGTCTGGATCCACTGTGATACCTCGGACTGATAATTCATAAAGAAGATCGGCTTTCAACAGAAACTCAAGTGGTACGTATGTTCGGTTACTCATGATGAATCGAGTTACAAAATTTTAAGTCAATAGAAAAATGAAAGTTGGGTTTCAGAAAAATAATGTCAATTAAGTTTCAAAATTTAAGTTAAGGCTTGAAAAATAACTGTTAGGTTTCGAAAAACCAATATCAATGAAATTAAGTTTCAGAAATAATACTAAGAGTAGAAATTGACTGTTAGGTTTCGGAAATCCAATATCAATGAAATCAAGTTTTCAAAATTTAAATTTAAAAATGAAAATGGCTATTAGGTTTCAGAAATAACACAATGAAATTAAATTCCAAAAATTTTAAATTAGGAATCTCAAATAACTGTTAAGTTTCTGAATTATAATATCAATGAAATTAATTTTCAGAATTTAAAGTAAAAATACCAAATAACTGTTAGGTTTCGGAAATCTAATATCACTGAAATTAAGTTTCAGAATTTATATTAAGCATAGAAAATTACTGTTAGGTTTGAGAAATCTAATATCAATGAAATCACGTTTCAAAATTTAAATAAAAATTTTAAAATGACTATTAGGTTTCAGAAATATGTCAATCAATTAAGTTTCAAAACTTCAGTAGAGAATGCCAAATCGTGGTTAAAGTAGAAGTATAATATCAGTGAGGTGAAATCTCAATAAGAATAGCCACACGATCCAGAACTCCAAAATTTACTCAAGGTATATTTAAGTTACTTCAAAATAATACAGCTATCATGAAGCATGAAAAATGGCTTAGTGAAAAATTCAAAAAGAAATCCAAAATTCTTAAAGTCCTCAGGGAGCAAATTTTTTTTTTTAACTTTAAGTTAGGGTAGAACTAAGCAATGAAAAATCACTCGCATAACAAAGTTTGAAAAAGGGTAGCTTTAGCAAAATTTTGAAAGGTCAATGCTTTAGTAAATTTTGAAAAGTCAATGCCTTAGCAATTTTTGTTAAGTCAATGCCGTAGTAGTTTTGAAAAATCAATGCTGTAGCGATTTTGAAAAATCAATGCTTTAGCAAATTTTGAAAAGTCAATGCTGTAGCAATTTGAACAATCAATGCTATCACAAGTTTGAAAAACTGAACTACTCAACATGCCAGTAGCAAAATTGTACGTTAATATACTCCCAATATCACAATGCTTAATACAAAATAGGAAAAGCTGAACTACTATAAATGCCGGTACAAAATGCAGATCCAGCCTAACCTTAGGCACTGGATCAAAAATCTAAATGGTTGCAAAATCTGTTAAAAATTCCCCAAAAAATCCAAATTTGAAAAAGGCAATTCTCGAAAAATGTACTGAATGGAAAACAGAGCGCAAATTTAGAAAAATGGGGTCAAAAACCTAACTACGCTCTGCGATAGCACTTATTTTTACCCCCCTCGGGCACAGTTACATATGTTGGAAGCTTAGGACATATGATTCGGTGAAGTAGACCTGGTTTCGACCATTCTAGCTAAATTAGTGACGCTACTGTGTAACATTCAAATGATGGGCACCCATTATGACAAATGAACACTGGACAGATTAATGATTTACTGGAAAGAGTTTTTTTTTGAGTAAATATATATATATGGAAAGATATTTTCTGTAACAATTTTATCAACAGCTTTAACAAATTTAGAATGACAACATTGTAAGATAATATATTCTTTGTAGCTTTACCAATTTTAGAATTACAACATTGTAAGCTAAAATATTCTTTATAAGGACGACCTTTTATTTCTTGAAAATAACCTTGGGAATGACTAAGCATAAAAGCTATATATATATTTTCTGTTTTCAACAGCAACCTTGAGCACGGGTGAAACAGCACAATAATTCTAAATACTCCCCTTTTGAAGACCAACCCGTCTCTAGAAAAAATCCCCTAAAATCCCGACTACTTGCAAATCACTAAGTACTACACTTTCGAGAACACCCTGTACATAATGGCTAGTATTCCCCATGACTAGAAAACCCCAGTAATTCTTAGATTATCTATAACATCAAAGCATAGGGCAATCTCAATCTCCTAATGGCGTCTGTGCTGAAAATACTACACGTAAAAACCCACTCTAATTCATGCTAAAGTCGGATGTCTGCCAAAGATACTGAATTACTGTTCGGAAATAGAATAGAATAGAAGTTACACAACGGACGGACGTGATATAATTGACTTCAAGAAAAACAGAATGAACAAAGCAAAATTACATGAAATTTAGATGGTGTAGGCGTAATTTCAAAGATCCAAACTTAACCGGCAAATAATTTATTAAATAAAATATTTATGAAATGTTCAGAACGAAAATTTAGATAGCCGAAAAAGGATGAGCACTAAATAGATTTAAATTACTATTAGCATTGAAAAGAATATGGATAGGTCTCACCCAGCTTTGCCGTTGTCTTCAGACATCGTGTTGCACGGCAGCAACGCCCACCGAAACACTCAAACTCAAGTTACATGTTCTTGTCGCGTGCACTAGATCCCAACTGCCGGTCGCTTGTACCAGCCTCTACTCCCTAGCTTTCAACAGATGGCAGTGCAGTCTAGAAGCGCTTTTAAGAATTATCGAAAACCACGGTGTTTAGAGTGGGTCAAAAATTGATTTTACATTCTAAAGCTAAAAGCAGTTGGCAAAAATTACTGAAAGATTTTAATATAATCAAATGAGCCGTTTTTCACGGCTCAAACTCCCCTGTCTGCCCAAAATAAAGTCGAAGACTTTATTTCCCCAAATTTCGTTTGAGCTTGAATCTAATCCCTTTTTTCATTTTAATTTTTAACTGGATATCCTATCTTAGCACTCTGAAAAAAAACAACAACAAAACAAACACACAAAGCACAATCTTTAATCTTGCGACTGCCGAAATGTTTCCATGCCTTGCCCGATGCCCCACAGCAACTTCAGAAATGCACTTTCGCTCTCATTTCTTAGAAGAGTTCCATCCATCTTGAACCACTCCACTTATTTCCCCCCGGGCGGGAGATAAACACCAACTGAAGAGAGAAGAAACCAAAAGCATGTCCAGGCGCACAGGAACTGAGGTCACACTTGACCACCACTTTAGCAGGAACCATCCAATCTGCACCCAACAGGCAGGATATCTGAGGGAGCCAACCAGGTCGAGCGGCATCCAGCTAGCAATCCCCATCACCAGGCAGAGCACGAAGAATCCCAGAGGCTTCGGCCAGAGATGAGAAGTACAGTTGAGGGTGAAACAACTTGTCTGAATCGGCGGTCACCATCGACCGTCCAAAGACTGGAACCATCAGAACTCAGGAGCTGCCAGACAGATCTTCAAAAACAGCAAAACTCCGAATCGACTATGTGCAGAGGTGTGGAAATCCAGGAGGGCATGCCGCCAAGGGACACAGAAAATAGGAGAAAACATCAGTGAATAGATGGAAAACAGCTTAGAAAAGACAGGAGTGAGGTAATGGTTTAAATTACCAGCTCATAGTAATTTTATGTGGTAATGGATCCTGCACAGTAAGTTACTTCCAGCAGTTTTCAACTATGGCAACTTGACTACTGCATGTCACAGGAAGATAGCCTCTGCATCAATGCTTTACTGCACATCAATAGCTTAGGTGACTTTTTGCTAAATGCTTGCTCTTGAAGTAGGCTTCAGCTTTATCCAAAATGCATGACTGCTTGGGCAAATATGATACTGTTGATGTGTGATATCTTTTTGATGCCATCTTTAATTTTCTGTCACTGGAGCCACTATGCATAGATTCTTCCAGAAGACCAATTGCATGGATACTACTGACAGCACGATTTCTTTGTTTAGACCTTTTGCTGTCTACCATACCATAGCATGAGTTCCATAAAACCAAATTTCCACCCTCCAAGACTCGGCTCTTCCTCCTAGAGAATTTGCTCCTTCCACTCTCCCAGCAGGCCTCTCAGCTTGTTGGTGCAACAGCATGTTTCTGCAACCCACACTGGAGCTCAGCAATGCGCCAACTCATAGGTGCTTCTCTTTTGATTACAGGAACCATTAACTCCAGACGTCTCCGGAGCAGGAACCACCAATGGGCCGGCACAAGACAGGACTCGGTCAGTCAACAAGGAGAAAAGAGAGGCGGAACACTCCCCCCATCTACATCCAGTTACCATTTCAGGCCGAAACACATGGCCTACTGACATCATCCTTGGGCAGAGCATAACCAAACTGCAACAATAAAATTCATACGCACAGTATACGTGCAACAAATACATGGCATGCACAATTTCACCATTAAGAGTAATATATTTATACTTTCCTCTTTTTTTTTCTTTAATAAAAACAAATCCCAAACAGTGAGTTGAGATCCAGAGCATATTTATTCCCCGATTTTCCCGAACAAAGAAATCACGTTCTCCAACTTTCCTGAAGGTAGCCTAAAATCTGAATAAATCCCATTTTAAATTTACTTCAAGGCATTCACTAATAGCACAAAATGGAAAAAGCTAAGGAATTTAATTTGGGGTCCCAAAAAATAAAGAAACAAAAGATTGACGTCTAGGGAATTCTTCACGAACTGCAACCCGACAACGGAACAAAATCGAAACGTCCAGCTCAGTGGCTTCCGGAAGTACCAGTGAGCTGCCCACCCCGAAATATTTTAAAACGCAACCTTCTTACAGGAATTAGCAGAAGAACTTCAAAACGTATTCGTGTATCTATCCTTCCTACCAGCAAGAAGTAAGAGGGAGCCCAAAATACCAAGCAAAACCCTACATTGAATTAAGTAAACTTTAGCAAAATTATAGTTTAAATCAAACCCTTTCCATAATGCCAAAACCCAATTTTGTTTTATGATATTACACCAAAAATAGCGATAAGCCATAACACTGATCCAAATATTAAAAATTTTGAATACAGCTAAAAAAAAACACAAATTCTTCTTCAAAATTTTAATAGAATATCCAGGGCAGATGCTAAGTCACTTTTATTTCACTCCCTTTGTTAAGAACCTAACAACTTCATGCAATGAGTGGTCGCTAAAATTCTCTAACTTGGCTAGTAACTTACCAAGCGGATGGAGTAATTTGGCAAAATCATTATACCTTTCAGCACCCCCATTGTGAACACTGTACACAGGAGACTGTTGAGTTTCTTTAATCATTGGCAAAAAATGTTTTAGGCGAAATTCCAAAACCTCTCATTACATTCCCAGCTACTTTATATCTAATTTTGTCTTTTTCCAAAGAAATCTCCTGGACAAGTATCCAAATCAATTTACTATTTTCCGACGACACATCTAATTGTAATAGATCCTGTATTCTATTTGACATGTGGTCCAATTTTGCCTGAAAACGTTGTGCCTGCTTTTGAGATAGGCCACCTTCCTCACCTAGTTCCCGACATTGCTCGAAAATTTCTTCCGTCCTAGCAATAAGGGCCGGTACCTCTAACTGTGGCTTAATATGTTGTAAGTTCTTAATATCAACAGGAATAGTCAAATTATCCTTCAATATCTTGGTTAAAATTGGAACGGAATCGTCTGGATCCACTGTGATACCTCGGACTGATAATTCATAAAGAAGATAGGCTTTCAACAGAAACTCAAGTGGTACGTATGTTCGGTTACTCATGATGAATCGAGTTACAAAATTTTAAGTCAATAGAAAAATGAAAGTTGGGTTTCAGAAAAATAATGTCAATTAAGTTTCAAAATTTAAGTTAAGGCTTGAAAAATAACTGTTAGGTTTCGAAAAACCAATATCAATGAAATTAAGTTTCAGAAATAATACTAAGAGTAGAAATTGACTGTTAGGTTTCGGAAATCCAATATCAATGAAATCAAGTTTTCAAAATTTAAATTTAAAAATGAAAATGGCTATTAGGTTTCAGAAATAACACAATGAAATTAAATTCCAAAAATTTTAAATTAGGAATCTCAAATAACTGTTAAGTTTCTGAATTATAATATCAATGAAATTAATTTTCAGAATTTAAAGTAAAAATACCAAATAACTGTTAGGTTTCGGAAATCTAATATCACTGAAATTAAGTTTCAGAATTTATATTAAGCATAGAAAATGACTGTTAGGTTTGAGAAATCTAATATCAATGAAATCACGTTTCAAAATTTAAATAAAAATTTGAAAATGACTATTAGGTTTCAGAAATATGTCAATCAACTAAGTTTCAAAACTTCAGTAGAGAATGCCAAATCGTGGTTAAAGTAGAAGTATAATATCAGTGAGGTGAAATCTCAATAAGAATAGCCACACGATCCAGAACTCCAAAATTTACTCAAGGTATATTTAAGTTACTTCAAAATAATACAGCTATCATGAAGCATGAAAAATGGCTTAGTGAAAAATTCAAAAAGAAATCCAAAATTCTTAAAGTCCTCAGGGAGCAAATTTTTTTTTTTAACTTTCAGTTAGGGTAGAACTAAGCAATGAAAAATCACTCGCATAACAAAGTTTGAAAAAGGGTAGCTTTAGCAAAATTTTGAAAGGTCAATGCTTTAGTAAATTTTGAAAAGTCAATGCCTTAGCAATTTTTTTTAAGTCAATGCCGTAGTAGTTTTGAAAAATCAATGCTGTAGCGATTTTGAAAAATCAATGCTTTAGCAAATTTTGAAAAGTCAATGCTGTAGCAATTTGAACAATCAATGCTATCACAAGTTTGAAAAACTGAACTACTCAACATGCCAGTAGCAAAATTGTACGTTAATATACTCCCAATATCACAATGCTTAATACAAAATAGGAAAAGCTGAACTACTATAAATGCCGGTACAAAATGCAGATCCAGCCTAACCTTAGGCACTGGATCAAAAATCTAAATGGTTGCAAAATCTGTTAAAAATTCCCCAAAAAATCCAAATTTGAAAAAGGCAATTCTCGAAAAATGTACTGAATGGAAAACAGAGCGCAAATTTAGAAAAATGGGGTCAAAAACCTAACTACGCTCTGCGATAGCACTTATTTTTACCCCCCTCGGGCACAGTTACATATGTTGGAAGCTTAGGACATATGATTCGGTGAAGTAGACCTGGTTTCGACCATTCTAGCTAAATTAGTGACGCTACTGTGTAACATTCAAATGATGGGCACCCATTATGACAAATGAACACTGGACAGATTAATGATTTACTGGAAAGAGTTTTTTTTTGAGTAAATATATACATATGGAAAGATATTTTCTGTAACAATTTTATCAACAGCTTTAACAAATTTAGAATTACAACATTGTAAGATAATATATTCTTTGTAGCTTTACCAATTTTAGAATTACAACATTGTAAGCTAAAATATTCTTTATAAGGACGACCTTTTATTTCTTAAAAATAACCTTGGGAATGACTAAGCATAAAAGCTATATATATATATTCTGTTTTCAACAGCAACCTAGAGCACGGGTGAAACAGCACAATAATTCTAAATACACCCCTTTTGAAGACAAACCCGTCTCTAGAAAAAATCCCCTAAAATCCCGACTACTTGCAAATCACTAAGTACTACACTTTCGAGAACACCCTGTACATAATGGCTAGTATTCCCCATGACTAGAAAACCCCAGTAATTCTTAGATTATCTATAACATCAAAGCATAGGGCAATCTCAATCTCTTAATGGCGTCTGTGCTGAAAATACTACACGTAAAAACCCACTCTAATTCATGCTAAAGTCGGATGTCTGCCAAAGATACTGAATTACTGTTCGGAAATAGAATAGAATAGAAGTTACACAACGGACGGACGTGATATAATTGACTTCAAGAAAAACAGAATGAACAAAGCAAAATTACATGAAATTTAGATGGTGTAGGCGTAATTCAAAGATCCAAACTTAACCGGCAAATAATTTATTAAATAAAATATTTATGAAATGTTCAGAACGAAAATTTAGATAGCCGAAAAAGGATGAGCACTAAATAGATTTAAATTACTATTAGCATTGAAAAGAATATGGATAGGTCTCACCCAGCTTTGCCGTTGTCTTCAGACATCGTGTTGCACGGCAGCAACGCCCACCGAAACACTCAAACTCAAGTTACATGTTCTTGTCGCGTGCACTAGATCCCAACTGCCGGTCGCTTGTACCAGCCTCTACTCCCTAGCTTTCAACAGATGGCAGTGCAGTCTAGAAGCGCTTTTAAGAATTATCGAAAACCACGGTGTTTAGAGTGGGTCAAAAATTGATTTTACATTCTAAAGCTAAAAGCAGTTGGCAAAAATTACTGAAAGATTTTAATATAATCAAATGAGCCGTTTTTCACGGCTCAAACTCCCCTGTCTGCCCAAAATAAAGTCGAAGACTTTATTTCCCCAAATTTTGTTTGAGCTTGAATCTAATCCCTTTTTTCATTTTAATTTTTAACTGGATATCCTATCTTAGCACTCTGAAAAAAAAACAACAACAAAACAAACACACAAAGCACAATCTTTAATCTTGCGACTGCCGAAATGTTTCCATGCCTTGCCCGATGCCCCACAGCAACTTCAGAAATGCACTTTCGCTCTCATTTCTTAGAAGAGTTCCATCCATCTTGAACCACTCCACTTATTTCCCCCCGGGCGGGAGATAAACACCAACTGAAGAGAGAAGAAACCAAAAGCATGTCCAGGCGCACAGGAACTGAGGTCACACTTGACCACCACTTTAGCAGGAACCATCCAATCTGCACCCAACAGGCAGGATATCTGAGGGAGCCAACCAGGTCGAGCGGCATCCAGCTAGCAATCCCCATCACCAGGCAGAGCACGAAGAATCCCAGAGGCTTCGGCCAGAGATGAGAAGTACAGTTGAGGGTGAAACAACTTGTCTGAATCGGCGGTCACCATCGACCGTCCAAAGACTGGAACCATCAGAACTCAGGAGCTGCCAGACAGATCTTCAAAAACAGCAAAACTCCGAATCGACTATGTGCAGAGGTGTGGAAATCCAGGAGGGCATGCCGCCAAGGGACACAGAAAATAGGAGAAAACATCAGTGAATAGATGGAAAACAGCTTAGAAAAGACAGGAGTGAGGTAATGGTTTAAATTACCAGCTCATAGTAATTTTATGTGGTAATGGATCCTGCACAGTAAGTTACTTCCAGCAGTTTTCAACTATGGCAACTTGACTACTGCATGTCACAGGAAGATAGCCTCTGCATCAATGCTTTACTGCACATCAATAGCTTAGGTGACTTTTTGCTAAATGCTTGCTCTTGAAGTAGGCTTCAGCTTTATCCAAAATGCATGACTGCTTGGGCAAATATGATACTGTTGATGTGTGATATCTTTTTGATGCCATCTTTAATTTTCTGTCACTGGAGCCACTATGCATAGATTCTTCCAGAAGACCAATTGCATGGATACTACTGACAGCACGATTTCTTTGTTTAGACCTTTTGCTGTCTACCATACCATAGCATGAGTTCCATAAAACCAAATTTCCACCCTCCAAGACTCGGCTCTTCCTCCTAGAGAATTTGCTCCTTCCACTCTCCCAGCAGGCCTCTCAGCTTGTTGGTGCAACAGCATGTTTCTGCAACCCACACTGGAGCTCAGCAATGCGCCAACTCATAGGTGCTTCTCTTTTGATTACAGGAACCATTAACTCCAGACGTCTCCGGAGCAGGAACCACCAATGGGCCGGCACAAGACAGGACTCGGTCAGTCAACAAGGAGAAAAGAGAGGCGGAACACTCCCCCCATCTACATCCAGTTACCATTTCAGGCCGAAACACATGGCCTACTGACATCATCCTTGGGCAGAGCATAACCAAACTGCAACAATAAAATTCATACGCACAGTATACGTGCAACAAATACATGGCATGCACAATTTCACCATTAAGAGTAATATATTTATACTTTCCTCTTTTTTTTTTCTTTAATAAAAACAAATCCCAAACAGTGAGTTGAGATCCAGAGCATATTTATTCCCCGATTTTCCCGAACAAAGAAATCACGTTCTCCAACTTTCCTGAACGTAGCCTAAAATCTGAATAAATCCCATTTTAAATTTACTTCAAGGCATTCACTAATAGCACAAAATGGAAAAAGCTAAGGAATTTAATTTGGGGTCCCAAAAAATAAAGAAACAAAAGATTGACGTCTAGGGAATTCTTCACGAACTGCAACCCGACAACGGAACAAAATCGAAACGTCCAGCTCAGTGGCTTCCGGAAGTACCAGTTAGCTGCCCACCCCGAAATATTTTAAAACGCAACCTTCTTACAGGAATTAGCAGAAGAACTTCAAAACGTATTCGTGTATCTATCCTTCCTACCAGCAAGAAGTAAGAGGGAGCCCAAAATACCAAGCAAAACCCTACATTGAATTAAGTAAACTTTAGCAAAATTATAGTTTAAATCAAACCCTTTCCATAATGCCAAAACCCAATTTTGGTTTTATGATATTACCCCAAAAATAGCGATAAGCCATAACACTGATCCAAATATTAAAAATTTTGAATACAGCTAAAAAAACAACACAAATTCTTCTTCAAAATTTTAATAGAATATCCAGGGCAGATGCTAAGTCACTTTTATTTCACTCCCTTTGTTAAGAACCTAACAACTTCATGCAATGAGTGGTCGCTAAAATTCTCTAACTTGGCTAGTAACTTACCAAGCGGATGGAGTAATTTGGCAAAATCATTATACCTTTCAGCACCCCCATTGTGAACACTGTACACAGGAGACTGTTGAGTTTCTTTAATCATTGGCAAAAAATGTTTTAGGCGAAATTCCAAAACCTCTCATTACATTCCCAGCTACTTTATATCTAATTTTGTCTTTTTCCAAAGAAATCTCCTGGACAAGTATCCAAAGCAATTTACTATTTTCCGACGACACATCTAATTGTAATAGATCCTGTATTCTATTTCACATGTGGTCCAATTTTGCCTGAAAACGTTGTGCCTGCTTTTGAGATAGGCCACCTTCCTCACCTAGTTCCCGACATTGCTCGAAAATTTCTTCCGTCCTAGCAATAAGGGCCGGTACCTCTAACTGTGGCTTAATATGTTGTAAGTTCTTAATATCAACAGGAATAGTCAAATTATCCTTCAATATCTTGGTTAAATTTGGAACGGAATCGTCTGGATCCACTGTGATACCTCGGACTGATAATTCATAAAGAAGATCGGCTTTCAACAGAAACTCAAGTGGTACGTATGTTCGGTTACTCATGATGAATCGAGTTACAAAATTTTAAGTCAATAGAAAAATGAAACTTGGGTTTCAGAAAAATAATGTCAATTAAGTTTCAAAATTTAAGTTAAGGCTTGAAAAATAACTGTTAGGTTTCGAAAAACCAATATCAATGAAATTAAGTTTCAGAAATAATACTAAGAGTAGAAATTGACTGTTAGGTTTCGGAAATCCAATATCAATGAAATCAAGTTTTCAAAATTTAAATTTAAAAATGAAAATGGCTATTAGGTTTCAGAAATAACACAATGAAATTAAATTCCAAAAATTTTAAATTAGGAATCTCAAATAACTGTTAAGTTTCTGAATTATAATATCAATGAAATTAATTTTCAGAATTTAAAGTAAAAATACCAAATAACTGTTAGGTTTCGGAAATCTAATATCACTGAAATTAAGTTTCAGAATTTATATTAAGCATAGAAAATTACTGTTAGGTTTGAGAAATCTAATATCAATGAAATCACGTTTCAAAATTTAAATAAAAATTTGAAAATGACTATTAGGTTTCAGAAATATGTCAATCAATTAAGTTTCAAAACTTCAGTAGAGAATGCCAAATCGTGGTTAAAGTAGAAGTATAATATCAGTGAGGTGAAATCTCAATAAGAATAGCCACACGATCCAGAACTCCAAAATTTACTCAAGGTATATTTAAGTTACTTCAAAATAATACAGCTATCATGAAGCATGAAAAATGGCTTAGTGAAAAATTCAAAAAGAAATCCAAAATTCTTAAAGTCCTCAGGGAGCAAATTTTTTTTTTAACTTTAAGTTAGGGTAGAACTAAGCAATGAAAAATCACTCGCATAACAAAGTTTGAAAAAGGGTAGCTTTAGCAAAATTTTGAAAGGTCAATGCTTTAGTAAATTTTGAAAAGTCAATGCCTTAGCAATTTTTTTTAAGTCAATGCCGTAGTAGTTTTGAAAAATCAATGCTGTAGCGATTTTGAAAAATCAATGCTTTAGCAAATTTTGAAAAGTCAATGCTGTAGCAATTTGAACAATCAATGCTATCACAAGTTTGAAAAACTGAACTACTCAACATGCCAGTAGCAAAATTGTACGTTAATATACTCCCAATATCACAATGCTTAATACAAAATAGGAAAAGCTGAACTACTATAAATGCCGGTACAAAATGCAGATCCAGCCTAACCTTAGGCACTGGATCAAAAATCTAAATGGTTGCAAAATCTGTTAAAAATTCCCCAAAAAATCCAAATTTGAAAAAGGCAATTCTCGAAAAATGTACTGAATGGAAAACAGAGCGCAAATTTAGAAAAATGGGGTCAAAAACCTAACTACGCTCTGCGATAGCACTTATTTTTACCCCCCTCGGGCACAGTTACATATGTTGGAAGCTTAGGACATATGATTCGGTGAAGTAGACCTGGTTTCGACCATTCTAGCTAAATTAGTGACGCTACTGTGTAACATTCAAATGATGGGCACCCATTATGACAAATGAACACTGGACAGATTAATGATTTACTGGAAAGAGTTTTTTTTTTAGTATATATATATATATATGGAAAGATATTTTCTGTAACAATTTTATCAACAGCTTTAACAAATTTAGAATGACAACATTGTAAGATAATATATTCTTTGTAGCTTTACCAATTTTAGAATTACAACATTGTAAGCTAAAATATTCTTTATAAGGACGACCTTTTATTTCTTGAAAATAACCTTGGGAATGACTAAGCATAAAAGCTATATATATATTTTCTGTTTTCAACAGCAACCTTGAGCACGGGTGAAACAGCACAATAATTCTAAATACACCCCTTTTGAAGACCAACCCGTTTCTAGAAAAAATCCCCTAAAATCCCGACTACTTGCAAATCACTAAGTACTACACTTTCGAGAACACCCTGTACATAATGGCTAGTATTCCCCAGTAATTCTTAGATTATCTATAACATCAAAGCATAGGGCAATCTCAATCTCTTAATGGCGTCTGTGCTGAAAATACTACACGTAAAAACCCACTCTAATTCATGCTAAAGTCGGATGTCTGCCAAAGATACTGAATTACTGTTCGGAAATAGAATAGAATAGAAGTTACACAACGGACGGACGTGATATAATTGACTTCAAGAAAAACAGAATGAACAAAGCAAAATTACATGAAATTTAGATGGTGTAGGCGTAATTTCAAAGATCCAAACTTAACCGGCAAATAATTTATTAAATAAAATATTTATGAAATGTTCAGAACGAAAATTTAGATAGCCGAAAAAGGATGAGCACTAAATAGATTTAAATTACTATTAGCATTGAAAAGAATATGGATAGGTCTCACCCAGCTTTGCCGTTGTCTTCAGACATCGTGTTGCACGGCAGCAACGCCCACCGAAACACTCAAACTCAAGTTACATGTTCTTGTCGCGTGCACTAGATCCCAACTGCCGGTCGCTTGTACCAGCCTCTACTCCCTAGCTTTCAACAGATGGCAGTGCAGTCTAGAAGCGCTTTTAAGAATTATCGAAAACCACGGTGTTTAGAGTGGGTCAAAAATTGATTTTACATTCTAAAGCTAAAAGCAGTTGGCAAAAATTACTGAAAGATTTTAATATAATCAAATGAGCCGTTTTTCACGGCTCAAACTCCCCTGTCTGCCCAAAATAAAGTCGAAGACTTTATTTCCCCAAATTTCGTTTGAGCTTGAATCTAATCCCTTTTTTCATTTTAATTTTTAACTGGATATCCTATCTTAGCACTCTGAAAAAAAAACAACAACAAAACAAACACACAAAGCACAATCTTTAATCTTGCGACTGAAGAAATGTTTCCATGCCTTGCCCGATGCCCCACAGCAACTTCAGAAATGCACTTTCGCTCTCATTTCTTAGAAGAGTTCCATCCATCTTGAACCACTCCACTTATTTCCCCCCGGGCGGGAGATAAACACCAACTGAAGAGAGAAGAAACCAAAAGCATGTCCAGGCGCACAGAAACTGAGGTCACACTTGACCACCACTTTAGCAGGAACCATCCAATCTGCACCCAACAGGCAGGATATCTGAGGGAGCCAACCAGGTCGAGCGGCATCCAGCTAGCAATCCCCATCACCAGGCAGAGCACGAAGAATCCCAGAGGCTTCGGCCAGAGATGAGAAGTACAGTTGAGGGTGAAACAACTTGTCTGAATCGGCGGTCACCATCGACCGTCCAAAGACTGGAACCATCAGAACTCAGGAGCTGCCAGACAGATCTTCAAAAACAGCAAAACTCCGAATCGACTATGTGCAGAGGTGTGGAAATCCAGGAGGGCATGCCGCCAAGGGACACAGAAAATAGGAGAAAACATCAGTGAATAGATGGAAAACAGCTTAGAAAAGACAGGAGTGAGGTAATGGTTTAAATTACCAGCTCATAGTAATTTTATGTGGTAATGGATCCTGCACAGTAAGTTACTTCCAGCAGTTTTCAACTATGGCAACTTGACTACTGCATGTCACAGGAAGATAGCCTCTGCATCAATGCTTTACTGCACATCAATAGCTTAGGTGACTTTTTGCTAAATGCTTGCTCTTGAAGTAGGCTTCAGCTTTATCCAAAATGCATGACTGCTTGGGCAAATATGATACTGTTGATGTGTGATATCTTTTTGATGCCATCTTTAATTTTCTGTCACTGGAGCCACTATGCATAGATTCTTCCAGAAGACCAATTGCATGGATACTACTGACAGCACGATTTCTTTGTTTAGACCTTTTGCTGTCTACCATACCATAGCATGAGTTCCATAAAACCAAATTTCCACCCTCCAAGACTCGGCTCTTCCTCCTAGAGAATTTGCTCCTTCCACTCTCCCAGCAGGCCTCTCAGCTTGTTGGTGCAACAGCATGTTTCTGCAACCCACACTGGAGCTCAGCAATGCGCCAACTCATAGGTGCTTCTCTTTTGATTACAGGAACCATTAACTCCAGACGTCTCCGGAGCAGGAACCACCAATGGGCCGGCACAAGACAGGACTCGGTCAGTCAACAAGGAGAAAAGAGAGGCGGAACACTCCCCCCATCTACATCCAGTTACCATTTCAGGCCGAAACACATGGCCTACTGACATCATCCTTGGGCAGAGCATAACCAAACTGCAACAATAAAATTCATACGCACAGTATACGTGCAACAAATACATGGCATGCACAATTTCACCATTAAGAGTAATATATTTATACTTTCCTCTTTTTTTTTTCTTTAATAAAAACAAATCCCAAACAGTGAGTTGAGATCCAGAGCATATTTATTCCCCGATTTTCCCGAACAAAGAAATCACGTTCTCCAACTTTCCTGAACGTAGCCTAAAATCTGAATAAATCCCATTTTAAATTTACTTCAAGGCATTCACTAATAGCACAAAATGGAAAAAGCTAAGGAATTTAATTTGGGGTCCCAAAAAATAAAGAAACAAAAGATTGACGTCTAGGGAATTCTTCACGAACTGCAACCCGACAACGGAACAAAATCGAAACGTCCAGCTCAGTGGCTTCCGGAAGTACCAGTGAGCTGCCCACCCCGAAATATCTTAAAACGCAACCTTCTTACAGGAATTAGCAGAAGAACTTCAAAACGTATTCGTGGATCTATCCTTCCTCCCAGCAAGAAGTAAGAGGGAGCCCAAAATACCAAGCAAAACCCTACATTGAATTAAGTAAACTTTAGCAAAATTATAGTTTAAATCAAACCCTTTCCATAATGCCAAAACCCAATTTTGGTTTTATGATATTACCCCAAAAATAGCGATAAGCCATAACACTGATCCAAATATTAAAAATTTTGAATACAGCTAAAAAAACAACACAAATTCTTCTTCAAAATTTTAATAGAATATCCAGGACAGATGCTAAGTCACTTTTATTTCACTCCCTTTGTTAAGAACCTAACAACTTCATGCAATGAGTGGTCGCTAAAATTCTCTAACTTGGCTAGTAACTTACCAAGCGGATGGAGTAATTTGGCAAAATCATTATACCTTTCAGCACCCCCATTGTGAACACTGTACACAGGAGACTGTTGAGTTTCTTTAATCATTGGCAAAAAATGTTTTAGGCGAAATTCCAAAACCTCTCATTACATTCCCAGCTACTTTATATCTAATTTTGTCTTTTTCCAAAGAAATCTCCTGGACAAGTATCCAAAGCAATTTACTATTTTCCGACGACACATCTAATTGTAATAGATCCTGTATTCTATTTGACATGTGGTCCAATTTTGCCTGAAAACGTTGTGCCTGCTTTTGAGATAGGCCACCTTCCTCACCTAGTTCCCGACATTGCTCGAAAATTTCTTCCGTCCTAGCAATAAGGGCCGGTACCTCTAACTGTGGCTTAATATGTTGTAAGTTCTTAATATCAACAGGAATAGTCAAATTATCCTTCAATATCTTGGTTAAATTTGGAACGGAATCGTCTGGATCCACTGTGATACCTCGGACTGATAATTCATAAAGAAGATAGGCTTTCAACAGAAACTCAAGTGGTACGTATGTTCGGTTACTCATGATGAATCGAGTTACAAAATTTTAAGCTAATAGAAAAATGAAAGTTGGGTTTCAGAAAAATATTGTCAATTAAGTTTCAAAATTTAAGTTAAGGCTTGAAAAATAACTGTTAGGTTTCGAAAAACCAATATCAATGAAATTAAGTTTCAGAAATAATACTAAGAGTAGAAATTGACTGTTAGGTTTCGGAAATCCAATATCAATGAAATCAAGTTTTCAAAATTTAAATTTAAAAATGAAAATGGCTATTAGGTTTCAGAAATAACACAATGAAATTAAATTCCAAAAATTTTAAATTAGGAATCTCAAATAACTGTTAAGTTTCTGAATTATAATATCAATGAAATTAATTTTCAGAATTTAAAGTAAAAATACCAAATAACTGTTAGGTTTCGGAAATCTAATATCACTGAAATTAAGTTTCAGAATTTATATTAAGCATAGAAAATGACTGTTAGGTTTGAGAAATCTAATATCAATGAAATCACGTTTCAAAATTTAAATAAAAATTTGAAAATGACTATTAGGGTTCAGAAATATGTCAATCAATTAAGTTTCAAAACTTCAGTAGAGAATGCCAAATCGTGGTTAAAGTAGAAGTATAATATCAGTGAGGTGAAATCTCAATAAGAATAGCCACACGATCCAGAACTCCAAAATTTACTCAAGGTATATTTAAGTTACTTCAAAATAATACAGCTATCATGAAGCATGAAAAATGGCTTAGTGAAAAATTCAAAAAGAAATCCAAAATTCTTAAAGTCCTCAGGGAGCAAATTTTTTTTTTAACTTTAAGTTAGGGTAGAACTAAGCAATGAAAAATCACTCGCATAACAAAGTTTGAAAAAGGGTAGCTTTAGCGAAATTTTGAAAGGTCAATGCTTTAGCAATTTTTTTTTAAGTCAATGCCGTAGTAGTTTTGAAAAATCAATGCTGTAGCGATTTTGAAAAATCAATGCTTTAGCAAATTTTGAAGTCAATGCTGTAGCAATTTGAACCATCAATGCTATCACAAGTTTGAAAAACTGAACTACTCAACATGCCAGTAGCAAAATTGTACGTTAATATACTCCCAATATCATAATGCTTAATACAAAATAGGAAAAGCTGAACTACTATAAATGCCGGTACAAAATGCAGATCCAGCCTAACCTTAGGCACTGGATCAAAAATCTAAATGGTTGCAATACTGTTAAAAATTCCCCAAAAAATCCAAATTTGAAAAAGGCAATTTTTGAAAAATGTACTGAATGGAAAACAGAGCGCAAATTTAGAAAAATGGGGTCAAAAACCTAACTACGCTCTGCGATAGCACTTATTTTTGCCCCCCTCGGGCACAGTTACATATGTTGGAAGCTTAGGACATATGATTCGGTGAAGTAGACCTGGTTTCGACCATTCTAGCTAAATTAGTGACGCTACTGTGTAACATTCAAATGCTGGGCACCCATTATGACAAATGAACACTGGACAGATTAATATGATTTACTGGAAAGAGTTTTTTTTTGAGTAAATATATATATATGGAAAGATATTTTCTGTAACAATTTTATTAACAGCTTTAACAAATTTAGAATTACAACATTGTAAGATAATATATTCTTTGTAGCTTTACCAATTTTAGAATTACAACATTGTAAGCTAAAATATTCTTTATAAGGACGACCTTTTATTTCTTGAAAATAACCTTGGGAATGACTAAGCATAAAAGCTATATATATATTTTCTGTTTTCAACAGCAACCTTGAGCACGGGTGAAACAGCACAATAATTCTAAATACACCCCTTTTGAAGACCAACCCGTCTCTAGAAAAAATCCCCTAAAATCCCGACTACTTGCAAATCACTAAGTACTACACTTTCGAGAACACCCTGTACATAATGGCTAGTATTCCCCATGACTAGAAAACCCCAGTAATTCTTAGATTATCTATAACATCAAAGCATAGGGCATTCTCAATCTCTTAATGGCGTCTGTGCTGAAAATACTACACGTAAAAACCCACTCTAATTCATGCTAAAGTCGGATGTCTGCCAAAGATACTGAATTACTGTCCGGAAATAGAATAGAATAGAAGTTACACAACGGACGGACGTGATATAATTGACTTCAAGAAAAACAGAATGAACAAGGCAAAGTTACATGAAATTTAGATGGTGTAGGCGTAATTCAAAGATCCAAACTTAACCGGCAAATAATTTATTAAATAAAATATTTATGAAATGTTCAGAACGAAAATTTAGATAGCCGAAAAAGGATGAGCACTAAATAGATTTAAATTACTATTAGCATTGAAAAGAATATGGATAGGTCTCACCCAGCTTTGCCGTTGTCTTCAGACATCGTGTTGCACGGCAGCAACGCCCACCGAAACACTCAAACTCAAGTTACATGTTCTTGTCGCGTGCACTAGATCCCAACTGCCGGTCGCTTGTACCAGCCTCTACTCCCTAGCTTTCAATAGATGGCAGTGCAGTCTAGAAGCGCTTTTAAGAATTATCGAAAACCACGGTGTTTAGAGTGGGTCAAAAATTGATTTTACATTCTAAAGCTAAAAGCAGTTGGCAAAAATTACTGAAAGATTTTAATATAATCAAATGAGCCGTTTTTCACGGCTCAAACTCCCCTGTCTGCCCAAAATAAAGTCGAAGACTTTATTTCCCCAAATTTCGTTTGAGCTTGAATCTAATCCCTTTTTTCATTTTAATTTTTAACTGGATATCCTATCTTAGCACTCTGAAAAAAAAACAACAACAAAACAAACACACAAAGCACAATCTTTAATCTTGCGACTGCCGAAATGTTTCCATGCCTTGCCCGATGCCCCACAGCAACTTCAGAAATGCACTTTCGCTCTCATTTCTTAGAAGAGTTCCATCCATCTTGAACCACTCCACTTATTTCCCCCCGGGCGGGAGATAAACACCAACTGAAGAGAGAAGAAACCAAAAGCATGTCCAGGCGCACAGGAACTAAGGTCACACTTGACCACCACTTTAGCAGGAACCATCCAATCTGCACCCAACAGGCAGGATATCTGAGGGAGCCAACCAGGTCGAGCGGCATCCAGCTAGCAATCCCCATCACCAGGCAGAGCACGAAGAATCCCAGAGGCTTCGGCCAGAGATGAGAAGTACAGTTGAGGGTGAAACAACTTGTCTGAATCGGCGGTCACCATCGACCGTCCAAAGACTGGAACCATCAGAACTCAGGAGCTGCCAGACAGATCTTCAAAAACAGCAAAACTCCGAATCGACTATGTGCAGAGGTGTGGAAATCCAGGAGGGCATGCCGCCAAGGGACACAGAAAATAGGAGAAAACATCAGTGAATAGATGGAAAACAGCTTAGAAAAGACAGGAGTGAGGTAATGGTTTAAATTACCAGCTCATAGTAATTTTATGTGGTAATGGATCCTGCACAGTAAGTTACTTCCAGCAGTTTTCAACTATGGCAACTTGACTACTGCATGTCACAGGAAGATAGCCTCTGCATCAATGCTTTACTGCACATCAATAGCTTAGGTGACTTTTTGCTAAATGCTTGCTCTTGAAGTAGGCTTCAGCTTTATCCAAAATGTATGACTGCTTGGGCAAATATGATACTGTTGATGTGTGATATCTTTTTGATGCCATCTTTAATTTTCTGTCACTGGAGCCACTATGCATAGATTCTTCCAGAAGACCAATTGCATGGATACTACTGACAGCACGATTTCTTTGTTTAGACCTTTTGCTGTCTACCATACCATAGCATGAGTTCCATAAAACCAAATTTCCACCCTCCAAGACTCGGCTCTTCCTCCTAGAGAATTTGCTCCTTCCACTCTCCCAGCAGGCCTCTCAGCTTGTTGGTGCAACAGCATGTTTCTGCAACCCACACTGGAGCTCAGCAATGCGCCAACTCATAGGTGCTTCTCTTTTGATTACAGGAACCATTAACTCCAGACGTCTCCGGAGCAGGAACCACCAATGGGCCGGCACAAGACAGGACTCGGTCAGTCAACAAGGAGAAAAGAGAGGCGGAACACTCCCCCCATCTACATCCAGTTACCATTTCAGGCCGAAACACATGGCCTACTGACATCATCCTTGGGCAGAGCATAACCAAACTGCAACAATAAAATTCATACGCACAGTATACGTGCAACAAATACATGGCATGCACAATTTCACCATTAAGAGTAATATATTTATACTTTCCTCTTTTTTTTTCTTTAATAAAAACAAATCCCAAACAGTGAGTTGAGATCCAGAGCATATTTATTCCCCGATTTTCCCGAACAAAGAAATCACGTTCTCCAACTTTCCTGAACGTAGCCTAAAATCTGAATAAATCCCATTTTAAATTTACTTCAAGGCATTCACTAATAGCACAAAATGGAAAAAGCTAAGGAATTTAATTTGGGGTCCCAAAAAATAAAGAAACAAAAGATTGACGTCTAGGGAATTCTTCACGAACTGCAACCCGACAACGGAACAAAATCGAAACGTCCAGCTCAGTGGCTTCCGGAAGTACCAGTGAGCTGCCCACCCCGAAATATTTTAAAACGCAACCTTCTTACAGGAATTAGCAGAAGAACTTCAAAACGTATTCGTGTATCTATCCTTCCTACCAGCAAGAAGTAAGAGGGAGCCCAAAATACCAAGCAAAACCCTACATTGAATTAAGTAAACTTTAGCAAAATTATAGTTTAAATCAAACCCTTTCCATAATGCCAAAACCCAATTTTGTTTTATGATATTACCCCAAAAATAGCGATAAGCCATAACACTGATCCAAATATTAAAAATTTTGAATACAGCTAAAAAAAAAACACAAATTCTTCTTCAAAATTTTAATAGAATATCCAGGGCAGATGCTAAGTCACTTTTATTTCACTCCCTTTGTTAAGAACCTAACAACTTCATGCAATGAGTGGTCGCTAAAATTCTCTAACTTGGCTAGTAACTTACCAAGCGGATGGAGTAATTTGGCAAAATCATTATACCTTTCAGCACCCCCATTGTGAACACTGTACACAGGAGACTGTTGAGTTTCTTTAATCATTGGCAAAAAATGTTTTAGGCGAAATTCCAAAACCTCTCATTACATTCCCAGCTACTTTATATCTAATTTTGTCTTTTTCCAAAGAAATCTCCTGGACAAGTATCCAAAGCAATTTACTATTTTCCGACGACACATCTAATTGTAATAGATCCTGTATTCTATTTGACATGTGGTCCAATTTTGCCTGAAAACGTTGTGCCTGCTTTTGAGATAGGCCACCTTCCTCACCTAGTTCCCGACATTGCTCGAAAATTTCTTCCGTCCTAGCAATAAGGGCCGGTACCTCTAACTGTGGCTTAATATGTTGTAAGTTCTTAATATCAACAGGAATAGTCAAATTATCCTTCAATATCTTGGTTAAATTTGGAACGGAATCGTCTGGATCCACTGTGATACCTCGGACTGATAATTCATAAAGAAGATCGGCTTTCAACAGAAACTCAAGTGGTACGTATGTTCGGTTACTCATGATGAATCGAGTTACAAAATTTTAAGTCAATAGAAAAATGAAACTTGGGTTTCAGAAAAATAATGTCAATTAAGTTTCAAAATTTAAGTTAAGGCTTGAAAAATAACTGTTAGGTTTCGAAAAACCAATATCAATGAAATTAAGTTTCAGAAATAATACTAAGAGTAGAAATTGACTGTTAGGTTTCGGAAATCCAATATCAATGAAATCAAGTTTTCAAAATTTAAATTTAAAAATGAAAATGGCTATTAGGTTTCAGAAATAACACAATGAAATTAAATTCCCAAAATTTTAAATTAGGAATCTCAAATAACTGTTAAGTTTCTGAATTATAATATCAATGAAATTAATTTTCAGAATTTAAAGTAAAAATACCAAATAACTGTTAGGTTTCGGAAATCTAATATCACTGAAATTAAGTTTCAGAATTTATATTAAGCATAGAAAATGACTGTTAGGTTTGAGAAATCTAATATCAATGAAATCACGTTTCAAAATTTAAATAAAAATTTGAAAATGACTATTAGGGTTCAGAAATATGTCAATCAATTAAGTTTCAAAACTTCAGTAGAGAATGCCAAATCGTGGTTAAAGTAGAAGTATAATATCAGTGAGGTGAAATCTCAATAAGAATAGCCACACGATCCAGAACTCCAAAATTTACTCAAGGTATATTTAAGTTACTTCAAAATAATACAGCTATCATGAAGCATGAAAAATGGCTTAGTGAAAAATTCAAAAAGAAATCCAAAATTCTTAAAGTCCTCAGGGAGCAAATTTTTTTTTTAACTTTAAGTTAGGGTAGAACTAAGCAATGAAAAATCACTCGCATAACAAAGTTTGAAAAAGGGTAGCTTTAGCGAAATTTTGAAAGGTCAATGCTTTAGTAAATTTTGAAAAGTCAATGCCTTAGCAATTTTTTTTTAAGTCAATGCCGTAGTAGTTTTGAAAAATCAATGCTGTAGCGATTTTGAAAAATCAATGCTTTAGCAAATTTTGAAGTCAATGCTGTAGCAATTTGAACCATCAATGCTATCACAAGTTTGAAAAACTGAACTACTCAACATGCCAGTAGCAAAATTGTACGTTAATATACTCCCAATATCATAATGCTTAATACAAAATAGGAAAAGCTGAACTACTATAAATGCCGGTACAAAATGCAGATCCAGCCTAACCTTAGGCACTGGAACAAAAATCTAAATGGTAGCAATACTGTTAAAAATTCCCCAAAAAATCCAAATTTGAAAAAGGCAATTCTCGAAAAATGTACTGAATGGAAAACAGCGCAAATTTAGAAAAATGGGGTCAAAAACCTAACTACGCTCTGCGATAGCACTTATTTTTGCCCCCCTCGGGCACAGTTACATATGTTGGAAGCTTAGGACATATGATTCGGTGAAGTAGACCTGGTTTCGACCATTCTAGCTAAATTAGTGACGCTACTGTGTAACATTCAAATGCTGGGCACCCATTATGACAAATGAACACTGGACAGATTAATATGATTTACTGGAAAGAGTTTTTTTTTGAGTAAATATATATATATATATGGAAAGATATTTTCTGTAACAATTTTATTAACAGCTTTAACAAATTTAGAATTACAACATTGTAAGATAATATATTCTTTGTAGCTTTACCAATTTTAGAATTACAACATTGTAAGCTAAAATATTCTTTATAAGGACGACCTTTTATTTCTTGAAAATAACCTTGGGAATGACTAAGCATAAAAGCTATATATATATTTTCTGTTTTCAACAGCAACCTTGAGCACGGGTGAAACAGCACAATAATTCTAAATACACCCCTTTTGAAGACCAACCCGTCTCTAGAAAAAATCCCCTAAAATCCCGACTACTTGCAAATCACTAAGTACTACACTTTCGAGAACACCCTGTACATAATGGCTAGTATTCCCCAGTAATTCTTAGATTATCTATAACATCAAAGCATAGGGCAATCTCAATCTCTTAATGGCGTCTGTGCTGAAAATACTACACGTAAAAACCCACTCTAATTCATGCTAAAGTCGGATGTCTGCCAAAGATACTGAATTACTGTTCGGAAATAGAATAGAATAGAAGTTACACAACGGACGGACGTGATATAATTGACTTCAAGAAAAACAGAATGAACAAAGCAAAATTACATGAAATTTAGATGGTGTAGGCGTAATTTCAAAGATCCAAACTTAACCGGCAAATAATTTATTAAATAAAATATTTATGAAATGTTCAGAACGAAAATTTAGATAGCCGAAAAAGGATGAGCACTAAATAGATTTAAATTACTATTAGCATTGAAAAGAATATGGATAGGTCTCACCCAGCTTTGCCGTTGTCTTCAGACATCGTGTTGCACGGCAGCAACGCCCACCGAAACACTCAAACTCAAGTTACATGTTCTTGTCGCGTGCACTAAATCCCAACTGCCGGTCGCTTGTACCAGCCTCTACTCCCTAGCTTTCAACAGATGGCAGTGCAGTCTAGAAGCGCTTTTAAGAATTATCGAAAACCACGGTGTTTAGAGTGGGTCAAAAATTGATTTTACATTCTAAAGCTAAAAGCAGTTGGCAAAAATTACTGAAAGATTTTAATATAATCAAATGAGCCGTTTTTCACGGCTCAAACTCCCCTGTCTGCCCAAAATAAAGTCGAAGACTTTATTTCCCCAAATTTCGTTTGAGCTTGAATCTAATCCCTTTTTTCATTTTAATTTTTAACTGGATATCCTATCTTAGCACTCTGAAAAAAAAAACAACAACAAAACAAACACACAAAGCACAATCTTTAATCTTGCGACTGCCGAAATGTTTCCATGCCTTGCCCGATGCCCCACAGCAACTTCAGAAATGCACTTTCGCTCTCATTTCTTAGAAGAGTTCCATCCATCTTGAACCACTCCACTTATTTCCCCCCGGGCGGGAGATAAACACCAACTGAAGAGAGAAGAAACCAAAAGCATGTCCAGGCGCACAGGAACTAAGGTCACACTTGACCACCACTTTAGCAGGAACCATCCAATCTGCACCCAACAGGCAGGATATCTGAGGGAGCCAACCAGGTCGAGCGGCATCCAGCTAGCAATCCCCATCACCAGGCAGAGCACGAAGAATCCCAGAGGCTTCGGCCAGAGATGAGAAGTACAGTTGAGGGTGAAACAACTTGTCTGAATCGGCGGTCACCATCGACCGTCCAAAGACTGGAACCATCAGAACTCAGGAGCTGCCAGACAGATCTTCAAAAACAGCAAAACTCCGAATCGACTATGTGCAGAGGTGTGGAAATCCAGGAGGGCATGCCGCCAAGGGACACAGAAAATAGGAGAAAACATCAGTGAATAGATGGAAAACAGCTTAGAAAAGACAGGAGTGAGGTAATGGTTTAAATTACCAGCTCATAGTAATTTTATGTGGTAATGGATCCTGCACAGTAAGTTACTTCCAGCAGTTTTCAACTACGGCAACTTGACTACTGCATGTCACAGGAAGATAGCCTCTGCATCAATGCTTTACTGCACATCAATAGCTTAGGTGACTTTTTGCTAAATGCTTGCTCTTGAAGTAGGCTTCAGCTTTATCCAAAATGCATGACTGCTTGGGCAAATATGATACTGTTGATGTGTGATATCTTTTTGATGCCATCTTTAATTTTCTGTCACTGGAGCCACTATGCATAGATTCTTCCAGAAGACCAATTGCATGGATACTACTGACAGCACGATTTCTTTGTTTAGACCTTTTGCTGTCTACCATACCATAGCATGAGTTCCATAAAACCAAATTTCCACCCTCCAAGACTCGGCTCTTCCTCCTAGAGAATTTGCTCCTTCCACTCTCCCAGCAGGCCTCTCAGCTTGTTGGTGCAACAGCATGTTTCTGCAACCCACACTGGAGCTCAGCAATGCGCCAACTCATAGGTGCTTCTCTTTTGATTACAGGAACCATTAACTCCAGACGTCTCCGGAGCAGGAACCACCAATGGGCCGGCACAAGACAGGACTCGGTCAGTCAACAAGGAGAAAAGAGAGGCGGAACACTCCCCCCATCTACATCCAGTTACCATTTCAGGCCGAAACACATGGCCTACTGACATCATCCTTGGGCAGAGCATAACCAAACTGCAACAATAAAATTCATACGCACAGTATACGTGCAACAAATACATGGCATGCACAATTTCACCATTAAGAGTAATATATTTATACTTTCCTCTTTTTTTTTCTTTAATAAAAACAAATCCCAAACAGTGAGTTGAGATCCAGAGCATATTTATTCCCCGATTTTCCCGAACAAAGAAATCACGTTCTCCAACTTTCCTGAACGTAGCCTAAAATCTGAATAAATCCCATTTTAAATTTACTTCAAGGCATTCACTAATAGCACAAAATGGAAAAAGCTAAGGAATTTAATTTGGGGTCCCAAAAAATAAAGAAACAAAAGATTGACGTCTAGGGAATTCTTCACGAACTGCAACCCGACAACGGAACAAAATCGAAACGTCCAGCTCAGTGGCTTCCGGAAGTACCAGTGAGCTGCCCACCCCGAAATATTTTAAAACGCAACCTTCTTACAGGAATTAGCAGAAGAACTTCAAAACGTATTCGTGTATCTATCCTTCCTACCAGCAAGAAGTAAGAGGGAGCCCAAAATACCAAGCAAAACCCTACATTGAATTAAGTAAACTTTAGCAAAATTATAGTTTAAATCAAACCCTTTCCATAATGCCAAAACCCAATTTTGGTTTTATGATATTACCCCAAAAATAGCGATAAGCCATAACACTGATCCAAATATTAAAAATTTTGAATACAGCTAAAAAAACAACACAAATTCTTCTTCAAAATTTTAATAGAATATCCAGGGCAGATGCTAAGTCACTTTTATTTCACTCCCTTTGTTAAGAACCTAACAACTTCATGCAATGAGTGGTCGCTAAAATTCTCTAACTTGGCTAGTAACTTACCAAGCGAATGGAGTAATTTGGCAAAATCATTATACCTTTCAGCACCCCCATTGTGAACACTGTACACAGGAGACTGTTGAGTTTCTTTAATCATTGGCAAAAAATGTTTTAGGCGAAATTCCAAAACCTCTCATTACATTCCCAGCTACTTTATATCTAATTTTGTCTTTTTCCAAAGAAATCTCCTGGACAAGTATCCAAAGCAATTTACTATTTTCCGACGACACATCTAATTGTAATAGATCCTGTATTCTATTTGACATGTGGTCCAATTTTGCCTGAAAACGTTGTGCCTGCTTTTGAGATAGGCCACCTTCCTCACCTAGTTCCCGACATTGCTCGAAAATTTCTTCCGTCCTAGCAATAAGGGCCGGT
The DNA here is from genome assembly GCA_964059195.1 of Ectobius pallidus. Taxonomy (NCBI): domain Eukaryota; kingdom Metazoa; phylum Arthropoda; class Insecta; order Blattodea; family Ectobiidae; genus Ectobius; species Ectobius pallidus. The sequence goes on from CAXKWD010000016.1 coordinate 1,550,850, forward strand.
ACCTCTAACTGTGGCTTAATATGTTGTAAGTTCTTAATATCAACAGGAATAGTCAAATTATCCTTCAATATCTTGGTTAAATTTGGAACGGAATCGTCTGGATCCACTGTGATACCTCGGACTGATAATTCATAAAGAAGATCGGCTTTCAACAGAAACTCAAGTGGTACGTATGTTCGGTTACTCATGATGAATCGAGTTACAAAATTTTAAGTCAATAGAAAAATGAAAGTTGGGTTTCAGAAAAATAATGTCAATTAAGTTTCAAAATTTAAGTTAAGGCTTGAAAAATAACTGTTAGGTTTCGAAAAACCAATATCAATGAAATTAAGTTTCAGAAATAATACTAAGAGTAGAAATTGACTGTTAGGTTTCGGAAATCCAATATCAATGAAATCAAGTTTTCAAAATTTAAATTTAAAAATGAAAATGGCTATTAGGTTTCAGAAATAACACAATGAAATTAAATTCCAAAAATTTTAAATTAGGAATCTCAAATAACTGTTAAGTTTCTGAATTATAATATCAATGAAATTAATTTTCAGAATTTAAAGTAAAAATACCAAATAACTTTTAGGTTTCGGAAATCTAATATCACTGAAATTAAGTTTCAGAATTTATATTAAGCATAGAAAATTACTGTTAGGTTTGAGAAATCTAATATCAATGAAATCACGTTTCAAAATTTAAATAAAAATTTTAAAATGACTATTAGGTTTCAGAAATATGTCAATCAATTAAGTTTCAAAACTTCAGTAGAGAATGCCAAATCGTGGTTAAAGTAGAAGTATAATATCAGTGAGGTGAAATCTCAATAAGAATAGCCACACGATCCAGAACTCCAAAATTTACTCAAGGTATATTTAAGTTACTTCAAAATAATACAGCTATCATGAAGCATGAAAAATGGCTTAGTGAAAAATTCAAAAAGAAATCCAAAATTCTTAAAGTCCTCAGGGAGCAAATTTTTTTTTTTAACTTTAAGTTAGGGTAGATCTAAGCAATGAAAAATCACTCGCATAACAAAGTTTGAAAAAGGGTAGCTTTAGCAAAATTTTGAAAGGTCAATGCTTTAGTAAATTTTGAAAAGTCAATGCCTTAGCAATTTTTGTTAAGTCAATGCCGTAGTAGTTTTGAAAAATCAATGCTGTAGCGATTTTGAAAAATCAATGCTTTAGCAAATTTTGAAAAGTCAATGCTGTAGCAATTTGAACAATCAATGCTATCACAAGTTTGAAAAACTGAACTACTCAACATGCCAGTAGCAAAATTGTACGTTAATATACTCCCAATATCACAATGCTTAATACAAAATAGGAAAAGCTGAACTACTATAAATGCCGGTACAAAATGCAGATCCAGCCTAACCTTAGGCACTGGATCAAAAATCTAAATGGTTGCAAAATCTGTTAAAAATTCCCCAAAAAATCCAAATTTGAAAAAGGCAATTCTCGAAAAATGTACTGAATGGAAAACAGAGCGCAAATTTAGAAAAATGGGGTCAAAAACCTAACTACGCTCTGCGATAGCACTTATTTTTACCCCCCTCGGGCACAGTTACATATGTTGGAAGCTTAGGACATATGATTCGGTGAAGTAGACCTGGTTTCGACCATTCTAGCTAAATTAGTGACGCTACTGTGTAACATTCAAATGATGGGCACCCATTATGACAAATGAACACTGGACAGATTAATGATTTACTGGAAAGAGTTTTTTTTTGAGTAAATATATATATATGGAAAGATATTTTCTGTAACAATTTTATCAACAGCTTTAACAAATTTAGAATGACAACATTGTAAGATAATATATTCTTTGTAGCTTTACCAATTTTAGAATTACAACATTGTAAGCTAAAATATTCTTTATAAGGACGACCTTTTATTTCTTGAAAATAACCTTGGGAATGACTAAGCATAAAAGCTATATATATATTTTCTGTTTTCAACAGCAACCTTGAGCACGGGTGAAACAGCACAATAATTCTAAATACACCCCTTTTGAAGACCAACCCGTCTCTAGAAAAAATCCCCTAAAATCCCGACTACTTGCAAATCACTAAGTACTACATTTTCGAGAACACCCTGTACATAATGGCTAGTATTCCCCATGACTAGAAAACCCCAGTAATTCTTAGATTATCTATAACATCAAAGCATAGGGCAATCTCAATCTCCTAATGGCGTCTGTGCTGAAAATACTACACGTAAAAACCCACTCTAATTCATGCTAAAGTCGGATGTCTGCCAAAGATACTGAATTACTGTTCGGAAATAGAATAGAATAGAAGTTACACAACGGACGGACGTGATATAATTGACTTCAAGAAAAACAGAATGAACAAAGCAAAATTACATGAAATTTAGATGGTGTAGGCGTAATTTCAAAGATCCAAACTTAACCGGCAAATAATTTATTAAATAAAATATTTATGAAATGTTCAGAACGAAAATTTAGATAGCCGAAAAAGGATGAGCACTAAATAGATTTAAATTACTATTAGCATTGAAAAGAATATGGATAGGTCTCACCCAGCTTTGCCGTTGTCTTCAGACATCGTGTTGCACGGCAGCAACGCCCACCGAAACACTCAAACTCAAGTTACATGTTCTTGTCGCGTGCACTAGATCCCAACTGCCGGTCGCTTGTACCAGCCTCTACTCCCTAGCTTTCAACAGATGGCAGTGCAGTCTAGAAGCGCTTTTAAGAATTATCGAAAACCACGGTGTTTAGAGTGGGTCAAAAATTGATTTTACATTCTAAAGCTAAAAGCAGTTGGCAAAAATTACTGAAAGATTTTAATATAATCAAATGAGCCGTTTTTCACGGCTCAAACTCCCCTGTCTGCCCAAAATAAAGTCGAAGACTTTATTTCCCCAAATTTCGTTTGAGCTTGAATCTAATCCCTTTTTTCATTTTAATTTTTAACTGGATATCCTATCTTAGCACTCTGAAAAAAAACAACAACAAAACAAACACACAAAGCACAATCTTTAATCTTGCGACTGCCGAAATGTTTCCATGCCTTGCCCGATGCCCCACAGCAACTTCAGAAATGCACTTTCGCTCTCATTTCTTAGAAGAGTTCCATCCATCTTGAACCACTCCACTTATTTCCCCCCGGGCGGGAGATAAACACCAACTGAAGAGAGAAGAAACCAAAAGCATGTCCAGGCGCACAGGAACTGAGGTCACACTTGACCACCACTTTAGCAGGAACCATCCAATCTGCACCCAACAGGCAGGATATCTGAGGGAGCCAACCAGGTCGAGCGGCATCCAGCTAGCAATCCCCATCACCAGGCAGAGCACGAAGAATCCCAGAGGCTTCGGCCAGAGATGAGAAGTACAGTTGAGGGTGAAACAACTTGTCTGAATCGGCGGTCACCATCGACCGTCCAAAGACTGGAACCATCAGAACTCAGGAGCTGCCAGACAGATCTTCAAAAACAGCAAAACTCCGAATCGACTATGTGCAGAGGTGTGGAAATCCAGGAGGGCATGCCGCCAAGGGACACAGAAAATAGGAGAAAACATCAGTGAATAGATGGAAAACAGCTTAGAAAAGACAGGAGTGAGGTAATGGTTTAAATTACCAGCTCATAGTAATTTTATGTGGTAATGGATCCTGCACAGTAAGTTACTTCCAGCAGTTTTCAACTATGGCAACTTGACTACTGCATGTCACAGGAAGATAGCCTCTGCATCAATGCTTTACTGCACATCAATAGCTTAGGTGACTTTTTGCTAAATGCTTGCTCTTGAAGTAGGCTTCAGCTTTATCCAAAATGCATGACTGCTTGGGCAAATATGATACTGTTGATGTGTGATATCTTTTTGATGCCATCTTTAATTTTCTGTCACTGGAGCCACTATGCATAGATTCTTCCAGAAGACCAATTGCATGGATACTACTGACAGCACGATTTCTTTGTTTAGACCTTTTGCTGTCTACCATACCATAGCATGAGTTCCATAAAACCAAATTTCCACCCTCCAAGACTCGGCTCTTCCTCCTAGAGAATTTGCTCCTTCCACTCTCCCAGCAGGCCTCTCAGCTTGTTGGTGCAACAGCATGTTTCTGCAACCCACACTGGAGCTCAGCAATGCGCCAACTCATAGGTGCTTCTCTTTTGATTACAGGAACCATTAACTCCAGACGTCTCCGGAGCAGGAACCACCAATGGGCCGGCACAAGACAGGACTCGGTCAGTCAACAAGGAGAAAAGAGAGGCGGAACACTCCCCCCATCTACATCCAGTTACCATTTCAGGCCGAAACACATGGCCTACTGACATCATCCTTGGGCAGAGCATAACCAAACTGCAACAATAAAATTCATACGCACAGTATACGTGCAACAAATACATGGCATGCACAATTTCACCATTAAGAGTAATATATTTATACTTTCCTCTTTTTTTTTCTTTAATAAAAACAAATCCCAAACAGTGAGTTGAGATCCAGAGCATATTTATTCCCCGATTTTCCCGAACAAAGAAATCACGTTCTCCAACTTTCCTGAACGTAGCCTAAAATCTGAATAAATCCCATTTTAAATTTACTTCAAGGCATTCACTAATAGCACAAAATGGAAAAAGCTAAGGAATTTAATTTGGGGTCCCAAAAAATAAAGAAACAAAAGATTGACGTCTAGGGAATTCTTCACGAACTGCAACCCGACAACGGAACAAAATCGAAACGTCCAGCTCAGTGGCTTCCGGAAGTACCAGTGAGCTGCCCACCCCGAAATATCTTAAAACGCAACCTTCTTACAGGAATTAGCAGAAGAACTTCAAAACGTATTCGTGGATCTATCCTTCCTCCCAGCAAGAAGTAAGAGGGAGCCCAAAATACCAAGCAAAACCCTACATTGAATTAAGTAAACTTTAGCAAAATTATAGTTTAAATCAAACCCTTTCCATAATGCCAAAACCCAATTTTGGTTTTATGATATTACCCCAAAAATAGCGATAAGCCATAACACTGATCCAAATATTAAAAATTTTGAATACAGCTAAAAAAACAACACAAATTCTTCTTCAAAATTTTAATAGAATATCCAGGACAGATGCTAAGTCACTTTTATTTCACTCCCTTTGTTAAGAACCTAACAACTTCATGCAATGAGTGGTCGCTAAAATTCTCTAACTTGGCTAGTAACTTACCAAGCGGATGGAGTAATTTGGCAAAATCATTATACCTTTCAGCACCCCCATTGTGAACACTGTACACAGGAGACTGTTGAGTTTCTTTAATCATTGGCAAAAAATGTTTTAGGCGAAATTCCAAAACCTCTCATTACATTCCCAGCTACTTTATATCTAATTTTGTCTTTTTCCAAAGAAATCTCCTGGACAAGTATCCAAAGCAATTTACTATTTTCCGACGACACATCTAATTGTAATAGATCCTGTATTCTATTTCACATGTGGTCCAATTTTGCCTGAAAACGTTGTGCCTGCTTTTGAGATAGGCCACCTTCCTCACCTAGTTCCCGACATTGCTCGAAAATTTCTTCCGTCCCAGCAATAAGGGCCGGTACCTCTAACTGTGGCTTAATATGTTGTAAGTTCTTAATATCAACAGGAATAGTCAAATTATCCTTCAATATCTTGGTTAAATTTGGAACGGAATCGTCTGGATCCACTGTGATACCTCGGACTGATAATTCATAAAGAAGATAGGCTTTCAACAGAAACTCAAGTGGTACGTATGTTCGGTTACTCATGATGAATCGAGTTACAAAATTTTAAGTTAATAGAAAAATGAAAGTTGGGTTTCAGAAAAATATTGTCAATTAAGTTTCAAAATTTAAGTTAAGGCTTAAAAAATAACTGTTAGGTTTCGAAAAACCAATATCAATGAAATTAAGTTTCAGAAATAATACTAAGAGTAGAAATTGACTGTTAGGTTTCGAAAATCCAATATCAATGAAATCAAGTTTTCAAAATTTAAATTTAAAAATGAAAATGGCTATTAGGTTTCAGAAATAACACAATGAAATTAAATTCCAAAAATTTTAAATTAGGAATCTCAAATAACTGTTAAGTTTCTGAATTATAATATCAATGAAATTAATTTTCAGAATTTAAAGTAAAAATACCAAATAACTGTTAGGTTTCGGAAATCTAATATCACTGAAATTAAGTTTCAGAATTTATATTAAGCATAGAAAATGACTGTTAGGTTTGAGAAATCTAATATCAATGAAATCACGTTTCAAAATTTAAATAAAAATTTGAAAATGACTATTAGGGTTCAGAAATATGTCAATCAATTAAGTTTCAAAACTTCAGTAGAGAATGCCAAATCGTGGTTTAAAGTAGAAGTATAATATCAGTGAGGTGAAATCTCAATAAGAATAGCCACACGATCCAGAACTCCAAAATTTACTCAAGGTATATTTAAGTTACTTCAAAATAATACAGCTATCATGAAGCATGAAAAATGGCTTAGTGAAAAATTCAAAAAGAAATCCAAAATTCTTAAAGTCCTCAGGGAGCAAATTTTTTTTTTAACTTTAAGTTAGGGTAGAACTAAGCAATGAAAAATCACTCGCATAACAAAGTTTGAAAAAGGGTAGCTTTAGCGAAATTTTGAAAGGTCAATGCTTTAGTAAATTTTGAAAAGTCAATGCCTTAGCAATTTTTTTTTAAGTCAATGCCGTAGTAGTTTTGAAAAATCAATGCTGTAGCGATTTTGAAAAATCAATGCTTTAGCAAATTTTGAAAAGTCAATGCTGTAGCAATTTGAACAATCAATGCTATCACAAGTTTGAAAAACTGAACTACTCAACATGCCAGTAGCAAAATTGTACGTTAATATACTCCCAATATCATAATGCTTAATACAAAATAGGAAAAGCTGAACTACTATAAATGCCGGTACAAAATGCAGATCCAGCCTAACCTTAGGCACTGGATCAAAAATCTAAATGGTTGCAATACTGTTAAAAATTCCCCAAAAAATCCAAATTTGAAAAAGGCAATTCTCGAAAAATGTACTGAATGGAAAACAGAGCGCAAATTTAAAAAAATGGGGTCAAAAACCTAACTACGCTCTGCGATAGCACTTATTTTTGCCCCCCTCGGGCACAGTTACATATGTTGGAAGCTTAGGACATATGATTCGGTGAAGTAGACCTGGTTTCGACCATTCTAGCTAAATTAGTGACGCTAATGTGTAACATTCAAATGATGGGCACCCATTATGACAAATGAACACTGGACAGATTAATATGATTTACTGGAAAGAGTTTTTTTTTTAGTAAATATATCTATATGGAAAGATATTTTCTGTAACAATTTTATTAACACCTTTACCAAATTTAGAATTACAACATTGTAAGATAATATATTCTTTGTAGCTTTACCAATTTTAGAATTACAACATTGTAAGCTAAAATATTCTTTATAAGGACGACCTTTTATTTCTTGAAAATAACCTTGGGAATGACTAAGCATAAAAGCTATATATATTTTCTGTTTTCAACAGCAACCTAGAGCACGGGTGAAACAGCACAATAATTCTAAATACACCCCTCTTGAAGACCAACCCGTCTCTAGAAAAAATCCCCTAAAATCCCGACTACTTGCAAATCACTAAGTACTACACTTTCGAGAACACCCTGTACATAATGGCTAGTATTCCCCAGTAATTCTTAGATTATCTATAACATCAAAGCATAGGGCAATCTCAATCTCTTAATGGCGTCTGTGCTGAAAATACTACACGTAAAACCCCACTCTAATTCATGCTAAAGTCGGATGTCTGCCAAAGATACTGAATTACTGTTCGGAAAGGCAAAGAACGTGAATAGAAGTTACACAACGGACGGACGTGATATAATTGACTTCAAGAAAAACAGAATGAACAAAGCAAAATTACATGAAATTTAGATGGTGTAGGCGTAATTTCAAAGATCCAAACTTAACCGGCAAATAATTTATTAAATAAAATATTTATGAAATGTTCAGAACGAAAATTTAGATAGCCGAAAAAGGATGAGCACTAAATAGATTTAAATTACTATTAGCATTGAAAAGAATATGGATAGGTCTCACCCAGCTTTGCCGTTGTCTTCAGACATCGTGTTGCACGGCAGCAACGCCCACCGAAACACTCAAACTCAAGTTACATGTTCTTGTCGCGTGCACTAGATCCCAACTGCCGGTCGCTTGTACCAGCCTCTACTCCCTAGCTTTCAACAGATGGCAGTGCAGTCTAGAAGCGCTTTTAAGAATTATCGAAAACCACGGTGTTTAGAGTGGGTCAAAAATTGATTTTACATTCTAAAGCTAAAAGCAGTTGGCAAAAATTACTGAAAGATTTTAATATAATCAAATGAGCCGTTTTTCACGGCTCAAACTCCCCTGTCTGCCCAAAATAAAGTCGAAGACTTTATTTCCCCAAATTTTGTTTGAGCTTGAATCTAATCCCTTTTTTCATTTTAATTTTTAACTGGATATCCTATCTTAGCACTCTGAAAAAAAAAACAACAACAAAACAAACACACAAAGCACAATCTTTAATCTTGCGACTGCCGAAATGTTTCCATGCCTTGCCCGATGCCCCACAGCAACTTCAGAAATGCACTTTCGCTCTCATTTCTTAGAAGAGTTCCATCCATCTTGAACCACTCCACTTATTTCCCCCCGGGCGGGAGATAAACACCAACTGAAGAGAGAAGAAACCAAAAGCATGTCCAGGCGCACAGGAACTAAGGTCACACTTGACCACCACTTTAGCAGGAACCATCCAATCTGCACCCAACAGGCAGGATATCTGAGGGAGCCAACCAGGTCGAGCGGCATCCAGCTAGCAATCCCCATCACCAGGCAGAGCACGAAGAATCCCAGAGGCTTCGGCCAGAGATGAGAAGTACAGTTGAGGGTGAAACAACTTGTCTGAATCGGCGGTCACCATCGACCGTCCAAAGACTGGAACCATCAGAACTCAGGAGCTGCCAGACAGATCTTCAAAAACAGCAAAACTCCGAATCGACTATGTGCAGAGGTGTGGAAATCCAGGAGGGCATGCCGCCAAGGGACACAGAAAATAGGAGAAAACATCAGTGAATAGATGGAAAACAGCTTAGAAAAGACAGGAGTGAGGTAATGGTTTAAATTACCAGCTCATAGTAATTTTATGTGGTAATGGATCCTGCACAGTAAGTTACTTCCAGCAGTTTTCAACTATGGCAACTTGACTACTGCATGTCACAGGAAGATAGCCTCTGCATCAATGCTTTACTGCACATCAATAGCTTAGGTGACTTTTTGCTAAATGCTTGCTCTTGAAGTAGGCTTCAGCTTTATCCAAAATGCATGACTGCTTGGGCAAATATGGTACTGTTGATGTGTGATATCTTTTTGATGCCATCTTTAATTTTCTGTCACTGGAGCCACTATGCATAGATTCTTCCAGAAGACCAATTGCATGGATACTACTGACAGCACGATTTCTTTGTTTAGACCTTTTGCTGTCTACCATACCATAGCATGAGTTCCATAAAACCAAATTTCCACCCTCCAAGACTCGGCTCTTCCTCCTAGAGAATTTGCTCCTTCCACTCTCCCAGCAGGCCTCTCAGCTTGTTGGTGCAACAGCATGTTTCTGCAACCCACACTGGAGCTCAGCAATGCGCCAACTCATAGGTGCTTCTCTTTTGATTACAGGAACCATTAACTCCAGACGTCTCCGGAGCAGGAACCACCAATGGGCCGGCACAAGACAGGACTCGGTCAGTCAACAAGGAGAAAAGAGAGGCGGAACACTCCCCCCATCTACATCCAGTTACCATTTCAGGCCGAAACACATGGCCTACTGACATCATCCTTGGGCAGAGCATAACCAAACTGCAACAATAAAATTCATACGCACAGTATACGTGCAACAAATACATGGCATGCACAATTACACCATTAAGAGTAATATATTTATACTTTCCTCTTTTTTTTTCTTTAATAAAAACAAATCCCAAACAGTGAGTTGAGATCCAGAGCATATTTATTCCCCGATTTTCCCGAACAAAGAAATCACGTTCTCCAACTTTCCTGAACGTAGCCTAAAATCTGAATAAATCCCATTTTAAATTTACTTCAAGGCATTCACTAATAGCACAAAATGGAAAAAGCTAAGGAATTTAATTTGGGGTCCCAAAAAATAAAGAAACAAAAGATTGACGTCTAGGGAATTCTTCACGAACTGCAACCCGACAACGGAACAAAATCGAAACGTCCAGCTCAGTGGCTTCCGGAAGTACCAGTGAGCTGCCCACCCCGAAATATTTTAAAACGCAACCTTCTTACAGGAATTAGCAGAAGAACTTCAAAACGTATTCGTGTATCTATCCTTCCTACCAGCAAGAAGTAAGAGGGAGCCCAAAATACCAAGCAAAACCCTACATTGAATTAAGTAAACTTTAGCAAAATTATAGTTTAAATCAAACCCTTTCCATAATGCCAAAACCCAATTTTGGTTTTATGATATTACCCCAAAAATAGCGATAAGCCATAACACTGATCCAAATATTAAAAATTTTGAATACAGCTAAAAAAACAACACAAATTCTTCTTCAAAATTTTAATAGAATATCCAGGGCAGATGCTAAGTCACTTTTATTTCACTCCCTTTGTTAAGAACCTAACAACTTCATGCAATGAGTGGTCGCTAAAATTCTCTAACTTGGCTAGTAACTTACCAAGCGGATGGAGTAATTTGGCAAAATCATTATACCTTTCAGCACCCCCATTGTGAACACTGTACACAGGAGACTGTTGAGTTTCTTTAATCATTGGCAAAAAATGTTTTAGGCGAAATTCCAAAACCTCTCATTACATTCCCAGCTACTTTATATCTAATTTTGTCTTTTTCCAAAGAAATCTCCTGGACAAGTATCCAAAGCAATTTACTATTTTCCGACGACACATCTAATTGTAATAGATCCTGTATTCTATTTGACATGTGGTCCAATTTTGCCTGAAAACGTTGTGCCTGCTTTTGAGATAGGCCACCTTCCTCACCTAGTTCCCGACATTGCTCGAAAATTTCTTCCGTCCTAGCAATAAGGGCCGGTACCTCTAACTGTGGCTTAATATGTTGTAAGTTCTTAATATCAACAGGAATAGTCAAATTATCCTTCAATATCTTGGTTAAATTTGGAACGGAATCGTCTGGATCCACTGTGATACCTCGGACTGATAATTCATAAAGAAGATCGGCTTTCAACAGAAACTCAAGTGGTACGTATGTTCGGTTACTCATGATGAATCGAGTTACAAAATTTTAAGTCAATAGAAAAATGAAAGTTGGGTTTCAGAAAAATAATGTCAATTAAGTTTCAAAATTTAAGTTAAGGCTTGAAAAATAACTGTTAGGTTTCGAAAAACCAATATCAATGAAATTAAGTTTCAGAAATAATACTAAGAGTAGAAATTGACTGTTAGGTTTCGGAAATCCAATATCAATGAAATCAAGTTTTCAAAATTTAAATTTAAAAATGAAAATGGCTATTAGGTTTCAGAAATAACACAATGAAATTAAATTCCAAAAATTTTAAATTAGGAATCTCAAATAACTGTTAAGTTTCTGAATTATAATATCAATGAAATTAATTTTCAGAATTTAAAGTAAAAATACCAAATAACTTTTAGGTTTCGGAAATCTAATATCACTGAAATTAAGTTTCAGAATTTATATTAAGCATAGAAAATGACTGTTAGGTTTGAGAAATCTAATATCAATGAAATCACGTTTCAAAATTTAAATAAAAATTTTAAAATGACTATTAGGTTTCAGAAATATGTCAATCAATTAAGTTTCAAAACTTCAGTAGAGAATGCCAAATCGTGGTTAAAGTAGAAGTATAATATCAGTGAGGTGAAATCTCAATAAGAATAGCCACACGATCCAGAACTCCAAAATTTACTCAAGGTATATTTAAGTTACTTCAAAATAATACAGCTATCATGAAGCATGAAAAATGGCTTAGTGAAAAATTCAAAAAGAAATCCAAAATTCTTAAAGTCCTCAGGGAGCAAATTTTTTTTTTTAACTTTAAGTTAGGGTAGAACTAAGCAATGAAAAATCACTCGCATAACAAAGTTTGAAAAAGGGTAGCTTTAGCAAAATTTTGAAAGGTCAATGCTTTAGTAAATTTTGAAAAGTCAATGCCTTAGCAATTTTTGTTAAGTCAATGCCGTAGTAGTTTTGAAAAATCAATGCTGTAGCGATTTTGAAAAATCAATGCTTTAGCAAATTTTGAAAAGTCAATGCTGTAGCAATTTGAACAATCAATGCTATCACAAGTTTGAAAAACTGAACTACTCAACATGCCAGTAGCAAAATTGTACGTTAATATACTCCCAATATCACAATGCTTAATACAAAATAGGAAAAGCTGAACTACTATAAATGCCGGTACAAAATGCAGATCCAGCCTAACCTTAGGCACTGGATCAAAAATCTAAATGGTTGCAAAATCTGTTAAAAATTCCCCAAAAAATCCAAATTTGAAAAAGGCAATTCTCGAAAAATGTACTGAATGGAAAACAGAGCGCAAATTTAGAAAAATGGGGTCAAAAACCTAACTACGCTCTGCGATAGCACTTATTTTTACCCCCCTCGGGCACAGTTACATATGTTGGAAGCTTAGGACATATGATTCGGTGAAGTAGACCTGGTTTCGACCATTCTAGCTAAATTAGTGACGCTACTGTGTAACATTCAAATGATGGGCACCCATTATGACAAATGAACACTGGACAGATTAATGATTTACTGGAAAGAGTTTTTTTTTGAGTAAATATATATATATGGAAAGATATTTTCTGTAACAATTTTATCAACAGCTTTAACAAATTTAGAATGACAACATTGTATGATAATATATTCTTTGTAGCTTTACCAATTTTAGAATTACAACATTGTAAGCTAAAATATTCTTTATAAGGACGACCTTTTATTTCTTGAAAATAACCTTGGGAATGACTAAGCATAAAAGCTATATATATATTTTCTGTTTTCAACAGCAACCTTGAGCACGGGTGAAACAGCACAATAATTCTAAATACACCCCTTTTGAAGACCAACCCGTCTCTAGAAAAAATCCCCTAAAATCCCGACTACTTGCAAATCACTAAGTACTACACTTTCGAGAACACCCTGTACATAATGGCTAGTATTCCCCATGACTAGAAAACCCCAGTAATTCTTAGATTATCTATAACATCAAAGCATAGGGCAATCTCAATCTCCTAATGGCGTCTGTGCTGAAAATACTACACGTAAAAACCCACTCTAATTCATGCTAAAGTCGGATGTCTGCCAAAGATACTGAATTACTGTTCGGAAATAGAATAGAATAGAAGTTACACAACGGACGGACGTGATATAATTGACTTCAAGAAAAACAGAATGAACAAAGCAAAATTACATGAAATTTAGATGGTGTAGGCGTAATTTCAAAGATCCAAACTTAACCGGCAAATAATTTATTAAATAAAATATTTATGAAATGTTCAGAACGAAAATTTAGATAGCCGAAAAAGGATGAGCACTAAATAGATTTAAATTACTATTAGCATTGAAAAGAATATGGATAGGTCTCACCCAGCTTTTCCGTTGTCTTCAGACATCGTGTTGCACGGCAGCAACGCCCACCGAAACACTCAAACTCAAGTTACATGTTCTTGTCGCGTGCACTAGATCCCAACTGCCGGTCGCTTGTACCAGCCTCTACTCCCTAGCTTTCAACAGATGGCAGTGCAGTCTAGAAGCGCTTTTAAGAATTATCGAAAACCACGGTGTTTAGAGTGGGTCAAAAATTGATTTTACATTCTAAAGCTAAAAGCAGTTGGCAAAAATTACTGAAAGATTTTAATATAATCAAATGAGCCGTTTTTCACGGCTCAAACTCCCCTGTCTGCCCAAAATAAAGTCGAAGACTTTATTTCCCCAAATTTTGTTTGAGCTTGAATCTAATCCCTTTTTTTCATTTTAATTTTTAACTGGATATCCTATCTTAGCACTCTGAAAAAAAACAACAACAAAACAAACACACAAAGCACAATCTTTAATCTTGCGACTGCCGAAATGTTTCCATGCCTTGCCCGATGCCCCACAGCAACTTCAGAAATGCACTTTCGCTCTCATTTCTTAGAAGAGTTCCATCCATCTTGAACCACTCCACTTATTTCCCCCCGGGCGGGAGATAAACACCAACTGAAGAGAGAAGAAACCAAAAGCATGTCCAGGCGCACAGGAACTGAGGTCACACTTGACCACCACTTTAGCAGGAACCATCCAATCTGCACCCAACAGGCAGGATATCTGAGGGAGCCAACCAGGTCGAGCGGCATCCAGCTAGCAATCCCCATCACCAGGCAGAGCACGAAGAATCCCAGAGGCTTCGGCCAGAGATGAGAAGTACAGTTGAGGGTGAAACAACTTGTCTGAATCGGCGGTCACCATCGACCGTCCAAAGACTGGAACCATCAGAACTCAGGAGCTGCCACACAGATCTTCAAAAACAGCAAAACTCCGAATCGACTATGTGCAGAGGTGTGGAAATCCAGGAGGGCATGCCGCCAAGGGACACAGAAAATAGGAGAAAACATCAGTGAATAGATGGAAAACAGCTTAGAAAAGACAGGAGTGAGGTAATGGTTTAAATTACCAGCTCATAGTAATTTTATGTGGTAATGGATTCTGCACAGTAAGTTACTTCCAGCAGTTTTCAACTATGGCAACTTGACTACTGCATGTCACAGGAAGATAGCCTCTGCATCAATGCTTTACTGCACATCAATAGCTTAGGTGACTTTTTGCTAAATGCTTGCTCTTGAAGTAGGCTTCAGCTTTATCCAAAATGCATGACTGCTTGGGCAAATATGATACTGTTGATGTGTGATATCTTTTTGATGCCATCTTTAATTTTCTGTCACTGGAGCCACTATGCATAGATTCTTCCAGAAGACCAATTGCATGGATACTACTGACAGCACGATTTCTTTGTTTAGACCTTTTGCTGTCTACCATACCATAGCATGAGTTCCATAAAACCAAATTTCCACCCTCCAAGACTCGGCTCTTCCTCCTAGAGAATTTGCTCCTTCCACTCTCCCAGCAGGCCTCTCAGCTTGTTGGTGCAACAGCATGTTTCTGCAACCCACACTGGAGCTCAGCAATGCGCCAACTCATAGGTGCTTCTCTTTTGATTACAGGAACCATTAACTCCAGACGTCTCCGGAGCAGGAACCACCAATGGGCCGGCACAAGACAGGACTCGGTCAGTCAACAAGGAGAAAAGAGAGGCGGAACACTCCCCCCATCTACATCCAGTTACCATTTCAGGCCGAAACACATGGCCTACTGACATCATCCTTGGGCAGAGCATAACCAAACTGCAACAATAAAATTCATACGCACAGTATACGTGCAACAAATACATGGCATGCACAATTTCACCATTAAGAGTAATATATTTATACTTTCCTCTTTTTTTTTCTTTAATAAAAACAAATCCCAAACAGTGAGTTGAGATCCAGAGCATATTTATTCCCCGATTTTCCCGAACAAAGAAATCACGTTCTCCAACTTTCCTGAACGTAGCCTAAAATCTAAATAAATCCCATTTTAAATTTACTTCAAGGCATTCACTAATAGCACAAAATGGAAAAAGCTAAGGAATTTAATTTGGGGTCCCAAAAAATAAAGAAACAAAAGATTGACGTCTAGGGAATTCTTCACGAACTGCAACCCGACAACGGAACAAAATCGAAACGTCCAGCTCAGTGGCTTCCGGAAGTACCAGTGAGCTGCCCACCCCGAAATATCTTAAAACGCAACCTTCTTACAGGAATTAGCAGAAGAACTTCAAAACGTATTCGTGGATCTATCCTTCCTCCCAGCAAGAAGTAAGAGGGAGCCCAAAATACCAAGCAAAACCCTACATTGAATTAAGTAAACTTTAGCAAAATTATAGTTTAAATCAAACCCTTTCCATAATGCCAAAACCCAATTTTGGTTTTATGATATTACCCCAAAAATAGCGATAAGCCATAACACTGATCCAAATATTAAAAATTTTGAATACAGCTAAAAAAACAACACAAATTCTTCTTCAAAATTTTAATAGAATATCCAGGACAGATGCTAAGTCACTTTTATTTCACTCCCTTTGTTAAGAACCTAACAACTTCATGCAATGAGTGGTCGCTAAAATTCTCTAACTTGGCTAGTAACTTACCAAGCGGATGGAGTAATTTGGCAAAATCATTATACCTTTCAGCACCCCCATTGTGAACACTGTACACAGGAGACTGTTGAGTTTCTTTAATCATTGGCAAAAAATGTTTTAGGCGAAATTCCAAAACCTCTCATTACATTCCCAGCTACTTTATATCTAATTTTGTCTTTTTCCAAAGAAATCTCCTGGACAAGTATCCAAAGCAATTTACTATTTTCCGACGACACATCTAATTGTAATAGATCCTGTATTCTATTTGACATGTGGTCCAATTTTGCCTGAAAACGTTGTGCCTGCTTTTGAGATAGGCCACCTTCCTCACCTAGTTCCCGACATTGCTCGAAAATTTCTTCCGTCCTAGCAATAAGGGCCGGTACCTCTAACTGTGGCTTAATATGTTGTAAGTTCTTAATATCAACAGGAATAGTCAAATTATCCTTCAATATCTTGGTTAAATTTGGAACGGAATCGTCTGGATCCACTGTGATACCTCGGACTGATAATTCATAAAGAAGATAGGCTTTCAACAGAAACACAAGTGGTACGTATGTTCGGTTACTCATGATGAATCGAGTTACAAAATTTTAAGTTAATAGAAAAATGAAAGTTGGGTTTCAGAAAAATATTGTCAATTAAGTTTCAAAATTTAAGTTAAGGCTTGAAAAATAACTGTTAGGTTTCGAAAAACCAATATCAATGAAATTAAGTTTCAGAAATAATACTAAGAGTAGAAATTGACTGTTAGGTTTCGGAAATCCAATATCAATGAAATCAAGTTTTCAAAATTTAAATTTAAAAATGAAAATGGCTATTAGGTTTCAGAAATAACACAATGAAATTAAATTCCAAAAATTTTAAATTAGGAATCTCAAATAACTGTTAAGTTTCTGAATTATAATATCAATGAAATTAATTTTCAGAATTTAAAGTAAAAATACCAAATAACTGTTAGGTTTCGGAAATCTAATATCACTGAAATTAAGTTTCAGAATTTATATTAAGCATAGAAAATGACTGTTAGGTTTGAGAAATCTAATATCAATGAAATCACGTTTCAAAATTTAAATAAAAATTTGAAAATGACTATTAGGGTTCAGAAATATGTCAATCAATTAAGTTTCAAAACTTCAGTAGAGAATGCCAAATCGTGGTTAAAGTAGAAGTATAATATCAGTGAGGTGAAATCTCAATAAGAATAGCCACACGATCCAGAACTCCAAAATTTACTCAAGGTATATTTAAGTTACTTCAAAATAATACAGCTATCATGAAGCATGAAAAATGGCTTAGTGAAAAATTCAAAAAGAAATCCAAAATTCTTAAAGTCCTCAGGGAGCAAATTTTTTTTTTAACTTTAAGTTAGGGTAGAACTAAGCAATGAAAAATCACTCGCATAACAAAGTTTGAAAAAGGGTAGCTTTAGCGAAATTTTGAAAGGTCAATGCTTTAGTAAATTTTGAAAAGTCAATGCCTTAGCAATTTTTTTTTAAGTCAATGCCGTAGTAGTTTTGAAAAATCAATGCTGTAGCGATTTTGAAAAATCAATGCTTTAGCAAATTTTGAAAAGTCAATGCTGTAGCAATTTGAACAATCAATGCTATCACAAGTTTGAAAAACTGAACTACTCAACATGCCAGTAGCAAAATTGTACGTTAATATACTCCCAATATCACAATGCTTAATACAAAATAGGAAAAGCTGAACTACTATAAATGCCGGTACAAAATGCAGATCCAGCCTAACCTTAGGCACTGGATCAAAAATCTAAATGGTTGCAAAATCTGTTAAAAATTCCCCAAAAAATCCAAATTTGAAAAAGGCAATTCTCGAAAAATGTACTGAATGGAAAACAGAGCGCAAATTTAGAAAAATGGGGTCAAAAACCTAACTACGCTCTGCGATAGCACTTATTTTTACCCCCCTCGGGCACAGTTACATATGTTGGAAGCTTAGGACATATGATTCGGTGAAGTAGACCTGGTTTCGACCATTCTAGCTAAATTAGTGACGCTACTGTGTAACATTCAAATGATGGGCACCCATTATGACAAATGAACACTGGACAGATTAATGATTTACTGGAAAGAGTTTTTTTTTGAGTAAATATATATATATGGAAAGATATTTTCTGTAACAATTTTATCAACAGCTTTAACAAATTTAGAATGACAACATTGTATGATAATATATTCTTTGTAGCTTTACCAATTTTAGAATTACAACATTGTAAGCTAAAATATTCTTTATAAGGACGACCTTTTATTTCTTGAAAATAACCTTGGGAATGACTAAGCATAAAAGCTATATATATATTTTCTGTTTTCAACAGCAACCTTGAGCACGGGTGAAACAGCACAATAATTCTAAATACACCCCTTTTGAAGACCAACCCGTCTCTAGAAAAAATCCCCTAAAATCCCGACTACTTGCAAATCACTAAGTACTACACTTTCGAGAACACCCTGTACATAATGGCTAGTATTCCCCATGACTAGAAAACCCCAGTAATTCTTAGATTATCTATAACATCAAAGCATAGGGCAATCTCAATCTCCTAATGGCGTCTGTGCTGAAAATACTACACGTAAAAACCCACTCTAATTCATGCTAAAGTCGGATGTCTGCCAAAGATACTGAATTACTGTTCGGAAATAGAATAGAATAGAAGTTACACAACGGACGGACGTGATATAATTGACTTCAAGAAAAACAGAATGAACAAAGCAAAATTACATGAAATTTAGATGGTGTAGGCGTAATTTCAAAGATCCAAACTTAACCGGCAAATAATTTATTAAATAAAATATTTATGAAATGTTCAGAACGAAAATTTAGATAGCCGAAAAAGGATGAGCACTAAATAGATTTAAATTACTATTAGCATTGAAAAGAATATGGATAGGTCTCACCCAGCTTTTCCGTTGTCTTCAGACATCGTGTTGCACGGCAGCAACGCCCACCGAAACACTCAAACTCAAGTTACATGTTCTTGTCGCGTGCACTAGATCCCAACTGCCGGTCGCTTGTACCAGCCTCTACTCCCTAGCTTTCAACAGATGGCAGTGCAGTCTAGAAGCGCTTTTAAGAATTATCGAAAACCACGGTGTTTAGAGTGGGTCAAAAATTGATTTTACATTCTAAAGCTAAAAGCAGTTGGCAAAAATTACTGAAAGATTTTAATATAATCAAATGAGCCGTTTTTCACGGCTCAAACTCCCCTGTCTGCCCAAAATAAAGTCGAAGACTTTATTTCCCCAAATTTTGTTTGAGCTTGAATCTAATCCCTTTTTTTCATTTTAATTTTTAACTGGATATCCTATCTTAGCACTCTGAAAAAAAACAACAACAAAACAAACACACAAAGCACAATCTTTAATCTTGCGACTGCCGAAATGTTTCCATGCCTTGCCCGATGCCCCACAGCAACTTCAGAAATGCACTTTCGCTCTCATTTCTTAGAAGAGTTCCATCCATCTTGAACCACTCCACTTATTTCCCCCCGGGCGGGAGATAAACACCAACTGAAGAGAGAAGAAACCAAAAGCATGTCCAGGCGCACAGGAACTGAGGTCACACTTGACCACCACTTTAGCAGGAACCATCCAATCTGCACCCAACAGGCAGGATATCTGAGGGAGCCAACCAGGTCGAGCGGCATCCAGCTAGCAATCCCCATCACCAGGCAGAGCACGAAGAATCCCAGAGGCTTCGGCCAGAGATGAGAAGTACAGTTGAGGGTGAAACAACTTGTCTGAATCGGCGGTCACCATCGACCGTCCAAAGACTGGAACCATCAGAACTCAGGAGCTGCCACACAGATCTTCAAAAACAGCAAAACTCCGAATCGACTATGTGCAGAGGTGTGGAAATCCAGGAGGGCATGCCGCCAAGGGACACAGAAAATAGGAGAAAACATCAGTGAATAGATGGAAAACAGCTTAGAAAAGACAGGAGTGAGGTAATGGTTTAAATTACCAGCTCATAGTAATTTTATGTGGTAATGGATTCTGCACAGTAAGTTACTTCCAGCAGTTTTCAACTATGGCAACTTGACTACTGCATGTCACAGGAAGATAGCCTCTGCATCAATGCTTTACTGCACATCAATAGCTTAGGTGACTTTTTGCTAAATGCTTGCTCTTGAAGTAGGCTTCAGCTTTATCCAAAATGCATGACTGCTTGGGCAAATATGATACTGTTGATGTGTGATATCTTTTTGATGCCATCTTTAATTTTCTGTCACTGGAGCCACTATGCATAGATTCTTCCAGAAGACCAATTGCATGGATACTACTGACAGCACGATTTCTTTGTTTAGACCTTTTGCTGTCTACCATACCATAGCATGAGTTCCATAAAACCAAATTTCCACCCTCCAAGACTCGGCTCTTCCTCCTAGAGAATTTGCTCCTTCCACTCTCCCAGCAGGCCTCTCAGCTTGTTGGTGCAACAGCATGTTTCTGCAACCCACACTGGAGCTCAGCAATGCGCCAACTCATAGGTGCTTCTCTTTTGATTACAGGAACCATTAACTCCAGACGTCTCCGGAGCAGGAACCACCAATGGGCCGGCACAAGACAGGACTCGGTCAGTCAACAAGGAGAAAAGAGAGGCGGAACACTCCCCCCATCTACATCCAGTTACCATTTCAGGCCGAAACACATGGCCTACTGACATCATCCTTGGGCAGAGCATAACCAAACTGCAACAATAAAATTCATACGCACAGTATACGTGCAACAAATACATGGCATGCACAATTTCACCATTAAGAGTAATATATTTATACTTTCCTCTTTTTTTTTCTTTAATAAAAACAAATCCCAAACAGTGAGTTGAGATCCAGAGCATATTTATTCCCCGATTTTCCCGAACAAAGAAATCACGTTCTCCAACTTTCCTGAACGTAGCCTAAAATCTAAATAAATCCCATTTTAAATTTACTTCAAGGCATTCACTAATAGCACAAAATGGAAAAAGCTAAGGAATTTAATTTGGGGTCCCAAAAAATAAAGAAACAAAAGATTGACGTCTAGGGAATTCTTCACGAACTGCAACCCGACAACGGAACAAAATCGAAACGTCCAGCTCAGTGGCTTCCGGAAGTACCAGTGAGCTGCCCACCCCGAAATATCTTAAAACGCAACCTTCTTACAGGAATTAGCAGAAGAACTTCAAAACGTATTCGTGGATCTATCCTTCCTCCCAGCAAGAAGTAAGAGGGAGCCCAAAATACCAAGCAAAACCCTACATTGAATTAAGTAAACTTTAGCAAAATTATAGTTTAAATCAAACCCTTTCCATAATGCCAAAACCCAATTTTGGTTTTATGATATTACCCCAAAAATAGCGATAAGCCATAACACTGATCCAAATATTAAAAATTTTGAATACAGCTAAAAAAACAACACAAATTCTTCTTCAAAATTTTAATAGAATATCCAGGACAGATGCTAAGTCACTTTTATTTCACTCCCTTTGTTAAGAACCTAACAACTTCATGCAATGAGTGGTCGCTAAAATTCTCTAACTTGGCTAGTAACTTACCAAGCGGATGGAGTAATTTGGCAAAATCATTATACCTTTCAGCACCCCCATTGTGAACACTGTACACAGGAGACTGTTGAGTTTCTTTAATCATTGGCAAAAAATGTTTTAGGCGAAATTCCAAAACCTCTCATTACATTCCCAGCTACTTTATATCTAATTTTGTCTTTTTCCAAAGAAATCTCCTGGACAAGTATCCAAAGCAATTTACTATTTTCCGACGACACATCTAATTGTAATAGATCCTGTATTCTATTTGACATGTGGTCCAATTTTGCCTGAAAACGTTGTGCCTGCTTTTGAGATAGGCCACCTTCCTCACCTAGTTCCCGACATTGCTCGAAAATTTCTTCCGTCCTAGCAATAAGGGCCGGTACCTCTAACTGTGGCTTAATATGTTGTAAGTTCTTAATATCAACAGGAATAGTCAAATTATCCTTCAATATCTTGGTTAAATTTGGAACGGAATCGTCTGGATCCACTGTGATACCTCGGACTGATAATTCATAAAGAAGATAGGCTTTCAACAGAAACACAAGTGGTACGTATGTTCGGTTACTCATGATGAATCGAGTTACAAAATTTTAAGTTAATAGAAAAATGAAAGTTGGGTTTCAGAAAAATATTGTCAATTAAGTTTCAAAATTTAAGTTAAGGCTTGAAAAATAACTGTTAGGTTTCGAAAAACCAATATCAATGAAATTAAGTTTCAGAAATAATACTAAGAGTAGAAATTGACTGTTAGGTTTCGGAAATCCAATATCAATGAAATCAAGTTTTCAAAATTTAAATTTAAAAATGAAAATGGCTATTAGGTTTCAGAAATAACACAATGAAATTAAATTCCAAAAATTTTAAATTAGGAATCTCAAATAACTGTTAAGTTTCTGAATTATAATATCAATGAAATTAATTTTCAGAATTTAAAGTAAAAATACCAAATAACTGTTAGGTTTCGGAAATCTAATATCACTGAAATTAAGTTTCAGAATTTATATTAAGCATAGAAAATGACTGTTAGGTTTGAGAAATCTAATATCAATGAAATCACGTTTCAAAATTTAAATAAAAATTTGAAAATGACTATTAGGGTTCAGAAATATGTCAATCAATTAAGTTTCAAAACTTCAGTAGAGAATGCCAAATCGTGGTTAAAGTAGAAGTATAATATCAGTGAGGTGAAATCTCAATAAGAATAGCCACACGATCCAGAACTCCAAAATTTACTCAAGGTATATTTAAGTTACTTCAAAATAATACAGCTATCATGAAGCATGAAAAATGGCTTAGTGAAAAATTCAAAAAGAAATCCAAAATTCTTAAAGTCCTCAGGGAGCAAATTTTTTTTTTAACTTTAAGTTAGGGTAGAACTAAGCAATGAAAAATCACTCGCATAACAAAGTTTGAAAAAGGGTAGCTTTAGCGAAATTTTGAAAGGTCAATGCTTTAGTAAATTTTGAAAAGTCAATGCCTTAGCAATTTTTTTTTAAGTCAATGCCGTAGTAGTTTTGAAAAATCAATGCTGTAGCGATTTTGAAAAATCAATGCTTTAGCAAATTTTGAAAAGTCAATGCTGTAGCAATTTGAACAATCAATGCTATCACAAGTTTGAAAAACTGAACTACTCAACATGCCAGTAGCAAAATTGTACGTTAATATACTCCCAATATCATAATGCTTAATACAAAATAGGAAAAGCTGAACTACTATAAATGCCGGTACAAAATGCAGATCCAGCCTAACCTTAGGCACTGGATCAAAAATCTAAATGGTTGCAATACTGTTAAAAATTCCCCAAAAAATCCAAATTTGAAAAAGGCAATTCTCGAAAAATGTACTGAATGGAAAACAGAGCGCAAATTTAGAAAAATGGGGTCAAAAACCTAACTACGCTCTGCGATAGCACTTATTTTTGCCCCCCTCGGGCACAGTTACATATGTTGGAAGCTTAGGACATATGATTCGGTGAAGTAGACCTGGTTTCGACCATTCTAGCTAAATTAGTGACGCTAATGTGTAACATTCAAATGATGGGCACCCATTATGACAAATGAACACTGGACAGATTAATATGATTTACTGGAAAGAGTTTTTTTTTAGTAAATATATCTATATGGAAAGATATTTTCTGTAACAATTTTATTAACAGCTTTACCAAATTTAGAATTACAACATTGTAAGATAATATATTCTTTGTAGCTTTACCAATTTTAGAATTACAACATTGTAAGCTAAAATATTCTTTATAAGGACGACCTTTTATTTCTTGAAAATAACCTTGGGAATGACTAAGCATAAAAGCTATATATATTTTCTGTTTTCAACAGCAACCTAGAGCACGGGTGAAACAGCACAATAATTCTAAATACACCCCTCTTGAAGACCAACCCGTCTCTAGAAAAAATCCCCTAAAATCCCGACTACTTGCAAATCACTAAGTACTACACTTTCGAGAACACCCTGTACATAATGGCTAGTATTCCCCAGTAATTCTTAGATTATCTATAACATCAAAGCATAGGGCAATCTCAATCTCTTAATGGCGTCTGTGCTGAAAATACTACACGTAAAACCCCACTCTAATTCATGCTAAAGTCGGATGTCTGCCAAAGATACTGAATTACTGTTCGGAAAGGCAAAGAACGTGAATAGAAGTTACACAACGGACGGACGTGATATAATTGACTTCAAGAAAAACAGAATGAACAAAGCAAAATTACATGAAATTTAGATGGTGTAGGCGTAATTTCAAAGATCCAAACTTAACCGGCAAATAATTTATTAAATAAAATATTTATGAAATGTTCAGAACGAAAATTTAGATAGCCGAAAAAGGATGAGCACTAAATAGATTTAAATTACTATTAGCATTGAAAAGAATATGGATAGGTCTCACCCAGCTTTTCCGTTGTCTTCAGACATCGTGTTGCACGGCAGCAACGCCCACCGAAACACTCAAACTCAAGTTACATGTTCTTGTCGCGTGCACTAGATCCCAACTGCCGGTCGCTTGTACCAGCCTCTACTCCCTAGCTTTCAACAGATGGCAGTGCAGTCTAGAAGCGCTTTTAAGAATTATCGAAAACCACGGTGTTTAGAGTGGGTCAAAAATTGATTTTACATTCTAAAGCTAAAAGCAGTTGGCAAAAATTACTGAAAGATTTTAATATAATCAAATGAGCCGTTTTTCACGGCTCAAACTCCCCTGTCTGCCCAAAATAAAGTCGAAGACTTTATTTCCCCAAATTTTGTTTGAGCTTGAATCTAATCCCTTTTTTTCATTTTAATTTTTAACTGGATATCCTATCTTAGCACTCTGAAAAAAAACAACAACAAAACAAACACACAAAGCACAATCTTTAATCTTGCGACTGCCGAAATGTTTCCATGCCTTGCCCGATGCCCCACAGCAACTTCAGAAATGCACTTTCGCTCTCATTTCTTAGAAGAGTTCCATCCATCTTGAACCACTCCACTTATTTCCCCCCGGGCGGGAGATAAACACCAACTGAAGAGAGAAGAAACCAAAAGCATGTCCAGGCGCACAGGAACTGAGGTCACACTTGACCACCACTTTAGCAGGAACCATCCAATCTGCACCCAACAGGCAGGATATCTGAGGGAGCCAACCAGGTCGAGCGGCATCCAGCTAGCAATCCCCATCACCAGGCAGAGCACGAAGAATCCCAGAGGCTTCGGCCAGAGATGAGAAGTACAGTTGAGGGTGAAACAACTTGTCTGAATCGGCGGTCACCATCGACCGTCCAAAGACTGGAACCATCAGAACTCAGGAGCTGCCACACAGATCTTCAAAAACAGCAAAACTCCGAATCGACTATGTGCAGAGGTGTGGAAATCCAGGAGGGCATGCCGCCAAGGGACACAGAAAATAGGAGAAAACATCAGTGAATAGATGGAAAACAGCTTAGAAAAGACAGGAGTGAGGTAATGGTTTAAATTACTAGCTCATAGTAATTTTATGTGGTAATGGATCCTGCACAGTAAGTTACTTCCGGCAGTTTTCAACTATGGCAACTTGACTACTGCATGTCACAGGAAGATAGCCTCTGCATCAATGCTTTACTGCACATCAATAGCTTAGGTGACTTTTTGCTAAATGCTTGCTCTTGAAGTAGGCTTCAGCTTTATCCAAAATGCATGACTGCTTGGGCAAATATGATACTGTTGATGTGTGATATCTTTTTGATGCCATCTTTAATTTTCTGTCACTGGAGCCACTATGCATAGATTCTTCCAGAAGACCAATTGCATGGATACTACTGACAGCACGATTTCTTTGTTTAGACCTTTTGCTGTCTACCATACCATAGCATGAGTTCCATAAAACCAAATTTCCACCCTCCAAGACTCGGCTCTTCCTCCTAGAGAATTTGCTCCTTCCACTCTCCCAGCAGGCCTCTCAGCTTGTTGGTGCAACAGCATGTTTCTGCAACCCACACTGGAGCTCAGCAATGCGCCAACTCATAGGTGCTTCTCTTTTGATTACAGGAACCATTAACTCCAGACGTCTCCGGAGCAGGAACCACCAATGGGCCGGCACAAGACAGGACTCGGTCAGTCAACAAGGAGAAAAGAGAGGCGGAACACTCCCCCCATCTACATCCAGTTACCATTTCAGGCCGAAACACATGGCCTACTGACATCATCCTTGGGCAGAGCATAACCAAACTGCAACAATAAAATTCATACGCACAGTATACGTGCAACAAATACATGGCATGCACAATTTCACCATTAAGAGTAATATATTTATACTTTCCTCTTTTTTTTTTCTTTAATAAAAACAAATCCCAAACAGTGAGTTGAGATCCAGAGCATATTTATTCCCCGATTTTCCCGAACAAAGAAATCACGTTCTCCAACTTTCCTGAACGTAGCCTAAAATCTGAATAAATCCCATTTTAAATTTACTTCAAGGCATTCACTAATAGCACAAAATGGAAAAAGCTAAGGAATTTAATTTGGGGTCCCAAAAAATAAAGAAACAAAAGATTGACGTCTAGGGAATTCTTCACGAACTGCAACCCGACAACGGAAAAAAATCGAAACGTCCAGCTCAGTGGCTTCCGGAAGTACCAGTGAGCTGCCCACCCCGAAATATCTTAAAACGCAACCTTCTTACAGGAATTAGCAGAAGAACTTCAAAACGTATTCGTGGATCTATCCTTCCTCCCAGCAAGAAGTAAGAGGGAGCCCAAAATACCAAGCAAAACCCTACATTGAATTAAGTAAACTTTAGCAAAATTATAGTTTAAATCAAACCCTTTCCATAATGCCAAAACCCAATTTTGGTTTTATGATATTACCCCAAAAATAGCGATAAGCCATAACACTGATCCAAATATTAAAAATTTTGAATACAGCTAAAAAAACAACACAAATTCTTCTTCAAAATTTTAATAGAATATCCAGGACAGATGCTAAGTCACTTTTATTTCACTCCCTTTGTTAAGAACCTAACAACTTCATGCAATGAGTGGTCGCTAAAATTCTCTAACTTGGCTAGTAACTTACCAAGCGGATGGAGTAATTTGGCAAAATCATTATACCTTTCAGCACCCCCATTGTGAACACTGTACACAGGAGACTGTTGAGTTTCTTTAATCATTGGCAAAAAATGTTTTAGGCGAAATTCCAAAACCTCTCATTACATTCCCAGCTACTTTATATCTAATTTTGTCTTTTTCCAAAGAAATCTCCTGGACAAGTATCCAAAGCAATTTACTATTTTCCGACGACACATCTAATTGTAATAGATCCTGTATTCTATTTGACATGTGGTCCAATTTTGCCTGAAAACGTTGTGCCTGCTTTTGAGATAGGCCACCTTCCTCACCTAGTTCCCGACATTGCTCGAAAATTTCTTCCGTCCTAGCAATAAGGGCCGGTACCTCTAACTGTGGCTTAATATGTTGTAAGTTCTTAATATCAACAGGAATAGTCAAATTATCCTTCAATATCTTGGTTAAATTTGGAACGGAATCGTCTGGATCCACTGTGATACCTCGGACTGATAATTCATAAAGAAGATAGGCTTTCAACAGAAACTCAAGTGGTACGTATGTTCGGTTACTCATGATGAATCGAGTTACAAAATTTTAAGTTAATAGAAAAATGAAAGTTGGGTTTCAGAAAAATATTGTCAATTAAGTTTCAAAATTTAAGTTAAGGCTTGAAAAATAACTGTTAGGTTTCGAAAAACCAATATCAATGAAATTAAGTTTCAGAAATAATACTAAGAGTAGAAATTGACTGTTAGGTTTCGGAAATCCAATATCAATGAAATCAAGTTTTCAAAATTTAAATTTAAAAATGAAAATGGCTATTAGGTTTCAGAAATAACACAATGAAATTAAATTCCAAAAATTTTAAATTAGGAATCTCAAATAACTGTTAAGTTTCTGAATTATAATATCAATGAAATTAATTTTCAGAATTTAAAGTAAAAATACCAAATAACTGTTAGGTTTCGGAAATCTAATATCACTGAAATTAAGTTTCAGAATTTATATTAAGCATAGAAAATGACTGTTAGGTTTGAGAAATCTAATATCAATGAAATCACGTTTCAAAATTTAAATAAAAATTTGAAAATGACTATTAGGGTTCAGAAATATGTCAATCAATTAAGTTTCAAAACTTCAGTAGAGAATGCCAAATCGTGGTTAAAGTAGAAGTATAATATCAGTGAGGTGAAATCTCAATAAGAATAGCCACACGATCCAGAACTCCAAAATTTACTCAAGGTATATTTAAGTTACTTCAAAATAATACAGCTATCATGAAGCATGAAAAATGGCTTAGTGAAAAATTCAAAAAGAAATCCAAAATTCTTAAAGTCCTCAGGGAGCAAATTTTTTTTTTAACTTTAAGTTAGGGTAGAACTAAGCAATGAAAAATCACTCGCATAACAAAGTTTGAAAAAGGGTAGCTTTAGCGAAATTTTGAAAGGTCAATGCTTTAGTAAATTTTGAAAAGTCAATGCCTTAGCAATTTTTTTTTAAGTCAATGCCGTAGTAGTTTTGAAAAATCAATGCTGTAGCGATTTTGAAAAATCAATGCTTTAGCAAATTTTGAAAAGTCAATGCTGTAGCAATTTGAACAATCAATGCTATCACAAGTTTGAAAAACTGAACTACTCAACATGCCAGTAGCAAAATTGTACGTTAATATACTCCCAATATCATAATGCTTAATACAAAATAGGAAAAGCTGAACTACTATAAATGCCGGTACAAAATGCAGATCCAGCCTAACCTTAGGCACTGGATCAAAAATCTAAATGGTTGCAATACTGTTAAAAATTCCCCAAAAAATCCAAATTTGAAAAAGGCAATTCTCGAAAAATGTACTGAATGGAAAACAGAGCGCAAATTTAGAAAAATGGGGTCAAAAACCTAACTACGCTCTGCGATAGCACTTATTTTTGCCCCCCTCGGGCACAGTTACATATGTTGGAAGCTTAGGACATATGATTCGGTGAAGTAGACCTGGTTTCGACCATTCTAGCTAAATTAGTGACGCTAATGTGTAACATTCAAATGATGGGCACCCATTATGACAAATGAACACTGGACAGATTAATATGATTTACTGGAAAGAGTTTTTTTTTTTAGTAAATATATCTATATGGAAAGATATTTTCTGTAACAATTTTATTAACAGCTTTACCAAATTTAGAATTACAACATTGTAAGATAATAT
Organism: Ectobius pallidus; assembly: GCA_964059195.1. NCBI lineage: Eukaryota > Metazoa > Arthropoda > Insecta > Blattodea > Ectobiidae > Ectobius > Ectobius pallidus. The sequence goes on from CAXKWD010000016.1 coordinate 1,580,377, forward strand.
ATTCTTTGTAGCTTTACCAATTTTAGAATTACAACATTGTAAGCTAAAATATTCTTTATAAGGACGACCTTTTATTTCTTGAAAATAACCTTGGGAATGACTAAGCATAAAAGCTATATATATTTTCTGTTTTCAACAGCAACCTAGAGCACGGGTGAAACAGCACAATAATTCTAAATACACCCCTCTTGAAGACCAACCCGTCTCTAGAAAAAATCCCCTAAAATCCCGACTACTTGCAAATCACTAAGTACTACACTTTCGAGAACACCCTGTACATAATGGCTAGTATTCCCCAGTAATTCTTAGATTATCTATAACATCAAAGCATAGAGCAATCTCAATCTCTTAATGGCGTCTGTGCTGAAAATACTACACGTAAAACCCCACTCTAATTCATGCTAAAGTCGGATGTCTGCCAAAGATACTGAATTACTGTTCGGAAAGGCAAAGAACGTGAATAGAAGTTACACAACGGACGGACGTGATATAATTGACTTCAAGAAAAACAGAATGAACAAAGCAAAATTACATGAAATTTAGATGGTGTAGGCGTAATTTCAAAGATCCAAACTTAACCGGCAAATAATTTATTAAATAAAATATTTATGAAATGTTCAGAACGAAAATTTAGATAGCCGAAAAAGGATGAGCACTAAATAGATTTAAATTACTATTAGCATTGAAAAGAATATGGATAGGTCTCACCCAGCTTTTCCGTTGTCTTCAGACATCGTGTTGCACGGCAGCAACGCCCACCGAAACACTCAAACTCAAGTTACATGTTCTTGTCGCGTGCACTAGATCCCAACTGCCGGTCGCTTGTACCAGCCTCTACTCCCTAGCTTTCAACAGATGGCAGTGCAGTCTAGAAGCGCTTTTAAGAATTATCGAAAACCACGGTGTTTAGAGTGGGTCAAAAATTGATTTTACATTCTAAAGCTAAAAGCAGTTGGCAAAAATTACTGAAAGATTTTAATATAATCAAATGAGCCGTTTTTCACGGCTCAAACTCCCCTGTCTGCCCAAAATAAAGTCGAAGACTTTATTTCCCCAAATTTTGTTTGAGCTTGAATCTAATCCCTTTTTTTCATTTTAATTTTTAACTGGATATCCTATCTTAGCACTCTGAAAAAAACAACAACAAAACAAACACACAAAGCACAATCTTTAATCTTGCGACTGCCGAAATGTTTCCATGCCTTGCCCGATGCCCCACAGCAACTTCAGAAATGCACTTTCGCTCTCATTTCTTAGAAGAGTTCCATCCATCTTGAACCACTCCACTTATTTCCCCCCGGGCGGGAGATAAACACCAACTGAAGAGAGAAGAAACCAAAAGCATGTCCAGGCGCACAGGAACTGAGGTCACACTTGACCACCACTTTAGCAGGAACCATCCAATCTGCACCCAACAGGCAGGATATCTGAGGGAGCCAACCAGGTCGAGCGGCATCCAGCTAGCAATCCCCATCACCAGGCAGAGCACGAAGAATCCCAGAGGCTTCGGCCAGAGATGAGAAGTACAGTTGAGGGTGAAACAACTTGTCTGAATCGGCGGTCACCATCGACCGTCCAAAGACTGGAACCATCAGAACTCAGGAGCTGCCACACAGATCTTCAAAAACAGCAAAACTCCGAATCGACTATGTGCAGAGGTGTGGAAATCCAGGAGGGCATGCCGCCAAGGGACACAGAAAATAGGAGAAAACATCAGTGAATAGATGGAAAACAGCTTAGAAAAGACAGGAGTGAGGTAATGGTTTAAATTACCAGCTCATAGTAATTTTATGTGGTAATGGATCCTGCACAGTAAGTTACTTCCAGCAGTTTTCAACTATGGCAACTTGACTACTGCATGTCACAGGAAGATAGCCTCTGCATCAATGCTTTACTGCACATCAATAGCTTAGGTGACTTTTTGCTAAATGCTTGCTCTTGAAGTAGGCTTCAGCTTTATCCAAAATGCATGACTGCTTGGGCAAATATGATACTGTTGATGTGTGATATCTTTTTGATGCCATCTTTAATTTTCTGTCACTGGAGCCACTATGCATAGATTCTTCCAGAAGACCAATTGCATGGATACTACTGACAGCACGATTTCTTTGTTTAGACCTTTTGCTGTCTACCATACCATAGCATGAGTTCCATAAAACCAAATTTCCACCCTCCAAGACTCGGCTCTTCCTCCTAGAGAATTTGCTCCTTCCACTCTCCCAGCAGGCCTCTCAGCTTGTTGGTGCAACAGCATGTTTCTGCAACCCACACTGGAGCTCAGCAATGCGCCAACTCATAGGTGCTTCTCTTTTGATTACAGGAACCATTAACTCCAGACGTCTCCGGAGCAGGAACCACCAATGGGCCGGCACAAGACAGGACTCGGTCAGTCAACAAGGAGAAAAGAGAGGCGGAACACTCCCCCCATCTACATCCAGTTACCATTTCAGGCCGAAACACATGGCCTACTGACATCATCCTTGGGCAGAGCATAACCAAACTGCAACAATAAAATTCATACGCACAGTATACGTGCAACAAATACATGGCATGCACAATTTCACCATTAAGAGTAATATATTTATACTTTCCTCTTTTTTTTTTCTTTAATAAAAACAAATCCCAAACAGTGAGTTGAGATCCAGAGCATATTTATTCCCCGATTTTCCCGAACAAAGAAATCACGTTCTCCAACTTTCCTGAACGTAGCCTAAAATCTGAATAAATCCCATTTTAAATTTACTTCAAGGCATTCACTAATAGCACAAAATGGAAAAAGCTAAGGAATTTAATTTGGGGTCCCAAAAAATAAAGAAACAAAAGATTGACGTCTAGGGAATTCTTCACGAACTGCAACCCGACAACGGAACAAAATCGAAACGTCCAGCTCAGTGGCTTCCGGAAGTACCAGTGAGCTGCCCACCCCGAAATATCTTAAAACGCAACCTTCTTACAGGAATTAGCAGAAGAACTTCAAAACGTATTCGTGGATCTATCCTTCCTCCCAGCAAGAAGTAAGAGGGAGCCCAAAATACCAAGCAAAACCCTACATTGAATTAAGTAAACTTTAGCAAAATTATAGTTTAAATCAAACCCTTTCCATAATGCCAAAACCCAATTTTGGTTTTATGATATTACCCCAAAAATAGCGATAAGCCATAACACTGATCCAAATATTAAAAATTTTGAATACAGCTAAAAAAACAACACAAATTCTTCTTCAAAATTTTAATAGAATATCCAGGACAGATGCTAAGTCACTTTTATTTCACTCCCTTTGTTAAGAACCTAACAACTTCATGCAATGAGTGGTCGCTAAAATTCTCTAACTTGGCTAGTAACTTACCAAGCGGATGGAGTAATTTGGCAAAATCATTATACCTTTCAGCACCCCCATTGTGAACACTGTACACAGGAGACTGTTGAGTTTCTTTAATCATTGGCAAAAAATGTTTTAGGCGAAATTCCAAAACCTCTCATTACATTCCCAGCTACTTTATATCTAATTTTGTCTTTTTCCAAAGAAATCTCCTGGACAAGTATCCAAAGCAATTTACTATTTTCCGACGACACATCTAATTGTAATAGATCCTGTATTCTATTTGACATGTGGTCCAATTTTGCCTGAAAACGTTGTGCCTGCTTTTGAGATAGGCCACCTTCCTCACCTAGTTCCCGACATTGCTCGAAAATTTCTTCCGTCCTAGCAATAAGGGCCGGTACCTCTAACTGTGGCTTAATATGTTGTAAGTTCTTAATATCAACAGGAATAGTCAAATTATCCTTCAATATCTTGGTTAAATTTGGAACGGAATCGTCTGGATCCACTGTGATACCTCGGACTGATAATTCATAAAGAAGATAGGCTTTCAACAGAAACTCAAGTGGTACGTATGTTCGGTTACTCATGATGAATCGAGTTACAAAATTTTAAGTTAATAGAAAAATGAAAGTTGGGTTTCAGAAAAATATTGTCAATTAAGTTTCAAAATTTAAGTTAAGGCTTGAAAAATAACTGTTAGGTTTCGAAAAACCAATATCAATGAAATTAAGTTTCAGAAATAATACTAAGAGTAGAAATTGACTGTTAGGTTTCGGAAATCCAATATCAATGAAATCAAGTTTTCAAAATTTAAATTTAAAAATGAAAATGGCTATTAGGTTTCAGAAATAACACAATGAAATTAAATTCCAAAAATTTTAAATTAGGAATCTCAAATAACTGTTAAGTTTCTGAATTATAATATCAATGAAATTAATTTTCAGAATTTAAAGTAAAAATACCAAATAACTGTTAGGTTTCGGAAATCTAATATCACTGAAATTAAGTTTCAGAATTTATATTAAGCATAGAAAATGACTGTTAGGTTTGAGAAATCTAATATCAATGAAATCACGTTTCAAAATTTAAATAAAAATTTGAAAATGACTATTAGGGTTCAGAAATATGTCAATCAATTAAGTTTCAAAACTTCAGTAGAGAATGCCAAATCGTGGTTAAAGTAGAAGTATAATATCAGTGAGGTGAAATCTCAATAAGAATAGCCACACGATCCAGAACTCCAAAATTTACTCAAGGTATATTTAAGTTACTTCAAAATAATACAGCTATCATGAAGCATGAAAAATGGCTTAGTGAAAAATTCAAAAAGAAATCCAAAATTCTTAAAGTCCTCAGGGAGCAAATTTTTTTTTTAACTTTAAGTTAGGGTAGAACTAAGCAATGAAAAATCACTCGCATAACAAAGTTTGAAAAAGGGTAGCTTTAGCGAAATTTTGAAAGGTCAATGCTTTAGTAAATTTTGAAAAGTCAATGCCTTAGCAATTTTTTTTTAAGTCAATGCCGTAGTAGTTTTGAAAAATCAATGCTGTAGCGATTTTGAAAAATCAATGCTTTAGCAAATTTTGAAAAGTCAATGCTGTAGCAATTTGAACAATCAATGCTATCACAAGTTTGAAAAACTGAACTACTCAACATGCCAGTAGCAAAATTGTACGTTAATATACTCCCAATATCATAATGCTTAATACAAAATAGGAAAAGCTGAACTACTATAAATGCCGGTACAAAATGCAGATCCAGCCTAACCTTAGGCACTGGATCAAAAATCTAAATGGTTGCAATACTGTTAAAAATTCCCCAAAAAATCCAAATTTGAAAAAGGCAATTCTCGAAAAATGTACTGAATGGAAAACAGAGCGCAAATTTAGAAAAATGGGGTCAAAAACCTAACTACGCTCTGCGATAGCACTTATTTTTGCCCCCCTCGGGCACAGTTACATATGTTGGAAGCTTAGGACATATGATTCGGTGAAGTAGACCTGGTTTCGACCATTCTAGCTAAATTAGTGACGCTAATGTGTAACATTCAAATGATGGGCACCCATTATGACAAATGAACACTGGACAGATTAATATGATTTACTGGAAAGAGTTTTTTTTTTAGTAAATATATCTATATGGAAAGATATTTTCTGTAACAATTTTATTAACAGCTTTACCAAATTTAGAATTACAACATTGTAAGATAATATATTCTTTGTAGCTTTACCAATTTTAGAATTACAACATTGTAAGCTAAAATATTCTTTATAAGGACGACCTTTTATTTCTTGAAAATAACCTTGGGAATGACTAAGCATAAAAGCTATATATATTTTCTGTTTTCAACAGCAACCTAGAGCACGGGTGAAACAGCACAATAATTCTAAATACACCCCTCTTGAAGACCAACCCGTCTCTAGAAAAAATCCCCTAAAATCCCGACTACTTGCAAATCACTAAGTACTACACTTTCGAGAACACCCTGTACATAATGGCTAGTATTCCCCAGTAATTCTTAGATTATCTATAACATCAAAGCATAGGGCAATCTCAATCTCTTAATGGCGTCTGTGCTGAAAATACTACACGTAAAACCCCACTCTAATTCATGCTAAAGTCGGATGTCTGCCAAAGATACTGAATTACTGTTCGGAAAGGCAAAGAACGTGAATAGAAGTTACACAACGGACGGACGTGATATAATTGACTTCAAGAAAAACAGAATGAACAAAGCAAAATTACATGAAATTTAGATGGTGTAGGCGTAATTTCAAAGATCCAAACTTAACCGGCAAATAATTTATTAAATAAAATATTTATGAAATGTTCAGAACGAAAATTTAGATAGCCGAAAAAGGATGAGCACTAAATAGATTTAAATTACTATTAGCATTGAAAAGAATATGGATAGGTCTCACCCAGCTTTGCCGTTGTCTTCAGACATCGTGTTGCACGGCAGCAACGCCCACCGAAACACTCAAACTCAAGTTACATGTTCTTGTCGCGTGCACTAGATCCCAACTGCCGGTCGCTTGTACCAGCCTCTACTCCCTAGCTTTCAACAGATGGCAGTGCAGTCTAGAAGCGCTTTTAAGAATTATCGAAAACCACGGTGTTTAGAGTGGGTCAAAAATTGATTTTACATTCTAAAGCTAAAAGCAGTTGGCAAAAATTACTGAAAGATTTTAATATAATCAAATGAGCCGTTTTTCACGGCTCAAACTCCCCTGTCTGCCCAAAATAAAGTCGAAGACTTTATTTCCCCAAATTTTGTTTGAGCTTGAATCTAATCCCTTTTTTCATTTTAATTTTTAACTGGATATCCTATCTTGGCACTCTGAAAAAAAAACAACAAAACAAACACACAAAGCACAATCTTTAATCTTGCGACTGGCGAAATGTTTCCATGCCTTGCCCGATGCCCCACAGCAACTTTAGAAATGCACTTTCGCTCTCATTTCTTAGAAGAGTTCCATCCATCTTGAACCACTCCACTTATTTCCCCCCGGGCGGGAGATAAACACCAACTGAAGAGAGAAGAAACCAAAAGCATGTCCAGGCGCACAGGAACTAAGGTCACACTTGACCACCACTTTAGCAGGAACCATCCAATCTGCACCCAACAGGCAGGATATCTGAGGGAGCCAACCAGGTCGAGCGGCATCCAGCTAGCAATCCCCATCACCAGGCAGAGCACGAAGAATCCCAGAGGCTTCGGCCAGAGATGAGAAGTACAGTTGAGGGTGAAACAACTTGTCTGAATCGGCGGTCACCATCGACCGTCCAAAGACTGGAACCATCAGAACTCAGGAGCTGCCAGACAGATCTTCAAAAACAGCAAAACTCCGAATCGACTATGTGCAGAGGTGTGGAAATCCAGGAGGGCATGCCGCCAAGGGACACAGAAAATAGGAGAAAACATCAGTGAATAGATGGAAAACAGCTTAGAAAAGACAGGAGTGAGGTAATGGTTTAAATTACCAGCTCATAGTAATTTTATGTGGTAATGGATCCTGCACAGTAAGTTACTTCCAGCAGTTTTCAACTATGGCAACTTGACTACTGCATGTCACAGGAAGATAGCCTCTGCATCAATGCTTTACTGCACATCAATAGCTTAGGTGACTTTTTGCTAAATGCTTGCTCTTGAAGTAGGCTTCAGCTTTATCCAAAATGCATGACTGCTTGGGCAAATATGATACTGTTGATGTGTGATATCTTTTTGATGCCATCTTTAATTTTCTGTCACTGGAGCCACTATGCATAGATTCTTCCAGAAGACCAATTGCATGGATACTACTGACAGCACGATTTCTTTGTTTAGACCTTTTGCTGTCTACCATACCATAGCATGAGTTCCATAAAACCAAATTTCCACCCTCCAAGACTCGGCTCTTCCTCCTAGAGAATTTGCTCCTTCCACTCTCCCAGCAGGCCTCTCAGCTTGTTGGTGCAACAGCATGTTTCTGCAACCCACACTGGAGCTCAGCAATGCGCCAACTCATAGGTGCTTCTCTTTTGATTACAGGAACCATTAACTCCAGACGTCTCCGGAGCAGGAACCACCAATGGGCCGGCACAAGACAGGACTCGGTCAGTCAACAAGGAGAAAAGAGAGGCGGAACACTCCCCCCATCTACATCCAGTTACCATTTCAGGCCGAAACACATGGCCTACTGACATCATCCTTGGGCAGAGCATAACCAAACTGCAACAATAAAATTCATACGCACAGTATACGTGCAACAAATACATGGCATGCACAATTTCACCATTAAGAGTAATATATTTATACTTTCCTCTTTTTTTTTTCTTTAATAAAAACAAATCCCAAACAGTGAGTTGAGATCCAGAGCATATTTATTCCCCGATTTTCCCGAACAAAGAAATCACGTTCTCCAACTTTCCTGAACGTAGCCTAAAATCTGAATAAATCCCATTTTAAATTTACTTCAAGGCATTCACTAATAGCACAAAATGGAAAAAGCTAAGGAATTTAATTTGGGGTCCCAAAAAATAAAGAAACAAAAGATTGACGTCTAGGGAATTCCTCACGAACTGCAACCCGACAACGGAACAAAATCGAAACGTCCAGCTCAGTGGCTTCCGGAAGTACCAGTGAGCTGCCCACCCCGAAATATTTTAAAACGCAACCTTCTTACAGGAATTAGCAGAAGAACTTCAAAACGTATTCGTGGATCTATCCTTCCTCCCAGCAAGAAGTAAGAGGGAGCCCAAAATACCAAGCAAAACCCTACATTGAATTAAGTAAACTTTAGCAAAATTATTGTTTAAATCAAACCCTTTCCATAATGCCAAAACCCAATTTTGGTTTTATGATATTACCCCAAAAATAGCGATAAGCCATAACACTGATCCAAATATTAAAAATTTTGAATACAGCTAAAAAAACAACACAAATTCTTCTTCAAAATTTTAATAGAATATCCAGGGCAGATGCTAAGTCACTTTTATTTCACTCCCTTTGTTAAGAACCTAACAACTTCATGCAATGAGTGGTCGCTAAAATTCTCTAACTTGGCTAGTAACTTACCAAGCGGATGGAGTAATTTGGCAAAATCATTATACCTTTCAGCACCCCCATTGTGAACACTGTACACAGGAGACTGTTGAGTTTCTTTAATCATTGGCAAAAAATGTTTTAGGCGAAATTCCAAAACCTCTCATTACATTCCCAGCTACTTTATATCTAATTTTGTCTTTTTCCAAAGAAATCTCCTGGACAAGTATCCAAAGCAATTTACTATTTTCCGACGACACATCTAATTGTAATAGATCCTGTATTCTATTTGACATGTGGTCCAATTTTGCCTGAAAACGTTGTGCCTGCTTTTGAGATAGGCCACCTTCCTCACCTAGTTCCCGACATTGCTCGAAAATTTCTTCCGTCCTAGCAATAAGGGCCGGTACCTCTAACTGTGGCTTAATATGTTGTAAGTTCTTAATATCAACAGGAATAGTCAAATTATCCTTCAATATCTTGGTTAAATTTGGAACGGAATCGTCTGGATCCACTGTGATACCTCGGACTGATAATTCATAAAGAAGATCGGCTTTCAACAGAAACTCAAGTGGTACGTATGTTCGGTTACTCATGATGAATCGAGTTACAAAATTCTAAGTTAATAGAAAAATAAAAGTTGGGTTTCAGAAAAATAATGTCAATTAAGTTTCAAAATTTAAGTTAAGGCTTGAAAAATAACTGTTAGGTTTCGAAAAACCAATATCAATGAAATTAAGTTTCAGAAATAATACTAAGAGTAGAAATTGACTGTTAGGTTTCGGAAATCCAATATCAATGAAATCAAGTTTTCAAAATTTAAATTTAAAAATGAAAATGGCTATTAGGTTTCAGAAATAACACAATGAAATTAAATTCCAAAAATTTTAAATTAGGAATCTCAAATAACTGTTAAGTTTCTGAATTATAATATCAATGAAATTAATTTTCAGAATTTAAAGTAAAAATACCAAATAACTGTTAGGTTTCGGAAATCTAATATCACTGAAATTAAGTTTCAGAATTTATATTAAGCATAAAAAATGACTGTTAGGTTTGAGAAATCTAATATCAATGAAATCACGTTTCAAAATTTAAATAAAAATTTGAAAATGACTATTAGGGTTCAGAAATATGTCAATCAATTAAGTTTCAAAACTTCAGTAGAGAATGCCAAATCGTGGTTAAAGTAGAAGTATAATATCAGTGAGGTGAAATCTCAATAAGAATAGCCACACGATCCAGAACTCAAATTTACTCAAGGTATATTTAAGTTACTTCAAAATAATACAGCTATCATGAAAAATGAAAAATGGCTTAGTGAAAAATTCAAAAAGAAATCAAAAATTCTTAAAGTCCTCAGGGAGCAAAATTTTTATTTTTCAACTTTAAGTTAGGGTAGAACTAAGCAATGAAAAATCACTCGCATAACAAAGTTTGAAAAAGGGTAGCTTTAGCAAAATTTTGAAAGGTCAATGCTTTAGTAAATTTTGAAAAGTCAATGCCTTAGCAATTTTTTTTAAGTCAATGCCGTAGTAGTTTTGAAAAATCAATGCTGTAGCGATTTTGAAAAATCAATGCTTTAGCAAATTTTGAAGTCAATGCTGTAGCAATTTGAACCATCAATGCTATCACAAGTTTGAAAAACTGAACTACTCAACATGCCAGTAGCAAAATTGTACGTTAATATACTCCCAATATCATAATGCTTAATACAAAATAGGAAAAGCTGAACTACTATAAATGCCGGTACAAAATGCAGATCCAGCCTAACCTTAGGCACTGGATCAAAAATCTAAATGGTTGCAATACTGTTAAAAATTCCCCAAAAAATCCAAATTTGAAAAAGGCAATTCTCGAAAAATGTACTGAATGGAAAACAGAGCGCAAATTTAGAAAAATGGGGTCAAAAACCTAACTACGCTCTGCGATAGCACTTATTTTTGCCCCCCTCGGGCACAGTTACATATGTTGGAAGCTTAGGACATATGATTCGGTGAAGTAGACCTGGTTTCGACCATTCTAGCTAAATTAGTGACGCTACTGTGTAACATTCAAATGCTGGGCACCCATTATGACAAATGAACACTGGACAGATTAATATGATTTACTGGAAAGAGTTTTTTTTTTGAGTAAATATATCTATATGGAAAGATATTTTCTGTAACAATTTTATTAACAGCTTTAACAAATTTAGAATTACAACATTGTAAGATAATATATTCTTTGTAGCTTTACCAATTTTAGAATTACAACATTGTAAGCTAAAATATTCTTTATAAGGACGACCTTTTATTTCTTGAAAATAACCTTGGGAATGACTAAGCATAAAAGCTATATATATATTTTCTGTTTTCAACAGCAACCTTGAGCACGGGTGAAACAGCACAATAATTCTAAATACACCCCTTTTGAAGACCAACCCGTCTCTAGAAAAAATCCCCTAAAATCCCGACTACTTGCAAATCACTAAGTACTACACTTTCGAGAACACCCTGTACATAATGGCTAGTATTCCCCAGTAATTCTTAGATTATCTATAACATCAAAGCATAGGGCAATCTCAATCTCTTAATGGCGTCTGTGCTGAAAATACTACACGTAAAAACCCACTCTAATTCATGCTAAAGTCGGATGTCTGCCAAAGATACTGAATTACTGTTCGGAAAGGCAAAGAACGTGAATAGAAGTTACACAACGGACGGACGTGATATAATTGACTTCAAGAAAAACAGAATGAACAAAGCAAAATTACATGAAATTTAGATGGTGTAGGCGTAATTTCAAAGATCCAAACTTAACCGGCAAATAATTTATTAAATAAAATATTTATGAAATGTTCAGAACGAAAATTTAGATAGCCGAAAAAGGATGAGCACTAAATAGATTTAAATTACTATTAGCATTGAAAAGAATATGGATAGGTCTCACCCAGCTTTGCCGTTGTCTTCAGACATCGTGTTGCACGGCAGCAACGCCCACCGAAACACTCAAACTCAAGTTACATGTTCTTGTCGCGTGCACTAGATCCCAACTGCCGGTCGCTTGTACCAGCCTCTACTCCCTAGCTTTCAACAGATGGCAGTGCAGTCTAGAAGCGCTTTTAAGAATTATCGAAAACCACGGTGTTTAGAGTGGGTCAAAAATTGATTTTACATTCTAAAGCTAAAAGCAGTTGGCAAAAATTACTGAAAGATTTTAATATAATCAAATGAGCCGTTTTTCACGGCTCAAACTCCCCTGTCTGCCCAAAATAAAGTCGAAGACTTTATTTCCCCAAATTTCGTTTGAGCTTGAATCTAATCCCTTTTTTCATTTTAATTTTTAACTGGATATCCTATCTTAGCACTCTGAAAAAAAAACAACAACAAAACAAACACACAAAGCACAATCTTTAATCTTGCGACTGCCGAAATGTTTCCATGCCTTGCCCGATGCCCCACAGCAACTTCAGAAATGCACTTTCGCTCTCATTTCTTAGAAGAGTTCCATCCATCTTGAACCACTCCACTTATTTCCCCCCGGGCGGGAGATAAACACCAACTGAAGAGAGAAGAAACCAAAAGCATGTCCAGGCGCACAGGAACTAAGGTCACACTTGACCACCACTTTAGCAGGAACCATCCAATCTGCACCCAACAGGCAGGATATCTGAGGGAGCCAACCAGGTCGAGCGGCATCCAGCTAGCAATCCCCATCACCAGGCAGAGCACGAAGAATCCCAGAGGCTTCGGCCAGAGATGAGAAGTACAGTTGAGGGTGAAACAACTTGTCTGAATCGGCGGTCACCATCGACCGTCCAAAGACTGGAACCATCAGAACTCAGGAGCTGCCAGACAGATCTTCAAAAACAGCAAAACTCCGAATCGACTATGTGCAGAGGTGTGGAAATCCAGGAGGGCATGCCGCCAAGGGACACAGAAAATAGGAGAAAACATCAGTGAATAGATGGAAAACAGCTTAGAAAAGACAGGAGTGAGGTAATGGTTTAAATTACCAGCTCATAGTAATTTTATGTGGTAATGGATCCTGCACAGTAAGTTACTTCCAGCAGTTTTCAACTATGGCAACTTGACTACTGCATGTCACAGGAAGATAGCCTCTGCATCAATGCTTTACTGCACATCAATAGCTTAGGTGACTTTTTGCTAAATGCTTGCTCTTGAAGTAGGCTTCAGCTTTATCCAAAATGCATGACTGCTTGGGCAAATATGATACTGTTGATGTGTGATATCTTTTTGATGCCATCTTTAATTTTCTGTCACTGGAGCCACTATGCATAGATTCTTCCAGAAGACCAATTGCATGGATACTACTGACAGCACGATTTCTTTGTTTAGACCTTTTGCTGTCTACCATACCATAGCATGAGTTCCATAAAACCAAATTTCCACCCTCCAAGACTCGGCTCTTCCTCCTAGAGAATTTGCTCCTTCCACTCTCCCAGCAGGCCTCTCAGCTTGTTGGTGCAACAGCATGTTTCTGCAACCCACACTGGAGCTCAGCAATGCGCCAACTCATAGGTGCTTCTCTTTTGATTACAGGAACCATTAACTCCAGACGTCTCCGGAGCAGGAACCACCAATGGGCCGGCACAAGACAGGACTCGGTCAGTCAACAAGGAGAAAAGAGAGGCGGAACACTCCCCCCATCTACATCCAGTTACCATTTCAGGCCGAAACACATGGCCTACTGACATCATCCTTGGGCAGAGCATAACCAAACTGCAACAATAAAATTCATACGCACAGTATACGTGCAACAAATACATGGCATGCACAATTTCACCATTAAGAGTAATATATTTATACTTTCCTCTTTTTTTTTTCTTTAATAAAAACAAATCCCAAACAGTGAGTTGAGATCCAGAGCATATTTATTCCCCGATTTTCCCGAACAAAGAAATCACGTTCTCCAACTTTCCTGAACGTAGCCTAAAATCTGAATAAATCCCATTTTAAATTTACTTCAAGGCATTCACTAATAGCACAAAATGGAAAAAGCTAAGGAATTTAATTTGGGGTCCCAAAAAATAAAGAAACAAAAGATTGACGTCTAGGGAATTCTTTACGAACTGCAACCCGACAACGGAACAAAATCGAAACGTCCAGCTCAGTGGCTTCCGGAAGTACCAGTGAGCTGCCCACCCCGAAATATTTTAAAACGCAACCTTCTTACAGGAATTAGCAGAAGAACTTCAAAACGTATTCGTGGATCTATCCTTCCTACCAGCAAGAAGTAAGAGGGAGCCCAAAATACCAAGCAAAACCCTACATTGAATTAAGTAAACTTTAGCAAAATTATAGTTTAAATCAAACCCTTTCCATAATGCCAAAACCCAATTTTGGTTTTATGATATTACCCCAAAAATAGCGATAAGCCATAACACTGATCCAAATATTAAAAATTTTGAATACAGCTAAAAAACAACACAAATTCTTCTTCAAAATTTTAATAGAATATCCAGGGCAGATGCTAAGTCACTTTTATTTCACTCCCTTTGTTAAGAACCTAACAACTTCATGCAATGAGTGGTCGCTAAAATTCTCTAACTTGGCTAGTAACTTACCAAGCGGATGGAGTAATTTGGCAAAATCATTATACCTTTCAGCACCCCCATTGTGAACACTGTACACAGGAGACTGTTGAGTTTCTTTAATCATTGGCAAAAAATGTTTTAGGCGAAATTCCAAAACCTCTCATTACATTCCCAGCTACTTTATATCTAATTTTGTCTTTTTCCAAAGAAATCTCCTGGACAAGTATCCAAAGCAATTTACTATTTTCCGACGACACATCTAATTGTAATAGATCCTGTATTCTATTTCACATGTGGTCCAATTTTGCCTGAAAACGTTGTGCCTGCTTTTGAGATAGGCCACCTTCCTCACCTAGTTCCCGACATTGCTCGAAAATTTCTTCCGTCCTAGCAATAAGGGCCGGTACCTCTAACTGTGGCTTAATATGTTGTAAGTTCTTAATATCAACAGGAATAGTCAAATTATCCTTCAATATCTTGGTTAAATTTGGAACGGAATCGTCTGGATCCACTGTGATACCTCGGACTGATAATTCATAAAGAAGATCGGCTTTCAACAGAAACTCAAGTGGTACGTATGTTCGGTTACTCATGATGAATCGAGTTACAAAATTCTAAGTTAATAGAAAAATGAAAGTTGGGTTTCAGAAAAATAATGTCAATTAAGTTTCAAAATTTAAGTTAAGGCTTGAAAATAACTGTTAGGTTTCGAAAAACCAATATCAATGAAATTAAGTTTCAGAAATAATACTAAGAGTAGAAATTGACTGTTAGGTTTCGGAAATCCAATATCAATGAAATCAAGTTTTCAAAATTTAAATTTAAAAATGAAAATGGCTATTAGGTTTCAGAAATAACACAATGAAATTAAATTCCAAAAATTTTAAATTAGGAATCTCAAATAACTGTTAAGTTTCTGAATTATAATATCAATGAAATTAATTTTCAGAATTTAAAGTAAAAATACCAAATAACTGTTAGGTTTCGGAAATCTAATATCACTGAAATTAAGTTTCAGAATTTATATTAAGCATAGAAAATGACTGTTAGGTTTGAGAAATCTAATATCAATGAAATCACGTTTCAAAATTTAAATAAAAATTTGAAAATGACTATTAGGGTTCAGAAATATGTCAATCAATTAAGTTTCAAAACTTCAGTAGAGAATGCCAAATCGTGGTTAAAGTAGAAGTATAATATCAGTGAGGTGAAATCTCAATAAGAATAGCCACACGATCCAGAACTCCAAAATTTACTCAAGGTATATTTAAGTTACTTCAAAATAATACAGCTATCATGAAGCATGAAAAATGGCTTAGTGAAAAATTCAAAAAGAAATCCAAAATTCTTAAAGTCCTCAGGGAGCAAATTTTTTTTTTAACTTTAAGTTAGGGTAGAACTAAGCAATGAAAAATCACTCGCATAACAAAGTTTGAAAAAGGGTAGCTTTAGCGAAATTTTGAAAGGTCAATGCTTTAGTAAATTTTGAAAAGTCAATGCATTAGCAATTTTTTTTTTAAGTCAATGCCGTAGTAGTTTTGAAAAATCAATGCTGTAGCGATTTTGAAAAATCAATGCTTTAGCAAATTTTGAAAAGTCAATGCTGTAGCAATTTGAACAATCAATGCTATCACAAGTTTGAAAAACTGAACTACTCAACATGCCAGTAGCAAAATTGTACGTTAATATACTCCCAATATCATAATGCTTAATACAAAATAGGAAAAGCTGAACTACTATAAATGCCGGTACAAAATGCAGATCCAGCCTAACCTTAGGCACTGGATCAAAAATCTAAATGGTTGCAATACTGTTAAAAATTCCCCAAAAAATCCAAATTTGAAAAAGGCAATTCTCGAAAAATGTACTGAATGGAAAACAGAGCGCAAATTTAGAAAAATGGGGTCAAAAACCTAACTACGCTCTGCGATAGCACTTATTTTTGCCCCCCTCGGGCACAGTTACATATGTTGGAAGCTTAGGACATATGATTCGGTGAAGTAGACCTGGTTTCGACCATTCTAGCTAAATTAGTGACGCTAATGTGTAACATTCAAATGATGGGCACCCATTATGACAAATGAACACTGGACAGATTAATATGATTTACTGGAAAGAGTTTTTTTTTTAGTAAATATATCTATATGGAAAGATATTTTCTGTAACAATTTTATTAACAGCTTTACCAAATTTAGAATTACAACATTGTAAGATAATATATTCTTTGTAGCTTTACCAATTTTAGAATTACAACATTGTAAGCTAAAATATTCTTTATAAGGACGACCTTTTATTTCTTGAAAATAACCTTGGGAATGACTAAGCATAAAAGCTATATATATTTTCTGTTTTCAACAGCAACCTTGAGCACGGGTGAAACAGCACAATAATTCTAAATACACCCCTCTTGAAGACCAACCCGTCTCTAGAAAAAATCCCCTAAAATCCCGACTACTTGCAAATCACTAAGTACTACACTTTCGAGAACACCCTGTACATAATGGCTAGTATTCCCCATGACTAGAAAACCCCAGTAATTCTTAGATTATCTATAACATCAAAGCATAGGGCAATCTCAATCTCTTAATGGCGTCTGTGCTGAAAATACTACACGTAAAAACCCACTCTAATTCATGCTAAAGTCGGATGTCTGCCAAAGATACTGAATTACTGTTCGGAAATAGAATAGAATAGAAGTTACACAACGGACGGACGTGATATAATTGACTTCAAGAAAAACAGAATGAACAAAGCAAAATTACATGAAATTTAGATGGTGTAGGCGTAATTTCAAAGATCCAAACTTAACCGGCAAATAATTTATTAAATAAAATATTTATGAAATGTTCAGAACGAAAATTTAGATAGCCGAAAAAGGATGAGCACTAAATAGATTTAAATTACTATTAGCATTGAAAAGAATATGGATAGGTCTCACCCAGCTTTGCCGTTGTCTTCAGACATCGTGTTGCACGGCAGCAACGCCCACCGAAACACTCAAACTCAAGTTACATGTTCTTGTCGCGTGCACTAGATCCCAACTGCCGGTCGCTTGTACCAGCCTCTACTCCCTAGCTTTCAACAGATGGCAGTGCAGTCTAGAAGCGCTTTTAAGAATTATCGAAAACCACGGTGTTTAGAGTGGGTCAAAAATTGATTTTACATTCTAAAGCTAAAAGCAGTTGGCAAAAATTACTGAAAGATTTTAATATAATCAAATGAGCCGTTTTTCACGGCTCAAACTCCCCTGTCTGCCCAAAATAAAGTCGAAGACTTTATTTCCCCAAATTTCGTTTGAGCTTGAATCTAATCCCTTTTTTCATTTTAATTTTTAACTGGATATCCTATCTTAGCACTCTGAAAAAAAAACAACAACAAAACAAACACACAAAGCACAATCTTTAATCTTGCGACTGCCGAAATGTTTCCATGCCTTGCCCGATGCCCCACAGCAACTTCAGAAATGCACTTTCGCTCTCATTTCTTAGAAGAGTTCCATCCATCTTGAACCACTCCACTTATTTCCCCCCGGGCGGGAGATAAACACCAACTGAAGAGAGAAGAAACCAAAAGCATGTCCAGGCGCACAGGAACTAAGGTCACACTTGACCACCACTTTAGCAGGAACCATCCAATCTGCACCCAACAGGCAGGATATCTGAGGGAGCCAACCAGGTCGAGCGGCATCCAGCTAGCAATCCCCATCACCAGGCAGAGCACGAAGAATCCCAGAGGCTTCGGCCAGAGATGAGAAGTACAGTTGAGGGTGAAACAACTTGTCTGAATCGGCGGTCACCATCGACCGTCCAAAGACTGGAACCATCAGAACTCAGGAGCTGCCACACAGATCTTCAAAAACAGCAAAACTCCGAATCGACTATGTGCAGAGGTGTGGAAATCCAGGAGGGCATGCCGCCAAGGGACACAGAAAATAGGAGAAAACATCAGTGAATAGATGGAAAACAGCTTAGAAAAGACAGGAGTGAGGTAATGGTTTAAATTACCAGCTCATAGTAATTTTATGTGGTAATGGATCCTGCACAGTAAGTTACTTCCAGCAGTTTTCAACTATGGCAACTTGACTACTGCATGTCACAGGAAGATAGCCTCTGCATCAATGCTTTACTGCACATCAATAGCTTAGGTGACTTTTTGCTAAATGCTTGCTCTTGAAGTAGGCTTCAGCTTTATCCAAAATGCATGACTGCTTGGGCAAATATGATACTGTTGATGTGTGATATCTTTTTGATGCCATCTTTAATTTTCTGTCACTGGAGCCACTATGCATAGATTCTTCCAGAAGACCAATTGCATGGATACTACTGACAGCACGATTTCTTTGTTTAGACCTTTTGCTGTCTACCATACCATAGCATGAGTTCCATAAAACCAAATTTCCACCCTCCAAGACTCGGCTCTTCCTCCTAGAGAATTTGCTCCTTCCACTCTCCCAGCAGGCCTCTCAGCTTGTTGGTGCAACAGCATGTTTCTGCAACCCACACTGGAGCTCAGCAATGCGCCAACTCATAGGTGCTTCTCTTTTGATTACAGGAACCATTAACTCCAGACGTCTCCGGAGCAGGAACCACCAATGGGCCGGCACAAGACAGGACTCGGTCAGTCAACAAGGAGAAAAGAGAGGCGGAACACTCCCCCCATCTACATCCAGTTACCATTTCAGGCCGAAACACATGGCCTACTGACATCATCCTTGGGCAGAGCATAACCAAACTGCAACAATAAAATTCATACGCACAGTATACGTGCAACAAATACATGGCATGCACAATTTCACCATTAAGAGTAATATATTTATACTTTCCTCTTTTTTTTTTCTTTAATAAAAACAAATCCCAAACAGTGAGTTGAGATCCAGAGCATATTTATTCCCCGATTTTCCCGAACAAAGAAATCACGTTCTCCAACTTTCCTGAACGTAGCCTAAAATCTGAATAAATCCCATTTTAAATTTACTTCAAGGCATTCACTAATAGCACAAAATGGAAAAAGCTAAGGAATTTAATTTGGGGTCCCAAAAAATAAAGAAACAAAAGATTGACGTCTAGGGAATTCTTTACGAACTGCAACCCGACAACGGAACAAAATCGAAACGTCCAGCTCAGTGGCTTCCGGAAGTACCAGTGAGCTGCCCACCCCGAAATATTTTAAAACGCAACCTTCTTACAGGAATTAGCAGAAGAACTTCAAAACGTATTCGTGGATCTATCCTTCCTACCAGCAAGAAGTAAGAGGGAGCCCAAAATACCAAGCAAAACCCTACATTGAATTAAGTAAACTTTAGCAAAATTATAGTTTAAATCAAACCCTTTCCATAATGCCAAAACCCAATTTTGGTTTTATGATATTACCCCAAAAATAGCGATAAGCCATAACACTGATCCAAATATTAAAAATTTTGAATACAGCTAAAAAAACAACACAAATTCTTCTTCAAAATTTTAATAGAATATCCAGGGCAGATGCTAAGTCACTTTTATTTCACTCCCTTTGTTAAGAACCTAACAACTTCATGCAATGAGTGGTCGCTAAAATTCTCTAACTTGGCTAGTAACTTACCAAGCGGATGGAGTAATTTGGCAAAATCATTATACCTTTCAGCACCCCCATTGTGAACACTGTACACAGGAGACTGTTGAGTTTCTTTAATCATTGGCAAAAAATGTTTTAGGCGAAATTCCAAAACCTCTCATTACATTCCCAGCTACTTTATATCTAATTTTGTCTTTTTCCAAAGAAATCTCCTGGACAAGTATTCAAAGCAATTTACTATTTTCCGACGACACATCTAATTGTAATAGATCCTGTATTCTATTTGACATGTGGTCCAATTTTGCCTGAAAACGTTGTGCCTGCTTTTGAGATAGGCCACCTTCCTCACCTAGTTCCCGACATTGCTCGAAAATTTCTTCCGTCCTAGCAATAAGGGCCGGTACCTCTAACTGTGGCTTAATATGTTGTAAGTTCTTAATATCAACAGGAATAGTCAAATTATCCTTCAATATCTTGGTTAAATTTGGAACGGAATCGTCTGGATCCACTGTGATACCTCGGACTGATAATTCATAAAGAAGATCGGCTTTCAACAGAAACTCAAGTGGTACGTATGTTCGGTTACTCATGATGAATCGAGTTACAAAATTCTAAGTTAATAGAAAAATGAAAGTTGGGTTTCAGAAAAATAATGTCAATTAAGTTTCAAAATTTAAGTTAAGGCTTGAAAATAACTGTTAGGTTTCGAAAAACCAATATCAATGAAATTAAGTTTCAGAAATAATACTAAGAGTAGAAATTGACTGTTAGGTTTCGGAAATCCAATATCAATGAAATCAAGTTTTCAAAATTTAAATTTAAAAATGAAAATGGCTATTAGGTTTCAGAAATAACACAATGAAATTAAATTCCAAAAATTTTAAATTAGGAATCTCAAATAACTGTTAAGTTTCTGAATTATAATATCAATGAAATTAATTTTCAGAATTTAAAGTAAAAATACCAAATAACTGTTAGGTTTCGGAAATCTAATATCACTGAAATTAAGTTTCAGAATTTATATTAAGCATAGAAAATGACTGTTAGGTTTGAGAAATCTAATATCAATGAAATCACGTTTCAAAATTTAAATAAAAATTTGAAAATGACTATTAGGGTTCAGAAATATGTCAATCAATTAAGTTTCAAAACTTCAGTAGAGAATGCCAAATCGTGGTTAAAGTAGAAGTATAATATCAGTGAGGTGAAATCTCAATAAGAATAGCCACACGATCCAGAACTCCAAAATTTACTCAAGGTATATTTAAGTTACTTCAAAATAATACAGCTATCATGAAGCATGAAAAATGGCTTAGTGAAAAATTCAAAAAGAAATCCAAAATTCTTAAAGTCCTCAGGGAGCAAATTTTTTTTTTAACTTTAAGTTAGGGTAGAACTAAGCAATGAAAAATCACTCGCATAACAAAGTTTGAAAAAGGGTAGCTTTAGCGAAATTTTGAAAGGTCAATGCTTTAGTAAATTTTGAAAAGTCAATGCATTAGCAATTTTTTTTTAAGTCAATGCCGTAGTAGTTTTGAAAAATCAATGCTGTAGCGATTTTGAAAAATCAATGCTTTAGCAAATTTTGAAAAGTCAATGCTGTAGCAATTTGAACAATCAATGCTATCACAAGTTTGAAAAACTGAACTACTCAACATGCCAGTAGCAAAATTGTACGTTAATATACTCCCAATATCATAATGCTTAATACAAAATAGGAAAAGCTGAACTACTATAAATGCCGGTACAAAATGCAGATCCAGCCTAACCTTAGGCACTGGATCAAAAATCTAAATGGTTGCAATACTGTTAAAAATTCCCCAAAAAATCCAAATTTGAAAAAGGCAATTCTCGAAAAATGTACTGAATGGAAAACAGAGCGCAAATTTAGAAAAATGGGGTCAAAAACCTAACTACGCTCTGCGATAGCACTTATTTTTGCCCCCCTCGGGCACAGTTACATATGTTGGAAGCTTAGGACATATGATTCGGTGAAGTAGACCTGGTTTCGACCATTCTAGCTAAATTAGTGACGCTAATGTGTAACATTCAAATGATGGGCACCCATTATGACAAATGAACACTGGACAGATTAATATGATTTACTGGAAAGAGTTTTTTTTTAGTAAATATATCTATATGGAAAGATATTTTCTGTAACAATTTTATTAACAGCTTTACCAAATTTAGAATTACAACATTGTAAGATAATATATTCTTTGTAGCTTTACCAATTTTAGAATTACAACATTGTAAGCTAAAATATTCTTTATAAGGACGACCTTTTATTTCTTGAAAATAACCTTGGGAATGACTAAGCATAAAAGCTATATATATTTTCTGTTTTCAACAGCAACCTTGAGCACGGGTGAAACAGCACAATAATTCTAAATACACCCCTCTTGAAGACCAACCCGTCTCTAGAAAAAATCCCCTAAAATCCCGACTACTTGCAAATCACTAAGTACTACACTTTCGAGAACACCCTGTACATAATGGCTAGTATTCCCCATGACTAGAAAACCCCAGTAATTCTTAGATTATCTATAACATCAAAGCATAGGGCAATCTCAATCTCTTAATGGCGTCTGTGCTGAAAATACTACACGTAAAAACCCACTCTAATTCATGCTAAAGTCGGATGTCTGCCAAAGATACTGAATTACTGTTCGGAAATAGAATAGAATAGAAGTTACACAACGGACGGACGTGATATAATTGACTTCAAGAAAAACAGAATGAACAAAGCAAAATTACATGAAATTTAGATGGTGTAGGCGTAATTTCAAAGATCCAAACTTAACCGGCAAATAATTTATTAAATAAAATATTTATGAAATGTTCAGAACGAAAATTTAGATAGCCGAAAAAGGATGAGCACTAAATAGATTTAAATTACTATTAGCATTGAAAAGAATATGGATAGGTCTCACCCAGCTTTGCCGTTGTCTTCAGACATCGTGTTGCACGGCAGCAACGCCCACCGAAACACTCAAACTCAAGTTACATGTTCTTGTCGCGTGCACTAGATCCCAACTGCCGGTCGCTTGTACCAGCCTCTACTCCCTAGCTTTCAACAGATGGCAGTGCAGTCTAGAAGCGCTTTTAAGAATTATCGAAAACCACGGTGTTTAGAGTGGGTCAAAAATTGATTTTACATTCTAAAGCTAAAAGCAGTTGGCAAAAATTACTGAAAGATTTTAATATAATCAAATGAGCCGTTTTTCACGGCTCAAACTCCCCTGTCTGCCCAAAATAAAGTCGAAGACTTTATTTCCCCAAATTTCGTTTGAGCTTGAATCTAATCCCTTTTTTCATTTTAATTTTTAACTGGATATCCTATCTTAGCACTCTGAAAAAAAAAAACAACAACAAAACAAACACACAAAGCACAATCTTTAATCTTGCGACTGCCGAAATGTTTCCATGCCTTGCCCGATGCCCCACAGCAACTTCAGAAATGCACTTTCGCTCTCATTTCTTAGAAGAGTTCCATCCATCTTGAACCACTCCACTTATTTCCCCCCGGGCGGGAGATAAACACCAACTGAAGAGAGAAGAAACCAAAAGCATGTCCAGGCGCACAGGAACTAAGGTCACACTTGACCACCACTTTAGCAGGAACCATCCAATCTGCACCCAACAGGCAGGATATCTGAGGGAGCCAACCAGGTCGAGCGGCATCCAGCTAGCAATCCCCATCACCAGGCAGAGCACGAAGAATCCCAGAGGCTTCGGCCAGAGATGAGAAGTACAGTTGAGGGTGAAACAACTTGTCTGAATCGGCGGTCACCATCGACCGTCCAAAGACTGGAACCATCAGAACTCAGGAGCTGCCAGACAGATCTTCAAAAACAGCAAAACTCCGAATCGACTATGTGCAGAGGTGTGGAAATCCAGGAGGGCATGCCGCCAAGGGACACAGAAAATAGGAGAAAACATCAGTGAATAGATGGAAAACAGCTTAGAAAAGACAGGAGTGAGGTAATGGTTTAAATTACCAGCTCATAGTAATTTTATGTGGTAATGGATCCTGCACAGTAAGTTACTTCCAGCAGTTTTCAACTATGGCAACTTGACTACTGCATGTCACAGGAAGATAGCCTCTGCATCAATGCTTTACTGCACATCAATAGCTTAGGTGACTTTTTGCTAAATGCTTGCTCTTGAAGTAGGCTTCAGCTTTATCCAAAATGCATGACTGCTTGGGCAAATATGATACTGTTGATGTGTGATATCTTTTTGATGCCATCTTTAATTTTCTGTCACTGGAGCCACTATGCATAGATTCTTCCAGAAGACCAATTGCATGGATACTACTGACAGCACGATTTCTTTGTTTAGACCTTTTGCTGTCTACCATACCATAGCATGAGTTCCATAAAACCAAATTAAGTGGATGGATGGATGGATTAACCTTAGGCACTGGATCAAAAATCTAAATGGTTGCAATACTGTTAAAAATTCCCCAAAAAATCCAAATTTGAAAAAGGCAATTCTCGAAAAATGTACTGAATGGAAAACAGAGCGCAAATTTAGAAAAATGGGGTCAAAAACCTAACTACGCTCTGCGATAGCACTTATTTTTGCCCCCCTCGGGCACAGTTACATATGTTGGAAGCTTAGGACATATGATTCGGTGAAGTAGACCTGGTTTCGACCATTCTAGCTAAATTAGTGACGCTAATGTGTAACATTCAAATGATGGGCACCCATTATGACAAATGAACACTGGACAGATTAATATGATTTACTGGAAAGAGTTTTTTTTTAGTAAATATATCTATATGGAAAGATATTTTCTGTAACAATTTTATTAACAGCTTTACCAAATTTAGAATTACAACATTGTAAGATAATATATTCTTTGTAGCTTTACCAATTTTAGAATTACAACATTGTAAGCTAAAATATTCTTTATAAGGACGACCTTTTATTTCTTGAAAATAACCTTGGGAATGACTAAGCATAAAAGCTATATATATTTTCTGTTTTCAACAGCAACCTAGAGCACGGGTGAAACAGCACAATAATTCTAAATACACCCCTCTTGAAGACCAACCCGTCTCTAGAAAAAATCCCCTAAAATCCCGACTACTTGCAAATCACTAAGTACTACACTTTCGAGAACACCCTGTACATAATGGCTAGTATTCCCCAGTAATTCTTAGATTATCTATAACATCAAAGCATAGGGCAATCTCAATCTCTTAATGGCGTCTGTGCTGAAAATACTACACGTAAAACCCCACTCTAATTCATGCTAAAGTCGGATGTCTGCCAAAGATACTGAATTACTGTTCGGAAAGGCAAAGAACGTGAATAGAAGTTACACAACGGACGGACGTGATATAATTGACTTCAAGAAAAACAGAATGAACAAAGCAAAATTACATGAAATTTAGATGGTGTAGGCGTAATTTCAAAGATCCAAACTTAACCGGCAAATAATTTATTAAATAAAATATTTATGAAATGTTCAGAACGAAAATTTAGATAGCCGAAAAAGGATGAGCACTAAATAGATTTAAATTACTATTAGCATTGAAAAGAATATGGATAGGTCTCACCCAGCTTTTCCGTTGTCTTCAGACATCGTGTTGCACGGCAGCAACGCCCACCGAAACACTCAAACTCAAGTTACATGTTCTTGTCGCGTGCACTAGATCCCAACTGCCGGTCGCTTGTACCAGCCTCTACTCCCTAGCTTTCAACAGATGGCAGTGCAGTCTAGAAGCGCTTTTAAGAATTATCGAAAACCACGGTGTTTAGAGTGGGTCAAAAATTGATTTTACATTCTAAAGCTAAAAGCAGTTGGCAAAAATTACTGAAAGATTTTAATATAATCAAATGAGCCGTTTTTCACGGCTCAAACTCCCCTGTCTGCCCAAAATAAAGTCGAAGACTTTATTTCCCCAAATTTTGTTTGAGCTTGAATCTAATCCCTTTTTTTCATTTTAATTTTTAACTGGATATCCTATCTTAGCACTCTGAAAAAAAACAACAACAAAACAAACACACAAAGCACAATCTTTAATCTTGCGACTGCCGAAATGTTTCCATGCCTTGCCCGATGCCCCACAGCAACTTCAGAAATGCACTTTCGCTCTCATTTCTTAGAAGAGTTCCATCCATCTTGAACCACTCCACTTATTTCCCCCCGGGCGGGAGATAAACACCAACTGAAGAGAGAAGAAACCAAAAGCATGTCCAGGCGCACAGGAACTGAGGTCACACTTGACCACCACTTTAGCAGGAACCATCCAATCTGCACCCAACAGGCAGGATATCTGAGGGAGCCAACCAGGTCGAGCGGCATCCAGCTAGCAATCCCCATCACCAGGCAGAGCACGAAGAATCCCAGAGGCTTCGGCCAGAGATGAGAAGTACAGTTGAGGGTGAAACAACTTGTCTGAATCGGCGGTCACCATCGACCGTCCAAAGACTGGAACCATCAGAACTCAGGAGCTGCCACACAGATCTTCAAAAACAGCAAAACTCCGAATCGACTATGTGCAGAGGTGTGGAAATCCAGGAGGGCATGCCGCCAAGGGACACAGAAAATAGGAGAAAACATCAGTGAATAGATGGAAAACAGCTTAGAAAAGACAGGAGTGAGGTAATGGTTTAAATTACCAGCTCATAGTAATTTTATGTGGTAATGGATCCTGCACAGTAAGTTACTTCCGGCAGTTTTCAACTATGGCAACTTGACTACTGCATGTCACAGGAAGATAGCCTCTGCATCAATGCTTTACTGCACATCAATAGCTTAGGTGACTTTTTGCTAAATGCTTGCTCTTGAAGTAGGCTTCAGCTTTATCCAAAATGCATGACTGCTT
Source organism: Ectobius pallidus (assembly GCA_964059195.1). Taxonomy (NCBI): domain Eukaryota; kingdom Metazoa; phylum Arthropoda; class Insecta; order Blattodea; family Ectobiidae; genus Ectobius; species Ectobius pallidus. The sequence continues at coordinate 1,607,154 of CAXKWD010000016.1, forward strand.
GGGCAAATATGATACTGTTGATGTGTGATATCTTTTTGATGCCATCTTTAATTTTCTGTCACTGGAGCCACTATGCATAGATTCTTCCAGAAGACCAATTGCATGGATACTACTGACAGCACGATTTCTTTGTTTAGACCTTTTGCTGTCTACCATACCATAGCATGAGTTCCATAAAACCAAATTTCCACCCTCCAAGACTCGGCTCTTCCTCCTAGAGAATTTGCTCCTTCCACTCTCCCAGCAGGCCTCTCAGCTTGTTGGTGCAACAGCATGTTTCTGCAACCCACACTGGAGCTCAGCAATGCGCCAACTCATAGGTGCTTCTCTTTTGATTACAGGAACCATTAACTCCAGACGTCTCCGGAGCAGGAACCACCAATGGGCCGGCACAAGACAGGACTCGGTCAGTCAACAAGGAGAAAAGAGAGGCGGAACACTCCCCCCATCTACATCCAGTTACCATTTCAGGCCGAAACACATGGCCTACTGACATCATCCTTGGGCAGAGCATAACCAAACTGCAACAATAAAATTCATACGCACAGTATACGTGCAACAAATACATGGCATGCACAATTTCACCATTAAGAGTAATATATTTATACTTTCCTCTTTTTTTTTTCTTTAATAAAAACAAATCCCAAACAGTGAGTTGAGATCCAGAGCATATTTATTCCCCGATTTTCCCGAACAAAGAAATCACGTTCTCCAACTTTCCTGAACGTAGCCTAAAATCTGAATAAATCCCATTTTAAATTTACTTCAAGGCATTCACTAATAGCACAAAATGGAAAAAGCTAAGGAATTTAATTTGGGGTCCCAAAAAATAAAGAAACAAAAGATTGACGTCTAGGGAATTCTTCACGAACTGCAACCCGACAACGGAACAAAATCGAAACGTCCAGCTCAGTGGCTTCCGGAAGTACCAGTGAGCTGCCCACCCCGAAATATCTTAAAACGCAACCTTCTTACAGGAATTAGCAGAAGAACTTCAAAACGTATTCGTGGATCTATCCTTCCTCCCAGCAAGAAGTAAGAGGGAGCCCAAAATACCAAGCAAAACCCTACATTGAATTAAGTAAACTTTAGCAAAATTATAGTTTAAATCAAACCCTTTCCATAATGCCAAAACCCAATTTTGGTTTTATGATATTACCCCAAAAATAGCGATAAGCCATAACACTGATCCAAATATTAAAAATTTTGAATACAGCTAAAAAAACAACACAAATTCTTCTTCAAAATTTTAATAGAATATCCAGGACAGATGCTAAGTCACTTTTATTTCACTCCCTTTGTTAAGAACCTAACAACTTCATGCAATGAGTGGTCGCTAAAATTCTCTAACTTGGCTAGTAACTTACCAAGCGGATGGAGTAATTTGGCAAAATCATTATACCTTTCAGCACCCCCATTGTGAACACTGTACACAGGAGACTGTTGAGTTTCTTTAATCATTGGCAAAAAATGTTTTAGGCGAAATTCCAAAACCTCTCATTACATTCCCAGCTACTTTATATCTAATTTTGTCTTTTTCCAAAGAAATCTCCTGGACAAGTATCCAAAGCAATTTACTATTTTCCGACGACACATCTAATTGTAATAGATCCTGTATTCTATTTGACATGTGGTCCAATTTTGCCTGAAAACGTTGTGCCTGCTTTTGAGATAGGCCACCTTCCTCACCTAGTTCCCGACATTGCTCGAAAATTTCTTCCGTCCTAGCAATAAGGGCCGGTACCTCTAACTGTGGCTTAATATGTTGTAAGTTCTTAATATCAACAGGAATAGTCAAATTATCCTTCAATATCTTGGTTAAATTTGGAACGGAATCGTCTGGATCCACTGTGATACCTCGGACTGATAATTCATAAAGAAGATAGGCTTTCAACAGAAACTCAAGTGGTACGTATGTTCGGTTACTCATGATGAATCGAGTTACAAAATTTTAAGTTAATAGAAAAATGAAAGTTGGGTTTCAGAAAAATATTGTCAATTAAGTTTCAAAATTTAAGTTAAGGCTTGAAAAATAACTGTTAGGTTTCGAAAAACCAATATCAATGAAATTAAGTTTCAGAAATAATACTAAGAGTAGAAATTGACTGTTAGGTTTCGGAAATCCAATATCAATGAAATCAAGTTTTCAAAATTTAAATTTAAAAATGAAAATGGCTATTAGGTTTCAGAAATAACACAATGAAATTAAATTCCAAAAATTTTAAATTAGGAATCTCAAATAACTGTTAAGTTTCTGAATTATAATATCAATGAAATTAATTTTCAGAATTTAAAGTAAAAATACCAAATAACTGTTAGGTTTCGGAAATCTAATATCACTGAAATTAAGTTTCAGAATTTATATTAAGCATAGAAAATGACTGTTAGGTTTGAGAAATCTAATATCAATGAAATCACGTTTCAAAATTTAAATAAAAATTTGAAAATGACTATTAGGGTTCAGAAATATGTCAATCAATTAAGTTTCAAAACTTCAGTAGAGAATGCCAAATCGTGGTTAAAGTAGAAGTATAATATCAGTGAGGTGAAATCTCAATAAGAATAGCCACACGATCCAGAACTCCAAAATTTACTCAAGGTATATTTAAGTTACTTCAAAATAATACAGCTATCATGAAGCATGAAAAATGGCTTAGTGAAAAATTCAAAAAGAAATCCAAAATTCTTAAAGTCCTCAGGGAGCAAATTTTTTTTTTAACTTTAAGTTAGGGTAGAACTAAGCAATGAAAAATCACTCGCATAACAAAGTTTGAAAAAGGGTAGCTTTAGCGAAATTTTGAAAGGTCAATGCTTTAGTAAATTTTGAAAAGTCAATGCCTTAGCAATTTTTTTTTAAGTCAATGCCGTAGTAGTTTTGAAAAATCAATGCTGTAGCGATTTTGAAAAATCAATGCTTTAGCAAATTTTGAAAAGTCAATGCTGTAGCAATTTGAACAATCAATGCTATCACAAGTTTGAAAAACTGAACTACTCAACATGCCAGTAGCAAAATTGTACGTTAATATACTCCCAATATCATAATGCTTAATACAAAATAGGAAAAGCTGAACTACTATAAATGCCGGTACAAAATGCAGATCCAGCCTAACCTTAGGCACTGGATCAAAAATCTAAATGGTTGCAATACTGTTAAAAATTCCCCAAAAAATCCAAATTTGAAAAAGGCAATTCTCGAAAAATGTACTGAATGGAAAACAGAGCGCAAATTTAGAAAAATGGGGTCAAAAACCTAACTACGCTCTGCGATAGCACTTATTTTTGCCCCCCTCGGGCACAGTTACATATGTTGGAAGCTTAGGACATATGATTCGGTGAAGTAGACCTGGTTTCGACCATTCTAGCTAAATTAGTGACGCTAATGTGTAACATTCAAATGATGGGCACCCATTATGACAAATGAACACTGGACAGATTAATATGATTTACTGGAAAGAGTTTTTTTTTTTAGTAAATATATCTATATGGAAAGATATTTTCTGTAACAATTTTATTAACAGCTTTACCAAATTTAGAATTACAACATTGTAAGATAATATATTCTTTGTAGCTTTACCAATTTTAGAATTACAACATTGTAAGCTAAAATATTCTTTATAAGGACGACCTTTTATTTCTTGAAAATAACCTTGGGAATGACTAAGCATAAAAGCTATATATATTTTCTGTTTTCAACAGCAACCTAGAGCACGGGTGAAACAGCACAATAATTCTAAATACACCCCTCTTGAAGACCAACCCGTCTCTAGAAAAAATCCCCTAAAATCCCGACTACTTGCAAATCACTAAGTACTACACTTTCGAGAACACCCTGTACATAATGGCTAGTATTCCCCAGTAATTCTTAGATTATCTATAACATCAAAGCATAGGGCAATCTCAATCTCTTAATGGCGTCTGTGCTGAAAATACTACACGTAAAACCCCACTCTAATTCATGCTAAAGTCGGATGTCTGCCAAAGATACTGAATTACTGTTCGGAAAGGCAAAGAACGTGAATAGAAGTTACACAACGGACGGACGTGATATAATTGACTTCAAGAAAAACAGAATGAACAAAGCAAAATTACATGAAATTTAGATGGTGTAGGCGTAATTTCAAAGATCCAAACTTAACCGGCAAATAATTTATTAAATAAAATATTTATGAAATGTTCAGAACGAAAATTTAGATAGCCGAAAAAGGATGAGCACTAAATAGATTTAAATTACTATTAGCATTGAAAAGAATATGGATAGGTCTCACCCAGCTTTTCCGTTGTCTTCAGACATCGTGTTGCACGGCAGCAACGCCCACCGAAACACTCAAACTCAAGTTACATGTTCTTGTCGCGTGCACTAGATCCCAACTGCCGGTCGCTTGTACCAGCCTCTACTCCCTAGCTTTCAACAGATGGCAGTGCAGTCTAGAAGCGCTTTTAAGAATTATCGAAAACCACGGTGTTTAGAGTGGGTCAAAAATTGATTTTACATTCTAAAGCTAAAAGCAGTTGGCAAAAATTACTGAAAGATTTTAATATAATCAAATGAGCCGTTTTTCACGGCTCAAACTCCCCTGTCTGCCCAAAATAAAGTCGAAGACTTTATTTCCCCAAATTTTGTTTGAGCTTGAATCTAATCCCTTTTTTTCATTTTAATTTTTAACTGGATATCCTATCTTAGCACTCTGAAAAAAAACAACAACAAAACAAACACACAAAGCACAATCTTTAATCTTGCGACTGCCGAAATGTTTCCATGCCTTGCCCGATGCCCCACAGCAACTTCAGAAATGCACTTTCGCTCTCATTTCTTAGAAGAGTTCCATCCATCTTGAACCACTCCACTTATTTCCCCCCGGGCGGGAGATAAACACCAACTGAAGAGAGAAGAAACCAAAAGCATGTCCAGGCGCACAGGAACTGAGGTCACACTTGACCACCACTTTAGCAGGAACCATCCAATCTGCACCCAACAGGCAGGATATCTGAGGGAGCCAACCAGGTCGAGCGGCATCCAGCTAGCAATCCCCATCACCAGGCAGAGCACGAAGAATCCCAGAGGCTTCGGCCAGAGATGAGAAGTACAGTTGAGGGTGAAACAACTTGTCTGAATCGGCGGTCACCATCGACCGTCCAAAGACTGGAACCATCAGAACTCAGGAGCTGCCACACAGATCTTCAAAAACAGCAAAACTCCGAATCGACTATGTGCAGAGGTGTGGAAATCCAGGAGGGCATGCCGCCAAGGGACACAGAAAATAGGAGAAAACATCAGTGAATAGATGGAAAACAGCTTAGAAAAGACAGGAGTGAGGTAATGGTTTAAATTACCAGCTCATAGTAATTTTATGTGGTAATGGATCCTGCACAGTAAGTTACTTCCAGCAGTTTTCAACTATGGCAACTTGACTACTGCATGTCACAGGAAGATAGCCTCTGCATCAATGCTTTACTGCACATCAATAGCTTAGGTGACTTTTTGCTAAATGCTTGCTCTTGAAGTAGGCTTCAGCTTTATCCAAAATGCATGACTGCTTGGGCAAATATGATACTGTTGATGTGTGATATCTTTTTGATGCCATCTTTAATTTTCTGTCACTGGAGCCACTATGCATAGATTCTTCCAGAAGACCAATTGCATGGATACTACTGACAGCACGATTTCTTTGTTTAGACCTTTTGCTGTCTACCATACCATAGCATGAGTTCCATAAAACCAAATTTCCACCCTCCAAGACTCGGCTCTTCCTCCTAGAGAATTTGCTCCTTCCACTCTCCCAGCAGGCCTCTCAGCTTGTTGGTGCAACAGCATGTTTCTGCAACCCACACTGGAGCTCAGCAATGCGCCAACTCATAGGTGCTTCTCTTTTGATTACAGGAACCATTAACTCCAGACGTCTCCGGAGCAGGAACCACCAATGGGCCGGCACAAGACAGGACTCGGTCAGTCAACAAGGAGAAAAGAGAGGCGGAACACTCCCCCCATCTACATCCAGTTACCATTTCAGGCCGAAACACATGGCCTACTGACATCATCCTTGGGCAGAGCATAACCAAACTGCAACAATAAAATTCATACGCACAGTATACGTGCAACAAATACATGGCATGCACAATTTCACCATTAAGAGTAATATATTTATACTTTCCTCTTTTTTTTTTCTTTAATAAAAACAAATCCCAAACAGTGAGTTGAGATCCAGAGCATATTTATTCCCCGATTTTCCCGAACAAAGAAATCACGTTCTCCAACTTTCCTGAACGTAGCCTAAAATCTGAATAAATCCCATTTTAAATTTACTTCAAGGCATTCACTAATAGCACAAAATGGAAAAAGCTAAGGAATTTAATTTGGGGTCCCAAAAAATAAAGAAACAAAAGATTGACGTCTAGGGAATTCTTCACGAACTGCAACCCGACAACGGAACAAAATCGAAACATCCAGCTCAGTGGCTTCCGGAAGTACCAGTGAGCTGCCCACCCCGAAATATCTTAAAACGCAACCTTCTTACAGGAATTAGCAGAAGAACTTCAAAACGTATTCGTGGATCTATCCTTCCTCCCAGCAAGAAGTAAGAGGGAGCCCAAAATACCAAGCAAAACCCTACATTGAATTAAGTAAACTTTAGCAAAATTATAGTTTAAATCAAACCCTTTCCATAATGCCAAAACCCAATTTTGGTTTTATGATATTACCCCAAAAATAGCGATAAGCCATAACACTGATCCAAATATTAAAAATTTTGAATACAGCTAAAAAAACAACACAAATTCTTCTTCAAAATTTTAATAGAATATCCAGGACAGATGCTAAGTCACTTTTATTTCACTCCCTTTGTTAAGAACCTAACAACTTCATGCAATGAGTGGTCGCTAAAATTCTCTAACTTGGCTAGTAACTTACCAAGCGGATGGAGTAATTTGGCAAAATCATTATACCTTTCAGCACCCCCATTGTGAACACTGTACACAGGAGACTGTTGAGTTTCTTTAATCATTGGCAAAAAATGTTTTAGGCGAAATTCCAAAACCTCTCATTACATTCCCAGCTACTTTATATCTAATTTTGTCTTTTTCCAAAGAAATCTCCTGGACAAGTATCCAAAGCAATTTACTATTTTCCGACGACACATCTAATTGTAATAGATCCTGTATTCTATTTGACATGTGGTCCAATTTTGCCTGAAAACGTTGTGCCTGCTTTTGAGATAGGCCACCTTCCTCACCTAGTTCCCGACATTGCTCGAAAATTTCTTCCGTCCTAGCAATAAGGGCCGGTACCTCTAACTGTGGCTTAATATGTTGTAAGTTCTTAATATCAACAGGAATAGTCAAATTATCCTTCAATATCTTGGTTAAATTTGGAACGGAATCGTCTGGATCCACTGTGATACCTCGGACTGATAATTCATAAAGAAGATAGGCTTTCAACAGAAACTCAAGTGGTACGTATGTTCGGTTACTCATGATGAATCGAGTTACAAAATTTTAAGTTAATAGAAAAATGAAAGTTGGGTTTCAGAAAAATATTGTCAATTAAGTTTCAAAATTTAAGTTAAGGCTTGAAAAATAACTGTTAGGTTTCGAAAAACCAATATCAATGAAATTAAGTTTCAGAAATAATACTAAGAGTAGAAATTGACTGTTAGGTTTCGGAAATCCAATATCAATGAAATCAAGTTTTCAAAATTTAAATTTAAAAATGAAAATGGCTATTAGGTTTCAGAAATAACACAATGAAATTAAATTCCAAAAATTTTAAATTAGGAATCTCAAATAACTGTTAAGTTTCTGAATTATAATATCAATGAAATTAATTTTCAGAATTTAAAGTAAAAATACCAAATAACTGTTAGGTTTCGGAAATCTAATATCACTGAAATTAAGTTTCAGAATTTATATTAAGCATAGAAAATGACTGTTAGGTTTGAGAAATCTAATATCAATGAAATCACGTTTCAAAATTTAAATAAAAATTTGAAAATGACTATTAGGGTTCAGAAATATGTCAATCAATTAAGTTTCAAAACTTCAGTAGAGAATGCCAAATCGTGGTTAAAGTAGAAGTATAATATCAGTGAGGTGAAATCTCAATAAGAATAGCCACACGATCCAGAACTCCAAAATTTACTCAAGGTATATTTAAGTTACTTCAAAATAATACAGCTATCATGAAGCATGAAAAATGGCTTAGTGAAAAATTCAAAAAGAAATCCAAAATTCTTAAAGTCCTCAGGGAGCAAATTTTTTTTTTAACTTTAAGTTAGGGTAGAACTAAGCAATGAAAAATCACTCGCATAACAAAGTTTGAAAAAGGGTAGCTTTAGCGAAATTTTGAAAGGTCAATGCTTTAGTAAATTTTGAAAAGTCAATGCATTAGCAATTTTTTTTTAAGTCAATGCCGTAGTAGTTTTGAAAAATCAATGCTGTAGCGATTTTGAAAAATCAATGCTTTAGCAAATTTTGAAAAGTCAATGCTGTAGCAATTTGAACAATCAATGCTATCACAAGTTTGAAAAACTGAACTACTCAACATGCCAGTAGCAAAATTGTACGTTAATATACTCCCAATATCATAATGCTTAATACAAAATAGGAAAAGCTGAACTACTATAAATGCCGGTACAAAATGCAGATCCAGCCTAACCTTAGGCACTGGATCAAAAATCTAAATGGTTGCAATACTGTTAAAAATTCCCCAAAAAATCCAAATTTGAAAAAGGCAATTCTCGAAAAATGTACTGAATGGAAAACAGAGCGCAAATTTAGAAAAATGGGGTCAAAAACCTAACTACGCTCTGCGATAGCACTTATTTTTGCCCCCCTCGGGCACAGTTACATATGTTGGAAGCTTAGGACATATGATTCGGTGAAGTAGACCTGGTTTCGACCATTCTAGCTAAATTAGTGACGCTAATGTGTAACATTCAAATGATGGGCACCCATTATGACAAATGAACACTGGACAGATTAATATGATTTACTGGAAAGAGTTTTTTTTTAGTAAATATATCTATATGGAAAGATATTTTCTGTAACAATTTTATTAACAGCTTTACCAAATTTAGAATTACAACATTGTAAGATAATATATTCTTTGTAGCTTTACCAATTTTAGAATTACAACATTGTAAGCTAAAATATTCTTTATAAGGACGACCTTTTATTTCTTGAAAATAACCTTGGGAATGACTAAGCATAAAAGCTATATATATTTTCTGTTTTCAACAGCAACCTTGAGCACGGGTGAAACAGCACAATAATTCTAAATACACCCCTCTTGAAGACCAACCCGTCTCTAGAAAAAATCCCCTAAAATCCCGACTACTTGCAAATCACTAAGTACTACACTTTCGAGAACACCCTGTACATAATGGCTAGTATTCCCCATGACTAGAAAACCCCAGTAATTCTTAGATTATCTATAACATCAAAGCATAGGGCAATCTCAATCTCTTAATGGCGTCTGTGCTGAAAATACTACACGTAAAAACCCACTCTAATTCATGCTAAAGTCGGATGTCTGCCAAAGATACTGAATTACTGTTCGGAAATAGAATAGAATAGAAGTTACACAACGGACGGACGTGATATAATTGACTTCAAGAAAAACAGAATGAACAAAGCAAAATTACATGAAATTTAGATGGTGTAGGCGTAATTTCAAAGATCCAAACTTAACCGGCAAATAATTTATTAAATAAAATATTTATGAAATGTTCAGAACGAAAATTTAGATAGCCGAAAAAGGATGAGCACTAAATAGATTTAAATTACTATTAGCATTGAAAAGAATATGGATAGGTCTCACCCAGCTTTGCCGTTGTCTTCAGACATCGTGTTGCACGGCAGCAACGCCCACCGAAACACTCAAACTCAAGTTACATGTTCTTGTCGCGTGCACTAGATCCCAACTGCCGGTCGCTTGTACCAGCCTCTACTCCCTAGCTTTCAACAGATGGCAGTGCAGTCTAGAAGCGCTTTTAAGAATTATCGAAAACCACGGTGTTTAGAGTGGGTCAAAAATTGATTTTACATTCTAAAGCTAAAAGCAGTTGGCAAAAATTACTGAAAGATTTTAATATAATCAAATGAGCCGTTTTTCACGGCTCAAACTCCCCTGTCTGCCCAAAATAAAGTCGAAGACTTTATTTCCCCAAATTTCGTTTGAGCTTGAATCTAATCCCTTTTTTCATTTTAATTTTTAACTGGATATCCTATCTTAGCACTCTGAAAAAAAAAAACAACAACAAAACAAACACACAAAGCACAATCTTTAATCTTGCGACTGCCGAAATGTTTCCATGCCTTGCCCGATGCCCCACAGCAACTTCAGAAATGCACTTTCGCTCTCATTTCTTAGAAGAGTTCCATCCATCTTGAACCACTCCACTTATTTCCCCCCGGGCGGGAGATAAACACCAACTGAAGAGAGAAGAAACCAAAAGCATGTCCAGGCGCACAGGAACTAAGGTCACACTTGACCACCACTTTAGCAGGAACCATCCAATCTGCACCCAACAGGCAGGATATCTGAGGGAGCCAACCAGGTCGAGCGGCATCCAGCTAGCAATCCCCATCACCAGGCAGAGCACGAAGAATCCCAGAGGCTTCGGCCAGAGATGAGAAGTACAGTTGAGGGTGAAACAACTTGTCTGAATCGGCGGTCACCATCGACCGTCCAAAGACTGGAACCATCAGAACTCAGGAGCTGCCAGACAGATCTTCAAAAACAGCAAAACTCCGAATCGACTATGTGCAGAGGTGTGGAAATCCAGGAGGGCATGCCGCCAAGGGACACAGAAAATAGGAGAAAACATCAGTGAATAGATGGAAAACAGCTTAGAAAAGACAGGAGTGAGGTAATGGTTTAAATTACCAGCTCATAGTAATTTTATGTGGTAATGGATCCTGCACAGTAAGTTACTTCCAGCAGTTTTCAACTATGGCAACTTGACTACTGCATGTCACAGGAAGATAGCCTCTGCATCAATGCTTTACTGCACATCAATAGCTTAGGTGACTTTTTGCTAAATGCTTGCTCTTGAAGTAGGCTTCAGCTTTATCCAAAATGCATGACTGCTTGGGCAAATATGATACTGTTGATGTGTGATATCTTTTTGATGCCATCTTTAATTTTCTGTCACTGGAGCCACTATGCATAGATTCTTCCAGAAGACCAATTGCATGGATACTACTGACAGCACGATTTCTTTGTTTAGACCTTTTGCTGTCTACCATACCATAGCATGAGTTCCATAAAACCAAATTAAGTGGATGGATGGATGGATTAACCTTAGGCACTGGATCAAAAATCTAAATGGTTGCAATACTGTTAAAAATTCCCCAAAAAATCCAAATTTGAAAAAGGCAATTCTCGAAAAATGTACTGAATGGAAAACAGAGCGCAAATTTAGAAAAATGGGGTCAAAAACCTAACTACGCTCTGCGATAGCACTTATTTTTGCCCCCCTCGGGCACAGTTACATATGTTGGAAGCTTAGGACATATGATTCGGTGAAGTAGACCTGGTTTCGACCATTCTAGCTAAATTAGTGACGCTAATGTGTAACATTCAAATGATGGGCACCCATTATGACAAATGAACACTGGACAGATTAATATGATTTACTGGAAAGAGTTTTTTTTTAGTAAATATATCTATATGGAAAGATATTTTCTGTAACAATTTTATTAACAGCTTTACCAAATTTAGAATTACAACATTGTAAGATAATATATTCTTTGTAGCTTTACCAATTTTAGAATTACAACATTGTAAGCTAAAATATTCTTTATAAGGACGACCTTTTATTTCTTGAAAATAACCTTGGGAATGACTAAGCATAAAAGCTATATATATTTTCTGTTTTCAACAGCAACCTAGAGCACGGGTGAAACAGCACAATAATTCTAAATACACCCCTCTTGAAGACCAACCCGTCTCTAGAAAAAATCCCCTAAAATCCCGACTACTTGCAAATCACTAAGTACTACACTTTCGAGAACACCCTGTACATAATGGCTAGTATTCCCCAGTAATTCTTAGATTATCTATAACATCAAAGCATAGGGCAATCTCAATCTCTTAATGGCGTCTGTGCTGAAAATACTACACGTAAAACCCCACTCTAATTCATGCTAAAGTCGGATGTCTGCCAAAGATACTGAATTACTGTTCGGAAAGGCAAAGAACGTGAATAGAAGTTACACAACGGACGGACGTGATATAATTGACTTCAAGAAAAACAGAATGAACAAAGCAAAATTACATGAAATTTAGATGGTGTAGGCGTAATTTCAAAGATCCAAACTTAACCGGCAAATAATTTATTAAATAAAATATTTATGAAATGTTCAGAACGAAAATTTAGATAGCCGAAAAAGGATGAGCACTAAATAGATTTAAATTACTATTAGCATTGAAAAGAATATGGATAGGTCTCACCCAGCTTTTCCGTTGTCTTCAGACATCGTGTTGCACGGCAGCAACGCCCACCGAAACACTCAAACTCAAGTTACATGTTCTTGTCGCGTGCACTAGATCCCAACTGCCGGTCGCTTGTACCAGCCTCTACTCCCTAGCTTTCAACAGATGGCAGTGCAGTCTAGAAGCGCTTTTAAGAATTATCGAAAACCACGGTGTTTAGAGTGGGTCAAAAATTGATTTTACATTCTAAAGCTAAAAGCAGTTGGCAAAAATTACTGAAAGATTTTAATATAATCAAATGAGCCGTTTTTCACGGCTCAAACTCCCCTGTCTGCCCAAAATAAAGTCGAAGACTTTATTTCCCCAAATTTTGTTTGAGCTTGAATCTAATCCCTTTTTTTCATTTTAATTTTTAACTGGATATCCTATCTTAGCACTCTGAAAAAAAACAACAACAAAACAAACACACAAAGCACAATCTTTAATCTTGCGACTGCCGAAATGTTTCCATGCCTTGCCCGATGCCCCACAGCAACTTCAGAAATGCACTTTCGCTCTCATTTCTTAGAAGAGTTCCATCCATCTTGAACCACTCCACTTATTTCCCCCCGGGCGGGAGATAAACACCAACTGAAGAGAGAAGAAACCAAAAGCATGTCCAGGCGCACAGGAACTGAGGTCACACTTGACCACCACTTTAGCAGGAACCATCCAATCTGCACCCAACAGGCAGGATATCTGAGGGAGCCAACCAGGTCGAGCGGCATCCAGCTAGCAATCCCCATCACCAGGCAGAGCACGAAGAATCCCAGAGGCTTCGGCCAGAGATGAGAAGTACAGTTGAGGGTGAAACAACTTGTCTGAATCGGCGGTCACCATCGACCGTCCAAAGACTGGAACCATCAGAACTCAGGAGCTGCCACACAGATCTTCAAAAACAGCAAAACTCCGAATCGACTATGTGCAGAGGTGTGGAAATCCAGGAGGGCATGCCGCCAAGGGACACAGAAAATAGGAGAAAACATCAGTGAATAGATGGAAAACAGCTTAGAAAAGACAGGAGTGAGGTAATGGTTTAAATTACCAGCTCATAGTAATTTTATGTGGTAATGGATCCTGCACAGTAAGTTACTTCCGGCAGTTTTCAACTATGGCAACTTGACTACTGCATGTCACAGGAAGATAGCCTCTGCATCAATGCTTTACTGCACATCAATAGCTTAGGTGACTTTTTGCTAAATGCTTGCTCTTGAAGTAGGCTTCAGCTTTATCCAAAATGCATGACTGCTTGGGCAAATATGATACTGTTGATGTGTGATATCTTTTTGATGCCATCTTTAATTTTCTGTCACTGGAGCCACTATGCATAGATTCTTCCAGAAGACCAATTGCATGGATACTACTGACAGCACGATTTCTTTGTTTAGACCTTTTGCTGTCTACCATACCATAGCATGAGTTCCATAAAACCAAATTTCCACCCTCCAAGACTCGGCTCTTCCTCCTAGAGAATTTGCTCCTTCCACTCTCCCAGCAGGCCTCTCAGCTTGTTGGTGCAACAGCATGTTTCTGCAACCCACACTGGAGCTCAGCAATGCGCCAACTCATAGGTGCTTCTCTTTTGATTACAGGAACCATTAACTCCAGACGTCTCCGGAGCAGGAACCACCAATGGGCCGGCACAAGACAGGACTCGGTCAGTCAACAAGGAGAAAAGAGAGGCGGAACACTCCCCCCATCTACATCCAGTTACCATTTCAGGCCGAAACACATGGCCTACTGACATCATCCTTGGGCAGAGCATAACCAAACTGCAACAATAAAATTCATACGCACAGTATACGTGCAACAAATACATGGCATGCACAATTTCACCATTAAGAGTAATATATTTATACTTTCCTCTTTTTTTTTTCTTTAATAAAAACAAATCCCAAACAGTGAGTTGAGATCCAGAGCATATTTATTCCCCGATTTTCCCGAACAAAGAAATCACGTTCTCCAACTTTCCTGAACGTAGCCTAAAATCTGAATAAATCCCATTTTAAATTTACTTCAAGGCATTCACTAATAGCACAAAATGGAAAAAGCTAAGGAATTTAATTTGGGGTCCCAAAAAATAAAGAAACAAAAGATTGACGTCTAGGGAATTCTTCACGAACTGCAACCCGACAACGGAACAAAATCGAAACGTCCAGCTCAGTGGCTTCCGGAAGTACCAGTGAGCTGCCCACCCCGAAATATCTTAAAACGCAACCTTCTTACAGGAATTAGCAGAAGAACTTCAAAACGTATTCGTGGATCTATCCTTCCTCCCAGCAAGAAGTAAGAGGGAGCCCAAAATACCAAGCAAAACCCTACATTGAATTAAGTAAACTTTAGCAAAATTATAGTTTAAATCAAACCCTTTCCATAATGCCAAAACCCAATTTTGGTTTTATGATATTACCCCAAAAATAGCGATAAGCCATAACACTGATCCAAATATTAAAAATTTTGAATACAGCTAAAAAAACAACACAAATTCTTCTTCAAAATTTTAATAGAATATCCAGGACAGATGCTAAGTCACTTTTATTTCACTCCCTTTGTTAAGAACCTAACAACTTCATGCAATGAGTGGTCGCTAAAATTCTCTAACTTGGCTAGTAACTTACCAAGCGGATGGAGTAATTTGGCAAAATCATTATACCTTTCAGCACCCCCATTGTGAACACTGTACACAGGAGACTGTTGAGTTTCTTTAATCATTGGCAAAAAATGTTTTAGGCGAAATTCCAAAACCTCTCATTACATTCCCAGCTACTTTATATCTAATTTTGTCTTTTTCCAAAGAAATCTCCTGGACAAGTATCCAAAGCAATTTACTATTTTCCGACGACACATCTAATTGTAATAGATCCTGTATTCTATTTGACATGTGGTCCAATTTTGCCTGAAAACGTTGTGCCTGCTTTTGAGATAGGCCACCTTCCTCACCTAGTTCCCGACATTGCTCGAAAATTTCTTCCGTCCTAGCAATAAGGGCCGGTACCTCTAACTGTGGCTTAATATGTTGTAAGTTCTTAATATCAACAGGAATAGTCAAATTATCCTTCAATATCTTGGTTAAATTTGGAACGGAATCGTCTGGATCCACTGTGATACCTCGGACTGATAATTCATAAAGAAGATAGGCTTTCAACAGAAACTCAAGTGGTACGTATGTTCGGTTACTCATGATGAATCGAGTTACAAAATTTTAAGTTAATAGAAAAATGAAAGTTGGGTTTCAGAAAAATATTGTCAATTAAGTTTCAAAATTTAAGTTAAGGCTTGAAAAATAACTGTTAGGTTTCGAAAAACCAATATCAATGAAATTAAGTTTCAGAAATAATACTAAGAGTAGAAATTGACTGTTAGGTTTCGGAAATCCAATATCAATGAAATCAAGTTTTCAAAATTTAAATTTAAAAATGAAAATGGCTATTAGGTTTCAGAAATAACACAATGAAATTAAATTCCAAAAATTTTAAATTAGGAATCTCAAATAACTGTTAAGTTTCTGAATTATAATATCAATGAAATTAATTTTCAGAATTTAAAGTAAAAATACCAAATAACTGTTAGGTTTCGGAAATCTAATATCACTGAAATTAAGTTTCAGAATTTATATTAAGCATAGAAAATGACTGTTAGGTTTGAGAAATCTAATATCAATGAAATCACGTTTCAAAATTTAAATAAAAATTTGAAAATGACTATTAGGGTTCAGAAATATGTCAATCAATTAAGTTTCAAAACTTCAGTAGAGAATGCCAAATCGTGGTTAAAGTAGAAGTATAATATCAGTGAGGTGAAATCTCAATAAGAATAGCCACACGATCCAGAACTCCAAAATTTACTCAAGGTATATTTAAGTTACTTCAAAATAATACAGCTATCATGAAGCATGAAAAATGGCTTAGTGAAAAATTCAAAAAGAAATCCAAAATTCTTAAAGTCCTCAGGGAGCAAATTTTTTTTTTAACTTTAAGTTAGGGTAGAACTAAGCAATGAAAAATCACTCGCATAACAAAGTTTGAAAAAGGGTAGCTTTAGCGAAATTTTGAAAGGTCAATGCTTTAGTAAATTTTGAAAAGTCAATGCCTTAGCAATTTTTTTTTAAGTCAATGCCGTAGTAGTTTTGAAAAATCAATGCTGTAGCGATTTTGAAAAATCAATGCTTTAGCAAATTTTGAAAAGTCAATGCTGTAGCAATTTGAACAATCAATGCTATCACAAGTTTGAAAAACTGAACTACTCAACATGCCAGTAGCAAAATTGTACGTTAATATACTCCCAATATCATAATGCTTAATACAAAATAGGAAAAGCTGAACTACTATAAATGCCGGTACAAAATGCAGATCCAGCCTAACCTTAGGCACTGGATCAAAAATCTAAATGGTTGCAATACTGTTAAAAATTCCCCAAAAAATCCAAATTTGAAAAAGGCAATTCTCGAAAAATGTACTGAATGGAAAACAGAGCGCAAATTTAGAAAAATGGGGTCAAAAACCTAACTACGCTCTGCGATAGCACTTATTTTTGCCCCCCTCGGGCACAGTTACATATGTTGGAAGCTTAGGACATATGATTCGGTGAAGTAGACCTGGTTTCGACCATTCTAGCTAAATTAGTGACGCTAATGTGTAACATTCAAATGATGGGCACCCATTATGACAAATGAACACTGGACAGATTAATATGATTTACTGGAAAGAGTTTTTTTTTTTAGTAAATATATCTATATGGAAAGATATTTTCTGTAACAATTTTATTAACAGCTTTACCAAATTTAGAATTACAACATTGTAAGATAATATATTCTTTGTAGCTTTACCAATTTTAGAATTACAACATTGTAAGCTAAAATATTCTTTATAAGGACGACCTTTTATTTCTTGAAAATAACCTTGGGAATGACTAAGCATAAAAGCTATATATATTTTCTGTTTTCAACAGCAACCTAGAGCACGGGTGAAACAGCACAATAATTCTAAATACACCCCTCTTGAAGACCAACCCGTCTCTAGAAAAAATCCCCTAAAATCCCGACTACTTGCAAATCACTAAGTACTACACTTTCGAGAACACCCTGTACATAATGGCTAGTATTCCCCAGTAATTCTTAGATTATCTATAACATCAAAGCATAGGGCAATCTCAATCTCTTAATGGCGTCTGTGCTGAAAATACTACACGTAAAACCCCACTCTAATTCATGCTAAAGTCGGATGTCTGCCAAAGATACTGAATTACTGTTCGGAAAGGCAAAGAACGTGAATAGAAGTTACACAACGGACGGACGTGATATAATTGACTTCAAGAAAAACAGAATGAACAAAGCAAAATTACATGAAATTTAGATGGTGTAGGCGTAATTTCAAAGATCCAAACTTAACCGGCAAATAATTTATTAAATAAAATATTTATGAAATGTTCAGAACGAAAATTTAGATAGCCGAAAAAGGATGAGCACTAAATAGATTTAAATTACTATTAGCATTGAAAAGAATATGGATAGGTCTCACCCAGCTTTTCCGTTGTCTTCAGACATCGTGTTGCACGGCAGCAACGCCCACCGAAACACTCAAACTCAAGTTACATGTTCTTGTCGCGTGCACTAGATCCCAACTGCCGGTCGCTTGTACCAGCCTCTACTCCCTAGCTTTCAACAGATGGCAGTGCAGTCTAGAAGCGCTTTTAAGAATTATCGAAAACCACGGTGTTTAGAGTGGGTCAAAAATTGATTTTACATTCTAAAGCTAAAAGCAGTTGGCAAAAATTACTGAAAGATTTTAATATAATCAAATGAGCCGTTTTTCACGGCTCAAACTCCCCTGTCTGCCCAAAATAAAGTCGAAGACTTTATTTCCCCAAATTTTGTTTGAGCTTGAATCTAATCCCTTTTTTTCATTTTAATTTTTAACTGGATATCCTATCTTAGCACTCTGAAAAAAAACAACAACAAAACAAACACACAAAGCACAATCTTTAATCTTGCGACTGCCGAAATGTTTCCATGCCTTGCCCGATGCCCCACAGCAACTTCAGAAATGCACTTTCGCTCTCATTTCTTAGAAGAGTTCCATCCATCTTGAACCACTCCACTTATTTCCCCCCGGGCGGGAGATAAACACCAACTGAAGAGAGAAGAAACCAAAAGCATGTCCAGGCGCACAGGAACTGAGGTCACACTTGACCACCACTTTAGCAGGAACCATCCAATCTGCACCCAACAGGCAGGATATCTGAGGGAGCCAACCAGGTCGAGCGGCATCCAGCTAGCAATCCCCATCACCAGGCAGAGCACGAAGAATCCCAGAGGCTTCGGCCAGAGATGAGAAGTACAGTTGAGGGTGAAACAACTTGTCTGAATCGGCGGTCACCATCGACCGTCCAAAGACTGGAACCATCAGAACTCAGGAGCTGCCACACAGATCTTCAAAAACAGCAAAACTCCGAATCGACTATGTGCAGAGGTGTGGAAATCCAGGAGGGCATGCCGCCAAGGGACACAGAAAATAGGAGAAAACATCAGTGAATAGATGGAAAACAGCTTAGAAAAGACAGGAGTGAGGTAATGGTTTAAATTACCAGCTCATAGTAATTTTATGTGGTAATGGATCCTGCACAGTAAGTTACTTCCAGCAGTTTTCAACTATGGCAACTTGACTACTGCATGTCACAGGAAGATAGCCTCTGCATCAATGCTTTACTGCACATCAATAGCTTAGGTGACTTTTTGCTAAATGCTTGCTCTTGAAGTAGGCTTCAGCTTTATCCAAAATGCATGACTGCTTGGGCAAATATGATACTGTTGATGTGTGATATCTTTTTGATGCCATCTTTAATTTTCTGTCACTGGAGCCACTATGCATAGATTCTTCCAGAAGACCAATTGCATGGATACTACTGACAGCACGATTTCTTTGTTTAGACCTTTTGCTGTCTACCATACCATAGCATGAGTTCCATAAAACCAAATTTCCACCCTCCAAGACTCGGCTCTTCCTCCTAGAGAATTTGCTCCTTCCACTCTCCCAGCAGGCCTCTCAGCTTGTTGGTGCAACAGCATGTTTCTGCAACCCACACTGGAGCTCAGCAATGCGCCAACTCATAGGTGCTTCTCTTTTGATTACAGGAACCATTAACTCCAGACGTCTCCGGAGCAGGAACCACCAATGGGCCGGCACAAGACAGGACTCGGTCAGTCAACAAGGAGAAAAGAGAGGCGGAACACTCCCCCCATCTACATCCAGTTACCATTTCAGGCCGAAACACATGGCCTACTGACATCATCCTTGGGCAGAGCATAACCAAACTGCAACAATAAAATTCATACGCACAGTATACGTGCAACAAATACATGGCATGCACAATTTCACCATTAAGAGTAATATATTTATACTTTCCTCTTTTTTTTTTCTTTAATAAAAACAAATCCCAAACAGTGAGTTGAGATCCAGAGCATATTTATTCCCCGATTTTCCCGAACAAAGAAATCACGTTCTCCAACTTTCCTGAACGTAGCCTAAAATCTGAATAAATCCCATTTTAAATTTACTTCAAGGCATTCACTAATAGCACAAAATGGAAAAAGCTAAGGAATTTAATTTGGGGTCCCAAAAAATAAAGAAACAAAAGATTGACGTCTAGGGAATTCTTCACGAACTGCAACCCGACAACGGAACAAAATCGAAACGTCCAGCTCAGTGGCTTCCGGAAGTACCAGTGAGCTGCCCACCCCGAAATATCTTAAAACGCAACCTTCTTACAGGAATTAGCAGAAGAACTTCAAAACGTATTCGTGGATCTATCCTTCCTCCCAGCAAGAAGTAAGAGGGAGCCCAAAATACCAAGCAAAACCCTACATTGAATTAAGTAAACTTTAGCAAAATTATAGTTTAAATCAAACCCTTTCCATAATGCCAAAACCCAATTTTGGTTTTATGATATTACCCCAAAAATAGCGATAAGCCATAACACTGATCCAAATATTAAAAATTTTGAATACAGCTAAAAAAACAACACAAATTCTTCTTCAAAATTTTAATAGAATATCCAGGACAGATGCTAAGTCACTTTTATTTCACTCCCTTTGTTAAGAACCTAACAACTTCATGCAATGAGTGGTCGCTAAAATTCTCTAACTTGGCTAGTAACTTACCAAGCGGATGGAGTAATTTGGCAAAATCATTATACCTTTCAGCACCCCCATTGTGAACACTGTACACAGGAGACTGTTGAGTTTCTTTAATCATTGGCAAAAAATGTTTTAGGCGAAATTCCAAAACCTCTCATTACATTCCCAGCTACTTTATATCTAATTTTGTCTTTTTCCAAAGAAATCTCCTGGACAAGTATCCAAAGCAATTTACTATTTTCCGACGACACATCTAATTGTAATAGATCCTGTATTCTATTTGACATGTGGTCCAATTTTGCCTGAAAACGTTGTGCCTGCTTTTGAGATAGGCCACCTTCCTCACCTAGTTCCCGACATTGCTCGAAAATTTCTTCCGTCCTAGCAATAAGGGCCGGTACCTCTAACTGTGGCTTAATATGTTGTAAGTTCTTAATATCAACAGGAATAGTCAAATTATCCTTCAATATCTTGGTTAAATTTGGAACGGAATCGTCTGGATCCACTGTGATACCTCGGACTGATAATTCATAAAGAAGATAGGCTTTCAACAGAAACTCAAGTGGTACGTATGTTCGGTTACTCATGATGAATCGAGTTACAAAATTTTAAGTTAATAGAAAAATGAAAGTTGGGTTTCAGAAAAATATTGTCAATTAAGTTTCAAAATTTAAGTTAAGGCTTGAAAAATAACTGTTAGGTTTCGAAAAACCAATATCAATGAAATTAAGTTTCAGAAATAATACTAAGAGTAGAAATTGACTGTTAGGTTTCGGAAATCCAATATCAATGAAATCAAGTTTTCAAAATTTAAATTTAAAAATGAAAATGGCTATTAGGTTTCAGAAATAACACAATGAAATTAAATTCCAAAAATTTTAAATTAGGAATCTCAAATAACTGTTAAGTTTCTGAATTATAATATCAATGAAATTAATTTTCAGAATTTAAAGTAAAAATACCAAATAACTGTTAGGTTTCGGAAATCTAATATCACTGAAATTAAGTTTCAGAATTTATATTAAGCATAGAAAATGACTGTTAGGTTTGAGAAATCTAATATCAATGAAATCACGTTTCAAAATTTAAATAAAAATTTGAAAATGACTATTAGGGTTCAGAAATATGTCAATCAATTAAGTTTCAAAACTTCAGTAGAGAATGCCAAATCGTGGTTAAAGTAGAAGTATAATATCAGTGAGGTGAAATCTCAATAAGAATAGCCACACGATCCAGAACTCCAAAATTTACTCAAGGTATATTTAAGTTACTTCAAAATAATACAGCTATCATGAAGCATGAAAAATGGCTTAGTGAAAAATTCAAAAAGAAATCCAAAATTCTTAAAGTCCTCAGGGAGCAAATTTTTTTTTTAACTTTAAGTTAGGGTAGAACTAAGCAATGAAAAATCACTCGCATAACAAAGTTTGAAAAAGGGTAGCTTTAGCGAAATTTTGAAAGGTCAATGCTTTAGTAAATTTTGAAAAGTCAATGCCTTAGCAATTTTTTTTTAAGTCAATGCCGTAGTAGTTTTGAAAAATCAATGCTGTAGCGATTTTGAAAAATCAATGCTTTAGCAAATTTTGAAAAGTCAATGCTGTAGCAATTTGAACAATCAATGCTATCACAAGTTTGAAAAACTGAACTACTCAACATGCCAGTAGCAAAATTGTACGTTAATATACTCCCAATATCATAATGCTTAATACAAAATAGGAAAAGCTGAACTACTATAAATGCCGGTACAAAATGCAGATCCAGCCTAACCTTAGGCACTGGATCAAAAATCTAAATGGTTGCAATACTGTTAAAAATTCCCCAAAAAATCCAAATTTGAAAAAGGCAATTCTCGAAAAATGTACTGAATGGAAAACAGAGCGCAAATTTAGAAAAATGGGGTCAAAAACCTAACTACGCTCTGCGATAGCACTTATTTTTGCCCCCCTCGGGCACAGTTACATATGTTGGAAGCTTAGGACATATGATTCGGTGAAGTAGACCTGGTTTCGACCATTCTAGCTAAATTAGTGACGCTAATGTGTAACATTCAAATGATGGGCACCCATTATGACAAATGAACACTGGACAGATTAATATGATTTACTGGAAAGAGTTTTTTTTTTAGTAAATATATCTATATGGAAAGATATTTTCTGTAACAATTTTATTAACAGCTTTACCAAATTTAGAATTACAACATTGTAAGATAATATATTCTTTGTAGCTTTACCAATTTTAGAATTACAACATTGTAAGCTAAAATATTCTTTATAAGGACGACCTTTTATTTCTTGAAAATAACCTTGGGAATGACTAAGCATAAAAGCTATATATATTTTCTGTTTTCAACAGCAACCTAGAGCACGGGTGAAACAGCACAATAATTCTAAATACACCCCTCTTGAAGACCAACCCGTCTCTAGAAAAAATCCCCTAAAATCCCGACTACTTGCAAATCACTAAGTACTACACTTTCGAGAACACCCTGTACATAATGGCTAGTATTCCCCAGTAATTCTTAGATTATCTATAACATCAAAGCATAGGGCAATCTCAATCTCTTAATGGCGTCTGTGCTGAAAATACTACACGTAAAACCCCACTCTAATTCATGCTAAAGTCGGATGTCTGCCAAAGATACTGAATTACTGTTCGGAAAGGCAAAGAACGTGAATAGAAGTTACACAACGGACGGACGTGATATAATTGACTTCAAGAAAAACAGAATGAACAAAGCAAAATTACATGAAATTTAGATGGTGTAGGCGTAATTTCAAAGATCCAAACTTAACCGGCAAATAATTTATTAAATAAAATATTTATGAAATGTTCAGAACGAAAATTTAGATAGCCGAAAAAGGATGAGCACTAAATAGATTTAAATTACTATTAGCATTGAAAAGAATATGGATAGGTCTCACCCAGCTTTGCCGTTGTCTTCAGACATCGTGTTGCACGGCAGCAACGCCCACCGAAACACTCAAACTCAAGTTACATGTTCTTGTCGCGTGCACTAGATCCCAACTGCCGGTCGCTTGTACCAGCCTCTACTCCCTAGCTTTCAACAGATGGCAGTGCAGTCTAGAAGCGCTTTTAAGAATTATCGAAAACCACGGTGTTTAGAGTGGGTCAAAAATTGATTTTACATTCTAAAGCTAAAAGCAGTTGGCAAAAATTACTGAAAGATTTTAATATAATCAAATGAGCCGTTTTTCACGGCTCAAACTCCCCTGTCTGCCCAAAATAAAGTCGAAGACTTTATTTCCCCAAATTTTGTTTGAGCTTGAATCTAATCCCTTTTTTCATTTTAATTTTTAACTGGATATCCTATCTTGGCACTCTGAAAAAAAAACAACAAAACAAACACACAAAGCACAATCTTTAATCTTGCGACTGGCGAAATGTTTCCATGCCTTGCCCGATGCCCCACAGCAACTTTAGAAATGCACTTTCGCTCTCATTTCTTAGAAGAGTTCCATCCATCTTGAACCACTCCACTTATTTCCCCCCGGGCGGGAGATAAACACCAACTGAAGAGAGAAGAAACCAAAAGCATGTCCAGGCGCACAGGAACTAAGGTCACACTTGACCACCACTTTAGCAGGAACCATCCAATCTGCACCCAACAGGCAGGATATCTGAGGGAGCCAACCAGGTCGAGCGGCATCCAGCTAGCAATCCCCATCACCAGGCAGAGCACGAAGAATCCCAGAGGCTTCGGCCAGAGATGAGAAGTACAGTTGAGGGTGAAACAACTTGTCTGAATCGGCGGTCACCATCGACCGTCCAAAGACTGGAACCATCAGAACTCAGGAGCTGCCAGACAGATCTTCAAAAACAGCAAAACTCCGAATCGACTATGTGCAGAGGTGTGGAAATCCAGGAGGGCATGCCGCCAAGGGACACAGAAAATAGGAGAAAACATCAGTGAATAGATGGAAAACAGCTTAGAAAAGACAGGAGTGAGGTAATGGTTTAAATTACCAGCTCATAGTAATTTTATGTGGTAATGGATCCTGCACAGTAAGTTACTTCCAGCAGTTTTCAACTATGGCAACTTGACTACTGCATGTCACAGGAAGATAGCCTCTGCATCAATGCTTTACTGCACATCAATAGCTTAGGTGACTTTTTGCTAAATGCTTGCTCTTGAAGTAGGCTTCAGCTTTATCCAAAATGCATGACTGCTTGGGCAAATATGATACTGTTGATGTGTGATATCTTTTTGATGCCATCTTTAATTTTCTGTCACTGGAGCCACTATGCATAGATTCTTCCAGAAGACCAATTGCATGGATACTACTGACAGCACGATTTCTTTGTTTAGACCTTTTGCTGTCTACCATACCATAGCATGAGTTCCATAAAACCAAATTTCCACCCTCCAAGACTCGGCTCTTCCTCCTAGAGAATTTGCTCCTTCCACTCTCCCAGCAGGCCTCTCAGCTTGTTGGTGCAACAGCATGTTTCTGCAACCCACACTGGAGCTCAGCAATGCGCCAACTCATAGGTGCTTCTCTTTTGATTACAGGAACCATTAACTCCAGACGTCTCCGGAGCAGGAACCACCAATGGGCCGGCACAAGACAGGACTCGGTCAGTCAACAAGGAGAAAAGAGAGGCGGAACACTCCCCCCATCTACATCCAGTTACCATTTCAGGCCGAAACACATGGCCTACTGACATCATCCTTGGGCAGAGCATAACCAAACTGCAACAATAAAATTCATACGCACAGTATACGTGCAACAAATACATGGCATGCACAATTTCACCATTAAGAGTAATATATTTATACTTTCCTCTTTTTTTTTTCTTTAATAAAAACAAATCCCAAACAGTGAGTTGAGATCCAGAGCATATTTATTCCCCGATTTTCCCGAACAAAGAAATCACGTTCTCCAACTTTCCTGAACGTAGCCTAAAATCTGAATAAATCCCATTTTAAATTTACTTCAAGGCATTCACTAATAGCACAAAATGGAAAAAGCTAAGGAATTTAATTTGGGGTCCCAAAAAATAAAGAAACAAAAGATTGACGTCTAGGGAATTCCTCACGAACTGCAACCCGACAACGGAACAAAATCGAAACGTCCAGCTCAGTGGCTTCCGGAAGTACCAGTGAGCTGCCCACCCCGAAATATTTTAAAACGCAACCTTCTTACAGGAATTAGCAGAAGAACTTCAAAACGTATTCGTGGATCTATCCTTCCTCCCAGCAAGAAGTAAGAGGGAGCCCAAAATACCAAGCAAAACCCTACATTGAATTAAGTAAACTTTAGCAAAATTATTGTTTAAATCAAACCCTTTCCATAATGCCAAAACCCAATTTTGGTTTTATGATATTACCCCAAAAATAGCGATAAGCCATAACACTGATCCAAATATTAAAAATTTTGAATACAGCTAAAAAAACAACACAAATTCTTCTTCAAAATTTTAATAGAATATCCAGGGCAGATGCTAAGTCACTTTTATTTCACTCCCTTTGTTAAGAACCTAACAACTTCATGCAATGAGTGGTCGCTAAAATTCTCTAACTTGGCTAGTAACTTACCAAGCGGATGGAGTAATTTGGCAAAATCATTATACCTTTCAGCACCCCCATTGTGAACACTGTACACAGGAGACTGTTGAGTTTCTTTAATCATTGGCAAAAAATGTTTTAGGCGAAATTCCAAAACCTCTCATTACATTCCCAGCTACTTTATATCTAATTTTGTCTTTTTCCAAAGAAATCTCCTGGACAAGTATCCAAAGCAATTTACTATTTTCCGACGACACATCTAATTGTAATAGATCCTGTATTCTATTTGACATGTGGTCCAATTTTGCCTGAAAACGTTGTGCCTGCTTTTGAGATAGGCCACCTTCCTCACCTAGTTCCCGACATTGCTCGAAAATTTCTTCCGTCCTAGCAATAAGGGCCGGTACCTCTAACTGTGGCTTAATATGTTGTAAGTTCTTAATATCAACAGGAATAGTCAAATTATCCTTCAATATCTTGGTTAAATTTGGAACGGAATCGTCTGGATCCACTGTGATACCTCGGACTGATAATTCATAAAGAAGATCGGCTTTCAACAGAAACTCAAGTGGTACGTATGTTCGGTTACTCATGATGAATCGAGTTACAAAATTCTAAGTTAATAGAAAAATAAAAGTTGGGTTTCAGAAAAATAATGTCAATTAAGTTTCAAAATTTAAGTTAAGGCTTGAAAAATAACTGTTAGGTTTCGAAAAACCAATATCAATGAAATTAAGTTTCAGAAATAATACTAAGAGTAGAAATTGACTGTTAGGTTTCGGAAATCCAATATCAATGAAATCAAGTTTTCAAAATTTAAATTTAAAAATGAAAATGGCTATTAGGTTTCAGAAATAACACAATGAAATTAAATTCCAAAAATTTTAAATTAGGAATCTCAAATAACTGTTAAGTTTCTGAATTATAATATCAATGAAATTAATTTTCAGAATTTAAAGTAAAAATACCAAATAACTGTTAGGTTTCGGAAATCTAATATCACTGAAATTAAGTTTCAGAATTTATATTAAGCATAAAAAATGACTGTTAGGTTTGAGAAATCTAATATCAATGAAATCACGTTTCAAAATTTAAATAAAAATTTGAAAATGACTATTAGGGTTCAGAAATATGTCAATCAATTAAGTTTCAAAACTTCAGTAGAGAATGCCAAATCGTGGTTAAAGTAGAAGTATAATATCAGTGAGGTGAAATCTCAATAAGAATAGCCACACGATCCAGAACTCAAATTTACTCAAGGTATATTTAAGTTACTTCAAAATAATACAGCTATCATGAAAAATGAAAAATGGCTTAGTGAAAAATTCAAAAAGAAATCAAAAATTCTTAAAGTCCTCAGGGAGCAAAATTTTTATTTTTCAACTTTAAGTTAGGGTAGAACTAAGCAATGAAAAATCACTCGCATAACAAAGTTTGAAAAAGGGTAGCTTTAGCAAAATTTTGAAAGGTCAATGCTTTAGTAAATTTTGAAAAGTCAATGCCTTAGCAATTTTTTTTAAGTCAATGCCGTAGTAGTTTTGAAAAATCAATGCTGTAGCGATTTTGAAAAATCAATGCTTTAGCAAATTTTGAAGTCAATGCTGTAGCAATTTGAACCATCAATGCTATCACAAGTTTGAAAAACTGAACTACTCAACATGCCAGTAGCAAAATTGTACGTTAATATACTCCCAATATCATAATGCTTAATACAAAATAGGAAAAGCTGAACTACTATAAATGCCGGTACAAAATGCAGATCCAGCCTAACCTTAGGCACTGGATCAAAAATCTAAATGGTTGCAATACTGTTAAAAATTCCCCAAAAAATCCAAATTTGAAAAAGGCAATTCTCGAAAAATGTACTGAATGGAAAACAGAGCGCAAATTTAGAAAAATGGGGTCAAAAACCTAACTACGCTCTGCGATAGCACTTATTTTTGCCCCCCTCGGGCACAGTTACATATGTTGGAAGCTTAGGACATATGATTCGGTGAAGTAGACCTGGTTTCGACCATTCTAGCTAAATTAGTGACGCTACTGTGTAACATTCAAATGCTGGGCACCCATTATGACAAATGAACACTGGACAGATTAATATGATTTACTGGAAAGAGTTTTTTTTTTGAGTAAATATATCTATATGGAAAGATATTTTCTGTAACAATTTTATTAACAGCTTTAACAAATTTAGAATTACAACATTGTAAGATAATATATTCTTTGTAGCTTTACCAATTTTAGAATTACAACATTGTAAGCTAAAATATTCTTTATAAGGACGACCTTTTATTTCTTGAAAATAACCTTGGGAATGACTAAGCATAAAAGCTATATATATATTTTCTGTTTTCAACAGCAACCTTGAGCACGGGTGAAACAGCACAATAATTCTAAATACACCCCTTTTGAAGACCAACCCGTCTCTAGAAAAAATCCCCTAAAATCCCGACTACTTGCAAATCACTAAGTACTACACTTTCGAGAACACCCTGTACATAATGGCTAGTATTCCCCAGTAATTCTTAGATTATCTATAACATCAAAGCATAGGGCAATCTCAATCTCTTAATGGCGTCTGTGCTGAAAATACTACACGTAAAAACCCACTCTAATTCATGCTAAAGTCGGATGTCTGCCAAAGATACTGAATTACTGTTCGGAAAGGCAAAGAACGTGAATAGAAGTTACACAACGGACGGACGTGATATAATTGACTTCAAGAAAAACAGAATGAACAAAGCAAAATTACATGAAATTTAGATGGTGTAGGCGTAATTTCAAAGATCCAAACTTAACCGGCAAATAATTTATTAAATAAAATATTTATGAAATGTTCAGAACGAAAATTTAGATAGCCGAAAAAGGATGAGCACTAAATAGATTTAAATTACTATTAGCATTGAAAAGAATATGGATAGGTCTCACCCAGCTTTGCCGTTGTCTTCAGACATCGTGTTGCACGGCAGCAACGCCCACCGAAACACTCAAACTCAAGTTACATGTTCTTGTCGCGTGCACTAGATCCCAACTGCCGGTCGCTTGTACCAGCCTCTACTCCCTAGCTTTCAACAGATGGCAGTGCAGTCTAGAAGCGCTTTTAAGAATTATCGAAAACCACGGTGTTTAGAGTGGGTCAAAAATTGATTTTACATTCTAAAGCTAAAAGCAGTTGGCAAAAATTACTGAAAGATTTTAATATAATCAAATGAGCCGTTTTTCACGGCTCAAACTCCCCTGTCTGCCCAAAATAAAGTCGAAGACTTTATTTCCCCAAATTTCGTTTGAGCTTGAATCTAATCCCTTTTTTCATTTTAATTTTTAACTGGATATCCTATCTTAGCACTCTGAAAAAAAAACAACAACAAAACAAACACACAAAGCACAATCTTTAATCTTGCGACTGCCGAAATGTTTCCATGCCTTGCCCGATGCCCCACAGCAACTTCAGAAATGCACTTTCGCTCTCATTTCTTAGAAGAGTTCCATCCATCTTGAACCACTCCACTTATTTCCCCCCGGGCGGGAGATAAACACCAACTGAAGAGAGAAGAAACCAAAAGCATGTCCAGGCGCACAGGAACTAAGGTCACACTTGACCACCACTTTAGCAGGAACCATCCAATCTGCACCCAACAGGCAGGATATCTGAGGGAGCCAACCAGGTCGAGCGGCATCCAGCTAGCAATCCCCATCACCAGGCAGAGCACGAAGAATCCCAGAGGCTTCGGCCAGAGATGAGAAGTACAGTTGAGGGTGAAACAACTTGTCTGAATCGGCGGTCACCATCGACCGTCCAAAGACTGGAACCATCAGAACTCAGGAGCTGCCAGACAGATCTTCAAAAACAGCAAAACTCCGAATCGACTATGTGCAGAGGTGTGGAAATCCAGGAGGGCATGCCGCCAAGGGACACAGAAAATAGGAGAAAACATCAGTGAATAGATGGAAAACAGCTTAGAAAAGACAGGAGTGAGGTAATGGTTTAAATTACCAGCTCATAGTAATTTTATGTGGTAATGGATCCTGCACAGTAAGTTACTTCCAGCAGTTTTCAACTATGGCAACTTGACTACTGCATGTCACAGGAAGATAGCCTCTGCATCAATGCTTTACTGCACATCAATAGCTTAGGTGACTTTTTGCTAAATGCTTGCTCTTGAAGTAGGCTTCAGCTTTATCCAAAATGCATGACTGCTTGGGCAAATATGATACTGTTGATGTGTGATATCTTTTTGATGCCATCTTTAATTTTCTGTCACTGGAGCCACTATGCATAGATTCTTCCAGAAGACCAATTGCATGGATACTACTGACAGCACGATTTCTTTGTTTAGACCTTTTGCTGTCTACCATACCATAGCATGAGTTCCATAAAACCAAATTTCCACCCTCCAAGACTCGGCTCTTCCTCCTAGAGAATTTGCTCCTTCCACTCTCCCAGCAGGCCTCTCAGCTTGTTGGTGCAACAGCATGTTTCTGCAACCCACACTGGAGCTCAGCAATGCGCCAACTCATAGGTGCTTCTCTTTTGATTACAGGAACCATTAACTCCAGACGTCTCCGGAGCAGGAACCACCAATGGGCCGGCACAAGACAGGACTCGGTCAGTCAACAAGGAGAAAAGAGAGGCGGAACACTCCCCCCATCTACATCCAGTTACCATTTCAGGCCGAAACACATGGCCTACTGACATCATCCTTGGGCAGAGCATAACCAAACTGCAACAATAAAATTCATACGCACAGTATACGTGCAACAAATACATGGCATGCACAATTTCACCATTAAGAGTAATATATTTATACTTTCCTCTTTTTTTTTTCTTTAATAAAAACAAATCCCAAACAGTGAGTTGAGATCCAGAGCATATTTATTCCCCGATTTTCCCGAACAAAGAAATCACGTTCTCCAACTTTCCTGAACGTAGCCTAAAATCTGAATAAATCCCATTTTAAATTTACTTCAAGGCATTCACTAATAGCACAAAATGGAAAAAGCTAAGGAATTTAATTTGGGGTCCCAAAAAATAAAGAAACAAAAGATTGACGTCTAGGGAATTCTTTACGAACTGCAACCCGACAACGGAACAAAATCGAAACGTCCAGCTCAGTGGCTTCCGGAAGTACCAGTGAGCTGCCCACCCCGAAATATTTTAAAACGCAACCTTCTTACAGGAATTAGCAGAAGAACTTCAAAACGTATTCGTGGATCTATCCTTCCTACCAGCAAGAAGTAAGAGGGAGCCCAAAATACCAAGCAAAACCCTACATTGAATTAAGTAAACTTTAGCAAAATTATAGTTTAAATCAAACCCTTTCCATAATGCCAAAACCCAATTTTGGTTTTATGATATTACCCCAAAAATAGCGATAAGCCATAACACTGATCCAAATATTAAAAATTTTGAATACAGCTAAAAAACAACACAAATTCTTCTTCAAAATTTTAATAGAATATCCAGGGCAGATGCTAAGTCACTTTTATTTCACTCCCTTTGTTAAGAACCTAACAACTTCATGCAATGAGTGGTCGCTAAAATTCTCTAACTTGGCTAGTAACTTACCAAGCGGATGGAGTAATTTGGCAAAATCATTATACCTTTCAGCACCCCCATTGTGAACACTGTACACAGGAGACTGTTGAGTTTCTTTAATCATTGGCAAAAAATGTTTTAGGCGAAATTCCAAAACCTCTCATTACATTCCCAGCTACTTTATATCTAATTTTGTCTTTTTCCAAAGAAATCTCCTGGACAAGTATCCAAAGCAATTTACTATTTTCCGACGACACATCTAATTGTAATAGATCCTGTATTCTATTTCACATGTGGTCCAATTTTGCCTGAAAACGTTGTGCCTGCTTTTGAGATAGGCCACCTTCCTCACCTAGTTCCCGACATTGCTCGAAAATTTCTTCCGTCCTAGCAATAAGGGCCGGTACCTCTAACTGTGGCTTAATATGTTGTAAGTTCTTAATATCAACAGGAATAGTCAAATTATCCTTCAATATCTTGGTTAAATTTGGAACGGAATCGTCTGGATCCACTGTGATACCTCGGACTGATAATTCATAAAGAAGATCGGCTTTCAACAGAAACTCAAGTGGTACGTATGTTCGGTTACTCATGATGAATCGAGTTACAAAATTCTAAGTTAATAGAAAAATGAAAGTTGGGTTTCAGAAAAATAATGTCAATTAAGTTTCAAAATTTAAGTTAAGGCTTGAAAATAACTGTTAGGTTTCGAAAAACCAATATCAATGAAATTAAGTTTCAGAAATAATACTAAGAGTAGAAATTGACTGTTAGGTTTCGGAAATCCAATATCAATGAAATCAAGTTTTCAAAATTTAAATTTAAAAATGAAAATGGCTATTAGGTTTCAGAAATAACACAATGAAATTAAATTCCAAAAATTTTAAATTAGGAATCTCAAATAACTGTTAAGTTTCTGAATTATAATATCAATGAAATTAATTTTCAGAATTTAAAGTAAAAATACCAAATAACTGTTAGGTTTCGGAAATCTAATATCACTGAAATTAAGTTTCAGAATTTATATTAAGCATAGAAAATGACTGTTAGGTTTGAGAAATCTAATATCAATGAAATCACGTTTCAAAATTTAAATAAAAATTTGAAAATGACTATTAGGGTTCAGAAATATGTCAATCAATTAAGTTTCAAAACTTCAGTAGAGAATGCCAAATCGTGGTTAAAGTAGAAGTATAATATCAGTGAGGTGAAATCTCAATAAGAATAGCCACACGATCCAGAACTCCAAAATTTACTCAAGGTATATTTAAGTTACTTCAAAATAATACAGCTATCATGAAGCATGAAAAATGGCTTAGTGAAAAATTCAAAAAGAAATCCAAAATTCTTAAAGTCCTCAGGGAGCAAATTTTTTTTTTAACTTTAAGTTAGGGTAGAACTAAGCAATGAAAAATCACTCGCATAACAAAGTTTGAAAAAGGGTAGCTTTAGCGAAATTTTGAAAGGTCAATGCTTTAGTAAATTTTGAAAAGTCAATGCATTAGCAATTTTTTTTTTAAGTCAATGCCGTAGTAGTTTTGAAAAATCAATGCTGTAGCGATTTTGAAAAATCAATGCTTTAGCAAATTTTGAAAAGTCAATGCTGTAGCAATTTGAACAATCAATGCTATCACAAGTTTGAAAAACTGAACTACTCAACATGCCAGTAGCAAAATTGTACGTTAATATACTCCCAATATCATAATGCTTAATACAAAATAGGAAAAGCTGAACTACTATAAATGCCGGTACAAAATGCAGATCCAGCCTAACCTTAGGCACTGGATCAAAAATCTAAATGGTTGCAATACTGTTAAAAATTCCCCAAAAAATCCAAATTTGAAAAAGGCAATTCTCGAAAAATGTACTGAATGGAAAACAGAGCGCAAATTTAGAAAAATGGGGTCAAAAACCTAACTACGCTCTGCGATAGCACTTATTTTTGCCCCCCTCGGGCACAGTTACATATGTTGGAAGCTTAGGACATATGATTCGGTGAAGTAGACCTGGTTTCGACCATTCTAGCTAAATTAGTGACGCTAATGTGTAACATTCAAATGATGGGCACCCATTATGACAAATGAACACTGGACAGATTAATATGATTTACTGGAAAGAGTTTTTTTTTTAGTAAATATATCTATATGGAAAGATATTTTCTGTAACAATTTTATTAACAGCTTTACCAAATTTAGAATTACAACATTGTAAGATAATATATTCTTTGTAGCTTTACCAATTTTAGAATTACAACATTGTAAGCTAAAATATTCTTTATAAGGACGACCTTTTATTTCTTGAAAATAACCTTGGGAATGACTAAGCATAAAAGCTATATATATTTTCTGTTTTCAACAGCAACCTTGAGCACGGGTGAAACAGCACAATAATTCTAAATACACCCCTCTTGAAGACCAACCCGTCTCTAGAAAAAATCCCCTAAAATCCCGACTACTTGCAAATCACTAAGTACTACACTTTCGAGAACACCCTGTACATAATGGCTAGTATTCCCCAGTAATTCTTAGATTATCTATAACATCAAAGCATAGGGCAATCTCAATCTCTTAATGGCGTCTGTGCTGAAAATACTACACGTAAAAACCCACTCTAATTCATGCTAAAGTCGGATGTCTGCCAAAGATACTGAATTACTGTTCGGAAATAGAATAGAATAGAAGTTACACAACGGACGGACGTGATATAATTGACTTCAAGAAAAACAGAATGAACAAAGCAAAATTACATGAAATTTAGATGGTGTAGGCGTAATTTCAAAGATCCAAACTTAACCGGCAAATAATTTATTAAATAAAATATTTATGAAATGTTCAGAACGAAAATTTAGATAGCCGAAAAAGGATGAGCACTAAATAGATTTAAATTACTATTAGCATTGAAAAGAATATGGATAGGTCTCACCCAGCTTTGCCGTTGTCTTCAGACATCGTGTTGCACGGCAGCAACGCCCACCGAAACACTCAAACTCAAGTTACATGTTCTTGTCGCGTGCACTAGATCCCAACTGCCGGTCGCTTGTACCAGCCTCTACTCCCTAGCTTTCAACAGATGGCAGTGCAGTCTAGAAGCGCTTTTAAGAATTATCGAAAACCACGGTGTTTAGAGTGGGTCAAAAATTGATTTTACATTCTAAAGCTAAAAGCAGTTGGCAAAAATTACTGAAAGATTTTAATATAATCAAATGAGCCGTTTTTCACGGCTCAAACTCCCCTGTCTGCCCAAAATAAAGTCGAAGACTTTATTTCCCCAAATTTCGTTTGAGCTTGAATCTAATCCCTTTTTTCATTTTAATTTTTAACTGGATATCCTATCTTAGCACTCTGAAAAAAAAACAACAACAAAACAAACACACAAAGCACAATCTTTAATCTTGCGACTGCCGAAATGTTTCCATGCCTTGCCCGATGCCCCACAGCAACTTCAGAAATGCACTTTCGCTCTCATTTCTTAGAAGAGTTCCATCCATCTTGAACCACTCCACTTATTTCCCCCCGGGCGGGAGATAAACACCAACTGAAGAGAGAAGAAACCAAAAGCATGTCCAGGCGCACAGGAACTAAGGTCACACTTGACCACCACTTTAGCAGGAACCATCCAATCTGCACCCAACAGGCAGGATATCTGAGGGAGCCAACCAGGTCGAGCGGCATCCAGCTAGCAATCCCCATCACCAGGCAGAGCACGAAGAATCCCAGAGGCTTCGGCCAGAGATGAGAAGTACAGTTGAGGGTGAAACAACTTGTCTGAATCGGCGGTCACCATCGACCGTCCAAAGACTGGAACCATCAGAACTCAGGAGCTGCCACACAGATCTTCAAAAACAGCAAAACTCCGAATCGACTATGTGCAGAGGTGTGGAAATCCAGGAGGGCATGCCGCCAAGGGACACAGAAAATAGGAGAAAACATCAGTGAATAGATGGAAAACAGCTTAGAAAAGACAGGAGTGAGGTAATGGTTTAAATTACCAGCTCATAGTAATTTTATGTGGTAATGGATCCTGCACAGTAAGTTACTTCCAGCAGTTTTCAACTATGGCAACTTGACTACTGCATGTCACAGGAAGATAGCCTCTGCATCAATGCTTTACTGCACATCAATAGCTTAGGTGACTTTTTGCTAAATGCTTGCTCTTGAAGTAGGCTTCAGCTTTATCCAAAATGCATGACTGCTTGGGCAAATATGATACTGTTGATGTGTGATATCTTTTTGATGCCATCTTTAATTTTCTGTCACTGGAGCCACTATGCATAGATTCTTCCAGAAGACCAATTGCATGGATACTACTGACAGCACGATTTCTTTGTTTAGACCTTTTGCTGTCTACCATACCATAGCATGAGTTCCATAAAACCAAATTTCCACCCTCCAAGACTCGGCTCTTCCTCCTAGAGAATTTGCTCCTTCCACTCTCCCAGCAGGCCTCTCAGCTTGTTGGTGCAACAGCATGTTTCTGCAACCCACACTGGAGCTCAGCAATGCGCCAACTCATAGGTGCTTCTCTTTTGATTACAGGAACCATTAACTCCAGACGTCTCCGGAGCAGGAACCACCAATGGGCCGGCACAAGACAGGACTCGGTCAGTCAACAAGGAGAAAAGAGAGGCGGAACACTCCCCCCATCTACATCCAGTTACCATTTCAGGCCGAAACACATGGCCTACTGACATCATCCTTGGGCAGAGCATAACCAAACTGCAACAATAAAATTCATACGCACAGTATACGTGCAACAAATACATGGCATGCACAATTTCACCATTAAGAGTAATATATTTATACTTTCCTCTTTTTTTTTTCTTTAATAAAAACAAATCCCAAACAGTGAGTTGAGATCCAGAGCATATTTATTCCCCGATTTTCCCGAACAAAGAAATCACGTTCTCCAACTTTCCTGAACGTAGCCTAAAATCTGAATAAATCCCATTTTAAATTTACTTCAAGGCATTCACTAATAGCACAAAATGGAAAAAGCTAAGGAATTTAATTTGGGGTCCCAAAAAATAAAGAAACAAAAGATTGACGTCTAGGGAATTCTTTACGAACTGCAACCCGACAACGGAACAAAATCGAAACGTCCAGCTCAGTGGCTTCCGGAAGTACCAGTGAGCTGCCCACCCCGAAATATTTTAAAACGCAACCTTCTTACAGGAATTAGCAGAAGAACTTCAAAACGTATTCGTGGATCTATCCTTCCTACCAGCAAGAAGTAAGAGGGAGCCCAAAATACCAAGCAAAACCCTACATTGAATTAAGTAAACTTTAGCAAAATTATAGTTTAAATCAAACCCTTTCCATAATGCCAAAACCCAATTTTGGTTTTATGATATTACCCCAAAAATAGCGATAAGCCATAACACTGATCCAAATATTAAAAATTTTGAATACAGCTAAAAAAACAACACAAATTCTTCTTCAAAATTTTAATAGAATATCCAGGGCAGATGCTAAGTCACTTTTATTTCACTCCCTTTGTTAAGAACCTAACAACTTCATGCAATGAGTGGTCGCTAAAATTCTCTAACTTGGCTAGTAACTTACCAAGCGGATGGAGTAATTTGGCAAAATCATTATACCTTTCAGCACCCCCATTGTGAACACTGTACACAGGAGACTGTTGAGTTTCTTTAATCATTGGCAAAAAATGTTTTAGGCGAAATTCCAAAACCTCTCATTACATTCCCAGCTACTTTATATCTAATTTTGTCTTTTTCCAAAGAAATCTCCTGGACAAGTATTCAAAGCAATTTACTATTTTCCGACGACACATCTAATTGTAATAGATCCTGTATTCTATTTCACATGTGGTCCAATTTTGCCTGAAAACGTTGTGCCTGCTTTTGAGATAGGCCACCTTCCTCACCTAGTTCCCGACATTGCTCGAAAATTTCTTCCGTCCTAGCAATAAGGGCCGGTACCTCTAACTGTGGCTTAATATGTTGTAAGTTCTTAATATCAACAGGAATAGTCAAATTATCCTTCAATATCTTGGTTAAATTTGGAACGGAATCGTCTGGATCCACTGTGATACCTCGGACTGATAATTCATAAAGAAGATCGGCTTTCAACAGAAACTCAAGTGGTACGTATGTTCGGTTACTCATGATGAATCGAGTTACAAAATTCTAAGTTAATAGAAAAATGAAAGTTGGGTTTCAGAAAAATAATGTCAATTAAGTTTCAAAATTTAAGTTAAGGCTTGAAAATAACTGTTAGGTTTCGAAAAACCAATATCAATGAAATTAAGTTTCAGAAATAATACTAAGAGTAGAAATTGACTGTTAGGTTTCGGAAATCCAATATCAATGAAATCAAGTTTTCAAAATTTAAATTTAAAAATGAAAATGGCTATTAGGTTTCAGAAATAACACAATGAAATTAAATTCCAAAAATTTTAAATTAGGAATCTCAAATAACTGTTAAGTTTCTGAATTATAATATCAATGAAATTAATTTTCAGAATTTAAAGTAAAAATACCAAATAACTGTTAGGTTTCGGAAATCTAATATCACTGAAATTAAGTTTCAGAATTTATATTAAGCATAGAAAATGACTGTTAGGTTTGAGAAATCTAATATCAATGAAATCACGTTTCAAAATTTAAATAAAAATTTGAAAATGACTATTAGGGTTCAGAAATATGTCAATCAATTAAGTTTCAAAACTTCAGTAGAGAATGCCAAATCGTGGTTAAAGTAGAAGTATAATATCAGTGAGGTGAAATCTCAATAAGAATAGCCACACGATCCAGAACTCCAAAATTTACTCAAGGTATATTTAAGTTACTTCAAAATAATACAGCTATCATGAAGCATGAAAAATGGCTTAGTGAAAAATTCAAAAAGAAATCCAAAATTCTTAAAGTCCTCAGGGAGCAAATTTTTTTTTTAACTTTAAGTTAGGGTAGAACTAAGCAATGAAAAATCACTCGCATAACAAAGTTTGAAAAAGGGTAGCTTTAGCGAAATTTTGAAAGGTCAATGCTTTAGTAAATTTTGAAAAGTCAATGCATTAGCAATTTTTTTTTAAGTCAATGCCGTAGTAGTTTTGAAAAATCAATGCTGTAGCGATTTTGAAAAATCAATGCTTTAGCAAATTTTGAAAAGTCAATGCTGTAGCAATTTGAACAATCAATGCTATCACAAGTTTGAAAAACTGAACTACTCAACATGCCAGTAGCAAAATTGTACGTTAATATACTCCCAATATCATAATGCTTAATACAAAATAGGAAAAGCTGAACTACTATAAATGCCGGTACAAAATGCAGATCCAGCCTAACCTTAGGCACTGGATCAAAAATCTAAATGGTTGCAATACTGTTAAAAATTCCCCAAAAAATCCAAATTTGAAAAAGGCAATTCTCGAAAAATGTACTGAATGGAAAACAGAGCGCAAATTTAGAAAAATGGGGTCAAAAACCTAACTACGCTCTGCGATAGCACTTATTTTTGCCCCCCTCGGGCACAGTTACATATGTTGGAAGCTTAGGACATATGATTCGGTGAAGTAGACCTGGTTTCGACCATTCTAGCTAAATTAGTGACGCTAATGTGTAACATTCAAATGATGGGCACCCATTATGACAAATGAACACTGGACAGATTAATATGATTTACTGGAAAGAGTTTTTTTTTTAGTAAATATATCTATATGGAAAGATATTTTCTGTAACAATTTTATTAACAGCTTTACCAAATTTAGAATTACAACATTGTAAGATAATATATTCTTTGTAGCTTTACCAATTTTAGAATTACAACATTGTAAGCTAAAATATTCTTTATAAGGACGACCTTTTATTTCTTGAAAATAACCTTGGGAATGACTAAGCATAAAAGCTATATATATTTTCTGTTTTCAACAGCAACCTTGAGCACGGGTGAAACAGCACAATAATTCTAAATACACCCCTCTTGAAGACCAACCCGTCTCTAGAAAAAATCCCCTAAAATCCCGACTACTTGCAAATCACTAAGTACTACACTTTCGAGAACACCCTGTACATAATGGCTAGTATTCCCCATGACTAGAAAACCCCAGTAATTCTTAGATTATCTATAACATCAAAGCATAGGGCAATCTCAATCTCTTAATGGCGTCTGTGCTGAAAATACTACACGTAAAAACCCACTCTAATTCATGCTAAAGTCGGATGTCTGCCAAAGATACTGAATTACTGTTCGGAAATAGAATAGAATAGAAGTTACACAACGGACGGACGTGATATAATTGACTTCAAGAAAAACAGAATGAACAAAGCAAAATTACATGAAATTTAGATGGTGTAGGCGTAATTTCAAAGATCCAAACTTAACCGGCAAATAATTTATTAAATAAAATATTTATGAAATGTTCAGAACGAAAATTTAGATAGCCGAAAAAGGATGAGCACTAAATAGATTTAAATTACTATTAGCATTGAAAAGAATATGGATAGGTCTCACCCAGCTTTGCCGTTGTCTTCAGACATCGTGTTGCACGGCAGCAACGCCCACCGAAACACTCAAACTCAAGTTACATGTTCTTGTCGCGTGCACTAGATCCCAACTGCCGGTCGCTTGTACCAGCCTCTACTCCCTAGCTTTCAACAGATGGCAGTGCAGTCTAGAAGCGCTTTTAAGAATTATCGAAAACCACGGTGTTTAGAGTGGGTCAAAAATTGATTTTACATTCTAAAGCTAAAAGCAGTTGGCAAAAATTACTGAAAGATTTTAATATAATCAAATGAGCCGTTTTTCACGGCTCAAACTCCCCTGTCTGCCCAAAATAAAGTCGAAGACTTTATTTCCCCAAATTTCGTTTGAGCTTGAATCTAATCCCTTTTTTCATTTTAATTTTTAACTGGATATCCTATCTTAGCACTCTGAAAAAAAAACAACAACAAAACAAACACACAAAGCACAATCTTTAATCTTGCGACTGCCGAAATGTTTCCATGCCTTGCCCGATGCCCCACAGCAACTTCAGAAATGCACTTTCGCTCTCATTTCTTAGAAGAGTTCCATCCATCTTGAACCACTCCACTTATTTCCCCCCGGGCGGGAGATAAACACCAACTGAAGAGAGAAGAAACCAAAAGCATGTCCAGGCGCACAGGAACTAAGGTCACACTTGACCACCACTTTAGCAGGAACCATCCAATCTGCACCCAACAGGCAGGATATCTGAGGGAGCCAACCAGGTCGAGCGGCATCCAGCTAGCAATCCCCATCACCAGGCAGAGCACGAAGAATCCCAGAGGCTTCGGCCAGAGATGAGAAGTACAGTTGAGGGTGAAACAACTTGTCTGAATCGGCGGTCACCATCGACCGTCCAAAGACTGGAACCATCAGAACTCAGGAGCTGCCACACAGATCTTCAAAAACAGCAAAACTCCGAATCGACTATGTGCAGAGGTGTGGAAATCCAGGAGGGCATGCCGCCAAGGGACACAGAAAATAGGAGAAAACATCAGTGAATAGATGGAAAACAGCTTAGAAAAGACAGGAGTGAGGTAATGGTTTAAATTACCAGCTCATAGTAATTTTATGTGGTAATGGATCCTGCACAGTAAGTTACTTCCAGCAGTTTTCAACTATGGCAACTTGACTACTGCATGTCACAGGAAGATAGCCTCTGCATCAATGCTTTACTGCACATCAATAGCTTAGGTGACTTTTTGCTAAATGCTTGCTCTTGAAGTAGGCTTCAGCTTTATCCAAAATGCATGACTGCTTGGGCAAATATGATACTGTTGATGTGTGATATCTTTTTGATGCCATCTTTAATTTTCTGTCACTGGAGCCACTATGCATAGATTCTTCCAGAAGACCAATTGCATGGATACTACTGACAGCACGATTTCTTTGTTTAGACCTTTTGCTGTCTACCATACCATAGCATGAGTTCCATAAAACCAAATTTCCACCCTCCAAGACTCGGCTCTTCCTCCTAGAGAATTTGCTCCTTCCACTCTCCCAGCAGGCCTCTCAGCTTGTTGGTGCAACAGCATGTTTCTGCAACCCACACTGGAGCTCAGCAATGCGCCAACTCATAGGTGCTTCTCTTTTGATTACAGGAACCATTAACTCCAGACGTCTCCGGAGCAGGAACCACCAATGGGCCGGCACAAGACAGGACTCGGTCAGTCAACAAGGAGAAAAGAGAGGCGGAACACTCCCCCCATCTACATCCAGTTACCATTTCAGGCCGAAACACATGGCCTACTGACATCATCCTTGGGCAGAGCATAACCAAACTGCAACAATAAAATTCATACGCACAGTATACGTGCAACAAATACATGGCATGCACAATTTCACCATTAAGAGTAATATATTTATACTTTCCTCTTTTTTTTTCTTTAATAAAAACAAATCCCAAACAGTGAGTTGAGATCCAGAGCATATTTATTCCCCGATTTTCCCGAACAAAGAAATCACGTTCTCCAACTTTCCTGAACGTAGCCTAAAATCTGAATAAATCCCATTTTAAATTTACTTCAAGGCATTCACTAATAGCACAAAATGGAAAAAGCTAAGGAATTTAATTTGGGGTCCCAAAAAATAAAGAAACAAAAGATTGACGTCTAGGGAATTCTTTACGAACTGCAACCCGACAACGGAACAAAATCGAAACGTCCAGCTCAGTGGCTTCCGGAAGTACCAGTGAGCTGCCCACCCCGAAATATTTTAAAACGCAACCTTCTTACAGGAATTAGCAGAAGAACTTCAAAACGTATTCGTGGATCTATCCTTCCTACCAGCAAGAAGTAAGAGGGAGCCCAAAATACCAAGCAAAACCCTACATTGAATTAAGTAAACTTTAGCAAAATTATAGTTTAAATCAAACCCTTTCCATAATGCCAAAACCCAATTTTGGTTTTATGATATTACCCCAAAAATAGCGATAAGCCATAACACTGATCCAAATATTAAAAATTTTGAATACAGCTAAAAAAACAACACAAATTCTTCTTCAAAATTTTAATAGAATATCCAGGGCAGATGCTAAGTCACTTTTATTTCACTCCCTTTGTTAAGAACCTAACAACTTCATGCAATGAGTGGTCGCTAAAATTCTCTAACTTGGCTAGTAACTTACCAAGCGGATGGAGTAATTTGGCAAAATCATTATACCTTTCAGCACCCCCATTGTGAACACTGTACACAGGAGACTGTTGAGTTTCTTTAATCATTGGCAAAAAATGTTTTAGGCGAAATTCCAAAACCTCT
The DNA here is from genome assembly GCA_964059195.1 of Ectobius pallidus. Lineage (NCBI taxonomy): Eukaryota > Metazoa > Arthropoda > Insecta > Blattodea > Ectobiidae > Ectobius > Ectobius pallidus. The sequence continues at coordinate 1,650,054 of CAXKWD010000016.1, forward strand.
CATTACATTCCCAGCTACTTTATATCTAATTTTGTCTTTTTCCAAAGAAATCTCCTGGACAAGTATTCAAAGCAATTTACTATTTTCCGACGACACATCTAATTGTAATAGATCCTGTATTCTATTTGACATGTGGTCCAATTTTGCCTGAAAACGTTGTGCCTGCTTTTGAGATAGGCCACCTTCCTCACCTAGTTCCCGACATTGCTCGAAAATTTCTTCCGTCCTAGCAATAAGGGCCGGTACCTCTAACTGTGGCTTAATATGTTGTAAGTTCTTAATATCAACAGGAATAGTCAAATTATCCTTCAATATCTTGGTTAAATTTGGAACGGAATCGTCTGGATCCACTGTGATACCTCGGACTGATAATTCATAAAGAAGATCGGCTTTCAACAGAAACTCAAGTGGTACGTATGTTCGGTTACTCATGATGAATCGAGTTACAAAATTCTAAGTTAATAGAAAAATGAAAGTTGGGTTTCAGAAAAATAATGTCAATTAAGTTTCAAAATTTAAGTTAAGGCTTGAAAATAACTGTTAGGTTTCGAAAAACCAATATCAATGAAATTAAGTTTCAGAAATAATACTAAGAGTAGAAATTGACTGTTAGGTTTCGGAAATCCAATATCAATGAAATCAAGTTTTCAAAATTTAAATTTAAAAATGAAAATGGCTATTAGGTTTCAGAAATAACACAATGAAATTAAATTCCAAAAATTTTAAATTAGGAATCTCAAATAACTGTTAAGTTTCTGAATTATAATATCAATGAAATTAATTTTCAGAATTTAAAGTAAAAATACCAAATAACTGTTAGGTTTCGGAAATCTAATATCACTGAAATTAAGTTTCAGAATTTATATTAAGCATAGAAAATGACTGTTAGGTTTGAGAAATCTAATATCAATGAAATCACGTTTCAAAATTTAAATAAAAATTTGAAAATGACTATTAGGGTTCAGAAATATGTCAATCAATTAAGTTTCAAAACTTCAGTAGAGAATGCCAAATCGTGGTTAAAGTAGAAGTATAATATCAGTGAGGTGAAATCTCAATAAGAATAGCCACACGATCCAGAACTCCAAAATTTACTCAAGGTATATTTAAGTTACTTCAAAATAATACAGCTATCATGAAGCATGAAAAATGGCTTAGTGAAAAATTCAAAAAGAAATCCAAAATTCTTAAAGTCCTCAGGGAGCAAATTTTTTTTTTAACTTTAAGTTAGGGTAGAACTAAGCAATGAAAAATCACTCGCATAACAAAGTTTGAAAAAGGGTAGCTTTAGCGAAATTTTGAAAGGTCAATGCTTTAGTAAATTTTGAAAAGTCAATGCATTAGCAATTTTTTTTTAAGTCAATGCCGTAGTAGTTTTGAAAAATCAATGCTGTAGCGATTTTGAAAAATCAATGCTTTAGCAAATTTTGAAAAGTCAATGCTGTAGCAATTTGAACAATCAATGCTATCACAAGTTTGAAAAACTGAACTACTCAACATGCCAGTAGCAAAATTGTACGTTAATATACTCCCAATATCATAATGCTTAATACAAAATAGGAAAAGCTGAACTACTATAAATGCCGGTACAAAATGCAGATCCAGCCTAACCTTAGGCACTGGATCAAAAATCTAAATGGTTGCAATACTGTTAAAAATTCCCCAAAAAATCCAAATTTGAAAAAGGCAATTCTCGAAAAATGTACTGAATGGAAAACAGAGCGCAAATTTAGAAAAATGGGGTCAAAAACCTAACTACGCTCTGCGATAGCACTTATTTTTGCCCCCCTCGGGCACAGTTACATATGTTGGAAGCTTAGGACATATGATTCGGTGAAGTAGACCTGGTTTCGACCATTCTAGCTAAATTAGTGACGCTAATGTGTAACATTCAAATGATGGGCACCCATTATGACAAATGAACACTGGACAGATTAATATGATTTACTGGAAAGAGTTTTTTTTTTAGTAAATATATCTATATGGAAAGATATTTTCTGTAACAATTTTATTAACAGCTTTACCAAATTTAGAATTACAACATTGTAAGATAATATATTCTTTGTAGCTTTACCAATTTTAGAATTACAACATTGTAAGCTAAAATATTCTTTATAAGGACGACCTTTTATTTCTTGAAAATAACCTTGGGAATGACTAAGCATAAAAGCTATATATATTTTCTGTTTTCAACAGCAACCTTGAGCACGGGTGAAACAGCACAATAATTCTAAATACACCCCTCTTGAAGACCAACCCGTCTCTAGAAAAAATCCCCTAAAATCCCGACTACTTGCAAATCACTAAGTACTACACTTTCGAGAACACCCTGTACATAATGGCTAGTATTCCCCATGACTAGAAAACCCCAGTAATTCTTAGATTATCTATAACATCAAAGCATAGGGCAATCTCAATCTCTTAATGGCGTCTGTGCTGAAAATACTACACGTAAAAACCCACTCTAATTCATGCTAAAGTCGGATGTCTGCCAAAGATACTGAATTACTGTTCGGAAATAGAATAGAATAGAAGTTACACAACGGACGGACGTGATATAATTGACTTCAAGAAAAACAGAATGAACAAAGCAAAATTACATGAAATTTAGATGGTGTAGGCGTAATTTCAAAGATCCAAACTTAACCGGCAAATAATTTATTAAATAAAATATTTATGAAATGTTCAGAACGAAAATTTAGATAGCCGAAAAAGGATGAGCACTAAATAGATTTAAATTACTATTAGCATTGAAAAGAATATGGATAGGTCTCACCCAGCTTTGCCGTTGTCTTCAGACATCGTGTTGCACGGCAGCAACGCCCACCGAAACACTCAAACTCAAGTTACATGTTCTTGTCGCGTGCACTAGATCCCAACTGCCGGTCGCTTGTACCAGCCTCTACTCCCTAGCTTTCAACAGATGGCAGTGCAGTCTAGAAGCGCTTTTAAGAATTATCGAAAACCACGGTGTTTAGAGTGGGTCAAAAATTGATTTTACATTCTAAAGCTAAAAGCAGTTGGCAAAAATTACTGAAAGATTTTAATATAATCAAATGAGCCGTTTTTCACGGCTCAAACTCCCCTGTCTGCCCAAAATAAAGTCGAAGACTTTATTTCCCCAAATTTCGTTTGAGCTTGAATCTAATCCCTTTTTTCATTTTAATTTTTAACTGGATATCCTATCTTAGCACTCTGAAAAAAAAAACAACAACAAAACAAACACACAAAGCACAATCTTTAATCTTGCGACTGCCGAAATGTTTCCATGCCTTGCCCGATGCCCCACAGCAACTTCAGAAATGCACTTTCGCTCTCATTTCTTAGAAGAGTTCCATCCATCTTGAACCACTCCACTTATTTCCCCCCGGGCGGGAGATAAACACCAACTGAAGAGAGAAGAAACCAAAAGCATGTCCAGGCGCACAGGAACTAAGGTCACACTTGACCACCACTTTAGCAGGAACCATCCAATCTGCACCCAACAGGCAGGATATCTGAGGGAGCCAACCAGGTCGAGCGGCATCCAGCTAGCAATCCCCATCACCAGGCAGAGCACGAAGAATCCCAGAGGCTTCGGCCAGAGATGAGAAGTACAGTTGAGGGTGAAACAACTTGTCTGAATCGGCGGTCACCATCGACCGTCCAAAGACTGGAACCATCAGAACTCAGGAGCTGCCAGACAGATCTTCAAAAACAGCAAAACTCCGAATCGACTATGTGCAGAGGTGTGGAAATCCAGGAGGGCATGCCGCCAAGGGACACAGAAAATAGGAGAAAACATCAGTGAATAGATGGAAAACAGCTTAGAAAAGACAGGAGTGAGGTAATGGTTTAAATTACCAGCTCATAGTAATTTTATGTGGTAATGGATCCTGCACAGTAAGTTACTTCCAGCAGTTTTCAACTATGGCAACTTGACTACTGCATGTCACAGGAAGATAGCCTCTGCATCAATGCTTTACTGCACATCAATAGCTTAGGTGACTTTTTGCTAAATGCTTGCTCTTGAAGTAGGCTTCAGCTTTATCCAAAATGCATGACTGCTTGGGCAAATATGATACTGTTGATGTGTGATATCTTTTTGATGCCATCTTTAATTTTCTGTCACTGGAGCCACTATGCATAGATTCTTCCAGAAGACCAATTGCATGGATACTACTGACAGCACGATTTCTTTGTTTAGACCTTTTGCTGTCTACCATACCATAGCATGAGTTCCATAAAACCAAATTTCCACCCTCCAAGACTCGGCTCTTCCTCCTAGAGAATTTGCTCCTTCCACTCTCCCAGCAGGCCTCTCAGCTTGTTGGTGCAACAGCATGTTTCTGCAACCCACACTGGAGCTCAGCAATGCGCCAACTCATAGGTGCTTCTCTTTTGATTACAGGAACCATTACCTCCAGACGTCTCCGGAGCAGGAACCACCAATGGGCCGGCACAAGACAGGACTCGGTCAGTCAACAAGGAGAAAAGAGAGGCGGAACACTCCCCCCATCTACATCCAGTTACCATTTCAGGCCGAAACACATGGCCTACTGACATCATCCTTGGGCAGAGCATAACCAAACTGCAACAATAAAATTCATACGCACAGTATACGTGCAACAAATACATGGCATGCACAATTTCACCATTAAGAGTAATATATTTATACTTTCCTCTTTTTTTTTCTTTAATAAAAACAAATCCCAAACAGTGAGTTGAGATCCAGAGCATATTTATTCCCCGATTTGCCCGAACAAAGAAATCACGTTCTCCAACTTTCCTGAACGTAGCCTAAAATCTGAATAAATCCCATTTTAAATTTACTTCAAGGCATTCACTAATAGCACAAAATGGAAAAAGCTAAGGAATTTAATTTGGGGTCCCAAAAAATAAAGAAACAAAAGATTGACGTCTAGGGAATTCTTCACGAACTGCAACCCGACAACGGAACAAAATCGAAACGTCCAGCTCAGTGGCTTCCGGAAGTACCAGTGAGCTGCCCACCCCGAAATATTTTAAAACGCAACCTTCTTACAGGAATTAGCAGAAGAACTTCAAAACGTATTCGTGTATCTATCCTTCCTACCAGCAAGAAGTAAGAGGGAGCCCAAAATACCAAGCAAAACCCTACATTGAATTAAGTAAACTTTAGCAAAATTATAGTTTAAATCAAACCCTTTCCATAATGCCAAAACCCAATTTTGGTTTTATGATATTACCCCAAAAATAGCGATAAGCCATAACACTGATCCAAATATTAAAAATTTTGAATACAGCTAAAAAAACAACACAAATTCTTCTTCAAAATTTTAATAGAATATCCAGGGCAGATGCTAAGTCACTTTTATTTCACTCCCTTTGTTAAGAACCTAACAACTACATGCAATGAGTGGTCGCTAAAATTCTCTAACTTGGCTAGTAACTTACCAAGCGGATGGAGTAATTTGGCAAAATCATTATACCTTTCAGCACCCCCATTGTGAACACTGTACACAGGAGACTGTTGAGTTTCTTTAATCATTGGCAAAAAATGTTTTAGGCGAAATTCCAAAACCTCTCATTACATTCCCAGCTACTTTATATCTAATTTTGTCTTTTTCCAAAGAAATCTCCTGGACAAGTATCCAAAGCAATTTACTATTTTCCGACGACACATCTAATTGTAATAGATCCTGTATTCTATTTGACATGTGGTCCAATTTTGCCTGAAAACGTTGTGCCTGCTTTTGAGATAGGCCACCTTCCTCACCTAGTTCCCGACATTGCTCGAAAATTTCTTCCGTCCTAGCAATAAGGGCCGGTACCTCTAACTGTGGCTTAATATGTTGTAAGTTCTTAATATCAACAGGAATAGTCAAATTATCCTTCAATATCTTGGTTAAATTTGGAACGGAATCGTCTGGATCCACTGTGATACCTCGGACTGATAATTCATAAAGAAGATCGGCTTTCAACAGAAACTCAAGTGGTACGTATGTTCGGTTACTCATGATGAATCGAGTTACAAAATTTTAAGTCAATAGAAAAATGAAAGTTGGGTTTCAGAAAAATAATGTCAATTAAGTTTCAAAATTTAAGTTAAGGCTTGAAAAATAACTGTTAGGTTTCGAAAAACCAATATCATTGAAATTAAGTTTCAGGAATAATACTAAGAGTAGAAATTGACTGTTAGGTTTCGGAAATCCAATATCAATGAAATCAAGTTTTCAAAATTTAAATTTAAAAATGAAAATGGCTATTAGGTTTCAGAAATAACACAATGAAATTAAATTCCAAAAATTTTAAATTAGGAATCTCAAATAACTGTTAAGTTTCTGAATTATAATATCAATGAAATTAATTTTCAGAATTTAAAGTAAAAATACCAAATAACTGTTAGGTTTCGGAAATCTAATATCACTGAAATTAAGTTTCAGAATTTATATTAAGCATAGAAAATGACTGTTAGGTTTGAGAAATCTAATATCAATGAAATCACGTTTCAAAATTTAAATAAAAATTTGAAAATGACTATTAGGTTTCAGAAATATGTCAATCAATTAAGTTTCAAAACTTCAGTAGAGAATGCCAAATCGTGGTTAAAGTAGAAGTATAATATCAGTGAGGTGAAATCTCAATAAGAATAGCCACACGATCCAGAACTCCAAAATTTACTCAAGGTATATTTAAGTTACTTCAAAATAATACAGCTATCATGAAGCATGAAAAATGGCTTAGTGAAAAATTCAAAAAGAAATCCAAAATTCTTAAAGTCCTCAGGGAGCAAATTTTTTTTTTAACTTTAAGTTAGGGTAGAACTAAGCAATGAAAAATCACTCGCATAACAAAGTTTGAAAAAGGGTAGCTTTAGCAAAATTTTGAAAGGTCAATGCTTTAGTAAATTTTGAAAAGTCAATGCCTTAGCAATTTTTTTTAAGTCAATGCCGTACTAGTTTTGAAAAATCAATGCTGTAGCGATTTTGAAAAATCAATGCTTTAGCAAATTTTGAAAAGTCAATGCTGTAGCAATTTGAACAATCAATGCTATCACAAGTTTGAAAAACTGAACTACTCAACATGCCAGTAGCAAAATTGTACGTTAATATACTCCCAATATCACAATGCTTAATACAAAATAGGAAAAGCTGAACTACTATAAATGCCGGTACAAAATGCAGATCCAGCCTAACCTTAGGCACTGGATCAAAAATCTAAATGGTTGCAAAATCTGTTAAAAATTCCCCAAAAAATCCAAATTTGAAAAAGGCAATTCTCGAAAAATGTACTGAATGGAAAACAGAGCGCAAATTTAGAAAAATGGGGTCAAAAACCTAACTACGCTCTGCGATAGCACTTATTTTTACCCCCCTCGGGCACAGTTACATATGTTGGAAGCTTAGGACATATGATTCGGTGAAGTAGACCTGGTTTCGACCATTCTAGCTAAATTAGTGACGCTACTGTGTAACATTCAAATGATGGGCACCCATTATGACAAATGAACACTGGACAGATTAATGATTTACTGGAAAGAGTTTTTTTTTTGAGTAAATATATATATATGGAAAGATATTTTCTGTAACAATTTTATCAACAGCTTTAACAAATTTAGAATGACAACATTGTAAGATAATATATTCTTTGTAGCTTTACCAATTTTAGAATTACAACATTGTAAGCTAAAATATTCTTTATAAGGACGACCTTTTATTTCTTGAAAATAACCTTGGGAATGACTAAGCATAAAAGCTATATATATATTTTCTGTTTTCAACAGCAACCTTGAGCACGGGTGAAACAGCACAATAATTCTAAATACACCCCTTTTGAAGACCAACCCGTCTCTAGAAAAAATCCCCTAAAATCCCGACTACTTGCAAATCACTAAGTACTACACTTTCGAGAACACCCTGTACATAATGGCTAGTATTCCCCATGACTAGAAAACCCCAGTAATTCTTAGATTATCTATAACATCAAAGCATAGGGCAATCTCAATCTCTTAATGGCGTCTGTGCTGAAAATACTACACGTAAAAACCCACTCTAATTCATGCTAAAGTCGGATGTCTGCCAAAGATACTGAATTACTGTTCGGAAATAGAATAGAATAGAAGTTACACAACGGACGGACGTGATATAATTGACTTCAAGAAAAACAGAATGAACAAAGCAAAATTACATGAAATTTAGATGGTGTAGGCGTAATTTCAAAGATCCAAACTTAACCGGCAAATAATTTATTAAATAAAATATTTATGAAATGTTCAGAACGAAAATTTAGATAGCCGAAAAAGGATGAGCACTAAATAGATTTAAATTACTATTAGCATTGAAAAGAATATGGATAGGTCTCACCCAGCTTTGCCGTTGTCTTCAGACATCGTGTTGCACGGCAGCAACGCCCACCGAAACACTCAAACTCAAGTTACATGTTCTTGTCGCGTGCACTAGATCCCAACTGCCGGTCGCTTGTACCAGCCTCTACTCCCTAGCTTTCAACAGATGGCAGTGCAGTCTAGAAGCGCTTTTAAGAATTATCGAAAACCACGGTGTTTAGAGTGGGTCAAAAATTGATTTTACATTCTAAAGCTAAAAGCAGTTGGCAAAAATTACTGAAAGATTTTAATATAATCAAATGAGCCGTTTTTCACGGCTCAAACTCCCCTGTCTGCCCAAAATAAAGTCGAAGACTTTATTTCCCCAAATTTCGTTTGAGCTTGAATCTAATCCCTTTTTTCATTTTAATTTTTAACTGGATATCCTATCTTAGCACTCTGAAAAAAAAACAACAACAAAACAAACACACAAAGCACAATCTTTAATCTTGCGACTGCCGAAATGTTTCCATGCCTTGCCCGATGCCCCACAGCAACTTCAGAAATGCACTTTCGCTCTCATTTCTTAGAAGAGTTCCATCCATCTTGAACCACTCCACTTATTTCCCCCCGGGCGGGAGATAAACACCAACTGAAGAGAGAAGAAACCAAAAGCATGTCCAGGCGCACAGGAACTAAGGTCACACTTGACCACCACTTTAGCAGGAACCATCCAATCTGCACCCAACAGGCAGGATATCTGAGGGAGCCAACCAGGTCGAGCGGCATCCAGCTAGCAATCCCCATCACCAGGCAGAGCACGAAGAATCCCAGAGGCTTCGGCCAGAGATGAGAAGTACAGTTGAGGGTGAAACAACTTGTCTGAATCGGCGGTCACCATCGACCGTCCAAAGACTGGAACCATCAGAACTCAGGAGCTGCCAGACAGATCTTCAAAAACAGCAAAACTCCGAATCGACTATGTGCAGAGGTGTGGAAATCCAGGAGGGCATGCCGCCAAGGGACACAGAAAATAGGAGAAAACATCAGTGAATAGATGGAAAACAGCTTAGAAAAGACAGGAGTGAGGTAATGGTTTAAATTACCAGCTCATAGTAATTTTATGTGGTAATGGATCCTGCACAGTAAGTTACTTCCAGCAGTTTTCAACTATGGCAACTTGACTACTGCATGTCACAGGAAGATAGCCTCTGCATCAATGCTTTACTGCACATCAATAGCTTAGGTGACTTTTTGCTAAATGCTTGCTCTTGAAGTAGGCTTCAGCTTTATCCAAAATGCATGACTGCTTGGGCAAATATGATACTGTTGATGTGTGATATCTTTTTGATGCCATCTTTAATTTTCTGTCACTGGAGCCACTATGCATAGATTCTTCCAGAAGACCAATTGCATGGATACTACTGACAGCACGATTTCTTTGTTTAGACCTTTTGCTGTCTACCATACCATAGCATGAGTTCCATAAAACCAAATTTCCACCCTCCAAGACTCGGCTCTTCCTCCTAGAGAATTTGCTCCTTCCACTCTCCCAGCAGGCCTCTCAGCTTGTTGGTGCAACAGCATGTTTCTGCAACCCACACTGGAGCTCAGCAATGCGCCAACTCATAGGTGCTTCTCTTTTGATTACAGGAACCATTAACTCCAGACGTCTCCGGAGCAGGAACCACCAATGGGCCGGCACAAGACAGGACTCGGTCAGTCAACAAGGAGAAAAGAGAGGCGGAACACTCCCCCCATCTACATCCAGTTACCATTTCAGGCCGAAACACATGGCCTACTGACATCATCCTTGGGCAGAGCATAACCAAACTGCAACAATAAAATTCATACGCACAGTATACGTGCAACAAATACATGGCATGCACAATTTCACCATTAAGAGTAATATATTTATACTTTCCTCTTTTTTTTTCTTTAATAAAAACAAATCCCAAACAGTGAGTTGAGATCCAGAGCATATTTATTCCCCGATTTTCCCGAACAAAGAAATCACGTTCTCCAACTTTCCTGAACGTAGCCTAAAATCTGAATAAATCCCATTTTAAATTTACTTCAAGGCATTCACTAATAGCACAAAATGGAAAAAGCTAAGGAATTTAATTTGGGGTCCCAAAAAATAAAGAAACAAAAGATTGACGTCTAGGGAATTCTTTACGAACTGCAACCCGACAACGGAACAAAATCGAAACGTCCAGCTCAGTGGCTTCCGGAAGTACCAGTGAGCTGCCCACCCCGAAATATTTTAAAACGCAACCTTCTTACAGGAATTAGCAGAAGAACTTCAAAACGTATTCGTGGATCTATCCTTCCTACCAGCAAGAAGTAAGAGGGAGCCCAAAATACCAAGCAAAACCCTACATTGAATTAAGTAAACTTTAGCAAAATTATAGTTTAAATCAAACCCTTTCCATAATGCCAAAACCCAATTTTGGTTTTATGATATTACCCCAAAAATAGCGATAAGCCATAACACTGATCCAAATATTAAAAATTTTGAATACAGCTAAAAAAACAACACAAATTCTTCTTCAAAATTTTAATAGAATATCCAGGGCAGATGCTAAGTCACTTTTATTTCACTCCCTTTGTTAAGAACCTAACAACTTCATGCAATGAGTGGTCGCTAAAATTCTCTAACTTGGCTAGTAACTTACCAAGCGGATGGAGTAATTTGGCAAAATCATTATACCTTTCAGCACCCCCATTGTGAACACTGTACACAGGAGACTGTTGAGTTTCTTTAATCATTGGCAAAAAATGTTTTAGGCGAAATTCCAAAACCTCTCATTACATTCCCAGCTACTTTATATCTAATTTTGTCTTTTTCCAAAGAAATCTCCTGGACAAGTATTCAAAGCAATTTACTATTTTCCGACGACACATCTAATTGTAATAGATCCTGTATTCTATTTGACATGTGGTCCAATTTTGCCTGAAAACGTTGTGCCTGCTTTTGAGATAGGCCACCTTCCTCACCTAGTTCCCGACATTGCTCGAAAATTTCTTCCGTCCTAGCAATAAGGGCCGGTACCTCTAACTGTGGCTTAATATGTTGTAAGTTCTTAATATCAACAGGAATAGTCAAATTATCCTTCAATATCTTGGTTAAATTTGGAACGGAATCGTCTGGATCCACTGTGATACCTCGGACTGATAATTCATAAAGAAGATCGGCTTTCAACAGAAACTCAAGTGGTACGTATGTTCGGTTACTCATGATGAATCGAGTTACAAAATTCTAAGTTAATAGAAAAATGAAAGTTGGGTTTCAGAAAAATAATGTCAATTAAGTTTCAAAATTTAAGTTAAGGCTTGAAAATAACTGTTAGGTTTCGAAAAACCAATATCAATGAAATTAAGTTTCAGAAATAATACTAAGAGTAGAAATTGACTGTTAGGTTTCGGAAATCCAATATCAATGAAATCAAGTTTTCAAAATTTAAATTTAAAAATGAAAATGGCTATTAGGTTTCAGAAATAACACAATGAAATTAAATTCCAAAAATTTTAAATTAGGAATCTCAAATAACTGTTAAGTTTCTGAATTATAATATCAATGAAATTAATTTTCAGAATTTAAAGTAAAAATACCAAATAACTGTTAGGTTTCGGAAATCTAATATCACTGAAATTAAGTTTCAGAATTTATATTAAGCATAGAAAATGACTGTTAGGTTTGAGAAATCTAATATCAATGAAATCACGTTTCAAAATTTAAATAAAAATTTGAAAATGACTATTAGGGTTCAGAAATATGTCAATCAATTAAGTTTCAAAACTTCAGTAGAGAATGCCAAATCGTGGTTAAAGTAGAAGTATAATATCAGTGAGGTGAAATCTCAATAAGAATAGCCACACGATCCAGAACTCCAAAATTTACTCAAGGTATATTTAAGTTACTTCAAAATAATACAGCTATCATGAAGCATGAAAAATGGCTTAGTGAAAAATTCAAAAAGAAATCCAAAATTCTTAAAGTCCTCAGGGAGCAAATTTTTTTTTTAACTTTAAGTTAGGGTAGAACTAAGCAATGAAAAATCACTCGCATAACAAAGTTTGAAAAAGGGTAGCTTTAGCGAAATTTTGAAAGGTCAATGCTTCAGTAAATTTTGAAAAGTCAATGCATTAGCAATTTTTTTTTAAGTCAATGCCGTAGTAGTTTTGAAAAATCAATGCTGTAGCGATTTTGAAAAATCAATGCTTTAGCAAATTTTGAAAAGTCAATGCTGTAGCAATTTGAACAATCAATGCTATCACAAGTTTGAAAAACTGAACTACTCAACATGCCAGTAGCAAAATTGTACGTTAATATACTCCCAATATCATAATGCTTAATACAAAATAGGAAAAGCTGAACTACTATAAATGCCGGTACAAAATGCAGATCCAGCCTAACCTTAGGCACTGGATCAAAAATCTAAATGGTTGCAATACTGTTAAAAATTCCCCAAAAAATCCAAATTTGAAAAAGGCAATTCTCGAAAAATGTACTGAATGGAAAACAGAGCGCAAATTTAGAAAAATGGGGTCAAAAACCTAACTACGCTCTGCGATAGCACTTATTTTTGCCCCCCTCGGGCACAGTTACATATGTTGGAAGCTTAGGACATATGATTCGGTGAAGTAGACCTGGTTTCGACCATTCTAGCTAAATTAGTGACGCTAATGTGTAACATTCAAATGATGGGCACCCATTATGACAAATGAACACTGGACAGATTAATATGATTTACTGGAAAGAGTTTTTTTTTTAGTAAATATATCTATATGGAAAGATATTTTCTGTAACAATTTTATTAACAGCTTTACCAAATTTAGAATTACAACATTGTAAGATAATATATTCTTTGTAGCTTTACCAATTTTAGAATTACAACATTGTAAGCTAAAATATTCTTTATAAGGACGACCTTTTATTTCTTGAAAATAACCTTGGGAATGACTAAGCATAAAAGCTATATATATTTTCTGTTTTCAACAGCAACCTTGAGCACGGGTGAAACAGCACAATAATTCTAAATACACCCCTCTTGAAGACCAACCCGTCTCTAGAAAAAATCCCCTAAAATCCCGACTACTTGCAAATCACTAAGTACTACACTTTCGAGAACACCCTGTACATAATGGCTAGTATTCCCCATGACTAGAAAACCCCAGTAATTCTTAGATTATCTATAACATCAAAGCATAGGGCAATCTCAATCTCTTAATGGCGTCTGTGCTGAAAATACTACACGTAAAAACCCACTCTAATTCATGCTAAAGTCGGATGTCTGCCAAAGATACTGAATTACTGTTCGGAAATAGAATAGAATAGAAGTTACACAACGGACGGACGTGATATAATTGACTTCAAGAAAAACAGAATGAACAAAGCAAAATTACATGAAATTTAGATGGTGTAGGCGTAATTTCAAAGATCCAAACTTAACCGGCAAATAATTTATTAAATAAAATATTTATGAAATGTTCAGAACGAAAATTTAGATAGCCGAAAAAGGATGAGCACTAAATAGATTTAAATTACTATTAGCATTGAAAAGAATATGGATAGGTCTCACCCAGCTTTGCCGTTGTCTTCAGACATCGTGTTGCACGGCAGCAACGCCCACCGAAACACTCAAACTCAAGTTACATGTTCTTGTCGCGTGCACTAGATCCCAACTGCCGGTCGCTTGTACCAGCCTCTACTCCCTAGCTTTCAACAGATGGCAGTGCAGTCTAGAAGCGCTTTTAAGAATTATCGAAAACCACGGTGTTTAGAGTGGGTCAAAAATTGATTTTACATTCTAAAGCTAAAAGCAGTTGGCAAAAATTACTGAAAGATTTTAATATAATCAAATGAGCCGTTTTTCACGGCTCAAACTCCCCTGTCTGCCCAAAATAAAGTCGAAGACTTTATTTCCCCAAATTTCGTTTGAGCTTGAATCTAATCCCTTTTTTCATTTTAATTTTTAACTGGATATCCTATCTTAGCACTCTGAAAAAAAAACAACAACAAAACAAACACACAAAGCACAATCTTTAATCTTGCGACTGCCGAAATGTTTCCATGCCTTGCCCGATGCCCCACAGCAACTTCAGAAATGCACTTTCGCTCTCATTTCTTAGAAGAGTTCCATCCATCTTGAACCACTCCACTTATTTCCCCCCGGGCGGGAGATAAACACCAACTGAAGAGAGAAGAAACCAAAAGCATGTCCAGGCGCACAGGAACTAAGGTCACACTTGACCACCACTTTAGCAGGAACCATCCAATCTGCACCCAACAGGCAGGATATCTGAGGGAGCCAACCAGGTCGAGCGGCATCCAGCTAGCAATCCCCATCACCAGGCAGAGCACGAAGAATCCCAGAGGCTTCGGCCAGAGATGAGAAGTACAGTTGAGGGTGAAACAACTTGTCTGAATCGGCGGTCACCATCGACCGTCCAAAGACTGGAACCATCAGAACTCAGGAGCTGCCAGACAGATCTTCAAAAACAGCAAAACTCCGAATCGACTATGTGCAGAGGTGTGGAAATCCAGGAGGGCATGCCGCCAAGGGACACAGAAAATAGGAGAAAACATCAGTGAATAGATGGAAAACAGCTTAGAAAAGACAGGAGTGAGGTAATGGTTTAAATTACCAGCTCATAGTAATTTTATGTGGTAATGGATCCTGCACAGTAAGTTACTTCCAGCAGTTTTCAACTATGGCAACTTGACTACTGCATGTCACAGGAAGATAGCCTCTGCATCAATGCTTTACTGCACATCAATAGCTTAGGTGACTTTTTGCTAAATGCTTGCTCTTGAAGTAGGCTTCAGCTTTATCCAAAATGCATGACTGCTTGGGCAAATATGATACTGTTGATGTGTGATATCTTTTTGATGCCATCTTTAATTTTCTGTCACTGGAGCCACTATGCATAGATTCTTCCAGAAGACCAATTGCATGGATACTACTGACAGCACGATTTCTTTGTTTAGACCTTTTGCTGTCTACCATACCATAGCATGAGTTCCATAAAACCAAATTTCCACCCTCCAAGACTCGGCTCTTCCTCCTAGAGAATTTGCTCCTTCCACTCTCCCAGCAGGCCTCTCAGCTTGTTGGTGCAACAGCATGTTTCTGCAACCCACACTGGAGCTCAGCAATGCGCCAACTCATAGGTGCTTCTCTTTTGATTACAGGAACCATTAACTCCAGACGTCTCCGGAGCAGGAACCACCAATGGGCCGGCACAAGACAGGACTCGGTCAGTCAACAAGGAGAAAAGAGAGGCGGAACACTCCCCCCATCTACATCCAGTTACCATTTCAGGCCGAAACACATGGCCTACTGACATCATCCTTGGGCAGAGCATAACCAAACTGCAACAATAAAATTCATACGCACAGTATACGTGCAACAAATACATGGCATGCACAATTTCACCATTAAGAGTAATATATTTATACTTTCCTCTTTTTTTTTTCTTTAATAAAAACAAATCCCAAACAGTGAGTTGAGATCCAGAGCATATTTATTCCCCGATTTTCCCGAACAAAGAAATCACGTTCTCCAACTTTCCTGAACGTAGCCTAAAATCTGAATAAATCCCATTTTAAATTTACTTCAAGGCATTCACTAATAGCACAAAATGGAAAAAGCTAAGGAATTTAATTTGGGGTTCCAAAAAATAAAGAAACAAAAGATTGACGTCTAGGGAATTCTTCACGAACTGCAACCCGACAACGGAACAAAATCGAAACGTCCAGCTCAGTGGCTTCCGGAAGTACCAGTGAGCTGCCCACCCCGAAATATTTTAAAACGCAACCTTCTTACAGGAATTAGCAGAAGAACTTCAAAACGTATTCGTGTATCTATCCTTCCTACCAGCAAGAAGTAAGAGGGAGCCCAAAATACCAAGCAAAACCCTACATTGAATTAAGTAAACTTTAGAAAAATTATAGTTTAAATCAAACCCTTTCCATAATGCCAAAACCCAATTTTGGTTTTATGATATTACCCCAAAAATAGCGATAAGCCATAACACTGATCCAAATATTAAAAATTTTGAATACAGCTAAAAAAACAACACAAATTCTTCTTCAAAATTTTAATAGAATATCCAGGGCAGATGCTAAGTCACTTTTATTTCACTCCCTTTGTTAAGAACCTAACAACTTCATGCAATGAGTGGTCGCTAAAATTCTCTAACTTGGCTAGTAACTTACCAAGCGGATGGAGTAATTTGGCAAAATCATTATACCTTTCAGCACCCCCATTGTGAACACTGTACACAGGAGACTGTTGAGTTTCTTTAATCATTGGCAAAAAATGTTTTAGGCGAAATTCCAAAACCTCTCACTACATTCCCAGCTACTTTATATCTAATTTTGTCTTTTTCCAAAGAAATCTCCTGGACAAGTATCCAAAGCAATTTACTATTTTCCGACGACACATCTAATTGTAATAGATCCTGTATTCTATTTGACATGTGGTCCAATTTTGCCTGAAAACGTTGTGCCTGCTTTTGAGATAGGCCACCTTCCTCACCTAGTTCCCGACATTGCTCGAAAATTTCTTCCGTCCTAGCAATAAGGGCCGGTACCTCTAACTGTGGCTTAATATGTTGTAAGTTCTTAATATCAACAGGAATAGTCAAATTATCCTTCAATATCTTGGTTAAATTTGGAACGGAATCGTCTGGATCCACTGTGATACCTCGGACTGATAATTCATAAAGAAGATCGGCTTTCAACAGAAACTCAAGTGGTACGTATGTTCGGTTACTCATGATGAATCGAGTTACAAAATTTTAAGTCAATAGAAAAATGAAAGTTGGGTTTCAGAAAAATAATGTCAATTAAGTTTCAAAATTTAAGTTAAGGCTTGAAAAATAACTGTTAGGTTTCGAAAAACCAATATCAATGAAATTAAGTTTCAGAAATAATACTAAGAGTAGAAATTGACTGTTAGGTTTCGGAAATCCAATATCAATGAAATCAAGTTTTCAAAATTTAAATTTAAAAATGAAAATGGCTATTAGGTTTCAGAAATAACACAATGAAATTAAATTCCAAAAATTTTAAATTAGGAATCTCAAATAACTGTTAAGTTTCTGAATTATAATATCAATGAAATTAATTTTCAGAATTTAAAGTAAAAATACCAAATAACTGTTAGGTTTCGGAAATCTAATATCACTGAAATTAAGTTTCAGAATTTATATTAAGCATAGAAAATTACTGTTAGGTTTGAGAAATCTAATATCAATGAAATCACGTTTCAAAATTTAAATAAAAATTTGAAAATGACTATTAGGTTTCAGAAATATGTCAATCAATTAAGTTTCAACACTTCAGTAGAGAATGCCAAATCGTGGTTAAAGTAGAAGTATAATATCAGTGAGGTGAAATCTCAATAAGAATAGCCACACGATCCAGAACTCCAAAATTTACTCAAGGTATATTTAAGTTACTTCAAAATAATACAGCTATCATGAAGCATGAAAAATGGCTTAGTGAAAAATTCAAAAAGAAATCCAAAATTCTTAAAGTCCTCAGGGAGCAAATTTTTTTTTTTAACTTTAAGTTAGGGTAGAACTAAGCAATGAAAAATCACTCGCATAACAAAGTTTGAAAAAGGGTAGCTTTAGCAAAATGTTGAAAGGTCAATGCTTTAGTAAATTTTGAAAAGTCAATGCCTTAGCAATTTTTTTTAAGTCAATGCCGTAGTAGTTTTGAAAAATCAATGCTGTAGCGATTTTGAAAAATCAATGCTTTAGCAAATTTTGAAAAGTCAATGCTGTAGCAATTTGAACAATCAATGCTATCACAAGTTTGAAAAACTGAACTACTCAACATGCCAGTAGCAAAATTGTACGTTAATATACTCCCAATATCACAATGCTTAATACAAAATAGGAAAAGCTGAACTACTATAAATGCCGGTACAAAATGCAGATCCAGCCTAACCTAAGGCACTGGATCAAAAATCTAAATGGTTGCAAAATCTGTTAAAAATTCCCCAAAAAATCCAAATTTGAAAAAGGCAATTCTCGAAAAATGTACTGAATGGAAAACAGAGCGCAAATTTAGAAAAATGGGGTCAAAAACCTAACTACGCTCTGCGATAGCACTTATTTTTACCCCCCTCGGGCACAGTTACATATGTTGGAAGCTTAGGACATATGATTCGGTGAAGTAGACCTGGTTTCGACCATTCTAGCTAAATTAGTGACGCTACTGTGTAACATTCAAATGATGGGCACCCATTATGACAAATGAACACTGGACAGATTAATGATTTACTGGAAAGAGTTTTTTTTGAGTAAATATATATATATGGAAAGATATTTTCTGTAACAATTTTATCAACAGCTTTAACAAATTTAGAATGACAACATTGTAAGATAATATATTCTTTGTAGCTTTACCAATTTTAGAATTACAACATTGTAAGCTAAAATATTCTTTATAAGGACGACCTTTTATTTCTTGAAAATAACCTTGGGAATGACTAAGCATAAAAGCTATATATATATTTTCTGTTTTCAACAGCAACCTTGAGCACGGGTGAAACAGCACAATAATTCTAAATACACCCCTTTTGAAGACCAACCCGTCTCTAGAAAAAATCCCCTAAAATCCCGACTACTTGCAAATCACTAAGTACTACACTTTCGAGAACACCCTGTACATAATGGCTAGTATTCCCCATGACTAGAAAACCCCAGTAATTCTTAGATTATCTATAACATCAAAGCATAGGGCAATCTCAATCTCTTAATGGCGTCTGTGCTGAAAATACTACACGTAAAAACCCACTCTAATTCATGCTAAAGTCGGATGTCTGCCAAAGATACTGAATTACTGTTCGGAAATAGAATAGAATAGAAGTTACACAACGGACGGACGTGATATAATTGACTTCAAGAAAAACAGAATGAACAAAGCAAAATTACATGAAATTTAGATGGTGTAGGCGTAATTTCAAAGATCCAAACTTAACCGGCAAATAATTTATTAAATAAAATATTTATGAAATGTTCAGAACGAAAATTTAGATAGCCGAAAAAGGATGAGCACTAAATAGATTTAAATTACTATTAGCATTGAAAAGAATATGGATAGGTCTCACCCAGCTTTGCCGTTGTCTTCAGACATCGTGTTGCACGGCAGCAACGCCCACCGAAACACTCAAACTCAAGTTACATGTTCTTGTCGCGTGCACTAGATCCCAACTGCCGGTCGCTTGTACCAGCCTCTACTCCCTAGCTTTCAACAGATGGCAGTGCAGTCTAGAAGCGCTTTTAAGAATTATCGAAAACCACGGTGTTTAGAGTGGGTCAAAAATTGATTTTACATTCTAAAGCTGAAAGCAGTTGGCAAAAATTACTGAAAGATTTTAATATAATCAAATGAGCCGTTTTTCACGGCTCAAACTCCCCTGTCTGCCCAAAATAAAGTCGAAGACTTTATTTCCCCAAATTTCGTTTGAGCTTGAATCTAATCCCTTTTTTCATTTTAATTTTTAACTGGATATCCTATCTTAGCACTCTGAAAAAAAAACAACAACAAAACAAACACACAAAGCACAATCTTTAATCTTGCGACTGCCGAAATGTTTCCATGCCTTGCCCGATGCCCCACAGCAACTTCAGAAATGCACTTTCGCTCTCATTGCTTAGAAGAGTTCCATCCATCTTGAACCACTCCACTTATTTCCCCCCGGGCGGGAGATAAACACCAACTGAAGAGAGAAGAAACCAAAAGCATGTCCAGGCGCACAGGAACTCAGGTCACACTTGACCACCACTTTAGCAGGAACCATCCAATCTGCACCCAACAGGCAGGATATCTGAGGGAGCCAACCAGGTCGAGCGGCATCCAGCTAGCAATCCCCATCACCAGGCAGAGCACGAAGAATCCCAGAGGCTTCGGCCAGAGATGAGAAGTACAGTTGAGGGTGAAACAACTTGTCTGAATCGGCGGTCACCATCGACCGTCCAAAGACTGGAACCATCAGAACTCAGGAGCTGCCAGACAGATCTTCAAAAACAGCAAAACTCCGAATCGACTATGTGCAGAGGTGTGGAAATCCAGGAGGGCATGCCGCCAAGGGACACAGAAAATAGGAGAAAACATCAGTGAATAGATGGAAAACAGCTTAGAAAAGACAGGAGTGAGGTAATGGTTTAAATTACCAGCTCATAGTAATTTTATGTGGTAATGGATCCTGCACAGTAAGTTACTTCCAGCAGTTTTCAACTATGGCAACTTGACTACTGCATGTCACAGGAAGATAGCCTCTGCATCAATGCTTTACTGCACATCAATAGCTTAGGTGACTTTTTGCTAAATGCTTGCTCTTGAAGTAGGCTTCAGCTTTATCCAAAATGCATGACTGCTTGGGCAAATATGATACTGTTGATGTGTGATATCTTTTTGATGCCATCTTTAATTTTCTGTCACTGGAGCCACTATGCATAGATTCTTCCAGAAGACCAATTGCATGGATACTACTGACAGCACGATTTCTTTGTTTAGACCTTTTGCTGTCTACCATACCATAGCATGAGTTCCATAAAACCAAATTTCCACCCTCCAAGACTCGGCTCTTCCTCCTAGAGAATTTGCTCCTTCCACTCTCCCAGCAGGCCTCTCAGCTTGTTGGTGCAACAGCATGTTTCTGCAACCCACACTGGAGCTCAGCAATGCGCCAACTCATAGGTGCTTCTCTTTTGATTACAGGAACCATTAACTCCAGACGTCTCCGGAGCAGGAACCACCAATGGGCCGGCACAAGACAGGACTCGGTCAGTCAACAAGGAGAAAAGAGAGGCGGAACACTCCCCCCATCTACATCCAGTTACCATTTCAGGCCGAAACACATGGCCTACTGACATCATCCTTGGGCAGAGCATAACCAAACTGCAACAATAAAATTCATACGCACAGTATACGTGCAACAAATACATGGCATGCACAATTTCACCATTAAGAGTAATATATTTATACTTTCCTCTTTTTTTTTTCTTTAATAAAAACAAATCCCAAACAGTGAGTTGAGATCCAGAGCATATTTATTCCCCGATTTTCCCGAACAAAGAAATCACGTTCTCCAACTTTCCTGAACGTAGCCTAAAATCTGAATAAATCCCATTTTAAATTTACTTCAAGGCATTCACTAATAGCACAAAATGGAAAAAGCTAAGGAATTTAATTTGGGGTCCCAAAAAATAAAGAAACAAAAGATTGACGTCTAGGGAATTCTTCACGAACTGCAACCCGACAACGGAACAAAATCGAAACGTCCAGCTCAGTGGCTTCCGGAAGTACCAGTGAGCTGCCCACCCCGAAACATCTTAAAACGCAACCTTCTTACAGGAATTAGCAGAAGAACTTCAAAACGTATTCGTGGATCTATCCTTCCTCCCAGCAAGAAGTAAGAGGGAGCCCAAAATACCAAGCAAAACCCTACATTGAATTAAGTAAACTTTAGCAAAATTATAGTTTAAATCAAACCCTTTCCATAATGCCAAAACCCAATTTTGGTTTTATGATATTACCCCAAAAATAGCGATAAGCCATAACACTGATCCAAATATTAAAAATTTTGAATACAGCTAAAAAAACAACACAAATTCTTCTTCAAAATTTTAATAGAATATCCAGGACAGATGCTAAGTCACTTTTATTTCACTCCCTTTGTTAAGAACCTAACAACTTCATGCAATGAGTGGTCGCTAAAATTCTCTAACTTGGCTAGTAACTTACCAAGCGGATGGAGTAATTTGGCAAAATCATTATACCTTTCAGCACCCCCATTGTGAACACTGTACACAGGAGACTGTTGAGTTTCTTTAATCATTGGCAAAAAATGTTTTAGGCGAAATTCCAAAACCTCTCATTACATTCCCAGCTACTTTATATCTAATTTTGTCTTTTTCCAAAGAAATCTCCTGGACAAGTAACCAAAGCAATTTACTATTTTCCGACGACACATCTAATTGTAATAGATCCTGTATTCTATTTGACATGTGGTCCAATTTTGCCTGAAAACGTTGTGCCTGCTTTTGAGATAGGCCACCTTCCTCACCTAGTTCCCGACATTGCTCGAAAATTTCTTCCGTCCTAGCAATAAGGGCCGGTACCTCTAACTGTGGCTTAATATGTTGTAAGTTCTTAATATCAACAGGAATAGTCAAATTATCCTTCAATATCTTGGTTAAATTTGGAACGGAATCGTCTGGATCCACTGTGATACCTCGGACTGATAATTCATAAAGAAGATCGGCTTTCAACAGAAACTCAAGTGGTACGTATGTTCGGTTACTCATGATGAATCGAGTTACAAAATTTTAAGTTAATAGAAAAATGAAAGTTGGGTTTCAGAAAAATATTGTCAATTAAGTTTCAAAATTTAAGTTAAGGCTTGAAAAATAACTGTTAGGTTTCGAAAAACCAATATCAATGAAATTAAGTTTCAGAAATAATACTAAGAGTAGAAATTGACTGTTAGGTTTCGGAAATCCAATATCAATGAAATCAAGTTTTCAAAATTTAAATTTAAAAATGAAAATGGCTATTAGGTTTCAGAAATAACACAATGAAATTAAATTCCAAAAATTTTAAATTAGGATCTCAAATAACTGTTAAGTTTCTGAATTATAATATCAATGAAATTAATTTTCAGAATTTAAAGTAAAAATACCAAATAACTGTTAGGTTTCGGAAATCTAATATCACTGAAATTAAGTTTCAGAATTTATATTAAGCATAGAAAATGACTGTTAGGTTTGAGAAATCTAATATCAATGA
This sequence comes from Ectobius pallidus, assembly GCA_964059195.1. NCBI lineage: Eukaryota > Metazoa > Arthropoda > Insecta > Blattodea > Ectobiidae > Ectobius > Ectobius pallidus. The sequence goes on from CAXKWD010000016.1 coordinate 1,673,153, forward strand.
AATCACGTTTCAAAATTTAAATAAAAATTTGAAAATGACTATTAGGTTTCAGAAATATGTCAATCAATTAAGTTTCAAAACTTCAGTAGAGAATGCCAAATCGTGGTTAAAGTAGAAGTATAATATCAGTGAGGTGAAATCTCAATAAGAATAGCCACACGATCCAGAACTCCAAAATTTACTCAAGGTATATTTAAGTTACTTCAAAATAATACAGCTATCATGAAGCATGAAAAATGGCTTAGTGAAAAATTCAAAAAGAAATCCAAAATTCTTAAAGTCCTCAGGGAGCAAATTTTTTTTTTTTAACTTTAAGTTAGGGTAGAACTAAGCAATGAAAAATCACTCGCATAACAAAGTTTGAAAAAGGGTAGCTTTAGCAAAATGTTGAAAGGTCAATGCTTTAGTAAATTTTGAAAAGTCAATGCCTTAGCAATTTTTTTTAAGTCAATGCCGTAGTAGTTTTGAAAAATCAATGCTGTAGCGATTTTGAAAAATCAATGCTTTAGCAAATTTTGAAAAGTCAATGCTGTAGCAATTTGAACAATCAATGCTATCACAAGTTTGAAAAACTGAACTACTCAACATGCCAGTAGCAAAATTGTACGTTAATATACTCCCAATATCACAATGCTTAATACAAAATAGGAAAAGCTGAACTACTATAAATGCCGGTACAAAATGCAGATCCAGCCTAACCTAAGGCACTGGATCAAAAATCTAAATGGTTGCAAAATCTGTTAAAAATTCCCCAAAAAATCCAAATTTGAAAAAGGCAATTCTCGAAAAATGTACTGAATGGAAAACAGAGCGCAAATTTAGAAAAATGGGGTCAAAAACCTAACTACGCTCTGCGATAGCACTTATTTTTACCCCCCTCGGGCACAGTTACATATGTTGGAAGCTTAGGACATATGATTCGGTGAAGTAGACCTGGTTTCGACCATTCTAGCTAAATTAGTGACGCTACTGTGTAACATTCAAATGATGGGCACCCATTATGACAAATGAACACTGGACAGATTAATGATTTACTGGAAAGAGTTTTTTTTTGAGTAAATATATATATATGGAAAGATATTTTCTGTAACAATTTTATCAACAGCTTTAACAAATTTAGAATGACAACATTGTAAGATAATATATTCTTTGTAGCTTTACCAATTTTAGAATTACAACATTGTAAGCTAAAATATTCTTTATAAGGACGACCTTTTATTTCTTGAAAATAACCTTGGGAATGACTAAGCATAAAAGCTATATATATATTTTCTGTTTTCAACAGCAACCTTGAGCACGGGTGAAACAGCACAATAATTCTAAATACACCCCTTTTGAAGACCAACCCGTCTCTAGAAAAAATCCCCTAAAATCCCGACTACTTGCAAATCACTAAGTACTACACTTTCGAGAACACCCTGTACATAATGGCTAGTATTCCCCAGTAATTCTTAGATTATCTATAACATCAAAGCATAGGGCAATCTCAATCTCTTAATGGCGTCTGTGCTGAAAATACTACACGTAAAAACCCACTCTAATTCATGCTAAAGTCGGATGTCTGCCAAAGATACTGAATTACTGTTCGGAAATAGAATAGAATAGAAGTTACACAACGGACGGACGTGATATAATTGACTTCAAGAAAAACAGAATGAACAAAGCAAAATTACATGAAATTTAGATGGTGTAGGCGTAATTTCAAAGATCCAAACTTAACCGGCAAATAATTTATTAAATAAAATATTTATGAAATGTTCAGAACGAAAATTTAGATAGCCGAAAAAGGATGAGCACTAAATAGATTTAAATTACTATTAGCATTGAAAAGAATATGGATAGGTCTCACCCAGCTTTGCCGTTGTCTTCAGACATCGTGTTGCACGGCAGCAACGCCCACCGAAACACTCAAACTCAAGTTACATGTTCTTGTCGCGTGCACTAGATCCCAACTGCCGGTCGCTTGTACCAGCCTCTACTCCCTAGCTTTCAACAGATGGCAGTGCAGTCTAGAAGCGCTTTTAAGAATTATCGAAAACCACGGTGTTTAGAGTGGGTCAAAAATTGATTTTACATTCTAAAGCTAAAAGCAGTTGGCAAAAATTACTGAAAGATTTTAATATAATCAAATGAGCCGTTTTTCACGGCTCAAACTCCCCTGTCTGCCCAAAATAAAGTCGAAGACTTTATTTCCCCAAATTTCGTTTGAGCTTGAATCTAATCCCTTTTTTCATTTTAATTTTTAACTGGATATCCTATCTTAGCACTCTGAAAAAAAAAACAACAACAAAACAAACACACAAAGCACAATCTTTAATCTTGCGACTGCCGAAATGTTTCCATGCCTTGCCCGATGCCCCACAGCAACTTCAGAAATGCACTTTCGCTCTCATTTCTTAGAAGAGTTCCATCCATCTTGAACCACTCCACTTATTTCCCCCCGGGCGGGAGATAAACACCAACTGAAGAGAGAAGAAACCAAAAACATGTCCAGGCGCACAGGAACTGAGGTCACACTTGACCACCACTTTAGCAGGAACCATCCAATCTGCACCCAACAGGCAGGATATCTGAGGGAGCCAACCAGGTCGAGCGGCATCCAGCTAGCAATCCCCATCACCAGGCAGAGCACGAAGAATCCCAGAGGCTTCGGCCAGAGATGAGAAGTACAGTTGAGGGTGAAACAACTTGTCTGAATCGGCGGTCACCATCGACCGTCCAAAGACTGGAACCATCAGAACTCAGGAGCTGCCAGACAGATCTTCAAAAACAGCAAAACTCCGAATCGACTATGTGCAGAGGTGTGGAAATCCAGGAGGGCATGCCGCCAAGGGACACAGAAAATAGGAGAAAACATCAGTGAATAGATGGAAAACAGCTTAGAAAAGACAGGAGTGAGGTAATGGTTTAAATTACCAGCTCATAGTAATTTTATGTGGTAATGGATCCTGCACAGTAAGTTACTTCCAGCAGTTTTCAACTATGGCAACTTGACTACTGCATGTCACAGGAAGATAGCCTCTGCATCAATGCTTTACTGCACATCAATAGCTTAGGTGACTTTTTGCTAAATGCTTGCTCTTGAAGTAGGCTTCAGCTTTATCCAAAATGCATGACTGCTTGGGCAAATATGATACTGTTGATGTGTGATATCTTTTTGATGCCATCTTTAATTTTCTGTCACTGGAGCCACTATGCATAGATTCTTCCAGAAGACCAATTGCATGGATACTACTGACAGCACGATTTCTTTGTTTAGACCTTTTGCTGTCTACCATACCATAGCATGAGTTCCATAAAACCAAATTTCCACCCTCCAAGACTCGGCTCTTCCTCCTAGAGAATTTGCTCCTTCCACTCTCCCAGCAGGCCTCTCAGCTTGTTGGTGCAACAGCATGTTTCTGCAACCCACACTGGAGCTCAGCAATGCGCCAACTCATAGGTGCTTCTCTTTTGATTACAGGAACCATTAACTCCAGACGTCTCCGGAGCAGGAACCACCAATGGGCCGGCACAAGACAGGACTCGGTCAGTCAACAAGGAGAAAAGAGAGGCGGAACACTCCCCCCATCTACATCCAGTTACCATTTCAGGCCGAAACACATGGCCTACTGACATCATCCTTGGGCAGAGCATAACCAAACTGCAACAATAGAATTCATACGCACAGTATACGTGCAACAAATACATGGCATGCACAATTTCACCATTAAGAGTAATATATTTATACTTTCCTCTTTTTTTTTCTTTAATAAAAACAAATCCCAAACAGTGAGTTGAGATCCAGAGCATATTTATTCCCCGATTTTCCCGAACAAAGAAATCACGTTCTCCAACTTTCCTGAACGTAGCCTAAAATCTGAATAAATCCCATTTTAAATTTACTTCAAGGCATTCACTAATAGCACAAAATGGAAAAAGCTAAGGAATTTAATTTGGGGTCCCAAAAAATAAAGAAACAAAAGATTGACGTCTAGGGAATTCTTCACGAACTGCAACCCGACAACGGAACAAAATCGAAACGTCCAGCTCAGTGGCTTCCGGAAGTACCAGTGAGCTGCCCACCCCGAAATATCTTAAAACGCAACCTTCTTACAGGAATTAGCAGAAGAACTTCAAAACGTATTCGTGGATCTATCCTTCCTCCCAGCAAGAAGTAAGAGGGAGCCCAAAATACCAAGCAAAACCCTACATTGAATTAAGTAAACTTTAGCAAAATTATAGTTTAAATCAAACCCTTTCCATAATGCCAAAACCCAATTTTGGTTTTATGATATTACCCCAAAAATAGCGATAAGCCATAACACTGATCCAAATATTAAAAATTTTGAATACAGCTAAAAAAACAACACAAATTCTTCTTCAAAATTTTAATAGAATATCCAGGACAGATGCTAAGTCACTTTTATTTCACTCCCTTTGTTAAGAACCTAACAACTTCATGCAATGAGTGGTCGCTAAAATTCTCTAACTTGGCTAGTAACTTACCAAGCGGATGGAGTAATTTGGCAAAATCATTATACCTTTCAGCACCCCCATTGTGAACACTGTACACAGGAGACTGTTGAGTTTCTTTAATCATTGGCAAAAAATGTTTTAGGCGAAATTCCAAAACCTCTCATTACATTCCCAGCTACTTTATATCTAATTTTGTCTTTTTCCAAAGAAATCTCCTGGACAAGTATCCAAAGCAATTTACTATTTTCCGACGACACATCTAATTGTAATAGATCCTGTATTCTATTTGACATGTGGTCCAATTTTGCCTGAAAACGTTGTGCCTGCTTTTGAGATAGGCCACCTTCCTCACCTAGTTCCCGACATTGCTCGAAAATTTCTTCCGTCCTAGCAATAAGGGCCGGTACCTCTAACTGTGGCTTAATATGTTGTAAGTTCTTAATATCAACAGGAATAGTCAAATTATCCTTCAATATCTTGGTTAAATTTGGAACGGAATCGTCTGGATCCACTGTGATACCTCGGACTGATAATTCATAAAGAAGATAGGCTTTCAACAGAAACTCAAGTGGTACGTATGTTCGGTTACTCATGATGAATCGAGTTACAAAATTTTAAGTTAATAGAAAAATGAAAGTTGGGTTTCAGAAAAATATTGTCAATTAAGTTTCAAAATTTAAGTTAAGGCTTGAAAAATAACTGTTAGGTTTCGAAAAACCAATATCAATGAAATTAAGTTTCAGAAATAATACTAAGAGTAGAAATTGACTGTTAGGTTTCGGAAATCCAATATCAATGAAATCAAGTTTTCAAAATTTAAATTTAAAAATGAAAATGGCTATTAGGTTTCAGAAATAACACAATGAAATTAAATTCCAAAAATTTTAAATTAGGATCTCAAATAACTGTTAAGTTTCTGAATTATAATATCAATGAAATTAATTTTCAGAATTTAAAGTAAAAATACCAAATAACTGTTAGGTTTCGGAAATCTAATATCACTGAAATTAAGTTTCAGAATTTATATTAAGCATAGAAAATGACTGTTAGGTTTGAGAAATCTAATATCAATGAAATCACGTTTCAAAATTTAAATAAAAATTTGAAAATGACTATTAGGTTTCAGAAATATGTCAATCAATTAAGTTTCAAAACTTCAGTAGAGAATGCCAAATCGTGGTTAAAGTAGAAGTATAATATCAGTGAGGTGAAATCTCAATAAGAATAGCCACACGATCCAGAACTCCAAAATTTACTCAAGGTATATTTAAGTTACTTCAAAATAATACAGCTATCATGAAGCATGAAAAATGGCTTAGTGAAAAATTCAAAAAGAAATCCAAAATTCTTAAAGTCCTCAGGGAGCAAATTTTTTTTTTTTAACTTTAAGTTAGGGTAGAACTAAGCAATGAAAAATCACTCGCATAACAAAGTTTGAAAAAGGGTAGCTTTAGCAAAATGTTGAAAGGTCAATGCTTTAGTAAATTTTGAAAAGTCAATGCCTTAGCAATTTTTTTTAAGTCAATGCCGTAGTAGTTTTGAAAAATCAATGCTGTAGCGATTTTGAAAAATCAATGCTTTAGCAAATTTTGAAAAGTCAATGCTGTAGCAATTTGAACAATCAATGCTATCACAAGTTTGAAAAACTGAACTACTCAACATGCCAGTAGCAAAATTGTACGTTAATATACTCCCAATATCACAATGCTTAATACAAAATAGGAAAAGCTGAACTACTATAAATGCCGGTACAAAATGCAGATCCAGCCTAACCTAAGGCACTGGATCAAAAATCTAAATGGTTGCAAAATCTGTTAAAAATTCCCCAAAAAATCCAAATTTGAAAAAGGCAATTCTCGAAAAATGTACTGAATGGAAAACAGAGCGCAAATTTAGAAAAATGGGGTCAAAAACCTAACTACGCTCTGCGATAGCACTTATTTTTACCCCCCTCGGGCACAGTTACATATGTTGGAAGCTTAGGACATATGATTCGGTGAAGTAGACCTGGTTTCGACCATTCTAGCTAAATTAGTGACGCTACTGTGTAACATTCAAATGATGGGCACCCATTATGACAAATGAACACTGGACAGATTAATGATTTACTGGAAAGAGTTTTTTTTTGAGTAAATATATATATATGGAAAGATATTTTCTGTAACAATTTTATCAACAGCTTTAACAAATTTAGAATGACAACATTGTAAGATAATATATTCTTTGTAGCTTTACCAATTTTAGAATTACAACATTGTAAGCTAAAATATTCTTTATAAGGACGACCTTTTATTTCTTGAAAATAACCTTGGGAATGACTAAGCATAAAAGCTATATATATATTTTCTGTTTTCAACAGCAACCTTGAGCACGGGTGAAACAGCACAATAATTCTAAATACACCCCTTTTGAAGACCAACCCGTCTCTAGAAAAAATCCCCTAAAATCCCGACTACTTGCAAATCACTAAGTACTACACTTTCGAGAACACCCTGTACATAATGGCTAGTATTCCCCAGTAATTCTTAGATTATCTATAACATCAAAGCATAGGGCAATCTCAATCTCTTAATGGCGTCTGTGCTGAAAATACTACACGTAAAAACCCACTCTAATTCATGCTAAAGTCGGATGTCTGCCAAAGATACTGAATTACTGTTCGGAAATAGAATAGAATAGAAGTTACACAACGGACGGACGTGATATAATTGACTTCAAGAAAAACAGAATGAACAAAGCAAAATTACATGAAATTTAGATGGTGTAGGCGTAATTTCAAAGATCCAAACTTAACCGGCAAATAATTTATTAAATAAAATATTTATGAAATGTTCAGAACGAAAATTTAGATAGCCGAAAAAGGATGAGCACTAAATAGATTTAAATTACTATTAGCATTGAAAAGAATATGGATAGGTCTCACCCAGCTTTGCCGTTGTCTTCAGACATCGTGTTGCACGGCAGCAACGCCCACCGAAACACTCAAACTCAAGTTACATGTTCTTGTCGCGTGCACTAGATCCCAACTGCCGGTCGCTTGTACCAGCCTCTACTCCCTAGCTTTCAACAGATGGCAGTGCAGTCTAGAAGCGCTTTTAAGAATTATCGAAAACCACGGTGTTTAGAGTGGGTCAAAAATTGATTTTACATTCTAAAGCTAAAAGCAGTTGGCAAAAATTACTGAAAGATTTTAATATAATCAAATGAGCCGTTTTTCACGGCTCAAACTCCCCTGTCTGCCCAAAATAAAGTCGAAGACTTTATTTCCCCAAATTTCGTTTGAGCTTGAATCTAATCCCTTTTTTCATTTTAATTTTTAACTGGATATCCTATCTTAGCACTCTGAAAAAAAAAACAACAACAAAACAAACACACAAAGCACAATCTTTAATCTTGCGACTGCCGAAATGTTTCCATGCCTTGCCCGATGCCCCACAGCAACTTCAGAAATGCACTTTCGCTCTCATTTCTTAGAAGAGTTCCATCCATCTTGAACCACTCCACTTATTTCCCCCCGGGCGGGAGATAAACACCAACTGAAGAGAGAAGAAACCAAAAGCATGTCCAGGCGCACAGGAACTGAGGTCACACTTGACCACCACTTTAGCAGGAACCATCCAATCTGCACCCAACAGGCAGGATATCTGAGGGAGCCAACCAGGTCGAGCGGCATCCAGCTAGCAATCCCCATCACCAGGCAGAGCACGAAGAATCCCAGAGGCTTCGGCCAGAGATGAGAAGTACAGTTGAGGGTGAAACAACTTGTCTGAATCGGCGGTCACCATCGACCGTCCAAAGACTGGAACCATCAGAACTCAGGAGCTGCCAGACAGATCTTCAAAAACAGCAAAACTCCGAATCGACTATGTGCAGAGGTGTGGAAATCCAGGAGGGCATGCCGCCAAGGGACACAGAAAATAGGAGAAAACATCAGTGAATAGATGGAAAACAGCTTAGAAAAGACAGGAGTGAGGTAATGGTTTAAATTACCAGCTCATAGTAATTTTATGTGGTAATGGATCCTGCACAGTAAGTTACTTCCAGCAGTTTTCAACTATGGCAACTTGACTACTGCATGTCACAGGAAGATAGCCTCTGCATCAATGCTTTACTGCACATCAATAGCTTAGGTGACTTTTTGCTAAATGCTTGCTCTTGAAGTAGGCTTCAGCTTTATCCAAAATGCATGACTGCTTGGGCAAATATGATACTGTTGATGTGTGATATCTTTTTGATGCCATCTTTAATTTTCTGTCACTGGAGCCACTATGCATAGATTCTTCCAGAAGACCAATTGCATGGATACTACTGACAGCACGATTTCTTTGTTTAGACCTTTTGCTGTCTACCATACCATAGCATGAGTTCCATAAAACCAAATTTCCACCCTCCAAGACTCGGCTCTTCCTCCTAGAGAATTTGCTCCTTCCACTCTCCCAGCAGGCCTCTCAGCTTGTTGGTGCAACAGCATGTTTCTGCAACCCACACTGGAGCTCAGCAATGCGCCAACTCATAGGTGCTTCTCTTTTGATTACAGGAACCATTAACTCCAGACGTCTCCGGAGCAGGAACCACCAATGGGCCGGCACAAGACAGGACTCGGTCAGTCAACAAGGAGAAAAGAGAGGCGGAACACTCCCCCCATCTACATCCAGTTACCATTTCAGGCCGAAACACATGGCCTACTGACATCATCCTTGGGCAGAGCATAACCAAACTGCAACAATAGAATTCATACGCACAGTATACGTGCAACAAATACATGGCATGCACAATTTCACCATTAAGAGTAATATATTTATACTTTCCTCTTTTTTTTTCTTTAATAAAAACAAATCCCAAACAGTGAGTTGAGATCCAGAGCATATTTATTCCCCGATTTTCCCGAACAAAGAAATCACGTTCTCCAACTTTCCTGAACGTAGCCTAAAATCTGAATAAATCCCATTTTAAATTTACTTCAAGGCATTCACTAATAGCACAAAATGGAAAAAGCTAAGGAATTTAATTTGGGGTCCCAAAAAATAAAGAAACAAAAGATTGACGTCTAGGGAATTCTTCACGAACTGCAACCCGACAACGGAACAAAATCGAAACGTCCAGCTCAGTGGCTTCCGGAAGTACCAGTGAGCTGCCCACCCCGAAATATCTTAAAACGCAACCTTCTTACAGGAATTAGCAGAAGAACTTCAAAACGTATTCGTGGATCTATCCTTCCTCCCAGCAAGAAGTAAGAGGGAGCCCAAAATACCAAGCAAAACCCTACATTGAATTAAGTAAACTTTAGCAAAATTATAGTTTAAATCAAACCCTTTCCATAATGCCAAAACCCAATTTTGGTTTTATGATATTACCCCAAAAATAGCGATAAGCCATAACACTGATCCAAATATTAAAAATTTTGAATACAGCTAAAAAAACAACACAAATTCTTCTTCAAAATTTTAATAGAATATCCAGGACAGATGCTAAGTCACTTTTATTTCACTCCCTTTGTTAAGAACCTAACAACTTCATGCAATGAGTGGTCGCTAAAATTCTCTAACTTGGCTAGTAACTTACCAAGCGGATGGAGTAATTTGGCAAAATCATTATACCTTTCAGCACCCCCATTGTGAACACTGTACACAGGAGACTGTTGAGTTTCTTTAATCATTGGCAAAAAATGTTTTAGGCGAAATTCCAAAACCTCTCATTACATTCCCAGCTACTTTATATCTAATTTTGTCTTTTTCCAAAGAAATCTCCTGGACAAGTATCCAAAGCAATTTACTATTTTCCGACGACACATCTAATTGTAATAGATCCTGTATTCTATTTGACATGTGGTCCAATTTTGCCTGAAAACGTTGTGCCTGCTTTTGAGATAGGCCACCTTCCTCACCTAGTTCCCGACATTGCTCGAAAATTTCTTCCGTCCTAGCAATAAGGGCCGGTACCTCTAACTGTGGCTTAATATGTTGTAAGTTCTTAATATCAACAGGAATAGTCAAATTATCCTTCAATATCTTGGTTAAATTTGGAACGGAATCGTCTGGATCCACTGTGATACCTCGGACTGATAATTCATAAAGAAGATAGGCTTTCAACAGAAACTCAAGTGGTACGTATGTTCGGTTACTCATGATGAATCGAGTTACAAAATTTTAAGTTAATAGAAAAATGAAAGTTGGGTTTCAGAAAAATATTGTCAATTAAGTTTCAAAATTTAAGTTAAGGCTTGAAAAATAACTGTTAGGTTTCGAAAAACCAATATCAATGAAATTAAGTTTCAGAAATAATACTAAGAGTAGAAATTGACTGTTAGGTTTCGGAAATCCAATATCAATGAAATCATGTTTTCAAAATTTAAATTTAAAAATGAAAATGGCTATTAGGTTTCAGAAATAACACAATGAAATTAAATTCCAAAAATTTTAAATTAGGATCTCAAATAACTGTTAAGTTTCTGAATTATAATATCAATGAAATTAATTTTCAGAATTTAAAGTAAAAATACCAAATAACTGTTAGGTTTCGGAAATCTAATATCACTGAAATTAAGTTTCAGAATTTATATTAAGCATAGAAAATGACTGTTAGGTTTGAGAAATCTAATATCAATGAAATCACGTTTCAAAATTTAAATAAAAATTTGAAAATGACTATTAGGGTTCAGAAATATGTCAATCAATTAAGTTTCAAAACTTCAGTAGAGAATGCCAAATCGTGGTTAAAGTAGAAGTATAATATCAGTGAGGTGAAATCTCAATAAGAATAGCCACACGATCCAGAACTCCAAAATTTACTCAAGGTATATTTAAGTTACTTCAAAATAATACAGCTATCATGAAGCATGAAAAATGGCTTAGTGAAAAATTCAAAAAGAAATCCAAAATTCTTAAAGTCCTCAGGGAGCAAATTTTTTTTTTAACTTTAAGTTAGGGTAGAACTAAGCAATGAAAAATCACTCGCATAACAAAGTTTGAAAAAGGGTAGCTTTAGCGAAATTTTGAAAGGTCAATGCTTTAGTAAATTTTGAAAAGTCAATGCCTTAGCAATTTTTTTTTAAGTCAATGCCGTAGTAGTTTTGAAAAATCAATGCTGTAGCGATTTTGAAAAATCAATGCTTTAGCAAATTTTGAAAAGTCAATGCTGTAGCAATTTGAACAATCAATGCTATCACAAGTTTGAAAAACTGAACTACTCAACATGCCAGTAGCAAAATTGTACGTTAATATACTCCCAATATCACAATGCTTAATACAAAATAGGAAAAGCTGAACTACTATAAATGCCGGTACAAAATGCAGATCCAGCCTAACCTAAGGCACTGGATCAAAAATCTAAATGGTTGCAAAATCTGTTAAAAATTCCCCAAAAAATCCAAATTTGAAAAAGGCAATTCTCGAAAAATGTACTGAATGGAAAACAGAGCGCAAATTTAGAAAAATGGGGTCAAAAACCTAACTACGCTCTGCGATAGCACTTATTTTTACCCCCCTCGGGCACAGTTACATATGTTGGAAGCTTAGGACATATGATTCGGTGAAGTAGACCTGGTTTCGACCATTCTAGCTAAATTAGTGACGCTACTGTGTAACATTCAAATGATGGGCACCCATTATGACAAATGAACACTGGACAGATTAATGATTTACTGGAAAGAGTTTTTTTTTGAGTAAATATATATATATGGAAAGATATTTTCTGTAACAATTTTATCAACAGCTTTAACAAATTTAGAATGACAACATTGTAAGATAATATATTCTTTGTAGCTTTACCAATTTTAGAATTACAACATTGTAAGCTAAAATATTCTTTATAAGGACGACCTTTTATTTCTTGAAAATAACCTTGGGAATGACTAAGCATAAAAGCTATATATATATTTTCTGTTTTCAACAGCAACCTTGAGCACGGGTGAAACAGCACAATAATTCTAAATACACCCCTTTTGAAGACCAACCCGTCTCTAGAAAAAATCCCCTAAAATCCCGACTACTTGCAAATCACTAAGTACTACACTTTCGAGAACACCCTGTACATAATGGCTAGTATTCCCCAGTAATTCTTAGATTATCTATAACATCAAAGCATAGGGCAATCTCAATCTCTTAATGGCGTCTGTGCTGAAAATACTACACGTAAAAACCCACTCTAATTCATGCTAAAGTCGGATGTCTGCCAAAGATACTGAATTACTGTTCGGAAATAGAATAGAATAGAAGTTACACAACGGACGGACGTGATATAATTGACTTCAAGAAAAACAGAATGAACAAAGCAAAATTACATGAAATTTAGATGGTGTAGGCGTAATTTCAAAGATCCAAACTTAACCGGCAAATAATTTATTAAATAAAATATTTATGAAATGTTCAGAACGAAAATTTAGATAGCCGAAAAAGGATGAGCACTAAATAGATTTAAATTACTATTAGCATTGAAAAGAATATGGATAGGTCTCACCCAGCTTTGCCGTTGTCTTCAGACATCGTGTTGCACGGCAGCAACGCCCACCGAAACACTCAAACTCAAGTTACATGTTCTTGTCGCGTGCACTAGATCCCAACTGCCGGTCGCTTGTACCAGCCTCTACTCCCTAGCTTTCAACAGATGGCAGTGCAGTCTAGAAGCGCTTTTAAGAATTATCGAAAACCACGGTGTTTAGAGTGGGTCAAAAATTGATTTTACATTCTAAAGCTAAAAGCAGTTGGCAAAAATTACTGAAAGATTTTAATATAATCAAATGAGCCGTTTTTCACGGCTCAAACTCCCCTGTCTGCCCAAAATAAAGTCGAAGACTTTATTTCCCCAAATTTCGTTTGAGCTTGAATCTAATCCCTTTTTTCATTTTAATTTTTAACTGGATATCCTATCTTAGCACTCTGAAAAAAAAACAACAACAAAACAAACACACAAAGCACAATCTTTAATCTTGCGACTGCCGAAATGTTTCCATGCCTTGCCCGATGCCCCACAGCAACTTCAGAAATGCACTTTCGCTCTCATTTCTTAGAAGAGTTCCATCCATCTTGAACCACTCCACTTATTTCCCCCCGGGCGGGAGATAAACACCAACTGAAGAGAGAAGAAACCAAAAGCATGTCCAGGCGCACAGGAACTAAGGTCACACTTGACCACCACTTTAGCAGGAACCATCCAATCTGCACCCAACAGGCAGGATATCTGAGGGAGCCAACCAGGTCGAGCGGCATCCAGCTAGCAATCCCCATCACCAGGCAGAGCACGAAGAATCCCAGAGGCTTCGGCCAGAGATGAGAAGTACAGTTGAGGGTGAAACAACTTGTCTGAATCGGCGGTCACCATCGACCGTCCAAAGACTGGAACCATCAGAACTCAGGAGCTGCCAGACAGATCTTCAAAAACAGCAAAACTCCGAATCGACTATGTGCAGAGGTGTGGAAATCCAGGAGGGCATGCCGCCAAGGGACACAGAAAATAGGAGAAAACATCAGTGAATAGATGGAAAACAGCTTAGAAAAGACAGGAGTGAGGTAATGGTTTAAATTACCAGCTCATAGTAATTTTATGTGGTAATGGATCCTGCACAGTAAGTTACTTCCAGCAGTTTTCAACTATGGCAACTTGACTACTGCATGTCACAGGAAGATAGCCTCTGCATCAATGCTTTACTGCACATCAATAGCTTAGGTGACTTTTTGCTAAATGCTTGCTCTTGAAGTAGGCTTCAGCTTTATCCAAAATGCATGACTGCTTGGGCAAATATGATACTGTTGATGTGTGATATCTTTTTGATGCCATCTTTAATTTTCTGTCACTGGAGCCACTATGCATAGATTCTTCCAGAAGACCAATTGCATGGATACTACTGACAGCACGATTTCTTTGTTTAGACCTTTTGCTGTCTACCATACCATAGCATGAGTTCCATAAAACCAAATTTCCACCCTCCAAGACTCGGCTCTTCCTCCTAGAGAATTTGCTCCTTCCACTCTCCCAGCAGGCCTCTAAGCTTGTTGGTGCAACAGCATGTTTCTGCAACCCACACTGGAGCTCAGCAATGCGCCAACTCATAGGTGCTTCTCTTTTGATTACAGGAACCATTAACTCCAGACGTCTCCGGTGCAGGAACCACCAATGGGCCGGCACAAGACAGGACTCGGTCAGTCAACAAGGAGAAAAGAGAGGCGGAACACTCCCCCCATCTACATCCAGTTACCATTTCAGGCCGAAACACATGGCCTACTGACATCATCCTTGGGCAGAGCATAACCAAACTGCAACAATAAAATTCATACGCACAGTATACGTGCAACAAATACATGGCATGCACAATTTCACCATTAAGAGTAATATATTTATACTTTCCTCTTTTTTTTTCTTTAATAAAAACAAATCCCAAACAGTGAGTTGAGATCCAGAGCATATTTATTCCCCGATTTTCCCGAACAAAGAAATCACGTTATCCAACTTTCCTGAACGTAGCCTAAAATCTGAATAAATCCCATTTTAAATTTACTTCAAGGCATTCACTAATAGCATAAAATGGAAAAAGCTAAGGAATTTAATTTGGGGTCCCAAAAAATAAAGAAACAAAAGATTGACGTCTAGGGAATTCCTCACGAACTGCAACCCGACAACGGAACAAAATCGAAACGTCCAGCTCAGTGGCTTCCGGAAGTACCAGTGGGCTGCCCACCCCGAAATATTTTAAAACGCAACCTTCTTACAGGAATTAGCAGAACTTCAAAACGTATTCGTGGATCTATCCTTCCTACCAGCAAGAAGTAAGAGGGAGCCCAAAATACCAAGCAAAACCCTACATTGAATTAAGTAAACTTTAGCAAAATTATTGTTTAAATCAAACCCTTTCCATAATGCCAAAACCCAATTTTGGTTTTATGATATTACCCCAAAAATAGCGATAAGCCATAACACTGATCCAAATATTAAAAATTTTGAATACAGCTAAAAAAACAACACAAATTCTTCTTCAAAATTTTAATAGAATATCCAGGGCAGATGCTAAGTCACTTTTATTTCACTCCCTTTGTTAAGAACCTAACAACTTCATGCAATGAGTGGTCGCTAAAATTCTCTAACTTGGCTAGTAACTTACCAAGCGGATGGAGTAATTTGGCAAAATCATTATACCTTTCAGCACCCCTATTGTGAACACTGTACACAGGAGACTGTTGAGTTTCTTTAATCATTGGCAAAAAATGTTTTAGGCGAAATTCCAAAACCTCTCATTACATTCCCAGCTACTTTATATCTAATTTTGTCTTTTTCCAAAGAAATCTCCTGGACAAGTATCCAAAGCAATTTACTATTTTCCGACGACACATCTAATTGTAATAGATCCTGTATTCTATTTGACATGTGGTCCAATTTTGCCTGAAAACGTTGTGCCTGCTTTTGAGATAGGCCACCTTCCTCACCTAGTTCCCGACATTGCTCGAAAATTTCTTCCGTCCTAGCAATAAGGGCCGGTACCTCTAACTGTGGCTTAATATGTTGTAAGTTCTTAATATCAACAGGAATAGTCAAATTATCCTTCAATATCTTGGTTAAATTTGGAACGGAATCGTCTGGATCCACTGTGATACCTCGGACTGATAATTCATAAAGAAGATCGGCTTTCAACAGAAACTCAAGTGGTACGTATGTTCGGTTACTCATGATGAATCGAGTTACAAAATTCTAAGTTAATAGAAAAATGAAAGTTGGGTTTCAGAAAAATAATGTCAATTAAGTTTCAAAATTTAAGTTAAGGCTTGAAAAATAACTGTTAGGTTTCGAAAAACCAATATCAATTAAATTAAGTTTCAGAAATAATACTAAGAGTAGAAATTGACTGTTAGGTTTCGGAAATCCAATATCAATGAAATCAAGTTTTCAAAATTTAAATTTAAAAATGAAAATGGCTATTAGGTTTCAGAAATAACACAATGAAATTAAATTCCAAAAATTTTAAATTAGGAATCTCAAATAACTGTTAAGTTTCTGAATTATAATATCAATGAAATTAATTTTCAGAATTTAAAGTAAAAATACCAAATAACTGTTAGGTTTCGGAAATCTAATATCACTGAAATTAAGTTTCAGAATTTATATTAAGCATAAAAAATGACTGTTAGGTTTGAGAAATCTAATATCAATGAAATCACGTTTCAAAATTTAAATAAAAATTTGAAAATGACTATTAGGGTTCAGAAATATGTCAATCAATTAAGTTTCAAAACTTCAGTAGAGAATGCCAAATCGTGGTTAAAGTAGAAGTATAATATCAGTGAGGTGAAATCTCAATAAGAATAGCCACACGATCCAGAACTCAAATTTACTCAAGGTATATTTAAGTTACTTCAAAATAATACAGCTATCATGAAAAATGAAAAATGGCTTAGTGAAAAATTCAAAAAGAAATCAAAAATTCTTAAAGTCCTCAGGGAGCAAAATTTTTATTTTTCAACTTTAAGTTAGGGTAGAACTAAGCAACGAAAAATCACTCGCATAACAAAGTTTGAAAAAGGGTAGCGTTAGCAAAATTTTGAAAGGTCAATGCTTTAGTAAATTTTGAAAAGTCAATGCCTTAGCAATTTTTTTTAAGTCAATGCCGTAGTAGTTTTGAAAAATCAATGCTGTAGCGATTTTGAAAAATCAATGCTTTAGCAAATTTTGAAGTCAATGCTGTAGCAATTTGAACCATCAATGCTATCACAAGTTTGAAAAACTGAACTACTCAACATGCCAGTAGCAAAATTGTACGTTAATATACTCCCAATATCATAATGCTTAATACAAAATAGGAAAAGCTGAACTACTATAAATGCCGGTACAAAATGCAGATCCAGCCTAACCTTAGGCACTGGATCAAAAATCTAAATGGTTGCAATACTGTTAAAAATTAACCAAAAAATCCAAATTTGAAAAAGGCAATTCTCGAAAAATGTACTGAATGGAAAACAGAGCGCAAATTTAGAAAAATGGGGTCAAAAACCTAACTACGCTCTGCGATAGCACTTATTTTTGCCCCCCTCGGGCACAGTTACATATGTTGGAAGCTTAGGACATATGATTCGGTGAAGTAGACCTGGTTTCGACCATTCTAGCTAAATTAGTGACGCTACTGTGTAACATTCAAATGCTGGGCACCCATTATGACAAATGAACACTGGACAGATTAATATGATTTACTGGAAAGTTTTTTTTTTGAGTAAATATATATATATGGAAAGATATTTTCTGTAACAATTTTATTAACAGCTTTAACAAATTTAGAATTACAACATTGTAAGATAATATATTCTTTGTAGCTTTACCAATTTTAGAATTACAACATTGTAAGCTAAAATATTCTTTATAAGGACGACCTTTTATTTCTTGAAAATAACCTTGGGAATGACTAAGCATAAAAGCTATATATATATTTTCTGTTTTCAACAGCAACCTTGAGCACGGGTGAAACAGCACAATAATTCTAAATACACCCCTTTTGAAGACCAACCCGTCTCTAGAAAAAATCCCCTAAAATCCCGACTACTTGCAAATCACTAAGTACTACACTTTCGAGAACACCCTGTACATAATGGCTAGTATTCCCCAGTAATTCTTAGATTATCTATAACATCAAAGCATAGGGCAATCTCAATCTCTTAATGGCGTCTGTGCTGAAAATACTACACGTAAAAACCCACTCTAATTCATGCTAAAGTCGGATGTCTGCCAAAGATACTGAATTACTGTTCGGAAATAGAATAGAATAGAAGTTACACAACGGACGGACGTGATATAATTGACTTCAAGAAAAACAGAATGAACAAAGCAAAATTACATGAAATTTAGATGGTGTAGGCGTAATTTCAAAGATCCAAACTTAACCGGCAAATAATTTATTAAATAAAATATTTATGAAATGTTCAGAACGAAAATTTAGATAGCCGAAAAAGGATGAGCACTAAATAGATTTAAATTACTATTAGCATTGAAAAGAATATGGATAGGTCTCACCCAGCTTTGCCGTTGTCTTCAGACATCGTGTTGCACGGCAGCAACGCCCACCGAAACACTCAAACTCAAGTTACATGTTCTTGTCGCGTGCACTAGATCCCAACTGCCGGTCGCTTGTACCAGCCTCTACTCCCTAGCTTTCAACAGATGGCAGTGCAGTCTAGAAGCGCTTTTAAGAATTATCGAAAACCACGGTGTTTACAGTGGGTCAAAAATTGATTTTACATTCTAAAGCTAAAAGCAGTTGGCAAAAATTACTGAAAGATTTTAATATAATCAAATGAGCCGTTTTTCACGGCTCAAACTCCCCTGTCTGCCCAAAATAAAGTCGAAGACTTTATTTCCCCAAATTTCGTTTGAGCTTGAATCTAATCCCTTTTTTCATTTTAATTTTTAACTGGATATCCTATCTTAGCACTCTGAAAAAAAAAACAACAACAAAACAAACACACAAAGCACAATCTTTAATCTTGCGACTGCCGAAATGTTTCCATGCCTTGCCCGATGTCCCACAGCAACTTCAGAAATGCACTTTCGCTCTCATTTCTTAGAAGAGTTCCATCCATCTTGAACCACTCCACTTATTTCCCCCCGGGCGGGAGATAAACACCAACTGAAGAGAGAAGAAACCAAAAGCATGTCCAGGCGCACCACTTTAGCAGGAACCATCCAATCTGCACCCAACAGGCAGGATATCTGAGGGAGCCAACCAGGTCGAGCGGCATCCAGCTAGCAATCCCCATCACCAGGCAGAGCACGAAGAATCCCAGAGGCTTCGGCCAGAGATGAGAAGTACAGTTGAGGGTGAAACAACTTGTCTGAATCGGCGGTCACCATCGACCGTCCAAAGACTGGAACCATCAGAACTCAGGAGCTGCCAGACAGATCTTCAAAAACAGCAAAACTCCGAATCGACTATGTGCAGAGGTGTGGAAATCCAGGAGGGCATGCCGCCAAGGGACACAGAAAATAGGAGAAAACATCAGTGAATAGATGGAAAACAGCTTAGAAAAGACAGGAGTGAGGTAATGGTTTAAATTACCAGCTCATAGTAATTTTATGTGGTAATGGATCCTGCACAGTAAGTTACTTCCAGCAGTTTTCAACTATGGCAACTTGACTACTGCATGTCACAGGAAGGTAGCCTCTGCATCAATGCTTTACTGCACATCAATAGCTTAGGTGACTTTTTGCTAAATGCTTGCTCTTGAAGTAGGCTTCAGCTTTATCCAAAATGCATGACTGCTTGGGCAAATATGATACTGTTGATGTGTGATATCTTTTTGATGCCATCTTTAATTTTCTGTCACTGGAGCCACTATGCATAGATTCTTCCAGAAGACCAATTGCATGGATACTACTGACAGCACGATTTCTTTGTTTAGACCTTTTGCTGTCTACCATACCATAGCATGAGTTCCATAAAACCAAATTTCCACCCTCCAAGACTCGGCTCTTCCTCCTAGAGAATTTGCTCCTTCCACTCTCCCAGCAGGCCTCTCAGCTTGTTGGTGCAACAGCATGTTTCTGCAACCCACACTGCAGCTCAGCAATGCGCCAACTCATAGGTGCTTCTCTTTTGATTACAGGAACCATTAACTCCAGACGTCTCCGGAGCAGGAACCACCAATGGGCCGGCACAAGACAGGACTCGGTCAGTCAACAAGGAGAAAAGAGAGGCGGAACACTCCCCCCATCTACATCCAGTTACCATTTCAGGCCGAAACACATGGCCTACTGACATCATCCTTGGGCAGAGCATAACCAAACTGCAACAATAAAATTCATACGCACAGTATACGTGCAACAAATACATGGCATGCACAATTTCACCATTAAGAGTAATATATTTATACTTTCCTCTTTTTTTTTTCTTTAATAAAAACAAATCCCAAACAGTGAGTTGAGATCCAGAGCATATTTATTCCCCGATTTTCCCGAACAAAGAAATCACGTTCTCCAACTTTCCTGAACGTAGCCTAAAATCTGAATAAATCCCATTTTAAATTTACTTCAAGGCATTCACTAATAGCACAAAATGGAAAAAGCTAAGGAATTTAATTTGGGGTCCCAAAAAATAAAGAAACAAAAGATTGACGTCTAGGGAATTCTTCACGAACTGCAACCCGACAACGGAACAAAATCGAAACGTCCAGCTCAGTGGCTTCCGGAAGTACCAGTGAGCTGCCCACCCCGAAATATTTTAAAACGCAACCTTCTTACAGGAATTAGCAGAAGAACTTCAAAACGTATTCGTGTATCTATCCTTCCTACCAGCAAGAAGTAAGAGGGAGCCCAAAATACCAAGCAAAACCCTACATTGAATTAAGTAAACTTTAGCAAAATTATAGTTTAAATCAAACCCTTTCCATAATGCCAAAACCCAATTTTGGTTTTATGATATTACCCCAAAAATAGCGATAAGCCATAACACTGATCCAAATATTAAAAATTTTGAATACAGCTAAAAAAACAACACAAATTCTTCTTCAAAATTTTAATAGAATATCCAGGACAGATGCTAAGTCACTTTTATTTCACTCCCTTTGTTAAGAACCTAACAACTTCATGCAATGAGTGGTCGCTAAAATTCTCTAACTTGGCTAGTAACTTACCAAGCGGATGGAGTAATTTGGCAAAATCATTATACCTTTCAGCACCCCCATTGTGAACACTGTACACAGGAGACTGTTGAGTTTCTTTAATCATTGGCAAAAAATGTTTTAGGCGAAATTCCAAAACCTCTCATTACATTCCCAGCTACTTTATATCTAATTTTGTCTTTTTCCAAAGAAATCTCCTGGACAAGTATCCAAAGCAATTTACTATTTTCCGACGACACATCTAATTGTAATAGATCCTGTATTCTATTTGACATGTGGTCCAATTTTGCCTGAAAACGTTGTGCCTGCTTTTGAGATAGGCCACCTTCCTCACCTAGTTCCCGACATTGCTCGAAAATTTCTTCCGTCCTAGCAATAAGGGCCGGTACCTCTAACTGTGGCTTAATATGTTGTAAGTTCTTAATATCAACAGGAATAGTCAAATTATCCTTCAATATCTTGGTTAAATTTGGAACGGAATCGTCTGGATCCACTGTGATACCTCGGACTGATAATTCATAAAGAAGATAGGCTTTCAACAGAAACTCAAGTGGTACGTATGTTCGGTTACTCATGATGAATCGAGTTACAAAATTTTAAGTTAATAGAAAAATGAAAGTTGGGTTTCAGAAAAATATTGTCAATTAAGTTTCAAAATTTAAGTTAAGGCTTGAAAAATAACTGTTAGGTTTCGAAAAACCAATATCAATGAAATTAAGTTTCAGAAATAATACTAAGAGTAGAAATTGACTGTTAGGTTTCGGAAATCCAATATCAATGAAATCAAGTTTTCAAAATTTAAATTTAAAAATGAAAATGGCTATTAGGTTTCAGAAATAACACAATGAAATTAAATTCCAAAAATTTTAAATTAGGATCTCAAATAACTGTTAAGTTTCTGAATTATAATATCAATGAAATTAATTTTCAGAATTTAAAGTAAAAATACCAAATAACTGTTAGGTTTCGGAAATCTAATATCACTGAAATTAAGTTTCAGAATTTATATTAAGCATAGAAAATGACTGTTAGGTTTGAGAAATCTAATATCAATGAAATCACGTTTCAAAATTTAAATAAAAATTTGAAAATGACTATTAGGGTTCAGAAATATGTCAATCAATTAAGTTTCAAAACTTCAGTAGAGAATGCCAAATCGTGGTTAAAGTAGAAGTATAATATCAGTGAGGTGAAATCTCAATAAGAATAGCCACACGATCCAGAACTCCAAAATTTACTCAAGGTATATTTAAGTTACTTCAAAATAATACAGCTATCATGAAGCATGAAAAATGGCTTAGTGAAAAATTCAAAAAGAAATCCAAAATTCTTAAAGTCCTCAGGGAGCAAATTTTTTTTTTAACTTTAAGTTAGGGTAGAACTAAGCAATGAAAAATCACTCGCATAACAAAGTTTGAAAAAGGGTAGCTTTAGCGAAATTTTGAAAGGTCAATGCTTTAGTAAATTTTGAAAAGTCAATGCCTTAGCAATTTTTTTTTAAGTCAATGCCGTAGTAGTTTTGAAAAATCAATGCTGTAGCGATTTTGAAAAATCAATGCTTTAGCAAATTTTGAAAAGTCAATGCTGTAGCAATTTGAACAATCAATGCTATCACAAGTTTGAAAAACTGAACTACTCAACATGCCAGTAGCAAAATTGTACGTTAATATACTCCCAATATCATAATGCTTAATACAAAATAGGAAAAGCTGAACTACTATAAATGCCGGTACAAAATGCAGATCCAGCCTAACCTTAGGCACTGGATCAAAAATCTAAATGGTTGCAATACTGTTAAAAATTCCCCAAAAAATCCAAATTTGAAAAAGGCAATTCTCGAAAAATGTACTGAATGGAAAACAGAGCGCAAATTTAGAAAAATGGGGTCAAAAACCTAACTACGCTCTGCGATAGCACTTATTTTTGCCCCCCTCGGGCACAGTTACATATGTTGGAAGCTTAGGACATATGATTCGGTGAAGTAGACCTGGTTTCGACCATTCTAGCTAAATTAGTGACGCTAATGTGTAACATTCAAATGATGGGCACCCATTATGACAAATGAACACTGGACAGATTAATATGATTTACTGGAAAGAGTTTTATTTTTTAGTAAATATATCTATATGGAAAGATATTTTCTGTAACAATTTTATCAACAGCTTTACCAAATTTAGAATTACAACATTGTAAGATAATATATTCTTTGTAGCTTTACCAATTTTAGAATTACAACATTGTAAGCTAAAATATTCTTTATAAGGACGACCTTTTATTTCTTGAAAATAACCTTGGGAATGACTAAGCATAAAAGCTATATATATTTTCTGTTTTCAACAGCAACCTAGAGCACGGGTGAAACAGCACAATAATTCTAAATACACCCCTCTTGAAGACCAACCCGTCTCTAGAAAAAATCCCCTAAAATCCCGACTACTTGCAAATCACTAAGTACTACACTTTCGAGAACACCCTGTACATAATGGCTAGTATTCCCCAGTAATTCTTAGATTATCTATAACATCAAAGCATAGGGCAATCTCAATCTCTTAATGGCGTCTGTGCTGAAAATACTACACGTAAAACCCCACTCTAATTCATGCTAAAGTCGGATGTCTGCCAAAGATACTGAATTACTGTTCGGAAAGGCAAAGAACGTGAATAGAAGTTACACAACGGACGGACGTGATATAATTGACTTCAAGAAAAACAGAATGAACAAAGCAAAATTACATGAAATTTAGATGGTGTAGGCGTAATTTCAAAGATCCAAACTTAACCGGCAAATAATTTATTAAATAAAATATTTATGAAATGTTCAGAACGAAAATTTAGATAGCCGAAAATGGATGAGCACTAAATAGATTTAAATTACTATTAGCATTGAAAAGAATATGGATAGGTCTCACCCAGCTTTGCCGTTGTCTTCAGACATCGTGTTGCACGGCAGCAACGCCCACCGAAACACTCAAACTCAAGTTACATGTTCTTGTCGCGTGCACTAGATCCCAACTGCCGGTCGCTTGTACCAGCCTCTACTCCCTAGCTTTCAACAGATGGCAGTGCAGTCTAGAAGCGCTTTTAAGAATTATCGAAAACCACGGTGTTTAGAGTGGGTCAAAAATTGATTTTACATTCTAAAGCTAAAAGCAGTTGGCAAAAATTACTGAAAGATTTTAATATAATCAAATGAGCCGTTTTTCACGGCTCAAACTCCCCTGTCTGCCCAAAATAAAGTCGAAGACTTTATTTCCCCAAATTTCGTTTGAGCTTGAATCTAATCCCTTTTTTCATTTTAATTTTTAACTGGATATCCTATCTTAGCACTCTGAAAAAAAAACAACAACAAAACAAACACACAAAGCACAATCTTTAATCTTGAGACTGGCGAAATGTTTCCATGCCTTGCCCGATGCCCCACAGCAACTTTAGAAATGCACTTTCCCTCTCATTTCTTAGAAGAGTTCCATCCATCTTGAACCACTCCACTTATTTCCCCCCGGGCGGGAGATAATCACCAACTGAAGAGAGAAGAAACCAAAAGCATGTCCAGGCGCACAGGAACTAAGGTCACACTTGACCACCACTTTAGCAGGAACCATCCAATCTGCACCCAACAGGCAGGATATCTGAGGGAGCCAACCAGGTCGAGCGGCATCCAGCTAGCAATCCCCATCACCAGGCAGAGCACGAAGAATCCCAGAGGCTTCGGCCAGAGATGAGAAGTACAGTTGAGGGTGAAACAACTTGTCTGAATCGGCGGTCACCATCGACCGTCCAAAGACTGGAACCATCAGAACTCAGGAGCTGCCAGACAGATCTTCAAAAACAGCAAAACTCCGAATCGACTATGTGCAGAGGTGTGGAAATCCAGGAGGGCATGCCGCCAAGGGACACAGAAAATAGGAGAAAACATCAGTGAATAGATGGAAAACAGCTTAGAAAAGACAGGAGTGAGGTAATGGTTTAAATTACCAGCTCATAGTAATTTTATGTGGTAATGGATCCTGCACAGTAAGTTACTTCCAGCAGTTTTCAACTATGGCAACTTGACTACTGCATGTCACAGGAAGATAGCCTCTGCATCAATGCTTTACTGCACATCAATAGCTTAGGTGACTTTTTGCTAAATGCTTGCTCTTGAAGTAGGCTTCAGCTTTATCCAAAATGCATGACTGCTTGGGCAAATATGATACTGTTGATGTGTGATATCTTTTTGATGCCATCTTTAATTTTCTGTCACTGGAGCCACTATGCATAGATTCTTCCAGAAGACCAATTGCATGGATACTACTGACAGCACGATTTCTTTGTTTAGACCTTTTGCTGTCTACCATACCATAGCATGAGTTCCATAAAACCAAATTTCCACCCTCCAAGACTCGGCTCTTCCTCCTAGAGAATTTGCTCCTTCCACTCTCCCAGCAGGCCTCTCAGCTTGTTGGTGCAACAGCATGTTTCTGCAACCCACACTGGAGCTCAGCAATGCGCCAACTCATAGGTGCTTCTCTTTTGATTACAGGAACCATTAACTCCAGACGTCTCCGGAGCAGGAACCACCAATGGGCCGGCACAAGACAGGACTCGGTCAGTCAACAAGGAGAAAAGAGAGGCGGAACACTCCCCCCATCTACATCCAGTTACCATTTCAGGCCGAAACACATGGCCTACTGACATCATCTTTGGGCAGAGCATAACCAAACTGCAACAATAAAATTCATACGCACAGTATACGTGCAACAAATACATGGCATGCACAATTTCACCATTAAGAGTAATATATTTATACTTTCCTCTTTTTTTTTTCTTTAATAAAAACAAATCCCAAACAGTGAGTTGAGATCCAGAGCATATTTATTCCCCGATTTTCCCGAACAAAGAAATCACGTTATCCAACTTTCCTGAACGTAGCCTAAAATCTGAATAAATCCCATTTTAAATTTACTTCAAGGCATTCACTAATAGCACAAAATGGAAAAAGCTAAGGAATTTAATTTGGGGTCCCAAAAAATAAAGAAACAAAAGATTGACGTCTAGGGAATTCCTCACGAACTGCAACCCGACAACGGAACAAAATCGAAACGTCCAGCTCAGTGGCTTCCGGAAGTACCAGTGAGCTGCCCACCCCGAAATATTTTAAAACGCAACCTTCTTACAGGAATTAGCAGAAGAACTTCAAAACGTATTCGTGGATCTATCCTTCCTACCAGCAAGAAGTAAGAGGGAGCCCAAAATACCAAGCAAAACCCTACATTGAATTAAGTAAACTTTAGCAAAATTATTGTTTAAATCAAACCCTTTCCATAATGCCAAAACCCAATTTTGGTTTTATGATATTACCCCAAAAATAGCGATAAGCCATAACACTGATCCAAATATTAAAAATTTTGAATACAGCTAAAAAAACAACACAAATTCTTCTTCAAAATTTTAATAGAATATCCAGGGCAGATGCTAAGTCACTTTTATTTCACTCCCTTTGTTAAGAACCTAACAACTTCATGCAATGAGTGGTCGCTAAAATTCTCTAACTTGGCTAGTAACTTACCAAGCGGATGGAGTAATTTGGCAAAATCATTATACCTTTCAGCACCCCCATTGTGAACACTGTACACAGGAGACTGTTGAGTTTCTTTAATCATTGGCAAAAAATGTTTTAGGCGAAATTCCAAAACCTCTCATTACATTCCCAGCTACTTTATATCTAATTTTGTCTTTTTCCAAAGAAATCTCCTGGACAAGTATCCAAAGCAATTTACTATTTTCCGACGACACATCTAATTGTAATAGATCCTGTATTCTATTTGACATGTGGTCCAATTTTGCCTGAAAACGTTGTGCCTGCTTTTGAGATAGGCCACCTTCCTCACCTAGTTCCCGACATTGCTCGAAAATTTCTTCCGTCCTAGCAATAAGGGCCGGTACCTCTAACTGTGGCTTAATATGTTGTAAGTTCTTAATATCAACAGGAATAGTCAAATTATCCTTCAATATCTTGGTTAAATTTGGAACGGAATCGTCTGGATCCACTGTGATACCTCGGACTGATAATTCATAAAGAAGATAGGCTTTCAACAGAAACTCAAGTGGTACGTATGTTCGGTTACTCATGATGAATCGAGTTACAAAATTTTAAGTTAATAGAAAAATGAAAGTTGGGTTTCAGAAAAATATTGTCAATTAAGTTTCAAAATTTAAGTTAAGGCTTGAAAAATAACTGTTAGGTTTCGAAAAACCAATATCAATGAAATTAAGTTTCAGAAATAATACTAAGAGTAGAAATTGACTGTTAGGTTTCGGAAATCCAATATCAATGAAATCAAGTTTTCAAAATTTAAATTTAAAAATGAAAATGGCTATTAGGTTTCAGAAATAACACAATGAAATTAAATTCCAAAAATTTTAAATTAGGATCTCAAATAACTGTTAAGTTCCTGAATTATAATATCAATGAAATTAATTTTCAGAATTTAAAGTAAAAATACCAAATAACTGTTAGGTTTCGGAAATCTAATATCACTGAAATTAAGTTTCAGAATTTATATTAAGCATAGAAAATGACTGTTAGGTTTGAGAATTCTAATATCAATGAAATCACGTTTCAAAATTTAAATAAAAATTTGAAAATGACTATTAGGGTTCAGAAATATGTCAATCAATTAAGTTTCAAAACTTCAGTAGAGAATGCCAAATCGTGGTTAAAGTAGAAGTATAATATCAGTGAGGTGAAATCTCAATAAGAATAGCCACACGATCCAGAACTCAAATTTACTCAAGGTATATTTAAGTTACTTCAAAATAATACAGCTATCATCAAAAATGAAAAATGGCTTAGTGAAAAATTCAAAAAGAAATAAAAAATTCTTAAAGTCCTCAGGGAGCAAAATTTTTATTTTTCAACTTTAAGTTAGGGTAGAACTAAGCAATGAAAAATCACTCGCATAACAAAGTTTGAAAAAGGGTAGCTTTAGCAAAATTTTGAAAGGTCAATGCTTTAGTAAATTTTGAAAAGTCAATGCCTTAGCAATTTTTTTTAAGTCAATGCCGTAGTAGTTTTGAAAAATCAATGCTGTAGCGATTTTGAAAAATCAATGCTTTAGCAAATTTTGAAGTCAATGCTGTAGCAATTTGAACCATCAATGCTATCACAAGTTTGAAAAACTGAACTACTCAACATGCCAGTAGCAAAATTGTACGTTAATATACTCCCAATATCATAATGCTTAATACAAAATAGGAAAAGCTGAACTACTATAAATGCCGGTACAAAATGCAGATCCAGCCTAACCTTAGGCACTGGATCAAAAATCTAAATGGTTGCAATACTGTTAAAAATTCCCCAAAAAATCCAAATTTGAAAAAGGCAATTCTCGAAAAATGTACTGAATGGAAAACAGATCGCAAATTTAGAAAAATGGGGTCAAAAACCTAACTACGCTCTGCGATAGCACTTATTTTTGCCCCCCTCGGGCACAGTTACATATGTTGGAAGCTTAGGACATATGATTCGGTGAAGTAGACCTGGTTTCGACCATTCTAGCTAAATTAGTGACGCTACTGTGTAACATTCAAATGATGGGCACCCATTATGACAAATGAACACTGGACAGATTAATATGATTTACTGGAAAGAGTTTTTTTTTGAGTAAATATATATATATGGAAAGATATTTTCTGTAACAATTTTATTAACAGCTTTAACAAATTTAGAATTACAACATTGTAAGATAATATATTCTTTGTAGCTTTACCAATTTTAGAATTACAACATTGTAAGCTAAAATATTCTTTATAAGGACGACCTTTTATTTCTTGAAAATAACCTTGGGAATGACTAAGCATAAAAGCTATATATATATTTTCTGTTTTCAACAGCAACCTTGAGCACGGGTGAAACAGCACAATAATTCTAAATACACCCCTTTTGAAGACCAACCCGTCTCTAGAAAAAATCCCCTAAAATCCCGACTACTTGCAAATCACTAAGTACTACACTTTCGAGAACACCCTGTACATAATGGCTAGTATTCCCCAGTAATTCTTAGATTATCTATAACATCAAAGCATAGGGCAATCTCAATCTCTTAATGGCGTCTGTGCTGAAAATACTACACGTAAAAACCCACTCTAATTCATGCTAAAGTCGGATGTCTGCCAAAGATACTGAATTACTGTTCGGAAATAGAATAGAATAGAAGTTACACAACGGACGGACGTGATATAATTGACTTCAAGAAAAACAGAATGAACAAAGCAAAATTACATGAAATTTAGATGGTGTAGGCGTAATTTCAAAGATCCAAACTTAACCGGCAAATAATTTATTAAATAAAATATTTATGAAATGTTCAGAACGAAAATTTAGATAGCCGAAAAAGGATGAGCACTAAATAGATTTAAATTACTATTAGCATTGAAAAGAATATGGATAGGTCTCACCCAGCTTTGCCGTTGTCTTCAGACATCGTGTTGCACGGCAGCAACGCCCACCGAAACACTCAAACTCAAGTTACATGTTCTTGTCGCGTGCACTAGATCCCAACTGCCGGTCGCTTGTACCAGCCTCTACTCCCTAGCTTTCAACAGATGGCAGTGCAGTCTAGAAGCGCTTTTAAGAATTATCGAAAACCACGGTGTTTAGAGTGGGTCAAAAATTGATTTTACATTCTAAAGCTAAAAGCAGTTGGCAAAAATTACTGAAAGATTTTAATATAATCAAATGAGCCGTTTTTCACGGCTCAAACTCCCCTGTCTGCCCAAAATAAAGTCGAAGACTTTATTTCCCCAAATTTCGTTTGAGCTTGAATCTAATCCCTTTTTTCATTTTAATTTTTAACTGGATATCCTATCTTAGCACTCTGAAAAAAAAAACAACAACAAAACAAACACACAAAGCACAATCTTTAATCTTGCGACTGCCGAAATGTTTCCATGCCTTGCCCGATGCCCCACAGCAACTTCAGAAATGCACTTTCGCTCTCATTTCTTAGAAGAGTTCCATCCATCTTGAACCACTCCACTTATTTCCCCCCGGGCGGGAGATAAACACCAACTGAAGAGAGAAGAAACCAAAAGCATGTCCAGGCGCACAGGAACTAAGGTCACACTTGACCACCACTTTAGCAGGAACCATCCAATCTGCACCCAACAGGCAGGATATCTGAGGGAGCCAACCAGGTCGAGCGGCATCCAGCTAGCAATCCCCATCACCAGGCAGAGCACGAAGAATCCCAGAGGCTTCGGCCAGAGATGAGAAGTACAGTTGAGGGTGAAACAACTTGTCTGAATCGGCGGTCACCATCGACCGTCCAAAGACTGGAACCATCAGAACTCAGGAGCTGCCAGACAGATCTTCAAAAACAGCAAAACTCCGAATCGACTATGTGCAGAGGTGTGGAAATCCAGGAGGGCATGCCGCCAAGGGACACAGAAAATAGGAGAAAACATCAGTGAATAGATGGAAAACAGCTTAGAAAAGACAGGAGTGAGGTAATGGTTTAAATTACCAGCTCATAGTAATTTTATGTGGTAATGCATCCTGCACAGTAAGTTACTTCCAGCAGTTTTCAACTATGGCAACTTGACTACTGCATGTCACAGGAAGATAGCCTCTGCATCAATGCTTTACTGCACATCAATAGCTTAGGTGACTTTTTGCTAAATGCTTGCTCTTGAAGTAGGCTTCAGCTTTATCCAAAATGCATGACTGCTTGGGCAAATATGATACTGTTGATGTGTGATATCTTTTTGATGCCATCTTTAATTTTCTGTCACTGGAGCCACTATGCATAGATTCTTCCAGAAGACCAATTGCATGGATACTACTGACAGCACGATTTCTTTGTTTAGACCTTTTGCTGTCTACCATACCATAGCATGAGTTCCATAAAACCAAATTTCCACCCTCCAAGACTCGGCTCTTCCTCCTAGAGAATTTGCTCCTTCCACTCTCCCAGCAGGCCTCTCAGCTTGTTGGTGCAACAGCATGTTTCTGCAACCCACACTGCAGCTCAGCAATGCGCCAACTCATAGGTGCTTCTCTTTTGATTACAGGAACCATTAACTCCAGACGTCTCCGGAGCAGGAACCACCAATGGGCCGGCACAAGACAGGACTCGGTCAGTCAACAAGGAGAAAAGAGAGGCGGAACACTCCCCCCATCTACATCCAGTTACCATTTCAGGCCGAAACACATGGCCTACTGACATCATCCTTGGGCAGAGCATAACCAAACTGCAACAATAAAATTCATACGCACAGTATACGTGCAACAAATACATGGCATGCACAATTTCACCATTAAGAGTAATATATTTATACTTTCCTCTTTTTTTTTTCTTTAATAAAAACAAATCCCAAACAGTGAGTTGAGATCCAGAGCATATTTATTCCCCGATTTTCCCGAACAAAGAAATCACGTTCTCCAACTTTCCTGAACGTAGCCTAAAATCTGAATAAATCCCATTTTAAATTTACTTCAAGGCATTCACTAATAGCACAAAATGGAAAAAGCTAAGGAATTTAATTTGGGGTCCCAAAAAATAAAGAAACAAAAGATTGACGTCTAGGGAATTCTTCACGAACTGCAACCCGACAACGGAACAAAATCGAAACGTCCAGCTCAGTGGCTTCCGGAAGTACCAGTGAGCTGCCCACCCCGAAATATTTTAAAACGCAACCTTCTTACAGGAATTAGCAGAAGAACTTCAAAACGTATTCGTGTATCTATCCTTCCTACCAGCAAGAAGTAAGAGGGAGCCCAAAATACCAAGCAAAACCCTACATTGAATTAAGTAAACTTTAGCAAAATTATAGTTTAAATCAAACCCTTTCCATAATGCCAAAACCCAATTTTGGTTTTATGATATTACCCCAAAAATAGCGATAAGCCATAACACTGATCCAAATATTAAAAATTTTGAATACAGCTAAAAAAACAACACAAATTCTTCTTCAAAATTTTAATAGAATATCCAGGGCAGATGCTAAGTCACTTTTATTTCACTCCCTTTGTTAAGAACCTAACAACTTCATGCAATGAGTGGTCGCTAAAATTCTCTAACTTGGCTAGTAACTTACCAAGCGGATGGAGTAATTTGGCAAAATCATTATACCTTTCAGCACCCCCATTGTGAACACTGTACACAGGAGACTGTTGAGTTTCTTTAATCATTGGCAAAAAATGTTTTAGGCGAAATTCCAAAACCTCTCATTACATTCCCAGCTACTTTATATCTAATTTTGTCTTTTTCCAAAGAAATCTCCTGGACAAGTATCCAAAGCAATTTACTATTTTCCGACGACACATCTAATTGTAATAGATCCTGTATTCTATTTGACATGTGGTCCAATTTTGCCTGAAAACGTTGTGCCTGCTTTTGAGATAGGCCACCTTCCTCACCTAGTTCCCGACATTGCTCGAAAATTTCTTCCGTCCTAGCAATAAGGGCCGGTACCTCTAACTGTGGCTTAATATGTTGTAAGTTCTTAATATCAACAGGAATAGTCAAATTATCCTTCAATATCTTGGTTAAATTTGGAACGGAATCGTCTGGATCCACTGTGATACCTCGGACTGATAATTCATAAAGAAGATCGGCTTTCAACAGAAACTCAAGTGGTACGTATGTTCGGTTACTCATGATGAATCGAGTTACAAAATTTTAAGTCAATAGAAAAATGAAAGTTGGGTTTCAGAAAAATAATGTCAATTAAGTTTCAAAATTTAAGTTAAGGCTTGAAAAATAACTGTTAGGTTTCGAAAAACCAATATCAATGAAATTAAGTTTCAGAAATAATACTAAGAGTAGAAATTGACTGTTAGGTTTCGGAAATCCAATATCAATGAAATCAAGTTTTCAAAATTTAAATTTAAAAATGAAAATGGCTATTAGGTTTCAGAAATAACACAATGAAATTAAATTCCAAAAATTTTAAATTAGGAATCTCAAATAACTGTTAAGTTTCTGAATTATAATATCAATGAAATTAATTTTCAGAATTTAAAGTAAAAATACCAAATAACTGTTAGGTTTCGTAAATCTAATATCACTGAAATTAAGTTTCAGAATTTATATTAAGCATAGAAAATTACTGTTAGGTTTGAGAAATCTAATATCAATGAAATCACGTTTCAAAATTTAAATAAAAATTTGAAAATGACTATTAGGTTTCAGAAATATGTCAATCAATTAAGTTTCAAAACTTCAGTAGAGAATGCCAAATCGTGGTTAAAGTAGAAGTATAATATCAGTGAGGTGAAATCTCAATAAGAATAGCCACACGATCCAGAACTCCAAAATTTACTCAAGGTATATTTAAGTTACTTCAAAATAATACAGCTATCATGAAGCATGAAAAATGGCTTAGTGAAAAATTCAAAAAGAAATCCAAAATTCTTAAAGTCCTCAGGGAGCAAATTTTTTTTTTTTAACTTTAAGTTAGGGTAGAACTAAGCAATGAAAAATCACTCGCATAACAAAGTTTGAAAAAGGGTAGCTTTAGCAAAATTTTGAAAGGTCAATGCTTTAGTAAATTTTGAAAAGTCAATGCCTTAGCAATTTTTTTTAAGTCAATGCCGTAGTAGTTTTGAAAAATCAATGCTGTAGCGATTTTGAAAAATCAATGCTTTAGCAAATTTTGAAAAGTCAATGCTGTAGCAATTTGAACAATCAATGCTATCACAAGTTTGAAAAACTGAACTACTCAACATGCCAGTAGCAAAATTGTACGTTAATATACTCCCAATATCATAATGCTTAATACAAAATAGGAAAAGCTGAACTACTATAAATGCCGGTACAAAATGCAGATCCAGCCTAACCTTAGGCACTGGATCAAAAATCTAAATGGTTGCAAAATCTGTTAAAAATTCCCCAAAAAATCCAAATTTGAAAAAGGCAATTCTCGAAAAATGTACTGAATGGAAAACAGAGCGCAAATTTAGAAAAATGGGGTCAAAAACCTAACTACGCTCTGCGATAGCACTTATTTTTACCCCCCTCGGGCACAGTTACATATGTTGGAAGCTTAGGACATATGATTCGGTGAAGTAGACCTGGTTTCGACCATTCTAGCTAAATTAGTGACGCTACTGTGTAACATTCAAATGATGGGCACCCATTATGACAAATGAACACTGGACAGATTAATGATTTACTGGAAAGAGTTTTTTTTTGAGTAAATATATATATATGGAAAGATATTTTCTGTAACAATTTTATCAACAGCTTTAACAAATTTAGAATGACAACATTGTAAGATAATATATTCTTTGTAGCTTTACCAATTTTAGAATTACAACATTGTAAGCTAAAATATTCTTTATAAGGACGACCTTTTATTTCTTGAAAATAACCTTGGGAATGACTAAGCATAAAAGCTATATATATATTTTCTGTTTTCAACAGCAACCTTGAGCACGGGTGAAACAGCACAATAATTCTAAATACACCCCTTTTGAAGACCAACCCGTCTCTAGAAAAAATCCCCTAAAATCCCGACTACTTGCAAATCACTAAGTACTACACTTTCGAGAACACCCTGTACATAATGGCTAGTATTCCCCATGACTAGAAAACCCCAGTAATTCTTAGATTATCTATAACATCAAAGCATAGGGCAATCTCAATCTCTTAATGGCGTCTGTGCTGAAAATACTACACGTAAAAACCCACTCTAATTCATGCTAAAGTCGGATGTCTGCCAAAGATACTGAATTACTGTTCGGAAATAGAATAGAATAGAAGTTACACAACGGACGGACGTGATTTAATTGACTTCAAGAAAAACAGAATGAACAAAGCAAAATTACATGAAATTTAGATGGTGTAGGCGTAATTTCAAAGATCCAAACTTAACCGGCAAATAATTTATTAAATAAAATATTTATGAAATGTTCAGAACGAAAATTTAGATAGCCGAAAAAGGATGAGCACTAAATAGATTTAAATTACTATTAGCATTGAAAAGAATATGGATAGGTCTCACCCAGCTTTGCCGTTGTCTTCAGACATCGTGTTGCACGGCAGCAACGCCCACCGAAACACTCAAACTCAAGTTACATGTTCTTGTCGCGTGCACTAGATCCCAACTGCCGGTCGCTTGTACCAGCCTCTACTCCCTAGCTTTCAACAGATGGCAGTGCAGTCTAGAAGCGCTTTTAAGAATTATCGAAAACCACGGTGTTTAGAGTGGGTCAAAAATTGATTTTACATTCTAAAGCTAAAAGCAGTTGGCAAAAATTACTGAAAGATTTTAATATAATCAAATGAGCCGTTTTTCACGGCTCAAACTCCCCTGTCTGCCCAAAATAAAGTCGAAGACTTTATTTCCCCAAATTTCGTTTGAGCTTGAATCTAATCCCTTTTTTCATTTTAATTTTTAACTGGATATCCTATCTTAGCACTCTGAAAAAAAAAACAACAACAAAACAAACACACAAAGCACAATCTTTAATCTTGCGACTGCCGAAATGTTTCCATGCCTTGCCCGATGCCCCACAGCAACTTCAGAAATGCACTTTCGCTCTCATTTCTTAGAAGAGTTCCATCCATCTTGAACCACTCCACTTATTTCCCCCCGGGTGGGAGATAAACACCAACTGAAGAGAGAAGAAACCAAAAGCATGTCCAGGCGCACAGGAACTGAGGTCACACTTGACCACCACTTTAGCAGGAACCATCCAATCTGCACCCAACAGGCAGGATATCTGATGGAGCCAACCAGGTCGAGCGGCATCCAGCTAGCAATCCCCATCACCAGGCAGAGCACGAAGAATCCCAGAGGCTTCGGCCAGAGATGAGAAGTACAGTTGAGGGTGAAACAACTTGTCTGAATCGGCGGTCACCATCGACCGTCCAAAGACTGGAACCATCAGAACTCAGGAGCTGCCAGACAGATCTTCAAAAACAGCAAAACTCCGAATCGACTATGTGCAGAGGTGTGGAAATCCAGGAGGGCATGCCGCCAAGGGACACAGAAAATAGGAGAAAACATCAGTGAATAGATGGAAAACAGCTTAGAAAAGACAGGAGTGAGGTAATGGTTTAAATTACCAGCTCATAGTAATTTTATGTGGTAATGGATCCTGCACAGTAAGTTACTTCCAGCAGTTTTCAACTATGGCAACTTGACTACTGCATGTCACAGGAAGATAGCCTCTGCATCAATGCTTTACTGCACATCAATAGCTTAGGTGACTTTTTGCTAAATGCTTGCTCTTGAAGTAGGCTTCAGCTTTATCCAAAATGCATGACTGCTTGGGCAAATATGATACTGTTGATGTGTGATATCTTTTTGATGCCATCTTTAATTTTCTGTCACTGGAGCCACTATGCATAGATTCTTCCAGAAGACCAATTGCATGGATACTACTGACAGCACGATTTCTTTGTTTAGACCTTTTGCTGTCTACCATATCATAGCATGAGTTCCATAAAACCAAATTTCCACCCTCCAAGACTCGGCTCTTCCTCCTAGAGAATTTGCTCCTTCCACTCTCCCAGCAGGCCTCTCAGCTTGTTGGTGCAACAGCATGTTTCTGCAACCCACACTGCAGCTCAGCAATGCGCCAACTCATAGGTGCTTCTCTTTTGATTACAGGAACCATTAACTCCAGACGTCTCCGGAGCAGGAACCACCAATGGGCCGGCACAAGACAGGACTCGGTCAGTCAACAAGGAGAAAAGAGAGGCGGAACACTCCCCCCATCTACATCCAGTTACCATTTCAGGCCGAAACACATGGCCTACTGACATCATCCTTGGGCAGAGCATAACCAAACTGCAACAATAAAATTCATACGCACAGTATACGTGCAACAAATACATGGCATGCACAATTTAACCATTAAGAGTAATATATTTATACTTTACTCCTTTTTTTTTCTTTAATAAAAACAAATCCCAAACAGTGAGTTGAGATCCAGAGCATATTTATTCCCCGATTTTCCCGAACAAAGAAATCACGTTCTCCAACTTTCCTGAACGTAGCTTAAAATCTGAATAAATCCCATGTTAAATTTACTTCAAGGCATTCACTAATAGCACAAAATGGAAAAAGCTAAGGAATTTAATTTGGGGTCCCAAAAAATAAAGTAACAAAAGATTGACGTCTAGGGAATTCTTCACGAACTGCAACCCGACAACGGAACAAAATCGAAACGTCCAGCTCAGTGGCTTCCGGAAGTACCAGTGAGCTGCCCACCCCGAAATATCTTAAAACGCAACCTTCTTACAGGAATTAGCAGAAGAACTTCAAAACGTATTCGTGGATCTATCCTTCCTCCCAGCAAGAAGTAAGAGGGAGCCCAAAATACCAAGCAAAACCCTACAATGAATTAAGTAAACTTTAGCAAAATTATAGTTTAAATCAAACCCTTTCCATAATGCCAAAACCCAATTTTGGTTTTATGATATTACCCCAAAAATAGCGATAAGCCATAACACTGATCCAAATATTAAAAATTTTGAATACAGCTAAAAAAACAACACAAATTCTTCTTCAAAATTTTAATAGAATATCCAGGACAGATGCTAAGTCACTTTTATTTCACTCCCTTTGTTAAGAACCTAACAACTTCATGCAATGAGTGGTCGCTAAAATTCTCTAACTTGGCTAGTAACTTACCAAGCGGATGGAGTAATTTGGCAAAATCATTATACCTTTCAGCACCCCCATTGTGAACAGTGTACACAGGAGACTGTTGAGTTTCTTTAATCATTGGCAAAAAATGTTTTAGGCGAAATTCTAAAACCTCTCATTACATTCCCAGCTACTTTATATCTAATTTTGTCTTTTTCCAAAGAAATCTCCTGGACAAGTATCCAAAGCAATTTACTATTTTCCGACGACACATCTAATTGTAATCGATCCTGTATTCTATTTGACATGTGGTCCAATTTTGCCTGAAAACGTTGTGCCTGCTTTTGAGATAGGCCACCTTCCTCACCTAGTTCCCGACATTGCTCGAAAATTTCTTCCGTCCTAGCAATAAGGGCCGGTACCTCTAACTGTGGCTTAATATGTTGTAAGTTCTTAATATCAACAGGAATAGTCAAATTATCCTTCAATATCTTGGTTAAATTTGGAACGGAATTGTCTGGATCCACTGTGATACCTCGGACTGATAATTCATAAAGAAGATCGGCTTTCAACAGAAACTCAAGTGGTACGTATGTTCGGTTACTCATGATGAATCGAGTTACAAAATTTTAAGTTAATAGAAAAATGAAAGTTGGGTTTCAGAAAAATAATGTCAATTAAGTTTCAAAATTTAAGTTAAGGCTTGAAAAATAACTGTTAGGTTTCGAAAAACCAATATCAATGAAATTAAGTTTCAGAAATAATACTAAGATTAGAAATTGACTGTTAGGTTTCGGAAATCCAATATCAATGAAATCAAGTTTTCAAAATTTAAATTTAAAATTGAAAATGGCTATTAGGTTTCAGAAATAACACAATGAAATTAAATTCCAAAAATTTTAAATTAGGAATCTCAAATAACTGTTAAGTTTCTGAATTATAATATCAATGAAATTAATTTTCAGAATTTAAAGTAAAAATACCAAATAACTGTTAGGTTTCGGAAATCTAATATCACTGAAATTAAGTTTCAGAATTTATATTAAGCATAGAAAATGACTGTTAGGTTTGAGAAATCTAATATCAATGAAATCACGTTTCAAAATTTAAATAAAAATTTGAAAATGACTATTAGGGTTCAGAAATATGTCAATCAATTCAGTTTCAAAACTTCAGTAGAGAATGCCAAATCGTGGTTAAAGTAGAAGTATAATATCAGTGAGGTGAAATCTCAATAAGAATAGCCACACGATCCAGAACTCCAAAATTTACTCAAGGTATATTTAAGTTACTTTAAAATAATACAGCTATCATGAAGCATGAAAAATGACTTAGTGAAAAATTCAAAAAGAAATCCAAAATTCTTAAAGTCCTCAGGGAGCAAAATTTTTTTTTTTAACTTTAAGTTAGGGTAGAACTAAGCAATGAAAAATCACTCGCATAACAAAGTTTGAAAACGGGTAGCTTTAGCAAAATTTTGAAAGGTCAATGCCTTAGCAATTTTTTTTTAAGTCAATGCCGTAGTAGTTTTGAAAACTCAATG
This sequence comes from Ectobius pallidus, assembly GCA_964059195.1. NCBI lineage: Eukaryota > Metazoa > Arthropoda > Insecta > Blattodea > Ectobiidae > Ectobius > Ectobius pallidus. Next base: position 1,712,321 of record CAXKWD010000016.1, read on the forward strand.
CTGTAGCAAATTTTGAAAAGTCAATGCTGTAGCAATTTGAACAACCTATCACAACTTTAAAAAACTGAACTACTCAACATGCCAGTAGCAAAATTGTACGTTAATATACTCCCAATATCATAATGCTTAATACAAAATCCGGTCAAGAAAACCACCAATAACGGCCGTGGGTGTCGGCATGCTGACCACATGCCCCCCAATCCTGCCATCTGCCTACGGGAGATGACGCAGCGGTCGGGTGGTAGGCCAAGTCCCTCCAGGGATGTAGCGCCACGGAGTTTAGTTTAGTTTTAATACAAAATAGGAAAAGCTGAACTACTATAAATGCCAGTACAAAATGCAGATCCAGCCTAACCTTAGGCACTGGATCAAAAATCTAAATGGTTGAAATACTGTTAAAAATTCCCCAAAAAAAAACAAATTTGAAAAAGGCAATTCTCGAAAAATGTACTGAATGGAAAACAGAGCGCAAATTTAGAAAAATGGGGTCAAAAACCTAACTACGCTCTGCGATAGCACTTATTTGTGCCCCCCTCGGGCACAGTTACATATGTTGGAAGCTTAGGACATATGATTCGGTGAAGTAGACCTGGTTTCGACCATTCTAGCTAAATTAGTGACGCTACTGTGTAACATTCAAATGCTGGGCACCCATTATGACAAATGAACACTGGACAGATTAATATGATTTACTGGAAACAGTTTTTTTTTGAGTAAATATATATATATGGAAAGATATTTTCTGTAACAATTTTATTAACAGCTTTAACAAATTTAGAATGACAACATTGTAAGATAATATATTCTTTGTAGCTTTACCAATTTTAGAATTACAACATTGTAAGCTAAAATATTCTTTATAAGGACGACCTTTTATTTCTTGAAAATAACCTTGGGAATGACTAAGCATAAAAGCTATATATATATTTTCTGTTTTCAACAGCAACCTTGAGCACGGGTGAAACAGCACAATAATTCTAAATACACCCCTCTTGAAGACCAACCCTTCTCTAGAAAAAATCCCCTAAAATCCCGACTACTTGCAAATCACTAAGTACTACACTTTCGAGAACACCCTGTACATAATGGCTAGTATTCCCCAGTAATTCTTAGATTATCTATAACATCAAAGCATAGGGCAATCTCAATCTCTTAATGGCGTCTGTGCTGAAAATACTACACGTAAAACCCCACTCTAATTCATGCTAAAGTCGGATGTCTGCCAAAGATACTGAATTACTGTTCGGAAAGGCAAAGAACGTGAATAGAAGTTACACAACGGACGGACGTGATATAATTGACTTCAAGAAAAACAGAATGAACAAAGCAAAATTACATGAAATTTAGATGGTGTAGGCGTAATTTCAAAGATCCAAACTTAACCGGCAAATAATTTATTAAATAAAATATTTATGAAATGTTCAGAACGAAAATTTAGATAGCCGAAAATGGATGAGCACTAAATAGATTTAAATTACTATTAGCATTGAAAAGAATATGGATAGGTCTCACCCAGCTTTGCCGTTGTCTTCAGACATCGTGTTGCACGGCAGCAACGTCCACCGAAACACTCAAACTCAAGTTACATGTTCTTGTCGCGTGCACTAGATCCCAACTGCCGGTCGCTTGTACCAGCCTCTACTCCCTAGCTTTCAACAGATGGCAGTGCAGTCTAGAAGCGCTTTTAAGAATTATCGAAAACCACGGTGTTTAGAGTGGGTCAAAAATTGATTTTACATTCTAAAGCTAAAAGCAGTTGGCAAAAATTACTGAAAGATTTTAATATAATCAAATGAGCCGTTTTTCACGGCTCAAACTCCCCTGTCTGCCCAAAATAAAGTCGAAGACTTTATTTCCCCAAATTTCGTTTGAGCTTGAATCTAATCCCTTTTTTCATTTTAATTTTTAACTGGATATCCTATCTTAGCACTCTGAAAAAAAAAAACAACAACAAAACAAACACACAAAGCACAATCTTTAATCTTGCGACTGCCGAAATGTTTCCATGCCTTGCCCGATGCCCCACAGCAACTTCAGAAATGCACTTTCGCTCTCATTTCTTAGAAGAGTTCCATCCATCTTGAACCACTCCACTTATTTCCCCCCGGGCGGGAGATAAACACCAACTGAAGAGAGAAGAAACCAAAAGCATGTCCAGGCGCACAGGAACTGAGGTCACACTTGACCACCACTTTAGCAGGAACCATCCAATCTGCACCCAACAGGCAGGATATCTGAGGGAGCCAACCAGGTCGAGCGGCATCCAGCTAGCAATCCCCATCACCAGGCAGAGCACGAAGAATCCCAGAGGCTTCGGCCAGAGATGAGAAGTACAGTTGAGGGTGAAACAACTTGTCTGAATCGGCGGTCACCATCGACCGTCCAAAGACTGGAACCATCAGAACTCAGGAGCTGCCAGACAGATCTTCAAAAACAGCAAAACTCCGAATCGACTATGTGCAGAGGTGTGGAAATCCAGGAGGGCATGCCGCCAAGGGACACAGAAAATAGGAGAAAACATCAGTGAATAGATGGAAAACAGCTTAGAAAAGACAGGAGTGAGGTAATGGTTTAAATTACCAGCTCATAGTAATTTTATGTGGTAATGGATCCTGCACAGTAAGTTACTTCCAGCAGTTTTCAACTATGGCAACTTGACTACTGCATGTCACAGGAAGATAGCCTCTGCATCAATGCTTTACTGCACATCAATAGCTTAGGTGACTTTTTGCTAAATGCTTGCTCTTGAAGTAGGCTTCAGCTTTATCCAAAATGCATGACTGCTTGGGCAAATATGATACTGTTGATGTGTGATATCTTTTTGATGCCATCTTTAATTTTCTGTCACTGGAGCCACTATGCATAGATTCTTCCAGAAGACCAATTGCATGGATACTACTGACAGCACGATTTCTTTGTTTAGACCTTTTGCTGTCTACCATATCATAGCATGAGTTCCATAAAACCAAATTTCCACCCTCCAAGACTCGGCTCTTCCTCCTAGAGAATTTGCTCCTTCCACTCTCCCAGCAGGCCTCTCAGCTTGTTGGTGCAACAGCATGTTTCTGCAACCCACACTGCAGCTCAGCAATGCGCCAACTCATAGGTGCTTCTCTTTTGATTACAGGAACCATTAACTCCAGACGTCTCCGGAGCAGGAACCACCAATGGGCCGGCACAAGACAGGACTCGGTCAGTCAACAAGGAGAAAAGAGAGGCGGAACACTCCCCCCATCTACATCCAGTTACCATTTCAGGCCGAAACACATGGCCTACTGACATCATCCTTGGGCAGAGCATAACCAAACTGCAACAATAAAATTCATACGCACAGTATACGTGCAACAAATACATGGCATGCACAATTTAACCATTAAGAGTAATATATTTATACTTTACTCCTTTTTTTTTCTTTAATAAAAACAAATCCCAAACAGTGAGTTGAGATCCAGAGCATATTTATTCCCCGATTTTCCCGAACAAAGAAATCACGTTCTCCAACTTTCCTGAACGTAGCTTAAAATCTGAATAAATCCCATGTTAAATTTACTTCAAGGCATTCACTAATAGCACAAAATGGAAAAAGCTAAGGAATTTAATTTGGGGTCCCAAAAAATAAAGTAACAAAAGATTGACGTCTAGGGAATTCTTCACGAACTGCAACCCGACAACGGAACAAAATCGAAACGTCCAGCTCAGTGGCTTCCGGAAGTACCAGTGAGCTGCCCACCCCGAAATATCTTAAAACGCAACCTTCTTACAGGAATTAGCAGAAGAACTTCAAAACGTATTCGTGGATCTATCCTTCCTCCCAGCAAGAAGTAAGAGGGAGCCCAAAATACCAAGCAAAACCCTACAATGAATTAAGTAAACTTTAGCAAAATTATAGTTTAAATCAAACCCTTTCCATAATGCCAAAACCCAATTTTGGTTTTATGATATTACCCCAAAAATAGCGATAAGCCATAACACTGATCCAAATATTAAAAATTTTGAATACAGCTAAAAAAACAACACAAATTCTTCTTCAAAATTTCTAATAGAATATCCAGGACAGATGCTAAGTCACTTTTATTTCACTCCCTTTGTTAAGAACCTAACAACTTCATGCAATGAGTGGTCGCTAAAATTCTCTAACTTGGCTAGTAACTTACCAAGCGGATGGAGTAATTTGGCAAAATCATTATACCTTTCAGCACCCCCATTGTGAACAGTGTACACAGGAGACTGTTGAGTTTCTTTAATCATTGGCAAAAAATGTTTTAGGCGAAATTCTAAAACCTCTCATTACATTCCCAGCTACTTTATATCTAATTTTGTCTTTTTCCAAAGAAATCTCCTGGACAAGTATCCAAAGCAATTTACTATTTTCCGACGACACATCTAATTGTAATCGATCCTGTATTCTATTTGACATGTGGTCCAATTTTGCCTGAAAACGTTGTGCCTGCTTTTGAGATAGGCCACCTTCCTCACCTAGTTCCCGACATTGCTCGAAAATTTCTTCCGTCCTAGCAATAAGGGCCGGTACCTCTAACTGTGGCTTAATATGTTGTAAGTTCTTAATATCAACAGGAATAGTCAAATTATCCTTCAATATCTTGGTTAAATTTGGAACGGAATCGTCTGGATCCACTGTGATACCTCGGACTGATAATTCATAAAGAAGATCGGCTTTCAACAGAAACTCAAGTGGTACGTATGTTCGGTTACTCATGATGAATCGAGTTACAAAATTTTAAGTTAATAGAAAAATGAAAGTTGGGTTTCAGAAAAATAATGTCAATTAAGTTTCAAAATTTAAGTTAAGGCTTGAAAAATAACTGATAGGTTTCGAAAAACCAATATCAATGAAATTAAGTTTCAGAAATAATACTAAGATTAGAAATTGACTGTTAGGTTTCGGAAATCCAATATCAATGAAATCAAGTTTTCAAAATTTAAATTTAAAAATGAAAATGGCTATTAGGTTTCAGAAATAACACAATGAAATTAAATTCCAAAAATTTTAAATTAGGAATCTCAAATAACTGTTAAGTTTCTGAATTATAATATCAATGAAATTAATTTTCAGAATTTAAAGTAAAAATACCAAATAACTGTTAGGTTTCGGAAATCTAATATCACTGAAATTAAGTTTCAGAATTTATATTAAGCATAGAAAATGACTGTTAGGTTTGAGAAATCTAATATCAATGAAATCACGTTTCAAAATTTAAATAAAAATTTGAAAATGACTATTAGGGTTCAGAAATATGTCAATCAATTCAGTTTCAAAACTTCAGTAGAGAATGCCAAATCGTGGTTAAAGTAGAAGTATAATATCAGTGAGGTGAAATCTCAATAAGAATAGCCACACGATCCAGAACTCCAAAATTTACTCAAGGTATATTTAAGTTACTTTAAAATAATACAGCTATCATGAAGCATGAAAAATGACTTAGTGAAAAATTCAAAAAGAAATCCAAAATTCTTAAAGTCCTCAGGGAGCAAAATTTTTTTTTTTAACTTTAAGTTAGGGTAGAACTAAGCAATGAAAAATCACTCGCATAACAAAGTTTGAAAACGGGTAGCTTTAGCAAAATTTTGAAAGGTCAATGCCTTAGCAATTTTTTTTTAAGTCAATGCCGTAGTAGTTTTGAAAACTCAATGCTGTAGCAAATTTTGAAAAGTCAATGCTGTAGCAATTTGAACAACCTATCACAACTTTAAAAAACTGAACTACTCAACATGCCAGTAGCAAAATTGTACGTTAATATACTCCCAATATCATAATGCTTAATACAAAATCCGGTCAAGAAAACCACCAATAACGGCCGTGGGTGTCGGCATGCTGACCACATGCCCCCCAATCCTGCCATCTGCCTACGGGAGATGACGCAGCGGTCGGGTGGTAGGCCAAGTCCCTCCAGGGATGTAGCGCCACGGAGTTTAGTTTAGTTTTAATACAAAATAGGAAAAGCTGAACTACTATAAATGCCAGTACAAAATGCAGATCCAGCCTAACCTTAGGCACTGGATCAAAAATCTAAATGGTTGAAATACTGTTAAAAATTCCCCAAAAAAAAACAAATTTGAAAAAGGCAATTCTCGAAAAATGTACTGAATGGAAAACAGAGCGCAAATTTAGAAAAATGGGGTCAAAAACCTAACTACGCTCTGCGATAGCACTTATTTGTGCCCCCCTCGGGCACAGTTACATATGTTGGAAGCTTAGGACATATGATTCGGTGAAGTAGACCTGGTTTCGACCATTCTAGCTAAATTAGTGACGCTACTGTGTAACATTCAAATGCTGGGCACCCATTATGACAAATGAACACTGGACAGATTAATATGATTTACTGGAAACAGTTTTTTTTTGAGTAAATATATATATATGGAAAGATATTTTCTGTAACAATTTTATTAACAGCTTTAACAAATTTAGAATTACAACATTGTAAGATAATATATTCTTTGTAGCTTTACCAATTTTAGAATTACAACATTGTAAGCTAAAATATTCTTTATAAGGACGACCTTTTATTTCTTGAAAATAACCTTGGGAATGACTAAGCATAAAAGCTATATATATATTTTCTGTTTTCAACAGCAACCTAGAGCACGGGTGAAACAGCACAATAATTCTAAATACACCCCTTTTGAAGATCAAATCGTCTCTAGAAAAAATCCCCTAAAATCCAGACTACTCGCAAATCACTAAGTACTACACTTTCGAGAACACCCTGTACATAATGGCTAGTATTCCCCATGACTAGAAAACCCCAGTAATTCTTAGATTATCTATAACATCAAAGCATAGGGCAATCTCAATCTCTTAATGGCGTCTGTGCTGAAAATACTACACGTAAAAATCCACTCTAATTCATGCTAAAGTCGGATGTCTGCCAAAGATACTGAATTACTGTTCGGAAAGGCAAAGAACGTGAATAGAAGTTACCCAACGGACGGACGTGATATAATTGACTTCAAGAAAAGCAGAATGAACAAAGCAAAATTACATGAAATTTAGATGGTGTAGGCGTAATTTCAAAGATCCAAACTTAACCGGCAAATAATTTATTGAATAAAATATTTATGAAATGTTCAGAACGAAAATTTAGATAGCCGAAAAAGGGTGAGCACTAAATAGATTTAAATTACTATTAGCATTGAAAAGAATATGGATAGGTCTCACCCAGCTTTGCCGTTGTCTTCAGACATCGTGATGCACGGCAGCAACGCCCACCAAAACACTCAAACTCAAGTTACATGTTCCTGTCGCGAGCACTAGATCCCAACTGCCGGTCGCTTGTACCAGCCTCTACTCCCTAGCTTTCAACAGATGGCAGTGCAGTCTAGAAGCGCTTTTAAGAATTATCGAAAACTACGGTGTTTAGAGTGGGTCAAAAATTGATTTTACATTCTAAAGCTAAAAGCAGTTGGCAAAAATTACTGAAAGATTTTAATATAATCAAATGAGCCGTTTTTCACGGCTCACTAAATTAGAGCCTCTGGACAAAATTTTCCGGCCAATCACGTCCAAGTAATACCTTAGTTTCCTGGAGGGTTGTGAGGCGATGGGCTTACCACCTGCCCTCTGCCCTCTCTCGGAAAATAAGCGTAACAAAAATTCACACAGGTATCAGAAACCTCCAATTGGAGGCCCTTCGCCCCGACACTGGGGATATAGGACAGAGAGAGAGAGAGAGAGCAAGTCCATGCAAATCTTTTCACTTCGCTCCTTTTGATAAGTGCCCAGGAAAACTAGGTATTTAGCTAACTAATAAATTCATTCTTATACAGTCGTATACATTCACAAAATACAGTATACGGTTGCATTAAGAGCAACATATGAACTGTATTTTGTGAATCTATATGACTGTGTGAGTGAATTATTAGTTAGGTAAATACTTGGTTTTCTTGGACTATTATCAAAAGGGGCAAAGTGCTGAAGATTTGCTTGGATTTATAAGTCATTCTTAAATTGCAGTTGCTGGGGTAAATATTTTATCAACTACCTAATTGTGACAAAATAAACATGAAACCAAGGCAAAAAGCAGAACCCAATGGATGAATGTAGGGAAGTCGTTGGATTTTGGTTCACTTATGGATGGAATTCGGTTGGCATCAGTAGGCCAGTACAGAATTGTAGGCATTACAATGATGGCCCAACAGATCACCAACGAACTATCCGAACGGGCATTCCTAACCGTTGGCCAACGAAATGTGGCGATCATTTCCCAACATTGGCCCAACGATTTGTTCTATAGGGATATCGAAAATATTTTTGATTATAAATGAACTGTTAATTTTACTATATGTTCCATAAATTGTAATTACAAATAACAGTGTTTTCTAACAATTTATCTACCATTTGCCACACATTTTCATTTGTGTAGCTGTGACGTGGATTAAAAAAATACCGCGGTTCTCCTTCTCTGATCTCTGGTTGTGACGTCGCTAGTACTGTGTCGCCCTCACATGAGAAACCGAGGTTGTTCACTGTCAGCCTGGCCTCACCAGACTTGCCGATTTGCTACAAGAGTGTGGTTGTGGGAACCAGCCCTGGAGGATTTCCTTGGTTCTTTCACGTGAGTTGCGATATACATTACTATGGGACGATAGGAAATATAGTGTGTGCCTTATGCACGTAATTGTATAATATTAACATGAAACAGATTTACTATGTGCCTTATGCATGTACCTAGCCAGAAAATTTGATACTTTACAAAGAGAAAGGTAATTGCTTAAATGACATTATTATGAAACTACCAGATTTATTGTGTGCTTGAAGCACCTAGCCAGATTATCGTAGCAAGAATTAGGGAATCTTTGAATACGGAAACCCAATATATTAAGTAATAGGAAGTGGAAGTTTTTATTATACAGTTAGTATCTTGTGCTTTAAACGCATTATGCCAGTAATAGTACGAAGTCATATTTACCATGGATCAAGAAAAGCATTTTCTATCTAAATTCTTTTCTAGCTTGCTAAAAGGATATGCAAAGTTTATACCAGTATTTCGTAAGCGTTATGGTGCGTGATGTCACGTACTACTGTACATTGTAATATACTATGGCAACGCTTTCTTCCCAGATTTACATATATTCATGACCTTCTATAGGTTTTTCTTGAATACAGTTAGTGAGTTAAATCTTATATGCAGTATTTCTTATGTATCTTGCTTATGTGCAAGATTTGAGTAATAATTATTTCTGTACATTCATGTTCTCTGTCCATTGTTTATGGGCGTTTCCCACATAACTTTGATGGTAGCCATTTTGGATATTTTCACGGTTATAAATAGTTTGTTGTTTCTATTGAGATACTATTTTGGCTATAACTACTGATATTTAGTATCAAGAATTCAATACAGTGCGCTGTATTATTAGTTTCTTACTAAGTATGTATTTTTAGTTTCAAAATTTAGTCTTTCCCTGATCATATTTTGGCTAATTGCTGATGGTAAAACTTATATGATATTGGCAAACTTGTATTCATTTCAGGCAAATTTAAAGTTATATACATGATTATTTTCTGCATCCATTGCTAAAGTTATAAATTTCCATGACTAACTCAACTTAAGTTTTGGCTCTTTACCAGATAATCGTGTGCCATGTGAAATTTACAATTAGTTAGCCTTTCTTAGCTTTGAAATTTATTGTCTGAATATTGTATATTCTTCCTTTCATTCTTGCCTAGTTATTTGCCCTTAATAATAAAAAAGAAAGGGCACCCATCTTAGGTCATGTAGGTCTAATTTTTCTGGGTTAAAGGTTGTTGCCATTCTATAAGATTTTCAGATTAGAACATATCCGCCTGTATTTCATATCAATTATTCTATTTAAATTCTAGCCTTTGGCATCCCTTGATTTTTCACATAGTCAAATTAAGTCTGTTCCTTTATTATTTATATATACATATATAGAGATTTGTTTGCTTACTTCCGTAAATTAGTTTTCAATATTTATATATATTTCCAGAATTGCATATTACATTATTCCATTTGCTCTACCCCATTGTTCTATTATCAGATATTAATTGCTCTTGCTTTCTGTCACATTCTAAACTAATTTGAGTCTAACTAAAGTAATAGACTTTGCATTTATCATCCTTTATTGTGTGACGGACTTTTCTTACTTTATTTTAATTAAAGTTAATTTTATAAATATTTTCTCAGTAATATATCTTTACGTAATCTAGCTCTGAAGTCCAATGAACTATCAGGAGAATGACCCAGTTAACCAGTTACGTAAGTGCACCTGTATTATCATTCCAAGGTACGGCACGCGTATACTAGCATTCCAATGCTAATGCAAAGTCCCAACATCCTACATGGTGTTCTCAAACTTCTTCACTGTAATTTCACTTCTATCAAAATTCTCTTTTATTGGTGGAAATATTCATTTAGGGCGCCATCCACCAATTCATCATCTAATTCACAAATTAAATAATTACCATAATTAATTTCTCTCTTGACTTTATTATTGTATTTTTTCTTTTTTTTTAAAGTCCAGTCACTGTATATTTTATATATATAAGGTTATATATATGCCTCTCAGCTTAGCTTTTAGACAGTGGTGATAGGGAGGGGTTCTTCATTTTTAAAGGGGGTTAATATGTTTATTTCGCCACGTGAATAATAAAGCCACTTTATCTATTTTCTTTTACAAATAACAATAATACTTTATTCAACAATAGTCAGGTTGTTTTGTAATTGTTTTACAGAGCTAACTTTAAATTATACTAGTTTTAATTCTTTATATATTTATGCCAAAGATCCACTCACCAACAATATATTTGCTACAATTATAACTGTTTATATACTATTATTATCCAAAATCAACATTTACAATATGAAGCACTATGTTAAACTACCTGCTCTAATTAAGGTTAGCATTCTGAATTAATTTCTGTGTTGTACTAGTTTACTACCTTCCAACCAATTAAAGTAATTTCTGAATTTATGTTACAGGTTGATTTCCGAATTCCACAATCAAATATTTCTTTCATCAAACATTTGAGGCATCAATTATTAAATTTCACAACAAAGAAACCCTATAAGACCCTACACTGTGCATACTTCTCTTAATTAATGTTCATTTTCAATTATAATGGATTTTATTTTATTTTCTCACCCGACAGTCAATTATGATATGGTTCTATATTAGTTTGTTCTTGTCTGTCCAGTCAAAGAAGAATAAGTTGATTTTAAAGAGAGATAGTAAAGACAATATATCGAAGAATGAAATGGAAATTTAGATCTATATCCACAGATTGAACTATGGCGATAGACCTCCGATACAGTGGCGGTGTCTAGGTTCTGAGTTACAGTCAACCTTGACCTCTCCCCTGCAACCGGTGAAATATTAAAGGACAATAAAAAAACTTAATTTTGATAGATCGATGCCCAAGGTTCCTGACAAGTTTCCTAACTGCTCTTGGGGCTGATGACCGCGTTAGACATCGATGAGCTCTGGTAATCTTTCAGTAATTACTACTAACTTAGATCGATGCCCAAGATCCCTGACAAGTTTCCTAACTGCTCTTGGGCCTGATGACCGCCTTAGACATCGATGCGCTCTGGTAATCTTTCAGTAATTACTACTAACTTGCTAGGTTCGGACTAAACCTTCTACTAGACTTAACTTTTGTTTTATTTTCTTTGATACTTCCGGTGTTCACACCACCTTATAGTATCCCCCACCTTAATAATTCTTCGTTATTCTTAATATAATTAATTTGTAACAACTATAACAGAATTATCAGGTCTCTTTTTCTTTTCTTTCTTGTATTCGCCCTCGGCGATTTTACACTACTACTTAACCCTTTCTCTTAACTTCCTTTCAACCTTTGGTGTATTCGACCCACCTTACTTTTATTTATAATCACAATTTGTTCAAATTCCTATTCACTTTAATTTCACTACTTCCTTATACTTCCGTTAAATTTCCCCGTTACCTACTTTCAGTACTGTGTGCACATTTTATGTTTCTGAATTCCCTTGAATTCTAATTTGAAACTCTTCTACACCCTTTTTCAGTAACTTCTCTCTATTTCCCCAATTTTGTGTGAAATTCCTTTCTATTCTACCCTAACCCAAAACTTGGAATATACATTTTATTTTTAAAATTCCTAAGGTGAGTCACTATGAACCAAACTTCTTTTCTCTCATTCCTATCCTTCTCTAGTTTCACACTTGTTCTACTCTATTCCAAATCCTTCTCCTAGTAAATCTCTTTATTAATAAAGCTGCAACGTACAAAATCTTTGGTTATGTAATTAACTTTATAGGCGTTGCTAAATTCCAGAAAAACAGCAATAGGAAAATCCAATAACCTAACCAGATACTATAATTTAATGTCTCGGAAACCAGGTTAAAGATAATAATGAAAATTGAAATATAAAGGTATATGTATATAATCAAATAGCTTACTAGAACCTTAATTTCTTTTCCACAGGAAAAATATCAAACTCAGAAGGAGCGTGAGGAAATGCCCAACAGAGGGAGATCGAATTCTCCAGAACAAGGCAATATAGAGGGCAGGTTAATAATGCACCATAGAAAACAGGCAAGAATTCATAATGGAGTAACAATTTCAATAAATAGAATCCAAGAATTCTTATAAAAAGCAGAATAACTGCACAACAATTAATAATACTGAGAAACAGCAAGTTAAATATTGTATAGAATTCTAAAATAAATCTATATCAGTCACATTCAGTTTCATAATTATTCACAAGGAACCTAATTCCTCCTATACTCCAAAACCAATTCCATATAATTATATATATATATCTCAGGTACGTCAAGTTAAGTAATTAAACCACTAAGTAGTTCAAATAATGATAACCTTTGATAAACGTTTTTAAACGAAATGTTGTGGAACAAATTTATGAGTGTCAAAATGATCAGATGCAACAATTTTGAGTCTTACAGGTAAATCCTTGTTCCCGTTCTCGGTCTACTTCTCGGTCTCGTTCTCGGTCTCATGTCGTCTCGTTCTTCGTCTCGGTCTATTTCTCGATCTACTCGTTCTTGGTCTTTTTTCGGTCCACTTCTCATTCTCGGTCTATATCTCTGTCCACTTCTCGTTCTCGGTCTTTATCTCAGGTCTACTTCTCGTTTTCGGTCTACTTCTCGTTCTCGGTCTATTTCTCCGTCTACTTTTCGTTCTCGGTCTACTTCTCGGACCACTTCTCGCTATCATTCTTGTAGGATTGGTCTTGTGAATCTACATTGCTGAAAAGGCTAAGTTCTTTGGCACATTTTATCAATGTTTCTAGAAATAATTATAAATTTTTTAGATCCTGCCAACCTAACCTAACGTCAGCCTTCAAGGTTCATGAATTTTCCCGTATGGTGGCGTTTGTAGCGCGTTTCCTCGGGGGTTGAGAATAATTAGTGTCAGCAGTTGTTGAATGCAGTCGAGTGAAAATGTAGTGTTCTTGGAACTAAATACGCCACTCTCAGATTCGCCGGGGAATTTCTTGGGTAAGTGTAAAGTCATGGTTTTCTTGAATTATTAAACTCAATCTTCGGTAATAAATCCCCCATGTAAGACTTAATTATTTTTCATACAGTACGATGTTGTTGTAGTGATGACTTCATCGGAAACCATGTTTGATCAGAAGTTAGGCATAGTTGCATTGTTTGCCGTTGCGCCACCGTTGCGGGTTGCAACGGACGCCTTTACCATAAGGGGTCATAGTAAAAAATAATGTTGTTCTTGCAAAATAAAAACATAATTTTACTTCAAAGTCGAAATATAGAATAAAAATTTAGGTTTTGGAAATTCGAACCTCCCGCCTTCAGATATTTTGAATTTCTACCATTTCTAATAGTAGCATCTGGCAGGACTGTTACGTGATTTTTTATTATATATAAAGTAAACATTTTGACAAAGTCCGTTCTCAGAACGGAGAATGAAAGCAGGGTACATAAAAATAGGTAATGCATATTATACACAGCTAAAACTAAACTAAACTCCGTGAAAGGACTTGGCCTACCATCCTACGATGTATCATCTTCCATAGGTAGATGGTAGGATTGGGGGGCATGTGGTCAGCATAATATTACACATAAAGATTAATAAATTATGCATATAAGGCATATGAATAAAGAAATTCTGAAATTAACCTTTTGTTTGAAGATACGCCTAATATGCATTTTAAAAACAAGAAGAAAAAATGCCGACATAGCATGATGATGGAAGGTATAATACATATAAACAAAGAGGTAATATAATATGCGAGGATGACCTGTTACGTGACAAAACGTGGAAAATAAAATGATGACTTTGGTCTCTACTGCGAAATGTTACACAAAACAGAACTCTCTCGTAAGAATATATTACAGATCCACCACAATGTCTTTTGTTCATAATTTTTACTTGAGCGCTAAAGCCCATTTTGTTTTTCTTACACCTGTGATGCCAGAACATTAGGTCCTAATAAACGAAAAGAAAATATATTTATTATTTTGATAATTTAAGTTACCATACGAGAAAATGGCTATATTGAAGCAGACATAGCATATGATATCAGAGGCAGCAAGAAATGTCTTGAGTGTAAGAATGTGTTGTCAGCAGTACCTTGAGTACCTCGAGAACAGATTCTACAATGTATTCGGGAAAACCATCAAAGTTTTATTAATTTATAGGGTGTTTAAAGAAAGGTTTACTATAATAATGTCTTAAGTACCGATATAGACGCATAATAATTAAACCTCCCGCGATATATTGACAGTGGATTTTCCGGGTAATAGCGTCAATAGAAAAGTTATTTAAGGGCTTACATTGCCGCTAAAACCTCTCTTGGTTGATCAACTTTTCATGGCTTTGAAGTAGTTCAGGAAGTCAAGATGCCTGCACCGACTCGTATTTGAGGCCGGTGCAATTAGTTCCTTACTTCTTGCCAGAGTTCGCCACCTTCCTAACAGAAACCGTTGGCTGCACTGGTTTCTTGCCTTGGGCTGCTCTTGACTGAGTGTCTCAAAGCTGTGGCCAGGCTGCTGTACTGATAGCCGCGGGCAGACTGCTGTGTGGGTTTGTTCCCGCGTCATCGCGGCTCTAGCTGGTGCTGCTGTCTGGCGGCGGTTTCTGTCTGGGGAGGGAAGCGTTCTCCCGGCTTCCGGCATTCTGAAAATGGCGTTGTACTAGGTATGTTGCTTCGCCCCGAGGCGCAAACAATGGCAGGTTTAAAACCGGTCAGGCTTTGATTTTGGCTTTCATTTAATCGGGTAATGCTTGTTGGTGATGTGTACATTGCTTTGCCTTTGTTTTGTGTACTAAACAAGTGGTAATATGATTATCTATGTCTTGGGCGTCATCACGCTGGGGACAGAAGCTTAACCATGATGTCTGCCGGGTTTGTTTCGTCATATTTCTATTATTAATAACTATTGTCCCGTAAGTTTTTGGAACACAATTCAGTAAGTTTTCAATTTGTTACTAAAGAGTCATTCCCTTGCTCTGCGCGCAATGTAATATCCCCCCCCCTTTTGTTAAGTTCATATCTGAATCAGTTTGTTTCAGGGTTGTTTTCTCTTGTATTTTTTGTACACATCACTTGTTCTTAATTAGTTTACTTAGTTTCCGTCCGTATTTTTAGCACATACCAAGAACCCATTCTTGGAATCACGTTGCTTGGGTCTGGAGGCGGCCCATGTGGCGGTAATTTAGTGTTTCCTCCCATTTCGTTAATCTGTAATTATCTTTCAGGATCCCACCTTATTTCCCATGTTATTTATCAGTAACACTTAGTACTTAAGTGTATGTAAGATTAAAAATGATTTGTTTTCACTTGCTATATTGAATAAAAATGTAAATTGAGTTTTAACCATATGATAATCAGAATTTATATGCTATTTCGAGAAACATGCATTAATGAATTTTGACTGTATATTTTGTTATCAATTGAAATAGAATTTATCAAATGTTGTTATATTCAAAGTTTTATGTAAATTACTATCTTTAAATTTTAAATGACTGATTTTAAGAAAATCCAAGTTAGATACTTGTTTTCTTTCAATGTTTTAGATTTTATACATAAACTGCAGTTTTCACTTTAACAAAAATTGACTTTCAAAAGAAACTACTACTTCCATGTATTATTGTGAAGCAGAAATCAACAAAAGAAAAAACAAATCTAACTCTGCAAAATATACTAAAACAAAAAGGGATTCTGGTGTTGCTCTGTTTAGTTTAGTTGCCCCACTCTGGGTTCACATTTATCCTTTGGGCGGGCTCACTGATAAGGTTAGGTTAGCTTTCCTGCGGGTGGTAACCTTAGCACTCCTTTCCACATTCCCATAGGGGTGGGCGCAATAGTTGTATGCAGACCGTGGTTCAGTCCACAATTATCTGCAGCCCTTAGCTTTTGCATTTTGTTTTTTTGTCTCATTAGTCATTAGTGAATTTGAGCAACATGAGTCCTTTCTTGGTTTGGTTTTAGAATTATTTTATTTTAAACGACCGGTTTTCCTGTATTATTTGCATTTTATCCTGTAAAATATTCTAAAGTCTGTTGAATTTGCTTTTCATGTCCAAAATGCAACGAGTACCAGTGCCTTCGCAGTACTTACTAAGGGAAGACATTGAATATGAATAGAAAATCAGGAATGTACCGTTTGCTGCTAGTGAAAAGGTGGCTAGTTTGAGAGAAAAACTGGACAAGATGGCTCAGACAAAAGTGGTTCTGCAATGCCTAGGTGAGTCCGATGCAGGAACTCAATTGAAAATAATAACAGATAAAGTGAGTAATATTAAAAATTCAACTAAGTTAGGGAGACTAACTTCCCTACAAGAAGTTAAATATGCTCAAAAGCTGAAGCAGCTTTTTAATGTTGTTAGCGATAGGCTGCATGTAATAAAGAAACCCGAGGTTTATGCTCAGTTCTTAATGATTCTGGAGGAAATCACAGAAGTTTTGGAAGGATTTGAGGAAGTTAGGGACCTTCCACAGCTGTCTGTTTGTCCAGAAATCAGTGAAAATTTGTTAATACCTCCCAGTAAAGATGTCACTAGTAAAGTCCAAAAAAGAGATCCTTTGCTAACAGCTAGTGCTGTTGAGTCGAAGCGTTTTTCCCCGAAAATCAATTTGAATTTTTCACTCCTGAACGTGTCACCTTACCAGTCAGTCATGTGCAAACTCCTGACTCACCTAACTTTAGCCGCTTGCCTCATCCTTTGGCCCAATCCCTGGAGACGGTCTATCGGTTTAATGATAATTCTTTGGAACGTGTTTTAGAATTTTTGAGATTTATTTGTGAGCTGAAAAGACAAGCTGTTATTTTCAAATTTAACCAAGTGTCTCTACTGGCGATCATGGCGGCCAAGCTTAATGGTGGGCTTAGAGAAGTGGCAAATGACGCGGTATTTTCTGGTTCGGACTTAGAAGAGAATTTTCATGTAAGATTACTCGAGATTTATTTTCCCGTTAGAGCAAGAAGCTCTCTCTTGAATAAGTATTTCTATCGTGTGCAGGAGGAAGGTGAATCTTTTGCTAGATATGTTTGCTCCATTAAACAGTATGCTGTTATCTTCCGCCTTGAGTAAGCGAGTCAGATATTGTTGGTAATGTAATTGATGGCATGGCTCCGGCAACAAGGTCACAAGTTATTTTCCAAAGGAGGCCATCTTCTTTCAGAGAGTTGGAAAACTTATGTGCTCGAGTTAACAGTGTGAGCTATTCAGATTCACTTCGTGTAAGCTCACAGACTATAAATGTAAAATAATAATCCCAGATTTGACAGGAACCAGGGGAGGAATGTGGCTAATAGGAATTCAAATGACAGGCGTAGGTGTTATGAGTGCGGAAGTGAAGATCATTTGAGGAATGCGTGTCCCGAGCGCAGGAGACCTTCTGGTAGGGAAGGTGATGACCGGTCTGCTCAGAGGCGTTGATATCTTGCGCACCCCAGCCGGCAGGGCGTGCGTGGTATCGAGGGGAGCCACCGTCAGCATCTTCAACGACCTAGGTCGGGTTGTACTACGAGTGTGCTTGGATCTGTAAATAGGGATGAATGTGAGTTTAGGGAAACAGTTTCTTTTGTAAATAGTTCTTCATCGCCTAGTCAAGATAGTGTTGCTGCGGGCAGCAATGTTGTAAATAGAGAAGCCCATGTGTTCCGAAGTAAACCGAAAGTATCTTGTAAAAATGTTAATAGGCTTAAACATGTAAACTGTCTGCCGCACAGAACGCGGAAGCATTTGTCTACTGGAGTGAAAGGCTTGGTTGATTCGAGTTTGCCGCTTATAGAAGTGGAGACTTGCCACCATGTCTTTTCAGCTCTTTTGGATAGTGGCGCTGCCGTGAGTTTGCTCTCTTTGGATTCCTACAATAGGTTGCGCTGTCGGGAGAAAGTACCTGAGTTGACAAATGACGTGGAACCTTGGAGCACTGCTGACTCAAGGTCCCTCGCCATTGCGGGAAAAACCAAGTTGAAAATCCGAGTTCTCGATTGTACCTGGATGGTAAATTTTGTGCTCGCGGACAACTTGGTTATGCCCTTGATACTTGGTGCTGACTTCATGCAGCGTACCGGCCTGTTGTTGGATGTGCAGGAGCGGCAGGCATTTTTCAGGTTTAGCCCAGCTTCTAAAGTAAAGTTTGTGAACTCGTATTATTGTAGACAGGTAAAACCCAGTAGGCCAATTGAGTCAGAAAGTCATAATTTATCGGTTGATGTGGAGCGTTCAGTTAATGTTGTAGGCATTGATCTTACTCACTTGCCGCAAAAACAAAATGACCAGGTTACTTCACTGATTAATGATTTCCCGACGTTTTGACTACTGAATTGGGACTGACTAATTACTCGAGTATGAAATTGAACTAATCGCCGATCAGCTTGTTAGGCGTCCTCCTTATAGGTTAAACCCAGTTAAGTTAAAAATTTTGAAGGAACACATTCAAACAATGTTAGAACAAGGTGTCATTACAAAGTCCAAGTCTAACTACAGCAGCCCCATTTTTCTAGTCGAGAAGTCTGGCGGTAAGTTTCGTCCGGTGGTTGATTACAAATATTTGAATTCTAAGATTAAAATTGACTCAGTTCCAATTCCGGATATTCATTCATCGTTTAGATTTTTTCTAAAGCCAAACTTTTCACTTCTTTAGATTTGAACCAAGCCTATTATCAAATTCCGTTGACGGAGAAGTCAAGGAGACTGACTGCCTTCGCAACGGACTGGAATTTGTTCCAGTTCACCTGCGTGCCTTTCGGGTTAGCCACGGGTGCTCAAGTCCTGACCAGACTCCTGGATGACATTTTCTCAGACGTCAAGTTTGAATATGTCTTCCACTACCTAGATGAATTTGTCATCTATTCAGAATCTTTTGATGAACATCTAGGTCATGTACGGGTGGTGCTCGAGCGCTTGAGAGCGGCTGGACTCACAGTGAATCCGGAGAGTCACTATGGCTGCCCGGTCATTGTCGTTTCTTGGTCATATAGTCTCTGCGGAAAGAGTGAATATTGATCCGGAACGCACTCGTGCGATCCGAGAGTTTCAGCCACCCAAAGATGTCAAGGGTGTAGCTAGATTCCTCGGCATAATTAATTTTTTTAATAAATTTATTCCTAATTTTGCCCACATTGCTTCTCCATTAAATGCTTTGCGTCGAAAAGGTTCTAAATTCATTTGGTCTGAGGATTGTCAGAAGGCTTTTGATAATCTTAAACTTTCTATAGTTAATCCCCCTGTTCTCATGATGCCAAATTTCAATAATAGGTTCATTTTGCAAACCGATGCTTCTCATGTTGCTCTTGGGAAGTGAGAGTTCTCGAAGCATAGGCAATTGGCCTACGACCATCAGGAGAATCTTGCAGCAGAACACGAAAGCTCCTTTGGATCGATTATTCATCGATTACGTGGGAAAACTACCTCGATCAAAATCAGGGAATGCTCATATCTTAGATTGTAGATTCTTTTACTAAATTTGTCTGGTTGTTTCCCGTGAGAGTGGCTAATTCAAATGTTACCATAGAATGTTTAAAAAAGGTCTTTGCTGTTGTTGGATTTCCTCGGTCCATAGTGTCGGACAATGCCGCGTACTTTGTGTCGAGGCAATTCAACAAGTTTTGTTTTGAATTAGGAATTAGACATATTACGACCTCTCCGTACCATCCTTCTCCCAGTTTTGCCGAGCGTTTTAATCGCAATCTGAAGGGTGCGCTGATTGCTTATCACTCGGAGGATCATTCCTCCTGGGATAAGAATCTGTATTGGCTCCAGTTTGCTTTTAACTCTGCGAAGCATGAAGCCCATATGTTCCCACCAGTTTCAGTCATGTTAGGTTTTCGTCCTAATAATCCATTATGTAATTTGTGGTCTATCAATGACCTCCATCCAGACCCAAAATCTATCTATCTGTGTGAACTGTCCTTACCACTGCTTCGTTTTCTCTAAACAACTCAAAATATCTACACCATACTTCCTCCCAATTTCGTAATCATTCTCCTTCAATTTAGTTAACTTACTAACATATTTCCACGCTTTTCCATATCATTAACATTTATCCATTCTCTTAATTTGTTAACTTCCCCCTCCTCGTACTTCAGTTTAACTACCTTTAGGAGTTCTCTGTAATGTTTCTTTTCCGTTATGTAAGTTAATTTGTCTTCTGTGTTATTAGACTTCTTCCATCTTAAATATGCTAGCCTATACAACTTCCTTTTTCCCTACATTCCGCGTTGAACCATCCCTTGTCCTTTTTGTTAACCGTAACCGGTCTCATCATATCTTTTCCTGCCCTACTAATGCAGTGGATTAACAGTTCCACCGCTTTATTTGGATCGGTTTTTGCACTTTCTTCCATGCCCACTACTAATAATTCACTCGTTCTGTCACTCACAGTTTCACTAAATTGATGAGCTTTATTTTTATCCCATATCAATCTTTTTTCGCTTTTACCTTTTCTATATATCCTATTCAC
The DNA here is from genome assembly GCA_964059195.1 of Ectobius pallidus. NCBI lineage: Eukaryota > Metazoa > Arthropoda > Insecta > Blattodea > Ectobiidae > Ectobius > Ectobius pallidus. The sequence continues at coordinate 1,733,244 of CAXKWD010000016.1, forward strand.
TACTGGTGTTTCCTTCAATTGGATATAGCGCCAGACTGATAGCACTAGATGGTTACTTGACGACTTATCTTCTATCACAAAGTCATTCAGTTTCTCTGCTAGACTACTTGAAATCAAAATATAATCCATTACACTCGCACCATTTTCGTTTATGAAGGTGAAATTTCCTAACTTGTCTTGTCCGTATTGGCCATTCAATATATCTAAACCTAGTTCCTCGCACAAACTTATTAATTTTATACCCTCCTGATTATATGTCCTATCCTTACTATTCCTAGCGTTTTCATAATTATGTATAATATTTACACTTACAATATTCATTTCTCCAGTTCTGGAATTAAAATCACCCCCAAGCAAGTAAGGGTTGGGGTTAAACTTATCAATGAGCGCTTCAATTTCACTTCTTAATTCATTCCATATCCTTTCATTATAGTAATTGGAGCCTCTAGGATGTAAGTAGCAGCAACCCATTAAAACTTCAACTTTTCCTCTATTATTCAGTAATCCGATCCAAAGAACCTCATCTAAATTGGAATTTATTATTATTACCTTTTCCTTTAAATCATCCTTTATCAAAAACATAATTCCTGCTGGGGACCTACCATATCTTTTCTTCTTCATTTTTTCTTTCCTAAAACAAAAAACACCATTGACATTTATTTTTATTACCGGATTTAACCATGTTTCCATTAAACCTAAAATATGACAACTTAATAAAATCTCCTGCAATTCCCCATTAATTTTCTTCTGCAAAAACCCTCAATATTAATAAAACTGCATTTCAACCCCCTTGTAATTTCATCCTACGGATTAAACGAATTTCTGGACTCTTCCCCTGAAATAACCCATTTGCGTAAATTATAAGTCCTGGCTTGCTTGCTTACATCCTGTAGTTCCAATATACTCCCCTGTGGTGCCGAAACCGGCGTTAGTGCATTCCTGCTTTCTGCTGAAACTTGTGCTGTACCCTGAATTTGCTGAGATGGCAACGATCGTGCCTTAGCCCCTGGATCTGAACTCTGTCGCCTAACAGGTGACTTTTGTGCTGATCTCGATGTTAATTCCCTTGCTTCGTCTTCCACATTCCTTGAAGTCGATCCACCCGCAGCCTCACATTGTTCATTTAATTCTTGCTGACTTGCTTTCCTGCTTCCTTTCCACACTCTCGACCATTGACTCCCGTTACTCAAATTTTTGCGACAGAACTCCAAGTCAAATAATTCTCTTTCAATTTTCAATTTGTCCTTCACTAAAACAGCGTATTTCCAGTTCCTTCTTCCTTCTTTGAGAAATGGCACCAATTGATTTCTGATTTTCCTCGTCCTCAGATCGAAGTCCTGCTCAACTCTCACTCTTGACCCGCTCAGCTTTCTTCTATTATTTAACACTGCCTCTTTCGCTCTCATATTGGTGAATTTCACTAAAATCGGCCTATTAGTCCCTTTTCCCATCCTCTACGTATCTTCACTCTGGTATTCATTGAAATTTATCCAGAAGGTATTCACAAAAAAGTCCAAGACTGTACAGATAGTATCCGGTCACCTTTCATAACTTGTTTCCGCTAGCCCAAAAATGACTATATTTTTCTTCCTTTCATTGAATTCCAAGCTTGACATTCTTCTTTTCAGAGCTATGTTTTCCTCCTTCAATAGTCCAATTTCTTTTCTGTTTTCTTCTACATTCACGTTAACTGCTTGCACCATTTCCTTTAGCTCTTCCATTGTTTTCTTAAATTGGATGTGCATTTCTTTGAATCCCTCTCTCATTTCCCTCTTCGCCGTCTCTTCCACTGTTGGTCCGGGATTTAGTTCAACACCCCCAATCACTAAGAGCATCATAATTACTAATCCAATACACCACACGTTATCCATATTTCTCCCTTTTTTATCTTCACCGCCCTCTTCACTCTTCTCATGTTGAATCTTCCTATCCTTATTCTGTAAGCCAACAGGTCAATCCCCATCTTCGCTACTTCAGAAAACTTCTCGGCAACAGGTTGTAAACTCCGCCGCCAATTCTTGCGTATGCACGGTCGTTGACTCGCACACACGCGTAAACTCTACTTCCACCTCCACACAAAACCAACCGACCTCACCGACGTCTGAAGGATGAATGGCTTGATACAATTTTCAGGGATTTTAAAATTTCAACATCAAATTATTACTAATTTTTTCACATCATGTTCACAAGTGAAATAATCTTGTGTTGCAAATAAAGTGGTATTAATGAGACGTGGCAGTTCAAGCATGGATGCTCAGTAGATGCAGACGAGTCCAACAAACATTCGTACTGCATGGAGGGGTGTATGGGTTAGTTGTGTCGTTGCTTTCAGAGCGGTAAAATCGTATAATGCAGTGAAGAAACAAGAGACCTTGTTACAATCGCTTCTCCCCTCCCGCCAGAGCAGTTCAACATTCTTACCCCTCCCCATGATTCCTCCTACATGCGTCACCTCTCTCACGCGCATCTGACTGCCACCTCTGATTAATACCACTGTACATCAGATTATTTAGGTTTATCCTCTAGATTATAGTGTCAGCTGTGAATAAAAAAAGATTACACCAATCAGATTGGCCCTTTGCAAGAAATCATGTTTCTTAGGTCTTATCGCATGCTGAAAAATTAAAAATTTTAATTTTCTAATATGAACCTTCATATAGTAAAAATACAGAAATTTTAGCAGAAACATTTAACAAATTACTAAACTGTGAAGACCCCTCAGAACTTCTTGAAATAAACACTGAAACCCATGTTAAAACACCAGCAGAAAACATAAACCCACCCACAATCCATGAAGTCTACAAAGCCTTGAAAGAGCTTAAAAACTATAAAGCAGGAGGAGAAGACAAAACATTTGCAGAACTTTGGAAATATGCAGCACAGCCAGTAAAGATATCATTACATCAATGCATTGTGAAAATATGGAACACAGAAAAACTACCAGAACATTGGACTACAGCTATAATACATCCATTACACAAGAAAGGAGAAAAATCAAATCCAGACAACTATAGAGGAATTTCCCTTTTGGATGTCACATATAAAGTTTTATCAAGGATTCTGTATGGTCGCTGCAAAGATCAACTTGAATTGGAAATTGGAGAATACCAAGGAGGATTTAGGCCTTGGAGAAGCTGCCCAGAACAGATAATCACCTTAAAACTAGTAATGGAGTACTACAAAAGAAGACAAAAACAACAAGTTATAACCTTTGTAGACTTCAAAAAAGCCTACGATTGTATTCACAGGTCTTCAATGTTGAAGATACTAAGGAATTTTGGACTTCATCCCAAATTAATAAAATTGATACAATTGACTCTAACGAACACCAAATCTAAAGTAAAATTTAGAGGAGAAATATCGGAACCGTTTATGATAAAAACAGGGCTAAGACAAGGAGATGGTCTATCACCATTACTTTTCAACTGCGCTCTAGAGTATGTGATGAGGGAATGGTACAAAGAAAATCCTAAAAACATACGAATTGGAACCAAAAAGGATGGAATAAACTTAAATTGCTTGGGATTCGCAGACGACTTAGCGTTACTAGCTAATAACATTCATGAAGCCAGAAATCAAATAACTAACCTACAAAATATATCACAAAAAATAGGACTTCAGATATCATTTGAAAAAACCGAGATAATGGTAACGGACCCACTAGTAACCAACCACATAACAATAAATAACAAGAAAATAAAATTAGTAGAGCAATTTAAATACCTACGAGAAATTATAACACATAACTTGGACGAGAAACCTGCATGGCAAGCGAGGACTAATAAAATGATAAAAGCTCAAAAATTAACATGGTCTACATACAATAAAAAATGTCTATCGATCCAAACAAAATTAAAACATTACAAGACGGTGGTTCAACCAGAGGTGACATATGGAAGCGAAACTCTTTTTAAAATCACCCAGAAAAATAGAATAGACAAAATCCTGAAAGTAGAGAGAAGAATAGCTAGAACATGCATAAATAAAAAATACCAAAAAGATGGACAGTGGCGGATAATACCAAATGAAATGGTGTACAGAGAACTAGAACCTATCACAGATACTATACGGAAGAAAAGGATCTCTTTTTTTGGTCACATTATGAGGACACCAGAAACTCGACTGACAAGAAAAATTATAGAGAAACTCTGGAATATGAAGCAACAAGTAGGATGGATTACAGAAATTAGAGAGGATATGACAGAATTAGAAATAACTTTGGATGACTTGAAAAACAAAACAGGAAATTCAAGGAAACTTAAAAATATTAAAATAAGATTTAAGCCAAAAATAGACAGACGCAAGACAATAAAGAGGGTATTTACAGATGAAGAGCGACAGAGAAGATCGGAACGCATGAAAAACTACTGGGCAAATCGGAAAGGAAGACCGAGAAATGATTGACTGAAGTGGTCCAATGAGGCCGTAAAAGCAGAAGAAGAAGAAGAGAAGAACCTTCATATTTGTGACATAATAATTTTTGTGCATATTTCAAGGCCCCAAGTCTATACTTCTAATGTTCAAAATTTCATTTTGTTATTGCAAATTGTGTTGAAGATATTGAACTTTTACTGCAATGCCTGCTCGGGCATGGTCTCTTGGTGTATGAGCCACCTTAAGCTGAAACATGTAAACGAATTTTGTGTCAATAAATATACATTTACATATAACTTACATATACCCAATCTTTAAATTGGTCCTGTTGTAGTTCTGTGCATGCCAGGAGGTGCCATCTCTGACAGACACCATCGCATTCTACCGCTGTTTCCGTCTCTTCAATATTCCTTTCGCAGATGGGACATGTGTCTGTTTTGTTGGTGCATTCGACGTCTTGCGTCTGGGTCTGTTGTGTGTTTAAATCAGGCATGGTATCTTCCTGCCGTGACAATATGGCGTTATGATATGGCAGGCCTGGTTCCGTACTCACGTGATTTGAGTGTTCTTCTTCACTATCCTTGGATTAATGTAATTACCTGATATTACCTGTGCGTTTATATTTCTTGTTTAGTTCCACACTTTCTAGGAATTGTATCTTTACGTTCCAAGCTCTGGTCAATACAATTCTGTTGCGTGAGCTTACTCGCATAACTTACAAATCACGGCCAATATCACAAAATACACACGATCCCGATATGTGTATGCCCTGACTAGAGAGCCCCTCCTAATCGAGGACCTCCGACGGAAGATGCTCTTACCATCTACAAGGGCATATAACGACCTGCTTGCAGAAAACGTAGACATGAAAAGGCAGATAGAGGAGTTGTTCTACACAACAAATGCCATGGTACACAGGAACTGGACGGGCACAAACCAATGTATGAGACAAGTGGTGACAAGATTGGCAGTGTATGGATATCATCACAAACTGTGCTGTACGAACAGCTTCCACGAAGTATATGATAACTTTACTTGCAAATATTGTGGAAGACGATGTGAAAAAATACCATGTTCTAAGCTGTATCAGTTCCCCAAAAAGTGTAACCAAACTCAGCACTGAAGACTGTACACAGTGACATAATCTTGCACACTTGTGCGCAATCAACTTATTATTATATACCCAATCCTCCTATCATAAGGAGGAATTTCATACACACCTGTGTCACCTACTGTCCTTGAAACAGAATAAGTTTGTTATATACACGTCGTTTGGAAGAGCACTGTTCAATGAAGGATTTGGCATAATGTCTAATTCTTGTTTGTAAGTAAGCTTCAACAACAGCAGTTATAAGAAGAGAGCGATGGTTGCCCAAGCATTCAAACTCGATTCCATGATCCTTAAGACACCGGAACAGGTTCAAACCCACCAGGTCTTGAACAATAAGTATTTTAAGTGATAACAACTGAATACTAGTTGTACCATTGGAAACAATTACATTTTTCCTGACATGGGTCTCACAAACTTTGCATATCTCAAATACATCATTAGATGGGTACACCAAAAAACCCTTGTCCTTATAGCATATTAAAGATCCCCTGTTTCTTTCAGGCCGTAATAAGTACAGGGAATCGACACACTTTGCACATTTGAGTTTTTTCATTAATTTTCTTGCAACGAAGTCAGAAATGTAATAAATTACATTTTGTGCAACAAGCGACAGAGCATGTGATAAAAATAAAGTCATGCTCTCCATATTCTGGAAGACTACAAATGTCAGACTGCATTAGGCGCTCATTTACAAATGTTGTAGTGTTAATGACATATGCAGCCATCTGTTTTGAAGAGGACACTGACAATACTGATATGGCTGATAGCGGCAAACAATTTCCTGTCGTAGTTCCTACCTGGTGGTTTACAAGCAACTTCTTATATGCTGCTGTAAACTGCTGAGCAGTGGGGTTATTGTTCCAACCTCCTTTCTGGCGAATGCACCCAAAGAAAAGCTCAACATGATCCTGGCTTAATTTGTAAACATGTAGACACAACAGTGGAGCATTATCAGCCAGAACAAACTTCTTCACCAAGTGTATAATGCTCTCAATGCAAATCTGAAATCCTTGGAATCCAACTTTTCTATTGGACATAACAATTGGATCCCCAGTTTGGCTGCACCTAAGTTTGCTAATGTATTTGAATGAATGTCTTAGGAATTTCAAAGTAGTCTCCCATTCATCAGCACAGAGAGCGTTTTTTAGTCCCCATTGATTAATGCTTCTGGAGTTGAGAACATCAAAAATGTCATTAAATAATTTAATGAAGTTCCCAGTTGCCTCAGTACCACAAAAACTGCTCAATTTAAAGCTGCTCACTACAAAACTGAATGGAATCTGCAGAAGAATTACTCAATACTTGACTAGCCAAAGACACTTTCATTTTATTAGTTGAGAAATTAACATGACTTGAACTGACTTTATTTCCTAAATGCAGGTGTTCATTTTGCTGCAGCTCATGTAGCTCTTTAACATAATTCCATTCAACCAATGAGCCATCCCCATCAACGATGTTGCCCTTTTCTCCCAGGGTATTTCTTAGAAGTTTCAACATATGTGGAGGGTCCAATAAAAAGGCTACATCCTCATCTACAGTGGGATGTGGGAATGTTATTTTGAAATTTCCAGTACTAAACGAGGATCCCAACTGTTTAGCCATACCCAGGTTAGAAGCCAATCCATCAAAGGTAAGAGATATCACTTTGACATTAATTTCATGGAGAAGTGTAAGGCACTGTACCACTAAATTTACTTTCTGAAGAGCATCAATATTATCAATAAAGAAATATCCTATGGGAATTTTCCATTTCTGATTTATGCATGTAAGCATAAACACCAAGGCTTCGTTTATGTGAACCCCTGTGTTAATATAGCCATGGACATTTTTCCCATCAAAATGTACCCCTCGTCTTATGGCCATCTCATCCATAGAAAGTGTAAACAGAAGCTCATAATCACACTGTTGTACCTTAACTTGCAATGTTTTCATGGCCTCTGCTGTAAATCCAGGAACACAATCAACATGTTCATACCACTTTGAGAGTGTTCTTGGATGTGGGAGACATAAATGAAACTTCTCCCTCACAAAACAGTATGCTTTAGGTGAGTAGAAGTGGAGTGTTAGAGCAAAAGCTCGAAGTTCTTCAGAATATTTACTTGGCAAGGGTTCTTTTTGTGCATTTGCTAATTGTCGGTTAAGAAATTTCTTATTAGGCTCAGCAGCTTTAGAAAGGATCTCTAAAGCAGAATCTCCCATTAAAAGTTTACTCTTCAATTCGGAAATCACATGCCGTAACTTATATATAACATGCCTTATATATATAACTTATATATAACATGCCTTCTTATACTATGCATGATGGTCCGGTTTTCCACTGTACGTCACAGAATAAAAGGTTAAAACAATAGATAAAAGAACAATAATTACCAGTGGATGCAGTTTATTAATATCACGACGTTTCGATCCTCTCCGTCGGGTCTTCATCGGGTGACTGAGTCTTGTTCTTTTATCTATTGTTTTAACCTTTTATTCTACTACCTTCTTATTATTCCTGCGAACACTTTGCTGCAATAATCTGATTTTTTTTGTTCTTTTCTTCTTTCGCTTGTTCTGCCTTTTCCAATTTTCTCTTATATTCACTCTTTGTAGGTGAAGGAAGACTAGAAGAAGCATGTTGCTGAACAGCTGGTCCAGTTTGTTTCCTCAGTTTAGGAGCAGGCCTGGGTTTTTTAGTCTGCAAAAAAAATGTTATATGTTTAGGTAGGCTTAACATAATATAATTTAACCCATTTTTTAATGACATTCTTGTACAATAATGTGCTACGTACTTAATCAGTCCAACCCATTAAATAAACCTTTACACCCCGCTGCACCACGGCCTACAACCCAGAAAACTTTTCAGTTCAGTTGACTTACGGGCAATGGGGAAAAAATAGTTTTATGCTGCACACTAGGCTCCTCTCTATTGGGGCCCGCCTGAGAAGGTGGGGTTTAGGGTTTGGTCACAGAAGAAATTCAATGTGAGACATAATAAACCTCATGCTATTCGGTATATTACTCCTAAACTAACATAAACGTTCCTAACCTAACAAAACGACGGAGCTTGGCTGGTGTGCAGCATAAATCTATCTTTTGCCGGGCATTGTTTGAAACACAGGAATGGAGACAGGAGTGGATAAGGTTAATGAGGTGCTTACAGTGATTTTGCTGGGGGGGGCTGTGATAAACTAACCCCAAAATTTCACTAATACCGTATTTATCCGAATATAAGCCGCCCCTGCCTTTTTAGCAGTAAAGTAAAGGAAAAATAATTAAATTAACCCCAAAGTGAAAAATTAAATTGCCTCATTTTAATAATGTTAAAGTAACACATTTCTTAGCCAAAATAGGCCTGAAATAAGAAAAAGAAAGTATCAGCTGACTTAAGTTATGATATTCTAATTTTATTTAATATAATTAAATAAAACTTACGAAAAAGAAAACAAATCAGTACTTGACACTTCATATGACTATCAGTGTTGAATTTCGCGCGATTTTTCTATTTTTCTTAACTGCACTCAGTTACCATCAGTTCAAAATTGCCTTTATTCACATTCCCATATGTTACGGCATTTTTTTACTTCTGAGCATTTTATAATACATGCATATTCTGAAATACCACTATAAAATGACAAAAATACGCAAAACATAACTTTTTATGCATTTTTACGATGCTTCGATATATTTTCGATGTTAAATCGATTAATATATCGATAGTCGTGGAGATTCGAGATAATCGATAGGTGACGGTGCTTGGAGGTGGGAAACCAGCTACGATGGATCAACCGGCTATATTGTGCTTATTTTTACCATTATTGCCTAAAAACACTCGTACGCGATTTTAAGCCGCTGGCATATTTTGTTGGGCTTAATCTAGGAAAAAAAGTGCGGCTTATATTCAGATAAATTCGGTAACTTACCTTTTGTAGGTGCGAAGGAAAACTACTAAAATCAGTAGGAACTGCATTGTCCTTCAAAAGCACATTTGTCATGGAACGATCAAACATATCTGGTGTGAAATGTGCAGAACAAATTCTAGTATATTTAGTTGGATGCCAATTCTCCCTCCTCACTGCTCTGATCCATAGTGCCCTTCGATCTTCGTTTACTGGAAAGCTAAAGTAATAAATGAATAAATAAACGCATTACAAAATTGATTTGCAGCAATGAAACGTGAATAACCTAAAATATAAACATATTAATGGATAGTACTACAGCATAGTTTTAATACTTTCAACTTACGTATGGAAACTCATTTCTTCAGTCTTTTTTCCTCAATTTGTGCATCCATATGCACAACATGCACTCATTTTCACGTCTGAATTGTTTAAAACAAAGAAACAAAGACGAGTAACCATGCTATACACAATCACAGTGACACGCCCCCTACTAGTACCAAACGCTCAGACAGTTGGCTTCACGCTTGCGATCTCAGGGCATCTCCGTGTTCCTCCCTGTGTGAAACCGAGACCATCGTAAATACAGACCTCCATGCACCTATCGATTACAGTCAAAATGGCGTCGTGCGCGGTTCTAAATCTCATCGTTTAAATGCCGGGCCATGTGCTTTCCATGTGGTGTTTTTTAATAGTCACCCAGTTGCTCCTATTATGGTCTAATAGTTATAGTTTTGGCTAGTTTTTTGGCACATTTTCAATAAAATGGGCAGGTCGTGTTGTGTACCAGGGTGCAAATAAAACTATGGTGCGAAGTGTGATGTCTCAGCCTTCAGATTTCCGAAGGAAAAATCAATGAGAGAAAAGTGGATGAAGTGCATACACAGGGAAAATTTTGAACCAAATGACAATAGTGTGGTATGTGTTAAGCATTTCGACCCTAAGTTCGTAATAAGGGAAGACGTTCTTCCAGTCGTAGATGGTTCCCCTATTCGAATAAGAAGAAACGCCCCGAAGTTATCAGACGATGCTTATCCTTCCAGTTTTCCCAATCAGCCTTCATACCATACTGTTAGCATCTCTAAACCCAGGAAAGATCCACAGGAACGTTCACGGAGATTATTACAGGAAAACGAAAGTAATTTTATTAAGTGGTGCGAGAAAGACACAATTTGTGATTTTGCACAATTTAAGATTGAGGTTAGGGAGAAAGATTTTAGCCCCTTCAATATTTTTGAAAAAGAGACTATGTTCTTTTTATTAAGATAGATGACAACTCAATTGATGATGTCCCATCATGTTGTTTGAGTCTGAAGATTGATAAAGACTTACATGTGAGGGTTTTTTATAAAAACATTTGTTTACCCTCAGAAAACTTTAAGTGGATTTTAGATAGTGAAAACAAGGACAATCATAAATGTGACAAATGGTCTAAATTTGAAAGCCTTATAAGTCACATAAGTACCTATAAAGATTCTAGTATAGGACTTAAAGACAGGGTTTTAGCTTTGACCAGCTTTTTGAAAGAAGCAGTAACTTCCGACTCTACTCTTGAGAAGAATGGCAAAATAAAATTTTGTATAGAGCAGTTAGACCTTTGCTTTATGAACCAAATTAGATACTCTCCACAACTCTTAATTTGGGCTGCAAGTTTGTGCTACACATTTCCTGGTGCGTACCAATTAATGAGGGAGACTAATATTATGACACTACCACACCATACCTACCTACGACAATTTTATGTAAATTAGGGCCTACTAGGCCAGGTCTTGGTCCTGCACAGAAGGCTTTCATGAAGGAAAAAATCAAACAGTTAGAGGAGAAAGACAAAATTATATCTGTTATGTTAGATGAAATCTACGTTAACAGTAAAATGACTTACAGAGGGGGAAGATTATAGGTATAGCTGAGAATAGTGATTTACGAGAAGCAGCAGGAACCATATAAGTATTCATGTCTGCATCACTGCATTCTCCTAATAGTGATGTCATTGCTCTATTCCCAGTTAAAAAACTAGATGCAAAAGTATTACTGAAAATGACTAATGAAGTCCTTAAATGTATGAAGGAACTAGAAGTTGAAGTGGTGTCTCTAGTAGCAGACAATCATAGTGTGAATAGGAGAATGTATGAACTCCTTTGTTGTGGTTCATTGAAGAGCCATGTTCCCAAGCCAGCAGATCCATCAAAACCTTTATATCTGCTCTTCGATAGTGTTCATCTCTTAAAATGCATTAGAAACAACTGGTTAAATGCTTCAGTTCAAACTTTCATAATGCCTGATATCAGTCAGACTTTTCCTCTCATTGAAAAGTTGGCAGCAGAACCAGAAGGTAGTGTAAGTTTCCAGTACAACAGTACTGAGGCTAAATTTTCTGATCTGAAAGATTTGTTTCACTCTGAGAAGAACTTAACACTTAAATTGGCCCCAAATTTAAACAGGAAATGCTTATACCCTACATCAATTGAAAGACAAAATGTTTTTCATGCTGTAAGTGTCTTCCATTCAACAAATGTAGCAGCCTTGGAGACATTAAAATCAAATGGTATAAACATTTCAGATGGAACCATTGAATTTTTAAGATTAGTAATAAGATGGTGGAATATTTGTAATGTCAAACACCCTATGAAGAGGGTGCATACAAGAAATACTGATGCGCACCCAATTACAGGGCCAAGTGATATAAAACTTGAGTTCTTGTTGAATCTGAAAACATATATTGATATGTGGCATTTATCAAACTCGCCGAAGGGAGGAAAGCTAAGCAATGAAACATACACAGCACTGACTCACACGCTTGTTTCATTGGTTGAGCTCTGCAGGTACATTTTCTTCACTTATAACTGGGATTACATATTGACTGCTAAGCTACAGACTGACATGTTAGAAGGTAGATTTGGAGCTTACAGGAGACTGAGTGGGTGTTGTTATAGTGTTGGTGTAGAACAGATTCTAGAATCAGAAAGAAAACTGAAGCTGTTAAGTGTATTGAAGCTCAAATATGGAGAGTTTAGTTTGAACAGTTTTGTATCAGAGGTTCATAAGCAAGTAACAGAGAAATTTTCTGAAAGTTTAGATCATCTGCAGCCTGCAATAGAAGAAGTTCCATATGCTCCTATCCCTGTTGATACCCAGAAAGTGCTTCCATGTATTGCTAGCTATACTAGCAAGAAAGTTAGTGAAAAATTAACTCTGCGTGGGGCATGTCATACTTGCTTGTCAATGCTGCAATCAGATGAGGAAATAATGGTGTCAGCTGAATCACCAGAAGTTCTGACCTATTTTTAACAAATAAATAGAGGCGGTTTAAAATGTCCTTCCCCTTTTATGATTTCACTGTGCAGTGATGCATATATACTGTTCCAAACATTAATTAGTGGTTCATATGAGAGTGATTTTTTAAGGTTTCAAAACCAAAGGAATGCAGTAGTTAATTTAGGAATTGAAATGTGTGAACTGAAAATTAACAATATAGATGAAGTGTGTGAGTGTGGTATAAGTGTCAACATTGTGATCAAGAAAAGTATGAAAGTGTTAGCTAACATTTTTATAAATAACTATACCAAAGTCCTTAATTAAAAAAATGTTCTAAGGAACTGGCTTTGAAATTCCAGAGTAAAAAGTCTGTGAACAAAAGGAGTGGTGAAGTTGGAGAAAAAGTAACAAACCGAAAAGTGATGAAACTTAGCAACCAGTGAGTCTTCTCGGATCGACTTTTCGTTACTGACAGGTAGGCCCGAAATCCTATAGAATTCTGTAATTTAATTAAGCAATTTAAAGTTGGGGTATTTTACTCTGATTAATGTGTTTAACCTAATTTAGGAACCCAACCATGTCTGAACAGTGAAATCTAGGGCACTGCAGGTTATGTAGGCCTAGTCAAAACATTAGCTTAATATTTCATGTAATAGGTTACAGTAGGTTATAATAAGAAATCTACAGTTCAACCCAACTGGAAAAATAACATAAATTATTGTAATAGTTATATTACGTGAAATACTAACATAACCTGTAGGCCTAAGCGGAATTACGAAGTCCAGACATATTGGATTGTCATATTCTAGTCAAATCCGTGATTGCAGTTTAATATTATTTTAAAGATAATTAAATAATTTTGTTCGTCTTGAAAAGTGTGCGAATATTTACAGTGTTCATTTTTTTAAACTCAGGAAACAATGTTTGAAAAATAAAACTTCCAAACAGAGTCTTTGTAGGGGTTTAAGGCCTCTAGTAAGATGGACATCGATACTGAAGCTTGAATGAGTTTATTCGTCTTCAATAGGCAATGGAGCTAGTTTGACAATGGGGCGTTTGTACAGACCGGTGTGAGTCCGAACTGTTACGACTCGTACCAAGCCATCTGGACCTGGGTGAATCTGATCAATAATGGTACAAACTATTGTTGTGTGTTCCAGCGAGAACATAAAGAGTATCCGCCAGGATCAAATGGCAGTTCAGATCGTTCAAGGCGTTCACTTAGAATGCTATCTTGGTCTGGGAATGGATAAACAGAAGCAGTACCGTACGTGACAGTTTTCAGGTTAAAAACTTTGATTGGGTCAGTAGGCGAGCTTCTCCACAAGATTTGCTGGAATGGCTGGTGCTCTGAATGTATCATAACCTGACGATACATTTTAGCGATGTCCGCCGTAAATGCAATGGGGTTTAGGCGGAAACGCAACAAGATAGAGAACAAGTCGGGTTGAACCGTAGGACCTACGGCAAGTATGTCATTAAGGGATTTGCCGTTTGACGACTTCGCTGAAGCGTCAAACACCACGCGAAGATTCGTGGTAGTGCTTGAGGGTTTCAAGACTGGATGATGTGGAATAAAGTAGTCGAAGGAGGAGTTTATAGTAGGGTCTGCTGGTTCCATGTGGTCTAGGCGTTCGTACTCCGCCATGAAATTAACATATTCAGTAGAGAGAGATTGATTGCCAGCTAGACGCCTTTCTAAGGATAAGAGTCTCTTATGAGCTTGTAGTTTAGTACTACCAAGAGTTTCTGGTTCAGCAGTGAACGGCAATTTGACAATGTATCTACCGTCAGAATCCCTTGTAGTGTTTTCTACGAAATGTTGTTCGCAGAATGATTCATTGGGAAACAGGGCTTCATTGGAATTTTTTTCTAACTCCCAGAACTTAGTTAACTGATCGCTAACAGCCTGATCCGAAGTTAGAAAGGCAGAGTAATGTGACGAAGTCACATGCGTGGAAGGAATGTTGTTAGGGGTGGTCGATGACTTACGACCTGAATGGAATCGTCTTGAAGATCGAGGTTGTTCACTAGGATTAGCTGAAGGCAATTTCCCAGAAAAATACCAACCTAAGTGAGAATTTTGTATGACAGGAAGCTGCGGGGCAGTAATTTGCCCTGGGCAGACGGTTTGGGAACAAATTTCCACTCCAAGTAAGAGATCAACATATTTGGGAGTGTGGAAATGTGGGTCGCAGAGGGTAAGATTGGGTGGAATGTCCCATGTACGAGTATCAATTGGTTTACTAGGTAGTTTTGTGGTAATGATTTCTGGTACGACGATGGCATCTGCATCATAACACGAAGAAGTCGCATTGGAATGGATTGAAATTGGTACCACTATATGAGTACTCACTTGGGATGAGATTATTCTAGTGAGTGTAGTACGCTGAGAATATGGTGGCAGATGAAGACGATTAGACAATCGACTGCTAATTAAGTTACAAGTGGAACCAGTATCGAGCAACGCCGTTGCTTCGACTGGATAACCATTGGAGTCGTTAATGAGAACTGTAGCTGTGGGCAATAAACAGCTCTGCTGTGATGTACGAGAAGCTACAACACCAGCAGTATTAGCCGGTTGGGCATTTGGATCGTGAAGAAGAGTGCTATGCCTTAGGGAACAGGTTTTGCATTTGTAAGTGTTGCAATAAGGAGCATGACCCTTTGCCCAAAGGCAAACACTACATATCTTGTGGGATTGAACAAATTGGTCTCGTTGCCTGAGATCCATTGCTCTGAAAGAGTCACAATAGGATAAGTTATGTACTACGAGCTTCT
The DNA here is from genome assembly GCA_964059195.1 of Ectobius pallidus. Classification (NCBI taxonomy): domain Eukaryota; kingdom Metazoa; phylum Arthropoda; class Insecta; order Blattodea; family Ectobiidae; genus Ectobius; species Ectobius pallidus. The sequence goes on from CAXKWD010000016.1 coordinate 1,748,643, forward strand.
TGCAACAAATGCAACGAGAATGATCATTAGATTTATTCCTAGCGTTCTTTTGGGTGGTAGTAGGAGTAATCTTCACATTATTCTGAGAATTATTATTTGATTGTGACTTTATGGCTGAATCAGTCATTTGGAGGACCCGCACCTTGGTTTCAAGAAAGTTGAAAAGGCCTGAAGAGAGGGTAATCTGTCCTGTTTGACGGAATATTCCCAGTCCTTAATGATGTTAGGTTGAAGCTTATCAAGAACAATTTTAGAGATAATTAAGTCTGTCAAGCTAACATCCGTGTTGAGTGACTGTAACGCATGCACAGTACTAACGAAGTGGTCTACATATCGCTGCAGGGACTCTGCATTAATCCTTTCAAGATGTGGAGGGCGAACAAATGTTCCAGGTGTGTTTTCGCGATAAGACGATCATTGTCGAACCTTTCTGACAACGTACGCCATGCAATGTCGAAAGTAGCTGATGAAACTGGGATGTTTCTTATGACTGACATAACCTCAGCCGTTAGGCAAGATTTCAGATACTGAAACTTGTCCATTTCTGAAATATGCTGATTATTAAGAATTAGAGAGGTAAAGGTGTCACGAAATTCAATCCAAGCTGCTGGATCGCCTGAAAATCGTGGGAGTCTAATCTCTGGCAGTTTTGGTAACGTTGATGGTGAGGTATCTAACGACCAACGTTGACTACTAGAGGAATGCTCGGGTTGATAGATCTCCTTGTGTTTAGTAACTAGAGAATTGAGATAAGCCAGAGCCTTACGACTGTTTACTTCAACACACTGATACTCTTCAATCTCTTGAAATTGGGATCGCAGAATCTTGTATTCATCAAATATATTTTGAAACTCACCGCGGAGGATAAGACATTCTTGATAGGAAAGCTCATCTTGGATGACAAATTCATATATGGTTTGAATGTACTCGTCCAATTGAGACTTCACACGGTTAAGTTTAGCAAGATTGATTTGCGCTTCCTCATGGGCAGCGGCTTGGAGTAAACTGTCTTCATGAGCCTTAATTAGGTTCTTGGCATATGAGACAGCTTTAAGAACTGCATCTTCTACCGAATCTGCGTATTCCAGTTCGGCATCTGAGAAATCTAATTGAGTGATTTGAGTTTGGATTTCCTCAAACCTCTTGTGTGTTTCTTGTAGTTTTTCCTTTCGAGAGAGAAGCTCTTGAAAGGATGATTCGTTAGTGATCACATAGCCTGAGATGTGATTCACTTATGAGTAATTTGAGCTTTTAGTGGAGCACGCTTCGACTTCAAAGTATTAATATTTGGCTCTACAGTCGCCATTTTGAAATGAATACAAAACGCGTAGAATATTTATAACTTAAAAACCCGCTCGCCTTCGTCTTGGCTTACTGGGGCCTAGCAAAGATTTCACTATGTGATGTGAAAATGATTATGTATTGAGTTGCCTAGCACTTTGTCGCTATGAAGGCATGAGTAATGATAATGTATTACTTGAGCGTAATGTTGCAAGTGTCAGTGTAACTTGTGTTAGGCGTTGGCTGCACAACCTAACCTTAAAAACTAACACTTTACATGCAAATCACTGGGATGTGCATGCCACTGCTTACCTTAACTCAAACTGGCTAAGCAATATGCTAGGAATACATTGAATTGAACACTTAAAAAATGCACGTTATAGAATTATTCACTGCACTGCACTCATTTGGAAAAAACACAGATGAACTTAACAAACTAGCAAGCTCCAGATTTATTTAAATGCTGCACTGAATACGTGTGGCTGAAGGATCAAACGATGCATTGGAAGGATCCAAGGGCCGGAGGACCAACATATGTAGGGGTTTCAGGCCTCTAGTAAGATGGACCGTATAAGAAGGAAAGGGAAAAAGGATAAAAAATGAATTTGGACCCTACATCGAAAACCAAAAAATAAGAAGTTCACAAACCTTGGGGTTAGTAATTTATTTATTAAATGCTGGAGGTTGCTATTTGTTAGTGAAGTGAGCGGCGAAAGCACTGATCACTGATAAAGATCACTGATTACATAATATAAAATTAAAAACAAATAAAATTGAAGAAATTTAACACTGCTTGAAACACCGTCTTGAGTCGAATGATTGATAGATTTAGATCTTCTTGAATATTGTTCTCTTGAGATTGATGTGATGACTGTGACACACAATCTTCATGTTAGTCACGTTGGCATGTGCAATGAATAATGATTTCCATCACCAAGAATTGGTGAAATAAATTTCCAGTGTTGTACAACCTTGCCAAGGAGAATAATGAAATAGTTACATGTTGTACAGTGTTGTATTGTGAAGCACTTGGAGGTTATGAGTGACGTACTACACAGTGTTGTGTTGTGAAGCACTTGGAGGTTATGAGTGATGCACTACATTCTTACAAATTGTATGAAGGCGAAGCGTAGTATAATGCACTACATTGTAGCAATAATATATCTAGTCGAAGCGTAGTATATGAACTGTAATAATGGAAACTAATTAGAAGATCCATGACTTCTCTGTTCCATGTGAGTGGCGACACACCCATGTGCTGTTATTGACGATTCATGGCAGCTGAAACTAACTGGTAACCACGATGTCTTTGTTTGGCCGAAAAATCGGCAACAAACTTGCGTGCAGTTCTTGAGAAGATTACTGGCAAAAAAGCGGGCGTGGATTGCCCTAGCGATTTTTATACGCATTGATTGCGCAATTGGTATAACATAAACAAATTATGTCATATTAATTCTGATTCGATGAGATTTGCTGCCCTGAGTAAGGTTTCACCAATAAGGTTAATTCATTACGTCATTATCAGAATTATCATTAAATTCATTAATTGAAGTCCCTAATTAAAGACAAAGACTTTCCCTTTAATTGTTTAGTCAAACCGTCGATGTATTGAAATAACATATGAATAAGTGAGGTTAAGTGCATATATCATTCTAACATACGAGTCGCTGTTTTCCGATTAGTGGTTTCAGAGATATTTGACAAGCTTTATGCTGAAACGTCATTGCGGAAAACTATTAATCTAACGTATGGAAAATGTTGTATTCATTTACTGCACGATTTTTCACAGTCTGCTTTATGAATTCGTATGAAGTTTCTAAATTCCAATCACACAATGTGTCGAAATTTATTATTCCCTAGATTTCACGCGCTGAGCTGGTTTCAGCATAATCTGCATTATGTTTGTGATGCTGAATCGATCACAGCGGCTCTGGTGAGCATTTGACGAATGACGATTGTAAACAATATGGCAGCTCTCTTAAGCATGAAAGTATTCAATATTACACGAAATAATTCCTTATACTCACTTTTTCCACAAAATTACATGAAAATTTATTAATTACGTTAGCACACGTAATGGCAAATGTAAATTATATCTAGAAGAAAATATCTGCATTACCTTGAAACCTTAACCTTAAATTCTTAGGCTATATGCTTATGTTTCAACAGTCCTAATTGCCTAATGCGGTGGTTGGATCGCGTTGGCGGCCATCTTTATTTTGTATGCAGGTCTGTATTTACGATGATCTCGGTGAAACCTACTTCTGGTCACGTGATTTAGCGTGCCGCCATCTTGGATGACGTCAGCGGTAGACGAGATGGACTTCGACCCCTTACCCTAGGACCAAAGTGAAAATTATTGTTTTATAATATACGCTAACCAGCAAACCGAGGCTGAGTCGACCCCTGGGTCAGAAGAAACGATGTTTTAGGGAAATACGAGGTCTGTTAGATAAGTATCCGACCTTATTTTGTTTCTCGGAAACCTGACGGATTTGAATCAAGCCCGCCTGCATGAGCCGACCTTGAACCTTCGTGCGCATGTGTGAATTTTTTCCCGCCTGTAGATAGCGTCTATTGCTGGCAAGCAGCATTTGAGTGAGGTAGTGTATAGTGCTCTCGTCGTTGCAAGGAAAATAACGGAATGACTGGAGCAGCGCTATTTGTCTGAAACTGGGCAACAGCCAGGTGGAAACCATTCGGAAAATTCAGACGGCTTTCGGCGATGATGCTATGGTCATCACACAGATTAAGGAGTGGTACAACCGGTTTAAAGACGGCTGAACATCGGTGGTGAGCGAGCCACGCTCCGGTCGCCCATCAACATGCCGAAATGACCAGGTCATTGCCAAAGTGAACGCTGTGGTGATGCGGGACTGTCGTGTGAGTATCCGAGAAATTGCGGAAGAGGTGGGCATCATCACTTTTTCGGCCCATTTAACTATGACCGAAGATTTGGCCATGAAGAGAGTGGCGGCGAAATTCAATGCCGATGCTGCTGACGGCGGAGCAAAAGCAACTTCGTGTTGAAGTCTCACATGACATGCTTGAGTCCACAAACAGTGACTCCGACTTTATGAACACCTTTTAATGAGTGGTGACGAGTCCTGGTGTACGGGTACGACCCGGAAACCAAATTCCAGTCGTCACAATTGTTATTTTCCTTGCAACGACGAGAGCACTATACACTACCTCACTCAAATGCTGCTTGCCAGCAACAGAAGCTATCTACAGGCGGGAAAAAATTCACACATGCGCACGGAGGTTCAAGGTCGGCTCATGCAAGCGGGCTTGATTCAAATCCGTCAGGTTTCCGAGAAAAAAAAATGGTCGGATACTTATCTAACAGACCTCGTATATCCTACATCTTACGACCAAAATCAAAATTTAAATTGTATGATGAAATATAGTTTTAAGTCGATAGCTACCATAATTATAAAAATTTATGAAGGCTTAAAATATCGCTATCACTATACTTCCGATCACGTCTGATAATAATAATAATAATAAAGTAAAGTGATCCCTATACAGGCCACGGAGGCCCAGAGTTCCAGGAGGTTGAGGCTCCCAGATTTTAGACATTCGGCACATGAAGGTGGCAAGGTTGTCAGCCTTACGCACCGGCCGCCTTTACCCCAGGATTCTGTAGAGGCTGAGTCGATCCCAGGACTATAGTGAAAATTTAATGTATTAGAGAAATAAACATCTTATGGCTAAAATTGTATGGCGAAATATAATTATAAAAATACTTGAAAATCTTGAAAAACTTGTGAAAATCAATAAATACCTTGAACTGGCAACGTGGAATGTACGCAGTTTGACAAATAAGGAAATTGAGCTAGAAAAGGAATTACATGATAAGAATGTTGACGTGGCCATAATTACAGAAACTAAGAAAAAACTAAAAGGCTCAGTAGAGTTAAGAAATTATAATATGATTTATAGTGGTGTCCCTCAAAACAAAAGGGCTTCGGCAGGAGTAGCTATCTTAATAAATCAATTCTGGAAATCAAACATCCACTCATACACTTTCATAAATGAAAGAATTCTCATGACTAGATTGAAAATAAAAACAGGATACCTTACAATAGCAGGGGTTTATGCTCCGAAGGAAGGCAGACAAGAGTACACAGAGGAGTTTTATGAAGACCTACAGAAAACATTAGACAAAATAAACAAAAATGATTACTATATTGTAGCCGGAGATTTAAATGCAAGAATTGGCAATATTCCAATAACAAATATAATAGGAACTGAAGGAGAAGATGTCATTAATAATGGCATAAAATTAAGAGATTTTGCAACATATAATGAACTCCGAATTACGAATACGTTCTTTCGACACAAAAGAATTCATAAATACACCTGGTCAGCAAGAGGTTCCTCTTCAATTATACAGTGTGTCCGGCTTAAACGTATAACATTTCATTATTTTATTATTTGACAAGTATTGATGATATTTACAATGTTTGCTTCTACGGGTAGAGTAACTCAAAATGTTTTTTTAATAACCTAATAAACCTCGATATGAGCAGCATTAGTGGCGTGGCAGACGTCTAATCTGTATTCCACCTCTCCACGTGTTTTGCAGCATTGCAGGTGTAACATTTGCGACAGCTGCAACAATGCGATGGCACAGATCTGGTAGATCACGAACTGATGTCTGGTAAACTTGATTCTTGACGAATCCCCACAGAAAAAATTCGAGTGGCCTAATAGTAGTGTGGTTTTGGGGCTGACGTCACAGGTGGCCCCGGTGGCCCGGTAGGGGAAACGCATCACGTGACAGGTGGCGCTGTAGGGGAAGGTGGGCGTGGCTATGACGTCACGGATTCTGATTGGCTGCATTGGGTCACGTGACAGGTGGCGCTGGAGGGGAGGGCTGCGCGGCTATGACGTCACGGATCACGTGAATCAAAATGGCGTCGGTTCCGGTTCCTATTGCAAATGGCGGACCACGCGCGAAATTCAAAATTTGGAAATTCATAATGTAAATGGCTACGTTTCCGGTTCCTATTGCAAATGGCGGATGGTGGTGTCATGCCTGGAGGAAAGGGACAGGAAATTAGCCGAGCGCCCTGATTGCCTTAACCTCTAGGAATGATCGGGTATGTAGATTAATATTCCCCGTTATCACAAGTACAATATTTATTAACTACAAACATAAAATAACACACGTTTAAAATATAAATGAATAAAAGACAAATAAAACAGATTTCTTCTGAAATCATTGCTTGAGTTAGTTCTACTCGTACAAACTGTTAATATTCTTTAAAGCTTAAACTCTTACAAAGTAACTATATTCTTCCTATAATAATATGAGTATAATATTTATTTAGCTACTCGCGAGGGCAGTCAGACTGAGCTAACAGTTATTTACTCACACACAAAGATAAGCAATCTGTCCATCTCGGTTCTGAGTTTAGGTACAGACGTATCTTCTGTCCCGGGGTGATATCTCTGCTTCTTATCTTCTTCCCCACCGGTGCCTATACTGTCGGTCTCTGATGATAGCTCTCGATCGTACTCTGTTATCAAGTCATCTCAGCAGGGGTTTATATACTAATCTGTACATCCGGTCCGCGGGGTCAGCGGATTTTATCATGGTCATCAGAGCGACAATTTCTTACAATCGTCATAACAAAGGAATGTTAATTGGCAATTAAATGTTAGCCAGTCTGACCCTCAATTATGCATCATCAATTAAAACAAGATTTAATGCGTGTTGACATATATAAAACTAATTAAATCACACTTGTTTCCAATGAACTTGCTACATTGTAGGATGTGTGTGGGCGATTATACAAGGAATACAATTTTTATAATATTTAATTAGCACACACTTGCTCTTATCTTCCTGTCACATACAGGATGCGACTTCCTCTCTCCAACAGACTGGGTGCTTATCTGTATAAAAATTACCTTCACAATTTCATACTACAATTAATAAATACCAATAATTATCCAAATCAATATGAAATAATAAACCAATAAAATCAATAAAATTACACATGATACTACTCCTTAAAATGTCTCGTGACATTACACCCTCCTGCCACTAAAGGTAAACGTCTTCTGAAGGAAGATCGTTTTAGCCCTTTCGTCCAGCACGGAAATGCTCTGGAACGACTTCCTCAAACCCAGTATATTAGAGAGCGGTTCGCGATTATTTGCATATTCTACTCTCCATCTCCGACATTATGGATCAGAGAATGGTCTACAATCTCAGCGATGAAGATACGGTGAGCCCGCCGGCATCGCCTACTGTGCCAACTGCGTCACCACGGGGGCCAGACGCTTCGCCGGTGCCGGGACCACAGATGCAGGCGGAGCCTCCTGTAGAGCCGGACCACCCGTATCGGCCCTTCCTTCATCCAGAGGTAAGTTACTTGACTTAACCTATACACATTAAAATTTCATTATATACAATAAAATAAATGTTACAAATGTTTACATAAAATTCTGGATTTCTCCCTAGTGCTTTCCTAGTGCTTTGCAAACATCACTGCTTCCCGATTAGATTCTTCAATTGGCGTTACATGGAAAGAAGGTGCTCTTTCCACCGGCACTTCCTCTTGCACTTCCTTACTGATTAGCTCCATGGCCTCTAATACAGGAACTGAAGTGCGTGGTTTTCCTCGTTGAGTGCGAGTTGCTATCTCGAGTGATTCTTCCCGTTCTTCTCTTCTCTGCCTTAGTTTATACTTCCGTATGAATTTCGCCAACCTGTTCTTAAACACAGAAATTAACACAGTGATTATTACCAAGGCTACTAAAATAGCAGATATTGACACTGACAGAGTCTGGTGATCTGTTAACTCTGGTTCATGCTGCAGTCGGTCCAGGGATCGATGTAACTGGCTCAAGTCAATTCTTGGCCGCGTTCCAGCGAGATCCATGTTGGTCGCTGCTTCGATGCTGGTGTCCTTGGTTCGCTGTTCCCAGTTAATCTGGAACATTTCTAATTCCCTTGGTGTGAAAACAGTGTCTATTTTAGGAATCACTATTGCTGGTGTTCTTAGTTCGTACACAGTTCGACCCATAGAATGTGGTAATAATTTAAAAGTGCCCCCGTAAATGAAACAATTAAAAGTATTATTAAACAGGCCTGTGCCGTTCAGCGACAGGGTCTCTGTGACAGTATTGGCCACCGGCGGGGTCCCCGTCTGACATTTCTTAGTTACTGTAAGGGGTGCACTTAGACTATAAATCCAATAGTCACTTTTCTTAGATCTTATCCACCTAGGTGCGAACTGCGGACTTTCTATGATCCTTTGACAGGTTTTCTGAACTCGGTCTGTTCTTCCTAAATACAAATTTATTAAACAATTGTCTGACCTTTCATCATACAGTACATAATCAGCTGGGCAGATTGTAAACATAGTTTCTTTACATAAATTCAGATCACTCTCAGTTAAAATTGTAAATAACTGTCGGCTCTCAGAAACTGCCAAATATGTAAATCTCGGAACATTTATCGATATAAACTGATTTAATCCTGCTTCGAAATAAGGCAAAGAATGCGCGTGAAATACTTCAAAATATCTATCATTTCCTTTAAGAGGTATTTCAATAAACAGTCTAATCGTATCGGGAAAAGCAGCAGCATGCACTTCGGCTAACTGGTAGTATAAATATGTCGACTCAGGCGTAGGCGTGGCTAACATACTTGTACTTTCCGGTAGATTCAAGGAAATCTCACTTAATATCTTCGTAAAATTATGCGGGGGTATCAATGTTGTGGACAGCTTACCTATGGAAGTCATATCTAAACTCTCTTGCAACTGCATTAACTGTGCTTTCATATGCAAAATAGTGACTTCTATTTCTCTGGTTTGCGTTGCAAACTTCATATATCTTCTCTGCTTATCTGCTTCGGACTTTATTGAACTCCGTATTAAATTATCTAAATCTTTAGCCATTTTTACTATCACTATAGAATTTTGACTAACTCTTTTATCTAATTGCTTAATATACGTTACTTGCTTTTCGGTCGTGTGAACCATTTCAGTGGCGAATCCTTTTAAATCTGTTACTACCTGATTTATCCTTCCGAGATCTTTTTGATCGAGTGTACCGAACAAATAGCTCAACGTGTAACCCACTCCGTCTATTAATCCTCTTTTTCCTCTACTAGCTTTTCGCATATTCTGCGGAATCAACGCTTTAAAAGCTGCAACATCAACTTCCATTTCTTTGGTTAAATTCTGCAATCTATTTAACTCTCCTAAATAAATGCTACTGTCAGCTTCATCTCTTGTGAAATGCACAAAATTCTTAAATCCTATTCTTAACTCATTTATAGCAGTATTTACACCTTCGATTAACTTCTCGTAATCATTTAAATGTATATCCATTATTACGGTCCACTTATCGCCTGTTAATAATATGTCTCTGTCTTTCACAAACACCATCCCCTTATCCAGTTTTACTTCGTCTGCTTGCGTGGCGTGTCTCGTCACCAATAAACCTGTAACACATACGAAGAACGAGTGAACATTTCTTACTCCCAAATCTCGCGATTTTACAAATTTTATTCTGATCTAGTACGTGAACGTAACTCATATCTACGCTGGGGAAATTCTACATTATTTCTACCTCTTTGTATTTCTACATCTACATTTACATTATCTCTACGTACATTATTTCTATTTACATTGTCTCCATGTACATTACTACTATTTACATTGTCTCCATGGACATTATTTCTAGTTTCACTAGCCTCTTCCGCTCTCACTCTCGAGCGTAACTCATATCTGTCAGCTATTACTTCGGGTGATGTACCAGCTCTCGGTCGAGTAGGTGGTAACCACTCATCTCCTGACTCAGACAAACTTAACGATTCGTTCGACGTATCTTGTATATCACCTACGTCTTCTGACTCACTACATCTGAATGGCCTCGAACATTCCGCCATTTCGATTTCTTCGGGTTCTTCCACAATGGTATCTAGCTTTAAATGGTTTCTCTCGGTAGCCCTAGTACTACCTTTCTTTACCAACGGACACTTTTCCGTTGTTATAGGCACTTTGCACTCTTTTAGCCGGTTTACATGCACTACTACTGTACTTCCATCGTCTTTTTCTAATCTATATGTTACATCTGAGGTCCGATCTACAACTTTAAAAGGTCCTTGCCAACTGTAAGTAAATTTCTTAGTCGGCCCTTTCTTCGCTATAGGATTATAGAGGTACACATACTCGCTTACTTGAAATTCCCTCATCTTTTTACCTCTATCGTAGTACTTCTTGGAGGTTTCCTGACCTCTCTTATTGGCTGCTTGCACTGATTCATACGCCGTTTTCAATCTCTCAGCCAGCACTTTTATGTGCGTCTGATAATCATTGTTTTCCTCTTGCGACACTCTACAGTCGTCTTCCATTGGTAGCCTTAACTCTCTACCAAACACTAAGTAGTGCGGACTATATCCCGTCACTGAATGCGGTGTACTCCGGTACGCCATTACCGCATACGGTATGTACTCGTCCCATCGTCTCGCGTCTTTAGATACGAAATGCGAGACCATATCGGCCAATGTTTTGTGAAATCTCTCACAAATTCCGTTACTCTGCGGGTGATACGCAGTGGTTTGTAACTTCGTTACTTTCAATATTTTACACACTTCTTGAAATAATCTCGATAAAAACTGCGGGCCTTGATCAGAGATCAATGCCTTCGGCGAGCCAAATTCTAACACTATTTTCGACACGAACTCTTTGGCTACTATTTCTGCACTTTGGCTCGGGACTGGGATTGCAAAACAATATCGCGTGAAATGATCTACAAACGTTAACACATAACGATTTCCCGACTCAGTAGTAGGTAATACTCCTACGAAATCTGTAGATAAAATCTCTAGGAATTCCGATGCCTGCGGCGGTTCTGCTAAAGGCACGATTCCCGCGGTTCCTGACTTTCTTCTCGCACACTTATCACATGTACTGATAAACTCTTCTACATCCTTTCGTAACGTATTCCACCAGTATTTCCTTGAAATACGTGCTACTGTTCTATGAACACCTTGGTGTCCAGCGAAAGGTGTATCGTGATAATACTGTAATACTACTGGAACCAATTCTTTCGGAACAACTATTGCGTAACCTGATATACTCTGTTTGCTCTGTTTAAACAATAAACCTTCGTTATTAACTCTGAAATCTGGATACCTCTTCTTTTTCCTTTGGTATTCCATACACAACTCATCACTTTTCTGGGCTTGCAATATAGCTTCTGTACTCAAATTTTTCTCACAAAACGTCATCGCTACGTGACGACTCAAGGCGTCAGCTTGGGTCAATTTCCGACCTGCGCGATGCACAACAGTAAAATCAAATTCTGCTAAACGTAAACTCCATCTGACCAGCCTCGAACTGGGGTCTTTTAAATTCAACATCCACTTCAGAGCTGCATGGTCAGTTACCAAAATAAACGGATGCCCATATATGTAACATCTAAACTGTTTAGTTGCAAAAATAACCGCTGCCAGCTCCTTCTCTGTCACACTATAATTAATTTCGGCTTTATTGAGTTGCCTCGAGCAATAGGCTATAGGCCTCTCGTGCCCATCATATTCTTGTGACAACGCTGATCCAATGGCTGTTTTTGACGCATCACTGGTCACAATAAAGACTTTAGAGAAGTCTGGGTACGCTAACAGAGGTTCGGTGCTGAGTATTTCCTTCAGCGTCTCGAACGCTTCTTGCTGAGCGATTCCCCACACAAAAGCTGTGTTTTTACGCGTTAAAGCAGTTAACGGACGTGCTATTTCTGCAAAATTAGGGACATGCCTCCGATAGTACGAAGCCAACCCTACAAAAGATCGTATGTCTTTAACACTCGTAGGTACTGGATATTCTCTTATTGCTTTAACTTTATTAGGATCTGGTTTTAACCCGTCACTAGTAACAATGTGTCCCAAGTATTCTACTTGATCTACAGCAAACTGGCATTTTTCCGGTTGAATTTTAAAATTAGCTCCTTCCAATCTTTGGAATACTTGCTCTAGCTTCTGAGCATGTGAGCGTATATCTGGCGTAAATAAAATCAAATCATCAAGGTACGCAAGAACGTCTATTCCCTTCAAACCCATAAGAATAGAGTCCATGCAACGAGAATACGTTGCAGGGGCGTTACATAAACCAAAACAGAGTTTATTGAAATGAAAATGGCCACTTTCGGTGCTGAAAGCAGTCTTTTCTCGGTCTTTTTCTGCTATCTCTATCTGCAGATACCCACTGGCCATATCTAAAACTGAAAATACCTTACTCTGGCCTAACGAATCTAAAATATCAGTGATATTTGGAATCTGGTACGCATCTATCTTCGTCTGCGCGTTCAGGGTTCTCAAGTCAACACACAAACGCCATTTTAGTTTGCCATCACGTGACTTCTTAGGTACCATTACAATGGGACTATTGTAAGGTGAATTACTCTCGGATATGATACCCTTTTTCAGCATATCTCTTACTTGCTCTTCCACTATCGGCTTGAGTGCATGTGGAACTCTATACGGCCTTTTTCTAAACGGTTTTGCATCACCTGTATCTATCTCGTGCTTTATCTTACTTGTGCAGCCTATTTCCATACTGCCTTCTTTATAGAATAAGTGCTTATATTTACTTAATACTCCGGCTATGATTTCATTGTCTTCCTGGCCCAAATGGCTCAATTTCTCTACTAGGTAATCATTAAATTGTTCAGAGGCATTTTCCTCTTCCTCAGATAACTCTGTATCGTCTACTTGCAAGATACCATTTACGAAACCTTCCTCGGAGATTGGCTCAATTTCTCCTAATCTAGTGCCTTTATTCAATACAATCTCTTCCTCTGAGAGATTCACTATACTAACTGGAATTGTATACATCTTATTTAACTTCACATACTCCTGCTGGGACGGATTTTCTAATTTATTCTCAGCGCAAAATTTCTGTTTGCCAAGGAACTGCGCATGATCTCTCCCAAGGCGTCCTTGGTTCGAGCTCTCTCCTACGGGGTTGAGAGGCTGAACCGCTTGTGTCCCACAAGAACACCTTTGTGCGATCGTCTCGCCCATTAACTTTTCTGTTCCTGACGCGGACCACCGCCCACTGGAAGACTGAGTACTGGGATGCCATTCGTCCTCCGGAATTTCACGAGGCTCTGAGGGAACACATTGGGGACTTTCTGTCGACAGGGAGCAATTCCCCGGGGTACCAAAAGGATCCTTACACAATTTCACAATAGCGCGTGGTGAATATAAACCTGGTAGTAGGGCTCCTACCGGTTCGAACACTGCACAAGGGGAATCTGCAGGGATGTTGCGCCCAACAACCCTAGCACGGACTATCGTCCCAACAAATGGAGAGCATGCAACCATTTCCGTTAGGATGACCGATGCAAACCAACCTGGAAAGTTATCCAGACCAGGTTCCTCGGGCTCAGTGCGGCCATCTGTAGGGTCCAATGCCTGAAGCGGGGTGATCAATCCCTGAGCAGAGGGCTCCCTACAGTCCATTCCATCTCGCTCGTCGACAGGCGAGACAGCACCCAGCGAGCTACATATCAGAGGAATCCGCTGGCCTCCCACCAAGAGGCAGTTAGTTTGCAAGTCTAGTTGCGCTCCTACCTTTCTCAGGAAGTCGACACCCAGTAATCCGTCTCCAGGGGAACTCAAGTCACTCACTAAAAATTCATGTTCATAGGACCTCCCGTTAATATAAAACGTGACTTTCTGTACACCGTCCAGCTCTAAATCTGTTCCAGTTATACCCCTAGCCGTTATACTATTTTCTTCAAGTCGTGCGGAACTTACTGTCGGTTTTAACAATGACACAGCGGCTCCGGTATCCGCTAACAGCTTACGCTTCGTTCCCTCTATTTCTACTTCTAGCAGCAGTCCCGTCGCCGGACTAATCGCTGCTGGCACGACTTCTTGTTTCGGCTCTACTTCGGGAAGACCGACGGGGTTGTTTTGGTCCCCCCTACCCCGTTTAAACCTTGGCGCCCCTCTCGCCTTTTCCTACAATATTTAGCTATATGCCCTAACTCCCGACAGTTATAACATTGGTAACCCCTACGACTACTCGCGCTCCGGTAACCGTCGTTACCCCCTCGCGCTCCTTGCGCGGGACTCGATCCTTTGGGACCAGGATCACGTGAAAGCCATCCTTGCTGTGCATTACTGCCACTAGCATTTCTTTCACTCCAGTTATTCCTATAACCTTGTCTATTAGTACTATTATTATTGTTGCCCCAATGTCCTCGTCCTGCTGACCTAGGACCACCACCACCTTTATTTTGCGACTGTACGCCTCGACTTTCATTACTAAATACCTGCGCGTGAGCCTGACTGCGCGTTTTATCTATTTCTGTTTCTGCCTGGGCTGCCATGGTGGCTATTTTTATCGCTTTATCCATAGTCTCGGGCATCTGATACTTTACTTGCAACCCAGGGTTCCCTTTTAACCCGTTAATAAAACTAGCCAGTAATCGTTTCTCGGCTTCTTCATTAATTGCCCTTTGTTCAGTCTCATCATCGACTGTTCTAATAGTTTGCCTACTTAAACGACGCAGACGGTCAGCAAAGTCTGCTATCGACTCATCCCTTCCCTGTGTCGCTGCCTGCAACTGCGAGTAATAGAAAAAATCTGTGTGCTGCTCTTTAAATCGTTCCTTAAATATCTCTTTCAACCTCGTGAACGTAATTTCCGTTTGCAATTCGGGGTGTGTATCAACAAATGTCTGAGCAGCTCCTAACACTTTCATAATAACTAATCGCACTTTATCTTTATCAGTTAAATTACCCAACTCGGCTGCAGTCTCTATATTTCTCAAAAAATTCGCAACCGGTCTACCGCTTTTTGGATCCCATCCTTGTATCCATCCAGCCACAGCTAGATCCTTCACCCTAGTTTCTTGTGCTTGCGCTGGTGCCTGTGCCATGGCGCTTATTCTAATGTACGTTAATTTCTTGACTGTTTCAGTTGATACCAACTCTGGAACACCGGGTCATGTATCTGGAGATACTCCGAGAGAGGACTTGCCGGTGGTGCGGCCGGCTTGAGCGGGTGTCCTTTCCGCTCCACGTAACGCTGCCGTTTGTTGCGTGGCGGAGAATGGCCCCGTATTGGCCGGTTCCCCTTGCGGACTGCGAGCCGGACACCACCTTCAGCTTCCGCGTGATGTCCGCGGAGGGAACTCGTCAATACGCAGCGGAAAATGAGCGGGCCACCCGGTGCGGGGCGAATCCCCGCCGCCAGTAAGGCAGCAGAGAAGAAAAAAAAAATAAATAAATAAATAAATAAATTTAAACTAACTCAATGGTCTCTTTATTTACTGATGTAAAAATGAAACCCGCATATCCTCACTCCTCGAATTAGTAGTACTATACATAGGCAAATAGTCTGTCCTCTCTATCTCCAAAGTGTCATAATCATGTGTGGGTGGTATATATCTAATAACAATTCTCACTTCTAATTCAAAAATTACAGCCAAACCTTCTCCGTGTTCGTATTTATAAATCTTCTGGATGGGAACCTTAAAGTGTTTAGGACGACCCTCGAATGCAATATCTAACCTGGACTCAGCTATCAGTCCTCTAAATTTATGTTCGTGCTCCTGTATCCTAGATATATCTATATCCGTATATTTCTTGAAAAATCTTTCCACTAATTCCTTGGCATACTTAGTGGATCCATGCAAGGCTAACGTATTCGACACAGTAAGTACTCTCACTAAGAGAAGTGTAAACTCTTTATCACAGGGATCTCGACGTTTCCAACAACACAACGCCATAAAAATGCTTTATTTCTATTATTCTTGGAGCACCTATACTTATTTGTATCACATTATACTTTATTATCACTTTATTTTACCCGTGTTCACTAAGAACTACACGTAGGCCACGAAATATTATTCTTAACTACGCCTATTCAATATTTCAATTTACGTTATTGTTACTACAGTAGGCTACAAAATATTTTATCTTCTGTACTCTTCTAAGCTTAGGTTCGTGGAGATTAACGATAGTTTCAACTAAAAATTAATCCCACCGCTGCCACCAGTTGTCATGCCTGGAGGAAAGGGACAGGAAATTAGCCGAGCGCCCTGATTGCCTTAACCTCTAGGAATGATCGGGTATGTAGATTAATATTCCCCGTTATCACAAGTACAATATTTATTAACTACAAACATAAAATAACACACGTTTAAAATATAAATGAATAAAAGACAAATAAAACAGATTTCTTCTGAAATCATTGCTTGAGTTAGTTCTACTCGTACAAACTGTTAATATTCTTTAAAGCTTAAACTCTTACAAAGTAACTATATTCTTCCTATAATAATATGAGTATAATATTTATTTAGCTACTCGCGAGGGCAGTCAGACTGAGCTAACAGTTATTTACTCACACACAAAGATAAGCAATCTGTCCATCTCGGTTCTGAGTTTAGGTACAGACGTATCTTCTGTCCCGGGGTGATATCTCTGCTTCTTATCTTCTTCCCCACCGGTGCCTATACTGTCGGTCTCTGATGATAGCTCTCGATCGTACTCTGTTATCAAGTCATCTCAGCAGGGGTTTATATACTAATCTGTACATCCGGTCCGCGGGGTCAGCGGATTTTATCATGGTCATCAGAGCGACAATTTCTTACAATCGTCATAACAAAGGAATGTTAATTGGCAATTAAATGTTAGCCAGTCTGACCCTCAATTATGCATCATCAATTAAAACAAGATTTAATGCGTGTTGACATATATAAAACTAATTAAATCACACTTGTTTCCAATGAACTTGCTACATTGTAGGATGTGTGTGGGCGATTATACAAGGAATACAATTTTTATAATATTTAATTAGCACACACTTGCTCTTATCTTCCTGTCACATACAGGATGCGACTTCCTCTCTCCAACAGACTGGGTGCTTATCTGTATAAAAATTACCTTCACAATTTCATACTACAATTAATAAATACCAATAATTATCCAAATCAATATGAAATAATAAACCAATAAAATCAATAAAATTACACATGATACTACTCCTTAAAATGTCTCGTGACATTACAGTGGGAAATATAAAAATTGTATATTGCTAGATTGCGGGTAATTTGAAAATTGCAAAAGGTAGAAATTGGATATTACAATTGCAAATGGCGGATTGTGGGAAATTTAAAGTTTATATATTGGTAGATGGCAGGTGGAATGTTTTACATGGCGGCATCGCTTACATCAGAGGATTGGGAGGATTAGTAGGGGAGGGAGGATTGCTTACGTCACAAGTGGAATACTATGACCTATCTCAACAGTGGAATGTTTTATGACGTCACTTCTTACGTCATCAGAGGATTGGGAGGATTAGGAGGATTAGATCATGTGACAGGTAGAATGTTTATGACGTCACGGCATATTTCAACTTTATGTCTTTTTTGCATGGTAGCAGCAGGAAGTATTACTCTACGTTCCCACGTTTTGTCACGTACACCAGAACAACACCTGGTCAGAAGTGCGTCTCACATTACAGCTGAATCATGAATTCTTTATGTATGACGTCATCACTATGGACTTGTTCAAATTTGTTTCAAGGTCTTACACGTCACGTGCAGGACAGGTTCATACTTGTTGTAAGGTTAGTCGTAAGTGAGAAGCATAACGCGCAGGATGGCTCTGTATTATGGAACGATGCTTGATATGAATAAACAATCTGATCGACGTAAAACTTTTAAAGATTGGCCATTGACGTTTATGGACTTGGACAAAATGAGCTAAGCCGGATTCTACTATATTGGATACAAGGACGTAGTCGAGTGCGCGTACTGTCATACGCAGATAGGACACTGGGAAAAAACGGACGATCCAGCAAATGAACATAAAAGATGGGCACCCTTCTGCAGGTTTATAAGTAAAACTAAAGGTGAGGTCCTCATCGACATGGGACGAGATGTTTGTGGCACAGGTGAAATGATACATGTTCCTGACAAGCATGATTGTGTACAGCAAGAGTGAGGGGAAGGTGCACAGTATATAATACCTTAGTTGCGTGTATGCATAGTTTAGTGATCGTCAAACCTCCGAGATGTCAACATCGAAGCGTGGTCGTAAAAGTGCACCTAAATCTACTACAGCTGCTGCTGATATAATAGATATTACAACGCAGGACTTGTGGGATGCACTGTAGTCCCCCAGCATACAACCATCACAAGCGGATTTACCAAATACACAGTTTCAATCGGAGGAAAACAAGAATAAGAAGACGCCTATAGTATCCACTCTAGAGCGGTATTCAGTTGTAAACATCCCCGATGTGAATTGTACCAAGCCGTTGAGCGAGCTGCAAATTGGACTTGCTTATCCCGTAAAGGAAGCTCGTTCCGTGTAAACAAGGTATGGAAGGAGAATCGTTATTGACTTAATGATTGGATGCAGGGTTTTTCTACCAACAAGGTTCGGGAAGTTGAGTGAAGATCAGCTTCAACAGATGAACGAGGAGAAACTTTCATTGGTGCACTATGGTAAGGAGCCGAAGTCAGATGGATACTACTACCACGTTCTCGACTTTGTGTAATATGGAATGGATGTGGGAAACGTTTTGAGATTTTAGACTCAGTGTGAAGTGTGTGTAACAGACTAAAAGTGACTATACAACACGACAACCGGCACCCTACATTCATCGACTTCTCTAGAAAGGTATGTGTTATTAACATGAACCATTTCCCATTCTTATTCATCGTAAGCTAAATTCTTATGTGTTTTTTATTTTTCTGTGTTTCAGAAGTTGGAGACTCTCAAGATCATGAGTGATATTCATTTTAGAAATAGGAGACTTTCAAGTGAAATTCAACTTGTAAATATTCAATAAAACCAAAGTGATAAAAAATGTATTCATTTGTAAGATATTTCATAACTGGATTTTCTCAAAAATGATTTACGTTTGATAAAGTCAAGTTTTCCCTAACATCTCCTATTCCTAATTCCTAGGATGAGGGGCTGTGAAATAAAAAATACATATCAGGTTTTTTTAGAATTTTATTCACTTTATTACAATCTTACTGGGATTTCGTCCACAGCGTAAGCACAATAACATTTCGCAATGCACATTTCATATTAGAGTCATTATGAAAAAGACATTTGGTTTCACAGTCTCTTAATTTGTCAAGCTTTGGAACACCAAGATCGTCCATGTTTATAACAGGTCTCTGCAACAGTTTTTCATAAAACCGAACCTTTTCCAGTCCTTTACAATGAAGAACATCCACTGGTTTTAAAACACTTTCAAGAACAGGCTTCAAGTCGTCGTAGGGTAAGTATCCACTCTGCCACGGAATTCCATGGATGTTGGATTCGATGTACCGCTGCGACTTTGTATCTGGGTAAATGTTTTTAGGTGGTCGGAGAACAATATGTGCAATTCTATCATCCACACTGCAACCTCTTTAGCTATAAATTGTTTGCACCTTGACTGATATCCTTGACAGTCGATTATAATCATGTTGTCACACGACATTGGTAACGATGTTGGTTAAAGCAGTATACTCTACACTTCGATCGTGTAGAATTAAGCAATAAGCCTTTGTGTTTGCTGGTATATTGTTTGCTGCAGAAATTTCAATTCTGGTGGTACAAGCCCCCGATTTCAGATCTTCGTTCTGCTTGGTGCAGTCAATGACAAAGACTGGTGTGTGCGTGATAAAATCGCTTCTTTTAAGGAGAGGGGGGAAGGTTTTTGATAGTACGACTCTTGAAATCTAGCATATATTTCATAAAGGATTCCATACGAACCATTTGTAGTGTCTAACACGAAAGAGTGATAGGGGTACTTTCTATCGTTCAAGTATACAGATACGTTCTGGATATCACCTAAATCAAACTTTGAGCAGTCGGCTTCCTTTTTATTCCTAGCAGTTTGAAATCCAATGATAACCATCCTAGGTTTCTGCAACTGAGATGTCGTAACGTTCCATGAAATGTTGGTTGCTTGAGGTAATGATGGGTGTTCATACAATTGCCAGCTTCTGAAATCTATTGTTAGCGAACGATCAGATCCCAACATATTCAGTAGTTTTATTTTTTCAACATCGGAGACCTTAATGATAGGCACCATCCACTCGATATCCGTGATGGTAATTTTACTAACTTCTCCTTTGGTGACATTGATCGTGTTTTTCGATCTCATGAGAACAAGTTCCATCTCACAATTGAAAAATATTTTATCATAATCTTCAGCGATTCCAAGGATGTGGCTTAGAGGAATGCATACATTAAACGTTTTGTTTTTTATTATAGTCTCCACATCATCATCGGACGGGTGAATCCACCCAGCGTTTTCCAATCTTTCACTATCCAGAACGGTGTAAGAACAAATTGCTTTCAATAAGCTTGTAATTCCGGGATTTCTGCTACGATCGACTGTTTCTCCATGAAGATTTAATTTTATTTCATCGAATAGATACAGGAAACCATTATTTACCACCTTTCCGTTATATTCAGCATCCTTATCGTCGGTTATATTTCCAGAAACCATAATAAAACTCCTGCTTACTAATGCATACGAGTTTTCAGCCTGAATAGGAATCCGTATTTCATCGTTTTCACCAAGAGCCGAGTTGTTATACGGTTTAAATCCATGATATTGAAAATTTTCTATGGTATCTTCAAATATAGCCTTGGAGTGGACAGCGAGGATATCCATATTAACACACTTTGTATCCTAGAGACTTGAGATACTTCTTATTCGCACGTGTTACCTTCACGACGTTACGACTTGAAGTGTGACCTCTTTCACATTGCGTAGGTTTATAAACCTTTTTAATCTTAACGGTGTCAAGACTTATTATTTGAGACTGCTTCGTGGTGGGCACGTATTTGTTGAAATTAAGACCCATTTTTCCTAATTGCAATTCTCACAGATACACGCTCTCCTCTAAAGTCGATAAGACGTCCTTTCTGGTCCACAAGAGAGACTGTAATGTCAGATATTTTTTGTATTTTGATTAAAGGTAAGAAAATCAAATATGATGGAACTTCGGTGATCTTGTATCCAGGAGGCACCGTGGGGAAAAATTCATGAATGGTATGAGTCGACTGTCCATTCAGAAATGAACCGCTTGCGAGATTACACTCTACTCTTATAACGTTAACACCGTTTATGTCTGGAGGTCTCTTGGAAACGGTGGCGGTCCTTTTAGGAATCCTATCGGACTTTGCAAATCCCAGTAAATTCGTCACAGAGTTAGGAACGTTGAAAGAAACTTCGAGGAAAGAGTAGATAGTTGTTAGCAGCGTGTTGGTGTTGGCAATAACTCTAAATATTTCACTAAAGTCTCTACTAGAATTTGTCATAGCTTTTATTTCGTACGCTATATAATCAGAAATATCTTCAATCTCGTACGTTCCAGTTGGAATGCTGATGACATGTTCCTTGCCTCCTTCATCGAACACTATCAACGAATTGTTTTCAGACACATTAGGTATCGAATTGTATGCTTCAAACCGCAGCAAAGCAATCTCGTAGTCTGCTCCATCTTCCAGCTCAATAGGAGGATGAAACGTGTTGGAGATTTCTGACGTGGATCCGCTTAGTGTGAACGTAAAAGTCATTTTAACACCTAAATGTTGGAGCTGGTGGTTTTTATAGTAAAAATGCTAGACACAAATGTCCACAAATCAAAGTGTTGTATTTCTGATAGCGTGTAACGTTGTAAAGTAGTTTTCTATGCGGTCCAACGTAATTTACTATTTCCATAGGAGGTGGCAAGTCTCCGTAGCTGTCGAAATAGAAAGCATTCTTGATACACTTTTTTAAGGCTACCCAGTGCGTACCAGGACCTTTGGCATCATCGAGGTTTACAATGATTCGCTCCTGCTTATTTGGATTGGATGGTAAGTCGTTTCTCATGTACACGCCTCTAAAATGTGGAATATCTAGTTTTTTAGCGTATCGTTCCAAGTCGTAGTTAGTTAGGGCTTTTTTTTAAACGAAGTCCTTTACCGGTCGCATAATGTTTTAGATACAATCCTTTTCCATGCATTACGATACCAGATCCTTTTTTCCCTAAGGCTATGCTCTCCATGATGTGGTTATGACGAATGTTTTCTCGCAACTGTTTCTTGTTGGACTTTGCAGAATTTACAGCTTTAGCGATATGTGCTCCTGCACCACCGAGAGCCCCTAGTGCAGATAAACCTGCAAATATAGGTAGCAGAGGTAGTATACCACAAATTTTCTTCGGCGATTTCATCACTCTCTTCTTTTCCTTGTTCTTCTTATTCGATAGTAACTTTCTATATGCTGCTTTTAGTTTTTTAATTGTATCCATTCCAGCACCCATTTTCGCTTTTCCTTTCATAATTTTAGAAACGGTGTAAGCTGCAACACGTTCCCCAAGACTCGCGTCGGCAGCCTTGGCACGATTGGAGGCTTGTTGTGCCAATTTCAAGTCTGCTTTATGTCGATCGCTTATATCTGAGCTCTGTGCGTAACTTATATCGTGCTTCTTACAGGCTTCGTCTAGAGGATTGATACCCTTATCACCTCTTTGCAGTCGTTTTTCTAATTTAGTTCCAGGTCCACAAAAGCGATACCCAGGTATGTGTAATTCCACAGGCAATTTATCAATCAGAGTGTTAATTAATTTACCTCCACGAGCGCTGTGTCGACGTCCGCTTCGTTCTACTCTCGGCGCCATACTGATTACAATATCCTCATGTTATAACTTTTTATATAAAAACATTCGCTTCATTGTAAAAATCTCATTTACAGTCATGAAGGTTGAGAAGCAAAACGTGTCTCTGGAGATCCTCCCAATGGATAGCTTATATCGAAAAGAAGACGAATGCAAGCACAGCATACTATTTCCCAGCAGCACTAGGTGTATTATATGCGGGCCTAGTAATTCCGGAAAGACCAACGTGCTTATAAATATTCTTCTCCATCCTAACTGAATAAAGTTTTCAAATATTTACATATTTTCGAGATCTCTGTTTCAACCAAAGTACAAAATGCTTGAAGAAATTTTAGCAAACGTTCCAGAAATTGGTTACTTCAAGTTTGAAAGCAGCGACCAAACCATGCCTGAGCCGACAGAAGTCAAAGAGAATTCAGTGGTGATTTTCGACGATGTGATGTGCGATCCGCAAGGACCTATTAAACATTACTCTAGCATGGGACGACATACATTTTTAGATATGTTTTATCTTGCACAATCGTATGCGAGAATACCTAAACATCTGATAAGAGACAATTGTAACTTGGTGATCGTATTTAACCAGGACGCGTTAAATTTAAGGCATTTATACAACGACTACGTAAATGCAGACATGACGTTCGATAAATTTCAACAGTTATGTCGTGAATGTTGGTCATGTCAAAAGTATGGATTCTTAACAATTTGTAAAGAAAACGATCGTGAACATGGAAGATACAGGCGTGGCATAGATGAATATATTATGTAAAGCCTAAATATGCATCAGTCGAAATGAATCCCTCGTTGAGCAAGGAGCAGATACGAGTGAAACAAGACATTGCCAAACATGTTAAATCTATACGGAATAAATACTTAGCGCTAAAAAAAATCCTATCTTCAGACCAAACAAGAAATTGGTGAGATTATAAACCCGATAACGAAACCCTTGGAAGAGCTCGTGAACATCGGTAAACATGAATCTGACGAGTCGGAGATGGAATACGAAACGTTTCAGTCCTCTAAACAATCTCCTCATAAACAATATAAATCTATGCTGCAAAGAGTTTACGGGCCAGTGATTACATCTTACATTAAAAAACTCATATCACATAAGCCGAGAAATATCGATCCAATCTATGGATTGAGAATGGACACTGACAGACAATTATTCTACATTGGATCAACACCTGTGACCATTAGAAACGATCGCCTCGTTATCGGCAAGAATACATATATTGGACGCCCTGGGTTGTATGAATTGCTTACGAAAAATATTCCTGACAAAAATTTACAACGTTCGTGATTTAGATGTGTATAAGGAGATTTTGAAAAAAACTAGCGCGCACAAAGTAAATTATGACGAAAGCGAAAACATTCGTAGAATAAATACTCACAAATATCTACACGTCATCAAGAAATTGTTTTCTGATGAAGAATCATCCGACGAGGGATCACCATATTGTGTATTAGGTAACGGTATGATGAAAGAAGTACATCCACATCATAAAATTGAATATAAATATTGGGATGATCCGAATGAGCTCATTGAACGACTTAGGCTTCTTCTGTCCTCATCTGCAGCAGGGAATAATTCTCACCACAACGAGATACAAGAAATCATATCTGAATTGAAGGAGAGAAAAATCATAGCATGAAAAAGCGGGAAATCGCGTTCGAGCTCCATGCACCAGCTAGAATAAATTATCAAAGACGTCATGTTACAATGAAAGGACTAAACGATTTGTGGCAAAGCGACTTGATTGAAATGATTCCATATCATAGAGAGAACAGAGGTTTCAAGTATATTTTGGTCTGCATAAACGCATATTCCAAGTTTGTTTATGCGAGACCGTTGAAAAGTAAAAGCGGAAAAGATGTTACCACAGCCATGCAGGATATACTTCAATCTGTTAATATTCCACCCAAAAATTTACAGACCGACATGGGAAAGGAATATTATAACGTTAATTTTAAAGCGTTAATGAAACAATATGGCATCAATCATTATTCTTCATACTCTAATGTTAAGGCATGCATTGCTGAACGCTTCATCAGAACTTTGAAAACTAACATGTATCTAGAATTTTCGGCAAGAGGCAGTTACAAATGGGTGGACATGTTGCAAGAACTCATTAGACATTACAACGATAGGTACCACTCTACCATTAAAATGAAACCTAACCAAGTAAAAGACGATAGTCTACTTAAAACAGTGTATCGCTACAAGGAATGCTATACGAAACCAAAGTTTGCTACAGGTGACTATGTAAGAGTTTCTAAACATAGGTAATTATTTAATAAAGGATACTTACCGTCGTGGACTACGGAGATTTTCAAGATACAGAAGATCCAATCGACATTTCCTCCCACATATTTGCTTCAGGATTTGGAGGGTAGCAGCATTAAAGGTGCTTTTATACCGAAGAACTCCAGAAAACTAAGTTTCCAAACTGTTATTTAATTGAAAAAGTGTTAAAGAACAAAGGACAGAAGGTGTTTGTACAGTGGTTGGGATTTCCAAGCTCAAAAAATTCATGGGTCAATATTAAGGATGTTGTATGTGATTAGGGAAAATAAAAGATAGATTCATTTTTATAACTTTCTTTTATTTATATCCCACATAAACCCAAAGTTAGCATACTTTACTATCTCATACCCGTTCTTCTTCATCATAAATCATATTGTTTCAAACATAAATATACATTTTTTACACATATCATACACATAAATATACATTTTTTACACATATCATACACATAAATATACATTTTTTACACATTTCATACACACATAAATATACATTTTTTACACATTTCATACATTTTTTACACTTTGCATTTCTTAGTAGGAGGTTCATCATCACACTCCTCATCCCTGATTCTGTAGTGTCCGTGAGCGAGAGTGTCCACACGATTTTCCATAATATGACGCTTATCGTCGTTGCCAGATAAAGTTAATTTATTCATAGAAATCGAAAATAGATTATGCTTATATGATCTGATGGATCTGTTTAACGAGAATGTTGACTGTCCGCTCTGTAGACAACCAACATAATCTTCAAAGTTGACATCTTTGTCAACGACGTTTTTCTTAACGCCTTTCAATTTTTTGATTACCATATCATTAAATTTGATGGCGTACATTTTCGCTCGCAGACCTACGAACGCCTTTATGGAGTGACCAGCTCCTTCATCCTTGAATTTCCCGACCACCGCCTTGTTTTCGTTTGAATACAAGGGATGTTCGGGTGGGTAGACGCTAGTATCCAGCTCATCTCGGAAATGCATCATATCACGGAAGAGGTCATCCGTTTCAATCCTATAGACGAAACTATCAGTGTCCATGTAGCACAATTTCAATCCTTCTTTATAAAAATTTTTCATGGTATCATAATGGAACTCATACATCCTAGTTTTCGAAATTTCCAAAATAGACATGCCAACATAGATGGCCTTATCAAACACTAAACTAGTTTTTGCAAGATGGACACCAACCAAGTTTTCGCTATAAATTGTCCTATCCATAAAGTTACTTTTGGCTACCAGCATTCGAATTTCCTTCTCATTTGATACAAGCGGAAAATGTATACGTTTCCTCACATTTTCCATAGTCTTCCCAAAAACGGCGTTCTTCATCAATTAAAAAAGTCTTTCTCAAAGTTGTTGGCTGCAGCCCTACGCTTGGCCGTGTTATAGTCAATATAGGGTTTCAACCAGCAGCTTTGTTGAAATTCGATAACTCTATGGATCTTGGATAACCTCAGTCCCTATTGCACGGCTTGCTTAAGTACCGTGTGATGAACAACATATTTTTCTTTTGGCTCCAAAGTAGTTAATAATTTTTTGTTTTTGCTGCCTGGAGGAAATTTCACCTCCGCACAGAAAGGGAGATCAGAATGAGCATCGTGTAGATGGTCTGGATACTCAATGTCCACCTCAAGTACATATCCTAATTTAGAATTGACCGAAATGGACATGATGTCAAAGGACGCTATCTCATGTTTGTCGAGCCAGCGGAACTCGCCTGATGGTAATGCCTGCGACATCGCATAACCGTAAAGGTTATTGGCATCGACGTAATAAAGAAAAGATTTTTCTGTAGTCTCATCAAATTCATCACATATGTTATTGTTTGCAACAGCGTGCCTTGTGACACACTGACAAATCCCACCTCGAATTCCGCGTTCAAACATTTGAATCATATCCATATCGGTCAAGAGCGGTAATTTTACCTTTGTGAACTTCAACATTGCAGAATATGCAAAGCCTGGAACAGTGGAATAGAACAAACAATCCATTCCGTACGTATCAAAACACATCTGTCTAAAGTTTTCAAAAACGTCGGTCAAAATCAAAAGATCTGATTTCAAATACAAGTCTGAATATTCTCCTAATGAGTTGATCGAAAAAGAATTCCAAACGTTTCTCGCGTGAGAGTAGTCTTGGTCAGAGACGTTCTCATTCGCGAGTCTATTATAAAATGCAACTTTCGGAGGCAATTTCTTCTCCTTCAAAATTTCAACAGAGGTGACGTAGTCGTAGGGGAACACTCCCTTTCGATACACCAAATCGGCGTTTTCACCAAATACTTTTGCTGTTTCTATAAATTTATCTTTAGGAAGATTGTTTGCTAGCTTTTCCAGGCTGCTTGCCATGAACCGAAACGAATCTATAAACCGCAACTCCATACCTCCCCTTTTCAAATAAGAGGAGGGAATAAATTTCGAAAATGTCAATGTGTATTGCATATGACGTTGATTCTATTCTGATCGAAACCAAGTTCTGTCACAATAAAATGAGCGTCATAGTTGGACAGGTTATGCAATACAACAGGGACAAATGCCTGGTTCCTATAGTTTAAATTACAATTTCTGTGGGCGGCTCCTCTGAACCGACCACTAACATGACAATGGTCCCTTACTTTATAGTTCACATCGGTAAAGTTACCCTCGCCACAAATATGGCAAATAGTAGCGCTATTGAATGTCTTAATTTCATCTTCTGTCAGAGGGGTCATGGGCTTATTTACACTATTCAAGATCTTATCAATTTCTTTAACATCAGCGACGAGCGAGCGCATAAACTCGCCACTGGCATCCTCCCCTTTAAAAAGTCTCAATTGAGAATATGCGCCCTCAGCATCTTTGATGAAATAACAAAAACTAAAAGGTTTATGCTTCTGATAAGTAGTCCAGCTTTTCTGCGGATCTCCCAAACATCCCGATATCGGTTCCAGCAAACACTCGAAATCCGCATAGATGACAAATCTGATCTTTTGCGAATATTCGGGCTTGTTGAATACGACTTCGGGATTTTTAGGAATTTCGCACCTGACTGGGCTGAACGAGTTGCATAACGCCAAATGCTCTTTCAACCTTACGTCAGCAGACTTACCTTCGTACGCATGGAAATGTGTAAAACACCGTTTGCACACTCTGACTTGAGTTTTGTGTGATGTTACAAAAGGTCTTACAAAAGCTTCTAAATCTGAAATTACTATATAGTGGGAATCTTCCTCGTTACATACAAACAAAAGATCTCTATGATCATCTAGTTCCTTTTCAACAATTTTGATAGGAAACACGAAATGTGAAATATTTTTCCCATCCCGTTTTTCCTCTAGGCCGAAAACATTGATCGAAATATTATTTCTTTTTTAAAACTTTTCAATGTCATGAATCGAAACGGGGAATTTCACACAGTTCCAATCGTACTTGTCGCTCAATTCTGGTCTGGTAAGATAACTGGCCCACATTTCCTCATCAGACTCAATAAATTTTGATAAAACACAATACTTGAAACAAAATTCATCATCATTACGAATATTAATTAATGAATTAAGATGCTGGAATTTATCAGGGAGGATCATATGCCCACGACCTGCAAATGGCATGTACTCATTGATGCGAATTTCAATCTTGTGGATTTTATTGTAAAACCACCAAGACCCTCGTAATTCACTGTCCTGCATCTCAGACTGAATTTTAGAATTGTGACTTGAAACTATAACATGAATATTTGATGTTCTAAGCAGCGCTTCGTTTTTAGTCTTAAAATTTCTCAAACAAGAATATAGCTCTAATTGTTTAAATTCACATTCAACGAATAGGTTAAATTTAATTGCAGTAAATTTTGACAGTGACTCTGACAGAAGATTTTCAATTTTATACTGGCACGACGACAGGATGGACTCCATATCGCCGGCTTCGAAATTTTTTGCTGCATATGTTGCCAGTCGTGACCTAAATGCTGTTTCAACAGGTAAAAACTCACATGATTCCGCTGTTGGTGAGTCGGTCACAGCGGTGCGATCCATTCCACATTGATTCTGTAATAACGAAAAAAACATCGACATTAGCAATCGAAACTTATGAAAGCGAATGGATTAATAAAAGACTAAGACATTTCACTGTACATACCTGTGGAATATCACGCGTATGCATGATGACACTAGGTCTCGACTGACGGTTGGACTCTGGATTCTGCAACAGAGGAAAAATAATAATGAGTTTTATGATAAAAGAAATAAAGTTTTATGTCTTGTACTGTGATAAAAGAAATAAAGTTTAATGTCTTGTACTATGATAAAAGAAATAAAGTTTAATGTCTTGTTTTTAACCGTTCTATAACAAGAAAAAATTATATTGTCTTGTACTGTGATAAAAGAAATAAGTTGGATGGCATGTAAAATAATAATATTAATAACATACCTGTAAATGTTGACCGGAAGGCTCAGGTTGGATGACATTTGGGCGGGTGGAAGTCTGTTGCATGTTGGCTACACTCACTGGTCTTGTATTCTGTAACAGAAAAAAATAATATTAAGATTTATGATAAAAGAAATAAAGTTTTATGACTTGTTTTTAACCGTTCTATACCAATAAAAAAATAATAATAATATTAAGTTTTATAAGAAAAAATAATAAGTTTGATATCTTGCACAATAATCATAATAATAACATACCTGTGGTTGTATACCGGAAGGCCCAGCTTCCTCTCCCAGCATCGTTGGACGGGGTGCACCTGCTCCTGCATCCCTGCTATGCGATGGTAGATGGAAGCGCCCGGTGTTGGTGTAGATCCCGATATGTCTAGGTTCCACCATCCTCGATGGGTGGTGGACGGTCTGCATATGGTCAACCAAATATCTATCCGTCTTGAATGTGCCGTTGCAAATTTTACAAACGATATTAACGTTGGAGTGATTTTCACGGACGTGTCATTTTAGTACATCACTTCGTGTAAAAGATACGCCGCAGGTTTCGCATTTGTACGCAGATTTTTCATGTTTCTGATTAATATGCCTGTTCAGATCCCTCTTATACCTAAATTTAACATCACACTCCTCACATTGGAAAAATACAGTAGATGAGTTTTCCATTGTAGATCTGCACCTGATGACGGATGAATAAGAAGTGAGCCTAATGCATGACGTCATTGGTTTATATAGTGCCGCTATAAAATAGCCTCGCAATGGTAGGAATAAAATCTACCAATGAGAAATAATGATGACGTAATGACTTCTAGCCTCGCAAAGGTATAAATATATTTTACACCAATGAGAAATAATTATGACGTAATGAATTCTAGCCTCACGACTGATCAAATATATTTTACACCAATGGAATGATGGGAGTTTAAAAAAATGCTGACGATACAAAGAGTTCTAGCTTCGCGACAGGACAAATATACGGTAAAGCATAATTCAGCGTAATTAGATACTTCACTTTTCCTGCTTATGAAAATACATGACCGTGATTTCCCACATTAAATTGCTGACGTATTTAAATTATATCCTCGCAACGGGAAAAATATTCATTTCCGTCGACATAAACAGATATCCGATATTCAACTCCATTCAGCACTTTTCTCAAAACGTGAATGTAAATTATATCCTCAGAACGGTAAAAATATTCATTTACGATGACATCAACAGACATCCGATATTTAATTCCATTCAGCACTTTTCTCAAAACGTTAATGTAAATTATATCCTCAGAACGGTAAAAATATACATTTACGATGACATCAACAGATATCCGATACTTAATTCTGAAAGCGTGTCTCGTACGGAAATAAAATATTCATTTTCATGCAATAAATGCTGACAAATGTGTTATGCTATATCCATATGAATACATTAATAATAATATAAGGTTCCATAATACACAAGACATATGTCATTACTGAAAAGCCCGGTCAGGAATCGAACCTAGAACCATTCTGTGAAGAAATATTACAATATTAGTTTTTAATATATCGCAATAAAATAACGTTGACTAATAATACTAATTTAATATGTAATACACAAGACATGGGCTATGTTTAGGATTTAATATTTACAGGGACTGCTGTTTAAAGAGACTGTTATAACAAGTACAAACATGCAGGTCGAATTTTGTTTATATCAGCATCATACCACGAGAGATAAGTCTCACTGAATGAGAATGTTACACGTGCGTTGAAGGCTACTACAGCATCATATGACTGCTGCATAGTAAGATTGATAACGAGAGCATATGCATCAATTCTCTCACGTACAATGAAACATCGCTAGCACAGTTCTGTATTGAGAAAACATTTGTATATAAATCGTAATACTGACTTTACAAAACGGCTTTGAATAATGAAGTATGATATAATATTATTCCCTCTAAATACCGAGGATGAGGCTTACACCTTTGAAGATTAATAGTAAAATTTATTGTTTTAACTTGTAAGCCAGAGGCTGAGTTAACCCCTGGGCTAGGATTATAATCTTACGAATAAAATATAGTTTTAAGACGATAGCTACCATATTTATAAAAAAATTTACGAAGGAATAAAATATCGCTATCTCGTAAAACTTTCCACCTGTCACATGATGAGGTAGGTTATAGCAATCCACTTGTGATGTAAGCAATGCCACCATAGTAAAACATTTCACCTGCCATCTACCAATATACAAATTTTAAATTTCCCACCTTACGCCATTTGCAATTGTAATATCCAATTTCCACCATTCACAATTTTCAAATCACCCGCCATCTACGAATATACAAATTTCAAATTTCCCACATTCCGCCATTTGCAATTGTAATATCCAATTTCCACCATTCGCAATTTTCAAATCACCCACCATCTACAAAATACAATTTTTAAATTAAGCGCTTGGTCCGCCATTTGAATTAGGAACCGGTAACGTAGCCATTTACATTATGAATTTCCAAATTTTGAATTTCGCGCTTGGTCCGCCATTTGCAACAGGAACCGGAACCGACGCCATTTTGATTCACGTGATCCGTGACTTCATAGCCACGCCCACTTGTGACGTCATAACCGCGCCACCCTCCCCTACCTGGCCACCTGTGGTGACGTCATAGCTGCGCCGCCTTCCCCTACCGGGCCACCTGTTATGTGATCCGTGACGTCATGGCCGCGCCGCCCTCCCCTCCAGCGCCACCTGTCACGTGACCCAATCCAGTCAATCAGAATCCGTGACGTCATAGCCACGCCCACCTTCCCCTACAGCGCCACTTGTCACGTGAGCCGTTTCCCCTACCGGGCCACCGGTGACGTCAGCCCCAAAACCACACTACTCCTAATGTTTGGGCTTCTACGGGGGCCAAGCAATCGAAGGACCCAATCCAGCGTTGAGAGAACTCATCCAAGAACTCTCTCACAATATCCGCATAATGGCATGGCGCCCCATCCTGTTGGAAGATCACGTTAGGAGGAAGCTGTGGCACAGCGTACAACTGCAACATGTCTAGGTATGTTCTTGCATTAACAGTAGGCTCCGCGAAAAAGAATGGGCCTATGATTCTGTCCATCAGTGCACACCACACATTGAGTTTCGGGGGAGTTTCGTTCATACTCTACCACTGTGTGGGGATGTTCCGTCCCCCATATGCGGCATTTGGGTTTGTTAACCTTCCCGGAAGTGTAGAATGTAGCCTCGTCCGAGAAAAAAACCATATCGAGGAATGCCTCATTTTCATCAATTTCTGCCAGAATTGTCTCAGCAAATGCCCTCAGTCGCGGCTTGTCTTCAGATTTGATTTGGTAACGAAGTGTAGGCGCCCGTAGGCGCAACCTTTTATGGACGACATCGTATACTGTCGAACGAGGTAAATTTAGCTCCCTACTTGCTCGTAGGATGGATTTACAGGGGCTCCTCTGAAAAGACGTACGGATTAATTCGACATCAGCCACTGGAACAGCGCGCTTGGTGTGGTGACCCGACTTTAAAATCAAACTCCCAGTTTCACGAAGCCATCTTCACATTTCATGATTGTTACGTACGTTAGAACATCGTCAGTTGGTCGCAGTTGATATTCACGCCGAAATCGACGTTGTAGGCCTACCTGCGTAACAGATTTAAACTCCGCGAGAACAAGCACACAGAATGCCTTTTGCTGTGGAGTCCACATGGCTACTGACGCTAATTGGCTATTTCCACGTTCTGCGCATGCGCGCATTTGATGTACGCTTCTGCCATGCAAACACAAGAAACATTTTGAGTTACTCTACCCGTAGAAGCAAACCGGGTGTAAATATCAACAATACTTCTCAAGTAATAAAATAATGAAATGTCATACGTTTAAGCCGGACACACTATAGACTATGTCATGGCAAATAAAAAATCTGGCCCGCAGTACAAGATGTAAGTGTGTTTAGAGGCCCAGATGTGTCATCAGATCATTTTATGGTTATCACTAAAATATGAAAAGTGGAAAAAGGTGCCTTCTAGAAAAGAAAATAGAGAAGAGTTAACATACAAGGTGCACCTTTTAAAAGAAGAAAGTATCAGAACATTATATCAAATGCGACTCCAAAACTACATGAATTTTACCCCGAAAAGTAACAACATAAATACTGAATGGAATAATATTAAAGAGATAATATGAAAGCAGCGTTGGAAGCATTGCGACAAAGAAAGAAAAGATTTAATAATAGAGGACTTAAAATATGGAATGGAGAGCTAAAAGAAATGATCGATAATAAAAAATCAGCTTATTTAAAGATGCTAAATTCTCCCGAAGACATAACTCTAAAAATAAACTATAAAAGAAAATCAGTCATAGTGAAAAGAAAAGTACAACAAATCAAACGAAAAAGCTGGGGAAAATATGTGAGATCGAACATGATGTTCATGGAAGGCAGGATAAAGCCTATAAAATAATGAGGTATCTCAACAATACAGACAGAGATACGTTGATACTTAATTCAATTCCAGAAGATACGTGGCTGCAATATTATAGAAACCTCTGGACAGATGGAGAAGAAAGTATTATTAAAATACCAGAACCAGATGATAATATAGACCCCATAATACCTGATGAATTGCAAGAAGCAATTATGTTGAGTAAAAATAAAAAAAGCCCAGGTTGTGTTGGAATTAACATAGAACTGATCAAGTATGCATCTGAAGAAATGAAATTACGAATTTTGAACTTCATGAATATGTGTTCGCAGAGTTGCTATATGGGTGATTCTTCAAATACGGGAAAATTTGGAGTGTGTAAAATCCAAATTTTTTACTTTGTTTAAAAAATCTCAAAAAAATCACTAAAATACTTCAGGGGTTACTTGATTATAATATGACACCAGCAGAGCTTAAATGTTTATATTTTTATTTCTTTATTTTTTTAAAGCCATGTGAATGACATCCTTGTACATGTGGATGGCAGAAGCCACATTAATGACTAACTATGGCAACAATCTGCTTTTCTTTATGTGATTTCATATTTTTCTCAGCAGACTTCAGTCGACTTTGCACCAAATTTGCAAATTTGTGTGCATACTCCGGAATTAATGTAATTTTAACGAGACTGTTTTTATGGATTTGGGGGAGGGGGGAATCGAGCAGAAATTCATTTAATCAGTTTTAAGATCTTAAGTACAGGTCACAGACACCGCAAACACAATAGTATCTACATTTATCATCTACATGACTTGAGTCATCCACATACCCCTTCATGAGAATTGGATGACAAAAAAATCAGGCATGTTGATGACAAAAAAGAAGTTTAAGTGGTCTCAGCAAGCCATTCCTAAACCTCTGTAAGCTCAACTTCAGTCAAGTACTTTGAATTGGAAGATTTATCATAGTGCATAATCAAAATTAATAAATATTCACTTTCTGCCTACTTTCTAGAAGCCATGTTAATGACGGGGAATAAAATCGCTTTCCTTGAAAATGATGCAAAGTCCTTTGTTCATCCCAAACTGTTTGTAAGCAATCAAAATTCAACCACAAGCTGCCCTGTTGGCTTACTACCACTGTTGCCAGTTATACAAATTTCTCATTTCTGCAGAAAAAATTCCATTCTTTTCAGCCATGTGGATGACCAAAAACCCTTGGGACATTCTTTATGTTCATTAGGTGGGGTGACAATTTTATTTCATTTTATTTTTTAGGGGTTAATATTCTTCACACATTCATCCTCATTGACAGGAAAAAAGTTGAAAAGGAAATAACATTTTGTTTTGTGGGAAAATGCATTAGAATATACAAAACCAGGGTTTGGGACAGGGCATGTGGATGACATTTCATTGAATTAAATTCGATTTTGGAATATCAGAATTTAAAGTTAGTGACATTTCAAAGTGATAGTTGTAGTATGGAAGTAGTAGAAACAAACTTTTATTTTAATTTTTTTTTAAGTTGAATTTGAAGGGAAATATCACTCCGGAACACAAATTTTCCCGTATTTGAAGAATCACCCATATACCAGAGGAATGGAATGTAGCTCTCATATGCCCACTCTATAAAAAAGGAGAGAGAAGTAGCTGTGAAAACTATCGTGGCATCAGTCTGCTAAACGTATGTTAACAAGTTATATGCACGAATCATTGAAAGAAGACTCTACCCAATAACTAAAGCAATGCTGTTAGATGCTCAACATGGCTTCAGGAAAGGAAAATCCTGCATAGACTGTATATTTACCATCACTCAATTAATTGAAAAACGAAGAGAGTTTAACTTACCAAGATACTTTACCTTTATCGACTATGAGAAAGCATTTGATAAAGTGAACCGCAAACATTTGTGGGAAATATTGCAAAAGAGAGGAATACCTATTCACCTTATTGGAGCAATACAGAGCCTGTATAGAAACAACCTAATCAAGGTCAAAATGTTAAATAGCAATGGAAAAATGGCTGAAATAAATCAAGTTCGACAAGGGTGCCCACTTTCACCCGCACTTTTTAATTTGTATATAGACGAATTGACAAGAACTTGGTTGCAGAAAGTTAACCATTTTAAAATTGACAATGTAAATTTTACAACGCTGTTATTTGCAGATGACCAAGTGGTCATCAGTTGGAATGGAAACTATATGCAAAAAGCAATTTTAATACTGAATGAAGTTGCCAGTAAATTTAATATGAATATCTCGGTGGATAAAACTAAAACTATGGCATTTTTAGGATCTGACCCAATTAGAATCAAAATAGTATTAGGCAATAAAATTATAGAAGAGGTGAAAACATTTAAGTATTTGGGTTATAACGTTACTTATGGGAAAAACAGAGAAATCGACGAAAAACTGAACTCTTTTAACCACTTCTCTGGAACTATAATCCGAACACTGGGCAGAAAAGTTGGCGGAGATACCCTACTAAAATTTTATAAAGTGATGGCCCTGCCTGTTTTGTTATATGGAAGTGAGGACTGGGTACTAAGGAAGGAAGATGAAAGAAGAATTCAAGCCGCTGAAATGAAGTTCCTGAGATTCGTGGCTGGCTACACATTACTAGATAAAAGAAAGAATGAAACTATCAGAGCAGAATTAAATATAACAGGTTATATTTTATATAACAGGTTATGTTTTATATAGACATTATAAAAGATTATCAAAAGAAATGGAAACAACATCTACAACGTATGCCTGAAGAATCACTTGTTCGAACAGTTCATAGCTACAAACCACGCGGCAGTATGTATTTAAAACCATCAAAAGATGATGCCCTGGAAGACCCAGGACGAGTTTAAGTAAAAACATTTGATTGGAGTTGGAACGGGCCAAAAGGCTCAAGCCATAAAGATGATGATGATGACTTGAAGTCTTAAAATATTGCTGATGTTGCATTTACGTTTCGTGAGAAGAAACCGCAATGTAATGTGAAACCTACTTCCGGTCACGTGGATTAGCGCGCCGCCATCTTGGATGACATCAGCAGAAGAATTTGACCCCGCGCCACACGTTTCGGGATGGACTTTGAACCACCCCACCCACTCAAATGGGTGAGGCTACCGGAAAAAGTACACTACCACTTTTTAATTTTGCAACTCTTTTTAACGATTAAATTAAACATAAAACTTGTAGATTCTTAATATTCCACTTGATTATGTCTCGCAACATTGGTGCTATTACTACACAACCCATCTAACACGGGTAACACACACCAATAATATTAACAGATCACAGGTTCAGGGAAGTATTATATATCTGACAGTAAGGAAGTAGCTCATAATTCTATCCTTTCTCATAAACTGATACAGCCAAATGTTCTCAGTATGCATGTCTCAAGGTACACATATTGATATATTTTTATTAAATTAATCAGGAAAACATTGTGAAGTATTAATATTATACAATAAACTTGAAAGCTTAATCTTCATTAATAATTGTTTAAAAAAATAATAATAGGCTAATAATAAATTTAAAAAATAACAAATTAATCAGAACATTTGTTTCGCAGTTTCTTCTTTGCCTCTATTATCAGCTGAGAGCTCCTGACAAGTTTGTTTCCTGTCGACCAGATGTCCTCCAGGTCGTATGAATTTGGAAATGAGGTTATTGTCCTTATTAAGTCTATCTTTGTTTTTCTGGATGTGTACTTTTTCCCAAACAGTTAAGTGAATCGGTTTATGAACATACATTAGTAATTTTGCCTCACTACTGAAATCAGCTTTTGAAAACATGAATAATGAAGAATATTTTGAGGCTAGTATGGTGGAACTTCCATTGTTAAAATTGGTTATAATATGTATCTATAGAACTCCTAGCAGTGGCATTTACATACTTATTAGGAACCTTGACATAATAGTAAACAGTTTACTGAACTAAGGCAAACAAGTTATTGTAATAGGTGATCTGAATGTAGATTTCTTAAATCATAATATAAATATGCACTTGCAATCAATGTTGGATTCATATGCCTTAAAGGCAATTATAGATGCTCCAACAAGAATAGGTGCAACCAAACAGTCAGCTATAGATCAAATAATACTGAATGCAAATTTATGGGAATATAACTTTAAAGTATTAGAAACAGGTTTTGCTGATCATTATGCACAAATTTTAGAATTATATACTCAACATACAAGTAAAAGAATGAATGAATTTAATGTATACTCCAGAGAGGTTTATTTATTTATTGAATATACAATTACTTAAACCCTATTCCACCCGGCGGTATATTAGGGTTATAGTTACAAGACAATATATTTGCAATATTACTACTTCTTATCCATAGGCTGGATGCAGGCCTTACTACTCTAAGAAAACAAGATAACTAATATATTATATTATAAAAGAAAACTATAACATCTTAAAAATAGAACACAAAAACTTTTGCAATTCTCTATAACAGCATTTTTTCCTAAAAATATCAAAGAGTGGTTTATCTAATTTCTTTTTACAATAATCTAAGTGTGTGTCCAATATTCTTCTTTTATGCTCTAGGACTGGGCAATGAAAAATTAAATGTTCAACAGTTTGTTGTTCAGTACATATACATTGATAACCGTTCTGTCGTTGGATCATGAAACGTTGAAAGTAAAAACCAAATTTGCCATGCCCAGACAGAAACTGAGTGAATATGAAGTCCGGTTTTACACTCGTACAGCGTAGGCGACACTCAACTGTTGGAAAGAAGATTTCTCTCGTAGTGGTCCCTTTGGAGCTGGACACCCAATGCTCATTCCAAGCAGTCCTAATATAATCTCTAAGTTTATTCTTAGCATAAGATAGGGGACACAATTTGTAGCTAAAATTTAAATTCGAGGTCGCAGCATTTTTTGCCAATTCATCAGCTCTTTCGTTCCCTAATGTGCCCATATGGCCTCGTACCCAGGATAAACAAACGTGTTTCTCGTATGATATTATCTTAGTTCTAATTTCTGCTGCCAAGGCATTTAAATTGAACTTGTTGTTTATAGCAGTAAGTGCAGTTTGTGAGTCACTGAAAATGCAACAGTCAGAATTTTGAGATTTAGACCATAAGACAGCCTCCTTTATAGCAAAGAGCTCTGCTTGTACAATTGAGCACTCTGTAGAGAGTCTGGCCATTTGTGAATATATTTCCCTACCACAACAGAACACCACGAAAGCACAACCGATTTTATCCACCATTCCTTCTCTGCAGAATTTTGAACCGTCTGTAAAAATCTCCAGATTGTGATTCCTAGTACATCCATTGTTATTAACGAAATTATTGAAGTAAGCAGGATGTCCGGCAGTAGTAAAGTGTGCTGGTCTTTCGATATCCAAACGCAAGATTGCGTCTTCATATGTGAAGCCTTTTCGGAGCAGCGTAGTTTCTGCTTTTGCAATACCAGACAAATATAAAGGCTCAATGCCCGCAATTACTAAAGCGGCATCTGTAGAAACAGTTCTATATGCTTTAATAATCCTCAGAATAAAGCCTCGTTGTATTTGTGCTAATTTATGCCGAGCCCAGCTCATATCAAAACATTTCCTAAACACCGAAGCACAATACAACACTAAAGGTTCAACTGCTGCTCTATAGATAATTTTCAGAACTTCTGCATTGAGACCCCACGTTGGTCGAGAAGCAAAAGCCAGTTTATTGAGTAGAGTGTTAGATTTGCTAGCAACATTGTCAAAGTGAGGTCTAAATGTCATTTGTTGATCCAAGATTACTCCTAAGTAGGACATCTGATCTATAATTCGAATGTGTTCCTGATTCATTTTAATTATTGGCTTTTGAATTCTCCTTTTTCTAGTAATAATCAGAGCTGTTGTTTTCAGCGGATTAAAATGGAGTTTGTTATCAGAACCCCACTGACATAATTCTTCTAATATTGTGTTGACCTTGTAAGTCAAATTAGGCATATTTTTAGCTTTACACATCAATAGAGCATCGTCTGCATAAGCATATAATTGACATCCTTCAGGAAGAGATATTTCTAACATGTTGTCATACAAAATATTCCAAAAAGTTGGACTACAGGACGAACCTTGAGGACAACCTTTGTCAATGACCTTTGTAATGGAATTGCTCCCAATTTGTAACTGAACACTGCGGTTTTGAAAATAACTCTGAATTAAGATGTATAGATTTCTTGGACATTTCTTCATAGGTTAGACTTCTCCAGAGAGGTTAGACTTAGTAATGAAGGAAATATTCAGTACTTAAATTATTTACGTGGAAGGGAAACATGGGATACAGTCTTTGCACAGCTTTCAGTATATGAAGCTTATGATGAATTCTTAAATACATTTAATTACTGTTTCCAAACAGTCATGCCTGAAATTAAAATTAAAGTAAAACTTGGAGACAAGAAAAAGAACTGGATTACATCTGGCATAAGGAAGTCAGGTAGGAGGTTAAGGTTCCTTAGCAAAATAATAAAAGAATGAAACATTACAGAACCTTTTAAAAACTATTATTGTCAGTATAAGAGAATCTATAACAATGTAATTGCTGAAGCCAAGAAAATATACAATGATAGTTGCCTCTTCAAATAATAAAGCAAAAACAATGTGGGAAATTGTTAAAGATGAACTAGGGTCTGGTAAGAAGAATATAAAGAATATACTGATAAACACTAACGGTGAAGATATACAAGATCCAAAACATGTAGCTGACACATTAAATGATTAATATGCAAATATATCACAAAATATTTTAAGCAATGCCGATTTGGGAGATGATTCAGGTTGGGATTGTAGTTCGCGAGGCGATGTTTTGAATCATTTATCACCTGAACAAAGGGGAATTTTGAATGGGGTCTTAGTACTTTATCCGGAAGTTTTGACTACTAAATTGGGCCTCACCCATTTGTTAGAATATGATATAGAGTTGCTGGATCATACAACGGTGCGTAGGCCGCCATATAGGCTGCCTCCTCCCAAGGTTAAGGTCATGAAAGAACTTATTCAGCAAATGTTGGATGATGGGGTTATCACTACCTCCAGTTCTAATTACAGTAGCCCCATGTTTTTGGTCGAAAAGGGGGAAGGTAAATTCAGACCAGTGGTAGATTACAGGTATTTAAATTCAAAGATCAAGATAGACTCAGTGCCTTTGCCAGACATCCATTCATCATTTAGTTGGTTTGGGAAGGCGAAGTATTTTACTTCGTTCGACCTTAACCAAGCATATCAGATCCCATTATCTCAGAAGTCTAGAAGGCTAACGGCCTTCAATACTGACTGGAACTTATTCGAGTATACTAGAGTTCCTTTCGGGTTAGCTACTGGAGCCCAGGTTCTTACGCGCCTTCTGGACCAAATATTTGGTGACGTTAAGTTTGAGTTTGTGATACATTACCTGGATGAACTAGTTATATACTCTGAAACCTTTAAGGAACATGTAGACCATATTGTGCTGGTATTGAATCGGCTCAAAGACGCTGGTCTGACCGTGAACCCAGCTAAAGTCACCTTGGCTTCATCAAAGCTTTCTTTCTTCGGTCATGTTGTGTCACCTGAAGGGGTTACGATTGACTCTGATAGGACTAAGTCTATCCGAGAGTATCCGCCTCCCAAAGATGCGAAAGGAGTGGCCAGGTTCCTGGAGATGGTTAATTTCTTTCATCGGTTCATACCAAATCTGGCGGATAGAGCTGCGCCTCTGAACATTCTCAGAAAGAAGGGTATTAAATTCCAATGGGGTTCCGAGCAACAAGAATCTTTCGAAACATTGAAAAAGATGGTCATGAATCCGCCAATTCTGAGTATCCCTGATTCTTCTAAGAGGTTTGTGTTGCAGACCGATGCTTCGTCAGTAGCTTTGGGCGCGGTATTACTACAGAATTTTGAGGACGGTCGTAAGCCGATAGCTTATGCCTCTAGGACATTAACTGTTCAGGAGCGGGCCTATTCTGCTTACGAGTTGGAGGCGTTAGCTGTTTTTTTCTCAGTAGAGAAATTTCGGATGTATTTAGAGCATACCGAGTTTGACCTAGAGACTGACTGTCAGGCCCTAAGTTGGGTTTTGGCTAAACCTCGCACCACTGGGCGACTTGCCCGCTGGGCTGTCCGTCTTTCAGCGTTTAAATTCTCTGCTAAGCATATCAGAGCTTCTGAGAAAGCAGTGGCAGACGCGCAATCGCGCATGTTCAGTATGTCTCCCGACCACTTGGTAGAAGATCAGAAGATTGAGATTTCAGAGTCATTAGCCAGCCCTGAAGAAAGTAAGGTCAGTGCTGTTATGTGTGGGTCTGAGGATATACATTTAGTCAGAGGCATTATGTAAGAATTTCCTTTGGCCTATAAATCTATGGCCCTCCATCAAGAATCCAACCCTGAGTTAGGCCCGTTAATTAGAGATCTTCAAGCTGGTCGTGTGCTCTCTCAGTATGTACTGAAGAAGGGAGTGTTGCATTGTGCTGACCGAGGGTTAAGGAAGGGAAAGATTATTTTACCTTCAGTGTTAATTGACATGGTATTCAGTTTTTTTCATGAGTCTCCGGTGGGCGGACATTTGGGACTGTTTAAGACCAGAGCCAAAATTCGGGAGTATTTTGTGTGGCGTGGTATGGAATCTGACATAAGGGCCCGAGTGCGAGCATGTGCTCGTTGCGCTCAAGCTAAGCCTAGTCAGGCAAGCAATTTGGGATTCCTCAGTTCTCAGGTCCCTCAGGCTCCTTTCGAGCGTCTCTTTATCGACTATGTGGGGAGGTTTCCGCGGTCGCGCTCAGGTAACCTTTATATTCTTGTTATTGTGGATGCCTTCACAAAATTTGTGTGGTTTTTTCCAGTACGGGATGCTAACACTAGAAATACCGTGGAATGTTTAAAAAGGGTTTTCTCTGTGTTCGGGTTTCCTCGTAATTTGGTCTCAGATAATGCTAGCTATTTTGTTTCTGCCCCTTTCCGGAAGTTTTGCTTCGATCTGGGTATTAAGCATTGTACTACGTCGCCTTATTACCCTCAACCATCTTTGGCTGAACGCTTCAATAGGAATTTAAGGAGTGCCTTAATTGCGTACCATGCTCAAGACCAAGCTTCCTGGGACCAGAATTTATTCTGGTTACAATTCGCTTTTAACTCGGCACGCCATGAGGCGCATGGTTTCTCTCCTATTTCTTTGATGTAAAATTTCAAGCCTAATAATCCTTTGTCGAACCTGTGGTCTATCCAGGATTTGTTGCCAGGTCCGGATCGGGCCGGACAAGTCAAGGATATGTGGAACAGGCCGGCAAGGAATTTGCAGATTTCACATGGAAGAAATGTGGAAAGATACAATAAGCGCCGTAGTCCCGTCCCCTTTAAAGAAGGAGATGCCGTGTGGGTGAAAAGTTTTCCCAAGAGTAGTGCAGTGAATAAGGTAGCCGCAAAATAGTCTGAACGTTTTTCGGGACCTTATAGGATTCTATCTTTTCTTACACCCGTTACCGTCCTTTTGCAGAATTGTTTAGATGGCAAAAGACGTCGGTGCCATGTGTCCCATTTGAAACCGGGTCTACAGTGCTTTGCAGATGACAAGCCCTATGTCCTTCAACTGCATAGATACGCGGTCCAATCAGAGACGGCGAGACGGAGGGAAGACTCTTATTGCAAGCGGTAGTCTTTTAGCCCGTACACGTGATTGGCGGTGAAGGAAAAGGCTTCTCATATGAAAAATACTGTAGCTGATCCTCAAAGGGAGTGATATAAAAGTGATTTGGCATCTGTCCTGGATATTCTATTAAAATTTTGAAGAAGAATTAGAGTCGTTCTTTAGCTGTATTCAAAATTTTTAATATTTGGATCAGGGTTATGGCATATCGCTATTTTGGGGTAATATCATAATACCAAAATTGGGTTTTGGCATTTTAGAAAGGGTTTGATTTAAACTATAATTTTGCTAAAGTTTACTTAATTCAATGTAGGGTTTTGCTTGGTATTTCGGACTCCCTCTTACTTCTTGCTGGGAGGAAGGATGGATCCACGAATACGTTTTGAAATGCTTCTGCTAATTCCTGTAAGGAGGTTGCGTTTTAAGATATTTCGGGATGGGCGGCTCACTGGTACTTCCGGAAGCCACTGAGCTGGACGTTTCGATTTTGTTCCGTTGTCGGGTTGCAGTTCGTGAAGAATTCCCATGACGTTAATCTTTAGTTTCTTTATTTTTGGGACCCCAATTAAATACTTTAGCTTTTTCCATTTTGTGCTATTAGTGAATGCCTTGAAGTAAATCTAAACATGGTAGTTATTAAGATTTTGGGTACGTTCAGGAAGGTTGGAGAACGTGATTTCTTTGTTCGGGAAAATCGGGTAATAAATATGTACACTGGATCTCAATTCATTTTTTGGGATTTGTTTTATTAAAAAAAGGTATGAAGTATAAAGAGGAAAGTATAAATAAATTACTCTTAATGGTGAAATTGTGCATGCATGTATTTGTTGCACGTGTACTGTGCGTATGGATTTTATGTTGCAGTTTGGTTATGCTCTGCCCAAGCATGATGTCCGTAGGCCGTGTATTTCGGCCCGGTAACTGGATTTAGATGGGGGGACTGTTCTGCCTCTCTTTTCTCCTTGTTGGCTGACCGAGTCCTGTCTTGTGCCGGCCCATTGGTGGTTCCTGACTCC
Organism: Ectobius pallidus; assembly: GCA_964059195.1. NCBI lineage: Eukaryota > Metazoa > Arthropoda > Insecta > Blattodea > Ectobiidae > Ectobius > Ectobius pallidus. The sequence continues at coordinate 1,793,347 of CAXKWD010000016.1, forward strand.
GGAGACGTCTGGAGTTAATGGTTCCTGTAATCAAAAGAGAAGCACCTATGAGATGGCGCATTGCTGAGCTGCAGAGTTGGTTGCAGAAACATGCTGTTGCACCAACAAGCTGAGAGGCCTGCAGGGAGAGTGGTAGGAACAAATTCACTAGGAGGAAGAGCCGAGTGTTGGAGGGTGGAAATTTGGTTTTATGGAACTCATGCTATGGTATGGTAGACAGCAAAAGGTCTAAACAAAGAAATCGTGCTGTCAGTAGTATCCATGCAATTGGTCTTCTGGAAGAATCTATGCATAGTGGCTCCAGTGACAGAAAATTAAAGATGGCATCAAAAATCACACATCAACAGTATCATATTTACCAAAGCAGTCATGCATTTTGGATAAAGTTGAAGCCTACTTCAAGAGCAAGCATTTAGCAAAAAGTCACCTAAGCTATTGATGTGAAGTAAAGCATTGATGCAGAGGCTATCTTCCTGTGACATGCAGTAGTCAAGTTGCCATAGTTGAAAACTGCTGGAAGTAACTTACTGTGCAGGATCCTTTACCACTTAAAATTACTATGAGCTGGTAATTTAAACCCGATTACCTCACTCCTGTCTTTTCTAAGCTGTTTTCCATCTATTCACTGAGCTTTTCTCCTATTTTCTGTGTCCCTTGGCGGCATGCCCTCCTGGATTTCCACACCTCTGCACATAGTCGATTCGGAGTTTTGCTGTTTTTGAAGATCTGTCTGGCAGCTCCTGAGTTCAGATGGTTCCGCTATTTGGACGATCGATGGTGACCGCCTATTCAGACAAGTTGTTCCACCCTCAACTGTACTTCTCATCTCTGGCCGAAGCCTCTTGCATTCTTCGTGCTCTGCCTGGTGATGGGGATTGCTAGCTGGATGCCGCTCGACCTGGTTGGCTCCCTCAGATATCCTGCCTGTTGGGTGCAGATTGGATGCATCCTGCTGAAGTGGGGGTCAGGTGTGACCTCAGTTTCTGTGCGCCTGGACATGCTTTTGGTCTTCTCTTTTCAGTTGGTGTTTGGTGCTTATCTCCCACCCGGGGGGAAATAAGTGGAGTGGTCTAAGATGGATGGAACTCTTCTAAGAAATGAGAGCGAACGTGGATTTCTGAAGTTGCTGCGGGGCATCGGGCAAGGCATGGAAACATTTCGGCAGTCGCAGGATTAAAGATTGTGCTTTGTGTGTTTATTTTGTTGTGTTGTTTTTTCAGAGTGCTGTCTTATAAGATAGGACATCCAGTTAAAAGGTTAAAATAAAAAGGGTATTAGATTCAAGCTCAAACGAAATTTGGGGAAATAAGGTCTTCGACTTTATTTTGGGCAGACAGGGGAGTTTGAGCCGTGAAAAACGGCTCATATGCTAATATTAAAAGCACTCAGTAATTTTTGCCAACTGCTTTTAACTTCAGAATGTAAAACCAATATTTGACCCACTCTAAACACCGTGGTTCTCGGTAATTCTTAAAAGCGCTTTTAGACCGCACTGCGATCTGTTGAAAGCTAGGGAGTAGAGGCTGGTACAAGCGACCTTCAGTTGGGATCCAGTGCTCGCGTCAAGAACATGTAACTTGAGTTTGAGTGGTTTGGTGGGCGTTGCTGCCGTGCATCACGATGTCTGAAGAGTACGGCATAATTGGGTGAGACCTATCCACATTCATTTTCAATGCTAACAGTAATTTAATCTATTTTGTGCTCACCCGTTTTCGGCTATCTAAATTTTCGTTCTGGACATTTCATAAATTTTCTCAAATAAAATTATTTACCGGTCAAGTTTGGATCTTGGAAATTACGCCTACACCATCTAAATTTCATGTAATATTGCCTGTGTTCATTCGGTTTTTCTTCAGTCAATAATATCACGTCCGTCCGTTGTGTAACTTCTAATCACGTTCTTTGCCTTTCCGAACAGTAATCCAGTATTTTTGGCAGACATCCGACATTAGCATGATTTAGAGTGGGTTTTTTTTACGTGTAGTATTTCAGCACAGACGCCATTAAGAGATTGAGATTGCCCTATGCATTGATGTTTATAGATAATCTAAGTATATTTTATAATTAATATTTTAATAATTGTAAATATGTAATATATATATTTGTATGTAATTGTTTTGATGCATTCCATAACATGTACATGTTCAGCTGGACTAAATAAATCTTATCTTATCTTATCTTATCATAACTTGTTGACCAAATGATGAGCCACAGCAGATTTTCTATCTGTTGGTGATTAGTATTTCTTGTGTGCTCCTTGTGCTTAGGGTCAGTGGCGTTCCTAGGGTGGGGCGGTCCGCCCCAGGCCCCACTTACTATGGGGGCCCCCCTTTGATGCCCCACCCTAATATAAAAATTAATGTTCCACCCATATTTTACCCATCAGAATTTTTGTATTAAATACAAATACAGCACATTTGACGTGTTACAAATTTTAAAAAATGACACCAGTTACCAATGTTTTGGTCTCAGGTTCACAAGTCGGCCGTGAGAGGTACTAAGAGATGCGCAGTTGGCTACTGCACATAAATGTATCATTTAACTGATGAAAAACAGAACATGTCCTAATTTCATTTAACATTGATGGGTAAATTTAACAATGAGTTCATGAGTCGATCGCGAGAGGCCTCTAGAAGATGCGCTATGGGTCACGTGCAGAAAATGTATAATTTAACTGAAGAAAATAGAGCAAGTCTTAAGTTATAAATTAATTTAACAAAACACTTCATTTGTATGATGTCCTTTAAAGGGTTAAAACACTTTCAAGAATCAGTTCCAAACTTATGTGTAGCACTAAAGTTGTTTTTAACTATTTGCATTTAAGTTGCAACTTGTGAAAGAAGTTTTTCAAAACTAAAATGAACAAAAAAAACTATTTGCTCTCAACGCTGAGCCAAATCAAACTAAATGGACTAGCAATTTTACATCGAGAACAATTTGGCTAAGAAAATAAACTCTAATGAGACAATTATACAATTTTCTGATGTAAAAGCTATAAAAAGACAATTTTAAACGTGACTATTACATACTTTGAATTAATATAATCCAGATTTTGCTAATTTATTATCTGACTCTCCAACTAAAATTAAAACTATTGTTTGTTACCATATAATTTCATTAACTTTCTTATTTTGTAATATTTAAGCATAACTATTTTTTATTTCATTATTTTTTAATTATTCACACATTAATATTTTGCTAATCGGTTAACTTAATATTATTTGGCTAATGTCTGTTTGTGTTTAATAAATACAAACAATAAATAGTGCCTGAGTTCGCTCCCTTATTCTGTCTATTATTTTTCCGTATAGATTAGCTCATGGAGACAACTTGAAAAACAAAAAAGCTAGCCATAGAAAAAGAAGTAAAAAATAGCCATGTTGGTAGCTTTTGCTGGGGGGAGGGCTCAAAAATAAGTCCGTCCAGGGCCCCAAGGGGCCTAGTTATGCCACAGCTTAGGGTTACCATATTCAAAAAGAAAAAAATCCACATATGGGTTATTCTTACAAAACTTATGAAGTTTCATTTGAACATCATTCACGCTTTCAGGTAAGAGTACTCCTCATTTCCTCAAATCTTCCGAAAACTAATTTCTAGACTTGAAACTATCAAAAAACTGAGAACATGTGACATCTTTATAATTATAGGAGACAATCATCAAATTCTTGACACATTCAATAGACATCCAATTTCTTTCATGTGTTCAATGAGTATTTAACAAGGAACATATTCTTTCCACGGCTGAATTATGGGCCTGGATTGCAAAAAGGAACTGTACAATTTTCAACAATTCAGGGAATTTGTTCTCAGAGTGCATGTTCATGAAATTATACCATTACCCGAAATAGTATTTTTTTAAAATATTGGGCTATTTTCTATCCCTAGCTGTTCATATACAAACCTTCTCTTATAGGTCATTTTATCAAACAGTGCACCGTCATTTACAGTAATACCTTCCTTACTGAAATATGTCACTCAATTTTCTAGTTTCCCAGTCAGCTATTTTATAAACAGTTAACCAATTGAACACTTATTTCATCATACTGCCCCATCCATTTGCTAATTTAATCACTACAAACAATATTAAAAACCATTAATATCTTTCTCAAATATATAGGCAAACTGGTCACTGTCACATTTAGAAATTACTTCTCGTACATTCAAGGGAATAAAGTTATTTTTTGTCCTCTCTTGTAAGCTTGAAAGAACAGGATAAGAACAAGATACGCTTCTACCACAATCTTTGCTTTACTTTCGATACATAATATTTGCCCATGAAGGAAACTGGAGATACTATGAAGGAACCATACATATCCTTCAGCTAAAGGGTTTTCAAGTAACAACCTAATTGAAACAGGGAAATGTCTTCCTGGCATGAAATAAGATTTTAGAGTCTCATACAACTGTAAAATTCTTTCAATTGCTGGCATATGTGATAGCCATCTTGTTTTGCTGTGTGAAAGTATTGTCTTGTATTCAGTGCCCACAAAATTACAAAACTCGACCAACTTTTGCACCCTTACAGTAAAAATTGAAAAACAAGAAAACACTTTTTGTACAATCTAGATACATTTTTAAAATGTCTGAAGCAGCCTGACCAGCATTAAGGATAATACCCAGGTATGACATGAACAACCGCTTCCTAAAACAACAGTAAAATGTTTCCTCCCAATTCATTCTTCAGTTTATTGAAAATGTTCTTTGTGCCTGAAAGTTTTAATCCACCAAAGTTTACATTGGCATTGCCTCTTAGCCCAGTCAAATGTTGCATCGGAACTTACATTAAATGGAGTATTAATGAATTTTGGAGGGGAGTTTAAACCAATATTTAAACCAATCCAGATTTGCAACCCTCAGGAACCTGTGCTCGCTGAATGGCGGTCGAAATAAACCGGTTTTTTTGGACTTTTTTCGGTTTTTCGACAATATCTCCTAAACTATGCTTTTTTTGGAAAGAATCTTCCTTAGCTTTTTAAAAGTAAATTAAATTTCCTAAAATATGAGGTCAAAATCGTTTTTGTAAGTTATATAGTTACCGAGATACGGCTTTTCAAAAATTGGCCTTTTTTCCAAAAAAGTTAAAATTTTAAGTTTTCTTCGTGTTTCGAACTGAATACCGGCAAAATGACAAGGCCTACAGAAAAGTCAAGACAACAAAAGTTGTGGGAAATTTAATAAGCTTTACTTTGAGCTATAGCTGGTCCTTGTAGCTCAGATAGTCTCGTCATAAATGACAAAAACCGAAAAGATGAGAAAATGCTTTTTTGGGCGAAAGTTGAGTAACATCGTTTCCTCCACCAACACCTTAATTTTTGTTGTAACATGTTGGCAGATAATGTCTTATAACTGTGTATAGAAACTATTTGTGTGTACATGTGTCTATGGGAGATGGATTTTGCCAGAAAAAAAATATTTAAGCAGAATATTTCATAAAAAATGTATTTACTTTTAAACCAATAGGCGTATTTAAACCATGTGTGAGGTTCCTGGTATGGGATGGTATGGGACCAGGGAAGTCGAGGGCGGGGTGATGTTTTCATCTTCACTTGAAGAACTGTCATTCTGGGGTGTGGGCACATTGCATTTCAGCCCAGTTTTGCGGCAGCTGCAGCCCCCAGCGCAGCCCATCTTGCACTTGCACGAGATCAGTTCCCCGTCACTGACAAAATAGTTTCTATTAGCAGTGGGATTTTTGGAGGCTATGAAGTCAATTGTTATATTGCCAAGGAACTGGGAACAGAAGGAGTGGTTAACATAGAAAACCAGACATTCGGGAAAGTTGGATTAAAACGTAAAGACAAATTTGTTACCTTGGTTGCAAGTTGTTACCTTGGCAGGCATCAGTAATTCCATACAAGTCACTAATAATAAGATTGAAGTTGACCCTCTCACAATATTTCAGTGAGTTATCATCACCATAAAAATCCCACACAGAGTTGAAAGCCCACTTCAAGTATGAATTGCCCCTTACACAATGTCTCTTTTCCACGAAGCTGGAGTGAGGAAGGGAACTAAGACAGCTCTATATTCGTGTTTCACATCCCCCACTAACAACATATCCCGAGACGCCAATACCCACATCGTGCTCGATGGTGACTATTTGCTCCACAAATGTGTGTGGCATCAAAACGCATCAGTCAAGACCATCATTGACGGCTACATTCATTTAGTGGAAAACCATTTTGGGACAGATATAACCCATTGTCTTCGATGGATACCCGGAGGACGCCTCTCAAAAACGTACCAAAAGCGCCGAACGTGTCAGACGATACTCCGCCCTCAACTGCAGTAACATTGTCCTATCAGCTTCAACTACCAACATCACGCAAGAGAAGTTCTTATCGAACGACACTAATAAGCATAGGCTGATAGAGCTACTGAAAACTGGATTTGAGCAGCACGGTGTTGCGGTGACAGAAGAGGACGCTGATGCTGACATTGCTAGAGATGCCATCACCAAAGCTGACTTCTGAGAAAGTTGTAATCACCGTGGAAGATGTGGACCTGCTTGTGTTATTAGTTGGTTTGAGTTCCAAAAAATACACCTACTTTCAGAAGAGGGGAGCCAGACGTCCAATACTCATCTACATCGTTCACCACCGGAACCTGTGATTATTCTCCCGGGCCCCTTTCAGGCAGGGGAAAACCAAATTTGTCAAACCTTCCTCAAGAACCCAGCACTATTCAAGCAAGCAGAAGTCTTCCTCCACCCAGATGTGAGTCACGATGAAATAGCTGCAGCTGGGGAGAAGTACCTCATCACAGTTTATGTAGGAGCGACTGACACCACCCTCAACGACCTGACAGCCAAAGTCAACCTCGCCCGTTTGTCACCAACCACAGATGCTGCAAAATATCATGCTTATTGTTTGTATCACCAGGTATGTCTATGTACATTTCCTATCCTTATGTTATCTATTCACAGTTTGATTCACTTCATATGTAAAATATGTACTTAGGTATGATGAATACTAATTATATATTTCAGGTGAGTCAGTTCACTATAAATTGTAACTAAAGTACGATTACTGGAAAAAACACTGTAGCTGGAGTTTGGTATTCTTGACTGAAGTTATACAGCTGAAATATCTTATTGTTCTCTTGAATCTTTGTCGTTTTTCTTTCATTCAAGAGAATAAGATATTTCAGCTGTATAACTTCAGTCAAGAATACCAAACTCCAGCTACAGTGTTTTTTCCAGTAATCGTACTTTAGTTACAATTTATAGTGAACTGACTCACCTGAAATATATAATTAGTATTCATCATACCTAAGTACATATTTTACATATGAAGTGAATCAAACTGTGAATAGATAACATACTTCACAACATTCAGTGTATATGTTTTCAGGACAACATTTTTTAATATATATGTAACTCAATAGATTTTACTTTTCAAAATAGTTTAGAATATTATTGACAAACCAAGTTTTAACATACCATATTTTATATATCATTTGGTGAAGTTTTTTATGTTAATACTGGTGTATATAACCTAATGGTTTTTAATTTTGTGTACTATAATAGGCCTAGATCTATTTTAGAATAATATTGACAAGGCAACGTTTTAATCTACTACATTTATACACATCACTTTGGTGAATTTGTTTTTTTTTAATATAAACAGCTATATAATTTTAAACATCATTTTTATAACTTACTGACTTGGCTTTTTATACGGTCATATACAAATGCACAATTAATAAAATAGATTAATTACTGAAATATCTTATTATTATTCTCAAGCAATCCTAAGTTTGATTTTTTTGAGGGAATAAGGTGGTAATATTGAACGTGATTGTATAACTTTACCCTCATAGGAACAACATGAAATTCATTAAAAACCGAAAAGATGAAAAAATGCTTTTTGGGTGAAAGTTGAGTAACATCGTTTCCTCCACCAACTCCTTAATTTCTGTTGTAACATGTTGGCGGATAATGTCTCATAACTGTGTATAGAAACTATTTGTGTGTATATGTGTCTATGGGAGATGGATTTTGCCAGAAAAAAATATGTAAGCAGAATATTTCATAAAATGTATTTACTTTTAAACCAATAGGTGTATTTAAACCATGTGTGAGGTTCCTCGTATGGGATGGTATGGGACCAGGGAAGTCGAGGGCGGGGTGATGTTTTCATCTTCACTTGAAGAACTGTCATTCTGGGGTGTGGGCACATTGCATTTCAGCCCAGTTTTGCGGCAGCTGCAGCCCCCAGCGCAGCCCATCTTGCACTTGCACGAGATCAGTTCCCCGTCACTGACAAAATAGTTTCTATTAGCAGTGGGATTTTTGGAGGCTATGAAGTCAATTGTTATATTGCCAAGGAACTGGGAACAGAAGGAGTGGTTAACATAGAAAACCAGACATTCGGGAAAGTTGGATTAAAACGTAAAGACAAATTTGTTACCTTGGTTGCAAGTTGTTACCTTGGCAGGCATCAGTAATTCCATACAAGTCACTAATAATAAGATTGAAGTTGACCCTCTCACAATATTTCAGTGAGTTATCATCACCATAAAAATCCCACACAGAGTTGAAAGCCCACTTCAAGTATGAATTGCCCCTTACACAATGTCTCTTTTCCACGAAGCTGGAGTGAGGAAGGGAACTAAGGCAGCTCTATATTCGTGTTTCACATCCCCCACTAACAACATATCCCGAGACGCCAATACCCACATCGTGCTCGATGGTGACTATTTGCTCCACAAATGTGTGTGGCATCAAAACGCATCAGTCAAGACCATCATTGACGGCTACATTCATTTAGTGGAAAACCATTTTGGGACAGATATAACCCATTGTCTTCGATGGATACCCGGAGGACGCCTCTCAAAAACGTACCAAAAGCGCCGAACGTGTCAGACGATACTCCGCCCTCAACTGCAGTAACATTGTCCTATCAGCTTCAACTACCAACATCACGCAAGAGAAGTTCTTATCGAACGACACTAATAAGCATAGGCTGATAGAGCTACTGAAAACTGGATTTGAGCAGCACGGTGTTGCGGTGACAGAAGAGGACGCTGATGCTGACATTGCTAGAGATGCCATCACCAAAGCTGACTTCTGAGAAAGTTGTAATCACCGTGGAAGATGTGGACCTGCTTGTGTTATTAGTTGGTTTGAGTTCCAAAAAATACACCTACTTTCAGAAGAGGGGAGCCAGACGTCCAATATTCATCTACATCGTTCACCACCGGAACCTGTGATTATTCTCCCGGGCCCCTTTCAGGCAGGGGAAAACCAAATTTGTCAAACCTTCCTCAAGAACCCAGCACTATTCAAGCAAGCAGAAGTCTTCCTCCACCCAGATGTGAGTCACGATGAAATAGCTGCAGCTGGGGAGAAGTACCTCATCACAGTTTATGAAGGAGCGACTGACACCACCCTCAACGACCTGACAGCCAAAGTCAACCTCGCCCGTTTGTCACCAACCACAGATGCTGCAAAATATCATGCTTATTGTTTGTATCACCAGGTATGTCTATGTACATTTCCTATCCTTATGTTATCTATTCACAGTTTGATTCACTTCATATGTAAAATATGTACTTAGGTATGATGAATACTAATTATATATTTCAGGTGAGTCAGTTCACTATAAATTGTAACTAAAGTACGATTACTGGAAAAAACACTGTAGCTGGAGTTTGGTATTCTTGACTGAAGTTATACAGCTGAAATATCTTATTGTTCTCTTGAATCTTTGTCGTTTTTCTTTCATTCAAGAGAATAAGATATTTCAGCTGTATAACTTCAGTCAAGAATACCAAACTCCAGCTACAGTGTTTTTTCCAGTAATCGTACTTTAGTTACAATTTATAGTGAACTGACTCACCTGAAATATATAATTAGTATTCATCATACCTAAGTACATATTTTACATATGAAGTGAATCAAACTGTGAATAGATAACATACTTCACAACATTCAGTGTATATGTTTTCAGGACAACATCTTTTAATATATATGTAACTCAATAGATTTTACTTTTCAAAATAGTTTAGAATATTATTGACAAACCAAGTTTTAACATACCATATTTTATATATCATTTGAAGTTTTTTATGTTAATACTGGTGTATATAACCTAATGGTTTTTAATTTTGTGTACTATAATAGGCCTAGATCTATTTTAGAATAATATTGACAAGGCAACGTTTTAATCTACTACATTTATACATATCACTTTGGTGAATTTGTTTTTTTTTAATATAAACAGCTATATAATTTTAAACATCATTTTTATAACTTACTGACTTGGCTTTTTATACGGTCATATACAAATGCACAATTAATAAAATAGATTAATTACTGAAATATCTTATTATTATTCTCAAGCAATCCTAAGTTTGATTTTTTTGAGGGAATAAGGTGGTAATATTGAACGTGATTGTATAACTTTACCCTCATAGGAACAACATGAAATTCATTAAAAACCGAAAAGATGAAAAAATGCTTTTTGGGTGAAAGTTGAGTAACATCGTTTCCTCCACCAACTCCTTAATTTCTGTTGTAACATGTTGGCGGATAATGTCTCATAACTGTGTATAGAAACTATTTGTGTGTATATGTGTCTATGGGAGATGGATTTTGCCAGAAAAAAATATGTAAGCAGAATATTTCATAAAATGTATTTACTTTTAAACCAATAGGTGTATTTAAACCATGTGTGAGGTTCCTCGTATGGGATGGTATGGGACCAGGGAAGTCGAGGGCGGGGTGATGTTTTCATCTTCACTTGAAGAACTGTCATTCTGGGGTGTGGGCACATTGCATTTCAGCCCAGTTTTGCGGCAGCTGCAGCCCCCAGCGCAGCCCATCTTGCACTTGCACGAGATCAGTTCCCCGTCACTGACAAAATAGTTTCTATTAGCAGTGGGATTTTTGGAGGCTATGAAGTCAATTGTTATATTGCCAAGGAACTGGGAACAGAAGGAGTGGTTAACATAGAAAACCAGACATTCGGGAAAGTTGGATTAAAACGTAAAGACAAATTTGTTACCTTGGTTGCAAGTTGTTACCTTGGCAGGCATCAGTAATTCCATACAAGTCACTAATAATAAGATTGAAGTTGACCCTCTCACAATATTTCAGTGAGTTATCATCACCATAAAAATCCCACACAGAGTTGAAAGCCCACTTCAAGTATGAATTGCCCCTTACACAATGTCTCTTTTCCACGAAGCTGGAGTGAGGAAGGGAACTAAGGCAGCTCTATATTCGTGTTTCACATCCCCCACTAACAACATATCCCGAGACGCCAATACCCACATCGTGCTCGATGGTGACTATTTGCTCCACAAATGTGTGTGGCATCAAAACGCATCAGTCAAGACCATCATTGACGGCTACATACATTTAGTGGAAAACCATTTTGGGACAGATATAACCCATTGTCTTCGATGGATACCCGGAGGACGCCTCTCAAAAACGTACCAAAAGCGCCGAACGTGTCAGACGATACTCCGCCCTCAACTGCAGTAACATTGTCCTATCAGCTTCAACTACCAACATCACGCAAGAGAAGTTCTTATCGAACGACACTAATAAGCATAGGCTGATAGAGCTACTGAAAACTGGATTTGAGCAGCACGGTGTTGCGGTGACAGAAGAGGACGCTGATGCTGACATTGCTAGAGATGCCATCACCAAAGCTGACTTCTGAGAAAGTTGTAATCACCGTGGAAGATGTGGACCTGCTTGTGTTATTAGTTGGTTTGAGTTCCAAAAAATACACCTACTTTCAGAAGAGGGGAGCCAGACGTCCAATACTCATCTACATCGTTCACCACCGGAACCTGTGATTATTCTCCCGGGCCCCTTTCAGGCAGGGGAAAACCAAATTTGTCAAACCTTCCTCAAGAACCCAGCACTATTCAAGCAAGCAGAAGTCTTCCTCCACCCAGATGTGAGTCACGATGAAATAGCTGCAGCTGGGGAGAAGTACCTCATCACAGTTTATGAAGGAGCGACTGACACCACCCTCAACGACCTGACAGCCAAAGTCAACCTCGCCCGTTTGTCACCAACCACAGATGCTGCAAAATATCATGCTTATTGTTTGTATCACCAGGTATGTCTATGTACATTTCCTATCCTTATGTTATCTATTCACAGTTTGATTCACTTCATATGTAAAATATGTACTTAGGTATGATGAATACTAATTATATATTTCAGGTGAGTCAGTTCACTATAAATTGTAACTAAAGTACGATTACTGGAAAAAACACTGTAGCTGGAGTTTGGTATTCTTGACTGAAGTTATACAGCTGAAATATCTTATTGTTCTCTTGAATCTTTGTCGTTTTTCTTTCATTCAAGAGAATAAGATATTTCAGCTGTATAACTTCAGTCAAGAATACCAAACTCCAGCTACAGTGTTTTTTCCAGTAATCGTACTTTAGTTACAATTTATAGTGAACTGACTCACCTGAAATATATAATTAGTATTCATCATACCTAAGTACATATTTTACATATGAAGTGAATCAAACTGTGAATAGATAACATACTTCACAACATTCAGTGTATATGTTTTCAGGACAACATTTTTTAATATATATGTAACTCAATAGATTTTACTTTTCAAAATAGTTTAGAATATTATTGACAAACCAAGTTTTAACATACCATATTTTATATATCATTTGGTGAAGTTTTTTATGTTAATACTGGTGTATATAACCTAATGGTTTTTAATTTTGTGTACTATAATAGGCCTAGATCTATTTTAGAATAATATTGACAAGGCAACGTTTTAATCTACTACATTTATACATATCACTTTGGTGAATTTGTTTTTTTTTTTAATATAAACAGCTATATAATTTTAAACATCATTTTTATAACTTACTGACTTGGCTTTTTATACGGTCATATACAAATGCACAATTAATAAAATAGATTAATTACTGAAATATCTTATTATTATTCTCAAGCAATCCTAAGTTTGATTTTTTTGAGGGAATAAGGTGGTAATATTGAACGTGATTGTATAACTTTACCCTCATAGGAACAACATGAAATTCATTAAAAACCGAAAAGATGAAAAAATGCTTTTTGGGTGAAAGTTGAGTAACATCGTTTCCTCCACCAACTCCTTAATTTCTGTTGTAACATGTTGGCGGATAATGTCTCATAACTGTGTATAGAAACTATTTGTGTGTATATGTGTCTATGGGAGATGGATTTTGCCAGAAAAAAATATGTAAGCAGAATATTTCATAAAATGTATTTACTTTTAAACCAATAGGTGTATTTAAACCATGTGTGAGGTTCCTCGTATGGGATGGTATGGGACCAGGGAAGTCGAGGGCGGGGTGATGTTTTCATCTTCACTTGAAGAACTGTCATTCTGGGGTGTGGGCACATTGCATTTCAGCCCAGTTTTGCGGCAGCTGCAGCCCCCAGCGCAGCCCATCTTGCACTTGCACGAGATCAGTTCCCCGTCACTGACAAAATAGTTTCTATTAGCAGTGGGATTTTTGGAGGCTATGAAGTCAATTGTTATATTGCCAAGGAACTGGGAACAGAAGGAGTGGTTAACATAGAAAACCAGACATTCGGGAAAGTTGGATTAAAACGTAAAGACAAATTTGTTACCTTGGTTGCAAGTTGTTACCTTGGCAGGCATCAGTAATTCCATACAAGTCACTAATAATAAGATTGAAGTTGACCCTCTCACAATATTTCAGTGAGTTATCATCACCATAAAAATCCCACACAGAGTTGAAAGCCCACTTCAAGTATGAATTGCCCCCTTACACAATGTCTCTTTTCCACGAAGCTGGAGTGAGGAAGGGAACTAAGGCAGCTCTATATTCGTGTTTCACATCCCCCACTAACAACATATCCCGAGACGCCAATACCCACATCGTGCTCGATGGTGACTATTTGCTCCACAAATGTGTGTGGCATCAAATCGCATCAGTCAAGACCATCATTGACGGCTACATTCATTTAGTGGAAAACCATTTTGGGACAGATATAACCCATTGTCTTCGATGGATACCCGGAGGACGCCTCTCAAAAACGTACCAAAAGCGCCGAACGTGTCAGACGATACTCCGCCCTCAACTGCAGTAACATTGTCCTATCAGCTTCAACTACCAACATCACGCAAGAGAAGTTCTTATCGAACGACACTAATAAGCATAGGCTGATAGAGCTACTGAAAACTGGATTTGAGCAGCACGGTGTTGCGGTGACAGAAGAGGACGCTGATGCTGACATTGCTAGAGATGCCATCACCAAAGCTGACTTCTGAGAAAGTTGTAATCACCGTGGAAGATGTGGACCTGCTTGTGTTATTAGTTGGTTTGAGTTCCAAAAAATACACCTACTTTCAGAAGAGGGGAGCCAGACGTCCAATACTCATCTACATCGTTCACCACCGGAACCTGTGATTATTCTCCCGGGCCCCTTTCAGGCAGGGGAAAACCAAATTTGTCAAACCTTCCTCAAGAACCCAGCACTATTCAAGCAAGCAGAAGTCTTCCTCCACCCAGATGTGAGTCACGATGAAATAGCTGCAGCTGGGGAGAAGTACCTCATCACAATTTATGAAGGAGCGACTGACACCACCCTCAACGACCTGACAGCCAAAGTCAACCTCGCCCGTTTGTCACCAACCACAGATGCTGCAAAATATCATGCTTATTGTTTGTATCACCAGGTATGTCTATGTACATTTCCTATCCTTATGTTCTTAAATTTCGTTGTTCACTTATACACTCTCATTGTACACCATGTGTATGCTTTGTAATGTTATAGAATAACTAATTTTCATTCTACCGTTTCGCAGGCACAAAATTGGCTTGGGTGGAAAAAATTCACGGATTGGGGTGGACGTTGGACGAGTTGGGCTTACTCCAATTGCAATGGAAATTGAACCAGCCCCTCAATCCCTTCCGCAACTGATCTCGTGCAAGTGCAAGATGGGCTGCGCTGGGGGCTGCAGCTGCCACAAAACTGGGCTGAAATGCAATATGCCCACACCCCAGAATGACAGTTCTTCAAGTGAGAATGAAGACATCACCCTACCCTCGACTTCCCAGGTCCCATACCATCCCATACCAGGAACCTCACACATGGTTTAAATACGCCTATTGGTTTAAAAGTAAATACATTTTTTATGAAATATTCTGCTTAAATATTTTTTTCTGGCAAAATCCATCTCCCATAGACACATGTACACACAAATAGTTTCTATACACAGTTATAAGACATTATCTGCCAACATGTTACAACAAAAATTAAGGTGTTGGTGGAGGAAACGATGTTACTCAACTTTCGCCCAAAAAAGCATTTTCTCATCTTTTCGGTTTTTGTCATTTATGACGAGACTATCTGAGCTACAAGGACCAGCTATAGCTCAAAATAAAGCTTATTAAATTTCCCACAACTTTTGTTGTCTTGACTTTTCTGTAGGCCTTGTCATTTTGCCGGTATTCAGTTCGAAACACGAAGAAAACTTAAAATTTTAACTTTTTTGGAAAAAAGGCCAATTTTTGAAAAGCCGTATCTCGATAACTATATAACTTACAAAAACGATTTTGACCTCATATTTTAGGAAATTTAATTTACTTTTAAAAAGCTAAGGAAGATTCTTTCCAACAAAAGCATAGTTTAGGAGATATTGTCGAAAAACCGAAAAAAGTCCGAAAAAACCGGTTTATTTCGACCGCCATTCAGCGAGCACAGGTTTCTGAGGGTTGCAAATCTGGATTTGTGATCCCAGTAATGGTCCTAAACTCCCCTCCAAAAATAATTAATACTCCATTTAATGTAAGTTCACGCATTTTTTTTGTAACATTTGACTGGGCTATCTGCCAAATGCAATACACTTTTTCAAAATATTGTTTTTCTCAAGCACCTCCATTATATATTTGACAACGGTGTCTTGACGTTTTATTGGGAAGGTCTTGTATCTCAATAAGTTTAGTCCGCATGCCCCCCATACCAAAAGCAAAGAACTGAATAACTACAGGGAAAAGTTTTGTATTACCATGATTGCTTGCATCAGAACTGACACGAATAAAATCAACAATTTTCTATTCAACTTTTAACTTTTCTAGGCAGTTGGGAACTACAAGTGACCAATGCTTTGCATTTTGTGTGAGCGCAAGAGAAGATTTCTGCAATTATGGAATCACCATTTAATTTGTTGGTACAGTCCATTGAGCTAAAACTGATAATGTTTAACAGTGTGGAATGGGTATGCTACTTCTGCTGCTACTCTTTTCAGATTGCTTTCGCTGTTGGCTTTCAGGAAGAAGTTTGCGATTCTTTACTTCTTTTGTGTTTTTAGTAGCAACATGGTCAAACATGTCTGATCTTCCTCTGTGTGATACGAAAAAAGAAGCGTCTGCAAGTTAACAAACTCTTGAGTCCATATTAACCTATAACATATGAGCGCCAGCACTTATAGGCGGGAACAATTGTTTTCTTGGCTGTACTCTATAGAAACTTTCAATTGAAAACATACCTGCAAAGCAAACATTCTGCTTCAAATGTAGATCTACCTTCCCGCAGAAACTGAAATTCAGTCTTATCGTCTTCCTTAAATTTGCACTTAAAATTGTTCTTTGGCATCTTCACCTGAATGAATCTCAAGTCAGAAATTCAAAATGAGGAACAACTCAACAATACAGGTACCACGATCACCAATATCAATGCTTCTGATTACTGCAAACAATTGATATCATCAGCCCAATTTCAAATATCCCCTGCCAGGTGGCATATAAATACAGAAACCAGGGTATTTTCCTGTATTCTTAGTTTTTAACCGGGGATTGAAAAAGGACATTGAAAATTGGATGGTACCCAGCTAGATCGGGTATTTGGAAATCCAACTTGTACTTAAATAATCAGATTGACTAATAAATGATAACATCCCTAAGGGCAATGACCTCATTTCCCAATTCATACAACCTGAATGACATATGGTGAACAGATAAACAAACTCGTCAGTAGATTCTACCTAATGATGGAAGCAAAGAAGTTCCTTTGAAACATAAGTTCTAGCTAATTTGATAAATTTTTACTTACAATAATTATGTGAAGTTGAATGCTTTAAGGTTTAATGTACATACTTATATATATGAAACACAGAAGCACAGAGCTCAATTGTGTAACAATAAACAGCATAAGTAGAATGATAGTATGTGGTCGGTTTTTTAAACTCAACTTCACTTAGCCCTACGTGTCTTTTTTCAAGCATCCTGATCAACCTCAGCTTGTGTCCAACTGTTTTGAATTTCTGTTGCTGGACCTGGTGATGGTGGAGGGGGATGTGTGTTTGATGACAGTAGTGTGGTTTTCCCACCTACGTCACAGGAGGGTCCGGAGAGTCCGCTGACGTCACTTCCGGTTACGGCATCATGACGTCACTTCCGGTCAGCTGATCCTGACGTCACGGAGGCATGGCCTATGACGTCAGAGGAGGGACCGCTTCCTGATTGGTTGGATTGCGTCACGTGATATGGAGGGGAAGGTGGGACCGTAGTGGAGGGGGAAGGCTTACGTCACGGAGGGGAGGGAGGATTGCTTACGTCATCATGACGTCATCGGAGGGCCCAGAGGGTCCGCTTACGGCAAAAGTGGGCGTGGCTTATGACACCACGTGATTCAAAATGACGGCACTTCCCATTCCTATTTCAAATGGCGACAGTTCCGGTTCCTATTGCAAATGGCGGCACTTCCTGTTCCTATTTCAAATGGCGGACCAAGCGCGAAATTAAAAATTATAATGGCGGTAAATTTGAAAACTGTATATTGGAAATTCAAAATGGGTACGTTTCCGGTTCCTATTGCAAATGGCGAAATTCAAAATCTGTATATTACAAAATGAAAATGGCTACGTTTCCGGTTCCTATGGACCAAGCGCGAAATTCAAAATCATATTCGTGCTAAATTTGAAAACTGTATGAAAATGGCTACGTTTCCGGTTCCTAAGGATAAAGCGCGAAATTCAAAAGTATAATGGTGGTAAATATGAAAACTATATATTGGAAAGTCAAAATGTTGTCGTTTCCGGTTCCTAAGGACCAAACACAAAGTTCAAAGTAGTAATATTAAAAGTTGTTTACTGGTAGATGGCTGGACGATTTTAAATTGGTGTCAACATTGCTTACGATATTAAAATTACAATTGTGGGAAATTTAAAATTATACATTGGTAGAAGGCAGGAAATTTTGAAAATTAAAAAAACGGCGGACCAATCGTATGATTCAAAAATGGTAAAGTTGAAGTTGTTGTCAAAACACAAGACTTTATAATGTTACATTGTACAAGTGTTATGAAACAGGAATATGCATCATCGCCGTAACAGGAAGTGGTCAAGGTCATGAGTCAGCACATTCCACATTCCTGAGTATAGAGTTATATCCGGTGTATGTTATAACCAACACGTTGTTCTGCATGAAAACACATCCTAACTAAGTTATCACGTGATTCAATGGCGCTATATTTAAAATTATAAATGGTGGAATGTTTAATTATATTTCGACTTTTATCTTATAACATTACTATATAATAAGCGGTGACATCGCGGGATGATACAATGGTCACATGATACAATGGCGCTCAATTTAAAAATTACAAATGTTAGAATCTTTAACAACTTTAAAAATGATGGGCGGGCGATTTGAAAATTCAAGATGGTGGAATGCGTACGATATGAAATGTCGTAAGATGTTAAATTTAAAATTTGTATACTGGTAGAAGGCGGGAGATTTAAAAATTGGTAATTCAAGATGACATTGTTTACGTCATAATTCAATATGGTGGACTGCTATAACCTACCTCGACGGTGGGATGGGCCACATGTTTACATCATAAGTCAATATGGCGGATTTCAAATACGTGGTCACATTGACTCAATATGGCAGACCAAGCGCACGATTTGTGAATTACAAATGGTAGAAGGTGTGGGAAATTCAAAAATTATATTTAGAGTTTTGTTAGTGAGGACACCGTTTTTTTTGTATGTAAGCATATTACATCTGTAACAGGACATGTTCAAGGTCACACGTCTCATACCACACCAGGTGATATTACGCAACTTCATCAGTTTTCTATCTTACATCATTGCATTCTATGATCACATGATTATCGTCCTTCTCTCTCTTTCTTTCTTTCTTTGGCTTCTGACACAAGATTTGAAATTATGAACAAAAGACTTCTGGCGGGAGAATTGAAATTGCTAACATGGTAATATTCTTACGAGAGAGTTCTTTACATTTTTTAAATTTATTCAGCGAGAGGTTTGAGAACAGATATACATCTCATATGACACAATGACAACCGTTTTTCAGACGTATCTTCAAACAAAAGGTTAATTTCTTTATTCACATACAAGAAATGAAATATCTGCGGCTATTGCTCAATCAGCAAATTATATATGACGTCATCACTACAGACTTGTTCATACTTGTTTCAAGGTCACATGTCTCACATTACAACTGTCATGAATTCCTTATTTATGACGTTACGGCCTACGTAATGGTCACATGGTTCAAGATGGCGGACCACGCGCACGATATGAAATTATGAAATGGTGGAAGGCGGGAGATTTGAAATTGTA
This sequence comes from Ectobius pallidus, assembly GCA_964059195.1. Lineage (NCBI taxonomy): Eukaryota > Metazoa > Arthropoda > Insecta > Blattodea > Ectobiidae > Ectobius > Ectobius pallidus. The sequence goes on from CAXKWD010000016.1 coordinate 1,812,942, forward strand.
TATTTCGAACTAATGCATAATTAGTATTATAGTTGTCAGAAAAAACAAGACTTCTGGCGGGAGATTTGAAATTGTATATTTCGAAGTAATGCGTAATTCCTATTATAGATCTCCGAAAACTCATAATGGAGCACAGTGCAAGATTTAAATCACTGAACAAATGACATTGTGATGGATTTGAAGTAGCCAATATGGTAATATTCGTACGAGAGGGTTCTATACATTTAAAAATTTATTCTGTGAGAGGTTTGAGGCCAGATGTACTTCTTATATTACCGATCACGTCTGTGCACGTTCTAGCCGGAAGCTAAGTAGGTCACACGTGTCAAATTACAGAATAAGCAAGTGCATGTCTCATGAGCGAGACTAACTCATAGCGTTACTATACATCTTCATCATCTTTTATTTAAGCTTCCACTCAACTCAATGGTGGAGTAATTTTATCCCGTGGTGAGGCTAACTTCATAACGTCACTATTTTAGCGATGAAGTCACGGCATGATGCAAGGGTCACATGGTACAATATGAAGAACCAAGCGAGCGATTCAAATTTATAAACTCAAAATCAAGATAGTATCATTGAGCACGATTTTAAAAATGATATATTATAATTTCAAGATGGTCTATGTTAGGGCTTGTTCCGTGAATATGTCATCATCAGATCCAACTCCGTTTTAACTTTTGTTTCCATCCGTTTATACTTTCATTGTATAACCCACATGATCTTTCACTTTGCTAATTACTCTTAAGTCCGCTGGATGAATCCAGGTTTGTAGATCAAGTGGTTGGTTTAACATTTCTCCTTGTTGTACTGCATTGTATAATGTGACTGCTTCCGCTATCTTAATTATAATTGGACTTATTCCTGTTATCTTCCACAATGCTTAATTTAACATGGTTCGGGAAGTATTGACAATTCGTATGTTCATAAGTCTTGACACCCTCTTGTACTTTGTCCGGTTGTAGTGTCTTGTCGAAACATTTATTCAAACTGGAGCACCATACCAATATTGATTGTCATTCATAAGTCCATTTGAAAATACGTGGTATAATATCCTGTTAACTAGTAGTTTTTCGACAACTTTTCCTAATATATGTAGCAAGATTATTGATCGAATTTTGAGACTTCGCTGCTGTTTTCTTTTCCTGGTTTTAATATTGGGATTTTTTTGCTTTTTTCCGTAGCTTTAGGGAATTTTCCATTTGTTAAGTATCCGTTGTACATGGTTGTTACAGACTTTGGTAAGATTTGAAAAGCGCATAGTAGTATCTTCTTCGTTATGCAGTCTTCTCCAAGAGCTTTTATGAGTTCACTCTGTTCTAAAACATCCATAATTCCTGAATATGTAAATAAATTATCACCGGTGTTTATTGGTGTCTTTGTTTCTTCTCTTAATCTTCTATAATACTGACTGTCTTCTTCTTTATTATCTGCCGGTGTGAAGTAGTTCAAAAGGTGCCTCATAGTATCTTCTATACTAGTTGTACTCGTTCGAACGATATGATCATTAATAATATGCTTTTTCATATTATGTCAGATGTCGGTTTGTATATTTCATTCCATGGATTGCTTGATGCGGTTATGTTACAATATTATCTACATGAGTTAAATTTCTGTCTTCACAATTCTTTTTTGCATCAAAGTATTGTTCTTTACACATTTCTCACACTAAATCATTATCCTTTGTATTCTGGCACCTTCTTCTTAGTGTATCAAAGTCATAGATTTTTATCTAATTTACACCATCATGTATGAATTAGTTTCTTAGCTTTTACCTTCTCCTTTGTTTGCTAATGTTTAATAGATTTTTATCTAATTTGCACCATCATGTATGAATTAGTTTCTTAGCTTTCCACTTTCATCATTCCAGTCTAAGACCCATATTTTAAATGCACTTGACACAAATATAATTTTTTACGAGATCTTCGTTGTAATTTACAGAGCACCTAATAGTTATTGGCATTATTGTTTTAATTCCAAAGTCATTGCATCCGTTAATCCTCACTTTAATACTATATCATTTTTACTTATTATTACTATTACATTTATTATTACATTCAAGCTTTATAACCATAAAGGGTCATCTGATCATTTTCCACTGTTTCATTTCGGTAATAGGTGGCAATATTATGGTCTAAGTTGTAAGCACAACGGTTTTTCAAATAAAACGTACCATTTCATTATACAACTAAAACTTCAGAAGTCATCACAAAGGTCAGTACACACCGTTTTACAAAAATCCGTACATGACTGGTATAGATCCACTATACATCTGAAGCGATGATAATAGCTCTAACGATAATGTACAGTATTTTTTCATCCAACCTTTTTTCTATGTTCATTCTCACTGGAAATAATTTCGGTGTACACTTCATTATATTATTTATTATTATAAATAACAAATATCAGAACTCATTAAGGATGAAATTGCATTTATTAGTATTGTAGAGACACCATTATATTCCTATCACCTCAACATACCTAATGAAGCATTGCGATTTCTAGGAAGTTCTCTTTTGTTACCTATTATACTTCAGGTTTGGTGTAGAAAACTATTAAAGCTATTCTTCCTTAACTTTTTTTAGAGTTCTTTGTATGTTTCATACCCCTTGATATTTTTAAAAGATAAGTGTTAATGTACAAGGTGGTATTTCTATTATACTGATTTCACTGAGACAAAGAAATAGGACAAGAACAAGAACAAGAAATAGGACAAGAACAAGAAATAAGACAAGACCAAGACCAAGAACAAGAAACAGAAACAGAAATAGAAGAACATCCCGATCCTCTGTCTAAAAACCTCAGGTATATCCTTTTTCGGACACTTTGATTTTTAGCAATAATGTTTTTACATGTTCTATAACGGGATACTTCACCAGTTCTAACATTGCCTCTGAACTCGACCTGTCTTAGACCCATATTTTAAATGCACATAACACAAACATACATTTTTACGAGATCTTTATCGTAATTTACAGACCACCTATGTGTCTATACCAGTTGTAATATTAGTTAATGGTAATATTGTTTTAAATTTAAAGTTATTGCATCCGTTAGTCTTCACCATATTTCATTTTACTTTTTCGGCTATGTTCGTTCTATATATAACATTTCTACTTCACTTCTACTTATGAGTCATCTTTGACCTTCTCATTATAACATCTACTAAGAAACCTTAGGAAAAGAATTCTTCAAATCTAGTTCTAATATCTAATTTTCCATCTTTACCCATGGCTTTTTTCTAGTTAGAACTAGTTTTAACTGGCTTATTTCTACTTATGAATGATGGATGAACGTTCGCGCTCCCTCTGAAACTGCATTCTACATAAAAGTGTTGTAATCTTAGTAGTCTTGCTAACATTAACCTGTTGCTCTTTACCTATGATTCAACAAGTAATATGTGTAAGATATGATTAAAATTATCTTTTTGTTAGACATCCTGAGAGTTGATGTATGGTAAATATACAAGTTCATTCCTAGAAGACCAAGACCAAGACCAAGACCAAGACCAAGACCAAGACACAAGAAACAGCAACTAACTATATTTGACATGCAGCAACTATTTATTAAATCTCATTTTGCCAAAAACCTAATGGAATAGGTCTCGTCTCGTCTCGTCTCGATCCACTTGTCGGTCTAGTTCTCGTCTCGTCTCGTTCTTGTCTCGTTTCGTTCTCGTCTCGTTCTCGTCTCGTCTCGTTCTCGCATCGTTTCGTTCTCGTCTCGTTCTGGGTTTATTTCTCTGTATAATTCTCGTTTTTGGTCCACTTCTTGGAATAAATCTTAAAGAACTGATCTTATGTATTTACCACAAGAACCAGAACAAGAACATCACCATCATCATTATACCCATATTTGCTTCAGGATTTGGGATGAGGTGAAACATTTTATAACGAGAAACTATATAAAACAGACGGCTCAGGTTTACAGACTCTAAAATTTTCATAAGTCATCACTAAGAATATTCTATCTGACTATAACATATACGTATGGAAAATGAAAAAAATGCACATTTGTTTGTATCTTTTCAGTTTATTGTATCCCTCAACCAGTTTATAGTATGAATCATATTATATCACAGCTTTCGATAGGTTAGGATAGCTTAGTTTAGGTTATGCTAGGTTAGCTTAGCAGGATGATATTTTAAAATTATCTCTACATTAATGAAATCATTAAGTTATGTCAGGATAGGCTATGTTAGGTTAGGTTAGGTTAGGTTATGTTAGGTTAGCAGCATGATATTTTAAAGTTATCTCTACATTATTGAAAAGATTAAGTTAGGTTATGTTAGTTTAGGTTATGCTAGGTTAGATTAGGTTAGTTTAGGCTATATTAGGTTAGCAGCATAATATTTTAAAATTATCTCTACGTTATTGAAAAGAATAACCTAACCTAACATAACCTAACCAAAGCTGTGATATAATATGTTTCACACTATAAGTTGGGTTATGAACAATGGATGAGGGATATAATAAACAGAAAAGATACAAACAAATGTACATGTTTTTCATTTTCCATACGTATGTCCTAGTCAGATAGAATATTCTTAGTGATGAATTATGAAATTTTAGAGTCTGTAAACCTGAGCCGTTTGTTTTATATAGTTTCTCGTTATAAAATGTATCACTTCATTCTAAATCCTGAAGCAGATATGACTAAAATGATGATGGTGATGTTCTTGTATTGGATCTTGTGTTAAATACACAAATAGTCGAGACGAGACGAGATATTTCTTGTTCTTGTTCTTGTTATATTTCTTGTTCTTGTTATGTTTCTTGCTCTTGTCCAATTTCTTGTTCTTGTTCTTGTTGTATTTCTTGTTCTTGTTATATTTCTTGTTCTTGTTCTTGTCCTATTTCTTGTTCTTGTTATATTTCTTGTCCTTGTTCTTGTTATATTTCTTGTTCTTGTTATATTTCTTGTTCTTGTTCTTGTCCTATTTCATGTTCTTGTTATATTTCTTGTTCTTGTTCTTGTTATATTTCTTGTTCTTGTTCTTGTTGTATTTCTTGTTGTTCTTGTTATATTTGTTGTTATATTTCTTGTTCTTGTTCTTGTTATATTTCTTGTTCTTGTTGTATTTCTTGTTCTTGTGTTCTAACTAGATAAAAGCCAGTCCAGACTAGTTCAGACTAGAAAAAAGTCAGTCCAGACTAGTTCTGACTAGAAAAAAGCCAATCCAGACTAGTTCTGACTGGTGAGACATCAGTTTCATTCTAATACATGTTGTAGTCGGGAACCTCTCTATACCGCTTACAGTGAGAAATTTACCAATTCATGTCTTTGAGAAATACCTTCATAATATTTTAATTGAAAAGTGTACATATGATGTTAATGACTTCAATCTCTGTTAATTTTATTATGTTTTAATGTATTTGTTTTTATGACTATTGTCTATTTCAACTTGTGTTGACAAATGACAAATAAAGAAAATTCAATTCAATTCAATTCAAGAATGGAATAACCTCACTTAAATATTTCCGTTACATAGCCCTCTATTAACTGAATTTAGAGTTATTTATGTAAATAAGAGTGATGAATGTTGGATAGTATGCTTCGTGTTATATCCTCTAGTGTAATGATAACTATAGGATCTGGTACGCGTTTCTCAATTTCCAACAATTCCTAGTTTAAAATAAAGTATCATTTATGATTGCGAAATGTACCTAGTAATGAATTGTTTGTGTTATGTGTCTGTATGATTTTTCACCATTCTATGTATAAAAGACGATATTTATAGTTATTTTACGAACAAACTTCGTTATTTTCGCTAATTTATGTGGAAAATTTGATATTTATAGTGAATTTATGTAAAAACGTAGAGCAAGTACTTAAAAATATAGTGGAAAAATAAAATAGTCGATAATTTTATATGAAAAAAGTAATTTCAAAATGATATCCACTATGTTATACAATGTATAAAAGATGTATAGATTGTGGGAAGATGGACTCCGACGAATATCTCAATATATTATTTGAAATGAATTGCGTATTATGTGTAAGAACATGAAGAAACTCATCTATAAATTTTTATTTCTATTTTACATACATGACTGAAATGCTAAATCTGAACCCTACATTACATTAGTAAGATAACTATGATGTTTCATATCTACTAGAATATTATTACCCTAGCGTTAAGGAAAAACATACAAAGAACTCTAAGAAAAGTTAAGGAAGAATATATTTCATGATGTTCTACACCAAACCTGAAGTAATAAAAGGTAACTTCTTAGGGGTCGTAATGTTTCATTAGGTATGATGTGGCGTCAGGAATATATTGGTGTCTGTCTAATACTGGTAAATGTAATTTATTCCTTAATGAGTCCTGATATTTGTTATTTATAATGATAAATACTATAAGTAAGTGTACACCGAAATTATTTCAAGTGGAAAAGGAATAGAAAAGAACAAAGACAGACGGATGGGTGAAAAAAGACTGTAAATTGTCGGTAGAGCTATTATTAGCGTTGTGTATGTGTAGTGGGAATATGCCAACCGTGTACGGATTTTCTGAATAAAAACCTTAAAACGGTATGTACTGGCCTTTGTAAGGACTTCTGAAGATTCAGTTGTATAAAGAAATGTTAGCTCGTACTTGTAAAACCGTTGTGCTTACAACTTAGACCTTAATATTGTCACCTAATACCGACATGAAATAGTGGAAAATGAGCAGTTGATATATACCCTTTAAGGTTATAAAGCTTGAATGTAATAATAAAAGTAATACTAATAATAATGATAATTGTATGATCTATCAGCTTGGATGTTTTGACTTGTGATCGTCGGAAAAAAATCCAGCTTACAGATAAGAAGTTGAAACCTAGTCATGGGTATAGAAGGAAATTTAGATATTAGAACTAGATTTAATGAATTCTTTTCCTAAGGTTTCTTAGTAGGTGTTATAGTGAGACGCAGTCAGTAATTGCTTTGGTCAAAGAAGCCTCATAAGTAGAACTGAAGTATAAATGAAGTATATACAGCGAACATAACCGAAAAATTAAAATGATATAGTATTAAACTGAAGATTAACGGATGCAATGACTTTGAATTTAAAACAATATTACCAAAAACTATTATTACAACTGGTATAAACGCGTAGGTGCTCTGTAAATTACGATAAAGATCTCGTAAAAAAGGTTACTTGTGTCAATTGTTTATAAAATATGAGTCTTAGACTGGAATGCTGAACAGGTCGAGTTCAAAGGCATTGTGAGTAATGATTGGAACTTGGAAAAACAATAAGCATATTATTTTAGCTTGTGATGTGTTACAGAAAAAATGTATGTCAACTTGGTAATAATTCCATAGTGTGATGTTAATTAGCTAAATGGTATGATAACATGAAACAAATGTTGGAAAATAGTGTAAAGCTAAGAAACTAATTCTTACATGATGGTGTAACTTAGATAAAAATCTATGACTTTAATACACTAAGGAGAAGGCATCAGAATACAAAGAATAATGATTTAGTGCGAGAAATGTGTAAAGAACAATACTTTGAAGCAAAATGGAATATTGAGAAACTGTACGAATACATAAATTTAGCTCATGGTGATAATATTGTAACATAACCACATCAAGTAATCCGTGGAATGAAATATACAATCCGACATCTGACATAATATGGAAAAGCATAGTATTAACATCCATATCGCTCGATCGAGTACAACTAGTATAGAACATGCTATGATGCAACTTTTGAGCTACTTTGCATCTGTAGATAATAAAGAAGAAGATAGTTAGTTTCGGAGAATGTTAAGAGAAGAAACAAAGATACCAATAAACACCGGAGATGTTATTTGTATACAATCGGAAATTATGAATGTTTTAGAACATAATGAATACTTAAAAGCTCTTGGAGAAGACGATATAGTGAGCAAGGTAATGACGATGGATAGCGGATGATTAACAAATGGAAAATTCCCTAAAGCTATGGAAAAAAGCCAAAATAATCTCCATATTAAAACTTGGAAAATATATTTTTGTTCTATGATGTAAAATCTGTATGCTGCAGGGCATTCAAGTCGTTACAATTTTGAGAGTAGAGAAAGCTTTGTGAGATCCTCACAACTGACGTATGATTGGTAGTGTAGGCTACGTGAATATTGCATGAGAGAGCGATCGTGACTTGTCATTAATTACATCACAAGTGTCCCACTGAATTGCTAGGCATACCCACAGTTCACATTTTCCTACCCTTTGGCGACAGGGGTTATTATCTGAATCTCATGTTCTGATTAATACAACAGCGAAACGGAACCGATGGAAGACAAATAATATAAGATAATCCCAATATTAAAACCAGGAAAAGAAAACAGCAGCAAACTCTCAAAATTCGATCAATAAGCTTGCTATATAGATATCTAAAAACTAATAGTTAACAGGATATTATACCACGTATTTTCAAATGGACTTATGAATAACAATCAATATTTGTGTGGTGCTTTAGTTTGAATAAATGTTTCAATAAGATAGTACAACTGGACAGAGTACATGAGGGTGTAAAGACTTATAAACATACGAATTGATAAAACTTTTCGAACCATGTTAAATGATGCATTATGCATGATAACAGGAATAAGTCTAATTATCATTAAGATAGAGGAAGCAGTCATATTATACAAAGCAGTAAACAGGGATAAATGTTAAACCAAACATTTTATCTATAAATTTGGCTTCATCCAGCGGACTTAAGAGTAATTAGCATAGTGGAAGAACATGTGGATTATACAATGAAAATATATACGGATGGAAGCAAAAGTTAAAACTTAGTTGGATCTGAGGATGACATATTCACGGAACAAGCTCTAACACAGACCACCTTGAAATTAAAATATAATTTGAATATACTAACGACTTTATAAAACATCAGTGGAAGACATTGAGGGTATTTGGAACCGCGCAACCGTTGTGGATCATAATAAAAATTAATGCTGATCTTGTAAAATAAAAACATAAATTTAATTCAAAGTCTAAATATGGAAAAAATTGTAAGTTTTGAAAACTCAAACCTCCAGCTATTTTGAGTTTCTACTATTTGTAATAGGACTGTTACGTGATGTATAAAGTAAACAATTTGACCAAGTCCGTTTGTAGAACGGTGAATGAAAGCAGCGTACATAAAAATAGGTAATGCATATTTAATCATCTAAACTCTAAAACTCCGTGGCGCTTCAAATGAATGTATTGCAACTTTCAACCTCGTATTTAAAAGCTAGCGGCAAAACATTACACGAGAAGTAGGTCTGTAGTGATGACGTTATGAAATAGTCTCGCAACAGTAGGAATAAAAGTAATGATGACGTAATAAATTCTAGCCTCACGACTTGGCAAATATATTTTACACCAATGGAAATAATGATGACGTAATGACTTCTAGCCTCGCGACGATAAAGCATAATTCAGCGTAATTAGATATTTCACTTTTCCTCCTTGTGAAAATACATGTTCGCGAATTCTCACATTAAATTTGATGACAAATGAGAAATATAATCTCGTAACGCGAAAATCCGATATTTATTTCTGATCAGCGCTTTTCTGAAACATTATATGCTTGCGGAAATAAAATATTCATTTTCCTGCAATAAATGCTGACAAATGTGTTATGTTATACTCTATAAGCTAAATAATAATATAAGGTTCCTTCACAGATGAAACAATGGAATAAGACATGTCATTACTGAAAAGTCCTGCACCCAGTTGGGAATCGAACTAAGACCCATTCAGCGTTGAAATATTACAATATAAGTTTTTAATATATCGCAATAAAATAACGTTGACTAATAATACTAATTTAATATGTAATACATAAGACATGGGCTATGTTTAGGATTTAATATTTAAAGGGTCTGGCCTGCGACTTTATAATATGCGCGATTGGTATTTAAAAGGACATAGTCTCAATGAATGAAGTTGCAAGATAGCGATAAGAGTAGCATCTTGTTGTGCAGCGTTATATGACCGCCGCATAGTAAGAGAGATAACATGCATGGAGAGCAAGCTGATACAACTGTTACCTAAGCAAATCTCTGCACACATATGATTAAAAACATTCACTGGCTTTCCTTATAATACGGTGTCGGCATTATAAAAAACCTGTAATTATTAACTTAATATTATTGAAGCTCATTCGATACGTAAGATCATGATAGCAAAATTTATGACTATCCGCTAAGCCAGAGGCTGAGTAGACCTCAGGGCTAAATTTAATATCTGATGGAAAAATATAGTTTTAAGACGATAGCTACCATATACACTTTCGATGGTGTCTGATAATAAATAAGGAGGTTTAGATTTTTGTCATTCGGAACGGAGGCAGCGACCACATTTCTCCAGGCTGAGTCGACCTCAGGGATATTTTTTTACTGAAATAGTCATCTTACAGAAAACCTATGTGGAGGAATATGACGTTGCATTTATGCTTTGTGAGAAACCTTGTGATCTATATGCTTCCATGCAAAAAAGACATAAAGTTGAAATATGCTGTGACGTCATAAAACATTCCACCTTCCCCTCTTATTCCAACGTTAAGGTAGGTCATAGCTATCCGACATATTGACTTATGACGTAACCTGTTACCCATCCCACCGTTGAGGTAGGTTATAGCATTCCGCCATATTGACTTATGATGTGAGCAGTGTCATCATCAGTGCGTTTGTAATTTTAAATTTCCCACCTTACGCCATTTCATATCGTACGCATTCTACCATCTTGAATTTTCAAATCGCCCACCCAGCATTTTTAAAGTTGTCAAAGATTCTAACATTTGTAATTTTTAAATTGAGCGCCATTGTATCATGTGACTACGAAAGTATGTTGTAATGTCATCGCTTAATATATAGTAATGTTATAAGATAACAGTCGAAATATAATTTTAAATTTCTCATTTGTAATTTTTAAATATAGCGCCATTGAATCACGTGATCACTTAGTTAGGATATATTTTCATGCAGAACAAAGTGTTGGTTATAACATACACCGGATGTAACTCGATACTCAGGAATGTGGAATGTGCTGACGTGTGACCTTGACCGCTTCCTGTTACAGTAATGATGAATATTCCTCTTTCATAACACTTGTACAATGTAACATTATAAAATCTTGTGCTAGACAACAACTTGAACTTTACCATTTTTGAATCAAACGATTTGTCCGCCATTTTTTAATTTTCAAAATGTCATGCCTTCTACCAATATACAATTTTAAATTTCGCGCTTTATCCGCCATTTGAAATAGGAACCGGAAACACAACCATTTTCATACAGTTTTTTAATTGACCGCCATTATAATTTTGAATTTCGCGCTTGGTCCATAGGAACCGGAAGCGTAGTCATTTTCATATAGTTTTCAAATTTAGCGCCATGATGATTTTGAATTTCGCGCTTGGTCCGCCATTTGAAATAGGAACGGGAAGTGCCGCCATTTGCAATAGGAACCGGAACTGTCGCCATTTTGAATCACGTGACCATGACGTAGATCGTGACGTCATAAGCCACGCCCACTTGTGACGTAGGTCGTGACGTCATAGCTGCGCCTCCCTCCCCTCCAGCGCCTCCTGTCACGTGATCCGTGACGTCATAGCCGCGCCTCCCTCCCCTCCAGCGCCTCCCGGGCCTCCTGTGTCGTCAGTCACAAAACCACACTACTGATGACGTCTGTGGCAGGTAGAAATTTTGAATGAGGTTGCTCTATATATGCGTGTCGAAGTTCATTAGTGTGTTTTTGGATGAAGATATTCTTCCATGCTGTGAGTTCTGATGGTTACAAAAATTTAAAAATCTAATAAACCCAAAAAGAACAGATATGGAGATAATGGAAAACAAATCTGGAATCCATCAAATAAGCTGTGAAGATTGCGACAGAATTTACATCAGAAAAACCAAAAGGAATTTAAAAACAAGAAAGAAAGAAAGGAAAAGAAAAACAACATTTTTGACACATAAAATACCAACAGTATGACGAATCAGCAAATAGCACATTTCTGGCATGAGGGCCACAGTGTAAATTAAGAAACAAAATAACTAAGAAGTGCTCAGCAACCGTCAGAACTCACAGCATGGGAGAATATCTTCATCCAAAAACACAAAATTCAACTAATGAACTTGGACACACATACAGAGAGCAGCCTCATTCAAAATTTGTACCTGCCACAGATGTAATCAAAACATACACATCCCTCCACAGTCACCAGGACCAGCAATAGAAATTCAAAACAGTGGACACAAACTGAGGATGATCAGGATGCTGATTGAAACCATGGTTCTTGAAAAAAGACAAGTGAAGTTTAGGAAAAAAAAACGACCCTATGCGGTACTATCATTCTATTTAAAAAAAATCCCACTTAAAATAATGTGAATAAACAGCATTTTATGCATATTCTAATCACTGATAGAACTTAATTAAAGCATCCTTTCAGAAAAGTCTTGAAGGTATACCAGCAAACATAATAAGTTATTGTATCAAATGCACAGAGTTTAGAATACAGGTGAATTTATTAGCAGAAGCAATGACATAATAATACTAGTCTCTTGCTCATGACTATTATACAGATCTGTGCATTACAAAACATAACCAAATTTTTCCTTTTGTTTCATTACAAAGTGTACTTAGTACACGTAATTTACACATACACACACAAAATAACAGATGGGTTTCACAGTATTTAATATGTTTTTGTACAGAAAAGTAAAAAAATCTAGTTATAATAGCTTCAGTAGCCTAGCGGTATGTGTTATACCAATATGAAAGAAGAACACAATGAATGATAGGCCTATATTCATTTAAGTTGCTAGAAAAAATCTAGGCCTATATAAATTAGTGGAAAGATGAAAAAACGAAACTAGGTAATTATAAAATAATATCACATAGTTGAATTTAAAATTTCCTTACATACAGAAATTATTTATCACTTAAAAGTGTTTCAGTTTATGACATACATGTGATTTAATGAATGAAACTATTTAAAGTCTCTAATCTCTCGTGAAATGATTTCTCTGGAACACTAGTACTGTCAAGATACGAAAGAACTACAGTACACGTTGAAAATTTATTACTTTGTAATTAAGGTAATTCTTACTTTCCACTTTCTTTTGTCATCTGTACAACAGCAACACTGCCATAACAAATAAAAAGCTAAATTACAATCTGAAGAGTTCTCCACTGAACAGTTGTTATGAAATGTAAACAATTATGTACTCTCACGCAGGACTAGTTGTAATAGTTTTTCTTTGTTTTTGACCTCAGAGCTTGTTACATGTTTGAACACTTTACGCTGCTGGGCATTCTCAAGAAGAGCTCTCCACATGTTGTCCTTCTGGAAAAAAATTACACAGTGTTATTTACAAAAAATTGAGCCATGTGGTCTGATAAGTGAACGGGTATGTTTTAAAAAGGCAAAAGTCATATGAATCAAACTCAAGGGGAAATGTAGCTAGAAGGCACGATAACATATGAGGTCTGTTCTGAAATGTCCCAGCAATATGGTGTTGACACTCACTATATCTGTCACAATCTCCAAAATATTATTATTATTTCAGATTGTTGATACCTTTTTTAGTTTCTGAGCTATTGTTATTTAAGTTCAAAGGTATCTCAGTCTTCTTGGTGTTTTTTACAATATAGGAGCAACGATGCAATGTGATATTGGTTCATAGCCATAAACCCAAATCTCACCTCCTGTGAGAATCCTTTGCATGAATCTTTTGTGATCATCAGATTATTCAAGGAGTTCTCTACAAACATTAACTCAATGTTCCTTCTCCTCTTAAGTCATGAAATGAGGAACAAACTTTGCTGCATCTCGACGCATGTTCAATTATTTGGTTAAAATCTCACACCACTTCTGCATGTTCTTTGACAGACAATGGTTGGCATGCACCAGATCTTTCATTTTCTGAATGTGAGTGCCATCAGTTGAGGTCGGAAGCCTTCCTGGGCAAGGGTCATCTTCAATTCATTGATGACCACTTTTGAATTGGGAGAACCATTCATAACACTGCGTTTGACCTACAGCATCATCTCCGAAAGCTTGCTTCAAATGTTCAAATGTTTCCGTAAATGTTTCACCCAATTTCATGTTGCATTGTTGCACCTGTAAGTAAAAGTAAAAAACACACACCTTGCACTCAAATAAAAGTTTGGTACCTAACCAAGATATCAACAATCTGAATTAATGAGGTTGTTGGGAGGTTGTGACAGACACAGTGCTGCCAACAACATGTTGCTAAGATGGTTCTTTGCCGCATTAGAAAAAATCTGTTATTTTTTGTTAACCTAAGATAGTAGAAAATATAAACAATTCACATTTATATAAATATAAACAGATTCTATGTAGCCGCTGTGGCCAAATCCTGGCTTGGGAGCAACATATGGCTCTTCTAACATTCTCGTGTGGTTTTAAAAAAATTCTGAGGATAAACTGAAAATTGTTTAATTTTTCTGGCCTGGTAGTTTAAACCTTCATGCGAGTCATTGTATTGAACAATGAAGTTTATTAAATCTAAGCAATGAGCAGTTCTAACAGATGTTTAACTGAACTTGTGAGAACTGCTTCAACTGGCCACCTACTAGATTTCAAGCAATAGGCAAGCAAAATGGACTGTAGAAAAATTTCATGTTAACAAAATGCCTTGTAATTTGTGGAAGTTATCCAAATCTTTATTACATTAATAATACTGATGATTACACTACATTAATCCTGATGATTAAAGAGAGCAGATGGAGTATTGTTTGAAGGATTGTGAGTTAACAGCACTATGGGCATTGATGACATCAGAGAGTGTATCGTCACACTACAATATAACCACCTAACCCTGACAACATCCATGTGGCTGTATAACTAGATTAGATTACATCACACCCTTAATTACTTGAGTTAATTATGTATATGTCCTACCCGTTTCATTTTTATTGTATTTTACATCCATCTATGTCTCTTTGTTGCAGTTTGATAAAGATTTAAGGACTATGTCTTGTAATATTCTCATCTATTTGCATTTGCTAGGTGGCCATGTTGCATTTGCAGTCACACGATAAATTAACACTTGGTGGTGCTGCGCTTTGTGCCAAGCAATGCTACCAAATTCAATTCAATTCCACCAGAAATCTGCCAATGCAACTAAATTTCACAATTTTTCATTTTCTGCCATTTCCCTTATTCTCTACTGAATTTGATGGTGTTCATTGGCACGTGGTAATCAAACAAAGAAGAAGCCCCCGCCAGCCGAAGCCAGCTGGCGGAGAAGTGACCGATTGGATTGATGGACTGTATATAGCTGTCTATCATAAACGACTCAATAAATGAATGCAGAAGTTTTTATTCATGCATTCATGAGCTTTTCATAATTGCGTTGTTATCTAAGCTCATCGTGAAATTCTCAAATATCATTTAAGCCTCTTTCTAAAATTTATAAATTTATGTCTCAAAATAACCTGTGCATGCTGTTTCATCAGCTGGTCTGGTGAATCCACAGAAACAATCTCTTTGTGTTTCATAGTGCTATTTTATTTATACATTGCCATGGCTAACATGCCGTAAGATCATAGCCAGCTCCCATTGGCTGCCGCCTTCCTCATTGAACCAATCAGAGCTTAGACCTCGCCCATCTTTCCACTTTGTAGTCACGCGCTAGATAAGCTATTCCCGCCTCCACGAGACGCCAGTCTTCTTCAGTCACTTCAATCAATCGGTCACTTCCCCGCCAGCTGGCTTCAGCTGGCAGGGGCTTCTTCTTTGTTTGATTACCACGTGCCAACGAACACCATCAACAACACACTGTGCAGTGTCTACAACACGGGTGCGCAACTGTGGCACATTGTGCCACTATGCGGTATGTAATGTCTCCCATTACAGTCGCCCTTGACGTCAGCATAAAGCAGTTTCGACGTGATATGAGGACAGCGCATCACTGACTGAGACAGTGTTCAATGCTCAGTCTTTACTGCAGTTCACTACACCAATAGTAAAGAGTGCTGTAGCGAGCGTAAAAGCACACAACAGCTTATCATAGAACGACTTTTACATGCTAACTGGGAAAACAATTTTTTCGCACATGCACAATTAATAATCAGAGTATATTTCTTGCAGGATGCAATAGTGCCAGAATTATCACAGCCCCAATGGGTGTGCGACCTGGTATTTATGACGGACTTGTGTGGTCATTTTTGATTCCTTGAATATAGTTCTACAAGGAGAGAATGGAAACATTGTTTTATTAATCGTAATACTAAATACATTTATAGGACACTATAGCAGGTGTCCGCAGCTTTGGACACGATAATAATTTCAAAAATTAAAAATTAAGAGCATAATAATTCGAAGCAGCGCAAAATACAGCTTTGGAGTGCATTCCAATTTAGAAAGTGCCGCCTGGGAAAACGACCTCAAATTCGAGTTCTCTGGCCCAGAAAACCCCTTCAAGGTGAGCTCCGTCGAAATTGATCAATGTTTGCCCATTTAGGGCTATATTCATTATTCCTCTTCCGTCTATGTTGAAAATTTCAGATCTCTAAGAGTGGCGTGCACCATCCAGGAGTAAACCAAACTAAAGTAGTAAATTTAAGACGGAAACCTGAAGTAAACAAGAATCAGTACATCTGTCTCACTCTAGCAGATTACTCCTATGACTTAAGAGTGAGACAGACAAACCGGTTTTTGTTACGTAAGGTTCCCTTCTTAGATTTACTACTTTAGTGCACTCTTTTAGTAACTTACTCTTTTAGTTGGGTGTTGGAGAGCTCAATTGATAGTTACTTCTTTAGTTGTAACTAAAGTAGTAACGATTTTTACTAAAGAAGTAGACAAATTCTGCGCAGAACAGAGGGGAAATGTTAGTGCAGCGCAGCAGAACACGTGCATTTCAATTGCCAGTATTAAAGTGCCAGAGAATGAAAAGGAAAGGTTCGCTGAAACGAGTTGTTACTAATGACAATCATCATATTTTAAAACAGGCTTATCGGTAGTGTTTTATTCATTACTAATTTCAATTCCTTCAGTTGAACATTTTCAGTTTATTACGTTAGTGTACTGTGATAACAATTATTGTACAAACTCTTTGTGTATTATAATGCAAACAATTGGGATTTCCAGTTATTTTCATAATTGATTCACTGTCATTATTACAATTATAACTTACTCTTTTAGTTGGGTGTTGGAGAGCTCAATTGATATTTACTTCTTTAGTTGTAACTAAAGTAATAACGATTTTTACTAAAGAAGTAGACAAATTCTGAGCAGAACAGAGGGGAAATGTTAGTGCAGCGCAGCAGAACACGTGCATTTCAAGTGCCAGAGAATGAAAAGGAAAGGTTCGCTGAAACGAGTTGTTACTAATGACAATCGTCATATTTTAAAACAGGCTTATCGGTAGTGTTTTATTCATTACTAATTTTAATTCCTTCAGTTGAACATTTTCAGTTTATTACGTTAGTGTACTGTGATAACAATTATTGTACAAACTATTTCTGTATTATAATGCAAACAATTGGGATTTCCAGTTATTTTCATAATTGATTCACTGTCATTATTACAATTATTTTTCTCATAAGTATAATAAAGTTCTAAAATATATTCAAATATTTATACTGCCTAAAGTTACATATTCTTCCCCAAAAACGATAAATCAATTATTCTACAGTTGTTTATGATAAATCCCAATATAATGAATTATTAATACTTATTGACTGTTTTACAATGTTAATGAGTATTACACAAACTCATGGAAAAAAGGGGGATAAAAAGGTTAACAACAAAACTAATAAGAGGCATTATGTTTACTTCCTTTTTCAAATGCACAGAACATTTACTTACAAAATATTACCTTATAAAAATAATAATATTACAACTGAGAAATGTAATATTTAAACAACAAATGGCGGTACAATATTTCACAAGCTATGAACTCCAATAATAATTATGTAGGTGCAACGTGTTTAAAAATAACTTCAGTGACTACTTCTCTAGATCCTATGCAGCTTCAACCTCCAGTGCCCCTCACAATTTTCTTTCGGCACTCTTGTTGGCATTTTTTTTTCTATATAGTTTATAATACTTCCCACTTTCCTGTCCACAGGGTTAATTAACATAGTTAGCAGTATATTATAGGCCTGCAGCATCTGCTATAGTTTATTCCCAAACATAAATGCCTCATCCTATTCCACCATTCGAGACTTAGGGAGTCTTTAAGGAATGGTTTTACAATGTGTCCCCTTCTCATTGTTAGCTAATCCCAGTGTCAGTCAAATTTTCTTCCGATGTGGCCTGTTTGGCCATTTTTACACCTGGGTCAGAAAAAAGGACATATTATACATTAAGATTGCGGTTGCAACTATTGAACTTTTAGGTCTTATAATTATTATTATAATTCTGGCATTCGCAATGTTGTGCTTTAAGTTAAGCTATAGAAGTGTAATATAATAAAATTAACTTACAATAATTACAATAAATCATTTAACAATGATAATCACCTATTGTTCAGTAATCTCTAAAGTTAAGTAGCAGGGGAATTGATCTGGGTAGCTCCAAGAATGGAGGCTTTCATTTAATGGAATATACTATACCTCGCCGATATATGTCCATAGGATTAGCTTGAAATACATAGTCTTTTTCTAACCCCAAGTTATGGAGAACTGCAGCATCTAAAAGCCTCTCCAGCTAGGAAGATATTTGAGCGCACATGCGCTCTTGGTACCGTGCAATGCAAACGTCCCTTCCACTCACTCTCCCCCTCACCTTTGATGGACGCCTTCCTAGTTGGACCGCAATTCGCAATGATATTTCCACATTTGGCTGGCTGAAATTTCATGGATGTAGTGAGAATCTGACGTTTCTTTCAAACGCCAAATGTGCGTTCTACATACAGTATTTCATGTAAGGATTTATGTGCTCAATTATTTACGTTATTATATGTTCTACTAGGTGCGGTTCGATTAATATTTATTAAATCATCTGCCACAATTTTAAAAACACCTGTACGGGAGATTTGCACAAAGATATTGTAGTCTTCGGGATAGATCGGAGTTCTTGTCAGAATGTGTCGAAATGGTTCTACCATATCAAGCAGCATTTCTATACATTTCTTATGGAACTCAAACCTTTGTCTGTATTCGTGGACATTGTACAATGTAAATGGGTCTCTGCTCTACTTAACTACTGTAATTTTTGGTACACCACCTTCCTTATCTCAATAACTTATCCCCAGAATGATCTATGTAATCCATTTAATGTGATATGTAACTTATAACTCACGCAAATACCACAGAACACACTTACTACACAACTTTACTCTACCCCTTGAGTAGGAGTAAATATTGGCCTTATTTACTCCACAACTTACTACGTTAGTAACGTACTCTGTGTTGGTGCTCATCACCACTTGTGGAGTAAGTTCATTTACTCTGGGAGTAAATAAAATTTTTACTTCTTTTGTGCATTACCCTAGGTTGAAGGTCGCAGAGTTTAGCTTACTCCTGGTTGGTGCACGCCACTTTTACTAAGAGTACGTTACTAAAAGAGTAGCTTACTAAAGTAGTTAGAACTAAAGAAGAAAGGCTTCCTAAAAGAGTAAACGACATGAGTTTGGCGCACACCACCCTAAGGGTCCTGACATTATAGACAAATGAATCGGCCAGGGTAGGCTTACAAAATTGAAACGATCGTTAATTTCATGCGATATGTATGGACTATGTCAAAAAAACTGCGATGCTCTTATTTTCAAGTTGCGACAAAAATAGCAAAGTCACCTGCAACTGATTTGACAATTGAAATGTATTACCGAAAACTGATGCTTCGATAGCGCAAAAAAAATATTTTCTGCCAGTTTTTCACTTATAACTCGCGAACGAAAAATAAATAAAAAATCCGGCTTCTAGGTGCATTCGGCCACCCTTCAGTCTTTCTAAGTTTACAATTTCAGATCTCTGCATGCAGTAGATTTTGCTAAGCATCACGCATAAATAAACACTTCCTCTTATCTTCTAATTATTATAGATTTGAAAAAGTGGGATAACCAACTATCTGTCGGAGATATGTGTAATTTTTGTCATGACATACTTGTGTGAACAAACATTTTAAAATGAGTATCATAAAGTGTTATACGGTCTTCATTAACTGACAAGCATTTATGTTCGTTACTTCGACTGTGTACAACATCTTTATTCCCTGCCATTGAAGAATTAACGAGATCCAAATGCTTGCAAATGTCATTGCAGAGAAGTAAATAAACTTAACTTCATATAAAATCAATTACTTTAAATAGCAGGGTGATTTTCTTTCACGATGTAGTAAACACATAAGTATGCACAAGGGCGAAGAAGTTCGATACTGAACATGAAGAGCAGGTTTCATTCATCACAGCACTGGATGGGGGACTAAAACAATTCCCCTCAGTTGCTTAGGTATGGTCTACAATCAACACAACAACTTTCAACCATCAACTTAAAATTATATTTTCATTCCACATTATCGTCAGCAAGACAAACCCATCCAACATTATCGTCAGCAAGACAAACACATTCTACATTATTGTAAGCAAGACGACCACAACACATTCTACATTATCATCAGCAAGACGACCCATCCTACATTATCGTCAGCGAGATGACCACACCACATTCTACATTATCATCAGCAAGACGAACCCATCCTACATTATCATCAGCAAGACAAACACATTCTACATTATCGTCAGTAAGACGAACATATTCTACCTTATTGTCAGCAAGACCACACCACATCTTATATTATCATAAGCAAGATGAACCCATCCTACATTATTGTCAGCAAGATGACCACATCACATTTGAGTGGCCATCCCATTGAAGTCAGTTGTGTGTGAGGTCGTCACATGAGCAGTTTAAGGGAACAACGTAATTTCAGACAGTTAACGTACCAACTCTTAGGTCCAAGGTTGCTCCCATTTTCTGGAGGAAATCGATACCCAATATTCCATGTCCAGGGACATTCTTTTCCAGACTCAACATTATGCGAATTACACTTTTCACTATATTGACTTCCGGTGTGTTGATCTAACTTAGCCTTAGCTTTCCCCTAGCCGTTATTCTACTCAAATTAATCGCACTCCACTCACTGCCGGATTTTCACACGAAATGGTAGACCCGGAATCCACCACAATAACCGCAATTTCCCCTTTTTCCCGAGTGGAGCAGTGCCCCGTCGCGGACCTGCTGCTTGGCACGATTAATTTCGGCTTGATTTCGGGAAAGCCTTTGGGGATACTTTGGCCTTCCCTATTCCGTTTAACCCTGGACGGCCCTCACGTCCTTCTATAGTATGTTGCCATGATCACTTTACAGACAGTAAAAATTCAAATACCTCGTCTGCCTGCGCTCTGATAGCCGTCGCTACCCTTGGTAGATTGTAAGTTGCTCTCCCTATTTCCTAGGCCTGACTCTACATCTATATTTTGACTCCCGGTGTCCCTTGCGTAAAACCCCCGGTTATTACTTATCCTGATTCTTGGTTTCATATGCCCGTTGCGACGGTCTGTCCCTAGTACTTCCTACACCGGTGAGTGAGTCTGCTCGCAGGCGGCACTGGCCTCCCCCTCTTCCTTAATTGCTGCCACAGCAATCTTCAGTGCCTGATCTCATATTACGGGCATAATCAACAATACTCCTGCGTTACCTCTCAAATCCTCTGTATCTCAGGAAAACTGCTCTACAGGTTTTCACTAACTCTTTTAACCCCTCTGAAACTTTCCTTTCACATAGCCATGTAATGTCCCCTGAATCTCCCTTTTAAAGTTTCTTGTATATGTAAATTTCATGTTTTCCTATCTATCTCTAAGTTCCTCAGGTATTTTATTCTTTTCCTGCTTGCATTTTGCAATTGAACATAATAATAAAAATCATTTTCTTTATCTTTAAACCTTTACACTAGTGTCTCTTTTAATTTTTCAAATGTAACATTTCCGTCCTGTAGGTCCGGGTGTGTTTCTAAAAATGTTTGTGCCGTACCTTCTGTCGTGCCTTGTAATTTTATGGGGACAATGTGTACCTAAGTTTGCTACTGTTTCCACTAAACGAAGGAAAGTTTGAATGAAATCACACTTTTGTCCCTTCATATTGGAACCGAATTTATTACTGCTAATAAGTCTTTGGTAGCTAATTTAGTTGTTACTGTGTCTTGTCAAGTAGTCATGTTAGCATTTGTTGTTAATGAACTCAAAACTGCAAGTTAAACATATTCGTGCCTGACCTACACTACTTGGAAGGAATGCTGAGTGTGTAAAATGTTACAAGTGCTTTGTTTGCTCTTTCTTTTCCTACGATATACAATGTTATTCTTCACAAACAAACAAAAATCATAGGGCGTGAATCCTATTAGTCAATAATTAATTAAACTAATGTAAACCGCTGCCACCAATTCTGTCGTGCCTGATTTGAGGATAATAACGGGTAGCGGACTTGGGAACGGTTATCAGTTATCCTAAATTAAGCAGACGAATGTTTAACACAATAGTGTTAAGGTTTTATTATAAAAACATAAAATAGGAACTGAGTGGTTGGATAGATAATATTAAGTGATTAGATGTAACGTTAGATATGAGTATTTATGTATCAATGTCTTAAGCTTTGGCTGTGCTACCAGAGAAACAAGAGAGTTGTAGGCTACTTACAATTCGGTAGGAGACAGCCCATAGTGCCCTTGTTGGTGATGATAGTGAGGACCACACTCAGTGTAGCCAGACCTCGAGGGTAAGACGAATGTCTTTAGCGTCTTCAGGTAGTTCTGTCTTAACTGCCATTTGGCTTAGATTATATAGCAAAATTTAGCCTTCAGTGGAGGGCTAAGTCATAACCACCGAGTTTAATATTGTTTCTGTTAGTTATGTAATTAACCATAAATACTCATACCTGTTGCTTATAAATCGTGCAATTCCACCTTGAAAACTGCTTCTTAGCTGAGTAAGCACAAACAAGCAATCTACATGTTTGTTTGTAATTGTTTGTCATAATGTTAAATAATAACGCTTCTTTGTAGTCCTGGGTTAATGCCAGGGCATCACAACATTACGCCAACTTCAAGAAATCAACTAGCATACCAACTCATCAACAGAACAGTGCCATCAAGATTAATATAATTTTTCATGAAATATTATTTTTTCTACATTTTTATATGTGTTTCTACATGTGTTTTCTCAAATTTTCTATATTTTTATATCAGTGCTTTTTTATTCTTTCAACAGTGTTTAGTGTTTGAAATTCTTTAGTGCTTTTTAAATAAATCATTAACCAGGCTACGAGCTATGCTTTATTCATTCGTTTCTTTATAATCCAGGCATTATATTATTTTTATCATTATTTTTTTATTTTATTTTATCTCTTCTGAAAGTGTCACAGTCCTTTCCCTATGGATCAATACAGTCCTCCGCTCCTCGCCTTGAGATCTTATTCAGAGAGACTGGAGGCAGGCTGTGTCGTAATTTAGCTACTCTCCCTGCTTTTGCTTTTTTATATTAAATTGAATGCTAAACTGCTGGTAAAGATATTATGCCCAAGCACTGAAGATGCGGCATTTGCAACTGCAGTCGTTTTAGGAGAGTTTGGATCAGAGCTCTTATCTACAGACGGTGAAAAACTGAAAACATTATATAAAATGCAATGTTCAAACATTTCATTCCACAATGACTATATTGGTTCTATATTGGTTCTGGACTATATTGGTTTTGTCCTCACAGTTCAAACACCAGTTCCGTAGAGCACCATGCTGCTTGCGTCTACATGTAAGTGTGTGGAAAACTTCAGCCCTTAGACACCCCAAATGCTTACTCTAGTGATATTATGTACCGTATTTTACGGACCATAAGATGCACCTTGATTTTGAGATGGAAATTTAAAGGAAAAAATAATTGGCTCTAAACAAAATATTTTAAAGGGAATAATATACTTCATTACATAAGGAAATTATAACCTTGTACAATGGAATCGGTATAAAACATACTCACTTAAAACCGGCTGTGTACGAAAATCTCTTCAATACAGGTGGCATCGCATAAATTTTAACTGAACTGAACTGAACTGATTTCTCATGAAAAGACTGAAAATACTTTTACACCCTCTAACCCTCAATTCAGCATGCAGTAAGTGTAACGGGACAAGACTGGTTTATTTAAACCCCCTGGCGAAGACACTCCTTTTATATAAAAGAACTCAACATTACTTTCTTTTCGCACTGTAGGCCTATACCTGGCTTCCAGTTACTCTCATTTTATGATTGTGACAAGTGCAGTGATGTACAGTCTGAGCTAAAATTTGTAACTGTCTTATTGTTTACAACAACTTGTGTATAACTTTGGTATTCCAGCAATATTTACCATAATTTTAATTTTTTGTGTGTATTTTGGACCATTAGACACACCCAACTTTTATGGCTCTGTTTTCAAGGTAAAAAAGTGTGTCTCATGGTCCGTAAAATATGGTAAGTCTGTGGATAAACAATATTTTTGCAGCTGTTTTAAATTAAATTTCTGTATTTGACCCTTCAAAAAATTCACATTTAACCTTAAAAAAAGTGTGGCTCTTTCCAAACTCTTCCCTCAAAATGTGGTTCCTAACACCCTATTAATTGGCCATCCCTGCTATATAGGCTACTTCATTTGTACTGTTTTTACTCATTCCATAAAACCTACATATTTAGATGGACTGAATGAACCCGTTCTATTCTTAACACTTTTAGCTCTAAGCCCAGACAAATTTTGTGATTTTCAGAAATTCCTCCTCTGTACCTACTCAATGGATTTTTAACTTGTGACCAGTGGCGGTTTTTCCTAATGTGCTGTAGTGCTGCAGCTCACAGTTTGCTTTCTGCTTGTCCTATAATGTTATTTTAAAATGCAATATATTTTCTTTTATGTAGATTTTGAACTTGATACGTCCTTGCGAGAATTCATTTGCTCATATTTTTGAGAGTCAGAGTCGATAATGTGAATACTTCCCTTACCACTGTGCATGGGATTTTCTAATAGTATGAGGACTGATTAACAAAGACTAAGACTGATTTCTTCCTGTAGCTTCCATTATAGTTTCTTATCTGTACCATGAATATTTGAAAAGAGGGGATTTTATGTATAATGTCCATAGGCGGCAGCACTCTCATATTGGTAGGTTGGTAGTAATGCTCTGTTTTGTAGACCCTACTTGTATTTCGCATACCAAACAATGGAGGTGACACAAGAGGAGCAGTAGGGTGCAATAAAATTCTGATTTCGTTTAAACCATACAGCCACTGAAACTTACAAAAAGCTGCAGCAAGCAAAGAGTGAAGAGTGAGCAGTGTTTGTGCCCATTGGGTGCCATATCTGTGACTCCCAAACAAAAGGCAGTGTGAATGGAGACAAGCTGTGAGGTGCTGCATCTCTTTGCTGATGGAGGGGATGCCTTTCTGGAATTGATTATCACCAGTGATGATTTGTGAAACCATTTTTTTTCCACACTAAGGGTGGCGTGCACCAAACTCATGCCATTTACTCTTTTAGTAAACCTTACTTCTTTAGTTCTAACTACTTTAGTAAGCTACTATTTTAGTAATGAACTCTTTTAGTAAGGTTGGCATGCACCAACCAGGAGTAAATTAAACTCGGCGGCTTTCAACATAGAGGAATGTACTAAAGAAGTAAAAATTTTATTTACTCCCAGAGTAAATGAACTTACTCCACAAGTGGTGGAGAGCACCAACACGGAGTACGTTACTAATGTAGTAAGTTGTGGAGTAAATAAGGCCAATATTTACTCCTACTCAGGGGGTGGAGTAAAGTTGTGTAGTAAGTGTGTTCTGTGGCATTTGCGTGAGTTATGAGTTACATATCACATTAAATGGATTACATAGTTCAAACTGAGGATAAGTTATTGAGATGAAGAAGGTGGTATACCAAAAATGAGAGTTGTGGCAGGTGATTTAATAAATATTAAGCGAACCACACAGGGCATTTAATAACGTAAATAATTAAGCTCATAAATCCTTACATGAAATTTTGGCGTTTCGAAGAAGCGATATCAGATGCTCACTACATCCATGTGATTTCAGCCAGTCAAATGTGGAAATATCATTGCGGAGAGCGATCCAATTAGGAAGACGTCCACCAAAGGTGAGGGGGAGAGTGAGTGGAAGGGACGTTTGCATTGCACGGTACAAGGAGCGCATGTGCTCTCAAATATCTTCCTAGCTGGATCGGCCTTTAGATGCTGCAGTTCTCCCTAACTTTGGGTTAGAAAACGACGATGTATTTCAAGCTAATCCTATGGATACAGATATCGGCGAGGTATAGTATATTCCAATAAATGAAAGCCTCCGTTCTTGGAGCTACCTAGAATACACTTCCCCCTGCTACTTAACCATAGAGATTACTGAACAATAGGTGATTCTCATTGTTAAACGGTTTAATGTAATTATTGTAAATTAATTTTATTACATTACACTTCTATAGCTTAACTTAAAGCACAACATTGCGAATGCCAGAATTATAATAATAATTATAAGACCTAAAAGTTCAATAGTTGCACCCGCAGTGTTAATGAATAACATGTCCTTTCATCTGACCGAGGTGTAAAAATGTCCAAACAGGCCACATCGGAAGAAAATTTGACTGACTCTGGGATTAGCATACATTGAGAAGGGGACACATTGTAAAACCATTCCTTAAAGACTCCCCAAGTCTCGAATGGTGGAGTGAGACGAGACTTTCATGTTTGGGAATAAACTATAGCAGATGCTGCAGGTCTATAGTATGCTGCTAACTATTTTAATTAACCCTGTGGACAGGAAAGTGAGAAGCATTATAAACTATATAGAAAAAAAATTCCAACATGAGTGCCGAAAGAAAATTTTAAGGAGGGGCACTGGAGGTTGAAGCTGCACAGGATCTAGAGAAGTAGTCACTGAAACTATTTTTAAACACACAACCATCTACATAATTATTATTGGAGTTCATAGCTTCCGAAATATTGTACCGCCATTTTTTGTTTAAATATTACATTTCTCAGTTGTAATATTATTATTTTTATAAGGTAATATTTTTTAAGTAAATGTTCTGTGCATTTGAAAAAGGACAGAAACATAATGCCCCTTATTAGTTTTGTTATCCTTTTTATCCCCCTCTTTTTCATGATTTTGTGTAATACTTCTTATTAATACTGTTAAACAGTCAATAAGTATTAATAATTCATTATAGTGAGATTTATGATAAACTGTAGAATAATTGATTTATCGTTTTTGGGGAAGAATATGTAACTTTAGGAAGTATAAATATTTTAATATATTTTAGAACTTTATTATTATTATTATGATGTAACGACGCAAATAGCGACGTGCATAATCAACGATAGGAGACCATTCCTAAACAAAGGAAGGGTTGGGGGACCGCAACTAATCGATATTGAACATTTTCATGATTATCGATACTGCCCTGAATTTTATTTGAATTACAGAAAAGGAGAGGTGCGCATGCGTCGACGGTGAATCGACGAGGGAGACGTGCGGAACCTGAAAGACAGTTAGTAGTACGTGCCTGACCACGAGAGAGAGAAGTTGAAAAGGCAGAAGGGAGAAGACGAGATTGGGATGTGTGACAGCGGTAGAGGCGTTCTGGCATAATGGTGTGTCAGACTTTCATCTAAAGGAAATTCTGGTTGTGAACTTCCGTGACACGGCTATATGGAGATAGTCATTAATCAGAAGAATACACCAAGTCGGCCAGTACGAGACACCGCTACAGCGAACACCAGCTGTGAGAGTGAGTCGTGACTGCTCGCTCTGAATAAGAGCAGATATGGACATCAGGAAGTAATGGAAGACAACTCAGGATCGGAGGATAAGTTGGACATCACTGGTTGAGTATAGTCGTCTAGACTTTTTCTTATTGTTTGGGGAGTGAGAAAATTGAGATATCCTTTTTTTTGTAAGGATGGTTTCTAAGTCATGTATGGCGATTGGACACCGTATGGAATAATAGAATAGAATAGAATAGAAACATAGAAGTGAGAATTCTAGAAGTAAAGTGATGAAATCCAGTAATCCAACTATTTTCTATTTCTGGTCTAAATTAATTATAAAAGAGCAGTCAAGAGCCTAACAACTGAATGCCAAAGTTAAATCTCTTCACTTTAGGTTTTTTTGGGTGATTGTCCCACGAATGAATACATAGCTAGGGGCAATTGGTGATGCTCATAGAAACTTTGTTATTTTTGAGACAGGACGCGAGGGGAGTAAGGAAGAAAAGTAATTAAGGGGCATGCTTAGTACTTCTTACGAGGGCCCCTCCCTCTTGGGTTTCGTTCAGGTGACGGGTGACTATCTATAAATAGATTTCATGCTGGCCTGTAGTGTTGAGTTATTTTTTATAGAGATTTATCTACAAGCGAAAGTGTATGGAATATGGTAGAGGGGGATAAGAAGTGGAAAGATTGAAGGGCAAAAGAAGGCCTACGAGTGGTAGTGCAGTAGGTGTGTACCATTGGAAAATTTACATGTTAGGGTAGAAGTAGAAGTCACTAAAGGGGTTATAGAGAAGCTTACTAATCTGGGCGTGAATTAGTTTCAGTTAGAATTCTAGGGAATTTAGAGACAAAAGAAGATTGGGTGCCCATGCTAAAGAGTAGTAACTTAAGAAGTAGGAAAACTAGAATAACCTCCAAGTGAATTAAATCAATGGTATAAGCTGAAGGGAACTCTACTTAAAGAAAGAAAGGGGTTAAAAGATAACAGCTGATGACTGGTCAGGTTAGAAAGAGGAGAGTGAGTTGAAAGATAATAACAAATGATTGGTTAGGTTAGAAAGAGGAGAATAGGTAATTACGAGTAGTGTACTGATGATAAGTAGTTTATTAACAAGTACTAGAGATTGTAAGGGTGAGGTGAGGGAACGCCGGAAGTATCCCGAATCAAACAAATAAAATCTGGTAGTAGGCAAGGCCTATACTAGTAACATATAAAGAAAAGAAATTTGTGAGAGATTGTGAAAGCCATCGATGTTGGAGGCGAACAACGGCCCCACGTGCCTCTAGGAGAGAGTGTCAGGGACCTCTGACGTCGATTTACAAAATTTTATTTTTGTTTGCGGCCCATTAATATTTTCCCGGTTGCAGGAGAGGAGTCAGATTGTTTGTAACTCAAGATCTAGACGCCGCTCCTGTATCGGTGGTCTATCGCCACAGTCACTCTGTGGGTATAGGCCTAAACTTCTATTTCTTTCTTCATGAGACTGTCTTTTCTATCTATCTTTAAATACAATTCTTCATGGACTATGCAGGCAGTGTTGTGATGACACGACAGGTGTATGAGTGACCTTGTTTTGTAGGAGTTCAGTAAACTTCTATACCACGATTGAGAATAATCACATATTAGTCGTCACAGATTTTGGCGAAGAATTTTGGCGAAGATTTAATCCAAGAAGTTAAGGAACTTTATAGCATAAAGTAAGAAAGCCCGTCACAAAGTTTGGCGCCCAGCGTGGGGTTGAGTAGTGTTAAAACAAAACAGTATTGCTAATTGTTGCAACTTAATTTAGTTAAAATTGTTAACTGGAAAAAAAAAAGAAACCTTTATTCAGTTGAAGTTCCATATTATGATAGCCCATAGCGTGAGGCAGTGATAGTTTGATATCCTAACGTGAGGCGAGATAGGGTTAAAAGAATTTTGGGAGTTAGGTTAGTATAACTGAAATTTATTCTCAAAAACAAATAATAATAATAATAATAATAACATATTTTTGGGAAAAGAATAATGACTATTGACAAGTAAGGACTTCTATAGATGACTAAGACAGACGACTGAACTATTGTGTGTTCTAATCTTTTTTTTCCAGTGGTATTGTTAATATATAAATATGGCTACTTATGTCGATCCATATGCACAAATAAGAGCAGCTGAGTTAACCCAAGCTATTAGGAAGTTGAGGAAGGCGGATTTAGAGGCAGAATGTGATAGAGTAAAGTTACCGACCACAGGTACAAGAGATGAGTTAAGACAACGCTTGTTAGATTATGCCCGCAAGAACCCTCAGTCATTTCAAGTGTTAATTACGGCTTTTGCTCTGAGTCAGGAAGTTTTGGAAGAAGATTTAGTTGAACATAATATAACGATTCCACAAGATTCATATGGAGATGTAGTGTATACATGGGTTAAGTTAATGCGTAGGAAGGCCATGGCGGTAGCTGATTCGGAAGAAGCTGTACCAGTAATACCATCGTTTACAATTCAGTTAGAGCCGCATAAACCAAATACTTTGGATCTGGTTCGTAAATGGAACATTAAATTCAAACCTGGGGATAGTATTTACTTATTTTTGGAGAGATTGGAAGATTTAAAACAAAGTTCTAAGTTACAGGGTGTAGAGTTATTGTCAGTATTACCCGAAATTTTACAAGATTCAGCTTTACTTTGGTACAGGAACAGATTAACAGATTGGCCTACATGGGAAGCTTTTTTGAAAGAATTTAGAGAATATTACTTGCCTGTTGATGAGGAAGACTCGCTTTTGGATGAGATTAGACAGAGAACGCAAGGTCCTAAAGAATCGATTTTTGATTATGTTAATGCTATTCAAACGTTAATGAGGAGGCTGAGTACTCCAATGAGTCCTCAACAAATGATGAAGAATGTTATCAAAAATTTGCGTCCTGACGTAAAATTGTACATTAGACCTGCAGAGATTCAAACTATAACAGATTTAATACGTGTAGGTAGACAGTATGAACAAATATTGTTAGATTCTGAGAGATATATTCCTCCTCCAACGCAGGTTAGAGCTACAATTAAAGAAACGGCTTATAAACCTCAGAGACAAGTTGTTATACCTTCAGTTCATACAGCGCTAGGAATTCAGGGAAAACAGGAACTTCCATCGTCCGAGTTACAAAAGAAACCCAATGTTAGTTTTTCTGCAAAGACGTGGGACAAAGAACGAAATTCAAGTCATGTAAATGATTCCAGAATAGTTAAAGCAACAGAAAATAAAGAGAGACAGGATGAGTCGAGGGATAATGGTAAAAACACCACTTTGCGTTTTTCAAGTAACCAGCGATGTTGGAACTGTGATAAAACAGGACATAGGCAGTTCGAGTGTAAGGCACCTCGTAGAGTTACTCCACGCACTACGATTAAATGTTATAATTGTAATAAGCTTGGACATAGGTCTATTGATTGTAGGATGCCCCAAGAAAGAAAAGTTAGGCCTACAAATTCTTTGAGACAATTAACTAAAAATCAGACTTGTGTGATGTTAAATATAAATCCTACAGATTTAGTTAATGGAGATAGATGTTTTGTTGAAATTTTGCTGGAGGATATTACATTTATTGCTTTAATAGATTCCGGTTCAGATAAAACTTATGTGGGAGAGAAAGGTGATTTTTTGTGTAAAATGTTAGATTTAGCAGTAGAAGAATCTGAAGTTAGGGTGGTGCAACTAGCAGATAAAACTTATAGTTCTATAACAGGAGAGAGAACTTTTGAGATGAAATTGCAGGACAGGATTTTTCCGATAAAATGTAAAATTATGCCAAATTTAGCAGTAGATATGATTCTGGGCATGGACGTTTTGAAACAAATTGGGTTAGTAGTAGATTTGCAAGATGGGACTTGGTATTTCAAAGATGAACCAGCAAAAATTTTTCAATTTGTTAAGGCTATAGATTTAAAAGAAGAAGATCAACTACATAATATTCTTACCTTACCTACACCTCAGGAAAGGGACAGATTGAATGTGTTTTTGGAAAATCAGTTACAGAAATTTGATCAGTGTACTGGACTTACCGATCTGATTTCTCATGTTATTGATACAGGCGATGCAAAACCTATAAAACAAAGATATTATCCAGTATCACCCATTTTGGAAAAAGTTATACACGCGGAAATAGATAAAATGTTATTGGAAAAAGTTATAGAGCCTTCAAATTCACCTTGGTCGTCTCCGGTAGTTATGGTAAAGAAACCAGATAGAACATGGAGGTTCTGCGTAGATTTCAGAAAAGTAAACAATTGTACTAAAAGAGATAGTTATCCTTTGCCATACATTGAACATGTTTTGAGTAAATTACGACATGCTAGGTATATCAGTACAATAGATTTGAAAAATGGGTATTGGCAAGTTCCATTAGATGAAGCAAGTAAAGAAAAAACAGCATTTACCGTACCTGGTAGAGGATGGTATCAGTTTCGAGTTATGCCTTTTGGAATCCATAACGCACCAGCCTCGTTTCAAAGATTAGTTGATACTATATTAAGAGAAGAGATAGGAGAGAAATGCTTTTGTTATTTGGATGATATAGTACTTATTAGCGAGACATTTGAAGAACATTTGTCCTTGTTAGAAAAAGTCTTAGAGAAATTAAGAAAAGCTAACCTGAAAATTAATAGGGAAAAATCAAAATTTTGTAGAAGTGAATTAAAATATTTGGGTCATATCATTACTCCATTAGGAATTGCTGTAGATTCAGATAAAATCTCGTGTATCCTTGAGTATCCAGCCCCTACAAAAGTCAAGGAAGTACGAGCATTTTTAGGATTGGCATCTTGGTACCGACGATTCATTCCATTTTTTTCTGAAGTTGTAAAGCCCCTCACTGCACTTCTGAAAAAGAATCAGAAATGGCGTTGGACTAAGGAATGTCAGGAATCTTTTGATGAATTAAAATCGAAATTATCTAGTAGTCCTATATTAACTTGTCCAGATTATACTAAACCCCTAGTGTTACAGACCGACGCTAGTTTTTCAGGACTAGGAGCAGCATTAATTCAGACAGGAGAGGAAGGAGAGGAAAAAGTAATAGCTTATGCTAGTAGAACTTTAACAGTAGGTGAGCAAAAGTGGGCAATAGTCGAGAAAGAATTGTTAGCTATATTGTGGGCAGTTCAAAAGTTTCGTCCTTATTTGGAAGGTTATCATTTTAAAGTATATACTGATCACTTTGCTCTGAAATGGTTAAATACATTACAGAATCCGACTGGACGATTAGCTAGGTGGAGTTTATTGCTCCAGGAGTATGATTTTGAAGTAATACATAGGCCTGGTAGATTACAAAAAGTTCCGGATGCTTTATCTAGAATACACGAAGGGAAAGTTCAAGAGAAAACGGTAGAGGAAGAATTTTGCCTCTTGTTGACTGATAACTCTGAAGTAGTGGAATGGGAAAATATACAAGATGCTTGGTATATTAAGCGGAAAGAGCAAGTACAGAGTAAACCTAAATTTTGGCCAGATTGGAAGGTCGTAGATGGGAAGTTGTACCATCTTAGATTAGATCAGTTAGAACAAACTTTAGAGGGAACAGTAAATAGGTGGAAATTAGTTATTCCGCAAGATTTTAGGATTAAAGTATTGCAGGAATGTCATGATGCACCGACTGCAGGGCATATGGGGATAGCTAAAACTTTCTTTAGAATAGCAAACAAGTATTATTGGCCGGGAATGTTTAGAGATGTTGCTAAGTATGTTACTGCTTGTGAAATATGTCAGAGACAGAAAGTGTTACAGACGGCTCAAGCAGGACCAATGCATTTTTACCAGAAAGAGAAACCTTGGATGACTGTAGCTACTGATTTGTTGGGACCTTACCCACGTTCCAAAAAAGGGAACCGATACATTGTAGTATTTCAGGACACCTTTACCAAATATGTAGAATGTAAAGCGTTAAGGAAAGCAACCAGTAGAGCAGTTACGGAAGCATTTTATGAATTGATCATCCTTAAATGGGGAATTCCGGGATATTTGCTGATGGATAATGGACCGCAATACGCTAGTAAATTAATGCGAGAGATAGCTAAAGCTTTTAATATAACTCCTTGTTATTTACCTGTATATTCGCCACAAGGAAATCCAGTAGAAAGAGTCAATAGAGTATTGAAAACAATGATTTCTAGTTATATTCAAAAGGATCAGACAGTTTGGGACGTGTATTTGAGAGAATTTAATTTTGCTATAAATACGGCTAAGCATAGTTCCACTGGATGCACTCCTTATATGCTAAATTATGGGAAGGAGCCTGAAATTATCAGTAGGATTGAAAAGGTGGAAAACCAACCGATTTATAAAGAAATTCCAAAACTTTGGGTGGAGAGACTCAATAAATTGAAAACGGTACGTTTAATGGTTAGACATAACTTAGAAACCGCCTATAAGAATTCGAGTCATTATTATAATCTTCGGAGGAGAGAGGTGAGATTTCGTCCAGGAGATCTAGTGTTAAGAAGAAACTTTAAATTAAGTGATGCCTCACAAGCTTATACAGCAGGTTTAAGTGCAAAGTTTGTCGGGCCCTATATTATAAAGAAAAAGTTCAGTGAGAATAGCTACGAACTGACAAACCGTTTTGGTAAACAGTTGGGGAAGTGGCACGTCAAAGACTTGAAACCCTTTGTTCCTGGATAAACATTCTTTAAGGCTGGTAAAAGAGACACGCACAAAAAAAAAAAAAAATGAATGTGACCTGTGTCAACATTATTTTTTTTTTATGGTGAGTGCGGGAAGAATGTAACGACGCAAATAGCGACGTGCATAATCAACGATAGGAGACCATTCCTAAACAAAGGAAGGGTTGGGGGACCGCAACTAATCGATATTGAACATTTTCATGATTATCGATACTGCCCTGAATTTTATTTGAATTACAGAAAAGGAGAGGTGCGCATGCGTCGACGGTGAATCGACGAGGGAGACGTGCGGAACCTGAAAGACAGTTAGTAGTACGTGCCTGACCACGAGAGAGAGAAGTTGAAAAGGCAGAAGGGAGAAGACGAGATTGGGATGTGTGACAGCGGTAGAGGCGTTCTGGCATAATGGTGTGTCAGACTTTCATCTAAAGGAAATTCTGGTTGTGAACTTCCGTGACACGGCTATATGGAGATAGTCATTAATCAGAAGAATACACCAAGTCGGCCAGTACGAGACACCGCTACAGCGAACACCAGCTGTGAGAGTGAGTCGTGACTGCTCGCTCTGAATAAGAGCAGATATGGACATCAGGAAGTAATGGAAGACAACTCAGGATCGGAGGATAAGTTGGACATCACTGGTTGAGTATAGTCGTCTAGACTTTTTCTTATTGTTTGGGGAGTGAGAAAATTGAGATATCCTTTTTTTTGTAAGGATGGTTTCTAAGTCATGTATGGCGATTGGACACCGTATGGAATAATAGAATAGAATAGAATAGAAACATAGAAGTGAGAATTCTAGAAGTAAAGTGATGAAATCCAGTAATCCAACTATTTTCTATTTCTGGTCTAAATTAATTATAAAAGAGCAGTCAAGAGCCTAACAACTGAATGCCAAAGTTAAATCTCTTCACTTTAGGTTTTTTTGGGTGATTGTCCCACGAATGAATACATAGCTAGGGGCAATTGGTGATGCTCATAGAAACTTTGTTATTTTTGAGACAGGACGCGAGGGGAGTAAGGAAGAAAAGTAATTAAGGGGCATGCTTAGTACTTCTTACGAGGGCCCCTCCCTCTTGGGTTTCGTTCAGGTGACGGGTGACTATCTATAAATAGATTTCATGCTGGCCTGTAGTGTTGAGTTATTTTTTATAGAGATTTATCTACAAGCGAAAGTGTATGGAATATGGTAGAGGGGGATAAGAAGTGGAAAGATTGAAGGGCAAAAGAAGGCCTACGAGTGGTAGTGCAGTAGGTGTGTACCATTGGAAAATTTACATGTTAGGGTAGAAGTAGAAGTCACTAAAGGGGTTATAGAGAAGCTTACTAATCTGGGCGTGAATTAGTTTCAGTTAGAATTCTAGGGAATTTAGAGACAAAAGAAGATTGGGTGCCCATGCTAAAGAGTAGTAACTTAAGAAGTAGGAAAACTAGAATAACCTCCAAGTGAATTAAATCAATGGTATAAGCTGAAGGGAACTCTACTTAAAGAAAGAAAGGGGTTAAAAGATAACAGCTGATGACTGGTCAGGTTAGAAAGAGGAGAGTGAGTTGAAAGATAATAACAAATGATTGGTTAGGTTAGAAAGAGGAGAATAGGTAATTACGAGTAGTGTACTGATGATAAGTAGTTTATTAACAAGTACTAGAGATTGTAAGGGTGAGGTGAGGGAACGCCGGAAGTATCCCGAATCAAACAAATAAAATCTGGTAGTAGGCAAGGCCTATACTAGTAACATATAAAGAAAAGAAATTTGTGAGAGATTGTGAAAGCCATCGATGTTGGAGGCGAACAACGGCCCCACGTGCCTCTAGGAGAGAGTGTCAGGGACCTCTGACGTCGATTTACAAAATTTTATTTTTGTTTGCGGCCCATTAATATTTTCCCGGTTGCAGGAGAGGAGTCAGATTGTTTGTAACTCAAGATCTAGACGCCGCTCCTGTATCGGTGGTCTATCGCCACAGTCACTCTGTGGGTATAGGCCTAAACTTCTATTTCTTTCTTCATGAGACTGTCTTTTCTATCTATCTTTAAATACAATTCTTCATGGACTATGCAGGCAGTGTTGTGATGACACGACAGGTGTATGAGTGACCTTGTTTTGTAGGAGTTCAGTAAACTTCTATACCACGATTGAGAATAATCACATATTAGTCGTCACAGATTTTGGCGAAGAATTTTGGCGAAGATTTAATCCAAGAAGTTAAGGAACTTTATAGCATAAAGTAAGAAAGCCCGTCACAATGAGAGAAATAATTATAATATTGACAGTGAATCAATTATGAAAATCAACTGGAAATTCCAATTGTTTGCATTATAATACAGAAATAGTTTGCACAAAAATTGTAATCACAGTACCCTAACGTAGGCTACTAAACTGAAAATATTCAATTGAAGGAATTAAAATTAGTAATGAATAAAACATTACTATTAGACCTATTTTAAAACATGAAGATTGTCATTAGTAGGGCTAGGACTTTTAGGTAAATACATATTTTTTTTGCTATTACTTATTATTTCTGGACTTTGTCAAAGTTCCAGTTGGGACCTTTGGATTCAAAATACTGAGTTGCATATCACATAAAAAAAAATATTTTCGATATTTCTTATTTGAATAAATATTTTTGGTAACTTAATTATTTTTACATATTTTACCACATATGTTTAGAAATGAATATTTTGACAGTTTTTGTAATATTTTACCACATATCATGTTTAGATATGAATATTTTGACAGTTTTTGTAAAATTGAGCCATATTTTCAATGTGTTGCGTTGTTATGTTCAGTCAGAGAATAAATCAGGGCGGATTTGGCCTTCATTAGTGCAAATTTCTGTTTCCTCTCACACTGCAGTACTAAGTTGGAAACAACAAAACAATTGTTGACAGAATCAGTAAAAAGAAATCAAACACATTGAAAATAACCTTAACAAAATCAGTGGTTCAAAAGCAAACAAAATTAAAGAAAAATTCCTGTCATGCCTAAATAAGAATGAAGGGTTACAAGTGTTGCGCAAGATTTCAGAAATTTTAATAGGTAACAGTGTAGAGAACTTTGAGCAGATGGAACATCTGAGTGTCAGTGTTACAAATATGCAAGATGTTGAACGTACATTTTCAAGATACAAGTCTCTGTTCCGTGAAAATCGTCACAGCTTTAAGATGCACAACTTAAGATCTACTTTTGTCGTTCACTGCAACAGTTCTACACGTGCTGACTAGAATGACTACATGAGTAGGGCTACTTCTGTAAATATTGGTTAAATAAGTTAATTAAAATATTTTCGACTTTTTAAACACAAAAAAAAAAAATATTTTCGTTTTTATAAGCACCTAAAAGTCCGAGCCCTAGTCATTAGTAATATTTGGAACAACCCAAATTCATATTCATTGTTTCAGCGAACCTTTCCTTTTCATTATCTGGCACTTGAATAATACTGGCAATTGAAATGCACGTGTTCTGCTGCGCTGCACTAACGTTTCTGCTCTGTTCTGCGCAGAATTCGACTACTTCTTTAGTAAAAATCGTTTACTACTTTAGTTACAACTAAAGAAGTAACTATCAATTGAGCTCTCCAACACCAACTAAAAGAGTAAGTTACTAAAAGAGAAGCACTAAAGTAGTAAATCTAAGACGGGAACCTAACACAACAAAAACCGGTTTGTCTGTCTCACTCTAGCACATTACTCATATGACTTAAAGAGTGAGACAGATGTACTGGTTCTTGTATACTTCAGGTCTCCGTCTTAAATTTACTACTTTAGTTTGGTTTACTCCTGGATGGTGCACGCCACCCTAAAACTGTAACTCTAAATTTAATATACTCCACGCTTTGACATTTTCAAACACAGTCACACTTGGAGGATAGAACGAACACTAAAATTTTCACAGAAATTTTCCAAGATTGTACCAGAGGGGATGAACTTCGCATTCCATTGAACATCTATTCAGCACGAGGAAAATAGCGGTGGTTAAAAATACACTTTTGTACGGTACCTGCTTGCTGCTACAGACTAGGGTTCTCCAGCGAAATAGAGAATTCTTGTGGCATTCCTGGAAGCAACTCCTTTGCTGGAATCCTTACAACATTAACATGAGACGAATTTTGGCTTCGATTTATCCAAATTAAGCTTAAAAAATTCGAATTAGTTGCAATTTTTTAACATACATTTATATAGGAATTTCAAGCAGAGCTTCATGCACTGCATAAATTTCAAGTTCTGTTGGGTACATCCTAGACTGCGCAATACTTAAGCCTTTACTTGCCATAACAATAAGTTGCTTTTCGCCCTCCTTCTCTTGGAAAAGGATCGAACCTAGTCCTCTGGCTCTAGCGTCACATTGGATATAATATCCCAAGCTTTCATCAGGTTTCTGTAGTAAAATAGACTTTGCGAACAGGTGCTTAACCATTTGAAAGGCTAACTCATGTTCTGCTGTCCATATCCACTTCTGGTTTTTCTTCAGAAGGTTTCTTATGGGGTATAGCTCCTGAACAAGTGGGAGTTTTGTCAGCGAGATGGGGGTGAGGCAGAGTTGTATTTTGTCTCCTTTATTATTTAATATGTTTATAGACGATATTGTTGATGTAATGGGAGAGATACATATGGAAGCACCTGAAGTGGGGCATGTACATGCTCCTGTGCTTTTATACGCGGATGACATGGTGTTAAGTTCAACAACGATTCACGGACTACAACTGGGACTAGATAGGCTTCGAACTTACTGCGAGGAATGGTCACTTACCGTTAATACAAAAAAGACTAAGACTATGACCTTTAAGAACGGACCAGTTTATAGCAGGGAAGAGACATGAACGTATGCGGGACAATCTTTGGATAACATGAAGAACTTCGTGTATTAAGGATTGATGCTTACTATGAACAGACGATGGGCAAAGCACATTGAGGTGACGAAACATAAAGTGGGACTGAAATCAGCTGAGACTCTTCGGATACGTAGCAAAATTCCAGACATGCCAATAGGTGTTATGGAAACTCTTTACGGGGCAATAGTGAGATCGACAATGACTTATGGGGCTGAGATGTGGGCTTGGGATGAAACAGAGAATCTAGATCAGGTCAGGACGTGTTTTTTGAAAGGGAATTTGGGGGTAGGGAAGGGCACTGCAAACTGTGGCATTATGAGAGAGTTTGGAGTGCATAGTGAGACTATAGAGTGTAAAATTAGGGTGGTGAAATATTGGTTACAACTTTTGCTGGGGGATCAGTCTCTAATTAGAGCAATATGTTATCAAGAACAGCTAAGAATAGGAGGAAATACATGGGCTTCCAAATTAAGAAAGGGATTAGAAACAATTGGGATGGGATACGTTTAGATGGATGGGCAGGGAAATAGGAGAAGTGTGTGGAGGAAGGTTAAGAACCGTTTGAAGGATATTGATAGACAACAAATGCACAATGTCAGACTATGGTTTCACTTGATTTACAACTGCGGTTAAAATTGGAGTGGGGGAAGGAGCAATACATAGGAAAAGGATCTAAAGTCAGTAAACTGGGGCTCGCTTGGATTAGACTCGGTGGGTGGAGAATGATTAAGATCACAGATGAAAACGGAATGAGAGTTGTTCCATTATGTAAGGGGGAAGAATCATGGTTTCATATTTTGGCGAATTGTGAAGGTTTGGAAAATTGGAGGAAAACATATTTACCATGATCTTTTATGGAATCAAATAGGGAACAACGAAAATGTTTGGAGTTACTGACAGGAAAAAATGTTGAGGAAGGCATTAGGAAGTTTTTAATGAAGGCGAGACAGCTCAGGTTTGAAAAAGCAACAAATTGGAGAGCGGGTGTGGAGGGTGAGGAATAGATTTAGTTTATTTGTGTTATTTTGTATTTATATTATTTGTTCTTTTTTTTGTGTGTGCGTTTTTGCGTAAGCATGTACGGTCCATGCGGAATCATGCGATTGTTTGCATTGGAATTTGTAAAAAGTTAATTACTGTAATAAACACTTACATTACATTACTTATAATATATAAAAGGCTTCCCGGCCATCTTCCAAACTTATTTATTTTTATCTTATTTTTAGCAATACAGTCATAACCCCTAATATTGATTACCTCATCATCTTTAAGCCACATCTCCGCTAAGGCGAGAATCTCACAGCTCCTTAAAATAGTTTGAATTTCCCCATATTTAATACTACTCCAAATTCCTTCAGTGTTAAGGAAACCTATCCTCAGACCCTTTACACAGTCGTTTTCCTAGCTTTGCATTTCGTCAGATGGGGTTACCCAATTTCGAAGACTGTAATGTTAATTTGCACTTTTGCTTCTACCTCTGTGTAATTGAGATCTAGTTGCACCATCTACACTCTTACTGGCTTGTTTATCCACGGTAACTGACCCTTGGTTCACAGCCGGAGTGCTAGGCTGCTGATGTAGCGTATTGTTGCCGGTGACTTGATTCCTGACACACGACGCACCTGACACTGATTGGAAACTTTCCTGCTGACTCATCTCCGCTCCTCCACTATTTCTTATTTCCTGTGTATTTACTGTATCTGAAGTTTGTGGATTATTTTTTAATTCCATGTGTTTTCTACAAAATTCCAAATCAAAGAGCCGTTGTTCAATACGCAGCTTTACTCCAACTAACACTGCAAACTTCCCCTCATTCCTAGCCTGTCTCAAAAACGGTAATAGCTCTCTTCTTGTTGTTCTCTCCTGATAGCTGTAATCATGCTCCAGTCTTATTCTAGTTCCAGATAACATACGGGATCTACTCATCACTCTGTCTTTAGTTATTGCACTTGCGAATTTCACTAAAATAAGGCGGTAAACATTCTCAATATGAAACTCGGAGAGGTTCAAGTGCAATTTCGCATCCAGTAACTCCAACACACGGCCACACGTGTCCAATCTTCTTTCGTAGTTGATTTCCTCCATTCCAAATATAATGACGTTCCTCATTCTAGATTCCTTTTCTAACTTCTGGGTTGTCCACTTGGTTTCCTTAATCGAGTCGACTTCATTTTTTAAATCTGTGTATGCTTTGTTTAAGTTGTTATACCACCCCTGTAAGTTTTCCAACTTGCTGTTTACTTCGTCCAGTTTTTTTATTTAATTTTTCGTCTAACTTCATTATCATATCCACGATTGTGTTAAGATTGTCACTTCCCGCACTGTTGCCACTTTTATTCCCAGAAGCTGGTCCTGCCAATAACCAGCAGTACTGCCACAATTACACCCAAGAACCATAAGTTGTTCGTTGACGAGCTGTAGAATTGTTCATTACTTTTATTTCTTCTTGCCTTCATTTTTCCGTATAATCCTATTCGCACACGATATGTTGCCAGTTCAATGCCCATTACTCCCAGTTACTGCTATCTCCGCATAAAACATCTTTCCTCTGCAATGTCTGACACACGACTGCCTTACTAGAATACATATTCCTCCCATTTTTATTTGTTTTCTGCAGAAATGTGAACCCAACTCATAACCATCAGTATTCATTACTGCAATTTCATCTTCATCCATATGGTGTTCTGATAAGCAAAGTAGTTCCGGTTGCTTTGAGCTGGAGAGCATTAGTTCATCTACCCAGTCATATCATAAGTTCTGTCACAACTTTAAAGACCTCTGTAGAACATAAAAATTTCACAATATATAATTCTTTGGTCTTAAATTAAACACCACACTTTCACAAACAAAATGCACATACACTTATTCAAAATGAGCACCTTTGGCCTTGACACAGGCCTTCAAACGTCGTGGCCAGTCATCTTCTGAGGTACATATAAAATTTATGTCCAAAGTGGCCACTGCACTCACAATGGCTTTCTTCAGGCTCTCCAAATTTCTATGGCGGGAAGAGTTGACCTTAGTCTCTAAAATGTCCCACAGTTTGTAATCCAGAGGGTTGAGGTCTGGGCTGGAGGACGGCCATTCACTGTGGGCAATGAACTCTGGAACATTGGCTTTAAGCCGCTCTTGCGAGATGCTAGCCCTGTGCGCTGGTGCAGAGTCCTGCTGGAATATCCAGTGCTCATTATTGAACAAAGTCTGATAAGTGGCTTCACAATCTGTTCCAAAACATCTTCCTTGTACACTTTGGCACTGGTTTTCACACCTTTTCTGCAGAAATGGAGCTCTGTGGTACCGGAATAGGCCACTCCTATCAAAACCATTATTGAGGCTGGATGATGGGCACGCTGGACACCGGGGGCAACTTCATGGGCCTCCTTACTGCTGTGAGCATACACATGGTCATTTTGGTTATTCAGTTTCTCCTCTATGGTGAATATTTTTTCATCTGTAAACAGAATTTTTTTATGTTCACCTTTTGCGTACCGCTGAAGAAGCACTTTTGATCTTTGGGCTCTAATTTTCTTCAGAAGAGCATCCAGATAGCGTCCAGTAGTTCGGCGGTTAGTTTTCAATCTGAGGTCTTGATTTAATATCCTTGAAACACTCACTTGCGAAATTCCTGTCTGTTGGGCTATTATCTTTTGCTTTCTGACTGGATTTCTTTGAAATTGAGCCCTTATCTTCTTTACCGCTTCCAGGGTTCAAATTGTGCGAGGACACCCAGACCTTATATGGCCATCAACTGTGCCAAGCTGTACGAATCTCTGTATGGTTCGGTACACAAATCTGAGCGTGATTCCAAGTGGTTTCAATAATTTGAAAATGGTACTTGCGTCATTATTGCACTTGTGTAACGCTATTATTGCAACACGATTTTCTTTTGCTCTCCACTCCATCTCAAGTATGAGTGCTGACTGCATGTTCCAGGTTACAATATTGAGTACAGGATGCGAGTGTAAACAACCCTTATTTTCATACCCCTCTTACTTTCTTTGAGTGAGATAAGGAGGTCGGGATTCTATTGACAGAACTTATGACATGACTAGGTAGTGTACCCCTTAATCCCCTTATATTTTGGTGCATAATATGTAAGCTATTATCATCCACATTATTAATTTTTTTCTGTACCCACACTTTTTACTATGGTTGATTATTTTATTGGAATTAGGCCTAATTAGAATACGTAACTGTGGTTTAGATATTACTGGGTTTGTAGGCGAGTTTGCATTCCTTGTACGTTTAGGTCTATGTTCTGACCAAGTCAGGTGTCAGGTTTCCCTGTTCTGCTTCACAAGATGAGTATGTAAGAGGAATTGGGGAGGAATCTAAACAAACTGAAACAACATGCCTCCTGGGAAAAAATCATATATCTTTCAGATAAATTATAGAAATTGCAGCAAGATATATGTAGGAAAAACTAAAAGAAATATTAATACTAGATTCAAAGAAGATATGTAAAATTTTAAAAATTGTCAGATAGAGAAATCCAGGCCTGACGAGAGGGAGGGGCAGCTGGGACTGCAGCCCTGGGGTCTGGCCGACCAGGTTTTATTTTTTACTTTCTAAATTTACTCCAAAATAAAATTGGTTATGCTATAAGTTATGTTTTATGTGTTTATTTTATCTGAATTGTCCTGATGGGAATTAATCAGTTAATCTGAAACTGATTATTCTTGAATAAAATTGCTATTTTTTAAAAATAGAAGCAGAAAGCTATTTGGACTCAACAGTAGGCCTCACTAACGTTCGGCATTTAAAATCACAATTTTCAAAAGATTAAACTCTTAGATAAGATAAAATTTTTCCTAATTAGAACATTTAAAAGTACTTTTCCGTTTCGTGCCCAGCATCAGTTAACCGATTTGGTCCAAAATCAATAGGCTTCGTCCCATGGGAGTTATAAATGGTAAACCAAGTTTTATGAAAATCCTATAAAGCGTATTTGAGTTATCGCGCTTACTGCTGTTTTGTACATTTGAATAACGATTCAGTCCTCGAATCAGTTTTAGTAGTTCTCA
Source organism: Ectobius pallidus (assembly GCA_964059195.1). Lineage (NCBI taxonomy): Eukaryota > Metazoa > Arthropoda > Insecta > Blattodea > Ectobiidae > Ectobius > Ectobius pallidus. The sequence goes on from CAXKWD010000016.1 coordinate 1,857,180, forward strand.
GCAATCAAGTTCTTGCTTCTTGGATCTTGCACCACTAGAAGTTCTCGGATCCTGCATTCATCTTAGAACTTTTTAATTCAAATGATCATTCGATTCTTTAAATTACTCGAGGACAGATTTCTCATTTCCTAAACTCATTTGATTCTGCCCATCACTAATTACAATATGAGATGCAACTTAAGTAATCATTTCCATTAGATTTACAGGGATGTAAAAAAATCATGCAAGAAAAACTTCCAGTGCACTGGCGACAGTTACTGGCCACAGCAGCCAAATATAATCATGGTGAAGTAACCATAGCAAGCAAAACTTTAACCAGAAATTGCAATCATTATAGGATTAAGGCCTTGAATTAAGGAGTCTATTCGACTACCACTGGACTACTACAATAAAACTTTAACACAAATATTATCTTTTAAACAAACTCTTTTCCTAACAAAAATCACCTTAAAAGCTAAAATATCTATTCTATACCGGTACCCAAAATTATAAATAGAAAGCAAATCTACACTGTGAACTAACCACCATGAATCTTACCCCTTCTTGAAGAAATCTGAAGTTCCCACATAAGAACAATGAATGCCGAGCTCTGGTTAGGGAAAGTTTGAGATTATGAGGATCAACTAATGAACCCACATCAGATCCCACCACTATGATAATGACGTCACGTTCTTGACCTTGGAAGCTGTCTACAGTCTTCACTTCGATCCCACCATGGCTGAAATGCAAATATTCTTTATAAATAAAAAACCAAATGTGACATGAAATACAGGGTGATAATCACTATGCGAATTATACACTACATGTGCGAAATTCTGATTAAAAACTAAGGAGGAATAACAAAATTAAATTCAGTAAACCACAAAGGTCATTTCTATACAATAGATTTTGAATATTTATAAAACCTGTGAATTCTGTCATTTAAATGAGCTGGTCAATCACATACCCACAACAAAGCTTACTATTTAGTAAAGAAAATTGGATGGATGGCATCCTATCCACTCCATGGATGGAGCATAAGGCCTCCAAGCGGAGGGTTTATTACCAAAGATTAGTTTAGTTGTGCTTACTTTCCTATAGAGACAGAGGGACAGGTGGTAAGCCCATGCCTCAGTGTACAGGTAGAGAAAACTAAAGTATTACTTGGATGTGAACGGGCTGTAGAATAGTCTATCCAGAATTTTTAGGTCCCAAAAAACCCAATGACCGTAGCCAGACTAGAACCAGAGGATCCTGAGGCAGACAAGCTACCTCTATAACCGTGCTACCTGAGAGGGGAGGGATTCAACTCCATTCACTACTGTTTGCTGGACACAGCATGGCAGATAGAGCTTGAAGAAGAGCAAAAACATTAAAATTTCTTTAAACTAAATCAGTTAACACTATCAAATGTTGAAAATATGATATTGCTTTCTTCTTTAACAATAAATTGAGAACTTTAAAAATAGTTTTTAGTGCTTGTTTATTTAAAGTTCATTTCAGATTTGAGAATCCTCATTTTATTGTCAGTGTATATAAATTAAATAGCCCTGTCGGATCACTTGAATTATTTGCATTACAATATTCAATCAATTGGTTTTAGGGCTTCACAGTGTGTTATTGGATTTGCTATTTCTTCTTCCATGACAATTTCATAGTTATGAACATGTTCTTCACGTCATTTTCACTCAACATTTGTTTCAATACTTTTTCCGGAGTTTAGGGTACTAGTTCATGAACTATAAGTTCGTCATCCAAGGAGAGGCCTACTATTTCCATCGTAGAGGCAAACTATCCAATCTTTTAAATTAACATTTGCCTATGCTTTTATAATAATACAGAATTAAACAATCTCCTGTACATTCTTTATATGTTTGCAGTTTACTGGTTAAATTTAACAGCTAGTATGAAATCTTGCTAATTAGTTTTCAGGTTCAGCCACCAAAAAGGTTTCTTTGTTTGAGGGAGTGCATGACCATTAACAATAGCTAGCAGGTGGTGCCTAATAGTGCTGATTTCTTTTAGTGCTTTGTGGTAAGGGGTGGGGTAAGACTGAAGGATGGTTACAAGTTGGCTTCAATGTAAGGAATTTCTGTAGAGTACTTCACAAAAATTTTCATAACTACAGTGCTCGTATGTCAATTTGCTCGTATCTCAAAGCAATTTTCCCCATTGAAATTAATTGAAATGCCATTAATCCGTTCCAGCCCCAAAAATGCTACCCCCAATTGTTTTTGTTACGTGTTTTTGAATAAGAAAAATGTATTTATAAATGACAAATATTGTATATAAACATAATAAAAGATAATGTAAAGAAAAAAAACTGGTTTTATAAAGTGTACATACATATTTGTTACACTTTCTTCGGACCCATGGTTATAAAAAGAAATGTGATAAAGTATGTAAATGCACAAAAAGCGCAAAGCCCTAGAAAAACTTAGCAAAGAGATGCTTCGACAGCCAGGTAAACAAGCACACTGGGGGAATATGTGGGATGATGCGCGAGACGCACGAGGCGCAGGCGCAGTAAACTGGTGGGCCGTGTGCAGCGTCGCAGCTGACCGTTCCTCGTATCTCAAATGTCGCTCGTATTTCAAAACAAAACTTCGCTCGCTCGACAGCTCGTATCTCAAATAACTCGTATGATAGGGCACTCGTATCTCGAGGTACCACTGTACCAACAAAACTCCGTGGTGCTACATCCCTGGAGGGACTTGGCCTACCACCTGACCGCTGCGTCATCTCCCATAGGGAGAACTTGGAAACTCGTTGTTCTACCAAATCTTTTAACCCAATCTTCCAGGATGTTGTAAACAGAGTCTAGACAATCAATCTCAGGGGGCGAAGGAAATCTTACTTTGCGCTTTCAGTTTTTAAAGTTTTTGACCAAACTTAGGTTCAGATTTATAAATCTCTGCCAGGTAAGGGGGCTTACACACCTAGCTGGCAGAACCCTTGGAGTTCCTGATCGTGAAATCCCTGCCAGCGGAGGTTCCGGCAAGGGTTCGGATTTTGCAGTGAATGGCAACCGTGTAGAAGCATCACGGTTGAGCTAAAATGGCTACTTCATAGTGACCAATATGATAGGGAGAAAGTCGGTATAAATTTTCACCAGTTGTATTTTTTATGAATATTTATTAGTAATACTAAACATTTTCTGAACAAAATCATCCATTTTTACTATTATAAAAGATCATATTAACAGTTTCAAGCATAAAAACATTGTATTATCAAAGTGGATGTTGGCAATATGTTAAGATGACCGGGCCTATCATCGTCACCTGCTACGCACGCCTTCCGCATTAGCCGAGGGGAGGGGCCAACAGGAACTGGACTGTATCCTTTGTTTGCCTTTAAAATCTGACTTAATTGTCATTCAAAGTTCCACCTTAACCACAAAACAATAAAATAACAGAGATTGTAAACTGGATACACGGTATCTAAAAGTTATTATATTCTTATAAGCTTTTACATATGAACATACAAGTCAATAAATAAATACAAGATTAAAATAGCGACTGATGCCGAAATAGTCTATATCAATTATTCTTAAAATTTTATCATATCATATAAATACACAAGTTAAAAGATACAAAATTAAAATAGCGATTGATGTCGCATAGTCAATATAATTATTGCTAAATTCTAAAATGTCAGTTTTAAAAAATTGTAATTGACCTTAAAAATTATAATATTTTATTGTACAATAATTATCTATTATATAGAATCTTATCGATCCTTTTATTATCAATGTTCACTAATAACAATGTTTATCTTATATACACCACTGTACATTTAATGATGATAATATATTGCCTTGTAACCCACTTTTCTTATTCAAATCGTCTGCTATCATGTATAGTACAGATATTATCTTATAATACCTTATTAAAATACATCTGGAGGCATTAGCGTATTGTTTATGTGTTAGTTTGTAGCAATTTATGTTGAAACTTCTTATTTGTTGTAGTTATCTTCTTACAAAATCATTTTAGAATCCGTGTATCTAGTACTCTAGCTGTTAATCGGATATGCGCATTTCGGCTTAATGTGCCATCTTCAGTCCTAAAATATAAAATATAAAATTAACAAAACGAAATTTTTTTATTATTATAAATAATTACCTTTTAACTTTATATATTGATGTATTTAAAAGTAACCAACCTTAAAATTGTGTGCGTCGAAGTCTTCACTACATGAGTGTAAGCTTGCTACTAACGAAGTCTTATGCTATTGCTGAGGGCATAGTTCACAGTACAATTCAAAAAGTTCATTGTGGTCAATTGCTGTTTCGTTAATTATATTATTTTTGTTTCTATATATTTCCAGATTTTCTAGTGTATTAAGCTTTAGGCTTTTTTTATGTTTATGTAAGATTTTTAGGGTATTATCTATTGGAGAAAACAGGTGCCCGTTATTAATTAAATGTTTAGCGTAAGCTGACCTGTTTCTATTATATTTAAAATCTGCTAAATGTTCTTGAAAACGTTGTCTGAACATTAAATGTACAGTGGTGTATATAAGATAAACATTGTTATTAGTGAACATTGATAATAAAAGGATCGATAAGATTCTATATAATAGATAATTATTGTACAATAAAATATTATAATTTTTAAGGTCAATTACAATTTTTTTAAACTGACATTTTAGAATTTAGCAATAATTATATTGACTATGCGACATCAATCGCTATTTTAATTTTGTATCTTTTAACTTGTGTATTTATATGATATGATAAAATTTTAAGAATAATTGATATAGACTATTGCGGCATCAGTCGCTATTTTAATCTTGTATTTATTTATTGACTTGTATGTTCATATGTATAAGCTTATAAGAATATAATAACTTTTAGATACCGTGTATCCAGTTTACAATCTCTGTTATTTTATTGTTTTGTGGTTAAGGTGAAACTTTGAAAGACAATTAAGCTAATATACCACAAACGGAAATGAAATTCATTAATCAAGATAAAGCTAACCAGGCTAAAGATATTAACCATTTTACAAACACGAAACGTAAATTACTCAAAACGATAGCTAATATTAATTTTAACAAGACATGTAAAGATAAAGATCTCATTCCCAATTACATCAAAGTTAAAATTAAAAATAAAACAACAGCAGCTCGACACACTGAAAAGCAAGCCGAAAAATTGTGGTTACAACACGAAATCAAATTGCTATATAAGAAAAAGAACTTTCTTAATGAACAAGTATATATACTACACTTGAAAGCTTCCAAAATCTTCAACCAAGAATGGGCTTTAATAGACAATCAAATAAATGAAAAATTGAAACATGAGATTGAACGTAAATATCAAATACAATATAAGAAAATCCAAAATCTTGAACAAGCTAAAATCCAACAAAACAGCCATAATCAGAACTTGGGTAGAAACACAAATAATGAAATACAGTTTTTCCCGCGGGTTATCAACCTAACATCAACAGTACTTACAAAACATGAAGAGGATTTACTCCAATTGGGTTATAAACATAACTTTGAACCTAATCATAAAGAGCAAATTAAATCCTTAATCATAGATACAGAAACAGCTTTAACAAAAGTAAATTTAACAAACCAACTATCCTTCAGAAAAGATATGACCAATAAAATAAAACACAATTACGTAAACCAACATATGGATAGCAAAAACTCAAATGTTTATAAAAAAACAATACAAGATCTAAATAGTAAATTAAGAGATAACGACATTAAACATGTCAAAGCTGATAAAGGTAACTCTATTATTCTCATAGATAATAATGAATACGTAAAGAAAACCATAGAATTCATTCACGAAAATGGTATTATACCGGTAGACAAAGATCCTACTGATAGATTTCAACAAAACATTAAAAGAGTAATAAAAAGCTCAAATCTCATACTAAACGATAAAGAAATGAAAAGTGCCATACATATGAAACCAAAAGCTCCAAAACTTAGAGCACAAATTAAAATTCACAAAAATGGTAATCCAATTAGGCCAATAGTAAACTTCATCAACGCTCCTGTATATAAAATTTCTAAGATTGTAAAAAAGATGTTACAGCATAAGTTGGAACTTAAAAACACTTACACTATAAAAAACACAATAGACTTAGTTAGTAAATTAAACGATATTGAATTGAACAAATATGACAGACTTATTTCACTTGATATAAAAAATCTATATACTAATGTTCCTATATATGAGACAGTTAATATTGTACAACAAAACTTAATTAATAATGGGGATAGTCATGAAGTTGCTAAACAAATTACCACATTAATTACAGCTATTTTGGAACAAAACTACTTTAGTTTTGACAATAAAATTTATATTCAAAAAGATGGCCTAGCAATGGGATCCCCTTTGTCAGGCATACTGTCAGAAACATTCTTACAGCACATAGAGGACAATTTTATAGAACAATTAATTAAGAAACATAACATTAAAAAGTACAACAGATACGTAGATGATATTCTGATTGTATGTCATAAAGACGAAATTAATGACTTAATTGAATACTTTAACAATATACATGATAAATTAAAGTTCACATTGGAAACTGAAATTCAAAACAAACTCAATTTCCTAGATCTCAACATCATAAGACAAGACAAAAAATTACAATATAGTATCTACAGAAAAGAGACATATACAGACAATATTATAAGCAATAAATCTAACCACCCTATTGGTCAAAAAATGGCAGCTTTGGACTATATGGTACGTAGACTTATAAACATTCCGATGAGTAAACACTACTTCAATAAGGAATTAAACATAATCTTACAAATTGCTAAAAATAATCACTATAATGAATCAGTTATTTACAAGCTAATAAAAAAATAATAAAATAAAACTAAATAAAGCTAACAATCAAAAGTCAACACTGGAACCTATAGAAAAAACTAATGGAAAAGATAACAAATTTGTTGTTTACAACTATACAGATAATAGAATACACAAAACCTTAAAACCTCTGCAACAACAAAATCTTAAGATAGCATATAAAACTAATAATACTTTGAAGCAATTACTCTTTAACAATGATAATAATAATAAGGAAGATAAACTAGAAAACACTGGGGTATATCAGCTAACTTGTAACGATTGCAAACAGGTGTATATAGGTCAAACCGGTAGATCGTTCAGACAACGTTTCCAAGAACATTTAGCAGATTTTAAATATAATAGAAACAGGTCAGCTTACGCTAAACATTTAATTAATAACGGGAACTAGTTTTCTCCAATAGATAATACCCTAAAAATCTTACATAAACATAAAAAAAGCCTAAAGCTTAATACACTAGAAAATCTGGAAACATATAGAAACAAAAACAACATAATTAACGAAACAGCAATTGACCACAATGAACTTTTTGAATTGTACTGTGAACTATGCCCTCAGCAATAGCATAAGACTTCGTTAGTAGCAAGCTTACACTCATGTAGTGAAGACTTCGACGCACACAATTTTAAGGTTGGTTACTTTTAAATACATCAATATATAAAGTTAAAAGGTAATTATTTATAATAATAAAAAAATTTCGTTTTGTTAATTTTAAATTTTATATTTTAGGACTGAAGATGGCATATTAAGCCGAAATGCGCATATCCGATTAACAGCTAGAGTACTAGATACACGGATTCTAAAATGATTTTGTAAGAAGATAACTACAACAAATAAGAAGTTTCAACATAAATTGCTACAAACTAACACATAAACAATACGCTAATGCCTCCAGATGTATTTTAATAAGGTATTATAAGATAATATCTGTACTATACATGATAGCAGACGATTTGAATAAGAAAAGTGGGTTACAAGGCAATATATTATCATCATTAAATGTACAGTGGTGTATATAAGATAAACATTGTTATTAGTGAACATTGATAATAAAAGGATCGATAAGATTCTATATAATAGATAATTATTGTACAATAAAATATTATAATTTTTAAGGTCAATTACAATTTTTTAAAACTGACATTTTAGAATTTAGCAATAATTATATTGACTATGCGACATCAATCGCTATTTTAATTTTGTATCTTTTAACTTGTGTATTTATATGATATGATAAAATTTTAAGAATAATTGATATAGACTATTTCGGCATCAGTCGCTATTTTAATCTTGTATTTATTTATTGACTTGTATGTTCATATGTAAAAGCTTATAAGAATATAATAACTTTTAGATACCGTGTATCCAGTTTACAATCTCTGTTATTTTATTGTTTTGTGGTTAAGGTGGAACTTTGAATGACAATTAAGCTAATATACCACAAACGGAAATGAAATTCATTAATTTAAAATCTGAATTGCACCTTAAATTCGCAATCCCTATATTTGTGAAAAGGGTCCTCCATGTTGCTCACATATAGCTACGACAACATTCTTCTCGCTTCCTCGTCATGATTTTAACAAGGTTTGCAAACTCCAATATATCGTCAAAGTTGACGCGGAAAGTTCGTGTCACGTGGCTTGCAGTCAGAAAGGTGTTGGTGACAGTTCTGGGAGACCATCTGACAGCGCTAGGGGTTTGCCAGGTAGCAAGCCTCTATCAATCAGCTGCCACCTAGGTAGGTAAGCATGCTTACCTGGGGGACAACTATCGATCCGACGGTTAAACATTCGTCTCCAAGGTTCCCATCGTACCTATTCAAACTCTCTTGGTTAACAATGATGTGCATCGCCTCCACAATTTTCCTCTTTACAGGGTCGTGTTCAATTTTTACAATCTTGATTTCGTCAATATGATGCTTACTGTCGACCATGTGTTGACTTAAACCGGTTGCCAGTCTCTCGAGCCTTATGTCTCTTTCATGCTCCATCATTCTCACTTTGAACGACCTCCCCGTTTCACCAATATAACAGCCCCATCACTGTACGAGGTCTGTTAGAAAAGTATCCGACCTTTCTTTTTTTGGTGAAAACCTGATGGATTTGAATCAAGCACGCTTGCATGAGCCGACCTTGAACCTTCGTGTGCATGTATGAATTTTTTCCCGCCTGTAGATAGCGTCTGTTGCTGGCAAGCAGCATTTGAGTGAGGTAGTGTGTAGTGCTCTCGTCGTAGCAAGGAAAATAACGGAATAACTGGAGCAGCGCTATTTGTCTGAAACTAGGCGACAGCCAGGTGGAAACCATTCGGAAAATTCAGATGGCTTTCGGTGATGATGCTATGGGCATCACACAGATTAAGGAGTGGTACAACCGGTTTAAAGACGGCCGCACATCGGTGGAGAGCGAGCCACGCTCCGGTCGGCCATCAACATGCCAAAATGACCAGGTCATTGCCAAAGTGAACGCTGTGGTGATGCGGGGCGGTCGTGTGAGTATCCGAGAAATTGCGGAAGAGGTGGGATCATCACATTTTTGGCACATTCAATTATGACCGAAGATTTGGCCATGAAAAGAGCGGCGACGAAATTCGTGCCGAAACTGCTGATAGTGGAGCAAAAGCAACTTCGTGTTGATTTCTCACAGGACATGCTGGACTCCACAAACAGTGACCCTGACTTCATGAACACCTTAATGAGTGTTGCCGAGTCCTGGTGTACGGGTATGACCCGGAAACCAAATTCCAGTCGTCACAAAAAAAAAACGACGAGAGCACCACACACTACCTCATTCAAATGCTGCTTGCCAGCAACAGACGCTATCGACAGGCGGGGAAAAAATTCACACATGCGCACGAAGGTTCAAGGTCGGCTCATGCAAGCATGCTTGATTCAAATCCGTCAAGTTCCCCCCCCCAAAAAAAAAAAAAAAAAAAAAAAAAATGTCGGAAACATTTCTAACAGACCTCGTATTAATGAATTTCATTCCTCTAGTGCTGAATTCTAATTTCATAGCCCCTACACTCTTTACATGTTATAGAGTATACCACAGGCAGTTCCATCTCTGTTTTTACTCTGCCAAACTGTTTAAAGTTAGAGAATATACCCTCAATAGTTTGCTCCGTTTTATACGCCTAGAATTATACAGGGCAGTGACAGTGAATTCTTAAAATTTCATACAGTACCGGTACACTAATTAAACTTAAAAATATTATGAAAAGGGAAAAAACTCACGACCAGGGTTTAACCTGCGACCTCTTGCACCCCAGCTTGGTACTATAACCACACAGCCATGGATGACACTAAGAACAGCCCTTGAATATCGGCAATGTGAAAAGTTAAGGCTTGTTGTGCCTCGAGACTTTAAATTGTCTTAGTAGGTCTATGAGATGTGTTTATATAATATTTATTGTACTTTAAGTTCGGAAAAATTTTATTATGATACTGATAAGTGATAACATTAATATCGAGACCTAATTTGTCTAAAAAGAGAAATATGAGAAGAAGAGAGTCTCACCTATTGTTTGCAGTCGAATACACACAGAATGCAAGACTGGCTTTTCCTTCCCGGTCATGACGTCAGTAATGATGTGGCTTGTAAAGGGTGTGCTTTCTTTCACTAACTACAAGTTACAACAGCAGTATACCATATTTTCACTCTAGTAATTGTAAAACGAATTTTACTAGCAATCTCTTGTAGCTTTATAGTATAGGGCCCTGGTGGTGGTCAAGATACAAGTTACAAGTTACAAAGGTGGTCAATTTACAGATTAACTTATACATATAAATAAATGGGAACTGCATGAAAATGAGGTCAACTAAGACAGGTGTAATGTTACAGAGGTGGTCAACTTTACAAGTTTTACTGTAATATAGTTAATATTAGATGGAAATCTACAGTGAAGTGTTGATATCTGTAGCAAGATTGAGATCGGAAATAAACACACTAAACTTCACTAAAAGGTATATTTAGCCAGGATGATCATTTCAATGGGTCCTCCCACTATCATCAGCTGATTCCAACTAAAAAAAGTTGAAAAACCAATAGAACTTTTGGTTTGGGAAAAAATATTCATTAAAAAGAACTGAAAAAATCTCTTAAACTTCGACACTTCAGTTGGAATACAAGGAACTTTGATTGACAAGTTCATTCACCCGCCGCTAGAGGAGCAGTCGGAATCAGCTGATGATGATGGGAAGACCCATTGAAATGATCATCCTGGGTAAATTTACCTTTTAGTGAAGTTTAGTGTGTATATTTCCGATCTCAATTTGAATTTTTCTCGGCAAATACTATATTTATTCCTTTCTTTTTGGTGACTATGATAGTGTCATCTGATCCTGACTTATATTCATGCAATTGTCACATCACTGCAAAAAAAAAAAAAAGTATCCAACAATGAATTAGTTTATTGTTTTTTAAGAGACTTTTGCATCAACTTCCAGGATTCTCCCGGGCAGGTGTATACCCACACCATAACCCGGTAGTATGCTCTTAAAAGCCTTGGCAATCCTTTGTCCACTTACAGGAATAATATTTCCACCTTCCCTTTACCGTTAAGGCCAAATATAGCTGATTTAATGAAAATAATGACTGAAACATAAAAATCTATTTTTTAGAGAAGAAATGCTGGATAACCAAATTTTTTAGAAGTGCAGGCAAAAATGGTAAAACAAAAAAAAAATTCAAATACACCCACTTTATTGTGTAAAACTTTAAAACTTAAAAAACTTTGAAATAAGGACCTTTGTATGCACACATATTCTGAAGGTTATTAATTATCATCTTTGTCAGTAAAACATCCTGATCTGATCCAAAAGAACCAGAATAAACATTTTGATCAACAGGAGAAAAGCCAAAAAACACACTTCATCTGATTTGGACATCTTCACAAATGCTAGTCTAACTTTTTGTTGATGTTGTGGTAATCATAGTGTGTTCCATGTTAGAAAAGTTTATATAAATTGATACAAGAATTGACAAAAGAGTATGAAACACTGGGGTGCACTCAGCCTCGTGATACAAATAGAGCAGCTACTTGATTGAGATGTAGCCGCTCAAACCATCATTAACAGCCATGGGTGTCGCCATGCTGACCACATGCCCCCCAATCCTGTCATCTGCCTCTGGTAGATGACACAGCGGTCAGATGGTAGGCCAAGTCCTTCAAGGGATGTAGCACCACGGAGTTTTAGTATGAAAAACACTCTTTTGGGAAGTACATAAACTAAGCTTCATGTTTATATGTTTAAAACCTGTATTACACGAAGGCTTGTAAACCATAGAGGTTGCGTATTCCAGCAAGTTCATAGGACATGGAGTTGCGGAGAACAAGCGGGATGTGTGACATCACACATATCCAACTCTGGCTATTCCCGGTGTTTAACTCATTCGAGAAATGCTCACATCTCATGACTAAACTCGCAACCTTTAATGAACTTTTGGTTGGATTCATGTGAAATTTGTACACAATAGTCCTACTGATGGTTAAAACAGCCTTAAAAAAGCGGACACAAATGTTATTTCATTTTATAAATACCACCAATTAGATGTAATTCATGGAGGGTGAAGCAAATTTGATCATGCAATAATATTTATTTATTTTTGTGTCCCGAAAAATATTTGAATTTTATTATAAATGAAGTACCAATTTAAATCTTGAATAGTTTACGAGTAATTAAGTGGTAATTATTCCAGGTGCTACAGCTGTATGAATGATTTCGTGCTTCGAGCACAGTTTGACACTAGAGAGCATGGGGCTGCTGTTTATCTTCTGTTACAATAGAAATTAGTAATATATTGATTTCAGTAGTCCAGTATGGTCAATTACTTAATGTATGCATTTTGTATTGTTATTAATATATAGAGTATTAATATTGTTATCAGTGGCGGATCGTGGGTGTAGGAACAGGGTGTTGCACTATTTTACGGGAATTATAATTCCTTTATTGCAACCAATGGCCATAGTATGATGAATAGAGCTCTGATGGAATATGTGGCAGGGGAAACAGAAGTACCTCGAGAAAACCTGCCCCGACCCCATTTTGTCCACCACAAATTCCACATGGATCCACCAAGATTCGATCCGGGTCCCAGCGGTGGAAGGCGAGCAATCTAACCACTCAGTCATGGGGGGAGGGGTTTTACAGGAATTAAATACATAACCTGATAATATATAAATAGTCGCTTTGCTCTTCGGGGCTCTACCTCCAAACTCCCAGTGGGGCTCTGACTCTCTGTGTGGTTCTAAGAAAAAGTAACTGACACTTTATCGAAGATACATTCATTGTATTTAGACTGCCGTAGCCCATAATAACTACTTAGCCATACTAAACCTTAAAAAAATCTGCGGAACGACTTTAAGATTTTTCTGGGGTAAACGTTTAAAATTTAGAACATTCTGGAATTTTCTCGTCGGTTACACGCTAAAAGCTATAAGTCTGTCAAATTTCAGATTTCTAGCTCATGTGGAAATGGGTCAACATTAATGCCTGTAAAAATTTTCGAAGTTTCTTTTTGGAGGGTAAAAAAATAAAATTTTGAACTTTTTGGAATTTTCCGTCGGTTGTAGGCTAAAAGCTGCCAAATTTCAAGGTTCTAGCTCATGGGTAAGTGGGTAAATATTAGGTTGGGTTCGTTCTCCGGTACTTAATCGATTTTTTCTGAAGTAGGGAGGTCTGGAATAGGGTGTACTCAGCCTCCTGATACAAATTGAGGAGATACTTGATTGAGCAGTAGGATGTCGGATAGTAGGCCTAGTCCCTCTAGGGATGTAGAGCCAGGGAGTTTAGTTTAGTTTAGTGTCTAATAGATCGATGAAATTAGCAATATAGGTTTCGCCAAAAAGTGACTACATTGGCAATTAGCATCTCTGTGAGGGACTTCATAGTTCATAGCTCGCGCTCTTACTTGCTTGCACACAGCAGCCGACGCGACGTGCTCTGGCGGTGAAGACAAGAATCACGCATGATTCGCAGATTGAAAGCGACTCCCAAAACCTTTAAACCCCGGGAGTATTACCACGCAGTCAAGCCTCTCGCACCCGTTACTAGCCGGCAAGATGAGGCGGCAAGTCGTGGCTTTCGAAGAGCGACAACCCCGTGCATTTAAATGTTTAAATGATTTAAAATTGTTAAATATCGCGTGAAGCGTGTTTTTAGATAATAAAAACCTACCACAAGGACGATTTCGAAGTAGTTTAATAGTAGGCATATGCAGTACTATAATAAAAAAAATCTAAATATTCTTTACATTAAAAACGGGTCGTTGTGCAACACTGCAACATGATCAGAGGCCGCCACTGATTGTTATAGAATATTGTAGAGTATTAACTTGTAATAATATTGTCAAAGTAGGTAGACTTGTATACACATTATGTAATAGGGGTAGAAAACTGTTCTACAGAATTGATTTGTAAAATCTTTCGAAGAATGTAGATTTGTACAGATAGTGATAGTGATAGTTAGTGATAGTTTGGTGCTTGCATAGTTTGATAATATTGTTGGGTCCCAGGAAATGAGGCCTTAAGAAATTAAAATATAAAAATAATATTCATTTAGCATTGTACTTACTTAAGCCATGAACGAGTTGGAATCTTACATATTATAACCAGATGCAGGAAGAGAGAAACCTTATCTGTTGGGAATTGCAAGCTAAGTGGTACCAGTTGAGTACAGTCCGTGAGAAATGCAAGGTCTACATTTTCAGCCCCTGCGGGATTGCAATTTAGGCAACCTGTATGTCACCAGCTGACAAAGGTAAAATTTAATTCGTGAGTTTTTAATTGAAGAGCGTTTTTTCAAAAGCCGATATCTACATAAAGTATAGTTTTGAGATATCAGATTTTGATAGAACACCTTAACCATAGATATCGGATTTTTCAAAAACTACCATTTTTCTATCATATCTGAGTGAAACAGATGTCGGAATATGAAAGAATCAGTATAACCAGTGGAAAGGCAGCTACTATACAAAACAATATATATCTCAATTTCGTCACAACTTGCAGTTATCGGCTTTTGAAAAAACGCTCCTCAATTTAGCTGTGATGTTTGATTAGAGAAATTTATAATTAGCATGCAGAATTATGTTCATGATCGAAGATTTTATGACATACTAAGTGGAAGAGAGAGTGTGGGGCAACATTATCATTGTCGTTGTGTGATTCACCCGGTCAACATGGAATCAGATGTGGACCTTTGTTTAAAGGCAAGTTCCTGTTCAACGGACATAAAAACTTGTAAGTACTGAAATTAGTATTTTGCCTAAAAGTGTTATTTAAAAACCTATATTGTTAGAAAATGTTCCCTAATTTCCAAAGTGTTCCGGAAAAATTTCATGTGTTGAAATTTTGCGATGGTTAGATAAACTCACTAACAGATAGCGAATGTAAAAGTTATATGATGATATTTTCAGTAAGTTCAGAAATATAGTTCATTACTACGAGGGTTGTGCAAAAAGTAAATTTCCCTTATTTTTAGGGGGAAAAAAAAAGACTACAGGAAATAATAAAAAAAATTCTTTTATTTTTCGATTCTTCAACTCAAGAACTATTTTTTTTTTTACATAGTCACCGTTTTTCTCAATGCATTTTTGTAACCGTGGTAGAAACATTTTCAGTCCAGCCTCATACTCCGCTTGTGCCACCTCCTTAAAAAATTGGTTGACTTAATCAGCTAACTCCATACAATACTCTTTGGTTGGCAGCGAATGGCTCTACACAGCATTGCAGTATGCTGGCAGCTTGTGCAAAAAAGCTAATCAGAAACACACGATTGTGACATTTGACCAGTAGTCCAGTCAATAAACATCGAAAAACACCAAATAGAACAAAAAAATCGTGTAGTTTTGAAATTTTGCAGAGATGTCGGAGGGAGTCTCCTGAATAACATACTAAAAGTCCCCAAAGGTGGGGGGTGAGCGGAGGGCAGGGGGGCCCGCAGAAGGTCACATTTTTAGATTTTTCGCTTATACCTAAACAATGGTGCATCATAGAGGAAAAATTGCTATATACAAAATTAAAGCTGATAAAATTTCCTACAAGTTTGATCCTACACATTTCTTCCTGTTTCAAATAGTTTTTGAGATATCTGCCAACAAAAATAACAAATTTTCGAAAAAAGCTCTTTCGCCTCGCGCTCTTCTAGCGGTTCAGCCCTTAGGTATACAGCAATGTTCTCATGAAGCAGTTGTAGGGAAATAAATTCACTTTAAAGTGAGTAGTCAATTGTTACTTTGCTTTCAAATGTTCAAAAGTTATAACAATTTTAAGTTTCGGTCAAATTTCGAGATTTCGAAAGAAAGCCATACATCGCACTTTCTCTGTATTTAGGGGTTATATCTTTGTATATAAATTGTATATTGTGTATTTACATCACGAAACAAGTGGAGAAATATCAAACAATCATTAAAGTTGAATTTAATAAAAAACCCGATCACGGTACAAGCACAGGACATGTAATGGAACATACATTATATTCCAGGCAAGAAAGGAAAAATAGGGTAATAAAAAAATCATGTAGTTTTGAAATTTGGCAGAGATGTGGGGGAAAGTGTCCTAAACAACACAGTAAAAGTCCCCATGGAAAGGGGGTGGTGAGCGGGGGTTGGGGGCACTTTTGAATGTCATTTCTTGCTGTTTTCCCTAAACACACGAAAGCTATGGGTTCTAGCAAAAAACAGTTTATGCACAAAATTAAACGACATAAAAGTTCTTATAAAATTAATCTGAATGATATTTTAGTGGATTTAATAGTTCAGGAATTAGAAGGATATGAAGTATGACATATTTCTGGAAATTCTGTTTTACATACACCTATATACGTATTATACTTTTTAATGAAAATGAAAGCAGATGATAATTAAATTAGCATGATGCCAAGCAAGCAAACTAGTCCTTAGAATAATATTCCTACTAAAGATAATCATCAAAAATAAAACTCATTATTATTATAATTATTATTATAAAGCTTACAAAAATCTCATGGTATGAGAGTACGTTATAAGAAATATAAACCAGGCCTATTATCCGTTATATTTTTCTTATAAAATATCATTTGGAAAAATTGTAAAGAGTTAGATATATTTAGTCATTATAAGACCTAGTAGGCCTACATAGTACTTTAAATAAACGTTTAGTTCTCTATTTTCTTCAGTCTCCAATACTGGAATCCTAGTAACATGGTATGATAAGTTAGGGTTTTATTTTTCTATCTACAGAACATTCAGTATTTATACACATAGGATATACAACATTAATTAAAGATTGCCTGAACAACTTATTTTGCTTGGAAGTCATCAATTTTAAAATCATCATCATCATCATGTTCTTTTTCTTCTTCTTCTTCTTCCTCTTCTTCTTCTAATGGGGTCAATCCATACCAAGTGGTCCAGCACTGGTTGCTTGACCATCTCAGAAAAATTTGATCTTTGCTGGGTTAGTTCCCCAATGTTTAGTGGTCACAAAAATATATTTTTAAATTTTTTATTGTTTATTATTTTGAAACGGCAGCCATTTTTGTTCCAGGCCGCATGCGTTTTTTGGCATTTGCAAGCATCTGCATTTTTTAAAATTATTCAGTAGTGGATTGTCCTAAGCCTTTCAGATAAAATGCATTTAGTTCAACACACTCTGGCCTACAAATTAACATCATTATCACTTAGCTGAATGTATTCTTTAATATATTTTTAATAGTTCAAAGTTCTCAGCTACAAATTAAAAAAATCCCTTTAGGCAGGCCTACAGGCGGAGGTAGATTTCGAAGTGCTTTTGGTTTAATTTATTGTCGCTGCATAGCA
Organism: Ectobius pallidus; assembly: GCA_964059195.1. Classification (NCBI taxonomy): domain Eukaryota; kingdom Metazoa; phylum Arthropoda; class Insecta; order Blattodea; family Ectobiidae; genus Ectobius; species Ectobius pallidus. Next base: position 1,874,800 of record CAXKWD010000016.1, read on the forward strand.
CTCTTTTTCTTTAGCCTTGGCATGGTAAACCTGCAGTAATAAGAACTGAATTCAGTAAAGAGGAAGAGCCTACAATCATTTGTTTTGACAACAAGAATAGGATATAATATTCTGGGAGGCCGTGCGCTAGATCAACAATGAATAAAATTAGCAAAGCCGCTAAACAAGATAAAATTATGATATTATAATAATTCTTTTAAGTGTTATTATTTTCAAACATTAAAATCTCGCGTCATATGAGAGCTATCAAGAAACTATTTATTGATTTGTAGAGTACTCATCAAGAGCGTTTCAACGATACCCCACAAGACGTGGTTTCAAAAGTTTCGAATTTTCATCCCCCACCCCCACCCCCACCCCCACCCTCACTCGAACTCCCGAATTGTTGGTGTCACTGTGAACTCCATAGGGAGTACTCGAATTTATTCAAACAAAGTTTCCCTCTATACTTCATAGGGGCCGAGATATAAATGTTTTAAAATTTCAACCCCCTCCCCCGACCACCCCCTTGGGCCAATTTTGCCCATTAACGAACTTGTCCGAACTATTGGGCCTAGAAATAACATAATAAAATTTGGTTCAAATATCTTCAAAATTACGGCCGCTATCGTGTAAAGATATATATATATAAATATATATAAATATATATATATATATATATATATATATATATATATAAATATCACAAAATTTTTTTTTGAACGGGCGGTGGTTTCGTACTTAGGGGAGCATGAAACGTAAAGATATGAAAGAATTTTTCGAAAATCATAAAGTGGTATCCATTGCAATAGGTAGATTTTTCTTCGAAAATCTACCTAAAAACTCAATTTTTGAACAGTATTTTTCCAAACAAAGAGTAACTTCTCAGCTTTAATATTTTTTGTGCTATTACTCTGTATAGTATAGTTACTTTTTATAGAGTATCAATGGTGAGCAGCTTACACTTAAAAAATTACACTATTTTAAAAAATGGGTTTTTTTAATTTTTCCATTTTCTGGCCTGTAATATCTTTGTTGGGGGACCAGATAAAAATCTGAAAATTACACAGTTAATAGATCTTTATGATATTAAACTTCAGTATAAATTACAACTTTGAGATTCAATTGGAAGTATGGAAAAAAAAATTATAAACATGAGTCAAAAATACGTTTTTTAACATCTGCGATATCTAGGCTAATGGAATAAAATATATCAATTACAGTAAATAATTTAATCATATCTATGATTACTTATTTTTTTTATTGAAAATGAGCCAACTACTTACAGTATAGTGTTATCATGTTATTTGTTTTTAGTATATCGCTCATTGAACATTTGAGAAATTTCTTCACTCAGTTTGGGTGTGAGATTTAAAGTTCGCCCAGTCACAGTTGTAAATTCCATGGGAGACAGCTTCTCAACTTTTTAAAAGATGTCCTTGGTCCTGGAGGGTGGTAAAAAAAAACATGCACATCTTGGTTTTGACAATCAATATTATCAACTTCGGCAATCCACCACTGTTCATCGTAAACACAAGCCACTATGCCTTTATTTTGAAGAGCCAGTTGTACAAGTTTTCCACGCTGATGAAGTTCACTATCAGGCGATATTGATGTGATCTTACACTTCAGCAAGTCGTGTGAATGGAGTACAAAACAATGAAAAGATCGAGAGCCTTTAATCTTCTGACAAGTGTTGAACCTTTCTTCAAGACATTGGCATAGACTTCTTGAATTTCCTCACATTATACTAAAACATAGGACCTGCAGAGGACCGATGACAATCATATCATAACACCTCAAGAGATGTTTAAATTCTGTAAAGAACATATAAAAGGAATTACCTATGGTTTTGTAAAATGTGAGGAAATACAAGAAGTCTATGCCAATGTCTTGAAGGAAAGGTTCAACACTTGTCAGAAGATTAAAGGCACTTAATATTTTCATTGTTTTGTACCCCATTCACACGACTTGCTGAAGTGTAAGATCACATCAACATCGCCTGATAGTGGACTTCATCAGTGTGGAAAACTTGTACAACTGGCTCTTCAAAATAAAGACATAGTGGCTTGTGTTTACGATGAACAGTGGTGGATTGCCGAAGTTGATAATATTGATTGTCAAAACCAAGATGTGCATGTTTTTTTTACCACCCTCCAGGACCAAGGACATCTTTTAAAAAAGTTGAGAAGCTGTCTCCCATGGAATTTACAACTGTGACTGGGCGAACTTTTAATCTCACACCCAAACTGAGTGAAGAAATTTCTCAAATGTTCAATGAGCGATGTACTAAAAACAAATAACATGATAACAATATAATGTAAGTAGTTGACTCATTTTCAATAAAAAAAAATAAGTAATCATAGATATGATTAAATTATATACTGTAATTGATATATTTTATTCCATTAGCCTAGATATCGCAGATGTTAAAAAACGTATTTTTGACTCATGTTTGTAATTTTTTTTTCCATACTTCCAATTGAATCTCAAAGTTGGAATTTATACTGAAGTTTGATATCATAAAGATCTATTAACTGTGTAATTTTCAGATTTTTATCTGGTCCCCCAACAAAGATATTGCAGGCCAGAAAATGGAAAAATTCAAAAAATCCATTTTTTAAAATAGTGTAATTTTTTAAGTGTAAGCTGCACACCATTCATACTCTATAAAAAGTAACTATACTATACAGAGTAATAGCACAAAAAATATTAAAGCTGAGAAGTCACTCTTTGTGTGGAAAAATACTGTTCAAAAATTTAGTTTTTTTTAATTTGTAGCTGAGAACTTTGAACTATTAAAAATATATTAAAGAATACATTCAGCTAAGTGATAATGATGTTAATTTGTAGGCCAGAGTGTGTTGAACTAAATGCATTTTATCTGAAAGGCTTAGGACAATCCACTACTGAAAAATTTAAAAAAATGCAGATGCTTACAAATGCCAAAAAACGCATGCGGCCTGCAACAAAAATGGCTGCCGTTTCAAAACAATAAACAATAAATATTTTTTAAAAATATTTTTGAAACTACCAAACATTGGGGAATTCATCCAGCAAATATAAATTTTTTCTGAGATGGTCAAGCAACTGATTATTTTTTTCCTGGACCACTTGGTATGGATTGACCCAATGGTATACTTGTTGGTGCACGTACCATGACAGGTTTCACAAACGGATGAGCATTTAATACCAGCTTTTCTGCATCCACATCTTCCACCACACCGAGTTGCACAGTGACAAAATATGATGTGCAAATATTCTCACAAGCCACATAGACAAGTAAACATTTATTTAAAGTAATAGGTAGGCGTACTATTCTTACAATATCTAAATATATCTAATTCCTTACCATCTTTCAAAATACCAGTAATTTTTTTAACAAAACATAAAACGGTTAAGCTTTACAACAAGTATGATAATAATGATAATAATAATAATAACGATAATGAGTTTTATGTGTAACGTTAACCATTAGTAAGTACATTTTTCTAAGAACTAGTTTGCTTACTTGGCATCATGCTAATTTAATTATCATCTGCTTTCATTTTCGTTAAATGGTATATACGTATATAGGTGTATGTAAAACAGAATTTCCTGAAATATGTCATACTTCATATCCTTCTAATTCCTGAACTATTAAATCCACTAAAATATCATTCAGATCAATTTTATAAGAACTTTTATGTAGTTTAATTTTGTGCATAAACTGTTTTTTTGCTAGAACCCATAGCTTTTGTGAGTTTAGGGAAAACTGCGAGAAATGACATTCAAAAGTGCCCCCCAAACCCCACACACCCCCTATCCATGGGGACTTTTACTATGTTGTTTAGGACACTTTCCCCCACATCTCTGCCAAATTTCAAAACTACATGATTTTTTTTACCCTATTTTTCCTTTCTTGCCTGGAATATAATGTATTTTCCATTACATGTCCTGTGCTTGTACCGTGATCGGATTTTTAATAAATTCAACTTTAATGGTTGTGTGATATTTCTCCACTTGTTTCATGATGTAAATACACTATATACAGTTTATATACAAAGATATAACCCCTAAATATAGAGAAAGTGCGATGTAGGGCTTTCTTTCGAAATCTCGAAATTTGACCGAAACTTAAAATTGTTATAACATTTGAACATTTGAAGGCAAAGTAACAAATGACTACTCACTTGAAAGTGAAATTATTTCCCTACAACTTCTTTCATGAGAACATTGCTGTATACCTAAGAGCTGAAACGCTAGAAGGCAAAGTGTGTCGAAAAGCGGGAGGTGAAAGAGTTTTTTTCGAAAATTTGTTATTTTCGTTGGTGGATATCTCGAAAACTATTTGAAATAGGAAAAAATGAGTAGGATCAAACTTGTAGGAAATTTTATCAGCTTTAATTTTGTATATAGCAATTTTTCCTCTACGATGCACCATTGTTTAGATATAAGCGAAAAACCTAAAAATGGGACCTCCTGCGGACCCTCCTGCCCCCCGCTCACCCCCCACCTTTGAGGACTTTTAGTATGTTGTTCAGGACACTCCCTCCGACAACTCTGCAAAATTTCAAAACTACACGATTTTTTTGTTTTATTTTTCATTCGTTTCCTGGACTACAGCCGCTGTACATGAAAGGCAGGGAAATTGTGGCAGCAGCTGAACCTGACTCCTTGCTGTCTAAATGTGTAGTCAGATTGGGCGGTTTTCACCTTTTAATGTCGTACATTGGATGTATCGGGTATCTTATGAATGGAAGTGGACTTCAGGACTTGATGTGCACCATTTACACCCCATTTCCGTAGAAAAAATGCTACAAGGGAAAGTCTTTGCAAGAGCCGTACGAGCTTAATTGTTGATTCACAGAGCATTAGCAACATGATATTGGAGCATATTGATGTAAACCAAGAAGAGCTTAAAGTTATTGAACACTTCACAGAAAACATGTTGGCCGAGTCTCCATCATTGTGTGAGCTGCAACAAAACGTTCATTTAGTGAGTCTGACAGTGAAATTCCAAACCCAATTGACTAAGCTGGAAGAAAATGGACCAACAGCAACCCTTTGGGTCCAGTTATTCAGCATGATCACTCTGTTGAAAAATTACATTCATGCAGAACGGTCTGGTGATTGGGATGGTCATTTGAGCTGTGTGAGGAATATGATTCCATATTTCCACGCAAGTGGGCATTTCCATTATGCCAAAGCAAGTCACATGTACGTGCAAGACATGATGAAGCTACCCTCTGTTATGACCCCACAAGAATTCCAGGAATTTGTAAACCTTGGTTTTTTTACAGTGCGAAGAACTGATAAATTCTGGACTGGGGTATGGTCGGATATGACCATAGAAATGACCCTCATGTGTAGCATGAAAAGCATACGTGGCTTGACACGAGGGCGTGGCATCACAAATGTTTTAGCCAAATGGGTACTGGGAATGACTGCTACCCATGGCATTTGTACATCACTTGAGGAGTTCACAGGAATTCTGTTCTCTGCAAGTGAACAGCATGAAGATTTTGGAGAGACCCATAAAGCCAGAGATGCAGCCAATACTGCCAAACTTTTATGTTGATTTGAAAGTTGTCCTTCTTTTCCTATAACTAATGACATAGTTTAAATTATCAGTGGTCTGGTGGGAGATAACAAAGTAAAATGCTATAATGCTTTTGAAATCGGTATGAAAGTAATAACCAAAACAGGACAGCCTTTCTCGGAAGTTAAGCTGTCACTAAAAGACCGAGCATTCCCTTTGGCAAGCATGTCAAATTCAGTCCGAGTTCATGGTGAAAGTGTGGTGATTAACCCTTTCACAATCTTTCAGAGAATTGCCATCAACAAGGATGAGGATTTGAAGTTCTACTTACAGCATGAGCTTGCCCCGTACCCATTGTCTTTATTTGAGGAAGCAAAAATGCGGAAGACCAAGGAATCTACCTTGTACGATGCCTTTACTCCATTAAAAGAAGAAATAAACCTAGTCTATTTTGACATTGTTTTGGATGGAGGCTTACTATTACACATGGTGGTGTGGCCCAAAGATTCACCAACAATCTCAACCTCTGCCAGTGTTATGTAGTTTATGTTCTCAAGCATTATGGTGGCAACAGCTGCACAGTGGTGTTTGATGGTTATTCAGCCACCCCATCCAGTACAAAGAGAGCTGAACAGAGCCGAAGGTTCAAAACAAAGAGGTCAGTTGACATAAACTTTGGAGAGAAAACAGTAGGAACAGTCAAACAGGATGATCTTTCTAACGAAAATAATAAATCTAGATTAATTTCATTCCTCATAACTGCCCTTACCAGCCATGGAGTTGAAACAGAACAAGCATCCAGTGATGCTGACACCTTGATCATCTGAACAGCACTCGTGAAATCCTTCACTTGTGACAAAGTAGCAATAGTCGGTGAAGATGTAGGCCTAGATCTTATTATTCTCCTCATGGCCTTAACTCCGACTGAACAAAACATATTATTTGTGAAACCAAGCCATGGCAAAGTAGGAAGGAAAGTATATTCAAGCCAGCAATTGCAAACTTTGGGAATGAAGGACAGCATACTTCTTGTGCATGCGTTCAGCGGATGCGATACGACTTTGGCTGCATATCGAAAAGGGAAACTTTCTTGTTTCAAATTGTTCAAGAAGCAAGCTGTACTGCAAGGTATTGCTGATATATTTAACAGCCCATGTTCATCCCGTGAGGCTGTAGCTTCAATATACCTCCGACCATCAGTTCTTGAGATATTAACAAAAAAACAAAAAAGCGCCCTGTTTTCACTAATTGCCGCTAGAGCTCGCCTCATATTTATGAGGACTTTTGGTATATTCATCCCTAGGTACCTTTAAATAAGTGTGCAAAGTTTCAAAACTTTCGGATTTTTTAGGAGGTTAAACCTTCTTTTGACTGGACTAGGAATATGCCCTAGTAAGTAAAAAAGTTAGGCACCTGATCATGGACTTTACACCATTAAACTGCCAAAGACATATTTCTTCAAGAAAGATATGGAATTTTTAGGATTCATAATTGATGCTAAAGGCACCAGGCCTAATCCTAGCCAAATTCAGGACATTATGAAAATTCCAGAACCAAAGAATGTTAAGCAGACCCAGAAGAAATTTAATTTTCTTATACATAGTGAAAAGAGAGATTTATGCTACAGAGATTTGTAGATAAATTTGCTACATTTTAGACACATCAATAGTATTGTGAGGAATTGCATTAACGAGTCATTCCATGTCAAATCAATACAGCTGCCAACACAATCATCTCACATTTTCATGAAATTTGGTGTGTTCATTACACATGATGAGAGAATAAAATATGCCAAATTACAGAAGTTTAGCACCAGTACTTCAAAAATAATGGCTACCCAAACTCGGAAAATGTGCTGAAAATTTGATAAACAATGCAGACAAAAACGGCTGTAACTTGTCTTCTAATAGAGATAAAACTGTGAAACAGGTAATTTCAGAAAGGTCTGGGAACAAGCTTTCAAATGATATGCAACATGGCTATATTCAAACAATGTAAACAATTAAGGTCAATGACCTTAACTTCTGACCTTGAATATCACAAAATATGTCACCTTCAAAATTGATGAAAAAAATATATTTGCTTTTTTATGTTGCACTATACAACATAGTCAAAATCAAGTTGGGATGACATTGGGTTTAGGAGATATAAATTAATATGTACAGCTATTTGGTGCAATAAAGCAATACAAATTGTATGCAGGCTGCAACAAAGGGACATAGAGTCCTGAAAAACATGTAAACTGTTAAAAAAGTGTTATTATAGTAATGCACAGTAATGTAACAATGTGAACAGACCAATAACTGTATCAAGCATTCAAAGATGAAAATCCTGGACTTTTTTAAATGTATATCATCAACATGTTTCATTACAATAGTAATATTACATGTTTTGGTGTAATCCTTATGTTGTTAATTAATACAATATTATATTTCAATATGGCTTAGTTTCTAGTTTTGTTCTACTTTATCTCTAGTAATTTACAAATTGACAGATATCAGTCTCATACTTATTAGTTATGTACTACATCTACTATATCCCTATCCTAGTCCGTATATTTACTTATCTATTTATTTGAAATCCATTGATCTATTTATTTTAAGTCCATTGCTTTAATAAATGCATTAAAGTCTTTTAGGTATTTTATGACTAAATCATTATATCTAGGTGGCCACTGTCCTCTGTTTCGAATTATGCTGGCCTTTAGTTGAGCCCGTTCTCTGTTGAACCTCGAACATTCCAGCAGAAGGTGGTTAGGACTGAAAATAGGGTTATCCAAATTCTGCCAGTTACGACCCAAGAACCGTGTTCTGGCTGGTGAGACCAGTACCCACAGTGTGTGTATTTGCAGTATGCATCAAAATGTGAAGCTCATGTTGGAAGGTTTCAGATTGAACGAGTTGATACGTGATGCAGACTGTCAACTTAACATGTATAGCCTAAACACAGTCTTGCTCAGATCATTTGTAACCCTGCACAGCCAAAATGTTATATGTCAACATGTGAGAACTGTCCAGGTACACACTCTTTCATTGCATACCTAGAAGAGTTGTTTGACGAAAATGGAATTGATGAAATAACTGTGGACATCTACAACTCTCTAGACATGTCCATCTTCTGTGGAAGACTTCTTGGAAACCTTTGCAGACCTTCATAGCCACCCAACAGTCTGAATTTCTACAACATCTGAAAGAGACACTTTGTGACAATGAATACATTGTAATATGTGATTTTGCAGAGAATTATGCATTTGTCCTGCAGGATAAGGTCCAGGGGTTCCACTGGAACAATGCACATGCCACCATTCATCCATTTGTTGTTTATTATAGACATCCAGAAACCCATACGATAGATCACATTTCCTTTGTTATCATATCAGAATGCCTCAAACATGACACTGTGAGTGTTCATCTTTTCCAATGTTATTTGGTCAACTTCATGATATTCCATTTCCATAGAACACCCAATACATGTATTACTTCTCACATAGAGCTGCAGCCCAGTATAAAAACCAGGCGAAACGGTAATTTATGCCGTGCACAGGTCCCCCTTCCAATGAATAATAAAAGACCCTTGCACCAAACACAATATGTTACAACTATAAACAACAAATTAATATTTCATAATAAAAAAAAGACCCTTGCACCAAAAGTCATATTTCACAATTATAGGAGTGGAAGTGTGGGACTCGTGCGCGGCATAAAATACCTTTTTCCCTAAAAACCGTAAGAATTTTGCAAACTTATATTTTCATGAGAGTGATTTCTTTGTCACATCACATGGCAAAGGACCATGTGATGGTATCGCTGGTACCATCAAGAGACTTGCTGCCCGTGCCAGTCTGCAGTGCATCTACAACTCTCAGATAATGACACCCAGACAGTTGTTTGAATGTGTTCCAAGAACATTACAGTGTGTCACTTTCATTATACAACTAACAGTGAGAGTGATGAAGAAGAATCTCTCCTTCAAGAGCAGTTTGCACAGATTCGCACAATTGCAAGTACCCACAAGTTACTGTGTTATTCCCACTGGCCATAACAACATCCAAAAAAAAGTTTTCTCCAATTCACCAGACATCAAAAATGAATCTCTAACATGGACCCAACAAGACTCATACCTCGGTGATATCACAGGGTTTGTTGCATACATGTACAAAGATCACTGGTGACTTGGATGTGTTTTGAACATACCAGTGGGGTTACAATTAACTTCCTAAATCCTCATGGCCCTTCACCTTCATTTGTATACCCCGAGAAACCTGACATCTTTACTATGGACTAGAAGGATATTCTTACAAAGGTTGATGCAAGAACAGCAACAGGCCGAACATATGTCCTTTCACCAAAAGATGCACAAACAGTGTTACATCTTGCTACCCAGTATTGAGGCATGTGGTAAGTCCTGATAGTACATTTGTCATCGTGTTTGTTTGTGTAAATTTGAATCTGTTTGCCTTCCACACGTGTGGTTCGCTGGAATGCACAGTGGTCCAAAACGCGAATCTAGCGGGACAAAATTCATTTTGGTCACCCTTGTAAAATTAAGCAACAACAGTCTGATAATACTGAAAACATATCCCTTTATCAGGAATGAACCTTTCAATAAGGGTACTTTGATTTATGACAGCATGACACATCCCCAAAGTTGAATGAAGGTTTGCTGATTTTGCATCAGGCATCAGACGGTTTATTTCTCAGTAAGGTTTGTTAGTGGCTGGAAGCAAGTGTGAACTAGTGGAGGAATTTATTACTACTGGATAATTTAATCCAAAGTATGTGGAACTTCTTGGTATAACAAGTATACATATATACATATTTGTATGTCCATCATATTAGTTTGTAATCTTTAACCCTTTCACTGCTAACGACGGAACTGTTCCGCCCGCGAAGTGGGTGCTATGAACGAGACGATTCCACAAGGCATGGAATTTTTTAACACAGTTTTAACGAAAGGATAGTGTCCTGCCATCTATTGGGGTTAGATAGAACTTAATTTCATTGCTTTCCCTGCTCTGTGGTGCAATTTGTAGATCAAAATCTGAGGCCTTGCACAATGTTGCCGCGAAGTTAGTGCTACGAATAAAACAATTGCTCGTAGAATAGAATTCTTTAACAAGGTTTCAACGAAAGGATAATGTCCTGCCATCTCTTGGGGTTAGATAGAAATTATTTTCATTGCTTTCCTTGCCCTGTGGTGCTATCTGTAGATGAAAATATGAGGCCTTGCACAATGTTGTGATGTCTGAAGAAGCCATTGAACTCATGAGTCATATGACAAGCCGGGAATCACGTCAAGGCCATGGTATGTTCAATTTCAACACAGTCATTGCTTTCACGAGCAAGGAAAAACATTTCTAACGTGATGACGAAGTTCTGGCGTATTTTAAAACTGCCTTCTTATTTTTCGGATTTAGCGCCGAGTGACAGTGAAAATATCTCAGCAGTGAAAGGGTTAAAGATAAAAAAGTTAATTTATTTTTTTCCAAAAACTTTAAATTGACTTATAAAAAATATATATCTGAATAGCACTTTGAAAATTCACCAGATCAAATTTAAATTCATGGGCTATAAGTTGCTTTGAACTACAAAGTGTGCAAGTTGTGCCTTTTTCTGAAAAATCTATTTCTTTCCAAGAATCTAAAAAATAAAACTGCTTCTTGCAGAATATGTTTATTAGTAAAATACGGGATTTCGATCAGTAGGCTGCACTGAATCAATAGAACCAGCAATAAATAATACCTAAAGGTTAACAAGAAATTTATTTGAGTAATTTTAAATAAATACAAGTATTCAATTAATTTTAACAAATTAAAAATATTCCAAAAATATGTAATTAGTTAATTTTCATAAAACTTATGAAAATATTCTAGTCTTTTTAGATATACTTTATTTTTATATTTTAGGGAAAACAAGAGATCCAAAAAAGTAGAATGTCACACACTAGAAGTAAATTATGGGTTATGACCCGCATGGAATTATTCAAATTATTCAGGAAGAACAAATTCATTACGCAAGATTTGTGTAATTACGTGAAAGAAAATTTTGAATTGCGGGACTGCCTTAAATAAATTTAAAAAGTGCTATTACTGTTTAAATCTCATTTCCGGAAATGCTGGAAACAATGTGGTAGAAAACATGATAGATTTGTGGTTAAATATACAAAATGGTTAAATTTTCAACTAATATTCCCGGAAAGTGTTATGAAATTTCATTCACTGAATGCTTCATCTTCATCAGATGTTGGATGACCGAGAAAATTATTGTCTGAAGGTAGTGTTCTTAATCTACTGCTCATTACTTCAGATCCTTTGATATCAAATATACACCCCTTGCCCCAGAAGAAGAAATACAGTCTACCCTTGGAAGTTCGACAGCTCTTAAAAGAACCACATCTAATCAAAAGCCACAGAAATGATGAACAGAAGAAAATTTCTTCGCCTCCAGAAGAAGTTGATGATGAAGTTGATGATGATGGTGGTGAAGAAGAAGAAGAAGAAGAAGAAGAAGAAGAAGAAGGAGAAGAAGAAGGAGAAGAAGAAGGAGAAGAAGAAGAAGAAGAAGAAGAAGAAGAAGAAGAAGAAGATGACAATGGAGGTGGTGATGCAGATTATGAAGAAAATGGTGAAGAAAAAGATGATGATGATGATGATTATGATTGTGATTAAAATTTTGAAAACAGAACTGTAATACTATAACATGGTATCATAACACATTGTATTCGTATGTATATATGTATGTGTGTATATATGTATGTAGGCCTATGTGTGTATGTGTGTTTTTATCTAAAGTAGATGAGTTTTTCCTTTACCATCGTTTTCTACAAACGAATACATTAGCATTGTTCCCTAATCTGCAAACAGTTTCTTTGTGCTGTGACTGCAACAGGGCAAATGTTTGCTGGAACTGACGAAGTAAAGATCTGTCTGCATACAGCTAATTGAGTTTCTGTCCACTGATTGACATAATAAATTAGTATGTACAAATGTGGTACAATCTGTGTTCTGTGTATGTGTATGTGTATATGTATATTCAAGATGCAAATAATTCTACCGTTTAGATTCTCCGGACGTACAAAATAAAGAAGAAAATAATGATGATGACTAGAATTTTGAAAAGAGAACTTAAACTGTATGAACATTCTATTATGTACATATGTGCGCGATTACTTATGAATGTATGCTTGTATGTATGTGTGTTTCATGTATTTATATAGGTGTGTAATGTGTGCGTGTATATATAGGTATAAATGTATATTAATATATTTATACAGCAAATTTATATGTTTAAGTGCGTTTCTTTGCATTGTAAGTGTATATTACATTGAAGGGTATAGTTTCAAACCATAATATAATTTTGTGCCGCTAGATTCGCGTTTTGGACCACTGTGGAATGGTTATATCATGCTTTGCATCATTGAAGGTGAGAGGTTACCTTGCATATTGCAGATGTTTGTTATTGGTCTATTCACATTGATACCTTACTGAGCATTGCTATAAGACTTTTTAACAGTTAACACGTTCTGTAGAACTCTATATCATTTTGTTGCAGTCTGCATACATTATTTCTACTGCTTTATTGTACCAAATAGCTGTACATATTAATTTATATCTGCTAAACCCAATGTCGTCCCAACTTGATCTTTTACTATATTGTATAGTGAAAGACAAAGAAGCAAATATATTTTTTCCATCAATTTTGAAGGTGACATGTTTTGAGATATTCAAGGTCAAAAGTTAAGATCATTGACCTTAATTGTTTACATTCTTTGAATATAGCCATGTTGCATATCATTTGAAAGCTTGTTCTCAGACCTTTCTGAAATTGCCTGTTTCACAGTTCTATCTCTATTAGAACATAAGTTACAGCCGTTTTTGTCTGCAGTATTTATCAAATTTTCAGCACATTTTCCGAACTCTGGGCAGCCATTACTTTTGTAGTACTGGTGCTAGAATTCTGTAATTTGGCATTTTTCATTCTCTTATCATGTGCAATGAACACACCAAATTTCATGAAAATCGGACATGGTCAGGTTGAAAATTGTACTTTTCTGTGTTGATTTGACATGGAATGAGTCTAACACAGAACTGTTTGAAAGACCAAAGTGCTACTGAAAAGTTCCCACCGATTTCAGGTGCTGAAGGGTGTGAGGAGAGGCTCAAAGGTCCCTTTTCTAGTTTTTGGCATATATCTAGAAAACGGTGCATCGTACAATAAATGTTATACTTTCTAAAATTAAGGCTTATTAAATTCACTACAAAATGGTGTATTCAAATTTATCTTATGTGTTACTATCTCCGAGAAATGCTACTTACAATATTACTTAGGTCTGCAGCCTGCGCCAATCATTAAGTAGGGGAAAATCCTTAAGTTTTCTCAATAACAAGCAGGTGGTGAAATGACAAGGCTTTAAGAGTTTACTAGCAGGCTATGCCCGTACAACTATATATTTCATGCTGGAGGTGTTCTTTATCTTTTACTTTTACATTTAGTAAGAAATACTGATGAAACCACCAAATAGCTTGTTTATTTGCAAGGAATAGTAAATTAGGGTTGGTAGGTGAATTGGTGTCAGAGGATAGATCCTTTCATAGTCCAGTCATTTGGTGCTCATAAAGGGGGTTACCTGGAAAGTTTTCCGGGAGTTTTGAAAATTGGTGATTTTATAGATTTCAACGCGCTCTTTTCGAATTTTCACTTTGCTACCTCGTATCTTTGCCGCTCGCGCCGCCCTATTGGAAAAATGGCGCCCAAAAACAGTTTTTTGACAATATCTCCTATCCGACTCATTTTACGATGAAAATAGTTATGTAATAAATTAAACTAGAGAAAATTTCCTATAATTTATGTAGTAACGATTTTTTTGTAAAATGAATAGTTTCAGCTTACGAGCGCCGAAAAATCTACTCCGACACAAGTTTTGGCCAAAGCCACGGAAGATGCGGATACGCTAATAATAATCAGTGATGGGAAGTAATTGAGTAAAAGTAATCGGATTACAGTAACGATTCCTTTTTTGGTCCCATTTACTTGTAATCGTTAATTTTAAAAAAATGTAATTTTTACTGGTAATTTAATTCTGGAAATAAAATTGTAATCGTTACTTTTGAGTAATCGTTACATTTTAGTAATCGAAAAGTATCGAATTGAGAATATGGCAATGTTGCTTTTTTCTACTCGCTGGCAGTCGGTGCAGCGGTGGTGAACTTTGCATTCTTTTTATAGCAAATGTAAAGTGCTCTACAGCTGTTGCAGCACTGCTGTATGGTCGCTGCAGTGGTGGTGAAGCGAAGTCAGATCTGGCTTTACGGGTTTTGCTGCATGGGCTATCAGCCGTTCTTTTTTACACTTTAGTTTGCTGCGGCGAAACTGTAGCGATTTAAAGCAGTGACGCGACATTCGACATGGCAAGTCAGCATTTCTGCGGAAAAACGTGGCAACGCGACATCAGCTGAGATGAGCGGAAGTCGAAAGTATTGTGTTTGTGTTTTTTTTTCAATGGCGACCACAGTCAGAGCAATTTACGGGGAGCGATATTACATTTAATTAGATTTCTGTATGGTTTCCATTTATTTCAAGACGTGTTCAAGAAGTTAAAATTGCTATTCTTTGCCTATAAAATTTATTTATATCCCTTTCTTTGAAAAGAAGGTTATGTGTTCCACATTATAAAACTAAGCTCAAACTAACCTCAACTTCAAAGTTAATTACAGAGCATTAGAGGCTCTGTTGAAAATACTGCTTCTGGCATTGAAAATTCATTCATGCTGTATGAGGACCAGTGATTTACAACAAGGTGATATTCACATATAATTCTGATAGTAGGATTCTGGATCCCGGTATTTGTCTTTTTCTAATTTGATCAAATCTAATCTATTGTGATACTGCAATATTACGCCGCGTGTTGCGGGGTTTCACAATTGTAAATGCCACTTTATGGGTTTTGCTACATGAACTGTCATGGCTTTCTTTTTAACCCCAGTGAAGCTGAAGCGATTTACAGATTCGGTTTAAAAAAGAACGAAAAATGCACCCTATATTTGTTTTTCCCCAAAACTTTTTCAGTTAAAATGTTTTCAGTAAGAACATTTCTTATTTAAGTATATTTTGAAATTTGCTTCTCATTCTCAATTGCTATAGGCTAACGTCGTCACAACTAATATCCAGGTTAGAGGTAATATTAACGTAACGTCCCAAGCAACTTTATTAGCTGAATGGCCCAATAGTTTCTGCCCTTGTGCCCCCCCCCCCCCCCAAAAGAAAAAAAAATTAGGTACCGGTACTGCCATTTTGTAAAGTAATTGTAATTGTAATTTTACTGATTACTTTTTGTGCCCCCCAAAAAAGAAGGAATTTTTAGGTACTGCCATTTTGTAAAGTAATTGTAATTGTAATTGTAATTTTACTGATTACTTTTTCAAAAAGTAATTTGTATTTGTAATTAAGTAAAATTTTTCTCAAGTAATTGTAATTCAGCCCAATTACTATTTTTTTGTAATTTTCCCATCACTGATAATAATCAATATGGCAATCAACACTTCATCTACATTTGATTCCGTAATAGTTGTCGGAGAATCTTCTTATTCATTTGACGGCTCTTTCAACACTTTCAAACATTTATATATATATATATATTATCACACCAGGAAAAGGGAAAATTTCGCAACGAATATATATTCAACAAAAAGTATCATAGATAAAACAGCCGCAGATAACATAATATTATTTCTGCACGCCTTCAGTGGCTGTGATACAACATCAGCACTCTTTAAACAATGAAAAATGAAATGTGCTAATGTATATATAAAAAAAAAAAAACAGAATTAAACGAGCTTGTCCAGGTATTCAAAAACCAAAATGCTGATCCAGAGATCATTGCTGAAGCTTCCTCCTTGCATTGTACGGTTACAGTGGCGTGAAAGTATGTTGTTGAACAATTATAGATATACATGCTTCACAAAATCAGCATATGAATATAAATTTAATAACTTATTGCATCGCTGCCACCAACAGAAGCACTAGCACGACAACATTCGTTCCAAACTTATCACCATAAAATCACAGTTTCCCTCAGAGGTTCAGCAGTGGTATGGAGTTGAATATATTCGTTGCGAAATTTTTCCTATTCCTGGTTTGAGATTATATATGTTTGAACGCGTAGATAGAGCCGTCAAAAGAATAAGAAGACCTACATCTTCGCCGACAACTATTATGGAATCGAATGTAGATGAAACGCTGTTTGCCGTAGACTAATGATTATATCAGCCTGGAAAAAAAGACGAAAATTTCTGCGGTAAAAACGAAAATAGGTGTGTTTGATTAACTTCGCTGTGCTGAATTCGAAAACGCATTTCGTTTTTCTCTACCACATCTGGTTAATTGAAAATTGTGAAAAATGTTATTTTGACATTTTGTATAATAAAATAACTGTATGCAGCTTTGATGATGCAATTTGAAACTTTTTTCTTTGCTGTAAGTGGTGTAATAGGTGATCTTAACTAATTTTGGGTCACTGAACATGAATCCGTTGACCGTTTCTACGTAAAACGTCATGTTTTCTTGCAATAGGTACTTCAAAATGAGAGATGTAAGTTATTGCTTAGACTAGCCTACAGGATAAAAAATACTTAAAAATTAGGATAATTTTGATTTACGGAGACAAATCAAATAATATTTTTAAACAGTCCAAGACGTATGTATTCCAGTATTTTTGTGAGTGGAGGCCAAATAAATTTATTTTTCCAAATCATCTGAAGCCGTACAAATGCTCAGTGAAAAAAAAATCTAAGTTTGTTTGGAGGGGGAAATAAAGATGTGAACTTTTGGGAATTTTTCCATTGGTTATAAGCTAAAATCTATAAAATATATTTTAGTTGAGCAAATGGTATCTTATTTATTTTATTACATTGATCGAGCTCAACGGTTTTGAACATGTATTTTAATAATATAAGATCGTAGGCTTCCGCGGCCCGAGTTGACAATAAAATCTTCTTGGCTTGAACATTCTGAAGACACAAAACATGACATTGAGTTTGAAAAAACTAAGATTCTAGCCACGGTCACATACAGGACTCACAGAAAAATAAGGGAGGCCATAGAGATCATCAAGCATCCGAACAACATCAACCGGGATGAAGGCCTGAAATTATCAAGGATATGGACCCAACATCTGCGTCCTGCTGGAAATAATTGTGCCTAAAAAGGACTGTTTTTCCTTCCAAGTTTTGGAACCAATCACAACAGAGCATTGGATAGTGAGTTGTGAAGGAAATATACACTGCCTCTATATATACAGGAGACGTTTTGGAGCGAGCTGCAGTAGCCTTGATAAAGACCACGGCAAGATGGTCGAAACGTCGGCAGACTTTATAAATATGACGCGGCAGATACCCGGAAGCCAAGAAGATTTTATTATGTATTTTAATGCATCTAAATTCTATAAGTTTGCCAAATTTCAAGTTTCTAGCTTATCTGGAAGTGAATAAACATCAATGTTAATAAGTGGAAAATTAGACTGCCGTAGATGTGAATGATGTTACGGCTAACCAGCAAGTTTTTCTATACTTATGGGTAGAGGTGTTTGTTTTTGTTGATTAGCGATAAAACGAAATGATGTATTCTGGTGTCAAGATCATATTATCTTGATATATTAAGATGTTAGGTACCATTTTCGGGTAAATGTAAGCCGCGAAATAACGCGAATTTCGTAAATAAAACCACAAACGCCATAATCCACGAAATAAAACCTATTTTTGGTATTTTTTTCATTTTTTCCTATAAATCGGTACGGGTATCACGCACAATGCACGGGGAAAAAATAACAGAATAGTTATTTTAAAACTGTTGCAAAATAACTGCTTCACGCCACCAACTTCAGGAAGTAGTCACTGCATCTGCCCCTGGAACTGTTATTTTGTAACTGCTTCATGCAACAATCACTGTTTCTTGTAGCTGATTCTTTTGGCCTCGTCTTAGCACAGACATAGAAAAATAACACCATGGTGACAAAACAGTTTCTCCCGCCGCAACAGAATAGCAGGTAGCAGGCTATTTTATAACTGTTTTGTTCAAAAAGCAGTAACAATTGAAACAGTTTCACATTGTGGTAGCCAACAGTCTGTAAAAATAGTAACTTAGTTATTTTGCCTAACTTCTACTACCCACCCTATGGATTATAATAGTGAATGAATGAATGAATGAATGAATGAAGTGCTTTTATTGTTAACAAGGAAAACTATCTTTTTACATTATTCGTTACGTGAGCCCTTAGGCTGTTCATGCTTTAACTGATAGTGCAACATTTTAGCGAGCAACCAAAAAACTGATACAAAAACAATTTTTTTTAATTGTTTCGTTAACTTTCTTGAATAAATAAGAAATTTTCTTGCTTTGAACACACGCCATTTTATTATTATTATTATTATTATTATTATTATTATTATTGTTATTAGGCCTATTATAATAATACTTATTATTATACTTATAATTATAATATATAATTATATTAAAATATATAATTATATTAATAATAACAATAATAATAGGCCTAGTAATAATAATAATATATGCATGATGTCCTTCGTCTTTAGTGACTTTAAGAAATAAAAACACAAAACACCACCTTTTGAATTTTAAAACAACAAATCTTACAAAAAATAAAAACATTTTCAAACACCTCTACTTATGGGGCAGCTAGAAACACCAAATTTAGCACGCTTATGACTGTTGTATGTGCCCACATTCCTACCAAATTGTATGATTCTATCTTTCATATCTTGTGTGTCAAATATTACATAATGTGAGAAAAATATACAAAATTTATTTAAAACTAAAAAATCTAACTCAATCTAAGGGATAACCGATGGAGATACGTCAAAAGTCATAAGACCAAACTTGTAGACCTCTCAAAATCCGTTACTGCTTCTACAACAGGTTTTTTTATATGACTTACCGTTTAGCTACTATAAGCCCCCCAAAAAAGTCTACACAGGCCTTAAAATTGCGTCCGCCATAACAGTTAACACGAAAACTAGATGTGAAACAACAAATAGAGTGACATTTTTGAAATCAGGAGACATTATTTAGTTAAAATCGCTTATTAAATGCTTTACCGCAAAATGATGCAGGTAGTGGCGTATCCGCATCTTCCGTGGCTTTGGCCAAAACACGTGTCGGAGTAGACTTTGCGGCGCTCGTAAGCTGAAACTATTCATTTTACAAAAAAAATCGTTACTACATAAATTATAGGAAATTTTCTCTAGTTTAATTTATTACATAACTATTTTCATCGTAAAATGAGTCCGAAAGGAGATATTGTTAAAAAACTGTTTTTGGGCGCCATTTTTTCAATATGGCGGCGCGAGCGGCAAAGATACGAGGTAGCAAAGTGAAAATTCGAAAAGAGCACGTCGAAATCTATAAAATCACCAATTTTCAAAACTCCCGGAAAACTTTCCAGGTAAAACTACCAAATGACTGGACTATCAAGGAAGACTGGAAACAAGTAAACACATGGTAACAAGATAAATCAAATATTTAGTTTCAAAGTAAAGAAATTCCAGTGTTTACTTACTTAGGGTGCAGAAAGGAGAGAATTTCTTTCTTTTGCTTATAGGATGGTGCTATAACAGCTATGCTAAAGTGGCTCTCTTTTGCTTTCTCAAAGATCCCCTGAGCAAGCTGACTAGCCATTTTAGCTCCTGCAGAATTCAATTCTTCGCTGAAAGACAAACAGCCTGTTATATGACACCATAGTATTTTGTCCCTTTTCAAATCTTCCAACAACAACATAATACCGGTATGTCAGTTGTGTCCATATTTAGAAGAAATTGTTTACCAGTTAATAATGAAGATCTGAGGAAAAGATAAAAGTGTTGAAGAGACAATTGTAATAGACCTACATTTATTCATTTATTGCAATGTGTGTTATAGAAACTGATATTGGGAAGATCACAGTGAAGTCATATTATTATATTATGGTTTAAAAAAAACACTTAAACTTCACTAATTTCATACCTTGGTAGGACTACGTAGTTTGAATCACCATTGTGATTATCCTCGGCTACTTCTGAAGTTTGATTGCCGCCAAAGATTATATTACGTATTTGATTTTCTTAAATAATGAGTGTTATACTTAATGTAACTATTTTTCATGTCAAATAAAACTTCAACACAAAACAATATAAAATTCACAATGGAACTCACTTATAACTTATTAAAATTCCGACGTTTCGACTCAACCACTAGGCCTTCCTCAGGAACAGCTAAAATGGAAGGAATGGAAGTTCCAACTGACGACAACAAACTAGTGCAGTATCCTTCGCTACGACTTGCGTACACAGAGCCAAATCGTCGGTTTCACCACCAGTTGTGAATTTTATATTGTTTTGTGTTGAAGTTTTATAGTACATACAATGGAAAAAGGACTATCTGTAATTTTGTGTATTTTTCATGTATTATGAATATTTTCTTATTCAATTATTTAGCTATATGATAGCTTGAATGTTCAAATACTATTAAATATCGTGTTAATAAACAGATGTTCCCATAAGGTGTTAAAAAATTGTGAGATCACACCACATAACAATTATAACTTGGGGAAGAATATGTGATTGCAAATAATTATCCTTTCAGGAACTTAATTATAATCCCATGTGGGAAAATTAATATTATACATATTTGCGCCCTTTGTCACTATTCAATTACTTTTATTAATTATTTCAAATTAGGAATAATTATTTGAAATATTATACAATTCTTATGATGAATGGGAATATTTTCTAAATTATGCTTACATTATATTACATTAATTAAATGCATTATAATCTATTTTATGCCATGAAGACAATGGATAGATATTTCATCATCTTGGATTCTGTAACATATTTCCTTAGGAAATACTGCTGGACATGATTGACTTGTAGCTAAACGAAATATCTCAAAAGATGAAGTCCAGTGAGTTTGATATTGTCCAATCGTTGATTAATGTGTCATGGATCCTGCCACCTCTACAACCTTTTTTGAGAAGGGGTATGTTCCATGCAGATTGCGACAATTTTAAAAGACAGTAACATAATACTTCGCATATATCTTTCAGACGTCGTTGATTCATGCCAATCTGCAATTCCTCAGATACTGATTATTATTATAAACGGCGTAGAAACTAAAGAATAGCATTTAACATAATTACTGGAATTTTCATAGTAATAGTGGTGTATTCTCTAGCACATTTCTTTGTGTATAATATCTTAAAAATACTGATTTATTATTATTAGGGAGCGGATTTTTATGTAAATAAATGTTTTTTCTGCTTATAGACAGAAGACCACAACTAAAACTAAAATTCCAAACTAGAACCCCGAAGTTTATATATGAAATTCTATTTCACATAAAAACACATATTTCTGTAATATTTTTATGTAAATACATATTTTTTAAAAATTACTTATAAATACATAATATATTGTTATATTTTTCTTGTACCGATTTTTAAAATTCAGTTTAAAAATTGTTTTCAAGGACATATATTAATGAAAACTCAATGTGAATTTCTTAACGTGAATTCGTTTCATTTGAACTCCTGTTCATCACTGCATGTGACCTTGACTGCATGCGCCTTCTAATCGGTGGAGAACAAAGACGTGTGAGATTCCCCGTGTCACATGCAAGTGAGTCTAACCCTCAGTCTCTCACATCGCGTTGCTTTGATGACTAGTAGTGAGACTGTATTTTAGACTGTGTCAAGTGAAAGTGCGGATAAAATGCAAGCAAATTGCAGTGTTCGTCTCGTTTACAGCAATATGTTGCTGAATTTAGTGGGACATTTACAAGTGACGGGAAAATTCTATTCTGTCAAAAATGTGGGAAATCTGTAAATGCAGATCAGCGATCTCAAGTCATGTAGCATTTAGCTGGTAGTAAACTCACAATGGCTGCTTCATGTTCAGCACCTAGACAAGTTCTCCTAGGTGAAACAGCTTCTTCTTCATATACTCAGTTTGCAAAAAGTTTTGTATACTCCGCAGATTTGTGCAAAACATTTCTTACGTGTGATATTCCTTTATAAAAATTGAAGAATCCAGAGCTCAAGAAGTTCCTGACTAAATACACAAAATATGAAACACCAGATGAATCAATAATAAGAAAATTGTATGTCCCTGCGTGCTACAAAGAAACGTTAGGAAAGATCAGAGCAGAATGTGAGAATAAAAGAATCTGGGTAAGCCTGGATGAAACAACGGACTCTAGTGGAAGGAAAGTGGGAATCGTTGTAGTAGGTGTGCTGGAAAATAACAAAATTGCTTCAGAATGGTGTTTTTTTATTAGCATGCAGAGAAACGTCAGCAACAAATCATCTAACGGTGGCTCGCTTATTCAATGAATCACTTCAGTTATTATGGACGGATGGGGTCAAATTTGATAACGTTCTTTTGTTAAACATAAAACAGAAGAAAGTCCATTTTCCATTGTATGTATATTGAAACAAAACAGAATTAAATTCACAATGGATACTTTTTATTATTAATAATACGTTTCAGCACAAACCATTTGGCCTTTATCAGGTAAAGAAAGAAAAAGATTCAACTGATAAATAAACAAACTCAAAGAGTTTCCATGGATATGACGTGTTTACAAAGTCGAAACGTCGGATACATCGCCTTCTGGAATATCCGGAAAAACAACGTGAAAACTTGAAGGTCTTCCAAACCTTCTAATCCACTCATCTGGGATGTTATAAGGTGTGTCCAAATTACAGACGTCAGGAGGGGATGGAAAAGATACAGACCGTTTACAGTTTTTAAAATTCTTAATCATATTCAACCAAACTTCTCCAAGGTCTCCATCGTATCTATTCAAATTATCTTGGTTATCAATGATATTCACCGCTTCCAAAATTTTCCTTTTAATAGGGTCGGGTTCGATTTTCAGAATCTTGAAATTATTGATATGATGTTTATTATCAATCATATGCTGGCTTAAACCGGTTGCCGGCCTCTCAAGCCGTACATCTCTTTCATGCTCTTTCATTCTCACCTTGAAAGATCTCCCGGTTTCACCGATGTAAGAACCCCTGCACTCTTTGCAAGTTATTGAATATATTCCAGGTAGCTCTATTTTAGATCTTAATTTGCCAACCTGTTTATATTGAGGAAATATATTCTCAATAGTGCGCCCGGCTTTATATGCAGGAATGAAATCATATTTTCGCAACAACTTGTCCATCTTTCCATTAGTCATAGGATTGTATGTTAAACTGACATACTTCTTACCAAGGTTTTTCTGTTCTCATCTGGCATTGTTACATAAATATTCAGCACTGTTCCAGATTCGATTTAACCTTCTTCTACTAAACCCATTTTCACCAGCCAACTTAAAAATTTCATCCTTTTCTCTCCTCAGATCCTCAGGGTTATTGCACAATCTAATGGCCCTAGTTGAAAAATTACGTCATACATTATCTTTTATTCTAGGATGGTGGGCAGACTTCCTGTGAATGTATAACCTTCCTTTATTTGGATATACCCACCCGGATTCTTGGACTTACGGATGCTGCCCCCTACATGAAGAAGGCAGCAGAAGGCCTATCTGTAAGCTTCCCAAATATGATACATGTAACATGTATAGCACACGCTTTACACAGGGTATGCGAACAGGTACATACCTTATATCCTGAAGTGGACAAATTAATTTCAAATGGCAAGAAAGTATTTTTGAAGTCCCCAACGAGAATTGATTTGTTCAAAGAAAAAATTCCTGATCTTGCACTTCCTCCTACACCTATAGTCACTCGCTGGGGAACATGGTTGGAAGCAGTGGAATATTATGCACAGAATTTTGAAAAATTCAAATCCGTTGTAAATGAATTGAATAAGGATGATGCTTCATCAATTGAAATTCTTCAGGATTTCTTTAAGGGCAGTTCACTAAAAAATGAATTATCTTACATATCTGCAAATTTAAGTTTTTTTGTCACTCCATAAAGAAATTAGAAACATCGACAAAATTGTTGACTGAGACGGTTAATGAAGTGCGTGACATTGAGAGAAAAATCAATTCACTGAAAGGTCCTAAAATTAAAGCGATTAAACAGAAATTTAAAAACGTATTTGCCAAAAATGATGGATTTTACATTATGTGTCAAGTTGCCAACATTTTGGAAGGGAAGTAAGATAATGGAGAAATTAAGAACTTGTGTGTCAGTGACATTCCTTTGCTAAAATATGCAAGACTAACTTCTTGCGACGTCGAGCGTTCCTTCTCTCAGTTTCGATTATTTTTCCATGACAACAGACATCGGTTTGTGATGGAAAACTTGGAGAAAGTCTTCTCCCCAGCATTGTCTCATCATGACTGGTGAGTAATAATAAAATTTTATATGTATAAAATTGATATATTACATAATACGGAAACAAAATATTTTTAAAATGTTTACACATATTTTTTTATTTTTAGTACATAAGAAAATTAATATTTTCAAGATTTTTAGCACATAAAAATCTGCTCCCTAATTATTATAAACAGTGTAAAAACTAAAGAATAGCATTTAACATAAATACTGAAATTGTGCTTATAACACAGCATATCATAGTAGAGGTTTTTAGTGCATGTTTGCAGTATTTGAAATGATCCTGAGATATTCATGATCTTAGTCAAAGCTTGGACACGTCAGAGGTGGACAACGGAAGGATGACTTCATATCATTACAAGTAAGTGTGAAAGCCACCACCGGGCATGTATCATTTGTTAAAATTGTTGAATAGTTAGCTGGGCTATCCTTGGCATTTCCACCTGATTCATTTCCCTTATAGATGTCTGGTGTGGGCTATGCCCTAAAATATGCATTAGGGGTAGTATCCTAGGCAACCTATTAGGCAGCATTGTCTTATAAATTATGTAATGACTGTAATGTAATTTTAAACTGCGAGAGTTAGAAAAATTAATATTTATTTTACTCACCCACTGTCATTGTGTTTGCACTCCAGACTAAGAATGCTATATGGTACCAACGGGCAGAATCTCTCAACTAAGTTGATTGCACTGTGCAGTCTGCTATTGTAAAAATGCACATTAGGCCAATGAGAGATTTCCGGGTTCATTCGATATTGCACATCCAAGTTGTGAATAGGATAACTTCCAGATTCTTTGTAACATTCTACAAATCTCATGAAGAGAGATTTCCGAAAGCCATATTTTTGCAAAACCTAAAAGTAAAATAACAACAATAACAATAACAATAATAACAATAACAATAATTATATAGCAAACATTTAAGTTATCAGACCACACATGGTATATTTAGGGCAAATTTTCATATATTTAATATCTAGATCGCATGGTTAAATAAATACTGGTGTTAGTATTTGATTTGAAATGTGTATGCAAACATCATGGCTCTTGACAGAAAACTGTGGAATAGTGCAAGTGTGATTTATAAGGAACTAGCATGTGCCCGCGGCTTCGCCCGCGATAATTATTCCAAAATAAAAAATTAAGAGCATAATAGTTAAAACATTATATTTATTAACACCTAAACCACGTGGACTACTTACCACGATTAGATAGCGTCGCCTGGCAAAAGCGATCTCAGATTCGAGTTCCTTGACCCAGAAAATCCCTGTATAGTGAGTTTCGTCCAAATCGAACAATGTTTAATCATATTTAGGTCTATGTTGATTATCCCTCTTCCGTGTAGGTTGAAGATTTCGTATGTCTACGGGCCTTGACATTCTAAACAAATGCACCAGCGTGCGCTTGCAACATTCAAGCGATCGCGATGCTTTTATTTCCACGGTATGACAAAAATAGCCAAAGCCAAATGCAATTGATTTGACATTAAAATGCAGGCCTATTACTGAAATCTGATGCTTCGACAGCGCTAAAATAATGTTTTCTGCCAGTTTTTCACTCATAACTCGCGAACGAAAGCTAAAATTAAAAATCCGGCTTCGAGGTGCATTTGCCCACCTTTCAGTCCATCTATGTTTAAAATTTCAGATCTCTGCGTTCAGTAGATTTCGCTGGGCATCGCGGACAGACAGACAAACACATCCTTTTATTATTATAAGATAACATGTGCCCGCGGCTTCCCCCACGATAATTATTTCAAAACTTAAGTGCATAATAGTTAAATCATTATATTTATTAACACCTAAATCACGTGGAGTGTATTCCACGATTAGGTAGCGTCCCCTGGTAGGAAAAGCGACCTCAGGTTCCAGTTCCTTGGCTCAGAAAACCCCTGTATAGTGAGTTTCGTTCAAATCGAACAATGTTTGACCATAATTAAGCCTATGTTGATATCCTTCTTACGTGTAGGTTGAAAATTTCATATATCTGCGGGCCTTGACACTCTAAACAAATGAATCGTCCACGATGGACTTACAAAATCAAGCGATCGCGATGCTTTTATTTCCAAGGTAGGCTATGAGGTATGACGACAAAAACAGCCAAAGCCAGCTGTAATTGATTTAACATTGAAATATATTACTGAAACTGATGCTTCGAAATCGCAAAAATTACACGTTTTCTGCCCGTTTTTCACTCATAACTCACGAACGAAAGCGAAAATTAAGATTCTGGCTTCGAGGTGCATTTTCCGCCCCTTCAGTCCACCTATGTTTAAAAATTCAGATCTCTGCGTTGAGTAGATTTCGCTGGGCATCGCCGACAGACGGAGGACAGACACTTCCTTTTATTAATATAGATGTTCACATCTACTCTTATACAATTCAGCGGCCCTAAATAGCATGCTCACTCCCTCGCTCACTTCGTGAGACATCGGGCATACTCAGCGATGTTCGTCTCTCTCAGTCTAAACTTTCACGAAAAGTACAAAATTAGGAAAAGCATTTCTTTATTACATAAGTCCTAAGTGGAATATTCTAATTTTATTTTTACTTACAATTTTCATACCTCTGAACCAACAAACATTTTTAATACACTGCCAGTGTAAATTTCTTAAAAATCCTGGAGTCAATTAATAATGGCGGGTGAAGCTGCAGGCATCAGCTTTAATATATTGATAGTTTAATCCTGGAAATATCGCAGACAATAAAAATCCAAACCAATCACTCCTTCCCTTGAAAAATTATATAATTTCTGAAAATTATACTGAATTTATCAAATAAAATTCACATCATATTCATCTGTCAACAAACAGTTGAGAAACGATACGTATTATCCACCGCCGTCTCGAGAATTATACAGTCTACAAGGCAGTGGTTCACAGTTAGCTTTGGAACTGCATAATCGAATCTGAGATCGTTTTCCCAGGCGGCGCTTTCTAATAATGGAATGTACTCTAAAGACGGAATTTTAGCTGTTTCATTAATTATTAATGGTTTAGTTTAAGAATGATTCGTGTGCAAGTGTTAATAAACATAATGCTTTAATAATTATTATACTATTCATTTTTAATTTTTCAATTAATTATTGTGGGCGAAGCCAAGGGCACCTGCTAGTTCAACAACATAAGTGAACATGGGTTCTCCATAATCTAAATTTCTCTGAAAGGGGGTTGTGTGTTGGAAAAGTTTGGGGACCACTTATCTAAATATTCTTCTTTTCAAACTTAGGTTACATATTGCACACGCTGCATATAAAAACGATTATATTAGGCCTAATCATAAAATTTATAGGAAGTTTTGTATAGTGAAGTTAATAAATATATATTAATACTTGAGATGAGATTTAACAACTTGCTCAATGGCAATAGAAATTCCTAAGCAAGCTAAAAGAATATTATCTACCGGTATTTTGTGGAAACAAAGATTCATTGCAAAGGAACATAAGGAAAGCTCCAGACATGCAGACTGATATGTAAGCTGGCAATGAGCCAATGAGAAAATGCCATGAGCCAATATGTCAGACATGTCTGAAATCATCATCACTACAGAGCATTGCAAGAGGATGCTAGAGCCTGATATGTCTACCATATTGGTTTCTGTCACCAAACAATTTCATAGTAATTAACAAATTGGAATCATATTTTCATAGTAAACTATTCAAGAGGAATCAGAAACATATCGGGTTTTGCCATTATTCATCAAAATCTCTATATGTCGATATTTAAAACAAAACAATGGACTTTTTTTCACATATCTGCTTCTGTCTTAGCACCAGAGATTTTTTGCCTGCATCATATGGTATGTACATTGAAAATTATCATTCTTGCTTCTATAGTACACAGAATAAAGCAGAAAGTGGGGAACACTGATAAGGATCAATAAAAAGAAGCCAATTATTACTAAGTTCAATTTTCTTATCTCTGTTTCGGATTTTCTATCTGTCATATCTACCCTCCTGTTATTACATGCTGCAAGTTCTTTTACTTCTTTCTTCTAGTTTAATGATCTACCCATGATCTCTTCAAATCTGCTGTCGATTTTCAACTCCTTTTCTAATTTTCTTTAACTCCACAGTAGTAGTAATAGTAATAGGCTAGATTCAGTCCACGAGCTACCGGCAACATTCTCTTCATGTAAATTGGTTGTATAAATTAAGAGAATGTTATTCAAAAGTAGTCGAACGTTTGAAACACTTTTAGCTCACTTACGTACCTTTACTAGGACATGTTTCAAGAGGTAAGTACCCTCCCAACGTCGGCTAGCGGTCGACTGGCGTTTTGGCGACTGTGTTGTGTGAAGTTCTGTGTGCTGCCATCTGTTTCCTTAGTGGTGAGTCTCATTACGTCATCTGCGGGCGGGATCTCGAAGTTCATGGCATGGTCTTCATTCTTGATGATGAAGATTTTTTCCCATACATTCAATTCGGATGTTTTTTTCACATGTTTTAATAGTTTTATATCTTTCTTAACATGGTGGTTTTCTGTCCAGCAGTGGTGAGCAACTGCGGATTTTTCAGTTTGCATTAGTCTCACGTTTCTTAGATGCTCCTTCAATCTTGTCTCTAACTTTCTCTTAGTTTGTCCAACATATACCTGGGGGCAGTCATTGCATTCTATTTGGTATATGCCTGAGAGTTCAGTTTTTTGTTTGTTGTTTTTCAATGGATGGTTTAGTAGATTCCTAATGGTGTATTTGTTTTGTGGTGCTAATTTAATATTGTAATCCTTAAAAACTTTTTCAAATTTGTGAAACAATTTGGGGTGGTAACTGAATTTCTTGAAAACTTTTTTTGTTGTTTCTAGGTTTTCTAATGTACTAACTTCTTTGATTTTGTTCCTCTTTGTGTGTCTATTGATCATCTTATCTATGAAGTTTGTTCTGAAACCATTAGTGACTGCCACTTCCTGTATATGTTGGTACTCTAAATTATATTCTGTCTTGGTCATTGGTATGTCTATCTATAAGGCTGTGAAAAATGGCAAATTGATGGGCTTTGGGGTTATGTTCGTTGTATTTACAGGAATGCGACGATTATGCGGTGAAATACGGTATATGAAAAGATCAGGCAACCTTCAGCCCTATTTGAGGGATGGTTTATGAAAAAATGAATGAAAAATGAAAAAAAAAAAAATGGGTATATTGAATAAGCGCACCTCATACTCTCCTTTTGTGTACTTAATTACACAATTTAAGCAAATCAATTTCTGCAATTAAAGAGAAAATCCGTTGTATTCACTACCCCGATGGGTTTAAAATCTGAAAACAACCGCCATTAAAAATTGATAGAAAACTATCTATAATTTGCAAGAGTTATCTGTTGGAACGTCACTACAAAACATGCGCAATGAACATTCTCGCTGATATCTGTTAAATGTTTTCACTTTTGCAGCATAAACAAGAACTTGTGGCGGAACGTTGTTTCTACTACAAGTTATTCACTGTTTGTGTCCGGAAACTAGGAATATGTTCAATAGGTTTACGACTTGTGGCAAATAGGTTGCTATATATTTACCCGACACATATTCTTCCAACAAATTTCTCATTTGAACATAGCATTACATGCATCAGTGACACTCATGCAAATTTCACTGTATAATAAGTTCTTTGGTGACAGGCATAGGAGCTACATATCAGAAAATCTTCTACAGCCATGAAAAAGGTAAATTTTTAAGGAAGCTACATAAGTTGCATATTCTTTATATTTGTCATGTATATTGAGCACATTGTTCTTCTAGCTCTATAGTCTAAAAAGGGCTTTAAAATTAAATTATATTAATAATAGAATATTTCCCATCTTAGAGGAGGAAAAAAGGTTTTTTACCTCTGAAACAGGAGTGGCTGGAGGTTGTGTTTTATCGCCTACCATAATTAATGATGAAACACCAAATAAGAGGGGTATCAAACTCTCTATCTCCAACATTCTTGTCGAGTCATCCACTATGCAGCAGGTAAACTGAAATCCTGAATCCCTAAAATCACAAAAGAGATGAATTTTTAGCAAGAATAGAACCAAAGCTGTTTATTGCAATTTTGGCTACAAGTATGATAAGGTGCTCAGGGGTAACTGGGCCATGATTTTACAATACAACCTACAGTTACCGACATAAAAAAGCGATTTAGGACAAGTAATTAGCAATTTTTTACTGCAAAATATTGTATGATTATTTAGCAACAAACAGACAAACATATTCTGTCATACTTCTCGAAATTTTGTATTGTTTTAAGTAATTATTTAGTATAAGTTTTTCTCATATATAGAACTGAACCACCCCCAAACACAAGCTCTGCTTCTTCGGGTGGTGTATCAACTTTTTATGTATATTTTTCGTGTAATTTGAAACAATAAATTGTAATTGTAATTGTAATATTACATACCATTTAAAGTAACTTTTTAATAGTATATATTTTTTTTATATAATTATAATTCATTTGTCCTATGGGCCCAGTTGCCCCGTGAATTTGGGGTAACTGGACCACCCCAGGCTAAATTCTATAAGAGCACTGCAGTAAATTTCTGGGGTAAGTGGACCTATTGTTGTACATTCAATTGATTTAGAAAAAAATATTGGTATGATCAATTGATCAATTCAAGTACATATTCCGTCCATTGTATCGTGACCCTAGTAAGGTCGTAGGAAAAAAAAGGGCAAAGAAAAACATCAGAATATCAGAAAAAGTAATATATTCATACATTTATTTAAGGAAACTTGTTTCTTACCAAGAAATTACACAAAATTTGAAGAATTACAATAATTTATCATGAAATGACAAAAAGGAGAAATTAATTACAAATTCATTCATTAAAAAAACAATTGGAGTTTAAACAATGACTATTTGAGTCTTATACATTAAGAAAGTCTTAGTGGATGTTAGATTACTCAGGTCTGCTGCAAAAGCAAACATATTATTAAATCGAGCAGAGCACTTGTTACAGTTTGTGGAAGTTTCCGTATGATGTCAAGCTTTCTAATGTAAGATTCTTCATTGGTTTCTTTAAATTTCATTGTATGAGAATGTCAACAGAAGTTTTACTGTGAGAAACGCCATTTAGAATATCCTTGGCAAAACTAGACTTTTGTACCTTCGATAAGTTTTCTGAAATGTGAGGAGTTGTAGGTAACCTCTGTATCTGGTGACCTATAATAGGTATCAACACATTAAATAGTCAACTTGTTGCAAATTTACTCTAGTTTAAAAGTTATCCTTCGAAATTTTACTGAAGGTTTGGTTATTTAGAAGATAGCGAGCAAAAACTAGTTGAAAGTTCAGATTTTTTTTATTTTTTGCAAAATGTTGCTGAAATTCGGAGAGCTGTATTACCGAAACTATTCATGGTAGAAAACTCAATTTGATCTCAAACTGTGGCAAATTTAGTCCACTTTTAGGATGGATAATAATACATTTTTGTCAGGTGCGTATTTTGGCAGATAATGGGCACAAATAGAAATAAAATCGAAAATGTTGAAGTTTTTTCAAGATGGTGGCTCTGGCGGCAAAAAATTTTGTTGGCAAAATGTCAGAAATTACTCAGAATACCATCCCAGACATCATATAAAAAAATTAGCTGTACCCTAAATTTTGAATCCATATGGCTTTTTTTGTGATAATTTGACTGGACTATATTGCTAACTTTTTTTAATGACTAACAAGTACCAGGTGACTTCCATAACATTACTATATAATAATTATGTAATATCTTTATATAATCTTTTAGTTGCATACATTATAAAGAACAAGGTTGGGTTTTAGTGGTGAATTTAAAAATTGGGAAATTCAGTCAAACCTCCTTATAATGATATTTGTGGGCCCTAGCAAATCATACTGCTATATTAGGTTAATGTTATATCGAGGGACAAAAAAACTGCATGTAAAACAAAAACGGAATTATATATTTACACAGCCTAATGGAAGAATTTATTTAACACTGGACAAGAATTTATTTAACACTGGACAAGAATATATTGTAACATACACAACACTTTCTTCTAATTTCTCTTCACTTTTTGAGAAATGTAGCCAACGTAGAGTATGCAAGTCCACACCTTTTTGCAACTACTGTCTGTTTCAAACCATCATCCAAGTCTTTGAACAAGGCTAATTTTGTTTTGAGACTATTTGATTTTTGTTGAGCGGAGGCCGTATCTATTTTTTGCCTGCCCACTGAAAAATAACTTGAAAGACTGGTTAGCTGTTTAACATACATCGCAGAATGTTCAGTTACACAGTGGGGTGGAAAGAGGCAAAAAAGAGAGGGAAGAAAAAAGAGAGGGAAGAAAGAAGAGAGGAAAGAAAGAAGAGAGGGAAGAAAGAAGAAAGGCAGAACAATCACATTGGTCAGTGACCTTGCACTCCACCCTATCCTGAGAATAAAATTTCTGTGCCACAATGTTTAAAGGTGGTTTAAAGGTTTGCACCAACTGGGAGCTAGCTTCTACCACCTGCAG
Source organism: Ectobius pallidus (assembly GCA_964059195.1). NCBI lineage: Eukaryota > Metazoa > Arthropoda > Insecta > Blattodea > Ectobiidae > Ectobius > Ectobius pallidus. Next base: position 1,908,089 of record CAXKWD010000016.1, read on the forward strand.
AGCTAAGTTGCTGGTCTAAAATGGCAATTTTACTTCAAAATATGTATTATTATAAAAGGGTGTTCATGAAATATCTTAATCACTATAACAAGGGACAAGTAACATTAAGATAGGAAATTTGCAAAAAATATCGCTTAATGTGGATTTATCGTTACGGTATATTGGTCTTCGTTATATCTTATTCGTTATGTTATGTTATATGTTATTCAGTCTTCATTATACTGTATTTTTACGTTGATTACAATAAAACTTTTAAGGGCAATCTGTCTAATTTATTTTGAGCTTACTTGTGTACTTTTACTAATACTGACTATGTCTATCAGCATCATCTGATGTTCACAACTGTAAAAATATTGAGATATTGAAAATATAGTAACAAGAGTCACCATGAACTAGATCCTCTGTGTGTGTGTGTGTATGTGAACTCAGCAACAAGTATTGTGACCGCAATCACATACTGACATGCTGGAACAGAGAAACATCTCCAACAGAATTTTGTAGTTTCGTGTGAATCATCATTAAATGGACGTTGTGCACTTTTCTAAATAGTAGCTGCATCGAACATTACTACTATCGCCATTTGTCCTCATCACAGGTCCCTTTGACTCCACTTGATGAAACTTATTAAGGTATACCAAAATATTATAATCATCTGCTCTAAATCTCTCTTTCCTTTCTGTCACATCATACATTTGGAAATACATGATGTACGTTAATAATTAAATAATAAAGAAAGTACAGTTGCTGGTGCTTAACACCTCTAGGTACGGCCAATTATATCTTTGTGGTTTCTTTCTTTTTTGGTTTAATGATGAGATCAATTTCTCAGATGGAGATAAATTTAAGGCAAATTCTACTATCCTAAAAAATATGACAATGGTGACTGGCAGAGGGGACCTGCAGTTTAAGATGTGTTCTTATACATTTCACTTAGCAGGAACTGAGAGAGAATGTTATCAATAACTTACTTTTGTGTCAATATGCTTTCCATGTGATCACTACAGCAGGATGACATAGTAGCGACTACAATGTCAGCTCCCATAAGTATCCTGCTTTGTGCAGACCATTCCATTTGTGCCAGCTCTTGTTTAGAAACGTGAACATTCTGAAAAAAATATGTTAAACAAGTTAGAGGAACTGATCACAAATCTAGGATAATCACAACAGTAGAATAATAATTTAACATATAAAGACACAATCTATCCAGAATAGATGTAGGAGTTTAAGAAGAGCAGAATTGAGATTGGAATATGAAAGTTTTATGAAGAACTCTTGAAGTTCTATTCTATACAGCTTGGCATTATTTAGATGTTAATGATATAACACTTTATCTTGTATATTCTTGGGATTTTAAATTTTGCGAAAATTTAAATTCCCAAGAAAACTTGTATCAGAAGACAATGTTTCCAGAAACACATTTCTTGCATTTATACCGTTAATTACAAATGTGGCCACAAGAGAACAGATATATGTATTTCCGAAGGCTGCATTCATATGTTGCATGGAGACAGTATCTCAGCTGATCTGAAGGTTAGTAGTATAAATATATCGATCAATTTTACAATTTCGTTGATTCCAAGAGTAGGATGTTTACTACAAAATGGATTAAAAACATTCAAGATCACAGTTTTTTCGCCACTATTTAACGGCTTTCCCCGCTTGTGCTTAACAACATGATGTGGTGGAGGCCTGATTAGCTTCAGCCATTGAACTGTATTGCTGTCTTTTATTATTTACTAGCTTAAAAGGCCCCAACTAGTAGCTGCGAGACCTTGAAGTAGGTGGTGGGGCTTGCGTACACCTAAGACCTTGTGAGCTGTACTGGCAGAGCTACTCAAGCCAGGGAGGTCACAAGCGAGGTGTCAGACTAAGGAGCAGCTAATCGTAAAATCCAACCTTACGGGGACTCCCCTTGGAGAACCACTTGCCAGGCCTCCCCTTTGGAGAACTGACAAGAGATAAGGCTCTGGTCTACCCAAGCCAAGGTGTAATGGTATCGTGCCGAGGGCTGGATGGCACCAGGGTAGTCAACGATGGTGTCGAGAACGGTCCCCTTGAGGAACAGGGCGAAACCTCATTGTACATAGCCTTCCTTCAGAGATGGGGGCTCCTCTGAAGGTGACTGTTAATTCCCCCGTACTCGTGGGACCAAAAATTGAGTCTTCATTAGAACTAACAAAAGGAAGCAATTTCAGGGAATCCAAAGAGAAGACCCTGGAAGAAATGGAAGTAACTGAGGGAGCCTTAGGACAAACCTCAGAAACTTTAGAAGAAACTGTTCATACTCAGGAAGAGCTTGAGCTCAGACCTAAGGAGGACAAAGTGACAGAAGCGGTGACAGCAATGAAAAGAATCAGGCTAGAGCCACGAAAGAAACTCTCAGGAGCTCAGAAAAAGAGACTAACAAAAGAGAGGAAAATGGCAGAAGGCACTTGGGTTGAAAACAAAAAGAAGCCTGCCACAAGACCTCAAAAACAGGAGGCGAAAGATACCAAAACTCCTAAACAGTCTAAAAGACAACGTTCGGAGGATGGAACTCCAACACCCACACAAAAACAACCCATCAAAAGGATGAGAAGTGAAGATGTGGTTAAATCAGATTACAGTGACGCTGTGAGGGGTATCAAGATGGCAATCATTCATGAAAATCATCCTGATAACGTACTCACAGACGAAGACCTGGACTGCTTGGAAGTAGAACTGACGGACAGGATGGAGGGGCTCACCCCTGGAACTGCTCCTACGTTCAAGACTTGCAAGCTTGAAGATGGTACAATCATCATCATATGCATGGGGGACCACAGCAGAATCTGGCTGCAGAAGACTGTAGAGGAAATGAACCCGTGGAAAGATAAAACATTAAAAGTAGGTCTGGCAAGTGATCTTATACGGACCTCTAAAATAATTATGAAATTGCCTAAGGCATACAATGATTATAATGTGGAAAAGATTCAGAATAGAATGGAGGCACAAAATGCTGGACTCCAATTCTGTAAATGGATAAACCTAAACAGGAAGGTAGAACCTACGGGACAGACCTTAGTATTTCAGGTGAAAGAACAGGATTACCTGACTCTGAAGGGGAGAGGATTTAAAGTTTATTTCGGACTCCACCAGATTCAGATGAAGGTCATAGACAAACCTAAGGAGGCACCCCAAAAGAAGGATGAAGCTAGTACAGGCCAACCTTCAACACAGTCGGGCAGCCACCTTTAACCTCAGTAGACGGATTCGAACTGAAGGAATCAAAATAGCCCTAATCCAAGAACCTTGGGTGTCCAAAGGGAGGATTTTAGGGTTAGGAGAAACTGGAGGTAAGTTAATCTTTAATAAATTTAACCAGACCCCAAGAACATGTATTTTGTTAGATCAAGACATCACAGTCTTTCCAATACATGAACTCTGTTCCAGAGATTTAACAACTGCAAAAGTTCAACTCGTAGAGGAAGGGTGCAAGAGAGAGATCATTCTAGCCTCTGCGTACCTTCCCTATGATGACAAAACACTTCCTCCTACAGAAGACGTGAAACAACTGGTCCAGTACAGTGGTGGATGCGGTACACAGATGATAATAGGATGTGATGCCAATGCACACCACGTTGCCTGGGGCAGTACTGACATCAATAAAAGAGGTGAGTCCCTACTTGAGTTTATTGTAGCAAATAATTTGCACATATTGAATAGGGGAGTAAACCTACTTTTATCACAAAAAATAGGAAAGAGGTTATAGACATAACTCTTACCACTGAGCATACATTATCAATAATCAAAGAATGGAAAGTGCCTGATGGCCCCTCGTTATCAGACCATCAGAACATTGATTTTGAAGTAAATCTTATGATGCGGGAGGTAAGGACATACAGGGATCCTAAGAGTACTAACTGGATTCAGTACAGTGAGGACTTGAAGGAGGCCTTGTGCTATGTGAACTCCAACATAAAAGATGAATATGATGTTGAAATGGCGGTAGATAATCTACAAGAAGCTATTCTCACATCATACCACAACAACTGTCCTCTTAAAACTAGGAAAGTAGGCCGCCGCACAATGTGGTGGTGCAAGGAACTAGAGGATATGAGGAAGAGAATACGAAGACTATACAGGGTAGCAGAAGCTCAGAATGAATGGGAGCAATATAAAGATGCTCGCAGGATTTATAATAGAGAGGTAAGGAGAGTGAGAAGGAAATCCTGGAGAAGGTTCTGTGAGGACGTTAACACGACCTCTGAAGCTGCCAGACTCCAGAGACTTCTTAGACGTGAACCACAAGAAATTGTGGGATCCCTTAAAAACTCCCAAGGAGCATATACAAAAACTGGAAAGGAGACTTTAGACCTCTTAATAGAGGAACACTTTCCAAAGTCAACTACCTTGGACAAGTATGAGAACAATCACATTATTGGACCCTCTAGGAAGGCAGCACATGTTGATTGGATCACTGCTAAGGAAATAGTAACCCCAAAGAAAGTTATATGGGCGCTAAATTCTTTTGGACCATATAAATCTGCAGGGCCGGATGGAATCCAACCAGTACACCTACAAAAGGCTGACTGGCTACTGGTTCCAATATTAACAAAAATATACCGAGTTTCACTGGCTATGAGTAGGGATAGGAATTTTTCGCGATCGCGAATTTAACGATTTTTATTAAGAACTGTATTAGGAATGATAACTAGCTTCAACAAACACAACAGTACCCTGAAAAATGTTTTTTGAACTCGCGAATTGTTGCGAATTTTGCATGAAAGTGCGAATTTTGCATGAAAATGCGATTTTGGCGCGAATTTTTACTTTAAAATGTGATTTTGGCACGATTTTTTACTTTTTTTTTGCGAGAAAGAGGCCGATAACGAAAATTATTGAACATTTACTGAATGCTAAAGCACCGTATTGACCCGAATATAATATTGCCTCGTATATAAGACGACCTTGAATTTTTGAAGGGTAGTTTCGATCAAATAAATAAAATAGCTTATTAGTACATTTTGTTTCACATAAAACGGAATTTTGAAGTTAATGTCGTAACTTCTTCTCTCGCCTTTATTTACGCACTAAGATAATAAAGATGCTTTCTTTTCCACATGGTCCGCCATTAAGGTGATCAAACAAAGCTCGCGAGATGCCAAGCAAGCATTGCAGTACACGGGAGTACAAGGAAAAACACGAATTCGGGAAAAATAAAGTTCGGTCAAGTTCGCTGAATTTGACCTTGGGTAGGACGCGCGTCATCGCGTGGGGATTCCCACTGCTCAGCTGCATTCATGAATGGAGAGATAGTGAAAATGTAAGGCTCCGCGTATAAGACGAGTATAGTTTTTATAAGCACATTTTGAGGGAAAAAACATAGTCTTATATTTGGGCCAATACGGTACCTTCATATTGTGTTTTTACACCTTTTGGACTTTTATCGATTATTAGGATTCGATTAGTGTCGATAGTTACCGCAAAGACGTCACGATCGACCTTCAGTATGAAAAAACACTTTGTACTGTACTTTTACAAGCTCTTTGGATCGGTATCGATTATTAGGATTCGATTAGTATTAGTATGACGTATTTAGTTCTCTTTGGAGTTTGGCGCCGTTTTGGTTTTGTTTTATGATAAGACCTCACGTGTTTGTCGTGATTGTTTCTGTGAAAATTGTCGAAAAGCAAATTTAACTAGGCCTTAAGATGCCAAATAATAAACTAAGCGCGAAGGATAGGGCTTTCCAATATCAGAAAGATGGATTTTATTCCACTGATAGAAGCACAGTTATGTGCAAGTTCTGCAATTGCCAGGTATCTTGGGAGAGGAAAGACTCCATAGAAAAACATTTGAAATCTTCAAAACATGTATCAGCTGCCACTTCTCACAAAAAGGTTAGTTTTGTAAATATATTAATTTTATTACTGTAGACCTCTTACTGCTATTGGTATTCTTGTACAGGGTAATAATAATAGTAATAATAGTTTTTGCCCTATATAGTTGATATAGGCCTAATGCATGGTGAATAAATTGTTTTATTAGGGTGGAGAGACTTCAAAGCTGCAGACATCCATTGCATCTTACTCAAATAGTGTTGCCAAGAAGAAATTGAAAGCTGAACATTTTGGGAAGCGTATTACAGAGACTTTCCTCAAAGCAAATATTCCCCTTTATAAGCTGGAGAATGAACATCTTAAGTCATTTATGAATGAGTTTATAGAGGGTAAGTTATGTTAAAATAAGTTCACAATTAAATATAAGCCTAAAAAGTTGTATAATTGATAGCTACGTAAGATTATAACAGGATATCGAAACACTTTTAATGGGAATTAGCAAATCTTGCTACCAGAATATGCATTATACAACCGTAACTTTGTTTCAGGTGCTGGTGATATTCCGTGTACACGAGTACTGAGGGAGAAGTACATTCCACAGATCAAAAAATCCCTTTAGGCAGGCCTACAGGCGGAGGTAGATTTCGAAGTGCTTTTGGTTTAATTTATTGTCGCTGCATAGCACTCTTCTTCTTTAGCCTTGGCATGGTAAACCTACAGTAATAAGAACTGAATTCGGTAAAGAGGAAGAGCCTACAATCATTTGTTTTGACAACAAGAATAGGATATAATATTCTGGGAGGCCGTGCGCAAGATCAGCAATGAATAAAATTAGCAAAGCCGCTAAACAAGACAAAATTATGATATTATAATAATTCTTTTAAGTGTTATTATTTTCAAACATTAAAATCTCGCGTCATATGAGAGCTATCAAGAAACTATTTATTGATTTGTAGAGTACTCATCAAGAGCTTTTCAACGATACCCCACAAGACGTGGTTTCAAAAGTTTCGAATTTTCATCCCCCACCCCCACATCCACCCCCACCCTCACTCGAACCCCCGAATCGTTGGTGTCACTGTGAACTCCATAGGGAGTACTCTAATTTATTCAAACAAAGTTTCCCTCTATACTTCATAGGGGCCGAGATATAAAGTTTTCAAAATTTCAACCCCCTCCCCCGACCACCCCCTTGGGCCAATTTTGCCCATTAACGAACTTGTCCGAACTATTGGGCCTAGAAATAACATAATAAAATTTGGTTCAAATATCTTCAAAATTACGGCCGCTATCGTGTAAAGATATATATATAAATATATAAATATATATATATCACAAAAAATTTTTTTGAACGGGCGGTGGTTTCGTACTTAGGGGAGCATGAAACGTAAAGATATGAAAGAATTTTTCGAAAATCATAAAGTGGTATCCATTGCAATAGGTAGATTTTTCTTCGAAAATCTACCTAAAAGGATAGAGAGGCTGAATTAAAGACCCGTCTCATTGGCAAGCCTGTCATTGTGTTTTGTGACGAAACCACAGATAAGAGAGGGAAATGTGTTTTCGTCATTCTGTTGAAAATTCTTGATGCTGGCGACACTTCAGATATTTTTGTTGCTGATGTCCATACTTTGGAATCAGCAGATGCCAAATCATGCTCCAGAGCAATTTTGGACACATTGAAGAAATACGAAATACCATTCGACAATGTGATGGCCCTGGTTTCAGACTCTGCCCGCTACATGGTCAAGTGTTTCGACACATTAAGTAATTTGATGTCCGACAGCATCCTTACTGTGCAGTGTTGGGCTCATAAACTGAATTTGGTGCTGAATGACCTTGGAAAACAGCTTCCCCTGCTGCAAAAAGCAGTTTCTAAAGTGAAAATGGCATTTCTCAACACAAGGAAAAGGAAGCATCTGTTTAGAAAGTTCCTGGATGAAAAATACCCTGATCAGCATGTGCCATTGTTTCCACAACCAGTGCTAACAAGATGGAACTCATGGTATGAGTCAGTTTCCTATCTTGCAGAACATGTGATGGACATAGTAACGTTCATGAATGACATAGTGGGTTCTGACAATGCTGGAATTGATTTTCTCCACAGCATTTCAGAGGACGAGCTTCATCAAATAGAAATTCTGGCCACATTTGTGAGAGATCTCTGTAGAAATATCACAGAATTGATAACCTCTTTAGAAGGGCAATCATACCCAACTGTCCATACTCTAGATGGACATCTTCGGAGAGTTCAGCAATCTCTCGAACTTGCTTCTTCTGGAAGTTATGGTGACAGAACTGTAGAATTGTTAGAGGGTTGTGGAAGTATTGTCACCAAACATAAAGTAAATTCACTGCTGATGAATGCAGCTTCCCATGCTTTGACGAAATTAATTAACTTGAGGGCTTCTGATCCTGCTAACAAATTTTACAAGGCTGTTAGCATTTTTGACCCGTCTGAAATTGTACAGACAGAAGTCAATATGGAACTTGCAAAGAAAATCAAGAAAATAGGCTTATGCTCTGAGTTGGAGGATGACGTGGTAATGCGAGGGTACAAGGAACTGCAAACTTGTGTGAAGAAACAGCTGGCTGAAAAGAAAATGGTTAATGTTGTCCAAGTGCTGCAAGGATTGTTGTGTTCAGTTCCCCAGTTTGCAGAATGTGCCTTGAAATCTGTGTGGATGCCGTGTGCAAATGCAGACTGAAAGATTTTTTTCTGCATACACTAGTGTATTGAGTGACAGGCGCCATCGTTTGTCACAAGAGAACGTTGAACTTTTTAGTGAGATGTTCTTTGAAGGATAAACTTTACTTAGCCTTGTAAATATTGTGTCTTGATCGAGTTTAAATGTGTATTATTTAGCCTTTTGTAAATATTGTGTCTTGATTGGGTTTAAATGTGTATAAGTTAATTTGATTGGATGGTTTAAGCACATAAAATGTATGCTCTCCCGTGAATCTGCTATAGTTTTGAAAGTACCGAAAAGTTCAATTGAAACCACCGAATTTCACATTTCAAAGTACCGCTTTCTTCGGTTTGAAAACACCGAAAAATTCCTATCTCTAGCTATGAGTTATATACCCATTAGCTGGAGAGTGGCAAGAGTAGTCTTCATACCCAAACCTGGAAGGAAACTTGACCAGGCTAGAGCTTTAAGACCAATAAGTCTTGCATCATTTGTATTGAAAACCCTGGAAAAGATAATAGACAGACATATAAGGGATATGTTAAAGGAGTCATCTCCGATACATAAGAACCAATATGCTTATCAACCAGGGAAATCAACAGAGACAGCCCTACATCAGCTGGTAGGTAGGATTGAGAAAACTCTGGACAATAAAGAAATAGCTCTGGGAGCTTTCTTGGATATTGAGGGTGCCTTTGACAATACCTCATATCCATCAATCATCCGCTCTGCCAAAAGAAAAGGACTCAACGACACCCTTTGTAGGTGGATAGAGACTATGCTTGGTGGGAGGAAAATAATAGCTACTTTGTTTGATGAAACAGCAGAGGTGTCATTACATGGAGGTTGTCCACAGGGAGGGGTTCTTTCCCCATTACTGTGGAACTTGGTAATTGACAGACTCATAACAGAACTCAACAATGAAGGATACTATACCCAAGGTTATGCGGATGACTTAGTCATTCTGATTCCTGGGAAAGACTACAACATAACTAAGGCTCTTATGCAGACTGCTCTGAGGATAGTAGAAAAATGGTGTAAGGCAGAAGGCCTAAAGGTAAATCCACAAAAAACAACGTTAGTACCTTTTACTAGAAAAAGGGTAAACGCAATAGACACACCAACTTTATTCGCTGGGAAACTCTCTTTGGAGAACCAGGTAAAGTACCTAGGAGTGACACTAGACAGTAAACTTCTCTGGAACCAACATATTGATACCAAACTAAACCAAGCTAAAGTCTGCATGGCAGCATGCAGGAGAAGCTTTGGGAAGACTTGGGGACTGAAACCAAAGGTGGTATTTTGGATATACACAATGGTTATAAGACCCATAATTACATACGCCGCCATTGTGTGGTGGACAAAAGTGGAACAAACCAATGTCAGAACCAAGCTAAACAGTCTTCAGAGGCTGATCTGCCTTGGGATAACGGGGGCAATGGTCAGTACACCAACAAAATCTATGGAGACCATTCTAAACTTGACCCCTTTGGATCTATTCATCCAAGGAGCGGCAGGAATGAGTGCCTATAGATTAAAAAATACAGAACATTGGAGCCCCAATCATATAAAGAAAGGGCATACAGGAATATCTGGAAAAATAAAGAATAAAACACTAATAATGCCGACAGACATCATGGTGAAACAATACTCCTTTGCAAAACCCTTTGAAGTCATAATCAGGACAAGGAAGGAATGGAATGCTAAGGAGCAGGGAAATGAAAATGGAGATTTAGTGTGGTACACTGATGGATCCAAAACAAAAAATGACACAGGAGCTGGAATACATGGCATTAGACCAAAAGCAAATTATAAGATAAGCCTTGGCAAACTTGCCACAGTATTTCAAGCAGAAGTATATGCCATAATCTACTGCCTAATAGAGAATATGAGGAGAAAGTATAGGGGAAAAAGAATCCTCATATTCAGTGATAGTCAGGCAGCCTTAAATTCAATAAACTCAACCAGCGTTAAATCGAAGCTGGTGTGGAATTGTATACAACAACTCTGTAAACTGGCAGAACATAATACAGTTAAACTCATATGGGTTCCAGGACACAGAGGTGTAGTAGGAAATGAAAAAGCAGACCAACTAGCAAAAATGGGAGCAACGGAACCTTTCTATGGTCCAGAACCTTCTCTTGGCATCACAATAAAGACCATGAGAAGTGCAGTAAACAACTGGATACAGGACAAGACAATGAAATCTTGGGAAATGGTTCCAGGTCTTGAATTTTCTAAGAAGATGATACCAAAGCCTTCTAAGAAACTTGCCAACAACTTGCTGAAACTAACAAGAGAACAAACCAGAATAACTGTAGGGTTATTAACTGGACATTGTCATCTTAGGAAGCATTTAAACAAAATGGGAATCTATAAAGAAGAACCAATTTGTAAGAAATGTGGCATGGAAGAAGAAACAGCAGACCACATTATATTCGAGTGTGAAGCTCTTGCAAACACTCGGTACTTTCTCCTTGGCCCCCCGGGATCCGAGCTGGAAACTATTCATAATGATCCCATTAGAACTTTGATAGGCCTGGCAAGGAAAACAAAGGTTTTTGATGAGATCTGATCTGAACTTAGGGGTATGCGTAATATGCCAGCAAAGGGCAGGCATCCACGCTATGGACAGAAGGGCCACCCCAATTAAGGAAAAAAAAAAAAAAAAAAAAAAAAAAAAAGCTTAAAAGGCCCGGCATCGCTCGGGTTTTGTATTTTGTAAATGCGAAAATAACTTATGAAGGACTTTCGATTTTCAAACTCGAGGTCTTTAAAGTCTTTATATAGGTATTTAGAATTTGAAATGGGGAAGAACGACTTATCACACACAAACTATTTCCTCAGAAAACGCTAGATAAGCTACAGCTTATTATAGCTTATAGCAGATCCCCGCGGCTTCGCCCACAATAATTAATAGGAAGATTATAAATTAAGAGCAAAATAATTAAACTATTATATTTACTAACACTTTGCACACGAAACATTCATAGGTCTAAATTAAACGATTGATAGGCCTAAGTAATGAAACAACTGTAAATCCGGCTTTGAAGTGAATTCCACGATTAGAAAGTGCAGCATGGGAAAAATAACCTCAGATTCGAGTTCCCTGGCCTAAAAAACCCCTGCATAATGTTTGTCCATTTAGGGCTATATTCACTATTCTTCTTCCGTCTAGGGTGAAAATTTCATCTGTCTGCGTGCCTTGACATTATAAACAAATGATTCGGCCATGGTGGGCTTACAAAATTCGAACGATCGCGATGCTTTTATTTCCAAGGTATGACGAAAGTAGGCAAAGTCATCTGCAATTGATTTGACAACTGAAAACTGATGTTTCGAAAGCGCAAGAAATGTACGTCTCAATCCCGTTTTCACTCATAACTCGTGAACGAAAGCTAAAATTAAAAATGTAGCATGCCTTTGCGGGAATGTATTCAACAACTTCCCAAAGTTTCATGGTGATCGGATGAATGGTATAGTAATACATAAAGGACAGACACACATACATTCATTTTTATGTAGGCTATAGGCCTATAGAAGATCTATATACCGTAGATTACCCGTCGAGCGTTGCTGCAATCTCAGAAGATTATGAGAATTGAAATCGATTAAACTCACAATGAAAAACATGTGTGTAAATGTATTTGACAGACAGAAATATATTCGTTTTTATTTATATAGATGAAGAATGGAATAAGCCTACTGAGGCCATAGTTTCTATATTCATTTGTCCAGACTTATAATTCCGTTACATTTCAGGCAGATTTAACGACCCTACATAGCCTAAGAGATTTTACTTATGATTACATGTAGAAATGTTGTAGCCTGGACCCCGAACTAAGCAACTTCCCCGGAATTTTCTGTAAACCATCTTTCATAAGAAGCATATTCCACGTTAAATAAATATTTAATATTACCTTATCATTAACTTCTCTGGCGTTTATAATAACATGAGATATCCATTGCCTTCCAAAGCGATCGCGATGCTATTGTTTCCAAAGTATGACAAAAATAGACAAAGCCTTCTGCAATTGATTTGACAACTGAAATGAATAACTGATGCTTCGAAAGCGTAAAAAATGCACGTTTTCTTGCCGTTTTTCACTCATAACTCGCGAACGAAGGCTAAAATTAAAAATGTAGTGTGACAGAAACCTTCCCGGGAATGTACCCAACAACTTCCCAAAGTTTCATGGCGATCGGATGAATGGTGTAGTAATGCATAAAGGGGACACACACACACACACACATTCATTTTTATATATATAGATAAAAGCTGTGGTAAGCTTGTTTTCACCATATGAATTAAACGTTAACTGTCTTCAAGGAATACATGACAAGTGACTGTGTTATGTTTACATACCACTGTCTTCTAGACTCTATTACTCGTGTAATTCTCAAGACGGCGGTGTTTCATACCTTTGTTGTGTTCAAGGCATGCGCGTCGCATTACATTCAAAATATCAATTAATAATAATGGTATTGCTTAAATCACATAGAAAGTGTTGCTACAAACTTGAGAAACGTGCTTAATTTAGTCGTACATCAAATACATTACTTACTTTTTATGTTTTGAAGAAACTACATTAATACTCGGAAGAAGACTACAAACAAGAGCCTGGAGGGGTTGTGCGTTTAACTGCCAATCAGAAACTATCATGTCACGTGGTTTTGTTTACATCTACTTTATTCTTTAGTTGGAACTAGTATAGCTTCCTTATTCCAGCACAGGTTGATGGTATTTATGTGTATAAATTTGAAAGGACCATATCTGTAGATTTACAGGCTTATAAAAGAACTTCTATAGAACAAAGTTTTGGCATACCAGTAATGATGACAGGACCAAGCAACAGCAGACCCTGTTGTTAAATACTAGCAGGTGCCCACGGCTTCGCCCATGATAATTAAATTAAAAATTAAAAATTAAGAGTATAATAATTATTAAAGCATTATACTTATTAACACTTGCGTGCAAATCATTCCTAAACTAAACCAATAATAATTAATGAAACAATAAAATTCCGGCTTTAGAGTACATTATACGATTAAAAAGCGCCACCTGGGAAAACGATCTCAGATTCGATTATGCAGTTCTAAAGTTACCTGTGAACACATAATACGTATATGTGTCTTCCACAGTGTGATTTTGGAGCCATTCTGTGATAGAATCTTTATCTTTCTTGATCCATTGCAATTCAGTTCTTGTGACTTCTCCCAAAAACAACTATCTTCATGTGTTCAAATAATAGGAGAAGTCAAAGAAAATACACTTCCACCAGGCCAGAAGATTCAGCGAATTGTTTTGTTGACAGATGAATAGATGTGAATTTTATTTGATAAATTCATTGTAATTTTCAGAAATTATATAATTTTTCAAGGGAAGGAGTTGTTTGTTTGGATTTTTATTGTCCGCGATACTTCAGGATTAAACTATCAATATATATTACAGCTGGTGTCCATGGCTTCACCCGCCATTATTAATTGACTCCAGGATTTTTAAGAAATTTACACTGGCAGTTTAATAAAAATGTTTGTGGTTCAGAGCTATGAAAATTATAAGTAAAAATAAAATTAGAATATTTGTTCATTGTAAATAATCAATAATCAATAATCAAGTTAGCTATTAAATTTTGTCATACTTCTCTAAATGATGTATTGTTTTAATAGTCCAGTAGAATTAAAATCCAAATCGGAAATAATTGCTACAAAAGGTTTTATTGTTTTAATGGCTTCATTTGTTGCCCAATATGACTATAGACCGTCCCAACCTTAAAAGACAGTATTGGTCTTATGCAGCGCACTGATGCCAGATCTACTCACATTACAAGGCCCGGCACATGATGTGAAAAAGCTCTTAAACCTCGTGAAAACATCGAAATTTGTTTCTTGTACATAATAATTAATGTAAATCATGCCCTGCAGATAGAACGACGGCACACCCTTCTTCCCTTATTTTCAACCCCCATGAGTAATATTTTCTCTATAGGCCCACAAATCTACATTTTCTGACCAATGTCTACAAAATGTTACACGTGTACCCTGTGGAATCAAGTAAAAATTCTACGAGACAATCATTCTCGAAAAAAACACCCCTTGCGAAATTTTCAATCCCTACTTTGTGATCTTTTTACTAGTCTACATTGTTTGAACGATTTTTACCAAACTTTACACACAGACCCTATAAAAACAAGAGAAAAATTAGGTGAAGTTAATTTTGGAAGAAGCCACCCTTTAAATGTTTCTACCCCTATTACACCACCAAAATTTAAATCTACATTCTTGACGTGTTTTTAACAGACTTTGTACACAGAACGTATAGAATCAGGAGAAAATGGTAGGAAAACTAATTTTGGAACAAACCACATTTTAGATCTTTCACCCCTATTTTGTGATATATATTTATCTACATCCTTTGACCAATTTTATCAGACTTTATACCAAGAACCTATTGAATCAAGATAAATTTTTAACCAAAGTTTATTTGGATGAAACCACTCCTTAAATGTTGCAACCCCTATTATATAAATGTCATTTAAATCTAAATTCTCTGATCAATTTTTGCCAGACTTTACACAGAGCTAACAGAACCAGGAGAAAAACTTAGGTAAAACTAAATTTGGGGGAAAAAAAAGTCCCTTAAATATTTTAATCCCTATTAAATGACGTTTAAATCTACATTCTTTTGGCTCATTTTACGACTTGACACACAGAAAAGAAATACTAATAGGAATTTCTGTCTCTTCTTACCTCAACCCCACCCTCCATGGTCTTTAGAAGTAATAGGGTCCTTGAGTGTGACAAGTTGTGCTTTCTCTAGGGCCTAAATTTTGAAAATTAAAGGGGCTTCCTCCAAAATTGACTTCGAAGTACAAGTAAAATACAAAACCAGGTGACGCCGGGTCCTTTAAGCTAATAATTTATAAATGTTAAATTTAATATTAAATTTCATTTCGATAATATTATTTTTCATCATTATTATTATCATTATTATTATCTTTTATTCATTTATAAATCTCAGCTTTTAAGACTGGCACTAAGTGAGGTACGGGTCAACCAAGCACACTCACTTGCCCAAGAACTTCCTAACAATACGGGCGGTATTAATAAGCACCGCTTTTTGCATTTTAATGTAAATATTTTTATCTAGATCTAACTTCTTGATATTACTATGAAGGGATACAGGGATAACTCCTGTAGTTGATATTACAATTGGAACTATGTCAACATTAGTCAAAGACCACAGTCTCATCAACTCAAATCTCAACTCCGAATATTTATAGAATTTCTCTTGATTAGCTCTCTGTAGATTGTGGGTATTTGGAATTGTAATGTCTATGATATAAGCTGTATTGGCTTGCTTGTTCTGAAGAACTATGTCTGGTCTATTATTGGGTATAGTTCGATCGGTGATTATTGACCGATCATAATATATTTTATATTCCGTTGATTCAAGCACCGGACTAGGTTCATATTTGTAATATGGGACAGTTGTCTCTGCTAGTTTGCATTTGAAGGCGAGCGCCTGATGTACTATCCTTGCCACCTGGTTATGGCGGTGAAGGTACTCAAACTGGGTGAGAGAGCTACAAGCCCCAGTTATATGCTGTATAGTCTCCGGAGCAGCTCTACACCTTCTACACTCGTCATCAATCACAGCCCTATTTTTCATTATATACTTTTGATAGTTTTTTGTGCTAATAACCTGATCCTGTATGGCGATAATGAATCCCTCAGTCTCAGGGAAGAGTTCCCCATGCCGGAGCCAAGCGTTCGACGCCTCTTTGTCGACTTCAAGGCTACTAAGGTCATTAGGGTGTCGACCATGTAGGCTCATAGCCTTCCACTGGTCTATCCTCTCTTGGACCGAAACAATTCTTTCTGCTTGCTGATCAAGCCTATTTGAGAGGTTTAGTGGCGTGTGATTGTTATCAGTATAGCATATGCTATGATGTAGGGCAGAACTCTCCATCCTTTGGTGGAAATATGCTCTGAGAGAGGCTTTCTGCTTGTTGCATAGGTTAATTATATCAATAATGCCACGCCCCCCCTCCCCTCGAGGGAGGTTCATCCTGATAGAGCTTGACTTCGGATGGTGTTTCCTATACTGTGTGAACTCCGTTCTAATTTTCCTTTGTAAGCCTTCCAATTCTGTCTTAGACCATCTAATTATCCCAAAAGAATAAGTCAGAACAGGTATGGCTAGTGTATTCACAGCTTTGGTAAGATTCTTGCTATTAAGTTCAGTGTTGCACAATTGCTTAAGGCGGAAAGAAAACTCCTTCGTTAATAGCTCTTTAATAAATGAATGGTCTATCAATTTTGATTGCTCAAACCCCAGATATTTATATGTCTCCTGTTCAGTCATTCCTGTGATAAACCCCTGGTCACTTTCAATACCACATGTTTGTATTGATTGTTTCCTTACATGTACAGTTTTACATTTATCTAATCCGAATTTCATTTGAATGTCACTTGAAAACTGCTCTACTTCCTGAATGATCTGATTTAATTGAATGGCTGAGGGAGCGTACACCTTCAGATCGTCCATGTAAAGAAGATGGGAGATCCTATGGCCCCCTCGGTTTATTTCACATCCTCTGTTACCTTTATTCAGCAAATTAGATAGTGGATTGAGTGCTAAGCAAAACCAAAGTGGACTAAGAGAGTCCCCTTGGAATATTCCTCTGTGAATATTTATTTCTATTGGTAGTTGTTTACTTGACAGAATCAACTTTGTTTTCCACTGCTGCATTAATTTTTTAAGACATGTTATTATTGTTGGATGAATTTTATAAAGTTTGAGTACTTCTATTAGCCATGAGTGGGGTACAGAATCATAAGCCTTTTGGTAGTCTATAAAACAACTAGACATGTTTCTCTTCTTCTTATACACTTCCTTTAGTATCACAGAGTCTATAATTAATTGTTCCTTACAGCCCTTCATTCCCTTTCTGCACCCTTTTTGCTCCTCGGCCAATAATCCATACTCCTCAACATAAGCCGTCAGCATCTGAGCAATACAAGCAGTCAGCAATTTGTATACTGTCTGTAAACAGGTTATGGGTCTGTACTTGGAGGGATCAGCAGAGGGTTTTCCTTTAGGTAACAGGTAGGTTATTATTATTATTGATATTATTATTACTATTATTGTGTTATAATTTTCATGAATATAATTATAAAGGGAAGTAATAGTTAAAATACATTACATGCCTTTTGGCCTGTTCACTATCCTCAGGGAGTAGTATTATTCCTTCTCAGAGGGCCTTTCGTTTTTTCTTTTCTTATTCTATACAGTTAAACTTTCTGGACACCCGGTAGCTTCTGCTATCTCTTTAATTGCCTGGGTAACGTTCATTTTCTTCAAGAAATAATTAAGTATATTTAATACTATAATTCGCTCTTTACTGCGCAATTTGTCAACACTAAGATTTCTAGTTCCTCTATTCATAATTAATATAAAATATTAATTAATATAAAATATTAATATAAAATATTAATTAATATAAAATTTAATTTAAAAAAACACAAGAACCACTTCACATCAAAGTTAAACCACACTACACAGCTACTATATAACAATGAGCTCTGAAGAAGACACGATAGTCTTAGAAACATCTGAGTACACAAAATCTCAAAGCAACCAAGTCATGAGCGCGAGAATGCTGAGCTCGGGAAAACTGTGATAATTTATTAATGCTACATGATAGAGAGCTCTGGTTTGTTTTAAATACTTTTTCAGACATCTATAAACATTTCTTCTCGCTTAGTCACCAACGTAAAGTCAATACCAAAGTATGTTACTCACTACCTAACTTTTCTGTGTTGCCGTCCGAGAATTTTCAGGTAGCACTTAATAAAAAAATATATAGCTTTCTTCTTATGTAAAATTTATTGCCGACGGAAAGGGAGTACTTTCTTTCACCATCAGGCAGTCCAAGAAAAAAATCTTTACTTGTTTTGATTATTAGTTTTCTGTCTATCGCGTGATAAGTTATTAATGTGCAAAAATATTGACTTCCGCCAAAATAACGTAATTATGAAAAATAGGCCTCATATTAATTATTTATGGCTTTACAATTGACATCATTAGAAAGGGCGGAAAATTCCCTATCAGACCACGTAATCACATTATTACATTTATCACTTTGGAAAATGGCAACATTGTCGGGATAGAAAAGGACGAAGCTAATTGCAGAACGTACGAGTGCAAGTGAGATACAGATACTACATTTAACTCAATACTGTCTTTTAAGGCTGGGACGATCTATATCCTAGGTTTTCCCCCTCAGCGGAGTTGTGCATAAGTGGTGGGGGGTAAAAATGTGGCCCCCGAAGGGGTAGTTTTGCGGTTTTATTTGGATACCCCATTCCCATACTACTCCTCATCAAATTTGGACAATTTTACATATTTATGAAAAATTTTCGTTTTAAGTTCTGCTTTTTGGTAATATTATCTAACTTAACCCATCTATCAATAAAGTGGTCCATACAAAAGTAATAAAGGAATAAATTCTGCGTTCGATGAGATTAAAAGTGAATTTGTTGGACCACCCGTTTCCGTAAAGTTCTACATAGTTCTACATAGTGTAAAACCAAAAAATTAGACAAATCGGAAATATTTGCTACAAAAGGTTTTGTTTTAATGGATTCATTTGTTGCCAAATATGACTATCCTAGGTTCCCCCCCAGCGGAGTTGTGCTTAAGTGGTGGGGGTAAAAATGTGACCCCAAAAGGGGTAGTTTTGCGGTTTTATCTCGTAAACGATTCACGATATCGAAAACATGGCGGATTTATAAGTTGTAGGGAATTAAATTCTGCATTAAACACATATTTTTTGGACACCCCATTCCCAAACTACTGCTCATCAAATTTGGAAAATTTCACAAATTGATGCAAAACTAGTGGACCCGTGCTTCTCTGCAGCACTTCTGAAAGAAGAAGAAGAAGAAGAAGAAGAAGAAGAAGAAGAAGAAGAAGAAGAAAATGTCTAGCCCACATCACTTTTTTTTTGTTAACTAAAAATATCTCTAAAAAAATTAAGAAAAGAAGAAGAAATTCTTGCACTCCAACACAATTTTTTTTTATTAAAAATCTCTCTTTGTCTTCCTCTTCAGTTTTATAAAAATTGATTGTCCACTGATTTGAGTGATCAATTCGGCATGTTAAAGAGCTGTTTCTGGCGAGTGTTCTTAGCCTATCACCGGCTACGTACATTAATTAGAGCCTGTGATATCGTCTCTCAAAGTTACAGAATTTCTGTATCTCGAAGATGGTGGTAGTTGGGTGATTTCCAATGCCCGATAACATATCTGTGCTTGAATACCATTCGTTTAAAAAAAATGAAGCAAATTGGCCAAGAATTTTCTAATTCTTTTAATATGGTAATAGAGATGTGTAAACATAGTACTATAGCACTCCATTGTACTAGTCTTGTGCTTAGTAAATATATAAAATATGAAAATTGTAGAAAAGAAACACAATTCTTCAAATCAATTAGTGATGATTTTATTTCATAACAAAAATTGTAGTTAAAAGTATGAAGATGAAAAGGGGAAAAATGGTAGATACACAAATTTTATAGACGTCTACGTTTCATTGTCGTTGGGCCACTCGGCTCCTCAAAGTCTGTAATTTCCGATAAGGAGTCCGTCACCCTATCACTCGGCTCGTAAAAGTCTGTAATTGTCGTAGCTACATATATGCGGTCCAGGTCTTCGTCAACATCTGGTTCGTCTGTTGCATCTGGTTGGAGGGAGTTAGTGCAGGAGTTCCCCTTGCAGTTGGCACAAATCGATGAGCAACTGATTCCAACCTTCCGACACCCACAACCACATGCACACCCCTTGTTGCACTTGCAGAAAATTGTGGAGAGAAGAGATTGTGGAGCTGGTTCCTTGGAGGGAGGAACGGGGTCAAGTCCAAACTTTGAAGCCTGCCATCCCCAGAGGAGCGGATCCATCTGGTATCCTAACCACATTTGTACTTGTAGGTAAGTTCTCAAGCAATGTTGGCGGGCTGCTTCGGATTTTGGTGGTAGGGATGCCAGGTTAAATTTGGATTTCACGAGGGCTTTGGAAAATAGGTCAAATCGCAATTTATCTAAAGTATCTCCTGCCCTACCTCCGTAGAGGGTTGTTAAACATTGTAGGCCAGCTTCAGCTTGAGTGTCATGTTCGAAGAAAGGTTTGATTTCTTCGAGAAGACATATATTTTCGACCAACAGCTTGACCACCTTCTTCTTGCCCTGCCTGAAGAGTGCCGAAGTTGTGTCACATCTACTTATGGCGTGGAGAAATATGAGTGGCCTTCTGATGTTGTCTGCCAGTTCGAAGCTGTTGGGACCAAATACTTTTGATGGGGTCGTTCCTCTTCCAGGTTTTGAGAAATATATGTTTGCTGATAGTGTGGCTAGGGCATTTAGCATGATTAGGAGGTCTGTATCTTCACCAACTACCTCAACCTTCTCATGCTCCTGTGATACCTCAAGAGCCGTGGCAACAATCAGGTGGTCTTCAAGCACAGATATGTTATCGGGCATTGGAAATCACCCAAGTACCACCATCTTCGAGATACATAAATTTTGTAACTTTGAGAGACGATATCTCAGGCTCTAATTAACGTACGCAGCCGGTGATAGGCTAAGAACACTCACCAGAAACAGCTCTTTAACATGCCGAATTGTTCACTCAAATCAGTTGAGTGAGAGGAAAGTTATGCGCAAACAATCAATTTTTATAAAACTGAAGAGGAAGAAAAGGAGAGATTTTTAATAACAAAAAAAAATTGTGTTGGGGTGTAAGAATTTCTTCTTCTTTTCTTAATTTTTTTAGAGATATTTTTAGTTAACAAAAAAAATTGATGGGGGCTAGACATTTTCTTCTTCTTCTTCTTTCAGAAGTGCTGCAGAGAAGCACGGGTCCACTAGTTTTTCATAAATATGTGAAATTTTCCAAATTTGATGAGAAGTAGTTTGGGAATGGGGTGTCCAAAAAATATGAGTTTAGTATCATTCAATGCCCTACAACTTTTAATACCGCCATGTTTTCGATACCGTGAGTCGTTTACGAGACATAACCGTAAAACCGCAAAACTACCCCTTTTGAGGTCACAGTTTTACCCCCACCACTTAAGCACAACTCCGCCAGGGGGAACCTAGGATAGTCATATTGGGTAACAAATGAAGCCATTAAAACAACAAAACCTTTTGTAGCAAATATTTCCGATTTGTCTAATTTTTTGGTTTTACTCTACTGGACTATAAGTAATTATTTAGTGTAAGTTTTTTTAATATATTGACTGAACCATCCCCGAACACAAGCTCTGCTTCTTCGGGTGGTGTATCAACTTTTGTATGTACCATATTTTTTGTGTAATTTGGAACAATAAATTGTAATTGTAATTGTAAGTCTTTTAATTACCTTAAGTTTACTGCTCCTCATCTCAGTAATTTTATTTTCAAGGTCACTCAATTTACATTCAAGATCATCAACTTTATCCAAGTTTCTAATTTTTGCTGTCTCAATGGCCATCTTCTTTGAATTTACCAGTGCTTCCAAATGGCGTATCTGCAAAATAGTTTAATGGGTAAATCAGGAAACTTAACCTAGTTGCTGTAAGTATTGGATAGAAAAATAATTGAGTAACATTACAACCACATCCGCCAGGGGATGTGGAATATAGATGAATCTAGACTAAGGTTACCAGATTTTTTCAATGAATCCACAGTCACTTCACAAATTGGTTGGCAGGAAAGGGAGGTTTACTTATTAAACTTCACACTTTATAACATGTTCCAGGTGATATCAATAATCAAATAATTAGTAGATCTACTGGATACACTTGAAATGCACACAAACATCTGACAATATATTTCAGTTTTTATTTAGATATTGGAAAAGCAGAGTTGTTTACATACATATATATACACACCGTATTTTACAGACCATAAGACACACCTTAATTTTAGGATGGAAATTTAAAGGAAAATAAATTTAATGTGATTCTAAACGAAACATTTTAAAGGCAGTAGCGGCTCGTGGCTCAAAACGAGTGTGTGCTGCAAATACCATTTCATACAGCAAACTTAAAATATTTAATAAATGAGTAGTAGGCTTACTTAGATAATTTAATTACTGTCTCAGAGTGAAGTCCATGCGACGTTCTTTCTTACTACAGAAGTTATCAATGACTTTCGTGTTGAATCCATCCATGTTTGCAACCATCTTTTTCTCTATGGAAAGCATTGCAAGAGCTGTAAAACGTTCTTGTGACATGGTATTCCTTAGGAATGTCATTATCCTCTTCAGGGTAGAAAAGCATATTTCTGGTTCTGCTGTGGTCATAGGAGTGGTGACTATAATCCTGAGAAGCTTTGTTATTTCGGAGAAAGTTCCTACCAAATTGTTTTTAATTATAAGCTCAAGTAGTGGAACAGCTCCATCAATAATGCTTCTAGTGGCTAAAACCAGAACTACAGTTTCATCTATATTCCAACAAGTGTCGTTTTGTGTCAGCGAGATCTTAACAGCGCGTCAGTGAGACGTGAAGAAATTAGTAGTACTAGAGTAGTAAAGCCTCGAAATCTCGAAAACGCAATCCAACCACAGAGCAATGCTGCATGTTGAAACCAGCTTACACGCCAAATAGTCAAGCTTGAGCATGACGTCACACCTTACGAGAGATGTGCTGTTTGCAAAATGCATTCACGAGGCGGAAAAGATAATACGAGGGTCACTCAGAAAGTTTTTAGACTTGACTGTACTGTTGACGATAGAAAGATAACAGTGTTATCAGCATGTTTGGTGATCCTTTCTTAGTCAAGTGACATAGTTTCCGCCCGTCCGCACCCTGCAACCCTTAGCAGCTACGGTTCAAACCTTGAGGGGTGAAAGTTATCTCAGTGTACAGCATGGAGCCGCAGCGAGAACATTTTCGTGCAATGATTTTAAAAGTGGCTTAAACCAGGCGCAATCACTGGAAAGGCTTACACAAGATTTTTGGGACCTTGCCCCTTCCCGTGCCACAGTTTTCAATTGGTTTGCAGAGTTTAAGAGGGGTAGAACCTCTCTTAAAGATGAAGAGAGAAGTGGGAGACCGCCAACAGGAGTCACTGAAGACAACATTGATGCTGTGGAGAAGATGGTACGAGAAGACGCCCGTGTGCCATATAAAGACATTGAGGCATCCCTAAGGATTGGATCGGGGAGTGTTGCAAGAATTTTGCACAGCTGTCTTAGGTTTAGCAAGGCGTCATCTCGATGGGTGCCACACAATCTCACTGAAGGTCAAAAGGACACTAATGTGGAATGGTGCTGTGAAATGCTTCGAAGATTCAACAATGGGAGCTCTCCCCGCATTTCTGAGATCTTTACAGGTGACGAGACTTGGATTTACCAGTTTGATCCAGAAACAAAGCGTCAGTCGTCGGTCTGGGTCTTCCCCGATGATGATCGACCTCTCAAAGTGAAAAGAGCAAGAAGTGTAGGGAAGAAAATGGTGCTCACTTTCTTTCGTTCAGGTGGTCATGTGGCAACAATACCACTTGAGCATCAAAGGACAGTCAGTGCACAGTGGTACACCACAGTTGCCCTCCCACAGGTGTTCCAAAAATTGTGAGAAAAGCGCCCAAGAGCTGGACTGAGAGGCATCCTGTTGCACCACGACAATGCCTTTGCCCACACCATCCATTTGACAGTGGATTTTCTGAGGGAGACTCAAGTGCAGCGTTTGACCCATCCTCCTTACAGTCCGGACCTGGCACCCTGTGACTTCTTTTTGTTTCCTACGGTGAAGGCCCGACTGCGTGGGAAGCGGTTTTCAACACTTGAAGTCACAGTTGCAGCATACCAAGAGGAACTCTGTGCACTGGATGAAAGTGACTGGCGCCAGTGCTTCCAGTCGTGGTTCAGGAGGATGCAACGATGCATAGATGCTCAGGGAGAGTACTTTGAGAAAATGTAATGGTCAGATTTCAATTATAGTACTTCACGGATGTGTATCTAAAAACTTTCTGAGTGACCCTCATATTCACATTACCGACTTTGATTCTCCAACGTAACAGCTAAGGAATTCTCACGTGGACGCGCCAAGTTCAAATCTAAGTAAAAGAAAATATAGTATTGCGTTTGAAAATAACATTATACGACGAGCAGAAAACAAGCTGTGTGCTG
Organism: Ectobius pallidus; assembly: GCA_964059195.1. Lineage (NCBI taxonomy): Eukaryota > Metazoa > Arthropoda > Insecta > Blattodea > Ectobiidae > Ectobius > Ectobius pallidus. The sequence continues at coordinate 1,932,753 of CAXKWD010000016.1, forward strand.
TAGCACTGCAGCACTATAGGAGAAACCACCACTGTTTAAAGGGAATAATATACTTCATTACATAAACAAATTATAACCCTGTACAATGGAATCGGTGTCAATCACTTCTAACTTAAAATCTACATTGTACAAAAATCTCTTCCGTACAGGTGACATCGGGTAAATTTTAACAACTGAAATGATTTCTCATGAAAGACTGAAAATACTTTTACACCCTCTAATCCTCAATTCAGCACACGGTAAGTGTAATGGGATAAGGCTGTTTAGAGATCACTGCATTCACTTAAACCACCCGGCGAAGACACTCCTTTTGTATAAAAGAACTCAACATTCCTTTCTTTTGCATTGTATATCTAGCTTCCAGCTACCCTCATTTTACGATTGTGACATGTGCAGTGACATACAGTCTGTGTTAAAATTTGTAACTGTCTTATTGTTTGCAACACCTTGTTTATAACTATGGTATTCCGGCAATATTTACCATAATTTTAATTTTTTTTTGTGTACTTCGGACCATTAGATGCACCCAACTTTTAAGGCTCTGTTTTCAAGGTAAAAAAGTGTATTTATGGTCCGTAAAATACGGTATATATGTGTCTTTATATACATATTTTTGGATATTATATAATTATATTGAATATCCAAAAAACCTAAAAACCCTATTTTCCCCTTGGGTACATTAGGGTTATATTTTGCCATATATCTTGACAGAGTAATTGCATGTGCGAGTGTGGCAAAAAACTTAAAAAAAACCATATTTGACTTACAACAAAAGATAACACTAATTAATTATGTAACATTAAAGAAAACTAATTAATAACATCTAAGGATAATGATATAATAATACAACTACTGTTACTAGATACTGTTACAATAATTAATATATTAATGGTTCAGAAAATTTAGGTTGTAAACATTAATTAAAGAGTTAATTATAGTTTTTAATAAATGCACTCATCAACAGCTAACTACACAACAAAGACTAGTGGTGGCAGCACCATGCTTACACAGATACAGAATGAAAACATAACCAACCAATATCAGATGTTCATTTGTTGGTTTACGCAACTTAAGCATGGGTACCAACACCTCTCCTCGGAAATCAACAAATTCAATAAATCACAAATGATGCGACATAAAACAAATACACAGCCTGAAATAATATGAACATGGCACAGTAAACAAACAAACATACACAATAGTTTACAAATAGGATAAGCCAATGTTTCTGGCACACATTTCAGTCTTCGGACCAGGCAATGGTTTTGTAAAAATGTCAGCAAGGTTATCTGACGATCCCACATATTTTACTTGTACTTCACATTTATCAACACAGTCCCGAACATAATGGTACCGCATCCTGCAGTGCTTACTTTTCTCAAAAAATTTATTTGTCTCTGCCAGGCTGTTCGCTCCTTGATTATCAGCGTAAATGGTAATAGGTGAATTAGCGGGATGACCAAGCTCTGATAATAAATCTCTGATCCATATGATTTCTTTACATGCTTCAAATAAAATCAGGTAAACTGATGTAACAAAGTGCCAGTATGTTTTTGTTTAAACAGTTATGACTGCAATTATGATATGCAGAATATGTTTTTTTTAAAATTGATTTCCAAGTTAAGCTCCAGATTTATTCATTAAGCAGGGCTTACGGAAGAACAAAGGTCTATTTTTTTTTAATGAGATTAAAATCTTCCAGCATCACCTGAACTGTACAGATATGTGATATCATGACAATCGCAGACTCACATAAAAATGTCAAAAAAAAATTCAAATTGGCCGGTTTCGGGTTTTGAACCATGGACTCCAGAATGTGAGGCCAAAGCCTTACTATCTCGGCCACCGGGGTCATTTTAACGGTCTAGTTGGATAAGCGCTTGTAAATCGATAGTGATTTTTGTCATAGCTACCTGTATTTTAATTTCCAAGGCCTTATAAGATAACAGTAAAACAATAGGCAGTGTTGTCAAGATAATTGATTTTCATTTTTTTTTTATAAATTCTTTCGAATACGTATATTACCATAAAATAGGCACTAAATTGAGCATTACTCCGAAACAGGTCAACCGATTTTATCTATTATAAATAGACGTCTTCCCATGGACATTATAAATGCGTATACGAAGTTTCATAAATATACGATAAAGCGTATTTGAGTTATTGCGCCTTTAAAGTAGACATTAAATTGGGGTTTACTCCGGTACCGGTCAACAGATTAGGTTCAAATTCAATAGGGCACTTCTCATGAACGTCATAAATGAGTATACCAAGTTTCATTGAAATCCGATACAGCGTATTTGAGTTATGGCGCCTTTCTATTAGAAAGGTGCCATAATCTATTAAAATAGGCACTAAATTGGGCATTACACCGGTACCGGTGAACCGATTTGGTTCAATATCAATAGGGTTCTTCCCATGGACATTTAAACGTGTATACCAAGTTTCATTAAAATTCGACAAAGCGTATTTGAGTTATCGCGCGTACAGACGGACGGACGGACGGACGGACGGACGGACGGACGGACGGACAGACAGACAGACAGACAGACGGACAGACATTTTTCGTCCCCACACACAATCTCATAAAGTACCATACTGGCACTTAATAAAGAATAGTATTCTGCAAGCATAGTGCTAGTTGCCACAATACTCTGCTTTTTGCTTCTCCAAGCAACCGCTGCACCTGCCATGAGTACAACAAAACCACCAACAGACTTTGAGTCTTACTTATCATTTGACCAGTCTGCATCACAAAACACTGTGAGATTCATTTTCGGATACTTAGTATAAACTAAATTATAATCAATAGTCTTCTTCAAATATCCGAAAATGTGGATAACTGCGGCCTAATGTTCTTGAGTAGGAGCATTACAAAATTTGCTCAAATAGCCAAACGATATATCTGGTCTTGTACAAGTACTTATAACAACCTCCCAGTAGCTTTTTGAAAAACATCATCATCAAAAGGTTCACTCCTTTCACTTGCTTCAAGCGATGATACTCCCAAGACAGCTGGAGTAGGTACACCAAGACAATCTTCCATGCCAAACTCTCTCAAAGTATCTTTGATATAATCTTTTTGAACTAACTTCAGTACGTGAATAGAAGGTCTTTCAAAATTAATACCAACAAAGGTTGAAACCTCACCAAGCTGTTTGATTTGGATACTATCGTTCAAGTGATTTTTAACAAAAGTTATAAAATCCTTTTCACCACAGAGTAACAGATCGTCAACATAAACTCCTACATATCCTTTTTCATGGGTAAAAACACATGGGTCTGAGTAGCATTGCTTAAGATCCATACTCTTTAGAATTTTCAGAAGTAAATCATTCCAAGATTTCCCAGATTGATGAAGACCATACAAACTTTTCTTTAACAGGCAATGAACAAAGTTTACACCATCTCTCTCCCACAGCTTAGGTTGTTGCATATAAATAGTTTCCTCCAATTTGCCATTTAAGTATGCAGCTACCACATCGTGTTCAATTTCCCAACCTTTGCATACAGATATAGCTAGTATCAGTCTCAGACTATCTTTATGTATGACTGTACGTTTCCCAATAGTCGAGCCCAAACTTTTGACTGAATCCTTGTGCAACAAGTCTGGCTGTATGTTTCACTTCACCATCAGTTCCAACTTTTATAGAAAAAATCCATCTGCATCATACAATATTTCCAAAATTTGGCTTCTTCACTAAAATCCAAGTCTGGTTCCTTTCATGGTTTTTCATCTCCACCTCCATTGCTTTCAACCAGGTGTCTCTATCCTCTCTATACATGATCTCTTCTGGGGTCCTGGGCGGTTCCAAAACATCAATTACACCATTCCTTATCTTGCAGCAATAATTGCAACATGGCAGAGTGCACATCCTTCTAGGTTGCTTCAAAGTTTTGAACTCCTAAGTCCCTCCTCTGAAGTGGTATCATTGTAGGGCACTTCTCTCATGGAACCAGAGTCCTGTACCTCACCTGTGTCACTGGAGTTTAGCATCTCTCCTGGGGCACCAGAGTCCAGCTTCTCTCCTGTGGCACCAGAATTGAGCACTTCTCTTGTGGCACCAAGCTCCAGCTCCTCTCCTGCGGAACAGTGGTCCAGCACCTCTCCTGTGGCGCTGGGGACCTGCACCTCTCCTGCAGCACCAGGGTCCAGCACCTCTTCTGTGACACCAGGGTCCAGCACCTCTCCTGTGGCACTGGGGTCCAGCACCTCTCCTGTGGCACCGGGGTCCAGCACCTCTCCTGTAGCACTGGGGTCCAGCACCTCTCCAGGGGAATTAGGGTCCAGCACCTCTCCTGTGGGACCAGGGTCCAGCACCTCTCCTGTAGGGAAATGGGTTATATCCTCTAGAGTTGGCTTCTCACCCTCCTGAGCACTGGAGGACCGGAAGGGGAAGACATAGCCTTTTATCCCATCGTCATATCCCAGAAGTACACATTCCTTAGCCCGAGGTTGGAACTTTCCATTACGCAGTTCCTTGGGTATCCATGACCATGCTTGACAGCCAATCACCCTCAGGTGTTCCAAATCACTTTTCATTAAACTTCTTCCCTTCCATTTTTCTACAGGGCTGCAGAAGCCTAATGATCTGGGCGGGCACAGGTTACAAAGAGTACAAGCAGTTTGAAGCATTTCTGCCTAAAAATGAAGAGGTAGTCCTGCCTCGAATTAACCGTATTACATTACAGAGGGTTGAATTCATCTTTTCGGCAAGGCCGTTTTGCTGTGGAGTGTAGGTAATGGACCTTCTGTGAAGTATCCCATTTTCAACCAGTACTCCTGCAAGTCTCTGGCCAGGTACTCCATGCCTTGGTCTGTCTGGAATTCTTTTATTTTTCTCCCATGCAAAACTTCACTTCTCTCTTTATATTTCTTGAATTCTTGTAGGGAATCACTTTTCTTCGCCATAGCTGACGTTGTGACATATCGGCTGGCCTCATCAATGAACGATATTATATACTGCTTTCGACCGAATGGATTCTATCTAACACTGCACTGGCTTTATCACTTTCATCGACCGGGAACTTTTGTCTTCACATCTTGCCTTTCAGGCATGGTTCACAAAAATTATTCGGATCATCCCTTTTATTATCGCCGCGCTCAATTCGTTGACAGTTAACATCAAAGAAGTCGCCGCCGCTTGGAGTAGTTGCCACACTGCACAGTGTTAGTAAACAGAGCGGGAAGATGTAGATGCAGCCAAACACTTACGTGGCAATGACATTTAGCAATGAGAGAATTGGCAACACGAATTCAGTCAGCGGTTTCTTTTGAGAAAACCTTTTACAGTAACAACAAGCATTGTAATATGAGAACAAAGCGAGCCGCCCGTCAACGTTATGAGTGAGGCGATAATACCAGTTACAGGGTGTCCACCAAGTAATGCTGAAGAAATTCCCGACATATTCCCTGATTTTCATTGATCATTTCAGAAATTCCCGACCAAAATATGATTATGAAGCACTTTCTAATAACTGTGCAAGAAAAATTATAGGATTATACATACTTTAAATAAGAAACACTTTTAGTAATGAAAGTATCTGCAAACAATAATTACTTAGGCTATAAGAGATACAAAAGTAAGGAACAGTAAAATAAATTAAATATACCTTCATATAGGCCTATTATTGTTTAGAAGTCTTTTTGATCCCACTTATTTTTTCTTCAGCTACTTAATTTGTTCATTTAGAGCAGCTGTAGCTTTATCGGATTATAAGAATATTTTATTTCCTTCTCTTCTAGTTCACTGGCCAGAAAATTTGCTTTCCTTTTTTCTGCTTTCACCTTGTCTTCTTCTGTACGTTCCAACTTATTACTTTGAAGAGCTTCTTTGTATCTTGCATTGGCATTTCTCATAGAGAACTATGCCTTTATTGATGGAAAGATGCTCTGAACCTCCTTCTTGAGCAACTGCATCGTATACCTGGCACTGAGCAACTATGGATTCTTCTTTCAGATTTTCCACCAAAATGTCACTGTTCACAGAGAAGCCACGTTCCTCTGAAGCATTTCCATGTGAAACTGGAAGTAATAAACAAACTACTTTCCTTTCCTTAAACTAGGAGTGTCGTAACTATCAAGCGTTTTCATCCAAAATTTGTCAAACCATGTGTTTTACAGTAAGATTTTAACTCAACTGCTGCAGTTTCCTTCGAAATAAGATCCCTGAATATAGGCCTACTCATGATCTGCATTCTGAGCAATAGAAGGAGTAATCAAACTTGACTGAATCAAAATATCCATTGTCGATACCATCTGTGAAACAGCCTCTTCTGGAGTGAAGACGATTTTGTCTGGACTCATACAAGACAAACCCTGAGTTAAGGGGTACTTCAAAGGTGACTTCTCCATCAGCTTGTCAATAACACATTTCAGACAGTTTCTGCACTCCCTTCAAAACATTAACGCGTCTAAATCCAAGTCCATGGCACTTTCTTAATGCAGACCTTGTGCCATAACCAAGGTCAACACCTTGGGCTATTAAATGTTCAATTTTGTTGAGGTCGATGTCTTGAAGACTAGTCTTTTTTAGAATGTCCTCTTTCACAACTCTTTCCATACACTTCTTACTTTATGGCCAAATTTTCAAATGTTTATTAAACCTGTTAAACTGAAAAGTGGAAGATCTCCTTTTCAGGGAATGTAGTAGGCCTACTGTTTGGTACTGATCAACAGTAAACAAACAAAAAAATCAGAATTTTTGGTATTGGAATTTCTGAAAAAAAAATTGATTTATCACAAAAAAAATTCAGAAGGCTAAAACAAAACACCCTGTACATGCACTTCCAAACTTAGGATATCATTTGAAGCAGAACATTATCTTTCAAATAAAAAATAAACAACAAAATATCTTAAACCGTTCCAAAAATAGAGCACTTTAAAGTTTTTCCGAAAATCACACTCGAGAAATGGCATCTGAGATGCCATCTTTGGTGGCCTGTATCTCGGCCCAAGAATTTCTTTGGGCAAAACAAAGAAAATGGGTTTCTTACTTTGTCCTGAATTTTAAAATATATAAATTCATTAACATCTGAGACTATGAAAATAAGCCCCTGCCTGAATTGACATGGATTAGGCCTATGCCTCTTTACAATTTTCAGCAGGTCACCATGTAGGAAAGGGGTTGTAGAAATGGTTGTACATTTTCTGCTAAAGATAAGAAGAAAGCAATTTATGGTAGGAGAAGTTTATCTTCAAGAGCAGCTGAGATTTTTTGGAAGCTTGTATTCATTTTTACCTGTTTTATGTGGGCCACAACTTTTTGAATTTTCCCGGATATTTTAACAAATTCATTGACTTTTCCCGGATTTTCCCGGCCTTTTCCCGACCAGTGGACACCCTGAGTTATCATCTCTGATAGGGCTTCAACTCTTCCCATAGTTTGCAGGTCAGGGTGGCATAGTCTCTTATGCCACGTCATCTGAGAAACCCTTGCGGCTTTTCTCAGTTAACTCAGTTAACTCCTTTATTAATACACCTCCAACAGTAGTGACAAAATATAACCTTCCAATTCGATTTGCTTGAAAGATTACTTTTTCTCCCTTTAATTACTTATTCAAACCATTCTTCGATCTGAACTCAAGACCTTTCTCCTCTATCTCACCCTGAGAAATCAAATTATCATGTAATTCAGGCACATAGAGCACATCCTGAAGCTCTACATTATTTCCTCCACATTCATCTGACATAGAAATTACAACATATCCCAAGCCACTTATTTTCAGGGGTCTCCCATCACCGACTTCAACAGTACCAGAGGATTCTCTAAAATTCTTGAAAATATCTCTTCTATTTGTCATGTGGTCAGAAGCACCACCATCTAATATCCATACATCGTGTTTGCATTGGGAATACTTCTTCGCATGCAATACCACATGCTCCCTCGCAGAATCCATTCTTCTTAGCTGCTGTAATAATCGTGGTGGTATTCTTTTTCATACTCTTCCTTCTTTAATGGTATGTTGACCAGTCTGTGGGTTAAGCTATTTATAATGGCATGTTTGTGAGGCCTAGGGTTAAATCCATCGGCTTTAATGTAATTGTCTATGTGCGTTTCTTTCTTAAAGATGCCAAATTCAATTTTGTTTTCCGTCCTGATAATTTTGGATTCCAAAGAAGCCTAGTAGACAAGAAAATTGACAGATTCAAAAAACATAAAAAGGTGTTGGAAACTACGACATTATCATTCCCAAGAGAGAAAACAAAGTTTAAAAAATTCACTTACCATCCATGGGCAACTCAGAAGTTTCAGAAGATTTTTAAGGAATATGGCATCACTCTAGCTACGAAAAATAGTTTCAGCATAAAGTACACTATCAAATGCAAACAAGCTTACAATATACCCTCCGGCAAGAAGCCAGGCATATACAAAATAGATTGCAATGATGATGATGAGTGTTCTGCCCGAAGGCAGGTCCAGACCCGGGACGAAGCCGTGGGGTGATGACCACGACTCGTCCGAGGTGATTCAGGCAAGGGTGATACCGCGGAGATTTGGATTGCAAAGACTGTGATAATGTTTATATAGGACAGACCAGGAGAAACATGGATGTCAGGCTTAAAGAGCACATTAGGAACATAAAATTTAAACGGACTGAAAAATCAGCAGTTGCTATGCATTATTGGGATGGGGGTCATGAAATTAATACAGAAGCAAAATTATTGAAATCAGTCCATACACCGGCAGAACTGTTAGTCTGGGAAAAAATATACATGAGAAAATTTGAAAACCAGCTAATGAATTTTGAAATTCCCGCAGAAGATAATTTGATCAGGAAGTACATAAAACCGCCACCAGGGACTCATGGAGATTCTCCTAGCAAGCAAGGCTCGGCAGTTGACAAGTAGTTGAGGATGCATATGAACATATGCGAAACATGTTCTACCAAAAAAATTTGGTAAGTGGAGAAAATAGTGTGTAGTCAACAAGCATCATTTTTAAATGTTGTTACACTCCACTGTGAACGTTCCGACCAGAGTTTTTTGAACAATTATTTTAACTGTTTACCTGATTTTATTATATATGGTCACAAGCATATTCTGCATAACACTATCCTCCACCATCACTAACATTAAGCCCAGTAAAATAACAACACATACCTCAAGTTCGGTTTCCATGGCTTCCATATTTTGAGAGGTGGCCCTAACATCCCTTTTAGCCAATTCATGAAGTGAAATATCTTTTACTTTTTCGTTCATTGTTTCCTGCCGACCTATACGTACCATTCTGAACCTATCTTCTCCTGAAAAAAGATAACTTGTATTAAAACCATTAATAATAATTCATAAACTTAATGGATAGTAATTTGGATTAAAATATAATTAAATAAAAAGATAAATAAAACATTTCTCTTTCCCCTTTACCATAATAAAGAACAAACCTATAGCATTTAGAAATAAAAGGCTCATGAGAATTTGCTACCGACTGTTGCATAACCAAACTACTTATTCCCCAATACATCATCCTATTTTTCATATTTTAGTGTGATCTATCCCTTGCCTTCGAGATTCGATGCCCATTCTATCAGAGACTGTCAAACTGAATATTCATTTTATCACTCATTAGTCAATTAGCATAAAATGTATCCAGAATTATATTATTCTGGTATTATTAATAACCCTTTCATTATTAATGGGATGTCCCATTATAAGTTCGAAAAACTCTGATGGGAATAATACAAACATTATCTAACACCGTAACTCTGCCACCCGTTTTTACCTTGTATTCTACAATACTCAGTTGGCAACAATGACAATGAAAGAGCTTTCCCAATTGTTTGCTGAAGATGTTGTACTGAGTCAAGCATGTCAAGCATTATTACTTGTCTGATAATTCTTGCGGGAATACACAGTGAAGTGGTTAAATTAAAACAACACACTTATTTAATCACTCAACTTCACTTATTAAGTAGATTATTACCCATAACGCGTTTCACAAGCTGTAGCTTGCATCATCAGATGGACACTGCCGGTTTCACTGGATTGCTGGTAGATGGCTCTGTAGGAAAAATCCATCTTGCGATCAAGTCGTTTCCATTTGGTATGTCAAAATTAACTAAATTGTTCATTGTTCCTTTGGATATAAATTCTTTCCCATACACTCAGGTCCACCGGTTTATTTACACCTTTTATTAATCTTATGTCGTCTTCAAAATCATGTTTTTCGGTCCAGTAATGATGGGCCACCGCTGATTTGTCTAATTCCTTGTACCTGATATTTCTTAAATGCTCTTTGTGTCTGACAGTTAAATTTCTTTTTGTCTTGCCAATATATGATTTGTCACAGTCCTTGCATTTTAGTTCGTAGATGCCCGAATTCTTGTTGGAAGGAATTTTGTCCCTTTGTTCTAATTTTAGTAGATTTCTTATGCTATATTGGTTAGAAGGAGCCAATCTAATGTTCACCTCTTTGAATACTTTTTGAATTTGTGATGGAATTTGGGGTGATAAGTGAACTTCTTGATTACAGAGTCCTCCTTGATGCACCTTAGGGTGCTCTGATTCTCAATAAGTTTCTGTTTTTTAAATTTTCTAATTCTCTGGTGAACTAATTGAGAGCTGAAACCATTTTTCTGCGCTGTGCTAATGATCCAGTTGTATTCTGCATTGTATTCAGATTCACTTAAGGTTAAGTTCACTAATCTGAACGTGAGGCTATTTAACACTGCATGTTTGTGTTCTCTAGGGTTATACCCCTTTTGTTTAATATAATTATCAGTGTGTGTACTCTTTCTGAAAATTCCGAAATCCAACTTGTTCACGTTTCTAATTATTTTCAAATCTAGGAACGGTAGGAAATTGTCTGATTCTCTCTCTTCTATGAATTTAATAGAATGGTCCTGTAAGTTTAGTAACTTGAGAGCATCATCGGCTAGTTTTTTATTGACCACTGCGAAGATATCATCAACGTATCTGTACCATAGATGGAACATATGAGGGGCAACTTCGGTGATCTGGGTTTCTAAACTGCTCATGTATAATTCCGCCAGGAAAGGGGACAGAGGGTTTCCCATCGCTAGCCCATCCTAATGTTGGTAAAATTTTTTCCTGAAGGAGAAGTAGTTTTGCCCAATACACAATCTGGTGAGAGAAACATATTCAGCCACTTCTTCTTTCTCCAAACCTGTGGTTGACAACCAATTCTCCAGTTTAATCAGTAACTCGTCGATGGGGACACTAGGAAATAATGATACCACATCAAAAGATACCAAGAGGCTGTTCTCATTTATCTCCATATCTTTGAGTCTCTCTACAAAATTAACCATGAGTTGCTAAGCACGAGTAACTTTCTGGTGCACAGTTGATCAAAATTCCGGCCTGGTAGTTGGCACGTCTATTGTGTTTTCTCAAGGTGTCTTTACAAAGAGACATTTGGAAGCTCTCAATCTGGCCCTCTGAACATCTGGTAGCGCAGCTCATTTCACCTTGCGTTTGGGGGCATACGACTGGAAGACAAATTCTTCTTTGCTGTCATCAACATCATTATACATCATCCAATCTTTGCCTAACTTCCTGAATGCTTCAATAAATCTTTGTTCCTTTTTGCACAAAAGCTTTTAACTTTCCCCTGGCCAGCTAAAGCACTAAATGAAGCCAGAGCTAATACATATAGAGATAGAATACTAAGCTCAGAAAACAAATCAAAAACTGCATGGGATATGATAAATGAAAAAAGGAAAAAGAAAGTTGAACAAGGAAATCTAGAACTGGAAATACAGGGAGAGTTAGTAAAAGAACCAAGCGTGATTTGTGAACGTGTAAATAATTATTATGTAAATGCTGTAAATGATATAACTGCCAATACCAGAGTCGACCAAAGAATGTCCATAAGTAACAATCCATTCACATTCTTTATTAGACCAACCGATGAAAATGAAATAATTAAGGTAATATCGCACATTAAAGGTAAAAATTCCACGGGATGGGATGAAATTAGCTCAAAAACTCTAAAATCTTGTAAAGAAGTAATAGCTAAACCACTGGCACATCTAATTAACTTCTCATTTCAGGAAGGTATATTTCCAGACTGTCTCAAATTGAGTATTGTTAGACCGATACATAAAAAAGGAAGCAAAACAGATATCAAGAACTATAGGCCAATAACAATGACATCTGAAATAGGCAAAATATTTGAAAGAATTCTACTAGTCAGACTACTTGAATTCCTAAACAGACATGACATATTTTGTAAATTTCAACATGGATTTAGAAAAGACCACTCAACGGTGACAGCAATTACAGAGTTTGTGCATGATATAATGGAGAAACTAGATAATAATGAAAAAGTTAGTACACTTTTCTTTGACTTAACTAAAGCCTTCGATTGTGTGAAACATGACATACTATTGGAAAAGTTGGAATCATATGGAATTAGGGGACTAGCGCAAAAACTACTTAAATCATACCTAACAGATAGAAAGCAAGTAACGGAGATTTATAGCAAGAACAATAACACAATAGAAAAATCACAATCAAAGCAAGCTACAGTAAGATATGGAATTCCACAGGGATCAGTTCTTGGCCCGCTCTTATTTATTATATATGTAAATGACATCAAAATATCTAACAACTCTAGTGTAATATCTTTTGCTGATGATACAACCGCAAATTGTTGGGGAAAAAAGGACGCTTTACTTTACCAAGCAATGTTGACTGCAACAAAAAATCTACTAGAATATTTTTCGGCAAACAATCTCCTCTGTAACATGTCCAAGACATCACTAATCAAATTTGACATAGGACGCAATAACATAACTAGAGACTTTGGTCTAACAGTGGACAATGAACTAGTTACAGAAGTGCAAGAACATAAATTCTTAGGAATATGGGTGGATAAACATATGTCATGGGCTACCCACATAAATGATATATGCACTAAAATATGTAAATCTGTGTACATACTAAGATACTTCCAAACATTTTTTGATAAAAATGGACTAAAAACCATTTATTATGGTATAATCTATCCACATATCAACTATGGGATAGAAATATGGGGAAGTGCTGCAAAAATTAGCATGGACATGTTGTTAATAATACAAAAGACATGTGTTAGGCTAATAAGTAAATTGGAATACAACGAATCCTGTAGAAATGCATTTAAAGAAAATAACATGTTAACAGTCTACTCACTCTACACATATAAAGCAATATTATACATAAAAGGAAAACATCTAAGGGTAAACAATAATATACACAACTACAATACCAGAAACAATGAAGACTGCCACAGAGATCGTATAAATAAATCCTCAACCCGGAAAGACGTGTATATCATGGGACCTATCCTATTCAATAAATTACCAAGGTATATAAAGGCACTAAATGGATTAAGATTTAGGAAGGAATTGAGAAGCTATCTGATAAATAAATGTATGTACTCGTTAGATGAACTGTGATGATCTGTATGAATATTGTATGTGAATATTGTATCTGTATGAATATTGTATGTAAATATTTAATTGTACAGGTACTTTTATAGTTTATATATAACTTTAAATTTTATGAATTGTAATGCCAATGTAATAATTTGTATGAATGTAAATTGTATGAATGAATGAATGAAAAATGTATGAATGAATGAATGTTGTATGAGTGAAATCTTAGCCTAGGCATATAGATTAATGTAAATGACAATGTCAGAAACTCACTGAGTCTATTGACAGAAATAAACTTATTATTATTATTATTATTATTGTGTCGCAGCCAGACCAGCAGTAATACCAATACCAATAAGAGCTGTAAAAAGCTGTTCGCCTAAGGCAGATACTATCTGGGAAACTTGCATATCTGTTAAAACTGGTTTGTTTGTTTCCCGATTCAGAAGTTTTTGCTTTTTATGGTTTTGCAAAAACCTACAGCCAAAACTAATACATCTGTATTGATTGAAAAGCAAAGAACTGATTCAGATGATGTAGCGGCGTTCCTTGCATGCAGCATCATTCTGGAATCAGCTTATTCTTGAGTGCAGAACAGCTCAGGAACATTTTTTCTCTTAATATAAATGATCATGAAGCAGATCTCACCAACTTCTACGAAGATTTCTAGGTTTCCAATTATGTTTTCAAATTTCTCCTCTTACAAACTGCAAAAAAATAATTTTGTCATTATATTTTTGCCGTAACTGTTCCTTAGAAGCATCCTCTAACAAACCACTCTGTGGCAACCCTTGATTTCACTAAATTTGATACCTTCAACTGTTCCGCTTTTTTCCCGCTCCAAAGATTTGATCGAAACCTCTGAATAATATATGTCAACCCTCCGACCTATATTAAAAACCTGCTTGAGAAAATTCGTTGAGAATTTGTAAAACTTTTTTGTTATCCTTTGACGGACTGAAGCACGGCTATTGAATCAATGATTCAGGCCAAATCTTTTTCCGGCAGACTGGCAGGGGTGGTGTATACTTCCAAAAAATTAGATAATACTGATTTGTAGGTTTTCTTCAAAGGCCCATTAACATTCGCCGGTGCCAGAGGATATCTGAATCCTTCCATCAAGTCAAGTTGTTGGTTTTCTGCAATAAAGGTCATTTTGCTGAATAAATTTCGATTGCACTGGAGGATTACTTCTTTGTTTTCAATCTTGGTTTTTTTGCTCTTCTTTAGTCTACTAATCTTAAGACCCACTTTCTTAATACGTTTATGAAACCCTTCTCCTTTAGCTAGCCGAAACGTGAACTCTTCATAAGCTATTTTCCCCTTGTTTTCCTAATCAATGTGATCAGAAGAACATATATTCCAGTAGGCAAATGTACAATATCTTAAGGGTTGGGATCGAAGGGGATCGTCCACTCGGCTAGAAGGTCAGTGAGAGTTGTCACGTCTTTCTCATCTCTAAGTGTCCTTGGGCTTTGGAGGTCAGGGTGTCACTAATCTGTTTCTCTGGATGATAGAATGCTGAGGAGGTTCTTTAGCTCTACTCAGCATTAACATATTACCATACTACAGCCTACTTTTTCAGACTGAAATCCTTAGTACCTTCAGGAGTTTGGGTGTCTTTGTTTACAGTCTCTTTGATGGCTTGGTCCACTGGAATTCTAGAAAATGGGTTGTTGCTTCTTATTTGTACTGAAAACCTCCTTCTACATAATATTGTTGAACATATGGGCTCTCCTTCTAGTTTAGATAATTCAAGAAAGTGTTATGATAGATAATGTGAGTAGTTCACTCTATCCAGCGCAAAAATTCAAGGCACAATTTTTTCAACAGCAGCTAAAAACATAAAAAAATGCCTTCTCAATTAGTCCGAAGAAAAACGGAAAGTAGCTCCACTAGGGCGATATATTTCATCCGAAAGGACAGCATTTCTTCATTACTTGTAAGAAGATGTATCAAGTAGAGAGGCTTGAACATGTTCATCTTGAAGTACAGAGTTAAGGGATGTATAGTTCATAATTAGTGATGTTCATTTCCCAGATAAATTGTATAATTGTTAATTGTATTTATTACTCAAATCCGATGCACCGAGAGCTGTGGGTGCAAGGGGTGTACCAAAGCAACAGCAGATGAGGAAGAGTGCAATTATAATAACTGATTACAGTGATTCTTGTGAAGACTTATTTCAAGATTGTTCATAATATTATAGGCTATAAAGCATTTTATATGAATTTTTATTTCTTAGTTGCTTACGTCCTGTGTTCATTTCTGAAAGTATTGTTAAAAGTCTCCGATACATACCTAAATTGTAAAACCTTTTTCCTTTTTTTAAATTATTTCGACTATTTGAAGTTCCTTTAACGATTTCATCTTAAAAATCGGATATAAAAGCCTTGACATTATATTATATGAGTTGGTAACTGTTGATGTCCATTTCCCAGATAAATGATATAATTGTTAATTGTATTTATGAGTAAGTGTTTAATAATCATGTTAAAAATAGTGCACATTAGTAGGTAATGTAAATTTATCTAGTAATAAAGCAATTACTGAGGTTAAAAATAAATAAAGTGAAGGATTTTACGCTAAGTCTCGCCTCTCGCTAGGCTGCACCGAGTGCTCGGTCAACACGCTCAACCCCGCTCCGCTCGCTTTGAATCTGGATATCTCGGATTCTATTGATCCGATCTTGGATTTCATTTTTGCGTTTTAAAGATGAGATGTGTCTCTACAACTTTTGTTTCAGACACTTTTTCGATATACCCAACGGTTAGAGTAATAAACCGCAAAACGTAAATGTCAAAAAATCTATTTTTCCTATTTTTAGAGTTTTGACCAATAAATACTGGTTTTTTGGCCACAGACATGTAGAACAAACATGTAGCCAGAAGAATAACCTACATTTTTAAAAAACAAAATTCAAGATTGATGAACCCAGTCCCGAGATATTTGAATTTATAGATTCACAAGCGTCCGCCATTTTTGAAAGCTACCTCCTCATGATGGCCCCCCCCCCCCGACTTTTTTGTTCCACATGACCCCAGGAACATGTGGTATAAGTTTCATTCAGTCCCCCCAAATTATAATGACATGGTCGATTTTGGGGGTCTGGCACATGGACTAATAACAGAGCACACATGTTCCACACAATTTCATCCGACTTCAGTTTTTTGTCAGGAAAGTACTTAAGTAAATGCTCTGTATCCTTTCTTGAAAAGTGTGCAGCTGATTTGGGTGCCATATACAGTAGAGACGTTGATACAGTTGAGCTCATAAATGAAGTAGCTGCTTTCAAGATTCACGCGAAAGAGCTGGTGAAGGACATTGATAAGGCTTCTTATTTGGATGTTTTGAAAGTGATTTCAAAGTTTGGATTAAGAGATACCTATCGAAATATCGAAATAGGATTGAGAATATTTTTTACAATGCCAGTCAGTGTTGCGTCTTGCGAGCATAGTTTCAGCAAGCTGAAGATAATCAAAAACTATTTGCGGTCAAGTATGAGTGAAAACAGATTTACAAACTTAGCTATCCTGTCCATAGAATATGAGATGGCTAAAAAACTTGAATTTAATGAAATAATTAACGAGTTTGATTTGCTGAAAGCAAGAAAGGTAACGTTTTATTAAAACGGTTTTAGTATTTTAGTTCCATGGCATTTATACTCTATTCTGTTGCTTAACAACTTGTAAGAGCAAAATAAATTTGTTTGCTGAAACTTTTAGATGTGTTATTTACAGCCCCATTGCCAAAAAATGTTACCTGCAGTTACAACAATGGCATGTTGTAAGTGAAAGTCCTGAAGTTCTTAAAATATAAACAAAACCTCCAAAGTATTGAAGTTATGCATTATTTTTGGTAGTTTTTTATATAATTGATAGGTACATTTATTTGGTTGCTCCGAACTAGTCCTGGACAAGTTGCATTGATGATCAAGAAAATGTGAATAGGGTGTCCAATACTTTTATAATATTCATCTCTGCACTGTGTTTTGGACTACTTCTGAGTCTGAGCAAGCAAACAAACATACTTAATAACTCATTAGTTACATATTAAGTATGTTTATACTTTAATTTCTTTTTAAGAAAACAGAAACTAAAAATTGATTTAAACTAAACTAAACTCCGTGGTGCTACATCCCTGAAGGGAGAAGGCCTACCACCCGACCGCTGTGTCATCTACCATAGACGGCAGACAGCAGGATTGGGGAGCATGTGGTCAGCAAGCGACAGCCATTATTGGTGGTTTCCGTGACGGGAGCTGCTATTTTTCTATCAAGTAGCTCCTCAGTTTGGATCACAAGGCTGAGTGCACTTCGTTCCAGACCCCCTCCCTCAGAAAAATCCGAGGAGGTACCGGGGATCAAACTCAGGCCTACAGATCGATTTAACTGTTAATAAAAAATACTATGCAATTTTGTCATTTTCTCATTGCATGTTGCAGAAGCTGTTTTAAAAAGTTTCTATTTGAAAAAAACACTTTTACTTATATTAATGTGTTAAACATTTTAGTAGGCCTCAGGCTTATTGTGTACTTTACTTTTGATACTAGATTTTATGATTCAATTATTTTTTAAGTAGTTCAATCGTCTGAAAATAAGGTATTAGTACCTTGAAAGTCCAACACTTAGTTCATTTTCAATTTGAGGTTTAGGTTTTCTTTGATAATAACAGTGTTTTATAATCAAAATAATAAACAATTTTACAGAAATTTAAAAAAATTGTTCAGACTCCCCATTATTAGAGGGCGCAGATTTGTCAACTCGCCAAGGGCACAGAAGGACCTTGCTACGGCCCTGTGTTTATTGCAACACACACTAGTGAAAGACTGAAGAAGATGCAGTCAGATACTGGAAAATTTTATAGGAAGACTGATTACTACAAAATTATGCCAGTTATTGGTACCTTATTCATCATGTCATATAAGAGAGTATCAGCTATACCTATGTACTGGTCCTGAATCTTATTGGACAGACAATCATTAGCCGGTACAGATTTCTCTTGATGTCAAAATTATACTTCAATCATCCTGAAAAGCCCACAGAGTACAGATAAAAGATATTACATAGACGAACTGGTATCGTACTTGAAGCGTAGTTCAAGAAAATTAGAACAGGTTCACTTTACCACTGATTGATGAATCAGTGACAAAATTCAAAAGGGACCTTCTCTGAATCAGTATTTACCAAAGAAGCCCATAAAGGGGGATAAAAGTTTGGGCAAGATGTGACTCAACAACTGGATACAATTATGACCTGAATGTTTACCAGGAGATAAATGGTCCTGAAGGGACATTAGGAGAAAGAGTAATAAAAGCCATGGTTGAAACAACACCTTCTAAGAATATTGAAAAAGATTTTTCATCTCTGTAGTTCTTATGAACACATTGCCAATACCTTGCTTTGGTACCATAGAACCAAGGAAAAACGTTCCCAAAATGGACCAGAGGTTGGAATGAGGGGAAATGGAAGTAACTGTGAACAGTAAGGGAAGTGCCATTTTCAAGTGGCAAGATACAAAGGAAGTGTGGGTAATTAGCAATTGCCATTCGAATGGTGTAGCAAAAGATGGCACCAAGAAAGAAGCTGCCTGTCCAGAAGGAATAGATTTTTATAATTGGTTCATGGATGGTGTCGACTCTGCTGGTCAGTCTGCAGCAGTATTAGGACCCTAACAGGAAATCTAATAAGTGATGGAAGCAGTGCTTTCTTTCTAACTAAAAAGGTGACGGTACTCACAGAAACTTTTAAACTGAATCTCACGGGAGCTCCCACACTTCTCCCAGAAGTCATTTTTCTGAGTTAATGTACAACAATCGGGCCTATCTTGGCCAGAAATGTTTCTTCACTGCATTGCAGTAAAATTACCAGTACTAATGACATGCTCTTCACATTCAGTTTATTCACTGTTGGCAGGTTTATGAGATACTTCGAAAACAGCCTCATGCTGTTATTACGCACCGGTACAAAATAATGACTTATTTTACTCATTTCACTTCTCTACTTGTGAACAACGTCCACCCCTTGTTCCTATAACGGTACTAAACAATTATGAATTCACTTGCCTGTGCAACACAAAGGATGGGTTTTCTTTTCAATTATAAGTAAGCAACGAATGCAGTTCAATTTAAACACGCACTAACCCCTGATTAACTGTGGTGGTTAGCTACTTACTACTTGTATGTTACTATGTTAGCATTAACTGCACTTGGTGCAATACTTTTACCATTAGAATGGCCTTGACCACAGGAGCAGTTTGCTGAAGCCTGGGAAATCCCACCCCCAACCCTCTTGCAGACCAGTAGCCACGGCAATTTACAGAAACTGTCATGTGCTCATATGTAGGCTATTATGTATGCAGAAATCTAACAAAACCAACAAACAAGCTTGATTTTAAATAAAACAATTTTATTGGAATAGTGATAGAAATATTCTGAGTAATATCCAAATTTTATTTTTAAAAAAGGTGCTGGTACTGTGTACTGTTGTGTACCGTCACAAAAAAAAGCACTGGGTGGATGCGAGCTTTCAGAAGCTGCTAATGATTACAACAGCCAATGTTTGGATCATAGATAATGAAATATGGCAGAAGATATTGCTCCTCGACTTTCCTGTGAATCTAGCTGAAAGCGTTAAGACTGTGGAACACAGGACTCTGGAGTAAAAAGAAAACTTGCAAATAGACGCCCCTCAAAATGATTGTGGGGAACCACATGCTTATCGAGGGAAAAACTCGTCAGAGATGTTACCGTTGTGCTTCTGGTTCAAACAAGACAAAAACTAGACGCAAAACATACTGCACACCATGCAGTGTAGCACATGTAAGAACTGTTTTTTCCTCTTCCACAAACAGTAAACATCTGTTGGGACATATAATTCCCACGTATAAATCCTAATGGGACACATATGTCCCTCGTCCTGCCTGTGAATTTGTATTGTATGAGAAATGCATTTCTTTGAAAAGTACATTATTTGGTTCATTTCTATCTACCCTTTTGCCACAACGGAAAACTAAAAAAGTAATGGAAGAGATAATTTACTTAATTTTTTAAATGAAATATTCCAATACCATTAATTGGTTATAGGATTTTTTTATATCTTTCTTTCTTCGAGAATGATTTTTTTTTTTTAATTTTTTTTTTGTTTTTATAAATTACAAATTTATTACAGATTACAAATTAGAAAATACAAATTAATACAAAATTATTACAAATAAAAATTATATAAACACAATTAGTACAGTTTGAAAAAGAGTATTATTTGCCCGCAAGAGCATAGCTCGTGTTCGGGGTCAGTTCAGTCATACTAAAATTATATTTTGAACATTATATTAAAAAAAAAAAACATACATATTATAACTGTATGTTTGAGTGTCCATTCTTGATTGCTTTAACAAAAGTTAGTTGTTAAATTTTCACTTGACAAGCGAACTTAGATTTACCTTTGGTAATCCGGACGGCCGTTTCGCACTATTTTAGTGCATCATCAGCGGTTTTCGAACTGCTACTGGTGGGTGCCTGTGTTGTACACCTAGGTGGTGTGGGTGTTGCGTTGGTCTTGAGGTGGGAGTGGGAGTGTGAAGCCAATTAGTGAACAACCATTACAGTGGATATAAACTGGCAACTCAGAGCACTTCTAGTGCCGGAATAGCGCCTGATGATACCAAACATCAGAAATCACAAAAACCCATGGAAATTACATTGGAATACAAAGATACATTGAGAAAATTCAATGAGCAGCTCTCCACTGAACTCTCTGATACAGAACTAACAAACTTAGCATTGCAAAGATTTTCAGAAATAGGACTTGCCATCAATCCTGAAAAATCGACACGCATTAATGTTGTTAATGGAGATAGAGTAGCAAAAACTTTAAGCATTACGCATGACTGTACCATCCAGTCTCTTAATAAAGGCGAAGAAATCAGTTACCTAGGGACAACATTCAGAAATATCCAAACATTTAACCCTAGTATTATTATTAAAAAGCTGAATTTCAAGCTAGAGAAATTGGTATCATTACCATTACTGCAATGCGATCAAAAAATATCAATACTGAATGTGTCCATTACTCCTAGTTTGATATACCCTTTCCAGACATCAAAAGTAGAAGATGTTTCATTGAAATTTCTTCATGATGTCGACAAATTACTAAGAAGTGCCACTAAAGAAATCCTACAACTGCCATCTGACACACCTGATTCAATGTTGTACAGCGCACCTAAGGTGAAAGGATTGGGACTTTTCCGTGCTACATGGGAGATAAGATTGCAGCATATTAACTCCTGCAGAACCTTATTTCTTGCCAACAATCCGTACATTTCATCATTACGGAATCTCACTGAAGAAAGCAAGATCAGTACCACGAAACTCAACGTTGCAGTTAATAACGACGTTTTGGATGTCCGGAGTAACACCATCTCCGCACGGAAAGTCAGACAGCAATTACGGCAAATAGAATTTAAAAAGTGGACAGAATTGCCAACAAAAGGGAAGGGTGTCGAGTTATATGATGAATATACCCCAGCCAATAGTTGGATAAAAAATCATAAGGGCCTTTCTGTAAACGAATGGCGAGAGGCCTTAAAGATGACAGCAAACGTCTCTGCAGTGCGATCAATACCAGGCAGATCTTTGGACAATAACCTCTGTCGGCGATGCCGTAGAGAGACTGAAACATTGGCACATGTCCTGGGATCCTGCCCGTATGGTGAGCTACTGAGAAACGCCAGGCATCATCAGATCCGAACTGAAATTGCAGACCTCCTACGTGAGAAAGGTTTCAAAGTCTTTGAGGAGGTCCATGGTGTGGCCACAAACGGAAGCCACCGCCGTATTGACATGCTTGTATACGCTGAAGATTCGTTAGAGGGATACATTCTTGACCCGACTGTAAGATTTGAAAAACACAGAGGTCAACCAGAAGAGGTCAATAAAGAGAAACAACTAATATATGAACCTACAATTCCATACTACCTGGAAAAGTACCACCTGAAAGAAATAAAAATATACGGCATGTTAATAGGAGCTCGAGGCACAATTCCACGTCATGTAGTTAACATCTGGAAACAATTTCAACTAGACGTGCAGAAGCTGAAGGATTTAGTTCTTCTTGCTTTGAAGGGATCACTGCGTATTTATAGGCATCATTGTTATAATTTGACATAGTGTTTTATAATTCTATAGATTTCTGCTATATATGTTAATGCTTTATGTTTAACAATTCATTTATAGATAAGATTACGTTGTATATTATACTTTGTCACTAGGCAGTCTACAGTGGTAGGAAGTGTTGAAAATAAATAAAGTCCAAAAACCCAATATTAAAAAGTCCAACAAACCAAAATTGAAAAAATCCAATAATCCAAAATTGAAAAAATCCATAAACTAGTTTTACTTCTGTTGCGTGGCGTTCCACGCACATTTTCTTAAGCATGTTAAATCATGGAAAATCCACGCTCTTCTTCTTTTATTATTGACTGCTAATGACATCTTTTTCGGCGTCTGGTGAATGCCACTTTCATGAGAACATCTGCAACAATAGACGTCGTAAAGTTCAACGCACCACCTGTTTCGCAACGTGATCGCATCTAAAATATGGACTCAACGTAATTTGCACCGAACCAAGTTCTGGACTGAACACGTTTTGCATCGAACCCCATATTTCAGGCTCAATTTTAATGGGGAAAGGTTGCGATTTGAAACAAAAATGTTATGTAGTATCATGCACAACACCTCAGAGAATGCGAATCCGCAAAATACTGCATTACGATCAGAGGTGGATTTAACGCATTTTGAACCGACACTCCTAATTTACTTTTAAAAATTTATTTAGCTAACAGGTATCAAAACAGTCTCCGTACCATTACCTCTAAATGAAGAAAAGAGTATAAAAAATAACAAAGTTAAAAAAAAATTATAATTCATCATAAGCTTACTCTGTATTTTCTGTCGAATAATGAGGAGACGAAGTGCAAGTTCGTCTGCTGCAGCACTTGATGGAGCACAAAGTAGTACTCTTTGGTTATGCTTCTGGCTCTCCTGTTTTTTGTAAGAGCAATGACCATAAAATATCTGTAGTATTAAACATACTATGACATGTGTTTTGCCAGTACCTGAAAAAATAAATAAACTAATAAAAAAGCAACACACTTCTCCATATATTTTCAACCAAATGAAATATCTAGCAAAAGTAAATCTTTAGTTTTCAGTAGAAGCAAGAATAAATTTCGGCAAAATTATCACATGGGCAGGGAACGAATTCCACAGGTGGACAGCTGCAAATATCCGGGAATATATATGGCAAGTAATGCGGGTTGGGAGGAGCAGATAAATGTGGTGTCAAGGAAGGCGTGGAAAACACTGCACATTATAATGAGGGTACTGAAAAAAGGGAGCACAAAATCAAGGGAAATAGCCTACAATTCTCTAGTAAGGCCAATAATGGAATATTCAATAGCATGCTGGGATCCGTATAGAATTAATCAAATAGATTTACAAGAAAAAATTCAGAAAAGAGCAATAAAATTCACAAAAAGAGGTAAATATTGTGGAGAGGAGATGAGATGCGAACTCTTGCAAGACAAGCGTTCACATGTCTCATTATAATGAAATGTCATCAAATACGAGGGTTGGTCAATAAGTAAGGTCTCCAACACTCTAGCCCAAGCTCACAATGTCAGACGAGAGATTTGGCACCACTGCCATGTCCCGCTATTTATCCTCTTTCAAACGAGCCATTGCTGAAGCCGCTGAACATTTTAGTGTCCGAGGTAGAGCTGTTTGAAATGGATCTCCCGATTTCCATCCCCGCCAAGTGCGCCTACGCGAGTCATACGGTTTCTTACTGCAAAAAATGTTCCGCCGATTGAAATTCACAGACAGCTTTGCGAAGTTTATGGAGAGGGATGTATGGACATAAAAAATGTGCCTAAATGGGTTCGTGAGTTTAAACAGGGCCGGACAAATATTCATGATGAAGAACGAAGTGGGAGACCAACAACAGCCGTCACAGATGAGATGGGGGCAAAAGTTGATGAACTGGTGCGACAAGATCGACGCGTCACTACCCGTGAACGTTGTTTTTTGCTTCCTGACATTACTAAAGGTTCCATACAGACCATTTTGAGTGACAAATTGATGTTCCATAAGGTTTGTGCGAGGTGTGTTCGTGGAGGCCGCACTTGGCGGGGACGGAAATCGGGAGATCCATTTCAAACAGCTCTATCTCGGACAATAAAAGGTTCAGCGGCTGCAGCAATGGCTCATTTGAAAGAGGGGAGGTAACGGGACATGGCAGTGGCACCAACTCTCTCGTCCAACGTGAGCTTGGGCTAGAGTGTTGGAGACCTTACTTATTGACCAACCCTCGTATATTTTTATGTACTAAACCCAACCAATATAGGCTTACTACGTTACATTTTCACCTTATGACAGACATATGTAGCCTCTTAAATTATATGTCATACAATAACATATTTCCTAAAGTAATAAATTTATTGACATCTACAATAGTAATTGAGGAGTTATATGTACAAAGGGCATATATCAGAAAACCATGTTTTGAGAAAATCACAAGCATGGGAAATTGACCTATACACTTTATTTCTTCAAGTTAGCCATAAATAATAGTCACATACTGTTAGAAGAACTTAAAGACATTATTACAAGACAAATTAACTCTGTCTCGGAAGCTGAACTTATGCGCGTGAAAGAAAATTTCCTAAAAAGGTACCAGTGCTGTATGAATGCAAGAGGAGGCCATTTCCAACTTCTCTTGTGATGAGGTACGTGGATACTTTCATTGTAATTCCAACTGTAAATGTGAGAACCTGAACCATTACATCGTTCGCAGCTGGCTTTATTTGCATAGATATTTCACCTGATCGCTCGGGAGTTGGAGCTGTGCCCGCCGCAACACAGAAACCTGCATGATTGGCCAACTCTTGCGTGTGACTCATTATATAACTCCTCAATTACAGTAATGAAAAACATGTATTTTTCAAGATGGTAGTAACAATAGCAAACAGGTTGTTTTAAAGTGTTTTTGCTCAATACAATGGGAACTGTTTAAGAGCTAAGAATCTATTCTGTTATTTTTAACCACATTTCTATAGGACCAATTCACATCTCTCAATTTTACTGCGAACATGGGATTATCCAGGCACCCTTCCAAAAGTACTGAGAAAGACCAATCTTCCTCAGAATCTTGGAAAACCAAATTTTTAATGATTATATTTTCCACAGCCAATTAGAACTGGAATCAGAGTGTAAGCAGATGTATACTGATCATAGTTCCAGTTAATATTTTCATTTTTTTAGCTTAAAAAGTTGGAAGTATGCTTTAACTGTCATAAACGCATCAGATGGAAAGAACAAGTAGACCCAGAAGAATGAAAAACTCAAACAGCAGGAGGAATTATTCAAATTCTGCAGGAAGATAGAAAATCCCGAGCACAGGATGAAGCCACACCCAGCCAGCCTACTACAGTACCGGTAACAAAAACAGCACATTTTCTCAAGGTATTGAAATCAAAAACAGATTTTTTGCTTTGGATAATTTGGAAGCTGAAAGCAGACCAAATATACAAATGAAATTGAGATTCAACACCCACAAAAATCCGCTGAAAAAGGCTCCCAAACCATGAATGACAGGGCAAAAGAAAATAGTTGTAATAGGAGACAGCCATGTAAGGCAATGAGCAGAAAAGATTAAAGACCATTTGAGGACATCTTGTGAAGTTATAGGATTTGTGAATCCCTGAGCACCTACTCAAGAGATCGTCAACAGTGCAAATGAAGAGAGCTCAAGTCTGACAAAAGGAAGAACAGTAATTATCTGGGGAGGTACAAATGACATCAGCAGGACTAATGGAAGTGACACAATTATGCAAATAGCAGATTTTGTCAATTGGTGCAAAAATACAAACCTAATCATAATGAACGCACCCCACAGACATGACCTGATGGAGGAACCCTGCATCAATACAAAAGTGAACTACTTTAACCGGAAACTAAAGAAGTAGTTAAAAACTATAGATCACATAGTGGTGTTGGATGTAAACATGGACAGAAGTAATTTTACGAAGCATGGACTGCATATGAACTAAGAGGGAAAGCAGAAATGGCCGGAAAAATTGCAAATAAAATCACAAGACAATTTTGGACATCAAAAGACATGAAAGATCCTATTAAGATGAAATGGAAAACTCCCAAGCAAATTGAAAACCATGAAGAGGAGCTGAAGTAATCATGGAAGACAGACCCAGTCCTAAGAGGAATAAGAGGAACCAGGAACAGCTGATGGTGCAATAACGGAGAACGGAGCTAGACATGAAGACAAAGTGGAGGGGGAAATAGGCATACCAGAAGTGGAGCAAGATAATAAGGCAGCTGAGCTTCGCACTTCAGGAAGAAATAGGAGACCACCCCAAAAAGCTAAGTATTGATTTTTTAGGCTGGTAAGCAATATTTGTTTATCACACTTACCTACTGGTCCTTGAATAATACAACAGTATGGTTGAGGTTTCAAACAACCCAGAGCTGTCTGCAAAATTATTTTTTTCTGGGTATCACTGAGCCGGTCCTTTAAAAAACAAGAATAGGGATCATGCAGTGGGATAAATTCATTACAAACTAATAAACATATGAATGTGAGAGAATTTTACTTAGAGTACTATTAGAACTAATTAGAATATCACCATCTTGATTGTTATAAGTAAATTACGATCATTAAACATAAATAACTTTAATGAAATCAATAGAATAAATTACAGTCATAACAAGTGAATATGAAATAGTTAAATAAATGTCATGATGAATGAATAGAAATTCATATCAAAAGTTCGGATTTTTACTGTAGCCTAGTTTACTTTAAGTCGGCTGTGGTGGTCTAGGGGTAGTGTGCCCGCCTCTAGATCCGCAGGTGGCAGGATCAAACCCGGCCACGGTTGGATTTTTCCAGATGTAAAAATCCGGGCACGGAGTTCTCCGGAAGGAACTTTAAACTGGGGGGCACGTGTCATAGATTTACAGCACGTTAAAGAACTCCACGGCTAAATTAGAGCCTCTGGACAAAATTTCCTGGCCTTTCACGTCCAAGTAATACCTTAAGTTTCCTGGGGTGTTGTGAGGCGATGGGCTTACCACCTGTCCCTCTGTCCTCACTCGGAAAATAAGCATAACAAAATTCACATAGGTATCAGAAACCTCCAACTGGAGGCCCTTCGCCCCAACACTGGGGATATAGGACAGGGTGAGTCAGTCAGTCTACTGGGGAGATGTATGCGGTTGGAGTCAAAAAATCAATTTTCTGTTTATTAACTTATAAATTAGTTTGACATCATAAGAATATAATCATAAAGTTTCACATTTAAATTCTATCTAGAACTGTGTTAAAAATGTGTTTGTTTAAAGGATTGCACTGGGTTACGCCCACTTTCTGTCAGAGAGCATTTCCAAGTTTCTACTTTTTTTCCTATTTGGGCAGGCAGATCTCCCAGAAAGCTTTGATACCTGTTCAAGAAGGCTGTGGCAAGATGGCGATTGGCGTGTTCTGTTTGTAAACATTTGTGCTACAAGTTTTTGCTTGGAATTTAAGTTTTTCTAGTGAGAATTTCAGTTTGTGCTTCTTGTATAATTGTCAAAATGCCGAGACAGCATCTAAAAGCTTACAAAAGAGTTACTAAAAGCCATGTAGAACGTCTTAAGAAGAAAATTTCTGATGAAACAAGTGGCAGTAATTAAACAAAAAACTTGAAACAAAGTGCTTCAAAACAAAAAGTTGGCAGGGGAATTTCAGGTGATGTAGATGCAGAAACATAAGAAGTTAGTGGCTTCAGAATAATATATATTAATATTTTGAATTAAATTGTCAATTCCTCTTGTATATGTGTGGATGCAAATCTTTGAAACTTGTGATAAACCAAGTGAAGAAAAAGTTGGTATTGTGACAAAGATGCATCTCTATTGTGAGAACTGTGAAAGTGACAAAATATTCACAACATCAACAATTATAAACAATATTTATGATTTATGTATAGCGTAGAGCTTTATCACTGGTACTCACTACTAAATTGCGGTATTTTTACCTGTTGGAGCGCTTTCAACCGCATGGAGCGGCCATCTTCAGCAACTGACTTCCGTGGTGTTGTTGTTGTTGTTGTTGTTGGGAAGACATTTCTGGATAACTGCATCGTACAGCGCGTGCGATTTGAATTGTAACTGTTCGTTTAGGATGTTGGTGTTGTCTTGTGTGGTGTGTCTGTATATTTCATATTGTTCGAGTGTGTTGAGTGTGTGACCTTTGTGGTTAATGTGTAGGATTTCCATGTCTGTATTGATGTCTGCATATTCGTGTCCTGTGGTTATTATATGGTTTGCATAGGCGGAGTCTGTGTTTTGTTTGAGAGCTCGTATGTGTTCTGTGTATCGTGTTTTGAAACTTCGGCCTGTTTGCCCTATGTAGAATTTTGGGCAGTCGTTGCATTTTAGTTTGTAGACTCCTGGGTTATTGTATTTGTTTGTGTGTTGTTTGTTGTCTGTGGGTTGTATTTTGTTGATTGTTTTGTTCTTTGTTCTGAATGCTATTTTGTATCCTTGTTTTCTGAATTGTTGGGCGATTTTCTGTGTATGTGTGTTGAAGTATGTGAGTGTGATGTATTTGTCTTTTTTCTTTTCTGTGTTTTGGTCATTTTTCTTCGTTCTGATTTTGTGTAGTAGGTTGTCAATGACTGTGTGGTTGTAGCAATTGGTAATGGCTAAGTGTTTTATGGTGTTAAGTTCTTCTTTGTGGTCTTCAGCGGATAGTGGTGTGTTTTCAAGTCTGTGGAGCATGGATCGGAATGCAGCATGTTTGTGTTGTGTTGGGTGATTGGAGCTGTTGTGTATCAGTGTGTCTGTCATTGTGGGTTTTCTGTATATTTTGAATTTATGTTTCTGTGTGCTGTCTTTTGTGATAGTGAAATCTAGGAAATTGAGGGTTTTGTTTATTTCAAATTCTGCTGTGTATTGTATGTTTTTGTGGATTTTATTGATGTGGTGTAGTAGTTGTGTGCATTGTCTGGTGTTGCCTCTGTATAGTACGATGATATCATCTACGTATCTGTGCCAGTAGATTATTTTGTGTGCGTGTTGGTTGTTGTGGAGGATTTTGTTGTGTTCTATGTGTTGGAGAAATATCTCTGCTAGTATGCTGGATATGGGGGAGCCCATGGGAAGGCCATCTGGTTGAGTGTAGTGTTTGTTCTCGAAGGTGAAGTAGTTCTGTTTTGTGATGGTTTCTAGGATGTTTATGATTTCTGTTATGTGTTCCGGTGTGTTGTTTTCCTGTAGTGTGGTCTTTAGGATGTTCAAGGTTTCTGTGATTGGTATGTTTGTGTATAGATTGGTGATATCGAAGGATGCTAGAGTTGAGTTGTGTGGGATTTCAATGTCTTTGATACCAATACCAATCACAGAAACCTTGAACATCCTAAAGACCACACTACAGGAAAACAACACACCGGAACAACACATAACAGAAATCATAAACATCCTAGAAACCATCACAAAACAGAACTACTTCACCTTCGAGAACAAACACTACACTCAACCAGATGGCCTTCCCATGGGCTCCCCCATATCCAGCATACTAGCAGAGATATTTCTCCAACACATAGAACACAACAAAATCCTCCACAACAACCAACACGCACACAAAATAATCTACTGGCACAGATACGTAGATGATATCATCGTACTATACAGAGGCAACACCAGACAATGCACACAACTACTACACCACATCAATAAAATCCACAAAAACATACAATACACAGCAGAATTTGAAATAAACAAAACCCTCAATTTCCTAGATTTCACTATCACAAAAGACAGCACACAGAAACATAAATTCAAAATATACAGAAAACCCACAATGACAGACACACTGATACACAACAGCTCCAATCACCCAACACAACACAAACATGCTGCATTCCGATCCATGCTCCACAGACTTGAAAACACACCACTATCCGCTGAAGACCACAAAGAAGAACTTAACACCATAAAACACTTAGCCATTACCAATTGCTACAACCACACAGTCATTGACAACCTACTACACAAAATCAGAACGAAGAAAAATGACCAAAACACAGAAAAGAAAAAAGACAAATACATCACACTCACATACTTCAACACACATACACAGAAAATCGCCCAACAATTCAGAAAACAAGGATACAAAATAGCATTCAGAACAAAGAACAAAACAATCAACAAAATACAACCCACAGACAACAAACAACACACAAACAAATACAATAACCCAGGAGTCTACAAACTAAAATGCAACGACTGCCCAAAATTCTACATAGGGCAAACAGGCCGAAGTTTCAAAACACGATACACAGAACACATACGAGCTCTCAAACAAAACACAGACTCCGCCTATGCAAACCATATAATAACCACAGGACACGAATATGCAGACATCAATACAGACATGGAAATCCTACACATTAACCACAAAGGTCACACACTCAACACACTCGAACAATATGAAATATACAGACACACCACACAAGACAACACCAACATCCTAAACGAACAGTTACAATTCAAATCGCACGCGCTGTACGATGCAGTTATCCAGAAATGTCTTCCCAACAACAACAACAACAACAACACCACGGAAGTCAGTTGCTGAAGATGGCCGCTCCATGCGGTTGAAAGCGCTCCAACAGGTAAAAATACCGCAATTTAGTAGTGAGTACCAGTGATAAAGCTCTACGCTATACATAAATCATTAAGATTATCGCTACAGAATGGACAAAACTCAAGACAATATTTATGAAATATCTAATATTTATGAAGCTAATATTAGGTTATGTTATGCTATGAGGTGTGTGGGAATTTGAAGGGAAGGGACCAATTTATTTTGTGGACTAATGAGCATGCCCTCACCTTCAAGCAGGTAGACAAGTTTGAACAATGATCTTATGAATGCATAAATAGTATGGTAAATGCAGCTAGTGAAGCCATAAATATGAACACTGAAATAAATGAAGAATCAGACAAATCTCTTCATACTGATATAGTGATAATACTTGGATGAAGAGCGGTCATACATCTTTGTATGGTGTTTCATCAGTTTTCGTTTTTAGTTTTCAGAAACTTACATTTTCATTAGGTAAGGTACATGTTTCTCCAAAAGTATTTAAGGTATTACACTGAAACTTTGCACAGATGTTCTTGATACAATAACACAGTTTTCTGTGGAACAGAATTTTAATAAATCTTATAGAAGGTAAGATACTGAAAAATATATGTGATAAAAATTATCTAAAAAATTTTCAAATTAATAAAATAGTTTTAGAAACAAAACTAAGAACCCCAAAGAAATTCTGTTCCACAACTTTTCTCATTTATCTGAATGTAGTGTCTGAAAAAAATCTTAAAGGATTGCTTCAGTATTTTCAAGGAACATGAACCTTAGTTTTAAAAATTGTAATCGGCATAAATTAAGTAAAAATCAATTAAATGTTTCCAAACTTCATGGACATATTCTTTAGACACATTTCTAACTGGATTCAAAATCTGGTAAAAATATCTCAAACAGAAGTAAAGTTATGTTAAAATTTGTACGAGGCTGCATTACCGCATACGTCCCCCCTTAGTAACTTACAAATTACTTATACAAACTATTATATATATAATATAGTTTACAAAAATTCCTAAACAATTGAAGCAAATATACCTGATTAATCAAAGAAGAGAGTTTTGCACGGTTTATGTCTGGTAGGCTAAACGCCTCATGATCAGGCTGCAGAATGTTACTGCATAATGGTGACAGAGGTAAGGAAGACAAGGATCGGAAAAGACATATGTTGTACTTTAAGTTTGTAATAACCTGAAATAAAAGACATAAAGTAACAATTAGCTAATAATGGATGAATGTAGAGTCGGTCAAATAAAAAACGTCGGGCAGTATTTGATTAAGTATCACGAACGAGCATATGCGCATGTACAGGAAGACTTAAGGTTAGGTTCACACACGCCTCTTGTCTATCCATGTATTTTCTTGATTATTTAGTCAGTTTTGTTCCAAAACAAACATGTATAGAAGGCTGGGGCTATATGCCTCACGTCCGCCATATTCTTGCATGGAAGTTCTTATAATTTTATTATAATGAATAAATTCGCGAGGAATATGTTTATTCAAGGAGCATTTTTTAAAGATTTTATTTTATAATAGTGGTACTTGTAGTGCAAAATCAATAACTTACGTTCAACTTCTGCAAGCAATTTAGCATCGAAATACGCGGCTGGCCAGTCCTATGAAAACTTCCGGTCAGCTGCTCTTTAAGAAATATGGAACCTTCTCGCTGCTTCAGAGGCCGAAAAATGCAGGTCAATTAAAATAAGATTGTAAAACTACCACCAGACTACGGCCTAACTGTATTAAAAATAAACATTCATACATTACAGCCCTAACTACACTTTCTCTCAAGCTAGCATTTGGATGTGACGCGATGACACAAAGCAAAATGAATTATGACAATACATTAAGTTGAATATCGTGTGTTGCGCTCTTCTCGTAGTTCATTTTTTCCCTCGTTCATTTTTTTCCCTCCTGTCGCATGGCCTCATATGTTCAGAGAATGACCTGTATTTTATGTTTTTTATAGGAAACTTGTGAACTAATGCGTTAAAACTTTAATTTTAACTGCATACGAGTCCCGATGTTTTTTATTTGACCGACTGTACATTACCTGTAGCAATACTCATGGCCTTAACTCTACCAGGCAAAATAAATCATTTACTACTACTACTACTACTACTACTACTACTACTACTACTACCACTACTACTACTACTACTACTACTACTACTACTACTACTACTACTACTACTACTACTACTACTACTACTACTACTACTATTCATTGTAATGATAAGTATGTACAGAGAGAAAATCCTCCACTACTTTCAAAAATAAGTACAGTGATGTTTTTTGAACATCCTTCCATCTAAACTTGATGGAAAAAAAAAAATCCCTGCTTCCATTCTGTTTAATCCTTATTAATAAACATCAATCATCCCGTAACAAGAATGTGGTTCTCACAAAATCCCAGTCACCCCTAAGCCTTAATTAATATTTAGGTAGATAAAGCAGAGACCTGCAATATTAACCTTGAAACAAATTATCTAAAACCAATAAATAATAATAACAAGAAATAAGAAAACCTGATACAAAGAGCTAGGCCTTTATGAATTAATTTTCAACCCCACTAGAGGGGTACTTTTAGGAAATAAAAATAAAAATAATTTTTTAAAATCTAGTGTAATAATGGACAGGTGACAGGATTAACACCTTAATGACAACTCGTAACAAGAGGTTAAATTTCACGCACCCCTAAGGCTTAAATAAATATTAGGTTAAGCAAAACAGAGATCTGAATACAAAATTAACCAAAATATTATCATAAAAAGTAACAAAATGTAATACAAAGAGTTAGGCCCTTTTGAATTAATTTTCAACCCCACTAGAGAGGTAGTTATAAGAAATAGAAATAAAATATTTTTTTAAAAATCTAGTATTATAAAGTACAGGTGACAGGATTAAGACACTATGAACAACCCTAACAAGTAGGTAAATTTAACTTACCCCTGGCCACCCCTAAGGCTTAAATAAATGTTAGGTAAGCAAAACAGAGATCTGAATACAAAATTAACAAAATATTATCATAAAGAAATAAGAAAATGTGATACAAAGAGTTAGGCCCTTATGAATTAATTTTCAACCCACTAGAGGGGTAGTTTTAAGGAATAAAATTAAAAAATAATTTTTAAAATCTAACATTTTAATGGACATGAGATAGTATTAAGATACTAATGACCACCAGTAAAAAGAGGGTAATTTTCACGTACCCCTAGCAGCCCCTTAGGCTTAAATAAATGTTACTTAAGCCAAAAAAAAAAAAGATCTACATGATCAAATAACCTAAATATTACCATAAAAGATGAGGAAATATATACAAAAGAGTTGGCCCTTATGAATTGATTTTCGACCCCACTAGAGGGGTAGTCTTTAAGGAAAAATAAAAATAGTTTTTAATATAACGTAATATGTTGGATAAATGATACAATAAGGCCTAAGGAACACAAATAATTCCATTCCATGAGAGTGCATCTCACCCATAACCAATCTAATCATTACAAATTTACATCCTAGTTTTTTGAAAAAATGGACAGTTTAAACCATTATAAAATTTTTTGCTTTGTTACATCAAATGTATGACACTAGGAAATAGCCCGTGGCTTTGCCACGGTTAAAATGATGCTTAAATATGAAACTTACAGGTCTACAATCCTGAAGGCACTGACAATACATTTACAAAAGTCAGCGCTAGCTTCATCAATTTTTATTTAAAATATATCATCGTATACTACATTTTTTGTGGAAACTACATCAGAATAGTCCGGTAACTTCCCCTGTTCTGATGTGTTTTCCACCTTAACTCTTAAAACCTCTGAACGCCTCACTCTCGAAAATGCTACATATAATTGTAAGTGCATAAACACTGGTTCAGGCAAATAAATCCCGACCTTATC
Organism: Ectobius pallidus; assembly: GCA_964059195.1. NCBI lineage: Eukaryota > Metazoa > Arthropoda > Insecta > Blattodea > Ectobiidae > Ectobius > Ectobius pallidus. The sequence goes on from CAXKWD010000016.1 coordinate 1,967,730, forward strand.
TAAAGTCTGTCCTTGGGACTTATTAATTGTCATTGCTAAGGCTACCCTTACGGGTAACTGCCTTCTTGTAAGTTTAAATGGCAAGCCAGTATCTGCAGCTCTTTTCTGTTCCTCTTTTTCATTCTGTTCTATAATCGATTCCCCAATATTTAATCTTGGCCTCTTGGAAGGAACGCAAGCATTATGGTCAACCATGTTTTAATGCTTCCTTATCTGGATATCTTATGCTTTTTCCTTCAAAATACGTTCCTATCAGTATGTAGATTACAGAAATTAATTATATCGTAAGTTTTATGCAGTCCCAAAGCCACCTAAATGCTGATAATACGTATTGTTTCTCAACTGTTTGTTGACAGATGAATATGATATTCTGTGCAATTTAAAGAAATTATGTAATGTTTCAAGGGAAGGAATGGTTTGTAATTTTATTTTTATTATCAGCGATATTTCAAGGGTTAAACCATCAATATTTTACAGTATGTGTCCGCGGTTTCGCCCGCCATTATTAATTGACTCTAGGATTTTTAAGAAATTTATACTGACAGCGTATTAAAAATGTTTGTGGTTCAGAGCTATGAAAATTGTAAGTAGAAATAAAATTAGAATATTTGTTCATTGTGTTCATTTCACTTAGGCCTTATAAAATAAAGAAATGGTTTTCCTAATTTTGTTCTCGTCATGATAGTTTACACTGCGAGAGACAAACATCGCCGAGTATACCCGATGTCTCACGAAGCGGGCGAGCGAGCAAGCATGCTATTTAGGGCCGTTGAATTGTATAAGAGTAGATGACTGAATAAGTACCACTATAGTCAAAGTTAAACTGGGCAAATCTTAAAAAAAATAGTAATAATAAATAATTTATGACAACGAAGTACTCATCACAGTCCTGAAAGACAAACTGATTGGTTGATGTTTTGGTAGTAACCCATCTCATTGGAGAGTTATATTTTATTTTGTGGATATCTCATTATAGGACAGGATGAGAGAACAACCCAAAAAGCCTTAAGAATTCAAACAAAATGCCTGCTAACTATCAAAGAAACAGAAAAAGCCATCTGTAACAAAAAGTATGTTGGAAACATTACACAACATTAGGACAAACACAGCTCTAGGAAAACACTACTGAAAACAAAGGTAATATACAGAACTTGTCTAGGAGATGAAAATTGTGCAATGTACAAATTATTTCTTTTCCTCTGTTAACAAGATATGTTCAATGATGCTTTATTGATGAAAGATATTCTGAGGCTCTCACATTCCACAATACTTGTATTAGATCATCTGTTTGATCTATTTTGACATTTTCTATGAGTTGTTAAGATGTACTTGTCACACGGATGTTCGTGTTGAATTATATTTTGTGGATGATACCTATCTACCAAGGTTTGAAGAGGCTTTTGTGAGATTTTCTCATAACTTCTAATGTAAAACATGGCTATATTTTCCTCTCCATCTAGACACGTTTTATATTTCCTATTACTTTCGTTCACTGGTTCCCAAACTTTTCAGTCCGCGGACCAATTGAAAAAAATTAAAATTTTGTGGACCCCCACTGGGTTTTGAAACAAAAAACTAAATAAATACTTTGATTCAAATGTGTTAAATTCAATAGACAAAATAACAATATCAATGGTAACAAACAGAGTTTACTTCTTAATGTGAACAGTGAAACTGCTTTTGATGAATTAGCTCTTCATTGTTAGGTTTAGGCAAATGTCTGATAATTTCAATACCAAGTCACTTTCAATTTCATGTTTATTTCTTAACTTTGATTTCAAGTACGTGAGGTGGGAGAATGCTGTTTCACATAGATAAGTAGTGGGAACACAGTTAAGCATTTCAAAATTATGGGATATCCTATTTCTTCGTAAACCTCCTGCGGACCCCCTGAAACACCATCGCGGACCCCACTTTGGGAAACACTGCTTTTGTTAGTTTAGAGTCACATTGTTTTAATTGTTAAGGGTGTCATTGTCATATTGTTTTGTATTTTTATTGTAGAAATGACTATATAACCTCTGTGTACTGGACATGATCAATCGATATTTGTGTATAACATCTATCCTGAGACTTTCACGTTCCAATTTGTTTTTATTAAATCACGTTTTTGAACAATTTTGACTGATTTTATTTCCTGTTAGAATGCCTGTCATATGTTTGTACATTTTTTAATACATAATTTTTTTTTTTTTTTTTTTTTTTGTCTGCTGTAATTGTTTAATCAAATTTTGCTACCGTCGGCTATCCTGAGGTTCTCTCATTCCTACATACGTTTTGTTTATTGATGTTATCTCCTTTTTCTTTGATAGTTGACATTCATTTTGTTTGTATTGATAAGGCTTTTGGACTTGCCTATGTCATTTTGTTTAGTGAGAGATTTTCTTTTCGTAATTTTAATGCATAAATGACTTCATTTCCTCTGTCGATGGACTTGTTCATTCATAATGTGTGGATTTATTAAACATTTTTATGCATAATTGATAATATTTTCATCTCCTGATAGACATGTTCTATATATTACCTTTGATTGCAGTAGTGTTTTTTCTATTTCTTTGTTAGTTTACAGCCACATTGTTTAAATTAATAAGGCTTTTAGAGTTGCGTTTGTCCTAAATTTAGATCACATATTTTATCAATTTTGACAGTTTCTGTCTTGTTAAGGTACCATTGTCACATGGATGTTCGTGTTGAATCATATTGTAACAAGGGCTTGTCGGGGCTCGAAATCAGAACACAAAGTTTCTAATTGAAGGATGGAGGTTTCTTTATTTCCTATAACAGTGATCTATACAGTCAGAAAACTCCGGAATGTTCTCCAGTTCACTCTTCCGTTCGGTGCTCACTTCCACGTCACAGCACTGTCCCAGTCCAGTCCAGATCAGATCAGCTCACCAGCTCTTCCGTTCACTAGCTCCTTCATTCACCAGTCCCTCCGGTCACTAGTTCCCCGTTGACTAGGTCTTCCGTTCGCTGGTCTTTCCGTTGACTAGTCTCTCCGGTCACTGGCTCCTCAGCTTCCCAAGTCACAGTTACTTGAGGTCGCGTTGATCAGTGCTCTCCGTCCAGTTCGCACTCTCTCGACTCTGATTTTCTGATTTACTGACTGATGGACTGTTCTCTACATCGGCTGGCTCATCACTCCTTGCAGTCCGACTCCCTCTGACTGGCCGTTGCTACTCACGGACTCTCTCTCAACTCTGGCTTTCTCACTGACTCTCTGCTACTCACAAACTGAACTGAACTGTCCGCGTCGGGTTGCTCCCCCCTTATATAGTCCCGACGAATACTCTGGAGCCGATGTCTCGAAAGTTCCGCCCGCGTGGAATCTGGAATGCGCTCTGCGGCGTGCGGGCAACACCCCTAGCACGAGCTCCTCCCTACAGGCCTTCCCCCATGAAGCGTGGCCCAATCGCTGTCGTTGTCACGCCCACTAGCGCTCACTTGTCTGCTGCCCATCCAAGAGGAGGCCGCAATGTTTCTAGACTCCATCATTCTGGCAGTTTCTAGGTGAATCCTTTTTTCTGTCAGTTTCTAGGCGAGTCTTTTCTGGGCTTTGTGACAATATTTTGTGGATGATACCTATTTAAAAGGCTTGAAGAGTCCTTTGTGAGACTGTTCCGTAATTTTTTTATTAACAAATGGATTTATTTTCCTCTCCATCTAAGTACGTTCAATACTTACTATTTCTTGTATTAGTTTTGAGTCACATTGTTCTTAATTGTTAAGGGTGTCATTGACATATTGGTTTGTATTTTTATTGTATAAAGGACCATATAATCTCTGCATGCTGGACAAGTCCAATCAAAATTTGTGTATAACATCTATCCTGGGACTCTCACGTTCCTATTTGTTTCTATAAAATCACTTTTTTAACGATTTTGACTGATTGTATTTTTTGTTAAGGCCGCCGGCGTGGTCTTGTGGTTAGCGTCACTGACTACAGATCCGTCGGCCAGGGTTCGATTCCTGGTACCTCCTCGGATTTTTCTGAGGTAGGGAGGTCTGGCAGGGGTGCACTCAGCCTCGTGATTCAAAATTGAGGAGCTACTTGATAGAGAAGTAGCGGCTCCAGTCAGGAAAACCACCATTAACGGCCGTGGGTGTCGGCATGCTGACCACATGCCCCCCAAATCCTGTCATCTGCCTATGGGAGATGATGCAGCGGTCGGGTGGTAGGTCAAGTACCTCCAGGGACGTAGCGCCACGGAGTTTAGTTTAGTATTTCTTGTTAAGGTACTTTTGTCATACGTTTGTAAATTTTATAGACTTTTCTCCTATTTCTTTGATAGTGTTGATAAACAGTTTGTTTGAATTTTTTAAGGTTTCTAGATTTGCCACTGTCATATTGTTTAGTAAAAGGCAAACATTTCAGATCTTAAATGAATTAATGATTTAATTTCCTCTGGCTACTGAATATGTTCAATCAAGAATATTGACATTTCTTTGATTGTTTATAATCAGATTGCTTGAAGTGTTTGTAATATTGTTTAGCAATAGAAATAGTGTTTGACATTTTTAATGTATAAATGATTTCTTTTGCCATGTTAACAGAATATGTTCAATCATGTTTTATTGATAAAACCTATTCTGAGGCTCTAATGTTTCAACATACCCTTTGTTTATTGATGCTTTCTCCTATTTCTTTGATAGTTAACATCCACTATGTTTGTATTCATAAGGCTTTTGGACTTGCCTGTGTCATATTGATTAGTGATAGGTTTTCTTTTTGTATTTTTAATGTATAAATGACTTTATTTCCTCTGTCGATGGGCATGTTCAATCATGATTTGTGGATTTATTTCATATTTTTTAAAACATTTTTATGCACAATTTATAATATTTTCATCTCCTACACAAGTTCTATATATTACCTTTGTTTTCAGTAGTGTTTTCCTAGAGTTGCGTTTGTCCGAATATTTTGTAATATTTCCAACATACTTTTTGTTACAGGTGGTTTTTTATGTTTCTTTGATAGTTTGCAGACATTTTGTTTGAATTCTTAAGGCTTTTTGGGTTGTTCTCTCATCCTATCCTATAATGAGGAAACAGATATCCACAAAATAAAATATAACTCTCCAATGAGATGGGTTACTACCAAAAGATCAACCAATCAGAGTTCGTCTTTCAGGACTGTGATGAGTACTTCGTTGTCATAAATTATTTATTATTACTATTTTTTTAAAGATTTGCCCGGTTTAACTTTGACTATAGTGGTACTTATTCAGTCATGTCATACATTTGATGTAACAAAGAAAAAAAAAAATTATAATGGTTTAAACTGTCCATTTTTTCAAAAAACTAGGATGTAAATTTGTAATGATTAGATTGGTTGTGGGTGAGATACACTCTCATGGAATGGAATTATTTGTGTTAATAAAGGCTTTATTGTACAGGGTGGGGCAGAGGAACTTGCTTATTTAGAAATTAAATTTAAAAAAAAAATTTAAAAAAATGCAGATATATAATTCTTTGAACAGCATCAAGTACAACATTTAAATTTTATGATTACACTGTTTTGAAAATGATATCAGGCAGATGGCGTCCATTATTCTCAATACACTGCGTTAGTCGAACTCTGAAGTTTCATTCAACTCTTTCCAGCATATCGACGGGTATGTTGGCAATAGCTTGACGAATGTTATTCTTTAGGTGAGCCAGGGTCCTAGGACGATCGTTGTAAACAAGGGATTTTAGATAGCCCCATAAAAAATAGTCGCAGGGGGCTAAATCAGGGGACCGTGCTGGCCAGTGCAGATTGCCCCTCAAGGAGATGAGACATCCTGGGAAGTGATGCTGCAAAACAGTCATTGACACACGCGCTGTGTGCCGTGGCACCGTCCTGCTGGAACCATACATCTCCCACATCCATCTCGTTAAGTGTTGGCAGGGAAAACTCCTGAATCATGTGGACATATCGGTCAGAAGTCACCGAAACGGCCCGTGGACCAATTAATCCAACTCGAGATAGTGCACACGAAACAGTTACACGTTGTGAATGTAGGGGACGCTCATGAAGTTGTCTGGGATTATCAGGGCTCCAATAGCGCATATTCTGCTTATTTACTGATCCCGAAAGATGGAAGTGAGCCTCATCACTGAAGAAAACAAGTGCGTCATGAGGCATGCCAAGAAGCGCCTCACATGCATTTTCTTGAGCAACAAAATCGTGTGGATGAAGTTCCTGCACCACAGCCAACTTGTAGGGATGAAATTTCAGCTCTTCATGAAGAATTCGCCTCACAGAACGAGCAGACAACCCAACAGCTGCTGCATGTTTACAGGCAGAGCACTGAGGGGATCGCAAAACAGAAAGCCTTACCATGTCAATGTTTTAGGGTGATCTTGCTGTTCGTGGAAGTCCAGGTTTTTTTTCTCTTCTTCTTCACATCACCAGTTTCCCTGAAGTTGTTTACCCATGAAACAATCGACTGCCAGCCAGGAACACGACCACGGGACGCAATATTGAAATGCTTACGGAATGCATGTTGCGTGGCGATGATTGAGCGTCCATTTGAAAAGTATGCTTCGACAGCAAACTCACGCTCCAGCTTCGTCCACTCCATGACGCTAACTAAACCAAGCTTAGATAAAACTGGACGACGCGTCCTCTTGAATGTGCCTACCCCCACCCTTCTCGGAGCAACAATCTCTTCAAGGCGCCAAATTCAAATAAGCAAGTTGCTCTGCTCCACCTTGTATTATTTATGCAACATATTACGTTATATTAAAAACTATTTTTATTTTTTCTTAAATACTACCCCTCTAGTTTTAAAACGAATTGTTGCCAATCAAACAAGCCTGAATTCCGCTACGTGTAAAATTACCAAAACTTTTTTTCTATTCTAAGTACAAGCAAACTGAAATTATTTTTCTTTTAAATATGGTGCAAAATAACAGAGTATATAACGGTCTTCATCATAAATAACTATAACATTACAAGTACTCGCTTACTGCCATGCACTATTGCAAACAAGTTTATGTGACAATTTTTCACTATATCTTGAAGAATTCTCAAGGGTTTTCTTCATGTGGGTATGTTCTACATTGTCAAACACTTTATGGATGTCAAGGAAAACATCAATTTATTTGAATTTGTGACTTTCCAAAAGTTTTAAATCTTCTAATCTTTTGTCAAATGAAGTCATTCATTCACTTCTAAATGGGAGCCTAACAGGGAAGAAGGCATCCCAAACCTAAAACACGGACGAAATACTGCAACTAAATATTTTTTATTTTAGAATGACAAATATAATTAAAAGATAAGAAGCTTTGCACATAAATATTAATATTAGGTGAAATCTTTTTGTAAATGAAACATTCAGTTTAATGTAAAGTGAAAGTAATGGCCAGCTCCATGGACATTCTTTAAATATCTCCAAACAAGACTTTAGTAACGTGCCTGTGTTAAACTGACAGTGTTCCACTAACACTATAACATTGAAATAAACACCCATTAGAGGGCAGGCAATCTTGATATACAAGCTTCTCATAGAATCACTGTGGCTATTGCCAACTTACAATGTTATACTTCAGGGCATACACTGTACACAACCAGTAGATTTTCATAATATATAATTCAAAATTATAAACACCATGTATGTGCATTGTTTTTTATTTATCGCGGTACAAATATCTGATGTTATATTGTTATGCCCAATTTCTTCCCCGTTCAAAGTTTTTCCATTGGCATTGGCACCAGCACAAAATAAACATGTAATTTTTGTAAAACAGGATATTCTAAATCCATGATGTTACACTCTATTAACTTATCAAAGCTTTTCATAATTATTATCAGCTAATGTTGTAATCCTTTCGACTGTGACTGATATCAAACATGAACTGTGAAGAAAGCCTATGCCTTTGTCCCACTGTATTAGAGTTTTTATTTGATCATACTTCTCTTATTAGGGGTTGCCCATAGGACAAAGTATACAAAAAACATAAAAACAATAAAAATAAGAAAAGAAAGAAATAAAAATTATATTTTGTACACTAGTCAAAATAAATATTGTCTTTTTGACTTATGGGTGAAAGTTGTTCAGTGACTTATTACCTCAAGTGGTTTCTGAGGCTATTGATCCTTTAACTGCAAGAAGATCCACATGTCATACAAATGAGGATGGCAAGCTGAAGGCATTGCAGAAACTCTTGAACAGTCCAGATATTGGCTCCTATCATTAAACCGACTTCAATATCAGCTAGATGTCATGCAGTTAGTTTTAAAGATCTCAAACCGAACTGTGGGATGGACTACATTTGAAAGTTATCATGACTGTTCTTCTAGTGCTGCCATTCTTGGACAGGCTGTGAACTTCTACATAGACGGTATATCCACTGTGTCGAAGAGCCTTGGCTATGCTATTCCTTATCCTGTGGTGTCTTGCATTACATAGAGCCTCACCATGAGGGCAAGAGTTTCTCTCTCATTGCCACAATAGCAATAACAGTTACTGTCTATGGTCCTGCCCGAACATGACATAACTGCTACAACATAGCCAGGCATCTTCAGTTTTTCTCCAGTTGCTGCAAGATAAGCCATCAAGGTAACAGATCCACTGGTTTGCAGATGGGTATTCTTGAAATATTTCAACTCCTTTCCCTTGTGTGGTAAATCGCACCATTTTCTGTACTCCAATTTTCTGAGTTTGGTTCTGATTTTCCTCAGTTTGAAGTAGCCACTTTTTGTATCTCTGCGACTCTGTTCGGGATCAAGATGTAAATGTGTTAAACACTGATTGTTGTCTTCTGGGGAGATTTCTGGTGTTGTTTATATACAAATCATATTTCTGGAGGATGTTAATAGAATTGAGATTCTGTAGAATTCCTTCCCACTGACATCAGAATAAACTGAGCCCCTTAAACTTCCTAGGGCTATATAACATGCTGTCTGGAAGGTCAGTAGGGAGTTGTAAAATTTCCTATCATTTTATCAGCATTATCCAAAAATCTTTTGGGTATTTTGTCTATAGGTACCATCTGGACCACCTCCTGAGGGTTGGACATACTGAGGAATTCAATATTGAAATTATTGTATTTGTTTGTAGAAGGGGAGATGATGAAAGGAAATCCAACTTTGTATTTAAGTAAGTCATAGTTTTTTGAGGATTAAATTTTATTTCATTGTGTAAGGTCACTCCTAAATACCCATATTGTAGTTTCACCAGTGGAAATAGTTTTGATGTTTGCTTCAGGAATATATATATATATATATATATATATATATATATATATATCCATCTATAAGATTTCATTTAACAATATTGATATTTATATAAAGTCCTATTTCCTTAAAACCCTTGATTACCATTCTTGTCAGCTCCAGTGTGGATGACATATCTTTTCCAGTAATTACTGTGTTATCAGCAAAACTGAGCTCTGTTAGTGGTTTGAATTTGGCTACTAAAGTGAAACCAAATTCTGTTGCTACAATTTGTTTAGAAAGTTCTTCCAGCATATGGTTTGTGGGCAAATTATATAGACAGGTGACAGAGGAGAGCCCTGCATGACACCTCTCTTAAATTTTATAGGTTTCGTTCTGGAGTGACAGCATTCAATTACTGATACTTCTCCACATGAAATATCTTAAATATAGAAACCTTAAAGATATTTTATATGAATTTTATCCTTTAACAAATTCTTTACTCACTTTAAGTGTCATGGCATGAGAAGTTTTAATTTCATAAGGCCTGAATTTCATCACAAGAAGTAAATTCAACTTCCAGGCTGGCCATGCTCCCATGGGCTTCACTGTAACAACCGATGAAAACACTATGAATAAGCTGTTAAAAGGAAATAGAAAAAAAATCATAAAACCACACATGTTGGCCTCTTTGCCCAAAGCACAAGTCTAATATTCTCTTTAGCAAAAGACGCATCTGTTCTTCATATGTATGGTGCTGGTTTTACTTACCGTATTTCATCGCGCAATTGTCACCACCGCATAATCGCCGCACCTTGATTTTTAGTCCAAAAATGGGGTATAAAAATTTCATCGCATATTCGTCGCACAGATATTTTGACATTATTCTCTCTTTCATGATAATTCGGAAATTTATAACTGACACACCACCACTGCAATCTAGAGCACCGTTATCCTCCAATGCATTCAAGGTTAAGGAATGTGCTGACTGGTGACCGCTAGCTTGACACAATAGCAAGGGGTAGGGGTGGGAATTATCGTGAAATTGCGGTAACACCATTTGGGTCAGTTTCAGTACACTATACTAACTTGATTCAGTAGTATACTGTAGAAAAGGGGAAGAAATAGGAATTATACGTGAGTTTTCATTTGAAAGTAATAGCATTCACGGAAGAAAATGGAAACCAGGGAGTTTTCGGTGAATGAAATACTTGAACGAGATTGGTACAAAATAAAATAGCAATCACATTCAGCAGCGCACATCATTGGGACTCATTAATTCATGTGTCATTTAAAGTTGCAATCACATCTCTCATGAAAAAATCATTGTGAAGAGTGAAAAGAAGATGGGGATTTCCAACAGACAGCACAAGGTGCGGATGGCAGGGTTCTGATGCAACTGTAGGGAAGCACGACACAGGCTCTGCTGTGAATCATTGGACAAAGAAGAATAATAAAAAAAATATATATATATTGTGGAAGTATGTAGTTAGTATTTCAAGACACCGTGTCCAATAAATTTTCACAATCGTAATATTTATAGGTAAACACAATAACACAAAGTAATTGTAACTTTATTTCAGATAGATGTTTTTCCGCAAATTGATTTGATTTGATGTAATTTCATTACACATGCAGTTTAATAGCTCTGTAACTGTAAATAGTAAAGTGCTCAGGTAGTTTAATAATACTTTCTTCTTTCATTGTAAGGTATATAAATGTAATGTAAGTGTTTATTAGAGTAATTAACTTTTTACAAATTCCAATGCAAACAATTGCATGAGTTCGCATGGACCGTACATGCTTACACAAAAACACACACCCAAAAAAAAGAACAAATAAGAACAGTAGTTCAAACAGAACAAATGAGTAAGGTATATATATACTGCAGGCCTATACAATATGTTAAGTTCCAGCCTTTCCTCGCATGCACTGTGTTTTCACATGGGAAAAAATGGCTAAAAAATGTGACGATTATGCGGTGAAATACGGTACCACTGTAAGAAAACTGTACATGTATGATAAATTGAACCTTTCTCCTGATTATGGGCTATCAGTTAATGGGCCCTTTTTCCAGAAGTCGGTTTAAATGAACCACCTATTCCAATCTACAATGGGAAACTTTTGTTTTCATATGGCAGCATATTATTCATGTATTTGTAACAGAATCAGAAGTACGTTCAAATTTAGTGCACAAAGGACAGCACTTCACTGAAATTTAATATACCCTTTCAAATATGGCAGAGAAGGAATCCAGACCTAAATATATAATTAAATCCATCCCTACAAATTGGTCTTGAAGCTGACAGATTTTAAGGAATTTTATATTTTCATGTTATGTCATCATGTCATGTTACGAAGGAAATTCATGTTCACTCTATAGTCCAGTCATTTGGTGCTCATAAAGGGGGTTACCTGGAAAGTTTTCCGGGAGTTTTGAAAATTGGTGATTTTATAGATTTTGACGTGCTCTTTTCGAATTTTCACTTTGCTACCTCGTATCTTTGCCGCTCGCGCCGCCATATTGGAAAAATGGCGCCCAAAAACAGTTTTTTGTCAATATCTCCTTTCCGACTCATTTCACGATGAAAATAGTTATGTAATAAATTAAACTAGAGAAAATTTCCTATAATTTATGTAGTAACGGGTTTTTATGTAAAATGAATAGTTTCAGCGAACGAGCGCCGAAAAGTCTACTCCGACACGCGTTTTGGCCAAAGCCACGGAAGATGCGGATACGCTAATAATAATCAATACGGCAATCAACACTTCATCTACATTTGATTCCGTAATAGTTGTCGGCGAAGATGTAGATCTTCTTATTCATTTGACGGCTCTTTCAACACTTTCAAACATAATATACCAGGAAAAGGGAAAATTTCGCAACGAATATATATTCAACAAAAAGTATCATAGATAAAACAGCCGCAGATAACACAACATTATTTCTGCACGCCTTCAGTGGCTGTGATACAACATGAGCACTCTTTAAACAAAGAAAAATAAAATGTGCCAATGTATTCCCCCTCCCCCCCCCCCAAAAAAAAATAACAGAATTAAACGAGCTTGTCCAGGTATTCAAAAACCAAAATGCTGATCCAGAGATCATTGCTGAAGCTTCCTCCTTGCATTGTACGGTTATAGTGGCGTGAAAAGTATGTTGTTAAACAACTATAGATATACATGCTTCACAAAATCAGCATATGAAAATAAATTTAATAACTTATTGCATCGCTGCCACCAACAGAAGCGGTAGCACGACAACATTCGTTCCGAACTTATCACCAGGTTCAGCAGTGGTATGGAGTTGAATATATTCGTTGCAAAATTTTTCCTGTTCCTGGTTTGAGATTATATATGTTTGAACGCGTAGATAGAGCCGTCAAAAGAATAAGAAGATCTACATCTTCGCCGACAACTATTACGGAATCGAGTGTAGATGAAATGCTGATTGCCGTAGACTAATGATTATATCGAGGGCTTAGAGTCAGACAACGTTAACTCCCATAACACAACATGGGAGTTAACGTTGTCTGACTCTAAGCCCTCGATATCAGCCTGGAAAAAAGACGACAATTTCTGCGGTAAAAACGAAAATAGGTGTGTTTGATTAACTTCGCTGTGCTGAATTTGAAAATGCATTTCGTTTTTCTCTATCACATCTGGTTAATTGAAAATTGTGAAAAATGTTATTTTGACATTTTGTATAGTAAAATAACTGTATGCAGCTTTGATGCTGCATTTTGAAACTTTTTCCTTTGCGGTAAGTGGTGTGATAGGTGACCTTAACTAATTTTGGGTCACTGAACATGAATCAATTGACCGTTTCTACGTAACACGTCATGTTTTCTTGCAATAGGTACTTCAAAATGAGAGTTGTAAGTTATTGCTTAGACTAGCCTACAGGATAAAAAATACTTAAAAATTAGGATAATTTTGATTTTCGGAGACAAATCAAACAATATTTTTAAACAGTCCAAGACGTATGTATTCCAGTATTTTTGTGAGTGGAGGCCAAATAAATTTATTTTTCCAAATCATCTGAAGCCGTACAATTCCTCAGTGACAAAAAAAAATCTAAGTTTGTTTGGAGGGGGAAATATTAAAGATTTGAACTTTTGGGAATTTTTCCATTGGTTATAAGCTAAAATCTATAAAATATATTTTAGTTGAGCAAATGCTATCTTATTTATTTTATTACATTGATCGAGCTCAACGGTTTTGAACATGTATTTTAATACAACTAAAATCTATAAGTTTGCATAATTTCAAGTTTCTAGCTCATCTGGAAGTGAATAAACATCCATGTTAATAAGTGGAAGATTAGACTGCCGTAGATGTGAATGATGTTACGGCTATCAAGCAAGTTTTTCTTTACTTATGGGGTAGCTAGAAACACCAAATTTAGCACGCTTATGACTGTTGTATGTGCCCACATTCCTACCAAATTATATGATTCTATCTTTCATAAATCTTGTGTGTCAAATATTACATAATGTGAGAAAAATATACAAAATTTATTTAAAATTTAAAATCTAACTCAATCTAAGGGATAACCAATGGAGATACGTCAAAAGTCATAAGACAAAACTTGTAGACCTCTCAAAATCCGTTACTGCTTCTGCAACAGGTTTTTTGATACGACTTACCGTTTAGCTACTATAAGCCCCCCAAAAAAGTCTACACAGGCCTTAAAATTGCGTCCGCCATAACAGTTAACACGAAAACTAGATGTGAAACAACAAAAATAGTGACTTTTTGATTTCAGGAAACCTTATTTAGTTAAAATTGATTACTAAATGTTTTACCGCAAAATGATGCAGGTAGTGGCGTTTCCGCATCTTCCGTGGCTTTGGCCAAAACGCGTGTCGGAGTAGAGTTTGCGGCGATCGTACGCTGAAACTATTCATTTTACAAAAAAAATCGTTACTACATAAATTATAGGAAATTTTCTCTAGTTTAATTTATTACATAACTATTTTCATCGTAAAATGAGTCGGAAAGAAGATATTGTACAAACTGTTTTTGGGCGCCATTTTTTCAATATGGCGGCGCGAGCGGCAAAGATACGAGGTAGCAAAGGGAAAATTCGAAAAGAGCACGTCGAAATCTATAAGATCACCAATTTTCAAAACTCCTGGAAAACTTTCCAGGTAAAACTACCAAATGACTGGACTACTATGTAAATATGGTTTGTACCAATTTTATTTATTACAATCATTTTTAAATTCAGTTTGTTGAAAGAATGTATGTATCACAAAAGTAGCCTAATAGTTATTTTGTAAAGGCATGTATTATGTCAGTATGGGGGCAAATGCCCCCTCTGGAATACTTTATGGCCTTACTAATTTTTTTGTAGGTCTACTCTTTGTCTCTGTCAACCTGCAGTTGTTGCAGGAAGAAAAAAAAATATTTGAATATTTTATAAGTTACCGAGTTTAGCAAGTATACAATAATTAGAACTGTATCATTGTATTTATAATAATCTTTCATCAAGGCTGTTGCTCAAAAGAACATAATCTGTTAATTTAAAAACTTTGCAGCCTCGTAGAATCCAGCTGATGTTCAAAACTAGGGATTGGGAAATTATGTGAATATTAATGTACCAGCCTCTAGTTATTTGAAATTTATTTTCAATATTGATAATAAAATACTGATACCTGCCTCATAACTTATCACTTGAATTTGGATTAACCTCATTGCGAGTTTAAGTTTAAGTACAGTTATTTAATTTACTGTTGTAATATCACTATTATCCGGTCATGAAAACCACCAATAACGGCCGTGGGTGTCGGCATGCTGACCACATGCCCCCCAATCCTGCCATCTGCCTACGGGAGATGACGCAGCGGTCGGGTGGTAAGCCAAGTCCCTCTAGGGATGTAGCGCCACGGAGTTTTATATCACTATTATTCTTCACAATAGCAAATTAAACTTTAATATTATAGACTACTGTATAGATTAGCCTAATACATAAGAATCATTGTGTTGCTGAGTTTGCTCCCCTTCAAATAAAATTTCTGGCGACACACCTGCATTTGTTCTTTCTCAAAATGACTTTTTCCCTACAGGCCCTTAGTTATTCAGTAACAGATGTTTCGTCATGAAATGTGAAAAATGAAGATTCTTGAACATTTAACAAAAGATAGCTGAGCTTAAGATTCCATGCTTGCAGGATTAAGAAAGAATTAAATAACTACTCACAAACTTCTCTGTGCACAGTTGTACTAGATGTGACTGACTCCTTACATACTTCAGATACATAACAAAATATGGGGATCATTCTACGTTTTATTCCTTGTTGTTCCTGCTGATGCTGTTGTAGCTGATTCTCCAGCTCCATGTCAAGGCACACTAAATCTCCAGTAATAGGATGTAGAGATCTTTGAGTATCAATTTCTGACACAACCGCTGGAAATAAAAACAAGAGAATACTACAGTAACAATTTTTTTTTTACTAATGAAATACCAACTACAATACTAATGGGGTGTTTGTTATTTTTCCTGACTTAATGGAAAAAGACTTAGTTAGTAACAACATTAGTGCCCAGTTTCCGGTACATAATAGTTATTACCAGATAACATATCTGCACAAGTTTCCCAAGATTAACTGCGTATTTTATTGTTGTGGTAACAAAGATCCTTGTTATCTGTCTGTTTAATATGGGTAATCCATTCATAGATGACAGTATTAGTACGAGGGCTGGTCAATAAGTAAGGTCTCCAACACTAGCCCAAGCTCACAACGTAGGATGAGAGATTTGGCACCACTGCCATGTCCCGCTATCTCCCCTCTTTCAAACGAGCCATTCCTGTAGCCGCTAAACCTTTTAGTGTCCGAGATAGAGCTGTTTGAAATGGATCTCTCGATTTCGTTCCCGCCAAGTAATAAGTAAGGTCTCCAACATTCTAGCCCAAGCTCACAACGTCGGATGAGAGAGTTGGCGCCACTGCCATGTCCTGTTATCTCTCCTCTTTCAAACGAGCCATTTTTGCAGTCGCTGAACCTTTTAGTGTCCATGCTAGAGCTGTTTGAAATGGATCTCCCGATTTCCGTCCCCGCAAAGTGCGGCCTCCGCGAACCCACCTCGCACAAACCTTATGGAACATCAATTTGTCACTCAAAATGGAACCTTTAGAAATGTCAGGAAGCAATAAACAAAGTTCACAAAGTTCACGAGTAGATCTTGTCGCACCAATTCATCGACTTTTGTCCCCATCTCATCTGTGGCGGCTGTTGTTGGTCTCCCGCTTCGTTCTTCATCATGAATATTTGTCCGGCCCTGTTTAATCTCACGAATCCATTTACGCACATTTTTTTATGCCCATACATCCCTCTCCATAAACTTCGCAAAGCTGTCTGTGAATTTCAATTGGCGGAACTTTTTTTGCAGTAAGAAACCGTAGACTCCGCTTAAGGGCACTTGGCACTTGCCAAAAATTTCACTACTTTTGGGATATATTTTTGGTTGATCATTTTTCCACAACAAAAAGACATAATAATGCTACTAGGATTTGATTAAGCACACTGAGACTAGTTTCTCTACATTTTGGGTGTGAGAGTGAGTTGGCAATGGTGCTGTGAAGATGTGTTATTGGAGAGCTCCCGGATTTTCACCTATAATAATTGTCACATATGAACAAATATTATATATGTATATACAGTAGAGCCTCGGTAATTCGAGCCCCGGTATTTCGAGGTTCCGTGTAATTCGAGCTGGTCTTAAGAATATTAAAATTTTCCATAAAACTAGAGAAAACCCCCGTTTTTATACGGTGTCCGCTTGTAAGTTTTACGCACTTCCGAATGTGTTACATTTTGAGCTTTCTTTCAATTTTTCCATGTACAAAAATGCAGGTCAAACTGTCCCACTTAGGGTTTTCGTTCATAATACACAGAAATAACCTTGGTTTCAGACTGCCAATGCATTTCTATTACAGATTGACAGAAACCGAGGTTCGATCTTTCTTTGTCGGGACCTCGTGTCAATGAATTGTACAGTGCATACCATCTTTTCAGAAAAGAATAATTTGTTTCAGTAATCCCTACTCAGCTACAATGGTAATTAAAAGTGTTTTCCTAGTAGCGCCGCTTTCCCGTTCCACTCCATTAAGGGTCAGACAATGACTTAATCCTCAAACGATGACGATGTAGAAAATTGAAAATGTTTGGCAATATACATATAGGTGTTACATAGGTATGTAGGCCTACTATATGTTTTTTTTTTTTTAAACCATTATTGTGCTCATTAAACATTTATTTATGATTTACCCATTGATTTAGTGATATTTCCGTATAATCCGAGTTTTTTGTAATTCGAGGTAGCCTCAGCCCCAATTAGCTCGAATTATCGGGGTTCTACTGTATGTATCTTAGTCCGCCGGCGAGGTCTTGTCGTTAGCGTCACTGACTACAGATCCGTTGGCCCGGGTTCGATTCCCAGTACCTCCTCGGATTTTTCTGTGGTAGGGAGGTCTGGTAGGGGTGCACTCAGCCTTGTGATTCAAATTGAGGAGCTACTTGATAGAGAAGTAGCAGCTCCGGTCAAGAAAACCACCATTAACGGCTGTGGGTGTCGGCATGCTTGCCACATGCCCCCTAATCCTGCCATCTGCCTAGGGAGATGATGCAGCGGCCGGGTGGTAGGCCAAGTCCCTCCAGGGATGTAGCGCCATGGAGTTTAGTTTATATGTATCTTCAGTCCAGGAAATTTAGCGTATTACTCTCGGTTTTCTCAATGGTAAATTTTACCCTGCTATTAAAATTGTTGAATTCCTCCAAGAGTTCGTCAGAAATGTCTTTTTTAGAAATGACTAAAGTATCATCCACATAGTGCATGTATACAGCGATTTGTCCACATATTTGCTAATAATGGATCTCTCCATGAAGAAAATAAAGATGGCAGAAATTATACCAGACACGGGGTTTCCCATTGCCAAACCTTCATTTTGTCTGTCCATAGTATCGTTAAACTGAAAAATGTTGTAACAAGAACACAGTAAGAGCTCAAGCAGGAGAGTACTGTTGAGAAAACCGAGAATAATACACTAAATTTCCTGGGCTTAAGGATTGTCCTAGACCATACGAAGATAAAATTAGGTAAAACTTGTACAGAGTCAACATTTATTTAATATTTACACTTCTTGCTCCACTTTACATTTAATTTGCAGGACTAGCGCCGGGTTTCCGAAAAGTAAGATATCTACTAGATGGCATTATTCAATCCGTAAGGATTTCTGAAACGTTCGATGGCGGCTAATCGTTCGATAAAACGCCCTACAAACTATCGCACCATAAATCACTAGATATCTGACGAAACGGTAGATAAACACGCAACATGGCGGAAATGCGAAACATTTATGTTGATGTATGTTTTGTTATTATGTTAGCACTTTATCTTACATGATGTTACTAGCTTGTTATGGTATTAAAATTAGAAGTAGTAATGAAGCTGGCATTGGTTATTAATTTGTGTGTGAAATAATTCATAATACTGTACTAGAAAAATTGTATATTATCGGTTAGATGAACTTTGTTATAGCCTAGGCTATTAATGTATCCATCGTTTATTTGTATTAATTTCATTTTCTGTTGTAAGTTAATACTTTAAGAAAACATCGCGAATATTAATTCAAATCATATTTTCTTGCTGGTCATCTTCAATGCCAGATCGTATAAGGCCTAGGTCTATACAGAAGTAAATATTCCCTGAAAGAAATACAGCAATCCTTTCAAGAAGTAGCCTACGATGATATTCAGATTCGGAAAAAATTTAGCTTAAGTATATTAATTTTATTTTCTGATGCAACACTTTATGAAGAAAATATTGCCATTTTACAGCACGAATATCAATACATAATCATCATCTTTCTCGCCATCTTCATCCTGAGGCAATAATTAGGCCTAGAGATGTGTAAAGCAAAAAGTATTCCCTGAAAGAATTAGATCTTTGACGATATTGAGTTTCGGAAAGAATCAGGCTGTCAAAGCAATGACCTATGGATAAATAGGCCATCATATGAAATAAGGAACAACTGCAAGCATGCCTTTTTCAGCGTTAAATTGCCCATCATTAGAATTGGGAACAACCATCGAAGCATTCCTTTCTGTGGTAAATTAGCTATAACTTAATTAATGTGTTACGTTTTACGCATTATGTTGTCAGATTGTGATGGGTGACATTTTCTCTAATGCACAAGTCTAGAATTCGAAATTGCCGAAGTTTATCTCACGTTTTACATTCATTTTAGCAGAGAAACAGCAGACAAGAAAAAGCAAAAAGATAATTCAGCCATTTTGAATAGAATAGCAAGAAGCGCTTCGATTGGTTGCTAGTCAATCACGGCCAACTTGATATTAGAGTAAGCACCGTGTCTCCATCTATTGACAAAGTGCTCAACTCATTTATCTGGCATTAGCTATTTCTTGAGCAAATTCGCTTTCGGAAATGGGAAGGTGTTTATCGAGTCTATAAATGTATAGAACGATTAGCTGTCTAGAAGATATCTGGAGCTTTTATGCAACCGGGCCTAGTTTCCAGGGATTACTCCCTCATCCTCAGCTGGTGGTTGACTGATAACAATGTCTTGTTGATCTGATGCATCTGCTCCTACAGTGTTACCACTCCTATTACCTAAAAAACTAAATATCCCATCTGCTGCTGGGACATCAAAATTCAAGATCTTGTTTTGGTTCTTAATGATGAATATCTTCTCCCAAACTCCTAACTCAGATGGATTTTTGACATGTTTTAAAAGTTTGATCTCTTTTTTGATGTGGTGATCCTTGAAGTATGCATGGTGGGCTAAAGCAGATTTTTCTGCATGTACTAATCTGATGTTCCTGAGATGCTCTTTCATTCTTGTATCCAGGTTCCTTCTGGTTTGACCTATATACACCTTGTGACAGTCTGAGCATTCCATTTGATATATCCCTGATAATTCGGTTTTTGGAGTACTATTGTTTAATGGATGGTTGAGCATGTTCCTCAGGTTAAATTTGTTTTGGGGAGCCAATTTTATGTTTTGTCCTTTGAATGATTTTTAAATTTAGGAAATAATACCGGATGAAAGGTAAACTTCTGGTATATTGGTTTGCTGTCATTTGAGTTGCTCAGAGTACATGTGTCCTTAATCAATTTAGCTTTCTTATGTTTGGAAATCAACTTATCAATAAAATCTGTCTTAAGACCATTCAACATTGCAACATTATGTATTTGGTGATATTCTTTCTTGTATTCTGCATCTGACAAAAGTACATGTATCAACCTATGCACTAGACTATGAAATATGGCATATTGATGTGGTCTTGGATTGAATACATTTCGCTTAATATAGTTGTCAACATGCGTATCTTTCCTGTAGATCCCAAATTCAAGTCTCTCTCCATGTTTAAAAATTTTAAGATCCAAAAAAGGTAGATAACCATTTTCTTCCTTTTCAATAGTAAATTTGATAGATTGATCTTGTAGATTGAGTAGCTTTATTGAGTCTTCTATGAATCTATTAGGGATAATGGCAAAAACATCATCCACATACCTGTGCCAATGTTTGAAGATGTGTGGGAAGGAATCAGTCATCCGTATTTCTAATTGGCTCATATAAAGATCAGCTAATAAAGGTGATAACAGATTGCCCATGGCTGGTCCCTTGGTTTGTTTATAAAAACTTGAATTGAACATAAAACTGTTTTGATTGATGCATAAGTAAACCAAATCAGTATAACTTTTAATTTGCTCTAATGTGAAATTATTGTAAGAAAGCCACTGATTCAGTAGGTTGGATAGTTTCTCAGTTGGAATGCTTGTAAACAATGCGTTGACGTCAAAGGATACTAAAATACATACAGAAAAATCTGCTTTAGCCCACCATGCATACTTCAAGGATCACCACATCAAAAAAGAGATCAAACTTTTAAAACATGTCAAAAATCCATCTGAGTTAGGAGTTTGGGAGAAGATATTCTTCATTAAGAACCAAAACAAGATCTTGAATTTTGATGTCCCAGCAGCAGATGGGATATTTAGTTTTTTAGGTAATAGGAGTGGTAACACTGTAGGAGCAGATGCATCAGATCAACAAGACATTGTTATCAGTCAACCACCAGCTGAGGATGAGGGAGTAATCCCTGGAAACTAGTCCTGCAAATTAAATGTAAGTGGAGCAAGAAGTGTAAATATTAAATAAATGTTGACTCTGTACAAGTTTTACAACATGCTCTACTGTTTATAGTGCTTCAATTAATTATTTTAACACTTGAATAAAATTAGGTATTTACAGAAAAAATAACAAAGGTGAATTGTACATTCATAAGAAATCCGCACACCACAAAAGGATTAAATACAACGTTTGTAGTAACTTCTCTAATAGAGCCATTAAGTTGTGTGTAACAACCCCGAAGATTTTAATTTTGAAAAAAAAAAGGAGATTTTCCGAAGAATGGATAAAATATGGAAGGAAGCTGGAAAACACAGCAGGGATAGAGATCATGAGATTAAGAACCCTAATATTAAGTATATGGGAATGGCCTACCACCCAGCCATAAATGAGCATTATGAAAGGGTTTTCCAAAAGTTTGAATTGGTGCCGGCCTACAAAACGTAAGAATAATTGAGAGCATATTCTCTCAACATAAAAGGTTTGGCCGAAATAAGGATAGAAAGGAATCTCCAGGGGTATATTCCATCTCATTTTTGGACTGTGATAAATTTTACATTGGAGAAACAGGTAGATAATTTAAAATTGGACTACGGGAGCACGCAAGGGACATTACATGAGGAAAAATCTCTACCGGTCTTAGGCAACACTTGATTGAGGATAATCATCGTATGGGTGCCTTAAAGATTTTATAGATCGAAGACGATGCCATTAGGAGGAAAGTGTGTGAAGCTTGGAATATCGGGTGCAACCAAGATACTGTTTTGAACAGGTGTGACGGTGACCTGGGTGGCGAGTGGTTGGAGGTCATCAAGAGAATAAAAAAGGCTAAACATGTTCCACATATTCCACTTCCACCAATGGTAGTCCAGTCAATAAACGTCGAAAAACACAGAATAGAAAAAAAAAATCGTGTAGTTTTGAAATTTTGCACAGATGTCAGAGGGAGTCTCCTGAATAACATACTAAAAGTCCCCGAAGGTGGGGGGTGAGCGAGGGGCAGGGGGGGCCCGCAGAAGGTCCCATTTTTAGGTTTTTCGCTTATATCTAAACAATGGTGCATCGTAGAGGAAAAATTGCTATATCAATATTAAAGCTGATAAAATTTCCTACAAGTTTGATCTCACACATTTCTTCCTATTTCCAATAGATTTCGAGATATCCGCCAATGAAAATAACAAATTTTTGGAAAAAGCTCTTTCGCTTTGCGCTTTTCGACACATTTTGCCTTTTAGCGCTTCAGCCTTTAGGTATATAGCAATGTTCTCATGAAAGAAGTTGCAGGGAAATAAATTCACTTTCAAGTGAGTAGTCATTTATTATTTTGTCTTCAAATGTTCAAAAGTAAGAAAGTAAGAAAACCGTACTTCGCACTTTATCTATATTTAGGGGTTATATCTTTGTATATAAACTGTATATTGTGTATTTACATCATGAAACAAGTGGAGAAATATGACAACCATTAAAGTTGAATTTATTACAAATCTGTTCACGGTACAAGCACAGGACATGTAATGGAAAATACATTATATTCCAGGCAAGAAAGGAAAAATAAGGACAAAAAGAAATCATGTAGTTTTGAAATTTGGCAGAGATGTGGGGGAAAGTGTCCTAAATAACATAGTAAAAGTCCCCATGGATAGGGGGTGAGCGGAGGGTAGGGGACACTTTTGAATGTCATTTCTCGCAGTTTTCCTTAAACACACAAAAGCTATGGGTTCTAGCAAAAAACAGTTTATGCACAAAATTAAACTACATAAAAGTTCTTATAAAATAGATCTGAATGATATTTTTGTGTATTTAATAGTTCATTAAATAGAAGGATATGAAGTAGGACATAGTTCTGGAAATTCTGTGTTACATACACCTATATATTACATTTTTTAACGAAAATGAAAGCAGATGAAAAAATAAATTAGCATGATGCCAAGCAAGTAAACTAGTTCTTAGAATGGTTTACTAAAGGTAGACATCAAAAATAAAACTCATTATTATTATTATTATAATTACTATTATAAAGCTTACAAAAATCTCATGGTATGAGTGTATGTTATAAGAAACATAAACCAGGCCTATTTCCGTTATATTTTTCTTATAAAATATCATTTCGAAAAATTGTGAAGAGTTAGACATATTTAGTAATTATAAGACCTAGTAGGCCTACATAGTACTTTAAATAAATGTTTAGTTGTCTATTTTTTTCAGTCTCCAATACTGGAATCCTAGTACATCGTATGATAAGTTAGGGTTATATTGTTCTATCTACCGAACATTCCGTATTTATACACATCTATACAACATTAATTAAAGAGTGCCTGAACAACTTATATTGCTTGGACGTCATCAATTTTAAACCTTTCTTCTCCTTCAAATCTTATACTTGTTGGTGCACGTACCATGACAGGTTCCACAAACGGATACCAGCTTTTCTGCATCCATATCTTCCACCACACCAAGTTGCACAGTGACAAAATATGATGTGCAAATATTCTCAGAAGCCACATAGACAAGTAAACATTTATTTATGGTAACAGGTAGTCCTACTATTCTTACAATATCTAATAAATATATCTAATTCCTTACCATCATTCAAAAAAAATTGGTAATTTTTTTAATGAAACATAAAACGGCTAAGCTTTACAACAATAATAATAATAATAATAATAATAATAATAATAATAATATCATCTGCTTTCATTTTCGTTAAAAAAATAATATATAGGTGGATGTAAAACAGAATTTCCAGAACTATGTCCTACTTCATATCCTCCTATTTAATGAACTATTAAATACACAAAAATATCATTCAGATCAATTTTATAAGAACTTTTATATACCGTAGTTTAATTTTGTGCATAAACTGTTTTTTTGCTAGGATCCATAGCTTTTGTGTGTTTAGGGAAAACTGCGAGAAATGACATTCAAAAGTGCCCCCCACCCCCGCTCCCCATCTGTGGGGATTTTTACTATGTTGTTTAGGACACTTTCCCCCACATCTCTACCAAATTTCAAAACTACATTATTTTTTTCTCCCTGTTTTTCCTTTCTTGCCTGGAATATAATGTATTTTCCATTACATGTCCTGTGCTTGTACCGTGATCGGATTTTTAATAAATTCAACTTTAATGGTTGACATATTTCTCCACTTGTTTCATGATGTGAATACACAATATACAGCTTATATACAAAGATATAACCCCTAAATATAGATAAAGTGCGAAGTACAGTTTTCTTTCGAAATCTCGAAATTTGACCGAAACTTAAAATTGTTATAACTTTTGAACATTTGAAGACAAAATAACAAATGACTACTCACTTGAAAGTGAATTTATTTCCCTGCAACTTCTTTCTTGAGAACATTGCTGTATACCTAAGGGCTGAAGCGCTAGAAAGCAAAGTGTGTCGAAAAGCGCGAGGCGAAAGAACTTTTTCCGAAAATTTGTTATTTTCGTTGGCGGATATCTCGAAATCTATTGGAAATAGGGAGAAATGTGTAAGATCAAACTTGTAGGAAATTTTATCAGCTTTAATTTTGTATATAGCAATTTCTCCTCTACGATGCACCATTGTTTAGATATAAGCGAAAAACCTAAAAATTGGACCTTCTGCAGGCCCCCCTGCCCCCCGCTCACCCCCCCCCCCCCACCTTCGGGGGCTTTTAGTATGTTGTTCAGGACACTCCCACTGACAACTCTGCAAAATTTCAAAACTACACGATTTTTTTTTCTTTTATATTTTTCATTCGTTGCCTGGACTAATGGATGTTATAGAGGAATCCCTGTATGAGATCCCTGGGGAGTGGATTGACAAGCAATCCCAGTATACTACTTTTTTATGTGTTCGCATTCTACTAAAGACAGAAGCGGATGTTGTGACACAGATAATTGAAAGTATATACTCCTCTCGACATGATATAAACAATCATCTGAGAAAGGTCTGAAGGATAAGACCGAAACATCGTGAAGATTAAAGGAAGAAAAATAACATGTGATCCACTGAAAACAATTTAATTTAATTCTTAACCAAAATAACGCACTCAGATTGGTATGTGGAGCAGTCAAGACAACCCCAACTCTATGTCTACAACTCTACACAGACAACCTACCAATCACATCAGAAATCCAACAACAGGCAGGGCACGTTTTTAAAGTCATCGATTGATTCCACCGGTACCATCGGTCTTTCACCAGGGCGTTTGTAAAGTCAACGGACAATCCACCGGGAAAGCGTCAGGCCGTTCATAAACTCACCGGTGAAAGTCCGGTGGAAGTCACCGATTGCAACCAGACTCACCGAACTTAAAGTACGATGCTTCTTAGATGACAAACATGGCGGAGCAGAGAAGCAGACGATACTTGCCACTAGCATTAATACATTGAGTTTATTTTCGTGCGAAAGCTAACAAACTGCTCTTCATCAGAGTTTGAGTCCTCCGAAAATGAAAGTGATGAGTTGATTTTGTTTGAAGACGAGAAAAGAAAGAAAAAATACTCTACATAAGAAATCTATTAATTCCAAATATCTCGAATAATAAGCTTTCATGGGACCAACAAATAAACAAATGCTACTGCTAAGCTGTCTCGAGTTATTTATTTTTCTACTCCTTAAGCTAAAAGCCTCAGTTAGTCAAGATATGTTAATAACAGCGTATTTTTCATCCACATATCCTATATGGCATC
Source organism: Ectobius pallidus (assembly GCA_964059195.1). Lineage (NCBI taxonomy): Eukaryota > Metazoa > Arthropoda > Insecta > Blattodea > Ectobiidae > Ectobius > Ectobius pallidus. Next base: position 1,993,707 of record CAXKWD010000016.1, read on the forward strand.
CGGTTATGGGGCAGTACCGGTAGTTCAGGGCCAATAAAGGTGTTCCTATGTCAGAAAAAAATCATAAGTATTTTAGCAGGAGTAAAACATCGAGATAGTTGTGTAGGTCTACCTGATATTTCGTCAATTAAAAACAAACACAGTTCCTAGTCTTTATATAAATTTAGTACACGTGAAAGAAAACCTACAACAATTCACACAACGCTTTTATATACACGAACACAGAACTAGAAACAATTTGAAATTAGATTTGCCGTCATTCAGATTAAATAAATGTGTTGACAGTCATTTACATAAGCAATGTACATTTTATAATAATTTGCCCTTTCTGCTGTTGAAGTGCCTACTAACAAATTTAAGAAAGTCCTAAAAAGCTGGCTCATATCAAAAGCATTTTATACTGTAATGTAAATGATTTCCTAAACATGGAATGGACATACAATTTTAATTAGGCCAGATTAATATTTATAAGTATATGGTATTTTAATTGATCACATAACATAATATAATTTATTGTTTAATTTACTTTTAGTTTTAAGGGTCATTGATGCAATTGTAAATAGTTAAGTAGGCCTATCTTAAAACTTATTTTATTTCTTTTGTGTAACATTGTAAGTTGTATTATATCCTTTTCCCCCTGATTGAATGGAAGATAAAGCCTTAACTCTGCCAGGTAGAATAAAACATTATTGTAAACTGACAGCACAGGCTATCTATAATGAGGTCAGGTACCGCATTTAACTATGCAATATTTTATGGATTTTAATATGCTCAAAATATTATTTATGAGAATGGTAGCACTCAGTTATTAGTTCCCTGCCCATCATATATTATTATTTCCATTTCTAGCAAATTCATGATACAATAATTATTATACAATTCGAATATTCCTGCTGGAATCCATCAACCCGTTCGTAAATTCAACGGCTCATCAGATGAAAAAAATGGCGGATGACGTTCATCGTACATTCACCGGACTTTCACCGCACTTTTCCACCGGTGGATTTACTGATGACTTTAAAAACGTGCCCGCAGCCATCTCTACCACAAAATTGAAGGCCTTACCTAATACCACTTGGATCCAAGGTAGCCCAGAACACCAGCTTAAAACCCAATCACTACCAGTCACAATGGCAAACAATTGCCTACAACTCCTTAATATCCCACAAAATATTGAAACATATTGTACGCCAGTCAACCCACTACATTACCAGACGTTCAATACTAACCTGTCACTAATCCATAATGTTAAAAAAGATTAGCACCTCCCACAGGAGCTGAAACAGCTAGCACGGGCAACTATAGAAGAAAGGTATACAGCGAATGAGTATTTGAGAGTCTACACAGATGGTTCGCTGTCCAGTAAATATCTTGGAGCAGGAGCAGGTATAAGCTTACCCGTTTCATCTCAAATCATACAGCTTACAAGGGATGGTACGAACCTTCATGTCGAAACCCACCCTCAAATTTTGTACACATGTAGGTCATCCTAAAATGGAATAGTACACAAAAAATTAGCTGCCAGTTCGAACTGCAAGTCTATGAAAATCACGTCACAATATCGCGAAAAAAGCATTGTCAGAGCGCCTCATCCCGTCTAGCAGGGAAGCGGTCTGTGGCTGAGGTACAAGGTCTTGAGCGAGGCATGCGGGCAGTCGGCGCAACACAACACTGTAGTCACAATATACAGCTGCATGCTCACTTCCCCGTGCACTGAACTATTCAATGAATGTGAAACAGAAGTGTCCTGTGTCGATAGAATGGGAAAAGCACAAATTTCGTTTATTTCGCTAGAAGAACATATCGCACCCCTGGTGGAAGACTGCCATAAGTAAAAAAAATTGAATTTTGAGATAACTAGTACTTATAAGTGCTTGTCATCATGTCCATGTCCTGGAAAAGTGGCACAACCCAAATCGTAAAGATAAGGATTCTACAGCATATAATTGATTTTTCTTCTCACTAGCATCTGATGTTTCAAATAGCAGAAAACTGCCATATCTCAGTTTTTTTATCATACGCAAGCCCGTATACCCGAGATTATGCAGTGTTCTTGTCCGGAAGTGGCAGCAATTTTGTGTTAAAGTAATATTTACTGTTTTTCATATTGCATCAAAATCTTTAAATGCTCCTCCTGAAAAAATGTTATTTTTGACTTGTGGCAGTCTTCCACCAGGGGTGCGATATATTTTTTTCACGAAAATAGTTTATGGCAACTGAAAGCACATTAATAGGATTCAGCACATCTGTAGAGACGCTCATGGTGACTTCCTTCTATTAACTGTCAGACACACAGATCGCTAATTCTTCACTACGGTCGTTGTTTATACTGCGATAACAAGAAGAAGGAAGCCCGTGTTTGGATAAGCTGCTGAATGAGTCACGTTAGCTGTTGCAGTCACAGAACAGAAACTTATTGTTGCAGTAGTCGCTACAAAGATCCAGGAGTAACCAACTAGAGCGCTTCCAAATTTCAAGCTTCAATTTAATGGTCTGACAGTTCAAACTGGCAGCTAATATTTTGTGTACTATTCCATTTTAGGATGACCTACATGTGTACAAAATTTGAGGGTGGGTTTCGACATGAAGGTTCGTACCATCCCCTTGTTAGTATCAAATGTGTCACCTTTGGATTTCAAAATCGGCTTAAAAAAATATATGTTAAAGGATTACATGACCTATGTTCAGAAATGAAATATTTTCCTTCTCACTTGATTTGTAACAATGTTACAGGCACACAAAGAATCGGGATTTTTGGTAAAAAGTTGTACGCAAGGAAAATATTGTAATTTTCAAAGCGCTATAAATCAGAAACCAATGATTATGGAGACTTGAGGTTTTTTTTTATTTGAAAGCCTGTTCATAGTAGTTTCAAATCATGATATTGGAAGACATTTTTGAAATCCTCTTTAACTCTAAAATTCAACATGAAAATACAAAAAATTTAATTTTTTTCCAAAGTTCATGTATTTTTTTTGAAAATGTGAACAGTCGTAAGTCATGACTTTTATTGGGATAATATGGTATGGAAACTGAACTAATTATAAGCAATAAAATTTCTGCCCTAGCTTCTCACATTAAGTAGATAAATCTTTGTAAAAAGTGAAAAAACACATTTTTGACTGTTTTTTAGAAATGGTTTTCTCCAAAACACCCATCTCAAAAGTTTTGAAAATTACACAAAATATTCTTTGATGGTTGTTCTTATAGGTGGTACAATCACATTGGGGGATATTTGTGTGGTAAACCTGAGATAATTTTTTCAAAACTACTCTACCTGTTCCATAATGTTGGACATTTAGTATATAATGTATTACACTGAAAACACTTTTTTTGCCAAATGTTTTCAATGTACACAGTTCTATTAAATGAAATTGTATTGAAAGATCACACCGTAGATGGTTGATTCCATTTCCGGATTGGAAATCTTACCACTAGAGGTTTTTGAGTCCAAATTTAGCAAAGGGTATTGCTGGTTCTTTGTGAGAGTCCATCAGTTTCAGTTAATTATTAATATTGATCACTAGATTTAGACAAAGGTAGTAGAAAAACTACATAAGGTAAAATATATGTTAACATACTATACAAATACTGAAATATCATTAGGCCTATATTTTTCACTTGTAACATCACACTGCTGAGAAGAGTTCTTCTGTCTTCTTCATATGTTCCGCATTAAACTTATGAAGCTGGGCTTACTGTCCATGTGGAAAAGAATGATCCAGCTTGAGAAGCACATGGGAAATTTATTTCTAAATGCTTTCCTATTAAAACATTTCTTTGTTTATTTTTATTTATCTTGAGATTATTATATTTAGTGTAGTGTTTTTTCATGAATTGATTAATTAATTCAATATATTTTGATCAAACTATTTTTTGGGTTGGCGAATATCTAATTATTTCAGCCTTCTGTTTTTTTAATCACACTTCTTCAAAATGGATAGCTTCATCCACGTTCCATTCACCTTTTCCAAGAGCAAGGAGTTCTTTTTCAACTTATTAAAGGTTTTTAGCATTTCAAGATATTGCTAATTTCGGGCGAAAGGCCTTTTTCTTCATTTTTATCAGGATTCAGTAATTCAACGACCAAGAAGATTGCATGTAACACAATATTAAGGACCTCAAGGACTTCTTTACGAAGATAATAAATATTCATCAATCCTCAGGACATACATTATATACTAAATGTCCAACATTATGGAACAGGTAGAGTAGTTTTGAAAAAATTCTCTCAGGTTTTTCACACAAATATTCCCCAATGTGATTATATCACCTATAAGAACAACCATCAAAGAATATTTTTTGTAATTTTCAACACTTTTGAGATGGGTGTTTTGGAGAAAATCATTTCTAAAAAACAGTCAAAAATGTGTTTTTTTCACTTTTTACAAAGATTTATCTACTTAATGTGAGAAGCTAGGGCAGAAATTTTATTGCTAATAATTAGTCCAGTTTCCATACTATATTATCCCAATAAACATCATGACTTACGACTGTTCACATTTTCAAAAAAAATACATGAACTTTGGAAAAAAATTCAATTTTTTGTATTTTCATGTTGAATTTTAGAGTTAAAGAGAATTTCAAAAATGTCTTCCTATATCATGATTTGAAACTACTATGAACAGGCTTTCAAATAAAAAAAACCTCAAGTCTCCATAATCATTTGTTTCTGATTTATAGCGCTTTGAAAATTGCAATATTTTCCTTGCATACAACTTTTTACCAAAAATCCCGATTCTTTGTGTGCCTGTAACATTGTTACAAATCAAGTGAGAAGGAAAATATTTCATTTCTGAATATAGGTCATGTGATCCTTTAACATATATTTTTTTCAGCAAAATCCATGATGTTGATGTGACACCCCCTGTATGATCTGAGATGAAATGGGTCAGCTGTGAATTATTCTCTCGCTATGTTTCTGTAGGAAAAAACAAAACAAGCTTTGAAGGAGAAACGACAGCAATCAAAATAGTGCTACAACAAATTCTGCTTAGACCAAAAGTCTTCCAAAAAGCAGTCCTCCTAATCGATTCACAAGCAGCAATCCAGGCGATAAATTCCAACGGCCAGCGAACATCCAGAATTATAAAAGAAGCAAGAGAAAAACTAAAACTTCTCATTAGACAAGGAAAAACAATAGCCTTCCAATGGATACTGTCACATGTTAATATTTCGGGGAACGAAATTGCAGACCAACTAGCTAAGAAGGGAGTGGCACTTAATCCTAATTTAACATCAATAGACACTAACACAGTGAGAAGAATAGTAACAAAACGAACCAGAGACCTGTTCCACGAAAAAGCATTAAAATTATCCCAAGACAAAACTTGGAAAAATATCAGAGGAACATGGCAGGAGAACAAAACAAAACCTAGGAAAGAGGCAACAGCAACCTTCAGACTAAGCACTGGGCATGACTGTATCGCATGAAAATACATGAATCTGAACATTTACTGCAATGTCAGCAATTGGACCCTAATCTCCAGAAGCAGAAGAACCTTCCGGAATTGTATTGGAGTGCAAGAAGATTCATGGATGGATTCCTAGTGTCTCGCCATTAGAAAACAAGAACACACTTGACCAAATAACATTTGAATGCAATGTTGCCGTATATGTTGATATCATAATTATCACACAGTTTCCATAGAACTAGTGCTGTTACTGCATGATGCACACCTATCTTTTCCATGTTAAATCATACATAACCACCATAACAATGGTTGCAGAGGTAACTTTGCTTTCAGAAACTGGCCATGGATGTTTGAATATGTATAATAATAAAAGAGTAGAGCCACGAGGAATCAGATACCATGATTTATCACAGACTTACATAAAAAATAGATCGTTTACCAATGGCACATGGTATTTTTTGTCATTGGTAGCTCACCTAGTGATGCAGTAAGCAATTTAATATAATAATAATAATAATAATAATAATAATAATAATAATAATAATAATAATAACAATAACAACAACAACAACAACTTGATAGGATCAAACAAATAAAGGATGAAGTAGCACTGGAATTAGGTATTGTACCAGAACATGTAGAAGAACCTCGAGAAGAACAAGTGACTACACCAACAACTATCATTGAAAATGATCCCAAACAAGAAGATTTCGATGCCATATACATGCAATATGAAGGAATGAACCCTATTGCTAGACCTCGACTCCCGAAGCTCAAAATAAACAGTAGCACAGAAGATGTAGTGACCGCTGTTAACGATATTATCAAAAGGCGACTTAAAGAAGAGCTGCCACTCATGGAGTTGCACACACTGGTATATGTGGGGGCTACAACCATATTGTCAAGGCATGGGCAGCAACTTAAGCCACTTGCCATCAGAACAAAGAAGAAGCAGGGAACAACACCGCCATGGGAGAGAAGATTAAATAAAAAAATGTAGGCTTTACGAAAAGAAATAAGTATATTGACACACAACTCTAGACCCAATCCTAGTCATAGAGTAAGGAGATTGGCAGATAAGATTGTCCAGAAGTACCACACCGTTGACAACCCTACAGAGATTGAAAACGGGATTTCTTAAACAAAAGTTAAGTGCGTTTGCACTAAGACTTAAGAGATATAAAAAAAGTAACAAGCAAAGAGAGGATAATCATTAATTTACTAGTAGTGAAAAGGCTTTTTACAAGCAGCTACAAACACAAGCTTCAATTAATGAAGTAGAGAATCCTCCAGAACTTCAACAAGTTAAAACTTACTGGGAAAGTATCTGGAGTGTACCGGTTGAATACAAGCATAAAAAGTGGCTTGATGAAGAGAAGAACAAGTTACGTGACTTACAAACTATGTGAAAGTTGGAATTTACATCAAAAGAACTTGAGAAAGCCATAAGAAAGACCTATAACTGGAAATCCCCTGGACCAGATAAAATCCAAAAGTATTGGTTCAAGAAATTCACGTCCATCTACGAACAACTAACCAAGCAACTCATGGCAATAATTAGAGATCCGTGAATTTCGCGAGACACGATAACGCGAATTGTTATTTTTTTCAAAAAATTGTGCAGTATTCTCATAAACATCAACGCCTAACCCAAAAGAAACATTTTTTTAAATGTGAAATAACCCAAAACCATCAACATAACGCGAAAAATGAGTATTTCCAGGGTTTTTAAACGAATTCGAACAAAAAAATAAAAAATTGAGGGAATTTTAACATAAATGTGTTATTTTAATATTTTCCCAACTTATATTCTTGTCTGGATGAAATATATAACGAAAATTGTATCATGACAGCAGTGCAGCCAACTGCTCGAGAGGAGCAGCCAAAGAGGACAGAATTTAGGAACAATCCGCTACACCAGAAACGTTTCAACCTTGAATGATCAAACTGTCATGATTTGCTCAACACCACCATTTGCTCCACGAATTAATTCACGCAGGAAATTTTGGGGGTATAGAATTTATTAGTGGAAGCTTTGAAGCGATTTACTTATTAATAGCATTTCGCCCTTCTTTTTACAACTTGCCGCCTTCCAGCGTGACACAGCTCAAGATACACTCATTTGAAAAACTCTGTACACTCATAGACATGTTTCGAAAAGATTACGAATGTTGGCATTATTTCTCAAATCTCGCTATGTAATGCCTTGCCACTAAGTTTAGAAATAACAGAAGTCATATTTAATTAGTTCTTAACAAACAACCCACATAACACAGAAAACGTGGTTTAAAATTATAACTGATAACAATACGTACATTTCACTGTGTTCTGATTTTAGTAAGCACTGTACTTTGCAACCCAGCGACGCGTCATGTATACGGTACTTCCCCTTCGCATCACGAGTTAAAGTTCGCGCGCTGGTTGCTGGCTGTGCTGATGAAGAAGAATGCCAGCGCCTTGCGCGTGTTTATAGTAGATTCGGTCCATGCGAGCGTTATTCGATAAAGTTCTGAAAAGTGTTAAAAAATGCCGAAAAGTAGTGTTTCCGTGCAAATTCAGGCAGCTGAATTTAGCAAGGAAGGGTTCTTTGTAAATGATAATAAAATTCTTATGTGCAAATTTTGCGACAAAAGATTGGAATTCTTCTTTGCAGATCTGAATGTAACAAGCTTGATGGAAGAAATCTGCCTATACTGAAGTATGCATCAATAATTAAATGTTTGTAAATATATGTAGGCCTATATTCTGTGTTTCTTTCATATAACATGAAAAAATGAGAATTGCTCGATATTAAACTGAAGTAGACTCTCAATTAATTAATCAATAATAACACCGCCATACTTAAGAATAACACAAAAATCTGCCTTTTTTAAAACAAATTTTACTTAAAAATAAAACCACTTTCATGGATCTCTAGCAATAATGCACAAACCAGATACGATGCCATCATTTATGACAGGCGAGATAACTTATCTGTTGCCAAAAGCATGAAATCCATCCCCAGATCCTGCACAGTATAGACCCATTACTTGCTTACCAACGATATATAAAATATTAACCTCAGTAATAACATCCAAAATATATGACCATCTTGAGAAGAATCAGTTGTTGGATGAGGAACAAAAAGGTTGCAAGAAAGGATCCCGGAGAAGCAAAGAACAGCTGGTTATTGATTCTGTCATTACAAATCATGTGAAAAAGACCAAAGGGTCCCTTCACACTGCTTATATTGACTATAGAAAAGCTTTCAACAGTGTACCACATAGTTGGCTAATGGAAGTCCTCCAGATATATAAAGTAGATGGCCAAGTCATAGACTTCCTTAGACATCCAATGGAAAACTGGAAAACCATACTAACTATTAACACAAAAATGGGAAGTTCAAAAGTGGGCGACATCAAAATAAAACGTGGTTTTTTCCAGGGCATTAAGCCCTTTGTGGTTCTGTCTTGCCATCAAACCACTAACATCAATATTAAATAACTTAAAGAAGGGATATACTTTAGGAGGGTTTAATGTAACACACTTGTGGTACATAGATGATCTGAAGCTGTTTTCCAATAGTGGACAAAATTTGCAGAAAGCTTTGAAGACAGAGGGCGATTTCAGTTCTGACATTGGAATGCGATTCGGCCTCGATCAATGTAAGACCAGTAGTATGGTTAAAGGGAAGTGGTATAGAAACGACGGTTACCACATTGCACACCAGGGGCAGATAGATGGAATGGAGAAATATGATACATATACTTATTTGGGATACCAACAAGCTCAAGGCATAGCATACCAAGAATGCAAGGAACAAGTGACTAACATATACCTAACACGCCTGAAGTCCATTTTAAAGACACAACTGACAGCAAGGAATACGGTGAAGGCAGTTAATACTTATGCTGTGCCAGTAATAGAATACAGCTTTGGTGTATTGACATGGACAGCAACTGAGTTGAAAGCATTGGACATCAAGACCAGGAAGGAATTTATGAAGCACAGAGCACATCACCCCCATAATTCTTTTCACCTGCCGAGTCTTGGGGGCAGAGGAATAGCCAGCTTCCCTGATATACATTGCCAAGCAAATAAGCAACCTGCGGAAATACTCGTATTTCTATAAGAAAGCAGATTACATGAGATGGTAGTGGAAAATGATAAATTAACTCCACTGAAGCTGAGTGATAGAAATTATGAACCCGGAGAGAATGTAGCGACATCAGATAAACTAATAAACCAGTGGAGATCAAAATGCCTACATGGGAAGTATAGAGCTTGCACAGAGCAGTCGCATATGGATACTGAAGCATTGCAAATGTGGTTAATGAGTGGAAACTTATTCAAGGAAACTGAAGGTTTTGTAGAAGCCATTCAAGAACAAGTAATACCAGCATTGGGGTCTAGCAATTGGCTCACATAGTGGATTGTATTCCTCCTCTTCTTCTGCTACATTTTCTTCCACCTCAGTTTCAAAGGATGCGGGTAGGGGTTCTATTTCTTAAGCATTGTCATCCTCATTGTCCAACACTGGGATGCCATTGAGACAATTCCCCTGGCAGTTTTGTTAAAGAGGGAAAGAGTTTGGTGAGGTTTTCCTGCACCCACATTTGCCACTGCTGCAGTCTTTTATGCCCTGACAGGGGGAGGGGAAAAAAACATATTTTTGCACTGGGGAGGTATTTAGTTTGCACAGGAGAGAGCTCTGTAGTTTTTGATGGGTATGGAAACTCAGAGAACAGCACAAGGGTAGGTGATCAGGGATGACACTATCAATTGAAGAAGTCAGTTGACATTAATTCAGTTTCAATTTGGACACTTCAATTGGATTTTTGTATTTAATGCAATTTTAATTAATGGTTAGGTTATACTTACACAATGATCTAACTCTTGTAAAGAGAAAGGGCAATGTACTGTTAACTTACCTAAGCCCTCCATTCAATCCTATTCTGTGCTAACTCTATCCAATTATCCCTTGCAAATACTACTTCCCTTAAATCTATCCTAATATTGTCCTCCCACCTACGTCTAGGTCTTCCAGGTGATCTTTTACCTTTGGGTCTCCCAGTCAATACTTTTGATATTGACTTGGAAATTGATTATATGAGATATGAGCCACATTGTCTTTTCCTCCCCATGCATGCAACATGCCCAGCCCATTTAACCCGTGATTTAATTACCCTTACTACATCCGGTCACGAGTACAAGTCATGAAGCTCATCGTTATGCAGTTTTCTCCAGTCCCCATTTTCATCTTTCATAGGCCCAAACATTTTTCTAAGCACCCTGTTTTCAAACACACTCAGATTATGTGCTTTCTGAAGAGTAAGCGACCATTTCTCACATGCATATAATAGGGTAATAGTCTTATAAATCTTTATTTTCAGATTTCTGGACAGAAGATGAGAAGAAAAGAGTTCTGAACTGCATAAAATCAAGCATTTCCTGATTTTAGTTGAGACTTAACTTCTGCCTTTGTATTATTTGTGTCTGTAATTATTGCTCCCAGATATTTTAATTTTTCTGCTTGTTCGAACAATTTACCGGCTATTCTAATATTTTGTAGAGCATTAATTTGACGTTCCTTGACCACATACTTAGGGCCGATTGTATAAACAGTTTGATCTTGGATCAGAGACTAAATTGATCTCAGTTCACGCTGAACTCGGAAATTTTTGTTATATAAACGCTAATCTGAGATCAATTCGCACTGAACTAGGATCAATTTTGACTGGAGAAATTTCTCCGATCAAACTAGTTGATCTCAGTTCAAGGGGCTGTTTTTGTATTTGAGACATAAGATTAGCTCATTATAAACATAATATTAGGCCTACCCGTGTGGTTACGATAAATATAAAGAAAATACACAAAAGACAACTTCATACATTTCTAGCTATAACGTAGTTGTGCGTACATAGGCTATGTTTTAGGCTCCTTATAATGCAGTGTAACATAACTCTACAGCATAACCTGTACGTTATTATTATGTTGCACTATTTACTATAATACGAAAATAACCCTTGCACCACAATTGCAACTAATACGAAATTATCAATCTTCGCCATTTCATGCAGCTCCCTAACTTTAAACACAGGAATTCTCGCTTATCACCTCAATGTTCACTTGATGGCGTAATGGTAAAATGAGTGGCTGTCATGCTAGTGGTCCCGTGCTCAAATCTCCTTGGGTTCAATTTTTTATTGTAGGAATAGGTAGGTAGGGTAAAGGAGAAAAGAGATTGAATAGTAGAAAGGGGGAAAAATAAAAAATTTCCAAATTTTCAACGCTGCTAAACGAGAGACAGTTAGGAGATTATGGTGGAACTACTAGGAAATCTCAAGTGGGAGGATCTTAAGGGGCGACCTGTTTTTGGATTTTCCCCAAATGCTTTCTTCGTTATCTTTCTTTAGAACTGATATTTTACATTGTAATAAGGCAGTCATGAGGTAAAAACTTCAGTGGGCTATTAAGTTTAAAATCGATAGAGGAAAGTTCAGTGGAATAGGCTACCTGGTTTCTACGAATGACAAACATAACAGATGAACAAAAATTCCTTAAGTTTTACGTCTCCGCTCTTATACAATTCATGAGACGAAGCATTTATACGTCCTTAGCCGTGCAAATGTTAAGCCGATTTATAACGCCAGGAATGAAATTACCAGAACATTTTTCATCGCATTTTGCTCTTGCACGGATATTCGCATACGTCTTTTTGGATTCTACAATATCTTTATATTTTCCCAAGACAATTTCAATTAGGAACGATCCTTTTTCTGCTTAATTTTGATAACACATTTCGCATAACACAGTCTAAATACGGAGGAACAGAATAACAATGCTCTCGTCTCGCGGTACTCATCTGTTTCTGCAATGTTGCCAAGCGCTCATGTATGAACTAGGATCAAAATTGAACTTCGATTAGTTGATCTTAGATCAGTGTTATACAATACGACTCGAGCCTGAACTCAGATCATTTTCTGAACTTAGATCATAATTGATCTCCAGTCAGTGATGTTTATACAATCGGCCCTTAGTTTTTCTGTATTAGTTTCCAATCCAACATTCCTCCAGGCATCAAAAAGACTTTCTGCATTTCTCTTGATTGTGTTTATGTCATCGCCCAACAAGCAAACGTCATCTGCATTTAAGCTAAAATCAGGTGACTGCCATTTAATTTTAGGCCTACCTTGTTTTCCTGAACTTTAATAATGGCATATTCCAAAGCGAAATTAAAAAGTGAAGATGTTAGTGCATCTCCTTGCTTCAAGCCACTTTTAACGGCAAACTTATATCATATAAATTTCCCTACCTTGACTCTACTATAGGTTTCATTTAGACCATTTTGATCAGTCTTAACTTCTTTGGTATCCCAAACTCAAAGAGGATATTGTACAATTTGTCTCGTCTAACTGAATCATATGCTTTTCTAAAATCTATGTATGGCTGGTGAACAGACTTATACTCCCACTTTTTCTCCAAGTTTTGGCAAATAAAAAATATATGATCAATGGTTGATCTATTGGGAAGCCCGCAAGCGAATGATGGCAAATCAAGAGCTCCAGAACATTCGAATACTACTACTACTACTGGTTGATCTATTTTGCCTAAATCCACATTGGTGATCTCCAATGATTTTGTCACCATATGGGGTTAATCTTGACAGCAGTATATTATATAGAATTTTGCATGATATTGAAAAGAGAGAAATTCCTTGATAGTTATTAGATTCGGCCCTATCTCCCTTTTTATGGATTTGTATAATAATAGATTCTTTCCACTCCTCTGGCAATTCCTCCTTTCTCCAAATCATAAGAATGAGTTTATGGATCTCTGAGTTTAATCTATCCCCACCTGCCTTAATTAATTCTGCTGGAATTTGGATTTGTGTATTTTTAGTTTACTAACTAATAATAGTTTAATAACTATCAATGGATGCAGTAACAAATAAAATTTTGAAAAAGGAAGTAGATGTAAGAGCTTTGGACACCTTTTTAAATGGTCTAAAAGGAGAAATAGGCAAACTGACTAGACTACAGTTTCCAGAAATTTTTCAAGTAGCAATTCAGGAAAATCAGGGTGGACCTACACCAAGAGTAAAGTGTTTCAGGTGTAATGGACAGGGACAACATCACCTGTCATTACAAAGACATCAGGGAGGAAATTCAGAGATGGCATGTGGAGATAGTGGAAGGGAAAGCAGATATCCCTTTGAAGTATTTTTGAATAAGAGGAGGAAAGGATACAGCCCAAGCACTTTGTAGCAAGGTATCAATGTGGATCCTTGGAAACAAGAGTGAGTGAAGGCTCAGAAGAATAATTTTTACTTTCAGAGAAGTAGAATAAGTGGTTAATTGTCCAAGCAAAGCATGTGGTGTATTATTTTTTCTTTTTCTTTTTATTATTATTACTATTATTATTTATTATTAATTTATTATTATTTATTATTTATTATTAATTTATTATTAATTTATTATTATTATTATTATTATTTTGAGAATAAAGGTAGAGGCATGCAAGAGTATTTTAGAGGTCTTCAAAGTTTGAGTTGGGCTGGAAACAGAAAGAAAAGAAATAATAGTAGCAGGAGCATACTTCAGGAATGGGGAAGGCTGTGGAAGAAGAGTTGAAACCGACCAAATGGGAGAAACAATGTTGGGGAAAATGGTCCACACCGGAAGGGTACCTGGAAGGAGAGAGGGGGGCAGCAAGAATGATCTTCCACCCATGAGGGGAAGGGATTTTAGCAGAACCAACCTTCTATGTTTGGAACAGCTGTCTGTGTAGGGAGTGAGACCAGTCATCCAGTGGAAAACAGGTAACGAGCAAATGTGAGATTTCACCCCTGCAAGATGATTTGGTGTCAAAGTTCCCTGTTTAGCAGCTCTCTCTCCGAGATAAGATGTCAGCATGTCCATCAAATCTGCAATAGTAATTATCTTCATTACCTGTCATAGCCATTTCCTAAGTATTTCTCAGAATTTACCAAAGAAAACTGCAACACCACCATAAGAAGCAGAATAAGGAGGCCAACTGAAGTGTGGGGTCCAGTGCAAGAAAATACTGCAGAAAATGTTGGGGCGAGTTCAATTTTTCATTTTTTCTGTTTACAAAAGAAGAGAAGAACATTAAGTACAAAAAAACTAATACATAAAACCAGAATGTTTTTTAGTATTTGCTAAACATTTTTTTGTCATTATGAAGCAATTTTTTGTTTGATTTTTGCAATTATATTCCATGTGTTTTAACCATAAGTATTGCAGATACTGTAGGTGATTAAACATTTTCTTTTGTGTGTGTGTGTTTCATTTAAAATTTGTCAATGTGCTATGTAAATTTCATAATGAGTACAGAATTAAGAAGGGTATGACAAGATTTTGATCTTGTCGTACATGTGCACCTGAGTGAGATGATTAGATTTATGGATTATTTTATTTAAAGTCATTTAAATATGAAGGGTACAGGGGAAGAAGGCGGAATGTCAAGAAAAATCGGAAATTTAGTTATCAAGCCCATCTGGTAGCTGACTGAGCACTCTTTTAGTGTTGCTTATGAAACCGGTGAAAAAAGTGTACGGTAAGGAGAAAATAGCAGTTTAAATTTCACCGTACAGGGGATGAAGGAGGAATGTCCATGCGTCACGGCGAAATAAGGCGGCGAGTCAGGAGACAATGGCACTCACTGTCCTCTAAACGCACCGATGCAGGCTATGAAATGCTGATTCTTTAATACAAGAAGGACATACTCATCAATAGTCGCGTGCTGAAGTATATTTACAAAACGTTGCCAAATGTCAGTCGGAAACGAGAGCAAAGAAACACTGAAATTTCGTATTATATTACTATTGTTATTAGATTAATTTGGCAACAGAGTCTGCCATCTGCTTGGGTTTGAAGGTGCAAACTACTATTTACCCGCAATAAACAATAATATAATCCGACCAGACCGCAAATGGAAATGCCGACAGGAAAATGACGTGACAATTTGGCGCGTTAATTTCTAGGTGGTGTAATGTTACGTTTTATCCAGATTCCATTATTAGTGAGTGTTGTCTGACAATAGTAAAACAAACTAGAATTAAACTATTTTAATATGTTTAAAAAATAAACACAGGGTTTATAAAACCTGTCCGTCGCCGTGGGTGAGTTGGTAGCGTGACTGCCAGCCATTTGGGTGGCCTGGGTTTGATTCCCGGCCGGGTCGGGGATTTTTCAGTAGAGAAAAATGTCTTTCTCGGGTTCAGGACTGGGTGTGTGTGTGTCTCCTTAGGTTTAAGTAGGTAGGGGACTGGCGCACCCCGGTAATAAATCCGCTGTGAATATTCCCTTACGGGATCACCAGTGGTCGCTCACGAACCTAAGGAATAATTTTTTTTTATAAAATCTAAAAATCGGACCCTACTAATGATATTAAAAATTAATCATTGCCTTCGATTTTATGCGCCTAAGTGTTTCTATTTTACTAATGACACAACCCATGTTTGTTTACGTGTAGAAATATTTTTTCGTCCTTTAACTGCACAAAAAAAAATCAGTAATTCCTAACATTTTAAGGAAATATCTTTTCTACTCCTTTAATTTTTATAAACCTAATCATTACCTGCTTTGCGTTTATTTTGTTTTAGATTTTATCCCACTTTCAAAGGAGAAGTACGCAGATGTAAACCATTTGACGAAATTTTGTTCCACACTGATCAGATGTTCTATCAGTCAATTCCTCATAAGGAATAATTACTGTACGGCAATTAATGTTTAATTGCAATTTTTAATAACTTAAAAGTTATGTAAAAATATAGGCGATGACCACATAAAACATAACTATACCTTTTCACCTACTACCTCAAAATGTTTGTGCATTTCATTCCATTTAACGTTTTTTTTACACGATTGAGTTAATTTCAGAACTTGATATTCACACCACGTGTACAAAACACATTATTCTTACTGTAGAATTAAAATGTATTCATAATTGATTTCATACATCAGCGTTTAGAGTACTCAAACTTTCAAAATCGTATCCTGCAAAGCTTTGATTTATTGACATTCCGCCTTCTTCCCCTGTACTGTTGGACATTTTTTCGTATTTTACGATTTTTGTACATGATTGAGTTAATTTCAGAACTTGATATTCACACCACGTGTACAAAACACATTATTCTTACTGTAGAACGAAAATGTATTCATAATTGATTTCATACATCTGCGTTTAGAGTACTCAAACTTTAAAAATCGTTTCCTGCAAAACTTTGATTTACTGACATTCCGCCTTCTTCCCCTGTACCCTTCATATGTAAAGTTTCCAAAGATTTTGTTTTGCTACACCATCTGCAGTACTTTTACAGGTTATGGGAAGATTTTTATATTAACTTCTAGAAAATAATTATGGCTGCATTTTAGCAAACACTATAGAAAAGAAATGTATCTGTTGTTTAGACGAGCATGCAGTCGTAAGAGAGCAGAGATGAAAGCATATCATATCTGGTTGTAAACAGTGAAAGCGAGAATTGAGGGTAAATTTGTATAACAGTAAAAAAAAAAAAAATGCAAGTAACTAAATATCCTGAACTGAAATTATTAACAAAATAATTTCTACTTTGTCAAAAATATTTAGTGTAGAATAACTTATATCTTTAAAATGTATTTCGAATTTTTGAAATAGGAGAATTAAATAGTCTGCTAAATTTGCTATGCAATATTTGTTATTTTATTCTGATAAAATACGTTTTCGTATTTAAAAAAAAAAAAAAAAAAAAAAAAAAATTCTGAAATCAACATTCTATATTGAAATATGGTGTAATGAATGCATATTAATTAATAAAAAGGCTTCTCATCTTGTGCCCTTTTAACATTTTGCGTAAATGGTACTGGTCATTCTGTATAATGCCTAGGAATTGTATAGAATGCCTAGGAAAAGTATGTAACATTTTCACAAAAAAACTTATATTTCATAGTTTGCCTAAAACCATAAGGCATTCTATACATTACCTAGGCATTCTATAGAATACCAGGATTTCACACAATGCCAGTAACATATACAGTGAAATCCCCGTACAACGATTACCGATATAACGATAATACTCTTCATAAGGTTAAAATATTTTGGTCCTGGCATTCTTTCCATTAAAATAATGTAAAATTACCCTCGGTTTTACGATACTCTTAATAACGATAAACCTCTCCATTACGATTCCATTTAGAATCCTGGTAAAATACATTTTCCTCGGTGCAAGGATAAAAATAGATCGTGGCAGGCAGAAGCTGAAGAAGAGGAGGTAGAACAAAGTGTTCATCTACCAACCTTAACCGCACTCGAAGTATGTGTTCTGTGCTTGCGAGGCTCTGCAGAATTTTCTGTCGAGTGTTCCATCGGTGCCAGAATGTCATTTAGTGAACCTCAAATCAAATAAGGACATTGTGTGTATCCCTGTTCATAAAAAAAGCTAAACAGACTGTCATTTCTGATTTTTACAAACAGGGGGCAAAAATGAGTCATCCTGTTCATGGTGCTGTGCTATAATGCAATGTAAAATGTGTTTGCTCATAGTGTAATAATTTAAGGGTGGAGTGAATACAGTACAGTATAGCAGTTCTTGTGATAAAATTCTTTATTTCTCTAAATACTTAAAGAATTTCAGCTATTGAAGTTGTTTCCTATATACTACCAAAATTTGAACAGAGCAGAAAATTCAAGCCATCTTAGAGGACGAAGCATACCGACCACTTAACAGAGATCCCACCACATCAGTGGAGAGAAAGACAACAAATCTCATTAACAGATCGGGCCTTCCGAAGGACACTAAGAAAAAACATCTCCTATGGATCAGTACCACCTAGGATGTACGGCGTGCCGAAAATCCACAAGGCGGAGGTCCCTCTGAGACCCATAATTAACACTATCGGGGGCCCTACCTACGCACTAGCCAAGTTCCTCACCGGCCAGCTCCAGCCCTTGGTGGGAAAATGTTCACATCACATTTCAAATTCCTCAGAGTTTGTCAAGATCCTTCGGAACATCACCATAGCACCATCAGACCTCCTAGTCAGCTTCGACGTAGTCTCACTTTTCACACGGGTTCCTGTCAATGACGCCATGAACCTACTCCAACCCCATTTTCAACCTGACATCATAAACCTCTTCAGACACGCACTCTCCTCCCCATATTTTCTATATGATGGCCGGTTTTATGAACAGACAGATGGTATAGCCATGGGGTCGCCTCTGTCACCTGCCATAGCCAATTTTTATATGGAGCACTTTGAACAGGCAGCTTTAGAAACAGCTATCCACAAACCCACCCATTTCTTCAGATACGTCGATGACACGTTTGTGGTCTGGCCCCACGGGGAAGAAACACTACAGGAATTTCTACAGCATCTGAATGGATTAAACAGCAACATACAGTTCACAATGGAAGTAGAAAAGAACGGACAGCTCCCCTTCCTTGACATCTTAATCAGCAAGAAAACTGATGGGACTTTGGGCCATGCTGTCTACCGGAAGAAGACCCATACGGACCTATACTTATATGGAACGAGCCATCACCATCCATCCCAGCGCAGAGGGGTACTTAACACCCTCTTTCATAGAGCTTTCGCCATTTCGGACTGCAACAACTTACCGGAGGAACTAGACCATCTCAAGAGAATATTCCTCCAGAACGGCTACAAGAACAATGAAATTAGATTGGCCCTGAAAAGGACCGCTTCTCCGCGTCCAGCAGTGGAAGATGAGATACCCCCTGACGGTAGCCGGCGCGTAGCATGCATACCATACATGGGCGCAACGTCGGGGAAAATTAGCCGTATCCTCCGGAAGTTTGACATAAAAACAATTCATCTACCACCTCCCAAGATAAAGCAGCTGATCCGGCCAGTGAAGGACAACCTGGGTCTGAAGACAGCTGGTGTGTACCGCATTCCCATTCCTTGTGAATGCGGCAAGCAATACATTGGACATACCGGCCGCACGGTGGAAGTGCGCTGCAAGGAACATGCCCGAAATATCCGGCTGTTTTATCCAGATAAATCTGCGGTAGCGGAACACGCCATCAACATGGGACACCGTATCAAGTTTGGTGAAGCGGCTATTCTTGCCAGGTCTTCAAACTTCTGGGAGAGAGTGGTGAGGGAAGCCGTGGAGATCCGTTTGGAACCAAACAACATGAATAGAGACAGCGGTATCCAACTAAGCCCTGCCTGGTTCCATGCTATTGATTCGCTCAGGTCCATACGAGCCAACCGCACACCTTCCAATGAACCACCAGAGTAATTAAAAACATTGGTCCTCATTTGGACCTTTTTTCCAATTTTTTCTCGTTTCCACCACCACCTATATAATAATAATTTATTTTCACTACCTATTGACCGTTGGCCCTTATTTGGACCGATTCTACTTCTCTAATTTTCCCTCCTGTTCTTACAGCACCCATCTGTTTCCTGATTGGTTGGTCTTCAACAAATCCTTTCTCCAATCCGGATGTCCCTATTCACAGCAGTCCTATAAATACACGCCATATAATCCCGGCATTTCATTCTCCTTGACAATAAAGCCTCAGTTTGGCTTCGAAATGTCGGAATTAATCCAATTCACCACCTGGTTAGTAGCCCGGGAAAATATAATATATTAACAGCACCAGGAAAAATTCAAAGAACTGATCATGTGTTTCCAAATTACTTACTGTGACATTCAATAAACATGAAGTTCTTCTTCTTCTCTTCAGAGAAGCTTGGACCCTTGAATATCTTGTCAATACCCACTAATAATGAGTTTCTGTAACAATAAACACTTGATATAAAATAATGCAACAACGCAACATAAAAAAAAAAAACGAGAGAAAATATACAAGGAATAGTTGCTTCAATAATAAGGGAAACCATGAGGGTTCAGGCTACCAAATAATCAAAGTGACAATGTATTTTTTTTAAAATACATAAGAATATGTAATTACAGCATTTCCAGGGAACTACAAATGTTTAGGATTTCTTTGGCCCAGCAAAGTACCATGGAACAAGAATAATCGGCAAGTCTAGGCCAAGTACTTCGTGTTTGGCGAACACGGAGACAGACGATGGAAATAATTGTTCTATCACACCTGGAACATCGAGTAATTTGATACTAGCGAAATTCAAAAGCTTCTGGAGAAAGTAAAACAAATTCAATCAAACTTAATATAGGCCTACTTTAAAATTATTTTTATCCATTTGTATGTACCGTCACATTTATGTTAATACAATTTATTATCTTGTTTGGTCTGCCTTAGTGACACTTGTCCTTTCGTATAATAATGGATTTATTTTTAGTGAACTATTACTTAAGTTAAAAACAGCAAAAATTTGTTACTGGTAGTTTAATTTTTTTTTCAGTTCCCACTAATAGGCCAGTCAGTAGAGGTATTGTATATTGCAAAAGGTGGGGTAGAAGCTTTTATTTTTTTAACTTATATGGATACAAGCATGGAAAAAAACAAAAATGCTAACACGGGCGACCTCGGGAAAACTTTTGGCGGCAAAAAAACCTCGAAATTCTAGGACTTTTTTTGGTTTTACGCCTCTAACAACTAAACGGTGCATCCTAGCGAAAAAGTTACGATGTAACTAATTAAAGAACATTAAATTCTGCGTCGAATGAGATCACAACGTAATAATTCGGTCAAGTAGTATGATCGAAAACCACTGTTAAAGAACGACGATTTTGTCCAACTTCGCCAAAAACTGAGATATAGTACTATATATGAGTCTGCAGTTTGGAAATGAGTACTCTGAGAGAAAAACTCATGAAATAAAAGCTGTAGAGCATCAAATTTTGCGTCTACTGAGTACCAACATTTTTAGTTTTGGTCAAGTACACCTCTCGAAATTGGCAATCTCCCGGTGTTCGGCAATTGGCATATGAAGGTAGCTATGAGTTAGAACGCTTCAACAGTACGGGTGTATGTCCTACCGAGTTATTCTTGCTTTAGTATCATCAAATAATCATTTTTAAATGTGAATAAGGAGAAAACAAATATGAAAACACATGAGTAAATTAGAAAACATGAATGTAATTTAAAAACACATAAGAATTATACACTATACCGGTATTTTATTAATTTACCACAATGTAAATCTATAAAAAAAACTGTTAATAATAGAAATGATGTGGTAATAAGCCTGATCAAGGGTAGCCTGGCTAAGCTCGAAACCTGTCGCCAAATAAAGCCATTCTAAGTACCTGGAAAACCATTAGCCAATAAATATATGTTTAAAAATGTGTATCATATAAATAAACCAAGGAGCCCAGTTCCTCTATTAGCATCTGTGGAAGTGGTAGGAAGAACTCATCATTCTCCTCTGGTTGTTCCTCGGGCTCCAATAGCTGGTTGAAGTGATCTTTGTTGTCATCATCGTCAACTACCGGTGGATAAAGTGTTGTCACATTGTTGATCACAGTAGTGCTTGCATATGGAAGAGCACTTCATACCAGCCTTACGGCAAGAACAGGCTCTACTACACGCTATGTTGCAAGGGCATGACACTGTCTTGAGTAGAGACAAGTGTGCCCCTTTCGGTCACTCTTACATACGTCGGAAGCTTAGGACATATGGTTTATGAAGTAGATCGGGTTTCGACCATTTGTTTCTAATCAGTGACGCTACTGCTTAACATCAAAGCTGGGCACCCATTATTACAATAATGAAGCATTGAACAGATTAAATATCATTTACTGGAAAGAGATGGGAAATATATATATATATGTATGGCGAAATTGGTATTTTCTAGAACAATTTTATTAACATTTGGAATTATAACATGTAAGATAATATATTCTTTGATAAAAAGACTATCTTCAACCCTATATACACTTTATTTCTT
The DNA here is from genome assembly GCA_964059195.1 of Ectobius pallidus. Classification (NCBI taxonomy): domain Eukaryota; kingdom Metazoa; phylum Arthropoda; class Insecta; order Blattodea; family Ectobiidae; genus Ectobius; species Ectobius pallidus. The sequence continues at coordinate 2,015,953 of CAXKWD010000016.1, forward strand.
GAATCTAACTTTTGGCAAGACTAAAGAGTAAGTCTAGCTATACCTATCTTGTTGTATAGAACAACCTTGAACCTTGAGCAAGGGTAATACCCCACAATAATTTAAATACACTTTCTTAAAACCCCCGTCTCTTAAAATTCCCCTAAAACCCAAGATAATTCCAATAATAAGTATTGCCTGTTCTAGAACACCCTGTAGTTAATAGCTAATATCCCACATGACTAGGAACACCAATAACCTTTAGGTTAGCCATAAATATCAATCAATAAGACAATCTAAATCCCTTAATGGCGTCGATGCGGAAATTCTACATGCAAAATTCCACTCAAGGAAAACTCATGCTACATTACCTGATAACTGCCAAAATACGGAATAACTGCCGGAATGCCAGAGAACATGAAAGAATTTAGAAAACGGACGGACGTGATTTTACTGACTGACCAAAACATGAAGACTAGCAATTTTACATGAAATTTACATGGTGTAAAGGCGTAATTTCCAAGATTCAAAACGTAACCAGTAATTAATACCTTACTGAAAATTTGTGAAATGTTCAAAACGGAAAATTTAGATAGCCAAAACGGGTGAGCACAGAAATAAGACTAAATTACTGCTTGCATTTCAAAATGAATATGGAAAGGTCTAACCCAAATATGCCGTGCTCCTCAGACATCATGTTTCACGGCGGCAACGCCCACCAAAGCACACAAAATCAGATTACATGTTCATGACGCAAGCACTGGATCCCAACTGCTGGCACATTTCACCAGCCGAAGCTCCCTAGCATTCCCACAGATGGCAGTGCGATCTAGTACCGCTTTTACAAAATATCGAGAACCACGCTGTTTAGAGTGGGTGAGTTTACAGATTTTACATGATTTTTAAGTTAATTGCAGTTGGTTAAATTTAATGAGTGTTTAAACTTTCAAATGAGCCGTATTCACGGCTCACAAGGGAGTCACGTATCTGGTGGTTTTTAGTGGCACTAGACCCGCAATACTACGCACCCATCCTCTTTCTTCAAGGCTTCTTGTTTTACCCAATCATGTCTGTATTTAATGGAAACACCGATATGAATGGTGGCGTGTAGCATCATAATTAGGTGGTAGTCTTGCGAGGTACACTTTTCCCTTGGCCACTGCTCGTGTGAACGTGGATTGGCGCAATTCGTCCAGAGCTACTTTGGTGGGATCTCCGGTGTAGAAGAGATCACCAGCCTCATCAGTCTAATCATGGCTGGTGAATGGGTCGACGAAGCATCGGGAGATGTCCTGAAGTTCTTTCGAATAGGTGACCATGCTGCTCAGCTTGATCTTTCCTTGACCAAAAATAGCAGATGTATCACATCCACTAAACGCGTGGATGAAAAGGATGTGGCTGGATATGGATTGGTCGAAATTGAAAGATGTTCTCAAATATTGCACATCAGCAGCTTCAGAAAGAACAAGTTGATGCATGGCTGGCCAAGCCCTATCTTAAGCACAAGAAGGTCTATGTCCTCTCCAATTATTGGGGCATTTTCATGCTCCTTAGCCTTGGAAATGAGCAAGTCAGCGTGGGCCTGATTGACTTTAATGTCACAATCTTCGAAGTGACTTTTCAGGACTTCAATGAGAAGAATTTTATTAAACTCATTGACCAAAAACTTTTCCTGAGCGACTTGGTTAATTGTATTTACATCAAATATTACTTCGGGGGAATAGCGAATCTTCATCCGCCTCAGATCTTTTGGTGCCAATCTGAGCAGGTAGGCCTACCTGTAGAACACAATGGCAACTTTCGTGGACCATAGTGTATTTTTTAAAAAAGAGGATTAACTCTTGGCGATGGTGTCGAAGGAGGCGTTGGGTGGCCAAACAACTTTATGAAGTAGATAGTCTCCATCCACTACTGCGAAATAGTGTCACTCTTCTGCAGCATTGGAGGGAAGTGGGGTGAATGCTGCGTAGACACTATACACTAGACATACACTAAATATAATTATACTTAAATTATTGTTAAATAATAATATTATTATTATTATTATTACTACTATTATTATTAAGAAATGTGATAGAAAGATACTTTCGGTTTGGTTGGCTAGAGTTGCAACTCACAGGTACCTTCATGGGATTCTTATGCCAATTACCTTACACCGCGAGATCGCCAATTTCGAGAGGTGTACTTCACCGAAACTGACAATTTTGATACTCCGTGGACGCAGAATTTGATGCTCTACAACTTTTACTTCATGAGTTTTTCTCTCAGAGTACTCATTTCCAAGCTGCAGACTCATATATAGTGCTATATCTCAGTTTTTGGCAAAGTTGGACAAAATCGTCGTTCTTTGACCGTGGTTTTGACCATACTACCTAACCGAATTATTACGTTATGGTACTCAAACGACGCAGAATTTAATTTTCTTTAATTAGTTATATAATTTTTTCGGTAGGATGCACCGTTTAGGAGTTATATGCGTAAAACCAAAAATAGTCCTAAAATTTCGAGGTTTTTTTGCCGCCAAAAGTTTTCTCGAGGTCGCCAATTCGAGAGGTGTATTTCACCGAAACTGACAATTTTGGTACTCAGTGGACGCAAAATTTGATGCTCTACAACTTTTATGTCACGAGTTTTTCTCTCAGAGTACTCATTTCCAAGCAGCAGACTAATATATAGAACTATATCTGAGTTTTTGGCAAAGTTGGAAAAAATCGTCGTTCTTTGACCGTGGTTTTTGACCACACTACCTGACCGAATTATTACGTTATGGTACCCCTTCAACGCAGAATTTAATGCTCTTTAATTAGTTATATCATAACTTTTTTGGTAGGATGCACCGTTTAGGAGTTATAGGCATAAAACAAAAAATAGTCCTAAAATTTCGAGGTTATTTTGCCGCCAAAAGTTTTCCCGAGGTCGCCCATGTTAGCATTTTTGTTTTTTTACATCTTTGTATCCATATATACAAGTTAAAAAAATAAAATCTTCTACCCCACCTTTTGCAACATACACCCCTGTTTCGATTCTCTACTGACTGGCCTATAATGATATGGAGTCAGTTCCTATTGAGAAACTCAACGTAACATAAGACACAAGTGGCAATGAAGGAAGTAAAAGAGTATTGGAATCGATAACTAACTATAGGGTGGTTCAAAAAGAGCGCCGGTTTTGATATATGGAATTAAGAAATTTATTTTAACAAAAAACATAAGCAAAATACATGAACATGTTCATCTAACCTTCCCATTTCATGTATGAAAAATTACGTCAGGCATTTATGACCTCCTCTACCGTGCTGCCATGCGAGATCTCTGTCCATGAAATTCACTAAGACTACACGACAGGTTCCACTTCCATTTCGCCGACAACTCGTTGAATTTCCTCCTTCAAGTCATGGATGTTTCATGGTTTATTGGCATACACCAATGACTTAAGATGACCCCAAAGAAAAAATTCATATGGAGTTAAGTCACATGACCTTGGTGGCCATTGACGTTCAGCATTGTGCGAAAAGAGACGATCTGGGAACTTCTCATGGATCAACTGAATTTATAGGGGTGGTAATGGAGATCATACCGGAGAATTCTCAGTACTGAAGAACATCTTAATCCCAATTGTTGGGAATGGCAACAAATTGATTTCGTTGGGCTAACAGCCACCTGTCACGAACCACCACAATGTTCTGCTCACTTTGACTAGAACGACCAGGACTTTTGAGGTTTACAGTTGAACCTGTCTCAAAGAACTTTTTCATAAGTCTGCGAACTGTAGATTCATTCGGTGCTTCATTACGCCCTAGAATCGTGCGAAGTCACCTGACAGTTGCTGCATAACTTTCTCCATTCTGATAAAATATTTTCACGATTAGCACATGTTGCTCCATGGTTAGACACAGAATGCGAGAAATTCCAACTGCATCAACAATCGGAATGTTCCTGGAAATGGAAACGAAACAAAACAATGCCACCAACCGACAAACAGAAATTTACCAGCCGTTTCAAAACCGGCGCTCTTTTTGAACCACCCTTTAGTATCAAACACCTGAACATCCTGTGGATCTAACCCCAGAAGAAAAACTGGACCTCATTACATCTACACGATCTATTGACAGTTTGCTGAGATGGACTCACTACTTTGTCCGCTCAGACTTTGGTATTTTGTGTACTACGTGTGGAACGGTTTTGCAGTATGATTTTAACAATAGTCATTAATTTACTGATTCTGCAATGCCTGATTCTTTTAAAATATGACCTAACGCGCCATATTCTTTCTGACATGCATAAAGAAAGTTTGAAAGTATTTCAGAAACAAAAGTTGAATGATGAGCTATCTTTCAAAGAAGTGCTGCATATCTAACCTACAAATTAAACACTTCTTATAAGTCATATGAATCTATAATTACTGAACTACACAATAGTGGAAGTTCATCAGGATGCTCTAATCATTCCAAAGAATTTTGTAGGTTGTTTTTGCCACATGTGCATTCTGTTTTGAAAAAAGAAATTGCATCTTACATAGTTGATCAAGACCTTCCTGTTGGTATTTTTGCTGACAAAATAACACTGAACCACAGATCAAGGCATATTGTTGGCAAGAGAGAACCCAATTTTGACATTTCATCTGAACGTTTGTTCAACTGCATTTATCTTGAGCATAACTTTGTTCCAGATTTCACTGGGAAGGGTTTGACTGGAAATATTTTAAATGCATGCAAAAAGTTTTGCTTTGATGTATCATATTTTAGAAATAATTTAGTTGGTATGGCATTTGATGGGCAGTACATTACATTAGGTGTGGAACAACACATGAAAGATGAACTTGTTCTAGAAAATTTATCAGCTTCCTGGGACTTGATGCACAGAATTGAACTAGCTGAGAAACATTCATCTGTCCCTGATGTAGTTAAAAAAAATCCCTTTAGGCAGAGGTATATTTTGAAGTGCTTTTGGTTTAATTTATTGTCGCTGCGCAGCACTCTTCTTCTGTAGCCTTGGCATGACAAACACGCAATAGTAAGAACTGAATTCGGTAAAGAGGAAGAGCCTACAAGCATTTGTTTTGACAACAAGAAAAGGATATAACATTCTAAGAGGCCGTGAGCAAGATCAGCAATGAATAAAATTAGCAAAGCCGCTAAACAAGACAAAATTAATGATATTATAATAATTCTTAAAGAGAGCCGTGACTGTGATAACTCTATCAAACTCAAGATATCAACATAACCGAACAGTAGTCCCAATGTTCTCTGAGGACAACACTTTCATATTAAAGTTCTTTTTACTGAGAATGATTTTATCACAGCAATATCAAAGTGTACAATAAACCATATGAAATATAAATAAATCTGAAATCTTTTTTTATAAAAAAGAGAGTTGTTTATTAGTTTTAAATTGATATATTTTATTATTTATTTCTTATTTTGCCATGCATTATTGTTCTAAAGGTGTGTAACTATTATTTTTAATATTTCAAACTCTATTACAATGGTAATTTTATCCTTAGTCGGTTCTCATACGTTCCTTTTGGCAGGCCTTCAGGCTGAGGTATATTTTTAAGTGTTATTGTTTTTCAAACATTCAAATCTCGCCTTATAAGAGAGCTATCGAGTAACTAGTTATTGTTTTGTAGAGTACTCATCAAGAGCTTTTCAACGATGCCCCACAAGACGTACTTTCAAAAATTTCAAATTTCCATCCCCCCACCCTCACTCGTACCCCCAAAAGCCCCGAATCGTTGGTGTCACTGTGAACTCCATAGGTTTATTCAAACAAAGTTTCCCTCTATACTTCACAAGGGCCGAGATATAAATTTTTCAAAACTTCAACCCCGACCCCGACCCTCCACCTTGGGCCAATATTGGGCCTAGAAATAACATAATCAAGTTTGGTTTAAAGATCTTCAAAAATACGGCCGCTAGCATGTAAAGATATAATATATATAAATATTAAAAAAATTTGAACGGGCGGTGGTTTCGTACTTAGGGAGGCATGAAACGTAAAGATATGAAAGAATTTTTAAAAAGTCATGACATGGTATCGATTGAAATAGGTAGATTTTTCTTCAAAATCTACCTAAAATGTTACACCTTCATAAATGACGTTATGAAAGAATTCTCTTCAGGGAAAAAGTATGAGTTACTTATTTAGTCATCAGAAGGGTTTGAAGATTATTTTTTACAAACCAAAAGCATTCAAAACTATGAAGTTTGCAAGCTACTCTGAATCTGTGTTTAAAACCTTTCTTGGAGATTACAGAAGTCTCGTTTCTGCAGTAGAAAAAAGTCCAGAGTTTTTTGCCTTGAGAGACAGTCTGCTTTCAAAAAAAAATATTTTTGTGATTCTTTTACTAGCTGACACTTTCTCCATTTTATCTTCTTAGTCAAAAGAAGTACTGTCCAGTTACCACTTACCTTGGCAGTATGTGCAGTTCATGGGAAATATTCAAGTACAGTTAGAAATTATGATTAGATATGTAAATGACATCTCCTCTGCCAATTCCAGGGACAGTTTACTTAAAACTGTTAACGAATTGCCTGAAGCTTTCTTCAAGCACACAAAATTGTCTTGTGAATTTATCATGGACAGTAGCACCTTCAAGGGTGTACCATTACCTGATAATCCAGTTAGCAGAAAAGTTTTAAGGTCACTTAATATTACAGTTGGCAATGAAATAGTGGTTGAAACTGAAAAGTGTGCTAAAGAGATTTTGAAGTTTTTAGAGTCACTCAAAGAACAAAGCCTGGCTTATCTGAGTACAGATAAAGATGAACAGAACAATCAAACTATCAAAATTATCAAAATAGCTGATTTTCTGTTTCTTTTGGACTTTCTGATATTTCCAAAAAATAATGTATCTTGTGAAAAAGGAGACAAAAGTTTTGATTCCTTTGAAGATTTTTATGATACAATCAGTGTGTGCTCCTATTCATTTCTATCAACTGTTGATAAAAGGAAACTTTTCTTTGCATACAAACAAGTGTTGTTCTGGACGACTGAGAAGTTAAATTTTGCTAGAGTTAGTGATAATATTCTGGATTTTAAGTACTTGTTCAAACTGACAGTAACAGATCTTCAACAGAAATATCCTACTGGTATTAAGCTATTAAAATTTTTTATAAGTACCCCAGTGTCAGAAGCTATTTGTGAAAGCTGGGGTCTGTTATTACCAGGGCGTGGATTCTGATGACCTAAAATTGTTAGAAAAATGACCTATAAAATGACCCTAAATTTTAGAGAAAACGACTTAATTATAAAAAATGGCCTAAAACTGATATGTTATTTGTTAAAAATTATTACTGTACACACAAAGTTTTAGACTAATTTTTACATAATTGTACAAACTGTAAATAGGCCCTAACTATAATGGTGTGAATGTTCTTTTCTCACAGAAATTTATACTGGCACTGAGGCTCTGGCGAGTCAAATTTCGGCATTTCCTTCTGTAGTCTGCCGGATTATATTGTTTATTGAGGGTAAACAGTAGTTTGCACTCTCAAAACCAAGCAGGTGCCAAGTCAAGCTAATAAAAATAATAATATTGGCATTTCTTTGATTCTCATTTCCGACTGAGACATCTTTTCCTTCTTGCATTAAACAAACAACACTTCAAAGACAGCACCGCTAGCGACGAAAAAATTAATACACTCAACGTAAATGCATGAAAATGACTAAATAACAAAGCAAATGACACGAAAATGACAAAATAATGACCTAAAATTGAAATAAATGCCCTAAAAATATAAAATTGCATAAAATGACAAAAAATGACCTAAAAAATAACAGTGTTTGGCTAACTCCCTTATTGTCCAATTTGTAAATCTCTCTCTAAGCTCGAGAATTGTACCTTCTAAATGTAAAATTGCAAGAGTAGTGCCCATTTCAAAAGGAGGAAATGACACAGACCCTAGTAATTATAGACCAATTAGTATCTTACTGGTTTTGGCTAAAATCCTTGAAAAAGTTGTTAAAATAAGACTGCAAATTTTTTTTACATAAGAATACATTCTTTCATCCTATGCAATATGGGTTTACATCAAAAAGCAGTACAGCCACTGCTCTATTTGACATTCTTGTCAAAATACAAAAATCAGTTGACGAAATAGCTTAGAATTAGGTTTATTCTTGGACCTAAGAAAAGCTTTCGATACTGTAGACAATGATTTATTACTAGAGAAATTTAATTATGCTGGGGTAAGAGGGTCATGGCTAGCATGGTATGAAAGTTATTTGAGTAATCAAAAGCAATACGTTTGTGTAAATCGTGAAGTAGCATCTATTAAGCATGGAGTACCTCAAGGATCTATCCTAAGTCCACCCTTCTTCAATATATATGTGAACGATTTATTTAATTTAAAATTGTTTGGTAAAATGCTTTTGTATGCCGATAACACAAATATTTTCTGTACAGGACGAACAGAAGAAGACCTAGCATATGAAATGCAACATGACATGAATGATCTAATTAACTGGTTTAACTACAATAAATTAACAATAAATGAAGATAAAACTAAATTCATGTTCTTTCACAGACTTCAAACCATAAATAATAGGATTCTTTTCTTTTTTAAGATTAAATATTGATTCTTGGGAATCTCTAATTAACAAAATTAAGTAGAAAATTCTCTCAGGGGTCCATACTAACTCAGTGAATTAAAATTTTACAGTCAACTTCTTAAAATGGTATATTTTTCTTTAATCCGTAGTCATCTTACATAATATGAACATCATATGGGGGAATTGCAGGAAAAGCCTACTTCAAGAGCTAAAAGTAATTCAAAATAGAGCGATTAATTTATTTAGTTTTTATTTTCCTATCATAAAATCTGTTGAGATTAATCATCTTGGAAGTTAACTAGCTAGAAGCTGACAGTAGAGAACTATAATTCTTACTTTTATTCTAGAAATTAGTTGCCTGTAATGAATAAGTACATACCTTGGTTCAATAGCCTTTGTGATATCTGACCATACGTTGAGCATCATAAGAGGAGTAAATACTTGAAAATATTCTTCAAAAGAAGAAAATGATGTCCTAACTAGTTGTACCTTACTCCCGGCAACTGGAGGTGGATCAGGTTTCAATTTTTGTTCCTGTATGTACAAATTCAAAATTTTGTAAGAAGATACTGTAATTATACACTAATTTAAACATGAAAATGTTGAATTTCCTAAAATCACTCAACAACTCTGACAATTCATCACATTATGGTAAGTGAAGCAATAGTGTGTTCATGTCAACTCCTGTAGTAAATTAAATTTATTAAGTATAAGTAAATGGTTACTACGACTATTTGCGATTTAAAATAATGCCAAATTTTCAAAAGGGGCAACAAAAACTCCTAACATTGATATTAACCTAATTCACAGTAGGTTTGCATCATAAAAATAGTAGGCAGCCTACTTAAGAAAATTTATGTCTGCCTCTGTTTTTCTGCTTTTTTCTTTAAGTTTGATGTAACTCTTTAAAACTTTTTTCAACCCATTGTGGTTTGCGTTAAATGCTTCCCATTCCTCCATTGAGTTTTGTTTATTTACGGCTGCCATGTTCTTAACCTCCATTTAACCTCGTCTCCCGTCGTTTTGTTCCCAGACTTGTTAGTCGATTCAGTATTATAAATATTATAATGGTTTGGAACTTAACACAGTGAAGTGAATCAATATTTTATTAATATGAGTTAATTAACACACTTGGACTAACACAGTCTAACACACTTGGATTAACACAGGCGAATGACCTGTAAAACACGTCCTACCAAATGATAGGTAAGTGAAATCCAAGTGTGTTAATCAACTCATATTAATAAAACATTACTTGTATTGTTATCTTCATTCAAGCTAGCTATAATTATCATATAGGCTACTTGTTAAAACAAATAATTGTGAATAAAGTGTGATTCTGCACCAAAATTGAGAACTTAGAAAATAATGAGAAGGTTAGCACTTTATTTTTCGATCTATCTAAAGCTTTTGACTGTGTTGACCACGAAATCCTGATTAGTAAACTTGGAAACTTTGGCATAAGGGGGTTACCAATGGAATTAATTCGAAGCTACCTTACTGGGAGAAGACAATACACTGAAATACCATTTAAAATAGGGAATCTTATTCAAGGGGTAAAATCAAAAATAGAAGATGTGAAATATGGAGTACCACAAGGTTCGGTACTAGGCCCATTAATGTTTATTATGTACATTAATGATATTAAACATTTGCAAAATACTTCTGTTGTGACATATGCGGATGACACTACAGAACTGTAGTGTCATCCACAACAACTTTGTGTGTTGGGATAAATCCGTAGAAGGTCTAAAGAAAACACAAAATGAAATCACAACTCTATTGCTTGAATACTTCCAGAATATAAACTTACAATGTAACATGCAGAAAACTAAAATCATGCATTACAATAGTTTTGGAATAGCTGACAATAATAATAATAATAATGAGGAAGTGAAAACTCATAAATTTCTGGGTGTCCTTGTTGATAATAGGCTAACGTGGGCACAACATATTGACTATATATGTAATATAATTAGTAAAACAGTTTATATATTAAGATATTTGAGCAACTATAAGAATGTTGACATTCTCCGAACTATTTACTATGGCTGTCTATATCCTCATCTATTATATGGCATTGTTATATGGGGGGCTGCTGCTAGAACTCATATGAATAGGCTGCTTATCTATCAAAAGAAGAGTGTTAGAATCATGTTCAATTTAAATGCTAGGGAATCTTGTAGGGAGACATTTATTAGTAAAAGAATCCTCACCATTTTCTCTCTATATGTGTATAGGGTAATTATGTATTTAATGGATAATTATGCACTTGAGAAAAACAATCAAATCCATGAGCATAATACTAGAACCAATATGAATTAACACAGGTGTAATGTAAATAAAAATGTGTCAATGAAGGATGTACAACACCAAGGTGTAAGGTTATTTAATAAATTGCCAGCTGAAATTAAATTAATTGCAGGTGTCTCAAAACGACAGTTTCAATCTAAATTAAAAGGGTTCTCAGTAACAAAATGTCTGTATAGTTTAGATGAATTGTAAAAATTGTAATTCTTGTTCTGTAACTTATAACTTTTAAAGATGTACCCTTGCTTAGATTAATCTCCTTAATTTTATTTTTATGTGACATGTCCATGTGTCTAATTATTAATCTTCTAATGTAATATTTGTAGTAATTTTATGTTTATGTTGCTTATTGTGTTTACAATAGATATAGGATAAATAAGTTACTGTACTATGACGAAGCCAAGGATCTTGTATCCCTACGGTGAATAAAGAATTGAATTGAATTGAAGTTAAATAAAACTGTACAGAATCCAGATCCTTGTTTACTCTACCTTACCAACCAACAACCTATCAGCCTATCAGAATTTCTATCTTTAACACCGTAATATAAATTACACTTTATAAGTGCACATACATATAACTTACCTGTATCCATACTGGATTCCAGCATAAAATGTCATATAGTAGTTCATCCAGTATAGGAGTTTTTGTAACATGAACAGAAGCAGTATCATGTACCTTCTTAGATGGTGGCAAATATTTCTTTATGCTCTTTACAGGCACCAAACGAGAATTTTCTTCTATTTGAAAGTATTTTACGGTTGACAAGTCCTCTCTGAAGTGTACTTTCTTTGTGTCGCTTTTAATTGGTGATGGTTTTTCTGTGCAAGAATCATTCATTACATTTGAAACCACTGCAGATGTGATCAATGGTGGCCATTCCTCATCAAACGATTTAGACGTTAATACCTCAGGTATCATATTTCCAGTCTCAAATTTATACTTTTCTAATGAATCTTTCGGTTTTAAATTATCTACCTTCCGTTTTTTTAACTTTTCTTCAGTGTGTTCTGTGAGGAATGCCCCTCTGTTCTTGTCTGTGATTTTAATTTTTGCCTTTGCAGGAACTTTTATTGGACCTTTGTTCAAAGATGGTTCATCAGCTATTTCTTTTTCTTTCTCTGAAATGGCTTTAAGCTTTTTCTTTCTCATATCTTGCAGTTGTTTCTTTTCTCTAGTGGAAAGAATACTCTTTTCACAAACAGAAAAGGAAATATTCTGTTTTTTTTTCTTTTTGAGAACTCTAGTATCACTAGACATAACTGGGCTTGCTCTTGATTTTGTTTGTTGGATGCTTTTATCTTGCCTTTCTTTATACATTCGTGCTGCAAAAGGGATGCCTCGCCGAGATACCTTTTGAGGTGACATAGGTGGGACATCAATAAGCATAGATTTTCCAGGCATTTTTGTTTTACATAAGGGCTCCTTTTGGTTTGAAGAGGTTTTCTCATTTGACTTTGAAACTCCAATTATATTGGTCTCAGTTTTACTGTACATCAAAGGGCATTCCAACCTCATTCCCACATCACGATCTTCATTTATAGTTATGTCTTTTTCATCTGGTTCACCAGGGGTAATATTATCAGGTGGCTTCTTCTTACACTCTGAATTGGGTGTACTGTTATCTTGAGATAGAAGATGATACCACTCCTTTCCTTCTTCATCAAGTTCTTCTTGTTCAATTAAAACATTGTCATAATCTGTAGCTTCCTTAAGCAATTCATCTCTATTCAATTCTGAGTCAGCATTTTTATTTACAGGACTGTTGGAAGTAAGAAAATCTTCGTCATCACATTTAACAATGCTTTCCTCAGCAAGTGTGTACATTATCTGTGAATCCTGAACAGATGTCAACCTGTCTTCAGGAAGCCTTTCTAGCAACACAATGGGGTCCTTTTTTGTTAGCGTTTCTTTGGAAACTTCAATGCTCAAATAAGACTTTTCTTCTTGCGAGGGACACTGATGAACAGTATCTTCACTATCACTCACATTTCTAGTTGATAACTTCTTAACAGTTTTCGTAGTTACATCTGAAGCATCAGATGACGAAAAATCAGCATTTGAAGTTTTCCCACTGCTTGAATCTGGTAGGTGAGGCTGCATGTAAAGCTGAAAGAGAGATGATATCATAATTTTTTCATGAATTTTAAATTTATGTAATGGATCATAATGCTAAATACTGCTGGAGTCTGGCATGGGAGCGTGAAGAAAATCCTGAAAGAAAGATGAAAATAATCATAATTTTTTCATAAATTTTAAATTTATGTAATGGGCCATAATGCTAAATACATATTTAAAAAATAGTTAAGAGTGAAGGTAATTACCATAATAAAATATTCCAGTTTATCAACATTTGTGTACAAACAGTATAAACAAATCTTGATAGATTGGAATATTTAATCATGGAATAGACAAAATGAGAGATAAGAGTAAGCTATGTAACCGTTCATATTTCACGTTACCTAAATTAATACTTCCCGCAACACGCACGCAACTTCAGACATTAATAACTCCCGAAAGACATATGACAGGACAATAAGAAATATACCAAACGACAGGGGACACCAATAGCTACAAATTGACAGACAATATGACATAATTTACAAGATGCTAATTGCATTAAATCATATATAATTAATCATTCCGATTAATTCTTACAGTACAGAATGGAGACTTATACCATTCGAAGCATATTAAAAACCCCCGTCAGATTACAATAATACATATGACGATAACATTGGTTTATACGAATTATCATTAGAAAAAGCTTTTGTAAGAGGAGTTGTTTCCTTAAGAGCGACACTTTGGAGCCGCAATTAAATTTGACAGGATGACATAGTATAGAAGCTAACTCGAGCGTCTTTCAACTGACAAAACTTTAAACAGAGCAGCAGACAACAAATCTCTAAACGAATCACCGAACATCATGAATTATGCTTGACCAATGACAAAACAGCACAAGAGATGAACTTCACGAGATAATACCCCCAACATGTAAGGCCCCTGGATCACTTGAACGACATCACCGGGACTAGAGACATTGACAATACTGTGAAACACGACAAACATTCATTTCAGCCTTACATACAGTTTACTTTTATCCGCGCTTATAGAAATCAGATAAGAAATTGAAATAACATCGCAGCACGTAATTATTAATCATATATAAATATTTAGTGCAAGCACGTAAGTAAGAGGAAAGTGATAAAGATATTAGTGTAACTTTTGCTTAGCACAGAGCGGAGCTGAAAATTGTCGCTCAATATTAATATCAACATCAATACGATCCACGCTATATAAAGTAGAGGAATTTATATAACGAAAGTGAATAATAAACATAAATAATAGGAGCGCGTAAAATATAGCCAATGAAGAGAAATATTCATAAGAATTGAATTACCATTTTATGTAAGAACTTATACTCGACGATTATAAACTGAACTTTTACAATTTATATCATCTGTGTCTTCGTTTAGATAATTTACTACAAACATTTGCAACATTGCTTAATTCAAGAACATTAAATAACCACTATCTTTTATCCATTGGTGTTTGTTGATACTTCAACCTAATTATATTTCCCTTATAATTTACATCCTTCGACTACCTCATCTAGCCACGACCTGAGAGAAAGATCGAGTGGCTCTACCACTGAACCAAGCTAACCGAAACCCCACTCAAAAGTACCCCAACTTAATGACAGACTAAGAAATAAACTAATCGGGTCCAAAATAGCGTCCAACTCGAGGACTTACTATTAAACGGCAAATAAGACAACCAAACCGGGTCCAAAATGGTGCATCCAACTTTTGCGGCCTGAATTTTGAGGTACCGAGGGACATAGATTAAACAGTTTAATTAACACAACATAAATTTTTTACACACTCTAAACCGTCAAACATTTCCGAACACTATACATCGTAGCGCACTATTACAACAGTCATAACTTCAGTGTTGGAAGATTTTCAAATTCTGTGTTAGCTAAATAGTAGGTAGGCCACTGGATTACAACTCTGCAGTCAATCGAGCCCTCCCCTTGAAGAAAACACCGTCAACTATTCCCTCCTTCCACAACAGCTGGAGACCGGACCCTCATCCCTACACAGCAGGACGACGACTTGGGTATCGTTAATTTTCCTATATTTTTGGTATAAAACTTCGAATTATTCCGTTCTAAGTAAAATCATTTAATAAAGTCAAATTTTTCATTTAAATTTTCCTAGCATTTGTTTTGATATATTATAACTTTAGATTTTTTCCTTTTAAATTTTTAAATCACATTCAGACAAATTTTTATGATATTGAGAAGTCACAAACTTAAAATCATGGAGACGAATTCGAAGGCTCTGATGTAACGGTGCCACCTGTCCCGAATTTGGTGGGACATCCCGCATTTTAAGAACATTTTCAGCATCCCGAATTATGCCTAAGAGGGATGCATTATTATTATTGTTATTATTGTTGTTATTATTATTATTATTTAATTTTTTTATTTATTTTGCTAGCCTTTTCTTTTCTAATGTTAGTGTTACTGTTACATAGCCTATTCAGTTTCTCTTATTAATAAATTGTTCCATTTACAAATTTAGGTATGAAGATCGGCGATATGCATATATTTAATAAGTGTCCCACCTTAGCCTTACCAAAAGGTGGCAACCCTACTCCGATGACATGTTCAAGTGAAAGTGACACTCCTTCCACTAGCAAACAAAACGAACCTTCAGAAATAACTTCACCTTCTGTGAACAATGAAAGTACATTCCCCCCAGAACCAGTGAATAACCCTATTGACAGCCCCTCTCTACAGATAGTATACAAACAGAGACTCAGAGGAATTTAGTCACTGAAACTTCTACCACTACTCACAACCACAGCACAGCTGATTCACATACCTCCCCCTCTCCTCCAACATTGAATCTAGAATTTCTACAACAATTAAAACTCATGATGGAACAGATGGAAGCTACACAAAACCAACAATTAAGAACTTACACTAACTTACACTAACTTCATAATTACAGACACAATTAACTTCACAACTAGAGGCCCAGAGTACAACATTGGCTACACAAAACCAACAATTAAGAACCGAATTAACCACTGACATAAACAATCAGACTGCACAAGTTAAGACAATGATACAAGAACACCACACCCAGGTAACCAATGAACTACAAGCCTTGAATTCACAGGTTACTAACCAAATAGCCACAACTGAACAATTACTAACTACTCACTACTGTTCGATCTCAGGTGAGTACAGTAGCAACAGAGCAACAGAGAATAATTTGACTCGATTAGTATCCATGCAGTTAGAACTGGATAGGTTGAGACAAAGACTTCGTGACCAGGAGGGTATTGTTGAACAAGCCAGGGAAAACCTACTGGTATCCCAAGTTTGTGTAACCCCTTCAGGGTTGTTACGAACAAAGCCGGCCTGATTTTAACCGGCCGGTTTTATCCACTTGAAAAAAGCCAGGCAATTTTATCCGGATAAAATCAAATTGAATAAAAATAATGGAAGTTTCTTTCATGTTTTTATTTCCAAACATCATAAATTTAAGTTACAAGCTCAGAACCTGTAGTAGGCCTACTTAGGACTACTGAGTGCAAATGCAGAGCTACCAATTTTATCCACTTGAAAAAAGCCAGGCCGGATAAAATCAAATTGAATAAAAATAATTCAAGTTTCTTTCATGTTTTTATTTCCAAACATCACAAATTTAAAAGTTACAAGCTCAGAACCTATAGTAGGCCTACTTAGGCCTACTGAGTCCAAATGAAGAGCTACCAGTTTTATCCACCTGAAAAAAGCCAGGCCGGATAAAATCAAATTGAATAAAAATAATTCAAGTTTCTTTCATGTTTTTATTTCCAAACATCACAAATTTAAAAGTTACAAGCTCAGAACCTGTAATACTTACTGAGTGCAAATGCAGAGCTACCAGTTTTATCCACTTGAAAAAAGCCAGGCCGGATAAAATCAAATTGAATAAAAATAATTCAAGTTTCTTTCATGTTTTTATTTCCAAACATCACAAATTTAAAAGTTACAAGCTCAGAACCTGTAGTAGGCCTACTTAGGCCTACAGAGTGCAAATGCAGAGCTACCAGTATTATCCACTTGAAAAATTCCAGGCATTTTATCTGGATAAAATGAAATTGAGTAAAAATAATTGAAGTTTCTTTCATGTTCTTATTTCCAAACATCACAAATTTAAAAGATACAAGCTCAGAACCTAGGCCTAAGTAGGCCTACTGAGTGCAAATGCAGAGCTACCAGTTTTATCCACTTGAAAAAAACCAGGCATTTTATCCGGCTAAAATCAAATTGAATAAAAACAATTGAAGTTCCTTTCATGTTTAAATTTCCAAAGATCACAAATTTAAAAGTTACAAGCTCAGAACCTGTAGTAGGCCCAGAGGTGTACAAATCTCGATTTTAGCTTGCCCAAACCCGCTTGAACGCCAGGCAAGCAAGTTGCCAGCGTCATAGCTAGGAAGCAGGCAGGTTTCTTTAAGCCTGATGGGTCAGGTCAAACCCAGCCTAGGCAAGTCAGAATAAGCTTGCGACATTCCTATCAGCTAAACAACTGTATTTGCTGAGTGTAGGTAGTACTTTCTTGCTTTTCTACATGCTGGTAGAAGAAATTCACCATGCAGATAAATAAAAGGTGGATAAAGTATTAAAAATCGTTTTAGCGTCTTAACACAATTATTATTTTTATTATTAGGTAGATTTCGAAGAAAATCTACCTAATGACTTTCAAAAAATTCGTTCATATCGTTACGTTTCATGCCTCCCTAAGTACGAAACCACCGCCTGTTAAAAAAATTGTGATATTTATATTTATATACAGTATATGTATATGTATATATATATGTATATGTATATTTATATATATACATATATATATATATAACTTTACACGCTAGCGGCCGTAATTTTCAAGATATTGGAATTAAATTTTATTATGTTATTTCTAGGCCCAATAGTTCAGACAAGTTCGTTAATGAGCAAAATTGGCCTAAGGGGGTGGTCGGGGGAGGGGGTTGAAATTTTAAAACATTTATATCTCGGCCCCTATGAAGTATAGAGGGAAACTTTGATTGAATAAATTAGAGTACTCCTTATGGAGTTCACAGTGACACCAACGATTCGGGGGTTTTGGGAGTACGAGTGGGGGTGGGGGTATGGGGATGGAAATTCGAAATTTTCGAAACTACGTCTTGTGGGGTATCGTTAAAAAGCTCTTGATGAGTACTCTACAAATCAATAACTAGTTTCTTGATAGTTTTCATATAAGGCGAGATTTGAATGTTTTAAAAAGTTCTCTTTCCTCTTTTTTGCAGTTATTATTGCGGGTTTGTCATGCCAAGGCTAAAGAAGGAGAGTGCTACGCAGCGACAGTAAATTAAAACAAAAGCACTTCAAAATCTACCTCAGCTTGTAGGCTTGCCTAAAGGGAGTTTTGTTATTGTTATTAATGATTTTATGATGTTTTCTCGAAAATGTTTGAAAATTTTTCCCATGCCGGACTAGTACTTTTGTTCATTGATAATTAATTCAAACTGTCCACATTTTAGTTTCTCCTCGGCTTCCTTCAGGGTAAAATTCTCTAAATACATCTGAAGTTCCTCAACTACGTAACTGCACGACTTACCAGTGCACTGTTATACCCAGTTTCATATTCTTTCCGCCAGGCCTTGCAGTTTCCTTAGGTCCTGAGCAACCCACCAAGTTATGAAGAGCTTATGACTCATAGCGACAGTATTTCTTATCATCGTTGTAATCTGGCTTGCTTTCAAGTCAAGCAAGTTAAAAGCTGTGACTGGTTGCAGAATTTCAAAGGGGCAGGCAAGCTAAAATCAGAATATGTACACCTCTAAGTAGGCCTCAGTTTTATCCACTTGAAAAAAGCCAGACATTTTATCCGGCTAAAATCAAATCGAATAAAGATAATTGAATTGTTTTTATTTCCAAACATCACAAATTTAAAAGTTACAAGCTCAGAACCTGTAGTAGGCCTACTTAGGCCTGCTGAGAGCAAATGCAGAGCTACCAGTCTTATCCACTTGAAAAATGCCAGGCATTTTATCTGGTTAAAATCAAATTGAGTAAAAATAATTGAAGTTTCTTTCATGTTCTTATTTCCAAACATCACAAATTTAAAAGATACAAGCTCAGAAACCTAAATTTGTATTTAGTGTAATTTAATACAGTGAGTCTCATGCAAGAGTTGGTCAATGACACGGGTTTCTGCGTCGCGGAGGGCACAGCAAATAAAGCCGCGATTGGTGTAATGATTCAGGTTCTCACATTTACAGTTAAAATTACAATGAAAATAACCACGTACCTCATCACAAGAGATGTTAAAAATGTTCTGCTCTTGCATCCACACAATACTGGCACCATTTTAGGAAATTTTCTTTTACGCGCATTAAGTTCAGCTTCCGAAATAGAGTTAATTTTTCTTGTTGAAGTTTCCCCATAAATAATAGTCACATGCTGTTAGAAGAACTTAAAAACAATATCACAAGAGAAATTAACTCTGTCTCGGAAGCTGAAATTATGCGTGTGAAAGAAAATTTCCTGAAAAGGTGCCAGTATTGTGTGGATGCAAGAGAAGAACATTTCCAGCAGCTCTTGTGATGAGGTATGTGGTTATTTTCATTGTAATTTTAACTGTAAATATGAGAACCTGAATCATTACACCAATCGCGGCTTTATTTGCGTAGATATTTCACCCGATCGCTCGGGAGTTGGAGCTGTGCCCGCCGCTTCGCAGAATCCCACGTCATTGGAAAACTCTTGCGTGGGACTCACTGTACCACTTCACTGTGTAATTCCCAGCAATAGTTAATTACCGTATTTACTCCAATATAATGCACCCTCAAATTTAATGCGCACCCTGATTTTGAAACTTAAAATCATAAAAAAAGAGTTTGTTAGCGAATGTAATGCGCATCAATAGGAGGATATTTTATTTGGAATTTTGTCATAGTATTTATAGAATAATGAACCAACACATAAACATTTACAGTTAACTGCCAGTTTTAGGCCTACAAGTAGACCTATAGGCATGGCTCACCAATATTCACTAATGTGTTCATCACTGGAATCCTCAGAGGTGCTTATTTTTATTGCTAAATGGACAAACAAAATGTTAAATGCATGTTTCACAATAAAAGCTGATACCACTCTTAAATGAGTTTAAAATCTACAATGCACAATATTCCACATTTGCACTATAGAACTGACAAAAACTATTTTTTCATTATGTTTCAGAAATTAAATTTCATATGGTGTAGGCTAACGATAAAATGAATAAAGTCGAGAATTATAGCAGTGCCTTGTTATGTAGATCAATATTACCTCCGACCTACGAATCGGATTTGTACTAGAATTTAACGCACACCTCAGTATTGAAATCTACAAATGGACAAAAATAGGGCACGTTATATTCAAGTAAATATGGTAAATTCACCATTCATCATAAGACTCTTGCTTATTTGCTTTATTCTGCCTGTTGATGTATACAAGCTTCTGGGCTTTTTCATTGCATAGTCTGTTTCTCAATTTTGTTTGTATGAACCCAAATGAAGAAAATACTCTTTCGATTGATGCAGAACTGGCTGGCATACGATGTAAAGATTCTATGGCTTGACAAAATTCCTGCGATAGGTGATTACGCTTCAGATTTGTGTAATTGATGGAGAAATAAGTATAAAAAATCCCTTTAGGTAGGCCTACAGGGCACAGGCTGAGGTAGATTTCATAGTGCTTTTTATGAATTTATTGGGGTAAGTGTAGAATAAAAATTGAAATATTTTTTTATAAAAAGAGAGTTGTTAATTATGTATTAATTGATATCTTTTATTATTTCATTTTTAATTTGGCCAAGGATTATTGTTCTATAGATATTTAACTATTATTTTTAATATTTCAAACTTTATTTCATTGGTAATTTTAGCCTCAGTTGGTCCTCATGAATTCATTTCGGCATGCCTATTGGCTGAGGTATATTTTAAAGTGTTTTTGACTTTCAAAAATTCAAATCTCTCCTTATATGAGCGCTATTGAGAAACTAGTTGTTGATTTAGAGATTACTCATCAAGAGCTTTTCAACGATACCCCACAAACATGGTTTTAAAAATTTTTAAAACCCCATAGGGCCCTAAATATAATTTTTTCAAAATTTCAACCCGCTCCCACCTCCCCCAACCAGGAAAAATTGATTTTAGCCGGCTAAAATTGAAAAAAACCGCTGGTCAGGTCTTTTTCAATTTTAGCCGGCTTTTTTACAACCCTGAACCCCTTCCACTTCTTCTGGACCAACTGAACCAGTACCAAGCATTCCTGAAATTCCAGAGAGACCTGCACCCCTCCCCCGCTCTGATAATGTATTGAATCACCCAGCAGCTGGTACTAGTAATAAAAACAATAACTACAACAATATTGTAATTTTGCCTTGAGCACCACGGACTTCCCTTTGCCTATTTTTGAGGACTCTCACAAAACTAATCCCGTTAGATATATACAAGAACTTAAGACTTATTTCAATTTAAGAAATGTGCCTGAACATCTGAAAATGGTTTTGATTGCACGTTCCTTAAAGTCAACAGCTGCTAGATGGTTCCACGTCATTAACACTGACAATCAGTTAGATGTGACACAATTTAAGGAAGCATTTCTGGTAGAATTTTGGTCTGGATTTAAGCAGGAAAAAATAAGATATAAGATATTTCACGGACGGTATGACCGCAGTTGTGGTCATACTGTGGTTTATAGAAAAGTGGTGCATCCTTTGTTATTAGTGTTGTAATTAATTATTAGTTTTAAAACAAAACAAAAATGCCTCCAAAGAAAGAGAAAATTACAACAGAAGAGGCAATGGAAGAAGTTGTTAAACGTGTGACGCGAGAAGCTTGGCGTGACGAGGAGCTCCTTCGCAGGCCAGCTAATCTTGTCCGAGATTCTGTGGTGGCGGAACTGCAATCTATTATAGACAGGAACACCACAGTTATTGAAAACCTACAGGTCGCATTGGCAAAGCGCGACAACACAATAAAACAGCTCGAGGCTAAACTAGATAAGAAAACTGACGAGCTTGAACAATATCAACGTCGTCAATGTCTAAGGATATTCGGCGTTAAAGAAGAAGAAGGTGAAAACACTGATAATATTGTGTTGGATGTTGCTGCGAAAGTCGGAGTTGACATCACCATTGCAGACATTGACAGAAGCCATCACGTTGGTAGAAAAGGAGGAGAGAAGCCGAGGCCTGTAATAGTGAAGTTTGTGAGCTACCGGACGCGCAGCGAGCTCTTCAGAAATAAGCGCAGGGTGAAATTGACAAATTTGACTTTAAGAGAAGACCTCACAAATTCCAGAGAAGTGTATAGAGAAATATGGTCTGCACAATGTCTGGACAACTGATGAGAACATTATTGCAGAGGTAAACAACACAAAGCATCACATAACATGTGCCGAAGAAATGGTGTAAGAAAGCCACACTGCACGGATCATTCAATTAATAACCTAAGTCTTAATTTCTTTATAACATTTTAACAATTTTTTTTTGAAATAGTGTCAGTGAATTCGTTAGAATACGTATTTTGTATTTTCATTTTATTTTATTAGTATTAGATTTGAACTATTATTTTATTTTTTATCTGGATTGATATTCGTGGCAGATTTTAAATGTTCACAATTGACAGTGTAACGGATGTTGGGACAGGCCCTGAAGGAAATGAGGTGAGTGAACTTTTCTTTTCTTTCCCTATTTCTCGCGGAAACAACAACCCCCCCCCCCCCCGTTGTGAATAACCTTGACCAGTCCATACCAGTATCATCCTTTCTTCAAAAATCAATATCCCTGCACAAAAATGCATTACAAGTTTGTCACGTGAATGCACAAAGCCTACTTTGTCATTTCGAGGAATTTCATTCAATATTCCACACACTAAACATCCATGCAATTCTTATTTCAGAGACTTGGCTAAATCCTTCATTACCATCTTCTTCAGTTGCTCTTAGTGGATACTCTTTAATAAGAAATGATAGAATAGGTAGGAAGGGTGGAGGGATGGCAGCCTACATTCGTTCAGAATTAAGACATAAGTTAATATTTCAATCAATTAGTAATGAAGGGAGACCCGAATTTATATTTATAGAATTAAATGCAAATATGCAGAAATGTCTTATATGTGTTGTTTACAACGCACCTAAAATTGCTTACCAGAGTGATCTAGAAACCCCATTGTTAGAACTCCTCCCAAGATACCAGCATGTGATCGTTACTGGAGACATGAACACGAACCTACTTGCTACAGATTCTCCAAACACAAAACAATTACAAGAAATGTTTCATTCCTGTAATATGACTATTCTTCCACTAGAGCCTACACATCACACTGACATTTCGGATACGTTACTTGACATAATCGCTACAAATAATCCCAATAAAATACTAACTCACAGACAAATACCCGTACCTGGACTATCCCATCATGACATAATTTATTCTTGAGTTTTGTCCATTCTGTAGCGATTATCTTAATGATTTATGTATAGCGTAGAGCTTTATCACTGGTACTCACTACTAAATTGCGGTATTTTGTTACCTGTTGCAGCGCTTTCAACCGCATGGAGCGGCCATCTTCAGCAACTGACTTCCGTGGTGTTGTTGTTGTTGTTGGGAAGACATTTCTGGATAACTGTATCGTACAGCGCGTGCGATTTGAATTGTAACTGTTCGTTTAGGATGTTGGTGTTGTCTTGTGTTGAAATATACAGACACACCACACAAGACAACACCAACATCCTAAACGAACAGTTACAATTCAAATCGCACGCGCTGTACGATACAGTTATCCAGAAATGTCTTCCCAACAACAACAACACCACGGAAGTCAGTTGCTGAAGATGGCCGCTCCATGCGGTTGAAAGCGCTCCAACAGGTAACAAAATACCGCAATTTAGTAGTGAGTACCAGTGATAAAGCTCTACGCTATACATAAATCATACATAATTTATGCTGTTTATTCCTTACAATGCCCCAAAATAAATCCAAGACTTGTTACTTATCGTGATCTGAAAAATGTAAACGAGACTGACTTAAAAAAAGAAGATTTACTTTTACCTTGGCACGAAATATGGGAGCAAAGGACTGTGGACAAAACAGTTGAAACGTTTAATAACTTGGTAATCCAACTATATGACAAAATTTCATCAGTAACAACAAAACGCATGACTAGACCCCCAGCTCCATGGATGACTGAAGACATTAGAAAGCTCATGAACGAACGAGACAATGCTTACCAAAAATACAGACAACTTAAGAACATATAAATATTTCAGAAATAGAACCACACAGACTATAAGGAACGCTATAAAATACGACACACTCACGGTCTCATAGACAACTGTCCCAAGACATTAGGTCTTCTTGTGACATCACAACCTGTAAGTATGTGGGCCTTAATTAAAGTGTTGCAAAGTGCAGCTCTCAGTTACCTTCCAAGTGTGTATAGAGGCACATACTGCATTTTATCACCCACTCCCACTTTGATCCACAATTCTTGCAATCCGTTACTGCATACTTCAAATATATACCGAAGGATGAGAACAATGACATCAGTGTCATTTGATAGCACTATAAGACATGTTATGCCTGACTGAACTGTATAGAACAGATGGATTATAATTCTGCTATCTGCTTCTTCAACAAAGGTTCGAAGGTCCGAGCAAGTTTGAACTTCTTTGTCCATTACTATTAATGTATCCCTGCTGTCATTCTTTCCTGTGATGGTTCCACTTAGCACTGTAGTAAAGTTAGTCATTTTTGCCTTTTCAATGAAACTAGTAGCAGCAGCCAATTTTGTTGGAAGTAGCAACTTTGTAAAATAGTATATGTTTTGATTAAGTAGTACTTCCATCTACTTCCGGCATCTTCAGAGGCTGCTTAAAGAAAATGGTGAAGGAACGATCTCTCGATGTCGTCTATAAGTGTGTGGTGATGGAGTTGTTAAATAAATTATATTAAATGTTCCAGGTGTATACAAATCGTCTACCTCACAAATACCAACAGGTTATGGGCTCCAGATGCTAAACAAAACTTGAGGTAAGACTGGAAAAGAAAGTGACAACATATTCACGAATTGCAAGATGGAGATCATGTGTAATGGACAATGGCATCCTGACGTGGTGACAGACGCGGTCAAGAAAGAAGTTGCTCATACTTTAAAGAAAAAAAGCTGAAAGAAAAGAAAGTGATCAAAAGAAGACAAAATGGAAGAAGAAAAGTACAGAATACCTTTGTTAGATGGGAGCAATTACAATGATTGGAAATACCGGATGGAAATATATCTCGACGAAAAGGAAGTTTTGAAAGTTGTTCAGAAGGACGTGAGAGAGCTAATAGAGGAATTACAAAAACAAAAAGGAGATACACCTGGACAGAAGAAGTCAAAGGCTGAAAAGAAGAAAGAATTAGAGAAGGAAGACAAAAAATGCAAAAGTCACATAGTACAAAGAATTAAAGATGGACAGTTAGAAATACTGAAAGGAAAAGAAACGGCGTATGAGATGTGGAAAGCACTGAGAGAAAGATTTGAAAAATCAATAGCTCGGCTAGCAGAATTAATTTGAGGAAGAAATTACAACAGATGGTGTACAAACCAACACAAGAATCATTCAGTGAATATTGCTTGAAGTATGACAGACTTATTAGAAGTTTACAGCAAGCTGGTGATGGCATGGACAATGAAGGTGCAATAATTCAGTTTTTGTTATTAATGCCACAGGATTATGAAAATGTTGTAATTGCACTACGTACATTAGCTACTACAGAGTTAACAATGGTATTTGTAAGACAGCATATTGAAGATTATGAAATGGAAAGAACAAAGAAGACTACAAGAAGCCAGAATCAAATAAGTACAGTGTTTACAAGCTATCAGAAGAGAGAACAAGATGTCAGTAGGACAAGCAAAAACAGAAACAGTTTAGGCCTACATGTTAAACAGAAAGGAGGATGTTTTAACTGTGGGAAAACCAATCACAAAATAAGAGAATGTTTTAAACCAGGAGGAGGAGCATATAATCAAGGCAGAAGTGGAAGCAGAGAAAATCAGAAGAGTGAACGTCAAGGAAGCACTGGAAACAGACAGCTGACTGGATACAAAGATGGATATCAACAGCCTACGTTTAGGAAAAATGCTCAACATATAAATGTGAATCAGTGTGTTAATGAAAGTGAAAGACAAAGACAAGATGACAATACACGTGGAAAACATGTGGGCCAAAGACAAATATAAGGTGCCAATTAGGCTCCGCCCATTGCGTTGCTATGGCGACAGCAGCTGATGGCGGGCGACCACCCGACCGTTCCCGAGCCCCACGCTGACTCACTCGACATGCCCTACCTCTTGTACCTAATATTGAAAATACGATTACAATGATGCGAGAGTTTCCCTTGTACCAAATATCCAAAATACGAGAGTGCCTCTTGTACCAAATATTCAAAATACGAGAGAGGACGTACTATGATATTGCACAGGGAAGAGTTTTAGATTTAAAAGGTTTGATAACCAAACGACAACTTCGTTCATAACATATTTAATATATACATCTGTCCCATTTAAAACTTCTCTAGAACCAAAAATGCTCTTTTCAGAACCAACATAACATTTCACAATTATATAAAACAATATCCTTACTATTTATCATGTATTACACATCTCTGTAGTAAATAGGCTAGAAGAATTCTCGATTTTTATTGCAACGATCACTAATGGCGTAGTGGCTAAAGCGATAGACTATAACGCTAGCGGTCCCGGGATCGAATCTCCGTAGGTGCGAAAATTATTAGGATAGGAATAGGTCCCAAATAGGTAGGAGAGAAGGGAGATAATAGGGAAAACAGGAGGAGAAGAAGAGAAAAGGGATAAAAAGGGAAAATAAAAAATAAAATTTTCTGTGTTTCTAGTATTTCCGCCAGATGTCTCTGCGCTGCTACTAGTTCCACCATTACCTAATAGATGTCTCCCACTGTTTAAAATAGTCCCCGCCCTAAACCCCTCCTTCCCGGGCGGGTCCCAATAGTGAGTATGGGAGGAGCTTAATTGGCACCTTGCATTTGGTTTTTCCCAAGATGTGTTTAATTTTCAGACAAGTGTAGAATCAAACATATGGTTACTAGACAGTGGTGCCTCAGATCATTTAATAAGAGCTGATATTGATGCATTCAATATTAGAAAGTTAGACAAGCCTGTAAAGATACATATAGCTAAAGCAGGTGATTTTCTAATAGCAATTTCAATAGGTGATGTAATAACAACTACTCAAGTTGGTAACAGAGAAGTGAAACTATGTTTCAATGACGTGTTAAGGGTAGAAAATCTTAAGCACAATCTGTTATCCATATCAAAATTAGCAGACAAAGGAGAATATTACAGGAGAAAAATTCCTCCGGCACTGGGACTTGAACCCAGGACCTTTGGCTATTCGCGCCAATGCTCTACCAACTGAGCTAAGCCGGAGCTCAATTCACAGCGCCAGATGGAACTTCTCTCCTATGACTGATTGCCCTAATGGTCTACCTCACAGACAGACAAGTTATGTCATATGCAGTACTGTGAGGCACACTAAGCAGTGATTTTTGTGACCGGGCTCCCACTGTTATTGTACAGTTAACATTCAAGATAGATACATAAGCATTCATGAGCCACAGATTATTGTCTCTGTTGGACACTACATGAGAATATTACAGGAGAAAAATTCCTCCGGCACTGGGACTTGAACCCAGGACCTTTGGCTATTCGCGCCAATGCTCTACCAACTGAGCTAAGCCGGAGCTCAATTCACAGCGCCAGATGGAACTTCTCTCCTATGACTGATTGCCCTAATGGTCTACCTCACAGACAGACAAGTTATGTCATATGCAGTACTGTGAGGCACACTAAGCAGTGATTTTTGTGACCGGGCTCCCACTGTTATTGTACAGTTAACATTCAAGATAGATACATAAGCATTCATGAGCCACAGATTATTGTCTCTGTTGGACACTACATGAGAATATTACAGGAGAAAAATTCCTCCGGCACTGGGACTTGAACCCAGGACCTTTGGCTATTCGCGCCAATGCTCTACCAACTGAGCTAAGCCGGAGCTCAATTCACAGCGCCAGATGGAACTTCTCTCCTATGACTGATTGCCCTAATGGTCTACCTCACAGACAGACAAGTTATGTCATATGCAGTACTGTGAGGCACACTAAGCAGTGATTTTTGTGACCGGGCTCCCACTGTTATTGTACAGTTAACATTCAAGATAGATACATAAGCATTCATGAGCCACAGATTATTGTCTCTGTTGGACACTACATGAGAATATTACAGGAGAAAAATTCCTCCGGCACTGGGACTTGAACCCAGGACCTTTGGCTATTCGCGCCAATGCTCTACCAACTGAGCTAAGCCGGAGCTCAATTCACAGCGCCAGATGGAACTTCTCTCCTATGACTGGGTTCAAGTCCCAGTGCCGGAGGAATTTTTCAAAAGGTCCTGGGTTCAAGTCCCAGTGCCGGAGGAATTTTTCTAAAGGTCCTGGGTTCAAGTCCCAGTGCCGGAGGAATTTTTCTAAAGGTCCTGGGTTCAAGTCCCAGTGCCGGAGGAATTTTTCTCCTGTAATATTCTCATGTAGTGTCCAACAGAGACAATAATCTGTGGCTCATGAATGCTTATGTATCTATCTTGAATGTTAACTGTACAATAACAGTGGGAGCCCGGTCACAAAAATCACTGCTTAGTGTGCCTCACAGTACTGCATAAAGGTCCTGGGTTCAAGTCCCAGTGCCGGAGGAATTTTTCTCCTGTAATATTCTCATGTAGTGTCCAACAGAGACAATAATCTGTGGCTCATGAATGCTTATGTATCTATCTTGAATGTTAACTGTACAATAACAGTGGGAGCCCGGTCACAAAAATCACTGCTTAGTGTGCCTCACAGTACTGCATATGACATAACTTGTCTGTCTGTGAGGTAGACCATTAGGGCAATCAGTCATAGGAGAGAAGTTCCATCTGGCGCTGTGAATTGAGCTCCGGCTTAGCTCAGTTGGTAGAGCATTGGCGCGAATAGCCAAAGGTCCTGGGTTCAAGTCCCAGTGCCGGAGGAATTTTTCTCCTGTAATATTCTCATGTAGTGTCCAACAGAGACAATAATCTGTGGCTCATGAATGCTTATGTATCTATCTTGAATGTTAACTGTACAATAACAGTGGGAGCCCGGTCACAAAAATCACTGCTTAGTGTGCCTCACAGTACTGCATATGACATAACTTGTCTGTCTGTGAGGTAGACCATTAGGGCAATCAGTCATAGGAGAGAAGTTCCATCTGGCGCTGTGAATTGAGCTCCGGCTTAGCTCAGTTGGTAGAGCATTGGCGCGAATAGCCAAAGGTCCTGGGTTCAAGTCCCAGTGCCGGAGGAATTTTTCTCCTGTAATATTCTCATGTAGTGTCCAACAGAGACAATAATCTGTGGCTCATGAATGCTTATGTATCTATCTTGAATGTTAACTGTACAATAACAGTGGGAGCCCGGTCACAAAAATCACTGCTTAGTGTGCCTCACAGTACTGCATATGACATAACTTGTCTGTCTGTGAGGTAGACCATTAGGGCAATCAGTCATAGGAGAGAAGTTCCATCTGGCGCTGTGAATTGAGCTCCGGCTTAGCTCAGTTGGTAGAGCATTGGCGCGAATAGCCAAAGGTCCTGGGTTCAAGTCCCAGTGCCGGAGGAATTTTTCTCCTGTAATATTCTCATGTAGTGTCCAACAGAGACAATAATCTGTGGCTCATGAATGCTTATGTAGCAGACAAAGGATATAAAATGTTAATAGACAAAAATCAGTTTAAATTGCTATATGATGACAAAGAAATAGGCTTAGGAAGGCGGAGAGGAAGTTTATATAGATTAGATTTGCAGGTTAGAAACCCTTTTGCAGAATGTAATATAGCAAGTGCAGAACAATGGCATGAAAGATTAGGACATTTAAATTATACCTCAATGAAAAAAAATGAAAGAGTTAGGTCTAGTTGATGGAATCAACTATAAGGAAGCTCAGGAAGATAAGATATGTGAAATATGCATAGAAAGTAGGCAGGTATCAGCCTCGCATACTAGTAGAACTAGACAAAGTACAACTCACCATTGGAAAGAATTCATTCTGATATATTTGGCCCAATCGGTCCTGTTGCTCATAATGGGGTTAGGTATATATTAACCATAGTAGATGATTATACACATTTTACGGTAGTGTATGAACTTAAGAAAAAGAGTGAAGCAGTTGAATACATAAAACAATATGAGGCAATGGCAACTTCCCGTTTTAACTTAAAGATTTTTCAGTTTAGATGTGATAATGGTGGTGAATATTTGAATGAGGAATTAACTACATTTTTCAAGGAGAAAGTTATTCAATGGGAATTAACCATAGCATATACACCGGAGTTAAATGGAGTAGCAGAAAGAATGAATAGGACAATTAAAGAGTAGGCAAGATGTTTGTTGTTAGGATCAAATTTAAACAAAGTCTTTTGGATAGAAGGTGTATATACAGCAGTATATCTCATAAATAGAAGTCCAACTAATGCTCATAAGGAAAACAAAGTACCTGCGGAGTTGTGGTATGGAACTAAACCAGATATTAGTAACTAAGAAAGTTTTGGTGCATAGTTTATGTTAAGAAGAACAGTGTAGAAATAAATAGTAGATTTGATTCAAGATCGAAAAAGGGTCAATCCATTAGAAATGAACCAAATTTAATAAAATTTTGTTGACATTTTTGATTTTCATAATTTTTTTACCAGTTATTTCTCAACTAAAGGTGAGTGCAAAACTATGGTAAAAAATTTTTAGGCTCATACTATCTTTTTGGCAGCCATTTTAAGTTTGCTTTGTAACCATTTTTCGGCCGAAAACATGTTTTGCACAAATGTATGTAACTGTTAATTTTATAGATAACAAGACAAAATAAAGACCAAAATTATCAGAATGAAATGCTCTACATTTTTGTTCTAACATAATACTACCTAACTAGTGAGGAAAGTGAAGAAAAAAATTCACAGCTACAAATTGAAAATTAACTTAAAACGGGAGTTTTAGTGCCGCAAAATTAATTAAAGGAAGAAAGACTCACCCTTAATTTTTTTTTCTTGTGTAGATCTACTATAGGACTACTCGCTGTAGAAGTTTCAAGCTTGAGGGCTTTGCTCTTTTTTTTTATACAATTTTTAAAAAATGCCCAAAAGCGTATTTTGGCAATATTTGAAGTAGAATATCTCAAAAGGGCCTAAGTGAAAAATTATTAAATTTATACAGATAACACCTCTTTATGATATAAAGATTTGGTAAAAAATTGGTGACTGAGACTCGACTGGTTCCCGAGTTACAGTGCATCGAATTTGGCCAAAAATTGCATTATACGCACACGAATTTTAACGGTAATTTAATAGTAAAAATCCACATTGTAATTTTAAATACAAAATTTTAGTGAACCTAAGTATGTAACACAAAAGAGTTGTACATGTAGTCTACATTTCATCAGTTAGCATGACAAATTTATAATTTCCTCAAAGCGTTGAAGAGCGTTGAAATTTCGGTGCATAGTTTGCAATTTTTGGCCAACTTCGATGCACTGTAACTCTGGAACCAGTTCAGTCTCAGTCACCAAATTTTTATCACATCTTTATACCGTAAGGAGATGTTATGTGTATAAATTTCATAATTTTCACTCAGGCCCTTCTGAGATATTCTACTTCAAATAATGCCAAAATAGGGCCAATCCATTAGAAATGAACCAAACT
The DNA here is from genome assembly GCA_964059195.1 of Ectobius pallidus. Classification (NCBI taxonomy): domain Eukaryota; kingdom Metazoa; phylum Arthropoda; class Insecta; order Blattodea; family Ectobiidae; genus Ectobius; species Ectobius pallidus. Next base: position 2,047,669 of record CAXKWD010000016.1, read on the forward strand.
GAATAAAATCTTTTGCTCAACATTTTTGATTTCCCTAATTTTTTAGGCTCATACTTTTTTCTTGGCGGCCATTTTAAGTTTGCTTTGTAACAGTTTTTCAGCCAGAAACTTGTTTTGCACAAATGTATGCAACTCTGTTAATTTTATATATAATGAGACAAAATAAAGATCAAAATTATCAGAATGAAATGCTCTACATTTTTGTTCTAACATAACGTCAACCTAAGTAGTGAGGAAAGTGAAGAAAAAAAAACTCACAACTACAAATTGTAAATTAACATAAAATGGGAGTTTTAGTGCTGCAAAATTATTACAAGGAAGAATGACTCACCTTTAATTTTTTGTTCTTACATAGATCTACTGTAGGACTCCTTGCTGTATTAGTTTCAAGGTTGAGAACTTTTCTCTTTTTTTTAATACAATTTTTCAAAAAATGCCCAAAAGCGTACTTTGGCAATATTTGAAGTATAATATCTCAAAAGAGTGAAAAATTATTAAATTCATGCAGATAACACCTCTTTATAACATAAAGATATGATAAAAATTTGGCGACTGAGACTCAACTGGTTCCAGAGTGACAGTGCTTTGAATTTGGCCAAAAATTGCGTTATAGGCACACAAAATTTTACGGTAATTTAATAGTAAAAATTCACTTTGTAATTTTAAATATAAAATTTTTGTGAGCCTAAGTTTGTTACACAAAAGAGTTGTATATGTAGGCTACATTTCATCAGTTAGCATGACAAATTTATAATTTCCTCAAAGCTTTGAAGAGTGTTGAAATTTCGGTGCATAGTTTGCAGTTATGGCCAACTTCGATGCACTATAACTCTGGAACCAGTTGAGTCTCAGTCACCAAATTTTTATGACATCTTTATATCATAAAGAGGTGTTATCTGTATAAATTTCATAATTTTTCACTCAGGCCCTTTTGAGATATTCTACTTCAAATATTGCCAAAATACGCTTTTGGGCATTTTTGAATAACTGTATAAAAAAAACAGCAAACTTCTCAAGCTTGAAACTTCTACAGCAAATAGTCCTATAGTAGATCTATACAAGAAAAAAAAAATTAATGGCGAGTCTTTCTTCCTTCTAATAATTTTGTGGCACTTAAACTCCCGTTTTAAGTCAATTTTCAATTTGTAGTTGTGAATATTTTGCTTCGCTTTCCTCACGACTTAGGTAATATTGTGTTAAAACAAAACTGTAGAGCATTTCATTCTGATAATTTTGGTCTTTATTTTGTCTTGTTATCTATAAAATTAACAGAGTTACATACATTTGTGCAAAACATGTTTTTGATTGAAATACAGTTACAAAGCAAACTTAAAATGGCCGGCAAAACAAAAGTATGAGCCTAAAAATGTTTTTACCATAGTTTTTAACTCTCCTTTAGTTGGGAAATAACTGGTAAAAAAATTAGGAAAATAAAAAATGTCGAGCAACTTGGCCTGGTTCATTTCTAATGGATTGACCCAAAAGGGAATATTGTTAGGCTATTGTACCAATGGCTATAGAATTTGGAGCTTAGAAGAAAACAAAATAATTACATCATGTAATATAGTATTTGATGAGACTAAGACAATGTTTGATCAGGATAATTGGAATGAAATATTTGAGGAAAGTCAGGCGATAGTAAAACAGAAGACACAGATTATGATGAAACTAGGTTAAGCATAGCAGAAGATACAGATGTTGAAAGTAACACTGAAGTGAACGATAATGGGTTAAGGAGGAGTACTAGAATTAAACAAAGACCAACCTACTTAAATGATTATGCTACAGTAGCAATTGTAAACAATTACAAAGATTTGTTGAAAGAAGAAATGGTGCATAGAATAGAAGTAGATAATCTAGTAGAATTACCAGAGAATAAAGATAAAGAAGCTAATGAATTAAATTCAGAAGATGTTATAAATGCAATTTCAATATGTGAAAGTGTACCTACTTCATATTCATAGAAATGATAGGGAAAATTGGCTAATAGCAGTAGAGGAAGAATTTAAAGCACTAGAACAGAATAAAGCTTGGAATCTAGTCAAATTACCTGAAGGAAAGAAACCAGTTAGAAGTACATGGGTGTTTACTGTTAAACACAATAGCAATGGAGAAATTAACAGATATAAAGCTAGACTTGTAGCCAAAGGTTGTTCACAAAAACAAGGTATAGACTTTGAAGAAACTTACGCGCCAGTAGCTAAGTTATCAACTTTAAGAGTTCTATTAAGTGTAAGTAATTATAGAAATTATTACATACACCAATTAGATGTCAAAAATGCATTTCTTAATGGAATCTTGAAAGAAGAAATACGAGGTCTGTTGGATAAGTATCCGACCTTATTTTTTTTCTCGGAAACCTGACGGATTTGAATCAAGCCCGCTTGCATGAGCCGACCTTGAACCTTCGTGCGCATGTGTGAATTTTTTCCCCGTTTGTAGATAGCGTCTGTTGCTGGCAAGCAGCATTTGAGTGAGGTAGTGTATAGTGCTCTCGTCGTTGCAAGGAAAATAACGATTGTGACGACTGGAATTTGGTTTCCGGGTCGTACCCGTACACCAGGACTCGTCACCACTCATTAAGGTGTTCATAAAGTCGGGGTCACTGTTTGTGAACTCAAGGATGTCATGTGAGATTTCAACACGAAGTTGCTTTTGCTTTGCTGTCAGCAGCATCGGCATTGAATTTCGCCGCCACTCTCTTCATGGCAAAATCTTCGGTCATAGTTAAATGGGCCGAAAAAGTGATGATGCCCACCTCTTCCGCAATTTCTCGGATACTCACACGACAGTCCCGCATCACCACAGCGTTCACTTTGGCAATGACCAGGTCATTTTGGCATGTTGATGGGCGACCGGAGCGTGGCTTGCTCACCACCGATGTTCGGCCGTCTTTAAACCGGTTGTACCTCTCCTTAATCTGTGTGATGACCATAGCATCATCGCCGAAAGCTGTCTGAATTTTCCGAATGGTTTCCATCTGGCTGTTGCCCAGTTTCAGACAAATAGCGCTGCTCCAGTCATTCCGTTAATTTCCTTGCAACGACGAGAGCACTATACACTACCTCACTCAAATGCCGCTTGCCAGCAACAGACGCTATCTACAGGCGGGAAAAAATTCACACATGCGCACGAAGGTTCAAGGTCGGCTCATGCAAGCGGGACTGATTCAAATCCGTCAAGTTTCCGAGAAAAAAAATAAGGTCGGATACTTATGTAACAGACCTCGTATATATGGAAACACCAGAAGGATTAGAAGTAAAGGATGGATTAGTTTGTAAGCTAAATAAAACCTTGTATGGTTTGAAACAGGCATCAATGGAATGGAATCATAAGTTTGATGAGTTTGTTAAGAAGTCAGGATTTACACAATGTAAAATAGATCAATGTCTTTATATTAAGATTGAAAATGATAAGGTGATGTATGTTGTAATGTCACGAGACATTTTAAGGAGTAGTATCATGTGTAATTTTATTGATTTTATTGGTTTATTATTTCATATTGATTTGGATAATTATTGGTATTTATTAATTGTAGTATGAAATCGTGAAGGTAATTTTTATACAGATAAGCACCCAGTCTGTTGGAGAGAGGAAGTCGCATCCTGTATGTGACAGGAAGATAAGAGCAAGTGTGTGCTAATTAAATATTATAAAAATTGTATTCTTTGTATAATCGCCCACACACATCCTACAATGTAGCAAGTTCATTGGAAACAAGTGTGATTTAATTAGTTTTATGTATGTCAACACGCATTAAATTTTGTTTTAATTGATGATGCATAATGGAGGGTCAGACTGGCTAACATTTAATTGCCAATTAACATTCCTTTGTTATGACGATTGTAAGAAATTGTCGCTCTGATGACCATGATAATATCCGCTGACCCCGCGGACCGGATGTACAGATTAGTATATAAACCCCTGCTGAGATGACTTGATAACAGAGTACGATCGAGAGCTATCATCAAAGACCGACAGTATAGGCACCGGTGGGGAAGAAGATAAGAAGCAGAGATATCACCCCGGGACAGAAGATACGTCTGTACCTAAACTCAGAACCGAGATGGACAGATTGCTTATCTTTGTGTGTGAGTAAATAACTGTTAGCTCAGTCTGACTGCCCTCGCGAGTAGCTAAATAAATATTATACTCATATTATTATAGGAAGAATATAGTTACTTTGTAAGAGTTTAAGCTTTAAAGAATATTAACAGTTTGTACGAGTAGAACTAACTCAAGCAATGATTTCAGAAGAAATCTGTTTTATTTGTCTTTTATTCATTTATATTTTAAACGTGTGTTATTTTATGTTTGTAGTTAATAAATATTGTACTTGTGATAACGGGGAATATTAATCTACATTTACCCGATCATTCCTAGGGGTTAAGGCAATCAGGGGCGCTCGGCTAAATTCCTGTCCCTTTCCTCCAGGCATGACAACTGGTGGCAGCGGTGGGATTAATTTTTAGTTGAAACTATCGTTAATCTCCACGAACCTAAGCTTAGAAGAGTACAGAAGATAAAATATTTTGTAGCCTACTGTAGTAACAATAACGTAAATTGAAATATTGAATAGGCGTAGTTAAGAATAATTTTCGTGGCCTACGTTGTAGTTCTTAGTGAACACGAGTAAAATAGATAGTATAATGTAATACAAAATACGTATAGGTGCTCCAAGAATAATAGAAATAAAGCAATTTTATGGCGTTGTGTTGTTGGAAACGTCGAGATCCCTGTGATAAAGAGTTTACACTTCTCTTAGTGAGAGTACTTACTGTGTCGAATACGTTAGCCTTGCATGGATCCACTAAGTATGCCAAGGAATTAGTGGAAAGATTTTTCAAGAAATATACGGATATAGATATATCTAGGATACAGGAGCACGAACATAAATTTAGAGGACTGATAGCTGAGTCCAGGTTAGATATTGCATTCGAGGGTCGTCCTAAACACTTTAAAGTTCCCATCCAGAAGATTTATAAATACGAACACGGAGAAGGTTTGGCTGTAATTTTTGAATTAGAGGTGAGAATTGTTATTAGATATATACCACCCACACATGATTATGACACTTTGGAGATAGAGAGGACAGACTATTTGCCTATGTATAGTACTACTAATTCGAGGAGTGAGGATATGCGGGTTTCATTTTTACGTCAGTAAATAAAGAGACCATTGAGTTAGTTCAAATTTATTTATTTATTTTTTTTTTCTTCTCTGCTGCCTTACTGGCGGCGGGGATTCGCCCCGCACCGGGTGGCCCGCTCATTTTCCACAGCGTATTGACGAGTTCCCTCCGCGGACATCACGCGGAAGCTGAAGGTGGTGTCCGGCTCGCAGTCCGCAAGGGGAACCGGCCAATACGGGGCCATTCTCCGCCACGCAACAAACGGCAGCGTTACGTGGAGCGGAAAGGACACCCGCTCAAGCCGGCCGCACCACCGGCAAGTCCTCTCTCGGAGTATCTCCAGATACATGACCCGGTGTTCCAGAGTTGGTATCAACTGAAACAGTCAAGAAATTAACGTACATTAGAATAAGCGCCATGGCACAGGCACCAGCGCAAGCACAAGAAACTAGGGTGAAGGATCTAGCTGTGGCTGGATGGATACAAGGATGGGATCCAAAAAGCGGTAGACCGGTTGCGAATTTTTTGAGAAATATAGAGACTGCAGCCGAGTTGGGTAATTTAACTGATAAAGATAAAGTGCGATTAGTTATTATGAAAGTGTTAGGAGCTGCTCAGACATTTGTTGATACACACCCCGAATTGCAAACGGAAATTACGTTCACGAGGTTGAAAGAGATATTTAAGGAACGATTTAAAGAGCAGCACACAGATTTTTTTTATTACTCGCAGTTGCAGGCAGCGACACAGGGAAGGGATGAGTCGATTGCAGACTTTGCTGACCGTCTGCGTCGTTTAAGTAGGCAAACTATTAGAACAGTCGATGATGAGACTGAACAAAGGGCAATTAATGAAGAAGCCGAGAAACGATTACTGGCTAGTTTTATTAACGGGTTAAAAGGGAACCCTGGGTTGCAAGTAAAGTATCAGATGCCCGAGACTATGGATAAAGCGATAAAAATAGCCACCATGGCAGCCCAGGCAGAAACAGAAATAGATAAAACGCGCAGTCAGGCTCACACGCAGGTATTTAGTAATGAAAGTCGAGGCGTACAGTCGCAAAATAAAGGTGGTGGTGGTCCTAGGTCAGCAGGACGAGGACATTGGGGCAACAATAATAATAGTAATAATAGACAAGGTTATAGGAATAACTGGAGTGAAAGAAACGCTAGTGGCAGTAATGCACAGCAAGGATGGCTTTCACGTGATCCTGGTCCCAAAGGATCGAGTCCCGCGCAAGGAGCGCGAGGGGGTAACGACGGTTACCGGAGCGCGAGTAGTCGTAGGGGTTACCAATGTTATAACTGTCGGGAGTTAGGGCATATAGCTAAATATTGTAGGAAAAGGCGAGAGGGGCGCCAAGGTTTAAACGGGGTAGGGGGGACCAAAACAACCCCGTCGGTCTTCCCGAAGTAGAGCCGAAACAAGAAGTCGTGCCAGCAGCGATTAGTCCGGCGACGGGACTGCTGCTAGAAGTAGAAATAGAGGGAACGAAGCGTAAGCTGTTAGCGGATACCGGAGCCGCTGTGTCATTGTTAAAACCGACAGTAAGTTCCGCACGACTTGAAGAAAATAGTATAACGGCTAGGGGTATAACTGGAACAGATTTAGAGCTGGACGGTGTACAGAAAGTCACGTTTTATATTAACGGGAGGTCCTATGAACATGAATTTTTAGTGAGTGACTTGAGTTCCCCTGGAGACGGATTACTGGGTGTCGACTTCCTGAGAAAGGTTGGAGCACAACTAGACTTGCAAACTAACTGCCTCTTGGTGGGAGGCCAGCGGATTCCTCTGATATGTAGCTCGCTGGGTGCTGTCTCGCCTGTCGACGAGCGAGATGGAATGGACTGTAGGGAGCCCTCTGCTCAGGGATTGATCACCCCGCTTCAGGCATTGGACCCTACAGATGGCCGCACTGAGCCCGAGGAACCTGGTCTGGATAACTTTCCAGGTTGGTTTGCGTCGGTCATCCTAACGGAAATGGTTGCATGCTCTCCATTTGTTGGGACGATAGTCCGTGCTAGGGTTGTTGGGCGCAACATCCCTGCAGATTCCCCTTGTGCAGTGTTCGAACCGGTAGAGGCCCTACTACCAGGTTTATATTCACCACGCGCCATTGTGAAATTGTGTAAGGATCCTTTTGGTACCCCGGGGAATTGCTCCCTGTCGACAGAAAGTCCCCAATGTGTTCCCTCAGAGCCTCGTGAAATTCCGGAGGACGAATGGCATCCCAGTACTCAGTCTTCCAGTGGGCGGTGGTCCGCGTCAGGAACAGAAAAGTTAATGGGCGAGACGATCGCACAAAGGTGTTCTTGTGGGACACAAGCGGTTCAGCCTCTCAACCCCGTAGGAGAGAGCTCGAACCAAGGACGCCTTGGGAGAGATCATGCGCAGTTCCTTGGCAAACAGAAATTTTGCGCTGAGAATAACTTAGAAAATCCGTCCCAGCAGGAGTACGTGAAGTTAAATAAGATGTATACAATTCCAGTTAGTATAGTGAATCTCTCAGAGGAAGAGATTGTATTGAATAAAGGCACTAGATTAGGAGAAATTGAGCCAATCTCCGAGGAAGGTTTCGTAAATGGTATCTTGCAAATGGACGATACAGAGTTATCTGAGGAAGAGGAAAATGCCTCTGAACAATTTAATGATTACCTAGTAGAGAAATTAAGCCATTTGGGCCAGGAAGACAATGAAATCATAGCCGGAGTATTAAGTAAATATAAGCATTTATTTTATAAAGAAGGCAGTATGGAAATAGGCTGCACAAGTAAGATAAAGCACGAGATAGATACAGGTGATGCAAAACCGTTTAGAAAAAGGCCGTATAGAGTTCCACATGCACTCAAGCCGATAGTGGAAGAGCAAGTAAGAGATATGCTGAAAAAGGGTATCATATCCGAGAGTAATTCACCTTACAATAGTCCCATTGTAATGGTACCTAAGAAGTCACGTGATGGCAAACCAAAATGGCGTTTGTGTGTTGACTTGAGAACCCTGAACTCTCAGACGAAGATAGATGCGTACCAGATTCCAAATATTACTGATATTTTAGATTCGTTAGGCCAGAGTAAGGTATTTTCAGTTTTAGATATGGCCAGTGGGTATCTGCAGATAGAGATAGCAGAAAAAGACCGAGAAAAGACTGCTTTCAGCACCGAAAGTGGCCATTTTCATTTCAATAAACTCTGTTTTGGTTTATGTAACGCCCCTGCAACGTACTCTCGTTGTATGGACTCTATTCTTATGGGTTTGAAGGGAATAGACGTTCTTGCGTACCTTGATGATTTGATTTTATTTACGCCAGATATACGCTCACATGCTCAGAAGCTAGAGCAAGTATTCCAAAGATTGGAAGGAGCTAATTTCAAAATTCAACCGGAAAAATGCCAGTTTGCTGTAGATCAAGTAGAATACTTGGGACACATTGTTACTAGTGATGGGTTAAAACCAGATCCTAATAAAGTTAAAGCAATAAGAGAATATCCAGTACCTACGAGTGTTAAGGACATACGATCTTTTGTAGGGTTGGCTTCGTACTATCGGAGGCATGTCCCTAATTTTGCGGAAATAGCACGTCCGTTAACTGCTTTAACACGTAAAACCACAGCTTTTGTGTGGGGAGTCGCTCAGCAAGAAGCGTTCGAGACGCTGAAGGAAATACTCAGCACCGAACCTCTGTTAGCGTACCCGGACTTCTCTAAAGTCTTTATTGTGACTAGCGATGCGTCAAGGACAGCCATTGGTTCTGTGTTGTCACAAGAATATGATGGGCACGAGAGGCCTATAGCCTATTGCTCGAGGCAACTCAATAAAGCCGAAATTAATTACAGTGTGACAGAGAAGGAGCTGGCAGCGGTTATTTTTGCAACCAAACAGTTTAGATGTTACATATATGGGCATCCGTTCATTTTAGTAACTGATCACGCAGCTCTGAAGTGGATGTTGAATTTAAAAGATCCCAGTTCGAGGCTGGTCAGATGGAGTTTACGTTTAGCAGAGTTTGATTTTACTGTTGTGCATCGCGCAGGTCGTAAATTGACCCAAGCTGACGCCTTGAGTCGTCACGTAGCGATGACGTTTTGTGAGAAAAATTTGAGTACAGAAGCTATATTGCAAGCCCAGAAAAGTGATGAGTTTTGTATGGAATACCAAAGGAAAAAGAAGAGGTATCCAGATTTCAGAGTTAATAACGAGGGTTTATTATTTAAACAGAGCAAACAGAGTATATCAGGTTACGCAATAGTTGTTCCGAAAGAATTGGTTCCAGTAATATTACAGTATTATCACGATACACCTTTCGCTGGACACCAAGGTGTTCATAGAACAGTAGCACGTATTTCAAGGAAATACTGGTGGAATACGTTACGAAAGGATGTAGAAGAGTTTATCAGTACATGTGATAAGTGTGCGAGAAGAAAGTCAGGAACCGCGGGAATCGTGCCTTTAGCAGAACCGCCGCAGGCATCGGAATTCCTAGAGATTTTATCTACAGATTTCGTAGGAGTATTACCTACTACTGAGTCGGGAAATCGTTATGTGTTAACGTTTGTAGATCATTTCACGCGATATTGTTTTGCAATCCCAGTCCCGAGCCAAAGTGCAGAAATAGTAGCCAAAGAGTTCGTGTCGAAAATAGTGTTAGAATTTGGCTCGCCGAAGGCATTGATCTCTGATCAAGGCCCGCAGTTTTTATCGAGATTATTTCAAGAAGTGTGTAAAATATTGAAAGTAACGAAGTTACAAACCACTGCGTATCACCCGCAGAGTAACGGAATTTGTGAGAGATTTCACAAAACATTGGCCGATATGGTCTCGCATTTCGTATCTAAAGACGCGAGACGATGGGACGAGTACATACCGTATGCGGTAATGGCGTACCGGAGTACACCGCATTCAGTGACGGGATATAGTCCGCACTACTTAGTGTTTGGTAGAGAGTTAAGGCTACCAATGGAAGACGACTGTAGAGTGTCGCAAGAGGAAAACAATGATTATCAGACGCACATAAAAGTGCTGGCTGAGAGATTGAAAACGGCGTATGAATCAGTGCAAGCAGCCAATAAGAGAGGTCAGGAAACCTCCAAGAAGTACTATGATAGAGGTAAAAAGATGAGAGAATTTGAAATAAGCGAGTATGTGTACCTCTATAATCCTATAGCGAAGAAAGGGCCGACTAAGAAATTTACTTACAGTTGGCAAGGACCTTTTAAAGTTGTAGATCGGACCTCAGATGTAACATATAGATTAGAAAAAGACGATGGAAGTACAGTAGTTGTGCATGTGAACCGGCTAAAAGAGTGCAAAGTGCCTATAACGACGGAAAAGTGTCCGTTGGTAAAGAAAGGTAGTACTAGGGCTACTGAGAGAAACCATTTAAAGCTAGATACCATTGTGGAAGAACCCGAAGAATTCGAAATGGCGGAATGTTCGAGGCCATTCAGATGTAGTGAGTCAGAGGACGTAGGTGAAATACAAGATACGTCGAACGAATCGTTAAGTTTATCTGAGTCAGGAGATGAGTGGTTACCACCTACTCGACCGAGAGCTGGTACATCACCCGAAGTAGGAACTGACAGATATGAGTTACGCTCGAGAGTGAGAGCGGAAGAGGCTAGTGAAACTAGAAATAATGTCCATGGAGACAATGTAAATAGTAGTAATGTACATGGAGACAATGTAAATAGAAATAATGTACGTAGAGATAATGTAAATGTAGATGTAGAATTACAAAGAGGTAGAAATAATGTAGAATTCCCCCAGCGTAGATATGAGTTACGTTCACGTACTAGATCAGAATAAAATTTGTAAAATCGCGAGATTTGGAAGTAAGAAATGTTTACTCGTTCTTCGTATGTGTTACAGGTTTATTGGTGACGAGACACGCCACGCAAGCAGACGAAGTAAAACTGGATAAGGGGATGGTGTTTGTGAAAGACAGAGACATATTATTAACAGGCGATAAGTGGACCGTAATAATGGATATACATTTAAATGATTACGAGAAGTTAATCGAAGGTGTAAATACTGCTATAAATGAGTTAAGAATAGGATTTAAGAATTTTGTGCATTTCACAAGAGATGAAGCTGACAGTAGCATTTATTTAGGAGAGTTAAATAGGTTGCAGAATTTAACCAAAGAAATGGAAGTTGATGTTGCAGCTTTTAAAGCGTTGATTCCGCAGAATATGCGAAAAGCTAGTAGAGGAAAAAGAGGATTAATAGACGGAGTGGGTTACACGTTGAGCTATTTGTTCGGTACACTCGATCAAAAAGATCTCGGAAGGATAAATCAGGTAGTAACAGATTTAAAAGGATTCGCCACTGAAATGGTTCACACGACCGAAAAGCAAGTAACGTATATTAAGCAATTAGATAAAAGAGTTAGTCAAAATTCTATAGTGATAGTAAAAATGGCTAAAGATTTAGATAATTTAATACGGAGTTCAATAAAGTCCGAAGCAGATAAGCAGAGAAGATATATGAAGTTTGCAACGCAAACCAGAGAAATAGAAGTCACTATTTTGCATATGAAAGCACAATTAATGCAGTTGCAGGAGAGTTTAGATATGACTTCGATAGGTAAATTGTCCACAACGTTGATACCTCCGCATAATTTTACAAAGATATTAAGTGAGATTTCCTTGAATCTACCGGAAAGTACAAGTATGTTAGCCACGCCTACGCCTGAGTCAACATATTTATACTACCAGTTGGCCGAAGTGCATGCTGCTGCTTTTCCCGATACGATTAGACTGTTTATTGAAATACCTCTTAAAGGAAATGATAGATATTTTGAAGTATTTCACGCGCATTCTTTGCCTTATTTTGAAGCAGGATTAAATCAGTTTATATCGATAAATGTTCCGAGATTTACCTATTTGGCAGTTTCTGAGAGCCGACAGTTATTTACAATTTTAACTGAGAGTGATCTGAATTTATGTAAAGAAACTATGTTTACAATCTGCCCAGCTGATTATGTACTGTATGATGAAAGGTCAGACAATTGTTTAATAAATTTGTATTTAGGAAGAACAGACCGAGTTCAGAAAACCTGTCAAAGGATCATAGAAAGTCCGCAGTTCGCACCTAGGTGGATAAGATCTAAGAAAAGTGACTATTGGATTTATAGTCTAAGTGCACCCCTAACAGTAACTAAGAAGTGTCAGACGGGGACCCCGCCGGTGGCCAATACTGTCACAGAGACCCTGTCGCTGAACGGCACAGGCCTGTTTAATAATACTTTTAATTGTTTCATTTACGGGGGCACTTTTAAATTATTACCACATTCTATGGGTCGAACTGTGTACGAACTAAGAACACCAGCAATAGTGATTCCTAAAATAGACACTATTTTCACACCAAGGGAATTAGAAATGTTCCAGATTAACTGGGAACAGCGAACCAAGGACACCAGCATCGAAGCAGCGACCAACATGGATCTCGCTGGAACGCGGCCAAGAATTGACTTGAGCCAGTTACATCGATCCCTGGACCGACTGCAGCATGAACCAGAGTTAACAGATCACCAGACTCTGTCAGTGTCAATATCTGCTATTTTAGTAGCCTTGGTAATAATCACTGTGTTAATTTATGTGTTTAAGAACAGGTTGACGAAATTCATACGGAAGTATAAACTAAGGCAGAGAAGAGAAGAACGGGAAGAATCACTCGAGATAGCAACTCGCACTCAACGAGGAAAACCACGCACTTCAGTTCCTGTATTAGAGGCCATGGAGCTAATCAGTAAGGAAATGCAAGAGGAAGTGCCGGTGGAAAGAGCACCTTCTTTCCATGTAACGCCAATTGAAGAATCTAATCGGGAAGCAGTGATGTTTGCAAAGCACTAGGAAAGCACTAGGGAGAAATCCAGAATTTTATGTAAACATTTGTAACATTTATTTTATTGTATGTAATTAAATTTTAATGTGTATAGGTTAAGTCAAGTAACTTACCTCTGGATGAAGGAAGGGCCGATACGGGTGGTCCGGCTCTACAGGAGGCTCCGCCTGCATCTGTGGTCCCGGCACCGGCGAAGCGTCTGGCCCCCGTGGTGACGCAGTTGGCCCCCGTGGTGACGCAGTTGGCACCGTAGGCGATGCCGGCGGGCTCACCGTATCTTCATCGCTGAGATTGTAGACCATTCTCTGATCCATAATGTCGGAGATGGAGAGTAGAATATGCAAATAATCGCGAACCGCTCTCTAATATACTGGGTTTGAGGAAGTCGTTCCAGAGCATTTCCGTGCTGGACGAAAGGGCTAAAACGATCTTCCTTCAGAAGACGTTTACCTTTAGTGGCAGGAGAGTGTAATGTCACGAGACATTTTAAGGAGTAGTATCATGTGTAATTTTATTGATTTTATTGGTTTATTATTTCATATTGATTTGGATAATTATTGGTATTTATTAATTGTAGTATGAAATCGTGAAGGTAATTTTTATACAGATAAGCACCCAGTCTGTTGGAGAGAGGAAGTCGCATCCTGTATGTGACAGGAAGATAAGAGCAAGTGTGTGCTAATTAAATATTATAAAAATTGTATTCTTTGTATAATCGCCCACACACATCCTACAATGTAGCAAGTTCATTGGAAACAAGTGTGATTTAATTAGTTTTATGTATGTCAACACGCATTAAATTTTGTTTTAATTGATGATGCATAATGGAGGGTCAGACTGGCTAACATTTAATTGCCAATTAACATTCCTTTGTTATGACGATTGTAAGAAATTGTCGCTCTGATGACCATGATAATATCCGCTGACCCCGCGGACCGGATGTACAGATTAGTATATAAACCCCTGCTGAGATGACTTGATAACAGAGTACGATCGAGAGCTATCATCAAAGACCGACAGTATAGGCACCGGTGGGGAAGAAGATAAGAAGCAGAGATATCACCCCGGGACAGAAGATACGTCTGTACCTAAACTCAGAACCGAGATGGACAGATTGCTTATCTTTGTGTGTGAGTAAATAACTGTTAGCTCAGTCTGACTGCCCTCGCGAGTAGCTAAATAAATATTATACTCATATTATTATAGGAAGAATATAGTTACTTTGTAAGAGTTTAAGCTTTAAAGAATATTAACAGTTTGTACGAGTAGAACTAACTCAAGCAATGATTTCAGAAGAAATCTGTTTTATTTGTCTTTTATTCATTTATATTTTAAACGTGTGTTATTTTATGTTTGTAGTTAATAAATATTGTACTTGTGATAACGGGGAATATTAATCTACATTTACCCGATCATTCCTAGGGGTTAAGGCAATCAGGGGCGCTCGGCTAAATTCCTGTCCCTTTCCTCCAGGCATGACAATGTATTATTATATGTAGATGATGTGATTGTATCAGGCAGTGATTTGAGTATGTTATCTAGATTCAAAGATGAACAAAGAAGGAGTTTCATATGAGAGATTTAGGAGATCTAGAATACTTTCTAGGGATAAAGATAGAGGAAAGAAGGATCAATGTTTCTAAGTCAAACTAGTTACATTGAGAAGCTTATTCAAAGGTTCAAAATGGATACAGCGAAACCTAAATTAAACACCTCTAGAAGTAAAAGCATTTGATGATATAGATTCTGAAAGAATTGATGGTAAGCCATACATGAACTTATTGGATGTTTAATGTATGCATGCATGGCTACCAGGCCAGATTTATGTGCAGCAGTACATTTTTATAGTCAGTTTCAAAGCAAAACAACAAAAGGTATGTGGGAAGGACTTAAAAGAATCTTAAGATATTTGCAAGGTACTAAATCTATGGGTTTATGGTTCAAAGGACAAAGCAATACACCTATAATAGGATATGCAGATATGCAAGCTACGCAAACTGTATAGACAGAAAATCTGTATCAGGTTATTTGTTTAAAGTATATGGAGATTTAGTTACGTGGAGTAGTAGAAAACAGTATAGCACTATCTTCAACAGAGGAGGAATATATTGCATTAGCCTCAGCAAGTGCTGAACTGTTATGGATAAAACAATTACTTTATGAAATGAAACCAATTACTATATATGAAGACAATCAGAGTTGTATACATTCACTTAAAAACTGGAATCAGAAGGGACTTAAACATGTTGATGTAAAGTATTGTTTCATTAAGAGTTAGTGCAGAGTAAACAAGTTGTAGTTAAATATGTTACATCAGAAGAACAAACAGCAGATATTTTCACTAAAGGTTTACCTACAGAAACATTTAGGAAACATAGGACTGAACTTGGTTTTATGTGAAGTTGCTAGAAAATAATGTATGTAATACTATTTTAACAAACTTGAGAAGGAGTGTTGGAAGTAGCAACTTTGTAAAATAATATATGTTTTGATTAAGTAGTACTTCCGTCTACTTCCGGCATCTTCAGAGGCTGCTTATAGAAAATGGTGAAGGAAGGATCTCTCGATGTCGTCTGCAAGTGTGTGGTGATGGAGTTGTTAAATAAATTATATTAAATGATCCAGGTGTATACAAATCGTCTACCTCACAAATCCCAACAAATTTGAGCATCTCTCTGTTTTTACCTGAAGACCAGAATCTGTCCATCTGTATAGGAATAAGAGTCTCCTGTTTGATTTTTTATCAGTTCGATGGAATAGCTCTGCATTTGCACTCAGTAGGCCTAAGTATGCCTACTACAGGTTCTGAGCTTGTAACTTTTAAATTTGTGATGTTTGGAAATAAAAACAAGAAAGGAACTTCAATTATTTTTATTCAATTTGATTTTAGCCGGATAAAATGTCTGGCTTTTTTCAAGTGGATAAAACTGAGGCCTACTACAGGTTCTGAGCTTGTAACTTTTAAATTTGTGATCTTTGGAAATTTAAACATGAAAGGAACTTCAATTGTTTTTATTTAATTTGATTTTAGCCAGATAAAATGCCTGGCTTTTTTCAAGTGGATAAAACTGGTAGCTCTGCATTTGCACTCAGTAGGCCTAAGTAGGCCTAGTACAGGTTCTGAGCTTGTAACTTTTAAATTTGTGATGTTTGGGAATAAAAACAAGAAAGGAACTTCAATTATTTTTATTCAATTTGATTTTAGCCGGATAAAATGTCTGGCTTTTTTCACGTGGATAAAACTGATGCCTACTACAGGTTCTGAGCTTGTAACTTTTAAATTTGTGATCTTTGGAAATTTAAACATGAAAGGAACTTCAATTGTTTTTATTCAATTCGATTTTAGCCGGATAAAATGCCTGGCTTTTTTCTAGTGGATAAAACTGGTAGCTCTGCATTTGCACTCAGTAGGCCTACTATAGGTTCTGAGCTTGTATCTTTTAAATTTGTGATGTTTGGAAATAAGAACATGAAAGAAACTTCAATTATTTTTACTCAATTTGATTTCATCCAGATAAAATGCCTGGCATTTTTCAAGTGGATAAGACTGGTAGCTCTGCATTTGCACTCAGTAGGCCTATGTAGGCCTACTACAGGTTCTGAGCTTGTAACTTTAAAATTTGTGATGTTTGGAAATAAAAGCATGTAAGAAACTTGAATTATTTTTATTCAATTTGATTTTATCCGGCCTGGCTTTTTTCAAGTGGATAAAACTGGTAGCTCTTCATTTGCACTCAGTAGGCCTAAGTAGGCCTACTACAGGTTCTGAGCTTGTAACTTTTAAATTTGTGATGTTTGGAAATAAAAACATGAAAGAAACTTGAATTATTTTTATTCAATTTGATTTTATCCGGCCTGGCTTTTTTCAAGTGGATAAAACTGGTAGCTCTGCATTTGCACTCAGTAAGTATTACAGGTTCTGAGCTTGTAACTTTTAAATTTGTGATGTTTGGAAATAAAAGCATGTAAGAAACTTGAATTATTTTTATTCAATTTGATTTTATCCGGCCTGGCTTTTTTCAAGTGGATAAAACTGGTAGCTCTTCATTTGCACTCAGTAGGCCTAAGTAGGCCTACTACAGGTTCTGAGCTTGTAACTTTTAAATTTGTGATGTTTGGAAATAAAAACATGAAAGAAACTTGAATTATTTTTATTCAATTTGATTTTATCCGGCCTGGCTTTTTTCAAGTGGATACAACTGGTAGCTCTGCATTTGCACTCAGTAAGTATTACAGGTTCTGAGCTTGTAACTTTTAAATTTGTGATGTTTGGAAATAAAAGCATGTAAGAAACTTCAATTATTTTTATTCAATTTGATTTTATCCGGCCTGGCTTTTTTCAAGTGGATAAAACTGGTAGCTCTTCATTTGCACTCAGTAGGCCTAAGTAGGCCTACTACAGGTTCTGAGCTTGTAACTTTTAAATTTGTGATGTTTGGAAATAAAAACATGAAAGAAACGAATTATTTTTATTCAATTTGATTTTATCCGGCCCGGCTTTTTTCAAGTGGATAAAACTGGTAGCTCTGCATTTGCACTCAGTAGTCCTAAGTAGGCCTACTACAGGTTCTGAGCTTGTAACTTAAATTTATGATGTTTGGAAATAAAAACATGAAGAAACTTCCATTATTTTTATTCAATTTGATTTTATCCGGATAAAATTGCCTGGCTTTTTTCAAGTGGATAAAACTGGTTAAAACCGGCCGGTTAAAATCAGGCCGGCTATTTTCATAACAACCCTGTTTATCAGAGATCAGGATACGCCACTGCTGGTACAGCACTTACTTGGTGTAGTTTCTTCATAAAATCACAAATTAGTTCGGGGCAATTGAGATTTTCTTCAGGTTCCCATGTATCATCTTCATGAGAAAACCCTTTCCAGTGGATTAAATATTCACATTTTCCATTTTTCTTATAATGAAACTCTACTATTTCATCTACCTGGAAAAAGGAAACACATATTTTCAGCAATGAATGGATGGGAAGAGGACATGTTTTCCTGGGGAACAAGAATCTTAAGTAGGAATTTACCACAATTTTTTACTAATACACAATATGGAAAAAGAAAAAAGGAAATGTGCAAACTAAACAACAGGGATCACATGGCTTATAACCACCCTTAAGATAATTTTTTCGAAATAATGTTTTAAATAAAAGTTTTAACTCTTGGTACAAGGAACCCATGTGCAAAATTTAAATAAAATCTTCAGAGCCGTTTTTGAGAAAATCGCAAAAAAACAAAGATTTCTTCATGTAAAGTCCCCTTAAAAATAAGAGAATGTTGTTGCTCATCTTAGTGTCACATCCTCAGAAGTTACCTACCCAAATCAAAATCTTGTTTTCATAAGATTTTCTGTTCTGGAGCTATGATGTTCACAGACAAACACGTTTCTGAAAATAGTATTTTTGGATTCAGGGACCTCAAAATGTGTGTTAAAAACTCAACTTCGAATTTGGGAGTCAAAAACAATACTTCCTCTACCTATAGTACCTATGTTATGGGCAGAGGAAGTTGGACATGGAATTAAGAATTAAGAGGAAGTTGGGCTAAAAAAAATCAGAAACTATGAAAACAGTTGTTACATGCATAAACTCAAAATTTAATTTCAAACTAACTGAAACACAAGCACACAAAAAAAATCTAAAACATGCAAACCAGAATATAAAACAAAATAGATATGAAGAAAACCGGGAACAAACGCACCAAATTTCAACAGTACAATATAAACGAGATAATTATTTCCAAATATGCAAGAATTAGTTTTTAGAAGTTTACAATAATAGTCACTATAATACAAGTATTCACAAGAAACTTTAAGTGAAGTAATATAATAATGAAAATATTTATTTCCATAGTATTTTAGGATTAAATTAGTTTAACAAAAATTCACTATAACATAATTACGACATTAAATATAATTAGTATTTTTAAAATGTGATATGAAACATTCATATAACTCCCTCTACCCTTAATATAGCCTATTCTAGTGTAGAGTACACAGCTGAATTGGAGTAGTGCGCATTCACTTGTATCATCCTCGTTTCCAAGTCGCATTATTCGCAAGGTAAGACCAAAAAATCCAAGTCTATGTATAAAATGAATGGTTTATAACTAGCCTTCAGAGAATTTATTGGGAGAAGTTTTTCAAATAAAAGTTTTAGCTCTTAGTATAATAAGTTATATTATAGTAGGCCTACATAATAAGCTCATAAAATTATTAAACCTATTTCGAGAAAATTAGGAAAAATGAAATTTTCTTCAAATAAAGTGCTTGTAAAAATGAAAATAAAGTGCTTGTAAAAATGAAAAGAAAGTCGTTGCCGTACGTGTTGCATCCCTGAAGGATACATAATCCAAGTAAAATCTTAATAAATGCACTCGTATACATTTGTATAACCTAGGCGTGGCAATATACCTTTCTTCAAATTCTAATATAGAATAAGAGGACGTGTTGCAGAGAATAGGTATTCAGTTGTATTAGCCTGATGCAAAGTTTTATCGTTCACCAGACAAGATTGAGTTTCTATGAACGATGCCTACCTTGTAACTACCCGTCAGAGAATTTTTGCAAAAAAAAATATTTCAAGTTTTATCGTTCACCAGACAAGATTGAGTTTCTATGAACGATGCCTACCTTGTTAATACCCGTCAGAGAATTTTTGCAAAAAAAAATATTTCAAGTAAAAGTTTTAGCTCTTAGCATAAGCACCTCAATTACAAAATTTAAACAAAATCGTTAGACCCCTAGTACCTAGTACTGGCAGAGGGAATAAAAATAAAAATTCAAGTACAGTATTTTATTTTCGTAAATTTTCGTAATGAAAAGCCGCAGAGCGCAGGGGTTATTTCCGGCGCATCTGCATTATTTGTAGTTTTCATTCTTTCTGGAATGTCCATATATTCCGTACGAATCACCCAAGTAGCACATGCAGTGAGTAAAGTGAGTGTCCGTTTTGGTAGCTTACAAATTTCCTACTTAATACTCCCGCCGCTCGGTCTTATTGCATGTGGAATTGAAGCGGGCACTAAGACACAGAGTACAAAGAGCGTCTTGTCACGTGAGCGCAGTGGGTGGGGGAGTCCGCAGGCTTTTTATGCAGACGACTGCAAGTACAAACTTGAAATCTGCCATTAAGAACTTCATACTCTTTATTGTGCATATCCCCCAATATCTTTTAGATCTTTCTCGCTTCACATTCTGATATGAAGGGTACAGGGGTACAAAGTTTTGCAGGAAACGATTTTTAAAGTTTGAGTACTCTAAACGCAGATGTATGAAATCAATAATGAATACATTTTCATTCTATAGTAACAATAATGTGTTTTCTACATGTGGTGTGAATATAAAGTTCTTAAATTAACTCAAACATGTAAAATAATCGTAAAATGCAATAAAATGTCCAACGGTACAGGAGATGAAGGCGGAATGTCAGTAAATCAAAGTTTTGCAGGATACGATTTTTAAAGTTTGAGTAGTCTAAACTCAGATGTATGAAATCATTTTTGAATACATTTTAATTCTATAGCAACAATAACGTGTTTTGCACATGGTGTGAATATAAAGTTCTGAAATTAACTCAATCATGTAAAAAAATTGTTAAATGCAATGAAATGCACAAACATTTTGAGGTACTAAGTGAAAAAGTATAGTTACGATTTATGTGGTCATCGCCCAAATATTTATATAACTTTTAGGTTATTAAAAATTGCAATGAAACATTAATTACAGCATGAGACATTAATTATGTTAATTATTCCTTATGACTATGAGGAAAAGATTGATAGAACATCTGAGCTGTCCTGGAACAAAATTTCTTCAAATGGTTTACATCTGTGTAACTTACTTCTCATTTGAAAGTGGGATAAAATCTAAAACAAAATGAACGCACAGCAGGTAATAATTAGGTTTATAAAAACTAAAGGAGTAGAAAACATTTTTCCTTCAGCAATTACTGATTATTTGTGCAGTAAGAAGTCGAAAAAATATTTCTACATGTAAACAAACAAGGTATGGGTTGTGTCATTAGTAAATAGAAACCCTTAGGAGCATAAAATCAAAGACAATGATTAATTTTTAATATCATTACTAGGGTTCGGATTTTTAGGTTTTTATAAACCCTGTTTTAGTATTTAAACAATCATATTAAAATGGTCAAATTTTAGTTTGTTACTATTTTCAGACAACAGTCACTAATAATGGAATCTGGATAAATGTAACATCACACCACCAAAATTAATGCGCCGAACTGTCACGTCATTTTCCTATTGGTATTTCCATTTCCGGTCTGCCGAATTATATTATTGTTTATTGAGGGCAAATAGTAGTTTGCACTTTCAAATCCAAGCAGGTGGCAGTCTGTTGCCAAATTTATTAATCTAATAACAATAGTAATATAATACGAAATTTCATCATTTCTTTGCTCTCGTTTTCGACTAACACTTGGCAACGTTTTGTAAATATACTTCAGCATTTGACTAGTGACGAGTATGTTCTTCTTGCATTAAAGAAACAACATTTCAAGACCGCACCGGTGCGGTGCCTCGGACGAGGATAGCATTAGAGAGGGCAGTGAGAGCCATTGTCGTTTGACTCCCTGCCTTCATTCCATGTGATGCATGGATATTCCACCTTCATTCCCTGTACAGTGAAATTTAAACTGCTTTTTTCTCCTTACCTTACACTTTTTTCACTGACTTCATAAGCAACAATAACAGAGTGCTCAGTCAGCTACCAGATGGGCCTGATAACTAAATTTCCGATTTTGGTTGACCTTCCGCCTTCTTCCACTGTACCAATTCATATAAAGTAAGAGACCGTGAAAGAGTACATGTTCAGTTGCTTCAAATTTGATGCAAAGCTCTATTGTTCACCAGGCAAGACCGAGTTTCTATAAACAATGGGTGGCTTATAATTACCTTTCCGGGAATTTAAAAAAAAAAGTTTTATATAAAATATAGACGATAAAACTTGCTTACAGTGGATAACCTTCCGCACAATTCTCACAACGTTTCAACCAAAGCTGTCTGGTCTTCCTCAGGTGAATGTGCCTCAGCATGAACTGCCAAGGGTTGACGTGGATGTAGAAAACCCATGCTGCCCTCTGACTGCGTCATCACAAACAAAGTATTTCTACCATGTTCCCGGATCCACTCCTCTGGAATGTTGTAATCAACCTCTTCTTTGTCACATGTCGGTGGCGCGGGAAATTTTAACTCACAATTTTTATTTTTCCTTTTCTTTAAACTTCTTAATAAGTCCATCCACTCATCACCTAGGTCTCCTCCATACCTGTTTAAACTAGGCCCTTGATTATTGATAATATTCCAAGCCTCACATATTTTTCTCTTCTCCAAATCGTATTCTACTCTCACAATCTCCATATCACCAATACCATGCTTTACATCGGCCATGTGTTGACTGAGTCCCGTATTTGTCCTCCCATAACTAACATCTCTTTTATGCTCCCTAAGTCTTGTATTAAATGTCCTTCCCGTCTCCCCGATGTATACCCCTTCACAATCCTTACAAGAGATCAAGTACACTCCCGCACACTCCATTTTATCTTTCTTTTCCTTCCCAATTCTTTTATAGTCTGAAAAGATCCTTTCAATCGTTCTATCTACACTGTACACAGGTACAAGGTCATATTTTCGAAAAACTTTTCCAAAACACTCCCCCACAGTTGGGTTATATACCATCCCTACATATTTAGTGTCATTGTTCCTACTCTTATTCTTCTTTCGCCTCTTTCGACTTTCCACCTCGTTCCAGATATTCTCAATCCTTCTTTCACAATAACCGTTCCTTTTAGCCAATCTGAAAATTTCTCCTTTCTCACTCCCCAAATCTTCTAAATTATTACACAATGCAAGGGCTCTACCCACAAAGTTACGCCACACGTTGTCCTTGACCCTATGGTGATGCGATGAACTGTTATGTATATATAAATCTCCCTTTCCTGGTTTTCTATACACACCTAACCTAACTCTTGGATGGTCAAGAGTAATCTTCAGGTCTAAATAATTCAAAGTATCATTCTCAGGTTTTTCGATGGTGAACCTAATTCTGCTATGACAAGCGTTGAAATCTTGCACCAATTGCTCAGAGATGTCATTTCTAACCATAACAAAAACATCATCCACATACCACATATATAACACAATATTGTCCAGATTCCTATTTATGATAGTCCTTTCCATAAAATACAACAACACGTCAGAAATAAAACCAGAAACTGGGTTGCCCATAGCCAAACCCTCGTTGTTTTATTTCTGACGTGTTGTTGTATTTTATGGAAAGGACTATCATAAATAGGAATCTGGACAATATTGTATTATATATGAGGTATGTGGACGATGTTTTTGTTATGGTTAGAAATGACATCTCTGAGCAATTGGTGCAAGATTTCAACGCTTGTCATAGCAGAATTAGGTTCACCATCGAAAAACCTGAGAATGATACTTTGAATTATTTAGACCTGAAGATTACTCTTGACCATCCAAGAGTTAGTTTAGGTGTGTATAGAAAACCGGGAAAGGGAGATTTATATATACACAACAGTTCATCGCATCACCATAGGGTCAAGGACAACGTGTGGCGTAACTTTGTGGGTAGAGCCCTTGCGTTGTGTAATAATTTAGAAGATTTGAGGAGTGAGAAAGGAGAAATTTTCAGATTGGCTAAAAGGAACGGTTATTGTGAAAGAAGGATTGAGAATATCTGGAACGAGGTGGAAAGTCGAAAGAGGCTAAAGAAGAATAAGAGTAGGAACAATGACACTAAATATGTAGGGATGGTATATAACCCAACCGTGGGGGAGCGTTTTGGAAAAGTTTTTCGAAAATATGACCTTGTACCTGTGTACAGTGTAGATAGAACGATTGAAAGGATTTTTTCAGACTATAAAAGAATTGGGAAGGAAAAGAAAGATAAAATGGAGCGTGCGGGAGTGTACTTGATCTGTTGTAAGGATTGTGAAGGGGTATACATCGGGGAGACAGGAAGGACATTTAATACAAGACTTAGGGAGCATAAAAGAGATGTTAGTTATGGGAGGACAAATACGGGACTCAGTCAACACATGGCCGATGTAAAGCATGGTATTGGTGATATGGAGATTGTGAGAGTAGAATACAATTTGGAGAAGAGAAAAATATGTGAGGCTTGGAATATTATCAATAATCAAGGACCTAGTTTAAACAGGTATGGAGGAGACCTAGGTGATGAGTGGATGGACTTATTAAGAAGGTTAAAGAAAAGGAAAAATAAAAATTGTGAGTTAAAATTTCCCGTGCCACCGACATGTGACAAAGAAGAGGTTGATTACAACATTCCAGAGGAGTGGATCCGGGAACATGTTAGAAATACTTTGTTTGTGATGATGCAGTCAGAGGGCAGCATGGGTTTTCTACATCCACGTCAACCCTTGGCAGTTCATGCTGAGGCACATTCACCTGAGGAAGACCAGACGGCTTTGGTTGAAACGTTGTGAGATTTGTATGGAAGGTTATCCACTGTAAGCAAGTTTTATCGTCTATGTTTTATATAATAGTGTCAGTCACAGTGGAAAGTAGGACTCAATGAATTTATTTAAAAGTTTTAGCTCCTGGATTACAAAATTTAAATAAAAACTTTCTTTATGTAAAGTCCCCTTAAAAATAAGGCATAGTTGTCGCCAATCTCCGTGTCACATCCTTAGAAGACACCTAACCCAAATACAAAATTTTGTTTTCATACAATTTTCTGTTGTGGAGCTAGGCTGTTCACAGACATACACGAAGACATGTTTCCGAAAACAGTATTTTTAGATTTATGTAAAAAACTCAACTTAGAATTTGGAGTCGAAAACAATACTGTATCTATAATAATAATAATGTTTATTAGCCATGTGCATACAGGTGAGGCATCGTCAATATACATAATACGAGGCGTGTTTTTTAAGTAAGTACCGTTTTGGAATTAAAAAAAGACGTGCAAAGATATCGCAATAATTTTATTTTTACATGAAAGCCTGTACCTTAATCTACTTTTCTACATAATTTCCGTGAATATTGAGGCACTTGTCATAACGTGGCACCAGTTTTTGAATACCCTCCTCATAAAATTCTGCCGCCTGACTTGTTAACCACTGTATCACAACTGTTTTGACTTCGTTATCGTCTTGAAGACGCTGACCACCCAGGTGTTTCTTCAAGTGCAGGAACAAATGGTAGTCGCTGGGCGCCAGATCAGGGCTGTGTGGAGGATGATCTAGAGTTTCCCATTTAAAAGATTTGATGAGATCTTTGGTCCGATTAGCCACATGTGGACGGGCATTGTCATGCAGCAAAACGATACCCTTACTCAACTTGCCACGTCTTTTGTTCTGGATTGCACGACGCAGATTGTTCAATGTCTCACAATAAGACGCTGCATTGATTGTCTCATTACGAGGCAGAAACTCCACTAGCAATACTCCTTCTTTGTCCCAAAAAACTGTGCACATGATTTTCCGGGCAGAAATTGTTTGCTTAAACTTCACTCTTTTGGGTGATGATGAATGTCGCCATTCCATGGATTGCTGTTTTGATTCTGGTGTGACGTAGGCCACCCATGTTTCGTCACCAGTAACAATTTGGTCTAAAATATCTTCACCTTCATTGTGGTACCGCTCAAGGAAAGTCAATGCACTGCCACAACGTTGGGTTTTGTGCAAATCCGTCAACATTTTTGGAACCCAACGTGAACACAATTTCCGGTAATTCAAGTTCTCGGTCACAATGCGATACAAAACACTACAAGAATATTGAGGAAACCAGTCGCACATTGATGAAATTGTAAAGCGTCTGTTTTCTCTCACCTTTTCTTCCACTTTCTGCACCAAATCTCCATTAACGACCGAAGGACGCCCACTCCGTTCTTCATCATGCACATTTGTGCGGCCATCTTTAAATGCTCTCACCCATTTCCTTACCATTCCATCACTCATAATGTTTTGTCCGTAAACTTCACAGATCTCACGATGAATATCGATCGGTTTTACGCCTTTAGCACTAAGAAATCGTATAACAGCCCGTACTTCACAATCGGCGGGACTCACGATTGTCGGAGGCATCTTAAACACTCAGTAAACAACGTATACAATGAAGAATCAGACTGTAATGGCGTCAGTGCGTAGACAAGAGATGTAGGTAACCAGCGCGCATGCGCGGAACGCCGACCGTAGCGCTGCGGCAGCGGAATCGCAAAACGGTACTTACTTAGGCTGAGGCCTAAGGCTGACGACCCTACCCTCACCAAAACCCCACTATTAAAAATCTGTAAAAGAAAAAGCCGGACTGATACACAGAAGACGACATGGCAAAGGAAAAAGGGACATGTGAATTGGATCATGGAATGTATTAACACTCTACCAAACTGGAGCTCTCCAAAAACTGTTAGACCAAATTGACAAATATAGGATGGATATTACTGCCATCCAAGAAATGAGATGGATAGGAAGTGGGAGTAATGGAAAAGAGGGACCCTGTGATCTTCTATAGCTGTCAGAAGAAATAGCATACATTTGGGACCGGTTTTACTGTCAGTAAACGGAACAAACATCTCATTATGGACTTTCAACCAAAATCACATAGGATGTGTAGCCTACGAATTAAAGGGAAATTTATCAACTATAGCCTTATCTGTGCACATGCACCAACGAAAGAGAAAAGTGATGAAGAAAAAGATATTTTCTATGAGGAACTGGATGAAATATATAATAAATGCCCGAAGGGGGACTGTAAAGTTATACTCGGGGACATGAACGTTACAGTTGGAAAAGAAAATATATACATGCCAGTGATAGGAAAATATAGTCTACATTCTGAATCAAATGATAATGGGACACGGATGATAAACTTTGCCGCTGCAAGAAACATGGTAGTTGGAAGCACAATGTTTGCCCATAAAGACATACATAAAATAACCTAGAAGTCACCGGATGGAAATGTGCTTAATCAAATTGATCATCTGTTAATGGATGCAAGACATTGATGTAAGGAGCTACAAAGGTGCAAACATAGACTCGGATCACTACTTGATGATAGCAAAGATTAGAAGCAGGATATCCAATATTAGGAAAATGATCGGGTTACAAGGGAGGAAATTTAATTGTGGAAGGCTTAAAGAACCGGAAATTGCTGCCAGATACACCAATATGATTAATGAAGGTCTGACAGATCTCACTACTGATAGTGGGAGTGTCAGTGATGTCTGGAAGGATCTTAGTCAAGTACTGACAAGTGGTGCTGAATTGACACTAGGAAGAACGGATAAACCAAGTCATAGTAATTGGTTTGATAATGAATGCAAGCAAGTGACAGAATTAAAAAACATGGCTTATGGAAGAATGCAGCAAATAAATCGCACTAGAGGGTCAGTGAAAGCCTATCGAGAAGCTAGACGAACAGAGAAAAAACTGCACAGAAAGAAAAAACGGGAATTTGAGAAGAAAGAGCTGATGGAGTTAGACAATTTAAAGAAATCAAATGAGGTAAGGGCTTTTTACCAAAAGTTGAATAAAAGTCCAAAGGATTTCCAACCTAGGACCACAATGTGCAGGGATAAGGAAGGTACTATTCTGAGTAATAATGGTACAATACTTGAAAGATGGGCGCAACATTTTAGTGAGCTCCTTAATGATGATGCACAGACACAAAAATATCAGAATGAGATGGAAAACCTCAGGTTAGAAAACCTGGAAAACATTGAATCATAAACAGAAGTGATGGAACCCGATATTATTGAGGTACAAATGGCGGTCGACAAACTTAAAAACAACAAGGCCCCTGGATTTGATCTTATACAGGCAGAACTAGTGAAATATGCAGGAGCAGAGTATATAAAACATTTGCATCAGTTAATGATTAATATATGGAAAACCGAAATGATTCCAGAAGAATGGGAAACAAGTCTGATCTGCCCAATTCACAAAAAGGGTGATGTAATGGAATGCTCTAATTACAGAGGAATCAGCCTGCTGAGTGTTGTATGTAAGATCTTTTCTAATATCCTGTTCAGCAAATTGGCACCATTTGTTGAAGGGGTAATGGGAGACTATCAGTGCGTAATCCGAAAAGGAAGGTCCACTATTGACCAGATTTTCATACTGCGCCAAGTGCTTGAGAAATGTACTGAATTTGGAGTCAACCTGCATTGTTTGTTTATTGACTTTCGATCAGCCTATGATAGTATAGATAGAAGAAAGCTTTATGCAGCAATGGAGGAGCTACAGATCCCAAAAAAATTGATCAGGCTAGTAAAAGTCACTATGGGGAAAACCCAGAGTAGAATAAAGATCCAAAATATGATATCAGATCCAATAACGTATGATAATGGAGTACGGCAAGGGGATGCCTTGGCCTGTCTGCTGTTCAATATAGAAGTGGAAAAAGTTGTAAGAGACTCCGGTATTAATACCAGGGGGACCATTTTCTTTAAATCGGTCCAATTTATGGCATATGCAGATGATATAATAATTATAGGAAGAACTCAAAGATCCATGAAAGAAGCTTTTATCGAATTTGAAAGGACAGCAAGAAAAATGAAGCTGCAAATTAATGAAAATAAAACAAAATATATGCCGGTAATTAGGAATGATAATGTAAACAGTCTTGATTATATAGAAATTGGACCATATAAATTTGAAACTGTCAATAGTTTTATCTATCTCGGCTTAGAGATTAATTTTAGAAATAATTCTAGTGCAGAAATTAAAAGAAGAGTGCTTCTAGCAAATAAGTGCTCATATTTTGGACTCAGAAGACAGTTTAAATCTCAACTGATATCTAGAAGCACTAAAATTTTAATGTATAAGGTTTTATTAAGACCAGTGTTGACGTATGCATCTGAGACCTGGCCGATAACGAGCGCAGATGAAAGATCCTTGGGCATATTTGAGAGAAGAATATTACATTTTATTTTTGGACCAGTGGAGGAGAGGGGTGTATGGAGAAGGAGATACAATTTTGAATTGTATGAGTTATTTAAGGAGCCAGACATTACTACATACATCAAGATAAAGAGGTTACAGTGGATCGGACATGTAGTACGGGCTAATGATGACAGAATTGTTAAGAAGGTTTTTAGTACAGCCCCAGAAGGGACAAGGAAGGTTGGAAGACCAAAGCTCAGATGGGAGGAGAGTGTGAGGAAAGACATTCAGATTTTAAGGATAAGGAACTGGAGAAGTGTGGCTTTGGTGAGAGAGAAATGGCGAAGTCTCCTACAGAAGGCCAGGGCCCACAAAGGGCTGTCGTGCCATTGATGATGATGATGATGAGATATTTCAATAACTATTAACAAGTGTTTAATAGTCAACAACTTTGTTAATTACATAACTTTGTTGCTTCACTGTATTAAGTTCCATTATCTCTTGAGTCCTCATAATTTCAATAACTGTTTATGCATCAGAGATTCAAAGATCTTGGACAGAATTGGTACCAGGCTTACTGATCTATAATTACCCGGAGAGTTCTTATCCCCCTTTTTGTAGATTGGAACAACTTTACTTATTTTCAAGCGGTCAGGGTAAATTGCATACTGAAAACATATATTAATTAAAGTAGTTAGGGGGGCTAAAATAGACAGGATAATTCTCTTAATGAAGTAGTTGGACATGCCATATACATCATTGCTCCGAGAATTTGACAATTTGCCTGTTACGTGATTAGTTTCCATTTCAAACTAGTACCACATTGTGGAGAATTTTCACATAGGTTCATGGCCTTTGTTATATCCATTTGAGAGCTATTAACAATATCATTAACTGATTAATACAAGATGGTTGAAAAACCTGTGGTTCAATTTCAACCTTGTTCGAAGTATTCATGTTTATTTCCGTTTTAACTATGTTCCAGGCTGCTTTAGCTCTATTATGGGCTGTAAGTTATTAATAAAATTATCATGAGCACACTTCTTCCTTTCAACCACTAAAATTTGATAATTGGGCCATTCCAGAAAAAAGTCAACCAGGACATGGATTTCTAAAAATGAATGTAATTAGAAAGTAAAACCATATTTACGTAGGGGAAGGATTATATTTCACAGGAATATTTTGTTTTTTGAAGATATATTTTATTTAGTGCAGTTAGGAATTCCTAGAAGAAGAACCTCTTTTACACCAAGTACGTGACTGAATTTCTCCACCATTGTTATTGATAATTTTGTTTCAAATAAAGGTAAAAAACTTAACAATTAATCATAGAATTAGTAACTGGTATTCATTAAGATTCTTTAAATGCACTTATACATGTATTTTAAAAATATTTTATATATTTTAATTAATACTGGAAGTTTCTGTGCATTAGGCCAGTGGCGGCTATTCAGGTGAAGTAGGTGAAGTAGCACTTCACCAGTATTTTTCCTTTACAATACGTATTTTTAAAGTTTATTTCCCATATCTCGAATGTTGGTTTTTACTATAAATGCATTTATGTAATTTTGTATTGCCCGCCACGAGTGATGTTAAAGGAGGAGGCGCCAGAGAGCTCTCGAGTCTTGCAAAGAAGCACGAAGCAGCCTTGATTCACTTCCCCTGTTCCATGGGTAGTCTGGTCCACTAAAAATGATGCTAGCTGTTGCTGCAAGCAGCATTTTTCTCGCTTATCCCACGTCCATGCTGAAGGGATCAGACTACCCACGAAGGTGTCGTTCTTCGGCTGCAAGATGCGCGCGCCGCGCGGTTACCACAGAAAGCTGCTACTATGACAGTGTGTGGCGGGTTTCATACCTACTCCTCTTCTGCTAGCTCCATTAATAACAAAGCACCAATTTCACTTCCTCTACCCGTACCAAAGGTAATAAATGTTCGAAATCAATGTTTTTAACATAAATACCTGTTTTGAATTCTCCTCTGTCCAATAATATTTTCAGGAACGTGTCTGTGTGGCTTGAGAACTAAACATCGTGTATAAATAAAACGTATTTGGATTAGATATCTTCTGGGGAGATTGACGACTTTTTCTTTTAAGTCTTACATCTTTGGGCGAGGCTAGAACAGACTTTCATTCTTCACGATTTTATAAAAAAAAAACTAACAATTTTTTTAAATTTTCCACACGATTTGCATAGACGCTAAAGAGCTAGAATTTTTATTTTTAACAATTTTCAATTAATTATTTAAAAGGTGTTTATAAACAACCATATACTTCATTGAAGTATGAACGGTAGAGGAGCTTGGATTCTTTCTCATAAAATTAAATATCATTAACGGAAAAAAAATCATAGGCGTTCGATTCTATAGCACAAAAGTGAGGCATAAGGATGAGACTAGAAGTTAATTTATTTAATGTGTGTCACCATATACCAAGACTACTGTGTACTGTGATGAAAGCCCACTGTTACGTGTCACAACACTGAACCATCTTCGGAGATCGTCACCGATAGGACGCCATAGGACGACAACGTTGAATCACGACGTTTCATTCCTACAATGCATATTTTTTCATAGGCAATCATACGACATGTGACATATTAATCACTGCATATTAATGCCTTGTAACCAGTAACGAGCTGAAGTTTATCAGATAAAATTGCATCTTTCCGACCCTTGCAAGCATATTAACTTATAAGATAAACAACAGTCATTGGTCGATATCCGAGGCATTGCTAAAGATTATTAGTCAATTTCAAGTCCGCATCGCATGAATGGAATATTCTAAATAATCTGATTAGGAGAATAATAATTACGATAAACATCAATAGATTCGCGGCGGAAAAGCAGGATCGAATTTATCTAATGAAACTCATAATCCCGATTGGGATTTATTAAGAGTATTCCATGAATAAAATGTATCAGATTTTATTAATAATAACTATATTCTTACCCGCATTGTTTAAAATCAAATCATCATTGTGCCAGCTGTCAGATCACGACGTAGGCCTACTTAATGAAGGATCAAAAATGTTGCCAGACAAGTATCTTGTTTAGCGAATATTTCAATTCAGAAAGAACCTTTACTGCAGCTAGAAGAAATGCAGCCGTCCTATGATGATATCACCGACAAATTTGCAGCCATAAAGGACTATCGAAGGATTGATTTGCTATACAAGACATAGGCCTAGGTGAGTTCGGTTATTAACGTAAGCATGTGGCATTTTTTTTCCTCTTCACCTAATTTTCCGGCCACGAGCCGCCACTGCATTAGGCATGTAATTCCGTCACAAAAACGGACATTTTTCTCTGTTACTATTAAAGTAATGGCAGTAGGTGGGAGAAAATTTGTATGCAAAGCTAGTTTTGCCTGCTTTACAACCAGACCATATCATTTGTTTCACAGGATTATATTTAAATCAACATTTAGGGTCGTGACGGAATTACATAACCTGTTTCACACACTGAGCCTCTTACTAATAAACAGCACTTAACATGAACTTAGGTAGTTTAAGTTGAAAAAAAGGTATGTAATACTAAAATAAGAATAACAAGCATGCTGGAACTTTATTAGGCACAGAAAATTATCTGTAATATTTTATTGGATTGTTTGGAGTATCAATTTCTTCAGTGACCGTAATGGGTAAAACAGCAGCAGAACGTCAGCGTGAGTGCCGGAAAAGAAAAAAAGAATGCAGGATTACATGAAGAAATGAAAAAGAAAGACAGAGAGCAGAAAGCAATTAAAAAAGCATCTAAGAACCACCTTCAACTCAATAAACTAAGATGACTAATTACATAGCAGTACAGAAATTGAGAAGTAAGAAAAAAGAAGAATGTAGAAATACTGTAGAAGTTCCCTCAACTACAGTGTTTTGCAGATGACAAGTGGTTTGTTCTTCTCCTGCTTAGATACATGGTCCAATCAGAGACGGCGAGACGGAAGGAAGACCCTTCCTGCTAGCGGTACTTCGTTAGCTTGTACACGTGATTGGCGGTGAAGGAAAACGCTTCTCATTTGAAAAATACTGTGGCCATTCTGTTTCAACACATTCTCCACACAAATCAAGATAATCCTTTGGAAAAGCTGTGAAAAAGGTTCTGAATGCTCTCCCCGCAAGTCCACGAAAGCGCTCATCTGTGGTCAAGGATTTAACTCCAATTTCAGACAAAACTGAAAACCTCAATCAGCAGGTTGTCAAACTGCACAAGCCTTTTTCAATCTTGATCATATAAGTTGGATGTGCCCAGGATGTAAAGATTTTATACACACATATATATATAGGCCTATACATAAAAGAGAATCTGGAAAGACTGAAGTCCAAAAAAGGTACATGTTGATGACTCTCAAAGAAGCAAATACCTTAGTGTGTGAAACTCATACCGTACCGAAATAAATGAGGATTTTCTTTATTTTGCAGTTTGCAAATGTTATGAAAGATGGAACAATGTCAAAGACGTTTCACATTCCAGAGACATTCTTCATGTTAAAGTAATTGATCTGTACAAAATTTCTACCAAACTATACAAATCCTCAGAATATTGCGATATACATTATTTCATGAGCGTAACTGATAAACAGGAAGATCATTCCACAATTGTGATTTTGTGTATGCCACTTATGCTGGGAAAAAGCAAACATGTTTTTTTGTAATTCTAATAACCTCCACAGATCCACACAATGATATGTTTGAAGTTCTTAATTTGAGGCAGAAAGATGATAGAGGAATTAGCTTTGTATTTCATGGAAAAGAAAATAGATGTTGGCTACATGCCAGTAAAAAAATTAAAAAAGTGAAGTGTTCCCTATTAAAGGCCATTGAAGGCTCAGAGGGTTCCAGGATGTAAGGCTCCCAGATTTTTAGATAATCAGCACATGAAGGTGGTAAAGTTGTCAGCCTTATGCACTGCTGGCCGCCTTTACCCTTAGGATTGCTCCTGATACTCATTTCTGTTAGAGGCTGAGTCGACCCCAGGGCCATAGTGCCATACGCCAGTGACCTGCAGAAATTACCTGAACAACCAGTATTTCAAGTAAGAGGGTGTCGTAGTCATGTTTTCACCAAAGTCCCGTGGGTGAATAATGTTAAACAAGCCAGATACTGAAAATAATTATATGATTAAGTATTCTTTACATATACGCAACCTGTTCCTATTTTATTTTGTTTAATAACATTAAAAACTCATTTAAGTGTTAATTAGATATAGACAGTCTACAATCTTGATGACTGGTATGAGTACAGTTCAATTAGATAAATTTTAATTTCAAAGGAAATTTTGAAATTCCGTCACGTAATTCCGTCACACTCATTCATTCATTAATGGTACCTAAATAAAAAGATGTAACTAGTTTAGAATTTAATCACATAAACTACAGCTCTTCTAGTTTAGAATGATGTGTAAATAAAGTTCCTCAATCCTTAGAGTTCACAGAGTTTCAGAAGGTTTCACGCTTTGGTTTGTATGTGGTTGACATTTTGTAATTCCGTCACAAATATTAAAAACATTTTTTCCCTTCTAAAAGTTATTTAAATCCAGTAAACTTATATACTCCTAGAAGCGTCCATACATCACCTATCAACACACAAAGAATCACTTTCTCTCATAAACACAGCTCAACGTATCTGTAAGGACTATGGCAAAAAAGACATGCACTTTGTAATTCCGTCACAAATGGAATGGCCCAATTGTCATTCAGCAATTTGCATTTTTCTTGTCACTTTCCAGGTTAGTAGACTTGAAAACCTTCCTCTGAGCAAGTACTAGGCGATGTAGTTTATTGAGATCATTACTGTACCACTTAACAGCACTCCTAGTTTGTCTTTTATATTTATATGGAAAGCAATAATTATAGTATACTAGCATATGATTGATAAAGTTTGCGAAGACAGTATTAATGTCTCTTTCATTATTTAAAATTTCCCAATCAGTATCATACATAAATTGACAAAACATTTCTATATTGGCCTCATTCATATTACGAAACCTAATAAGTTCTCTGTTTACTTTCAGTTTACTCTTATTTACAATCATCAATAGAGACTCATGATCAGCAATACAACATTCAATATGTCTAACCGAAACCATTTCCTTACTGATGTCTGTTAAAAATAATCTAAACAAGAAATCCCTCTCGTAGGGCTCATACTAGTGGCATAAGTATTAAAAGTTGGCCAACCCTGACTGACGGCTTCCTTCTGGAATATTTACATTTAGATCGGTTCGAATGATAATTCTTATTTTAGGCCTATTTTTACATATTTCTTTTAGTATTGCTTCAAAACTATTCAGAAAATCATAAAAATCGCCATTTGGAGATCTATAAAAGGTGATTACAATAATATTATTATCTAAAATTTCAACTGTACAAGCCTCACAAGTTTTTTTCTATACAACTGTCAATAATCTCAATAGCTTTAAAATTTAGTCTCTTGTTAAGAAATATACAGGACCCACCGTTTTTATGATTAGATCTACAGAATGCGGAGCCAATTTTAAAGCCATTAGGTACAGTCGGTCAAATAAACAACGTCGGGACTCGTATGCAGTTAAAATTAAAGTTTTATCGCATTAGTTCACAATTTTTCTATAAAAAATATAAAATACAGGTCATTTTCGGAACATATGAGGCCATGCGACAGGAGGGAAGAAATGAACGAGGGAAAAATGAAAAACGCGGAAAGCGCAATACACGATATTCAACTTAATGTATTGTCATAATTCATTTTGCTTTGTCATCGCACCACATACAAATGCTAGCTTGAGAGAAAGTGTAGTTAGGGCTGTAATTGACCTGCATTTTTCGGCCTCTGAAGCAGCGAGAAGGTTCCATATTTCTTAAAGAGGTGGGTACTTCACTATAATGCGACCGGAAGTTTTCATAGGAATCGTGGATCTGGCCGGCCATGTATTTCGATTCTAGATTGGAGGCAGAAGCTGAACGTAAGTTATTGATTTTGCACTGCAATTACCGGTATTATAAAATAAAATCTTTAAAAAATGCTCCTTGAATAATCATATTCCTTGCGAATTTATTAATTATTAATATTATAAGAATTTGCAACCAAGAATATGGCGGACGTGAGGCATATAGCCACAGCCTTCTATACATGTTCGTTTTGGAACAAAACTGACTAAATAATCAAGAAAATACATGGAGAGTCAAGAGGCAGGTGTGAACCTAACCTTAAGTCTTCCTGTACATGCGCATATGCTCGTTCGTGATACTTAATCAAATACCGCCCGACATTTTTTATTTGACCGACTGTACATACAGATCTATATCTCTGCTCTGTAACCAATGCTCACTGACACAGACAGGGTTGCCAGTTATCTGAAATCAAAATAAGGGACAGATGCGTGGTCGACGAAATCGACGGCTCGTATCTCAGAAGTTGTAAACTTTATTTAATAACGATAGTTTTGTTGTGATATTGGCATCACAGTGCAGCTAATTAGTAAACAGTAAACAATTTTCTGTTGATACTTGTATTTGGGCCATTCTCCAAAAAAGTGCAGATTTCAATGTTAGAGTTTTTATAATTAATTTTTTATTTTGGACCATGTAATTTTTTTATGTAATATTTCTGCAGAGTACTAATGAGGTACTAGTCCTACTTACCGAGTGGTATTTTGCATTAAATTAACAAGGTTAGAAAATGGCGCATTCACAGAGGTGGGAAAACAGTAAGAAATAGGAATTATATAAGAGAAGTTATGTGAGAATTAGATTAAATTGACTGTATTAAATGTTATCTTGAAAAAGAACAATATTTATTAAAAAATAGTAATTATATAAGAGAAGTTATGTGAGAATTAGATTAAATTGACTGTATTAAATGTTATCATGAAAAAGAACAATATTTATTACCATATAAATGGTTTAACACACAACTTTTTTACTTATTTTTATCTATGTTAAAATAGATTATCACCTTAAAATCAAAACTTTAAATCAAAACATGATATATTGTCATAAACTATTAGGCTATACCAGTATCTTCTTTGAACAAAAATAACAAATGCAGACAGTTAAATATGTCATACTACTCAGAGAAGAGATCCAACGATTATAAGGCAAGGTAAAGATTCCTTACAATAACTCCAGAGAAGAAGAACCAAACAGATCTTTTTGAAAGAAATATGCCGTTGGTATTTACCTTCAGGCCCGTCGCGTGGGCGCGGTACTGCGACCAGGGGGGCACCGTGGCAACGGCAAAAATAAAACAACAAAATTTGAAAAAATAAGTTAGATGTACATAACTTATATTTTCAAGTTAGGTATAACTGAATTTTAAATATTACGTTGTACTTACGTATTTGTATGTACGTATGTATTTATTGAACAAATAGGCTAAATATTTGACACCAATAACTTTATATTTGCTAAGTTATCCCAAAATAAATATTTGCTCAAAATTGAGCAGCTGGATTTACTTGTATACTGTTAATAATAATAGCCTAATAATGAACTCTACTGTGGGCCTTAAATCCTTGAATCCTTACAGATAAGTGGAATGTGGGGTGGGTGCACGTGGGATTGACTTTGGGGGGGGGGGGGGGCGCCTGACAAAATCTTGCCCCGGGCGCCAACAAACCACGCGACGGCCCTGTTTACCTTTTACCAATTCCTAAAAGTTTCAATCCTGGCATATTTTTTGGGGAGGTTTCAAAATTCTCCGAAATACGGGACAATTGCCATCCCGGTTAGGAACTCCCTGGGACACGGGACAATTAACAAAAATACGGTACTGTCCCGTAAAATTCGGGACGTCTGGCAACTCTGGACACAGATCACATCTGGGCAGAGACCTAAAAATGACGCTTCCACAATTTCCAGTTTGTTTCTGATACACTGCACATTTGTATGGATTAACTTAAATCCATTATGATTGTCTTCCATCAGTCATTTATCGGCCAGATTACTTATCTGTTCCTGCTTCAAAAGTTTTCCATAAAATTCGGAGAACAGGCAGCCTTCGGGCCACAAATTGGGCTTAAGTATTCTGTTGAACTCTGATTTGTCTACCTCGACATGAAAAGACGAATACGAATCATATTTAGTTTTTAATTTTGTCACTTTACTACATAGGCTATGTTGTTCCAAATGAATCTTCATTTCAGCGGCCGTAACCTCGGATGCCAACCTAGTCACGAAAATTGCCTTTTTTCTTGATACTTTAGCTGCAATTTTCAAATTGTTAGATTTACCAGTTCCTTTTCCTGTCACCTTTTCTTTCACTTTCAACTGAAACCCATCATCGGTAGCAGCTGTCGGAGAATGTTTAACACCCACTGCAAGTATATAGTACCAAGGTACAGACAGAGGAGGTAACTAGATTAATATCAATAGTAAGAGTCTGTATTTTTAGTTTTAAGTTATAGTCCAGGACCTGACTGCAGTCCTGTAGGAAAATTTGAGTAGGGAGAATTATTTTACATCAATGTTTAGTAGGTGCCCTAGTAAGTATTTTGAGCTTGGGTGGACATCCGCCACCTGGTACATTTTCCAGCTATGACGTCATCAAAGATGGCGGCCACTCGATCACAAAACTGCTTATATCTATGTCAATACTTGATCGATTTTCATGCAAATTGAGTCACTATGTTGTAATTACTATTTGTAAGGTGTATATCAATGTGTTTTAACTGTCACTTGAAATAAGTGCACGAAAATTTTAAAAAAGTGATTCGTCATCATCATAGCCTTGTACAAGAAGCTTTAAGCAGTCTCCTAACGAAGTCCCGATTCTCAGTCATTTTAAGACTGATTCATACACGATTGGCGCCTTCAATAACCTTGTCCATGAGGAATCTACCTTATTTGGTACAGAAGTTTCTCGTGACACTGTGTGTGTACTTTTCCAAGACAACCCACTAGATTTACCCGTTAAACCATACATATCGGAGATTGGTATCACACGAGGTTTGAAAACGATTCAAGAGCTTTTTCCATGCCAAAAGGTACAATCGTATTAGAAACCAACAAAGCATTCTGATCTCCCAAGCGATCACGAAGTTTACTCTTTTTTTTTAAATTAATTAATTTATTTATTTTATTTTAACAATGAATGAGGATGAGAAGAAGCAATACGAAAATTCAGACATGTTATGGCACTTTTCAAGAACCGCACGACCTCTTCTGCACAGTTCCGATGTTGATACAGATTACGAGTTTTCTACTCCAGAAAAAAAACCTTGAACAGCTTGTACCCTCGTGGAGAGCTTCCAATGTACTTGGTTCAAAAGAGGATCTACAGCAGAAACAAGTTGGATTTTGCCTGTGATTTCAAACCCAGTAACTCAGCATGCGACTGTTTACATAGCTTTATTGAATTTCAATAGTATCCTCGACCATTTGGGCCAAAACTACCTTCCAGTAGCCTGTGACGAAGGTGTTTACGCTATTGCACACTAAGTCCAGCTAAGCAATTTAGATAAGTTTTCATATATTGTACTGGTGTTGGGAGCATTTCAGATGACTAAAATTGTGCTTTGTTGTTTAGATAAATATCTTCGTGGAAAGGAATACCCAATGTGTTCATTGAATGCTCAGTGTTTGGAGTAAATGTAGTAGAGTCGGTTTTAAATGGGAACAACTATGTGAGGGGAGTAAAAGGAATGTTTAGGTTGATGGTGAAATCATTTTTGGAAGAACATTCCATTGAGTCTTATGCATCTTATGCATGGATGTAAATAATGTCAATGTAGAGAAATTCCTCACAGACTAAGAGAAATTGTTTGGCTGTGGAAGGCAAACATCAGAAAAATTTTTGTACTGGGACAATTTTCTCAAACTGTTCCAGCTTCTTAGAAATTTGATTTGTTCCAATAGACAAGATCTGGGAACTGCGTCTAGACACATTACAGAAAATTCAACCACTATTTTCCTTTTTTGATTGTATTAACTATCAGAGATGGTCTTCTTTATATCTGGAAGACATGATAAGACTACCCAAGACAGCCCCAGAGGTGCATGAAAATAATGTTCATGAAGGGGAAGCAGGCTGTTAAGCGGTATGATAATAAATTTTCAACAGTTGCTGAGGATATGGCATTGGAATAAACCATTAATAGATCACAAAAGAGCTCATCTGGCATCGTAGGGCTTACTAAACAAAAACAGTTTGTAGTAGAATGAGAGGAAACACATCATGAGTGTGTGATGATATCAAATCTATTTCAGGAAATAATAAACTCCATTGCTTTTGTCAAAGGTTTGAACAACCACCATGAGTTTTCTACGAAGCAAACCCAGAGCTTAGGTGCAAAGGTGTCTTCAATTTTGAAATATAATTTTTAAAAGGTAACCCGTTGTATATGCTTCCTAATCCATTACACAATCTACTGACAAATGCACACAAAGATACAAAGGAAAGGATATTAAACTTATTTAAGACCGGTGACAACTGCGCAAAACACAGTACGAAGTCAAAGCAATAAGAATCTCTAGTACCATCCACAAAGACATTCTATCAGCATTTCATAGCACTAAAACACCAAGCACAGATTATCATATTAGATCATACGAGTAAGCTTGGCACAAATAAAAGTAGCTCCTCGTAGTGCATAGTGCATATCTGGAACACTGCAGAATATTTAGTGCTGTTGTTCGGTGCATTGTTTCTGCGATATTTAGAACTCTATAGTTATTATTCTGCACTCCACTTTACGCACATGAACTGTTATTCACATAGATGTATTTGTTTTTGTAAAAGCTTATTCTGTTGCTCACTTAAATATGCTAGGGGCTGGTATGCAATTTTTGTTGTTTATATTCTCTCTGTAAGCTCTAGTCTGCTTTTGTTTTGTTATTCTCTCTGTAACGTCTAGTCCCCATGGGGCGCTGAGCAGTAAGGTTACGCGCATGCCCTCCCCTCTTTCTTCTTCTATCTCGCTTCTACCTTATGGCCGCGGACTAGCCGCCCGTTCTAATTCTCGATCTGTCTTCTTACTGTTACTTCCTGAGTTGGATTGATTGTGACCTTCGGTGCGAATCTTGTTCGTCTGGGATATCTTCAGGAAGGTCTGAAATACAGGTGAGCGTGGCATATTTATTCATGTAGTATATTCATCACCTTAGTTCATTTTTTTTACTTTTTTTGTTGTTCATTGTTCATTTTCTAATATGTAAATTTCTTCCCTCGCTCGCCTGGCTTTCGCCAGACTATATTCCGGAGATATCTGTATGTCTGTGCCGTATGGTTGGTGTGTGTGTCTATCCAACTCCCTTCCTTTCTTCCATTCTTTTCTTCTTTCTGCCTTTCAGGCATTTTCTTTATATTTCACAGAAGAATTCTTTAGTTTTTCAGTAAAGATCTAGATCTTATTTATATATTTATATGTTTCTATAGGCAGACATTTTGGTTCCGACCAGTCTTATTTTTGTAAAAGCATTTAAACTATAATAATTTTCACTATAATTCTTTAGAGGTTGTATTATACACATTTCTTCGCATAAAGTATTTGATAGTATGTTACATACTCAAAAGTTCTATGTCAGGCTGTTTGCCATATTATTTGTGATCATATTGTAAATAAATTTGTGAATCTGAAATTTACATATTTTCTTGTATGAAAGCTAGATTCATATTTAGATAAGTATTCATCCTGTTACTTCCGTTCCCTGTGGAATGCCTTCTTCGATCCCCTATTCACATGCACTGTTTTCCAAAATCCTATATGTCATACCCTATATGGAACGGAACACCAGCTGTCTTCGAGTGGGAAATCCCACAGTCATCTATAGTGCGGGGATATGCAGGCAGCACTGTTCTTACGAAAAGGGTCATCTTGTAAATCTTCAGATGATCTTAAATTGTGCTGTACCATCATGCAAAGAATATAGACATTGAAGATTTGCCACCTACAAGTAAAAGTGCTAAAGGCCGTTTGTTGAGATCATATTTCTACATATACCTTCAGCGACACTGTATTTTTGATGTGCTTGTTAGCTTAGATCTATGTGAATTTGGTTTTGCAGTGATAGAAGATGATTTGATTCCAGAAAAGAACTTACAATCTCCCACTGATTTTATTGGAGCATATAACTGTTTAAAATGTGCCAATTCCTCTTGCATTTGTAGGGAAAATGAAGTAACCTGTTGCACCTACAACAAGTGTGGTAGTAAGGGGTTAGACTCCACTTTCTTTTCAGATAATCTGAACATGTTTGAATATAATCAGTTTATCACTGTTTGTATCCATGATATTATATATTTACGTAGTAAAAGAAAATAATAAAAAATTAACAAAACTACAATTTTTAAAGGAAAAATAAAATTACATTTTTTCAAAATGTAGTTTATTTATTTACTGTGGCAGTAAAAAAAATTGGTATTTACCTTTCAAATAGTAATTACAACATACTGACTCAATTTGCATGAAAATCGATCAAGTATTGACATAGATATGAGCAGTTTTGTGATCGAGTGGCCGCCATCTTTGATGACATCATAGCTGGAAAATGTACCAGGTGGCGGATGTCAACCCAAGCTCAAAATACTTACTAGGGCACCTACTAAACATTGATGTAAAAAAATTCTCCCTACTCAAATTTTCCTACAGGACTGCAGTCAGGTCCAGGACTATTAAGGGTATGTTGAAGATAGAGGAATATAAAATTGACTGCTCTGCTATTGTATTCCCAACGGTATAAAACATTTGTGGATGCAGGAGAGGAGAACGACAAACCTCAATTTTCTTTTATTCACAAAATCTGTACTACCTCATATTTCAAATATTCATCACAATATTATATCACATACTGCAAACTTTTAATTGCCAGATCTTGAAACTTCAATGTTTAAGCTTTAATTTGATATAATGTGTTATAATTATCTGAAAATTAAATTACAGGTCTTCAGGCTCACCTTCCATGGAATGGCTGTATTTCTAGATATAACTAAATTATATTAGTGAGAACTGGAATTTCACGAAGAGTTTAATCAGAACTAGAATTTCCCAGTAACTTTGGGTTTTATCAGATTTTGCATATGACTAATATTCCCACTAGTCCAGTCAATGAAAAGTTGTAGAGGGAAATGGAAGGAACACAATTATTGACTTTGGGACTTTGTTTGAACTAGTAAGGAGGTAAACATACTAAAAGTCCCCACTCCTAGGAGGTGAGCGGAGGGCCCTTAGAAGGTCCCTTTTTTCGGTTTTTCGCTTATATCTCGGAAACTATGGGTCCTAGTGATAAGACCCTTCTATACAAAATTAAATTTGACAAAATGCTCCACAAGATCAATTAAATTCATTATTTCGCTATCTCACCTGGTTTCTGAGATATCCATGCTCAAAATCAGGTAATTTTGAAAAAAATAAAATTTCCCCACGTTTTTCGCCTTATTTCGTTAGCTAATTCTTCGGCCCTTCGTCCCACAAAAAGTTCATGAGGAAGGAAGTCTTAGAGCATTAAATTGCCTTTAAGAATACATGTTATTTTACATTTTATCTTCAACTGTTCAAAAGGTAGAGCAGGTCCGCCGCCGTGGGTGAGTCGGTAGCATGCCTGCCTTCCACTCCGGCGGCCCGGGTTCGATTCCCGGCCGGGTCGGGGATTTTTCAGTAGTGAAAGATCCCCTCCCCGGGTTCAGGACTGGGTGTTAGGTTAAGTCTTAGGTTAAGATAATGCACATTGTGCGCGATTCCTAAATTATTATAAAAGGTAGAGCAGTTTTAACTTTATGTGTAAATTCCGGGATTTTGCAGAAAAACTTAACTTTCGTATTTTCCGTTCTTCCACTGCTGAAACTCTATATAAAATCCAATATATATGTATTATATATATTTATATGTATAAATAATATGTATTATATATAAATGACACATAAAGAAATTATGTGTATAGGCTATAGAGGCTATGTAATTATAATATATTTTCAACTATATATGGAGTTCTTCAAAAGTAATATTGTTTGGTGTCGTTTACTAATTTCGAACCCCGAACCTATATAATATATAAGAGGGGACCCCCATTAAGACAGTTCCCCTGGCAGTTTTGGCACGCAGGGGAACACTTCAGAGATGCCTTTCTGCATCCGCATTTGGTGGTGGCACAATCCTTTGTGCACCGACAAAAAAAATTAATATTTCATCCGGTGCAGCCTGGTGCTCACTGTGCACCGGGGTTAGAAATTTGTTGGTTAATTCCCACCCATACATCTGAGGAGGCAGCTAATGTCCCAATCACATCTCGACTTTGTGATATGTCCTCAGAATGTTGTTTCGCTGCCCCCTCAGTTGGTGGGAGGCACGAGATGTCCGGTTTGATATTGGCTACCGATTTTACATAGGATTGGTAACGGTAAGCGTTTAGAGATTTCTCTTTAGGTGGGGCCCCATACCACCTCAAAATACACTTTTCCCCAGCTTCCTCTACATCATCCTTGGTTGAGGAA
Organism: Ectobius pallidus; assembly: GCA_964059195.1. NCBI lineage: Eukaryota > Metazoa > Arthropoda > Insecta > Blattodea > Ectobiidae > Ectobius > Ectobius pallidus. The sequence continues at coordinate 2,091,942 of CAXKWD010000016.1, forward strand.
GGGTCTGAGAAAACTGCAGCAGTTCCCTGGATATCTTGAGACTTCAAATACAGTTTGATAAATCCCAGCTTACTCTTTCAGAAGGCTGTTGAGGTAGTATCGCACCCAGTGAAGGCATGTAGAAATAGAATATCTCACAGCTCCTGGGTAGAAAACAATGTAGGTTTTATGTTTCTACGTCCAGGCTTGACGGAAATTATGTTCTGGTCATAAGGTGTTTTGGCCATCAACAGGACTATTAGGTCTACATCCTCACCAATAACTGCAACAGCGGTAGTATGTGACAACTCCATAGCCATATCTACAATGAGGGCATCCACATCATTCCGTGCTTGCAGGGTTCTGACTCCATGTGCCTGTAGTGTGACTTTCAGCATGTTAATCAGCAGACTTTTGTTGTAGAAATTTGACAGGAAGTCTTCTTGCTTCGCAGTTATGACTCTCTACTGATTGAAATGTTTGTCGGCTGACTTGCTGAGACGGTACCGCCTTTGCTGCTCGGCGACCTTTCTACTCGAGGATGAGCTCGTGTACCCATCAAACACTACAATGCAACTTCTTCCACGATAGTGACTGTTCATAAAATTGACGTATCCATCACAAAAGGCAGATGTCGTGGAACCTCTTTGCCAAATAACTTTGTGCAGGAGAAGTCCTCCGTCTATAAAAATGTCAAAGTATGTCACATGAACATCTTTGATAGTTGGATTGAGCTCTTTCTAGAGACAGTTTGATACTTATTTTCAAACTCTAGAAACAAAAGTCGTTATTCTTGAAAATTAATTTCCGATCACATACAAGTTTAAAATAAACTATGCGATATACCGAAAAAGTGAAAGGAATCAGTCTTGATGGAACATTTTATCAGGTTTAATTTTGTATAGAGTGGTATTAACGCTAGGATCCACAGATATAAGCAAAAATCCGAAAAAAGGGACCTTCTACGGTACCCCCTGCCCCCCGCTCACCTCCTAGGAGTGGGGACTTTTAGTTTTTTTAACTTCTAACTAGCCCAAACAAAGTCCCAAAGTCAAAAACCGTGTTCCTTCCATTTCCATCTATTCATTCAATCACTGAATGGACTATACATAAGCATATATATTTCTTGAAAATATATTACAAAATACATATATATATATATATATATACAGTGGACTCCTAGTAATTCGAACCCCAAGGGGAATCAGAAAAAATCGAATTATCCAAATTTCGAATTAACCAAAACTGTGACTTTTTAACAAAAATGCCGTAAAAATGTCAAAAATAAACGCATTCCAATAAATAATAATTATTGTATAGTGTATCTTACCTATGACTGTCATCCTGTTGTTAGGATGTTAAAAGAAACCATTTTTTTTCCACACTAAAACCGTAACCCTAAATTTAATAAAGGAAGTGGTGTATGCTCTACGCTTTGACATTTTCAAACACAGTCACACTTGGAGGATAGAATGAACACTGAAATTTTCACAGAAGTGTTGAATCCTTCCAACATTGTAGCGGAGGGGGTGAACTTCGCATTCCATTGAACATCTATTCAGCAGGAGGAAGATAATGGTGGTTAAAAATATACTTAAGTACGGTACCTGCTGGCTGCTACAGTACCGCGTACGGTTCTTCAGCGAAATAGAGAATTCTTGTGGAATTCCTGGAAGCAATGAACTCTTGGAATACTTACAACATTAACTTGAGACAAATGTTGGCTTCGATTTATCCAAATTAAGCTTCAAAAATTCGAATTAATTGCAATTTTTTAACATATATTTATATAGGAATTTCAAGGGGAATGAGTATTTATTCGAATTATACAATATTTCGAATTATCCAACGTCGAATTAACCAAATTCGACTGTATATATATTGATTCATTTATGTAGAACTTATATAGTACATGGGGGTACGCCGTAGCGTAGTGGTTGAGGCGCTGCGCTACAAACCGGAAGGTCGCGGATTCGATTCCCGATGAGGTCGTTGAGATTTTTCAATTGGCCTAATCCTTCTGGTGGCACTATGGCCCTGGGGTCGACTCAGCCTCTAACAGAAATGAGTACCAGGAGCAATCCTGGGGGTAAAGGCGGCCGGCCGGTGCGTAAGGCTGACAACCTTACCACCTCCATGTGCCGAATGTCCAAAAATCTGGGAGCCTCAACCTCCTGGAACCCTCTGGGCCTCCATGGCCTGTATAGGGATCACTTTACCTTTATATTACATACTATTTATACACATAAATACGTAATATTGGCTTTTATACAGAGTTAGAGCAGTGAAATAATGGAAAATACGAAAGTTAAGTTTTTCTGCAAAATTCCGGAATTTACACATAAAGCTAAAATTGCTTTAACTTTTGAACAGTTCAAGATAAAAAGTAAACTATCACATATTCTTGAAGGAAATTTAATGCTCTACAACTTCCTTCCATTTGACGTTTTCGTAGGACGAAGTGCCAAAGAGGTAGCTAACGAAATAAGGCAAAAAACGTAAGGCAATTTAATTTTTTTCAAAATTAGCTAATTTTGAGCGCAGATATCTCGGAAACTAGGCGAGATGGCGAAAAATGGAAAGGATCAACCCTGTGGAGCATTTTGTCATCTTTAATTTTGTACAGAAAGATCTTATCGCTAGGACCCTTTGTTTCCGAGATATAAGCGAAAAACCGAAAAAAGGGACCTTCTAAGGGCCCCCCTGCCCCCCGCTCACCTCCTAGGAGTGGGGACTTTTAGTATGTTCACCTCCTAACTAGTCCAAACAACGACCCAAAGTCAAAAATTGTGTTCCTTCCATTTCCCTCTACACCTCCTTTATAATACACCTCCAGAGTTCACAGAGTTTCAGAAGGTTTCACGCTATGGTTTGTATGTGGTTGACATTTTGTAATTCCACCACAAATATTAAAAACAATTTTTCCCTTCTAAAAATTGTTTAAATCCAGTAAACTTATATACTCCTAGAAGCATCCACACATCACCTATCAACACACAAAGAATCACTTTTTTTCATAAATAGCTCAAGATAACTGTAAAGACTATGGAAAAAAAGACATGCACTTTGTAATTCCGTCACAAATGGAATGGCCCATATGATATCTATTGATCCACTCAATGAACTATGTATCGGTCACTCGTATAAATCTACTTACGATGTCCACCCGGTCTACTTAATAATGCGATACAATCTTCTACTAAGACAACTTATTAACTTAATTTTATTTATATCACTCGCGCATGTAATTTCATATTGACGCATCAGGTTCGCGTAATTTCCAATTGCACAGTGGTAAAGTATACAAGTATTCACAATAATACGAGTGTATTGTACGTGTCCTGTATGTGGGCCCCAAAGAAAAAGTGTCCCTGCAATCGGGCGAAATTGGTATATATTAAAACTGGGTTCATGACGTCATTTCTCAGGACATAGTTTTTTGATTGGTCCTAAGATCACGCCTTTACTTCTAACTGGATAGAGAACTTTGAAGTAGCTCCGAAATTGTTCTATAATCTTGTAATATTGGTTTAAGGGTGGTAATTTTGATATGGCCGTGAAAGAAAGAAAGAATGAAAGAATAAAGTTTCGGAAATTTGAATTTTAATGGTTCCTGTCATTGAAACAGGGAGGTTGGATACGAACGACTTCAAAGGGTAACAGAACTTTTCACACCGTTCAAAATCAGGAAATAGAAGGATAATTTGTTTTAAGTTAAAAATTTATTCCATACCTCAAATTCCTCAGCATATTCCTGATTTCCACTATGTTCAACATCGTTTTTGGATTTTGATTCAGTTTCCACCTGCTGTTTCTTGTCACTCCGGATCAATTTTCTTCCTCCTGTTTTTTTTTTTTCTTTTCTTTTTTTAATATTCTAAAAGAAAAAACAAATGGACTATAAGTAAATAGAAAAACAGTAAAATAAATCTGAGGCAAGATAATCATATGACTCTCTACTCAATATAATTTCTTGTGCAGGACAGGAAAATGACAAAGAGCAGTTTCTTAAAACCAGTTTAAGAGTGTCATGTATAGTCAATGAAGGTGTGCCTTGTTGCCATGTTCTAATTCTGTACTGCACTAGTTATTCTGCATGTTGTAGTCCAATACTGTATTGCATTACATCTTGTATATGGGTCATTCTCCAGAAAAGGGCAGATTTCAATGTTAGAATTTTTTTTTAAATTATTTTTTATTTTGGACCATGTAAATTTTTTAATGTAATATTTCTTTCTGCAGAGTACTACTGAGGTACTTGCCCTGCTTACCGAGTGGTATTTTCCATTAAATTAACAAGGTTAGGAAATGGCGCATTCATGGAGGTGAGAAAATAGTAAGAAATAGTAATTATATAGAAGTTATGTGAGAATTAGAATTAATTTACTGCATTAAATGTTATCATGAAAAAGAACAATATTTATTACCATACAAATGGATTAACACACAAGTTTTTACTTATTTTTATCTATGTTAAAATAGATTATCACCTTAAAATCAAAACATGAAATATTGTCATAAACTATTAGGCTATACCAATATCTTCTTTAAACAAAAATAAAAAATGCAGACAGTTAAATATGTCATCAATTGAAACATTAATTACACCTCCATGGATAGGACTCGAGAGTAACAGTAACGGAGGTGAGATTTTTCTCTAATTTGTCAAACAGCTTGGGAACATTTGAGGTTAGAAAATCTCAGTTCTAGAGTTTACTTTGCATTCCTTATTATTATAATTTGTAGCAAAAGTAAATATAAAAACATACAACTTTACCGTTGGGTGTAGGTAACGGAGGTGAGAAAGTCCAATTACCAACTCAGCATTTAGCCCTTTTACACAAACAAAACAACACTTAAAAGCACACTAACAGCTACGCTTTATAAAAATGATAAGAAAACTGCTAAAAGTTGGAGTCCAAGGAAAATAGACAGACTACAGTATATCTGTGGACATAATTGAACTTTTATATTGTTTCACGGAGGTGAGGTCTCACTTTGGGACAGGCATGTTTAGTGCAAAAAATTGTCTTTACAAAATGATACATTTTCTTTTCAGTTATTAATTACTCATTTTTTGAGCTGTTTGTTCTTGTTACAACACTAAAATGGAATAAAAATTAAAGCCTGTTGAATTACGAAAGAATGAAAATGACAAGTCAGGCATTGGGACATGACACGGAGGTGAGATCTCACATACTGTGCCCTAAAATGCAGAAAATTGTAACTTTTGTTAAAAAGTGGAATATGGGATCAAATAGACCTTATTTAGGCGCTGCGCTACAGACCGGAAGGTCGCGGGTTTGATTCCCGATGAGGTCGTTGGAGTTTTTCAATTGGCCTAATCCTTCTGGTGGCACTATGGCCCTGGGGTCGACTCAGCCTCTAACAGAAATGAGTACCAAGAGCAATCCTGGGGGTAAAGGCGGCCGGTGCGTAAGGCTGACAACCTTACCACCTTCAAGTGCCGAATGTCCAAAATCTAGGAGCCTCAACCTCCTGGAACCCTCTGGGCCTCCATGGCCTGTATAGGGATCACTTTACCTTTTTTTATAGACCTTATTTCAATCTAACTTATCATAATAATACATAATCCATAAATACTTATTTTACACCAGAAAATCAACTGTGACATGAATCTGCCCTTTTCTGGAGAATAACCCGTATATGATTCGGTCAATGTAAACAATTGGGCATTATTTATAATGCCTGGGGAATTGAAGAAGTGCCCAATGGGATGTGACAAAATGATAAATTATATAGAAATTAACACATTGCTCGGGCATTATGATTAATGCTGGAAATTGAATGGGCAATTTGAGAGAATTGTTATTCATATTTCTCTACATACAAAAATAAGAGGATATTATATTAAAGTAAATAAGTATAAAAAATACGTACGCCTAAAAAAAAAATATATACATTAAGTTATTCCTCAGGTTCGCGAGCGACCCCTGGTGATCCCGTAAGGGGATATTCTCAGCGTATTTGTTACCGGGGTGCGCCAGTCCCCTACCTACTTAAACCTAAGGACACATACACACACCCAGTCCTGAACCCAGGAAAGGAATTTTCCACTACTGAAAAATTCCCGACCCAGTCGGGAATCGAACCCGGGCCGCCGGAGTGGAAGACAGGCGCGCTACCGACTCACCCACGGAGGCGGACCAAACATATACATACAAAATGTCAACTCCAAGAGTTTTTTATTTATTAGAGCAGCTTTCACTTTGGTGACATTTCGAGTTACATAGGTTAGGTTAGGTTAGGTTAGGTTAGAAAGAATCACACCAGACGCACGTTGCCAAATTGCTGTCAATTTATTAAAGTGACCAGAGAAATTGTAGCAGTATTAATATTGACCGGGCAGAGTAAGAAATTATCCTAGATTGTCGTAAAATTATTAAATTGCCCGATTTTATCGGTCATTATTTATAATGACCAAGCATTATGAAAACTGCCCTGAATAATCAGATTGACCGTAACATATATACTAAACAACCTTTGATTTCTTAAATTTAATATACACGTTCTCTTTACCAAACAGTGTATTTAAACATGTACCTTGGCTCATTTCATAGGTTATTTTGTTTAATTCTGACAACCTAAAGCCCCAATGGGAACCTTTCATGTGCAGTTAAAAATGTGTCCACCAGAGCGCAGCAGGGTCTGAGGAGGTCCTGCAATCTCGTTTTGCCATATGCTTATGCGTATCAATAGATGTGAATAATGTTGGCTGTCCTATAAAAACTGGCGATTAATAACGTTTAAGTTATATTCCAGAAATCAGATACCTATATTCTGCTTAGGAGAATATGAGATCGCCAGAAAAAGTATTGATTTGTTAAAAGAATTAAAGAATTAATCTCTGTCTGAAGTAATAATTGGTTGTAATTGTAATGTTGAAAAGAACCCGTGGGGTTTGTCAGCAAAAACAGGAACAATAATTATTTTGCAGTGGCAGAGACATGTGTAGCTTAGAGACAAATAATTCAAAATATTTAAGTTATTCCTGTATATCGCGGTGGCATTTTTATTCGTTAAATGGTGAAGAAATAATTCAAATTTTATGAAACGTATTTAAAGCTTGTAGTACAGTACATCACAAAGAAAACATCCCATCTTCTTTAGATTTATAACCATAGGCGTAAATATGTAAAAAAAATTCTTTATACTGTAAATCATTTGTAAAAAGTAATTTAGGTTCATGGTTGTTTGCTTTCACAATATTCTGTATGTATTTCAGCTTTCGGTTATGAATTTACTGTGTGGTAGACAGATGCTAGTATTTGATTAATATAACACAGTAGTTATAGAAAGTAAAGATTTGGATATAAATGTGTAAATATTTTGTTCCTATTATCATTAATATTTTATAAATAAATTTATGTTACGTTTGCTTGCTTCTAAATAATATCCTTTAGAGGCTTACGAATAATACATGCTCCAGAATTATAGCTGTCATTAAGTTTTTGTGTGGGAAACAAATACGAATAATAGTACAGTATTTGAATAGCGTATCATATTAGTAATAGAATGTTCTTTTCATGAAGTCAACGTAATTAGAAAGAAGCTGGAATGTCAAAATAAGGTAATAAGGGAATGGTTTTCTTGTGATTATTACTATAGGCCTAAATGCGTAATACTTTTAACGTCAACGCCCATCCATAATATAGGTTCATACTTTTTGTTTTAGAATTATATTACATAAGTTTCAGAATTATGGCTGGCAGGAAATTGTTATTCATCGTACTGGGTTCTCATATGCTAATAATTCAAAATACTATGTTCTCTTCGATTCGAGTTAAAATATCTACGTACATCGGTAATTCCAGTTCTAATATAGTGTTTTAATATAATTAATGTGCATTATAAAAGTGAGTTGTATATAATAACAGTGTAGTTGATTTATTTATCTTTTTATTTTTTTGTATTTAGAGGGGAAAAATAGCCAGTGCCAATTGCCAGTATAGAAAGGAAAAATATGCTTTGACGTCTTCTTTATAATATTTTTTTTTTTAATCTTCAATTTACAAGAGCCACCAATGCCTGTAAGAATAATTTAGTTTTGCAAGTGTTTCAATTTTACGGTTTTTTTTAATGTTTGCAATGAAAAAACTTACAAATTCCGTTTAAACAAAATATTCATAATTTTATTATACAAATTATAATAAATGTGAAACAGAAATAAGTGATTTTTTCTTATGAAGTTAATAAATTAAGTAAGTTGTATTTATCAAATACTGTCCATACCTTCTTAAGAAGTAATTTTGTATCGTAGTTTGAAAGAGAATAAGTGGTTGAGTTTCCTGCTGGGCGAACTTTCTGTTTAAAGCAACAGAACATAACTGAATCTTGTCCATTTGATGAAGATATTGGAAACATGACCTTCTGTTGTAGATAATGAGAATACTACTTCTTGTTAAGTTTTATTCTTTGTAAAAATGATTAAGATAATGAGTCAATTCTGAGGATCTGAAAGTGTTGAGCGAGGAGATTTGAAGGAACTCATAGACTATTAACTATTAGCATCCGTTTAATCCTCTTTATATTTTATAACCATATATTTCGTAAAGCATATGTGTACCCCTCTGTTTTACACAGAGGATCGCCACAACATGTTTTCTGGCATTCTGACTGATGTTTAAATAGTCTGTTCCATTATGTTCAATGGACAGCAGACGACATGCTTGGACCTCTTTTGACCCTGCTGCCACCTATCGGGAGTCGCTGACAGAAAGGTTCCCATTGGTCTGGATTAATGAGGTTCTACTGTATTTAGTTTGTGACATAAAAAAAACTTAAACAGTTCAGATTGTATTTACAATCTTGTCATCATCTGAATATTATAATTTTATTCATGTAGATAATTATACATAATCTTCATAATTAATTGTGATTAAAGTATTTTGTATAGTATCAAGTGCTGTTTTCCTATATGTTATAATTTTTTTTTAAAATATATTTTCCCTGAATATTATTATTGCAATAAAACTCTACCAATAAATTGTTCCAAACAGTAATATTGGTGAAACCACCGTGTGGTGGCCGGGACTCTTGAGTAGAATAGCACCAAGGAAACTCCCCGTCGTAAAAGGCGACTAACAGGAGCAGCAGACCGCTGTCCCAACCCTTTATATCCAGACCCCACACATCGACCTACCTTTCCAACTGGTGATATTGGGTGGATTGAGTAGCTCAATATCACTGGTCACCATCCCCGAGATATCCAACCCAATACGCTCCCCACTAGTAGGCTGGTCACCTGGGGTCATGAAGATGTAGATATAGCATGACTACTAAATCCAGTGTATAGAGCTGACGAACAACAGCAGCCCAACCTACGCTAATAATGTGCGACAGTCCGGCGCCTTATCAGGACAAAATCTACTAAGGAATGGTAACCCCAACAGAAGAGTCCCTGGTCCTCCAGGTTGGGGGTTGGGCATAGGGCCAACAACCAAATCCCGGAACAAAATTTTAGTGAAGCCAAACTAATAGAAGCCGGATTGATCAAAAGGAGATGACATAAGCACGGAAAAGGACATGATTTTAAAATGGCAACTTGGAATGTGAGAACTATGCGGGAGGTAGGGGCATTGAATAACCTGAAGACAATAATGAAACAATACAAAATAGGTATTCTGGCAGTGCAGGAGACTAGATGGAAGGGAGAAGGAATAATGACATCCGGCAAATACACAGTGTTTTATAAAGGAGGAGAAAATAGTATGTTTGGCACTGGTTTTATAGTACATAACAGTTTTAAGGACTCTATTTTAGATTTTAAAGGTTTTTAATGAAAGAATAAGCAGCCTGAGATTGAAAGGAAATTTTTTTTAATAACGCTAATCAACACAAAATTTGTGGATATTTACCTTCCTTCTTTATAAAAGCAAGTTATTTGTGAAAGAACTGGTTAAGATGGTTATGAATCAGTTTTAAGTCTACAAAATAATTTGTACAGGCAAAAGTAAATATTTAGTAAACTTTTTTATTGCAAACATGATTGAAATGATTATTTAGCCTTGTTGGAAATGCACATTTAATATGTTGTAGGCCTATATATGAAAAATACAAATGAAAAGGAGAAGAAAATGCTGGAAGAAAAGTTAAGGTTGAATTAATGTTTGGTCACTCAATCAGTTTGCATAATATTGCACCATCTTAAATGTAGATGATGCAATATATTCCATCACCCACACCTATAGGGAGCGCCACGGTTTTTGGCGTATGGAAATTTTAATGGACAGCTATCGTGTGAGTCACTTACTTTATCGTGGTCATGGTTTGGTCTGAGAGGGCGTGATGGCAGTATCAGAGGAGGGGCATGATTCCATTAGAACCGGTGTGACACACAGGCCGAAGCTGGAAGAATGATGCAACTTGATATTGGAGATGTATAAACACACTGCTCGAGATGCACTGTAACGTATTCCAATGTTTTGCTTAATCAGCACCATGTGCGTATGTGATGAAAGATAACATTATGAGGGGGCTAGCTACGCCCTCAAGGGCATACACCAATATTCCTGGCGAACCCAGGGGCTAGCTGGCAAGCTACGCACTCAAGGACATATGCCAATATCGCTGGCGAGGCCTGTACATGTTTACTGCAGGGTGATCTCATAGTGCTATTAGTCTGTGACAGGTTGACAATGCGTGGGAGTGTTAGGAGCTGCTATTTTTCTGTGCACTTCAAGAAGTTTTCTGTGATTGTTTAATCTGACTGTTAATGTTTGAGTGTAAACATGTAGCTGGTTAATTTTTTTATAAGTTATCTGTTTTGCGGGTAAAACTGACAGTTTTTAAATCTCAATGCTTCCGCTTTATATGAAAAGTGTAGCGTTGGTCTTTCTATTAATTCTGCGTGTCATATAAATACATACACAGACAAGAAGATAATTCTTAATTATCTATCAGCTTTGGAGGATAGATGGCAATGCGTAGGAGTTCAAATTCAAGTATATGTTCACACCACTATGCATCATTCATTAAATATTATGGAGAAGTGTTTAAAAAATGTTATGGCCCAGAAAAGAAACACAAAAGGTCAATAGAAAGTGGCTTAAGGCTATCTCTCTTCAAATGGCCAAACAAAGATGCAATTCTACAGCACATTACATCCAGTAATTCTGCACTTTAGAAAGGATGGAGAAACTTGTAATACAGTGGAACCTCGTTAGCACGTTCCTCATTACTACGTTTTCCCGCATAGTACGTCGGTTTTTGGAAGTCCCGGTCCCAATCTTAATAATTACATGTTTAAATGTTTCTTAACACGTTTTAGTTTAACGCTTAATACGTTCGTATTTGGCTTACCAACCACACTTTGCCAAACATAAGCTTTGAACGCACATCCGATTGTGTGATCTCTATGTCAGAATTATTGTACTCTCTGGTGTCCAAGTCTCAATCTTTGCTCTATGGGACCAATCATCAGCCATTTTGAACCATTGCAGTTTGCTTCTCATTGGCCATTTGACTTGGCGCCGATTTTGCCGAGTCAGCTGTTAGGCCGCCATTTTATATCGTGATAATTTTGAAGTAGTGAAATATATTTTAAATTTCTTACAGTTCGTGTGGTGAGGAGAAGAAAATATTAGGATGTTTGAAGAAATGTATGCCAAAAAAGCAGATCGTGCTTCTCACGTCGGTATTGGATCGCATTTCATTAGCAAATTGTGGCTGTGAACTTGACCATGTACACGACTGTTTACAGAACTGGCACGTGTGAAATTTTGCACAATTACAATATTTCGTGCTTGGTAATAGATTGTGGAGTGCAACTTGTTTCATGTGTGATTTTCAGAATAAAATAGATGCTTTCTTTGTGAACTTCGTCTTGATTTTTCATTAAATATGGCTCCCATACATTCCATCAATTTTTGAAAGTTTTTTTTTTTCCAGATAAAATTATTAGGCCTATGTATTCGTTTACATAATATAAATCTATCGTAACAAATGGCTTGGCATAGAAGCACCTGTGTATCACTGTGGGTATTTCTGAGCCATTAGGATGCACTTTTGGGTGGTTCTGAGCAACTTAGAAAACATAGGCCTATCTACATATTCCCTACGATTTTTTTTTTATTTTCAGTAGTACGTTTTCCCGTTTAAGACTATTTTTTTCAGTCCCTAGAAAAACGTCTTAACGAGGTTCCACTGTATGTCTTTGTGCATTATCTCAGATTACCTAAACCATGATTTTCCCATTTGTATATGAGGTTCAGAGAAGATTTTGCTTACTAATTCATGAAGAATTCCCTAACATTAATCAAGTGGAGTATATCACCAACGGCAGTGCAGCACAATACAAGAATTTTAAAAGTTTGGTCAACCTCTGTCATTACTTGGAAGATTTTGAATTAAAAGCTTCTTGGACCTTTCATGCAACAAGTCGTGGTAAAACAGCTTGTGATGGTGTTGGAGGATGTGTTAAAAGGACAGTATCTGGAGTGAGCTTGCAAAGACCGTATCAAGATCAAATTTTGAAAACTGAGCAAATGTTCCAATTTTGCAACGAACACTTCACTAAAATTAAATTTCAGCTGATCAAAGATGATGATGTTCACGCAGTGGAAGAAAAGCTTAACAAGCGTTTCTCAGAGTTCACGACTGTGCCTGGAACAAGGTCCTTGCACTATTTCATCCCACTACAGTATCTAAAACTATAATAGCAGCCAAGCAAATTAGCACTGATGAGAATTTTTCTTTAGAGTAACTTACTCTTTGACTGAAAAAATGGAGAGCCTCGAAATTAAAAATAATTCTAATGATGGTTTCACGGGCTATAAGCCGAGTAAAAGGATATATTGCATCCAAGCTTTCGGTCCCTGACATCTCTGCGGCCTTCACCAGGGAAATGAGTGTAGAAAAAGTGGGTGGAGAGAGCTTATATATGTTTGGAGTGAAAAAAGAAATTCTGTGATTGGAGGAATAGGGTTGGCGTGTATCGGCCAATCAGAATGCGGGAATTTTCTTTATAGTAAAAACACTGAAGAAGCAATCGGTCCACATCAGGACCAATGGGAGAAAAATAAAGATTAATAATGTGAGTCAGGGCAGAGTGGTTTAGGGGGATAGTCATTGTAAATTGTGAATAGAAATAATCGGTCCAAGTCAGGGCCAATGATTAAAAAGAAGACATGGGGGTCCGGGAGTTTGGAGTCTTGCTATTGTTGGAGGTTTCTTGTGTTGAATCTCGATACAGCTTCAGGGAAGGAGCCCAGGCATTGCTGAGGAAGAGTCCACCTTCTCTGTTGTAGTTGTTGGGATGAGACCTTATTTCTATTGCTTCTTTTATGACACGGTCCCAATAAGCTGTAGAGCTGTGCATGATTGTGGTTTTGTCGAACATGATTCTGTGGTCATTTTCTATGGCGTGTTGTGCCACAGTGGATTTTTCTGGGTAGAATAGCCTCATGTTGCGTTGGTGTTCCTGCAATCTCTCCTGGACCGTCCTTCCAGTTTGCCCATTGCCCATTGCACGCTGCCACATTCGCAGGGGATCTTATAGACTCCTGAAGTTCGTAGGCCTCGATGGTCTTTCACTGGCCGTAGAAATTGTTGAATTTTAGTGGGAGGCATTTGTATAGTCTTTAAGTTCTTCTTTTTTAGGATTCTGCTAATCTTGTTGGACAGGTTGCCGCAGTGTGGGATGAATGCTTTCCTTGGGGTGCTGGTGGAGTCAGATTGGGTGCTGGTTTTCTTGGCAGTGATGTAATGAAGGACCCTGCTGATTTCTTGGCGGCTATAGTTGTTCTGCTGTAGAGTAGTAAATAAATGATCAATTTCTCTTTGCAAGTTGTCAGAATCAGATATGCTTGTGGCTCGGTGCAGAAGGCTGGACAGGACAGAACGTTTCTGTGAGGGGTGGCGGTGGCTATTGGCGTTCAGATAAAGGTCAGTGTGCGTGGGTTTTCTATAAACTCCATGTCCCAGAATGCCATCCTGTTTTTTGTATATAGAGATATCAAGGAATGGAAGGCAGCCGTCCTTCTCCAGCTTCATGGTGAATTGGATATTCTGATGAATGCTATTGAGATGTTGTAGAAACTCCATTAGACGTTCTTGTCCATGTGACCAGACCACGAAAGTGTCGTCTACGTATCTATAGAAATGTGTGGGTTGTAGTGTAGCTGATTCTAGGGCTTTGTGTTCGAAGTCTTGCATGAAGAATTTAGCCACTGCTGGTGATAGGGGAGAGCCCATGGCTACGCCGTCCGTCTGTTCGTATATTTCATCATTGTAGGTAAAAAAGGTGGAGCTCAGTGTGTGACGAAAAAGTTCAACAATGTCAGGCGGAAATTTTTCAGATAGTAGCTGTAAGGTTTCCATAAGAGGGACCTTAGTGAATAATGAAATTATATCAAAACTGACTAGAAGATCTAATGGGGCAACTCTGATGTCTTTTAGGATATTCACAAACTCTGTGGAATTCTTCACGTGGTGTACACAGGTGCCTACAAATGGCTGCAGAAGTCCAGTGAGATGTTGGGCCAGTCGGTAAGTGGGGGATCCAATAGCGCTGACTATAGGTCTGAGAGGTGCGCCTTCTTTGTGGATCTTGGGTAATCCGTACAATCTAGGTGGCGCTGCCGATCGTGGGATCAGGGACTTGGTAACCGACTCTTCCAGAGAAGAAGATTTGAGTAGGACTGAAGTGCGTTTCATGATGCTTTTGGTCGGGTCACGGGCTACTTTCTTGTAGGTGGGGTCTGCCAATAAATCTAAGATCTTCTGTTGGTAGGATGCCGAGTTGAGTACAACCGCAGCATTCTCCTTGTCTGCTGGAAGGACCACCAGTTCTTCATCTTCGCGTAATTTCCGCAAAGCCAGGCGCTCATCTCTTGTGATGTTGGATTTAGGCGGGGAAGCTCTGTTGACCACCCTGCTTACATCTCTTCTCACTTCTTCAGCTTGATCTTGTGGAAGTGTCTTAATAGCTTGTTCTACTCCACTGATGATCTCCACAATGGGGAGTTTACTGGGTGCCAGGGCGAAGTTGAGTCCTTTGGCAAGAACAGATGTCGTGGCCTCGTTGAGTGTCTTGTCGGATAAATTGACAACAAGTTTGCGTTTATCTAGATGTGGAACTCCTGTTTGAGGAGGGCTCAGTTTTTCGAATTTTCGGATCTGTTTCTGAGTTAATTTCTTCTTGTGCTTCTCTACTTGGGAAAATATGGAGTTGTCTATCCAATTCTGGTCAGCCAGTCTCAGTCGAGGGAAGAACTGGAGCCGAAGGGTTAGCAGAGTTTTGGAAACACAGTCCAACTGGAAGCAAGTGTGTTCGATCCTCTCTCTGAACAGTGCAATGCTCGTACGATGGTAAATCCTCCGAGCCTTCGCAGAATTGATGTGATGTCGGATGGTGGCAAAAGTAGGAATCACATTGTGGTCCCGACACCTAAGTAGAAAGGCTAGCTGACAGAGTAGGGTAGCTCTCTTCTTGTGTGAAAGTTCAAACTTTCGTAGATTCTTATAACATTCCTCCCCGTAGAGGTTTAGTACGTAAGACTTGAGGCTTTCTCGGCGTAGATTACTAATGATGGTTTCACGGGCTATAAGATCCCCTGCGAATGTGGCAGCGTCTACATTGGGCAAACTGGAAGGACGGTCCAGGAGAGATTGCAGGAACACCAACGCAACATGAGGCTATTCTACCCAGAAAAATCCGCTGTGGCACAACACGCCATAGAAAATGACCACAGAATCATGTTCGACAAAACCACAATCATGCACAGCTCTACAGCTTATTGGGACCGTGTCATAAAAGAAGCAATAGAAATAAGGTCTCATCCCAACAATTATAACAGAGAAGGTGGACTCTTCCTCAGCAATGCCTGGGCTCCTTCCCTGAAGCTGTATCGAGATTCAACACAAGAAACCTCCAACAATAGCACGACTCCAAACTCCCGGACCCCCATGTCTTCTTTTTAATCATTGGCCCTGACTTGGACCGATTATTTCTATTCACAACTTACAACGATTATCCCCCTAAACCACTCTGCCCTGACTCACATTATTAATCTTTATTTTTCTCCCATTGGTCCTGATGTGGACCGATTGCTTCTTCAATGTTTTTACTATAAAGAAACTCAAAACACACAAAAGTAGGCCTATTATATTTTGTAATGACTAAAGAACTGGCCTAAATAGACATACTAATATTTAAAGAGAAAATTGGAACCAATAACATCACAAACTCAGATAAAATTGTCTTCAAACTGAAATAAACATTTAATACAGTCTTAACATCTATTTCACCCTGCTTTATTATAGGCCTAAGTATAGCCTATATTAAAATTTTTTAAATTTACAGAAAATGTCATTGCTCCCAAGGCTTGTTCAGGTCTCCCTTCCAATGTAGATTGACATAGCTTTGCAAAAAATGTCCTCAATATTAACAAAACTTGAGTCTTTGTTCTCAGGGAATACTAATTTATTCTTGTCTTGTCAACGTACCATGTTTAGGCAGCGAAGGCACTATGCAAGAAAAAAATAAGAAAAAATAAGATAGTATCAAACCCATTACTAGAACATCTGAATAAAAAAATTTCAAAATTACTTTTTAAAATAGGGTAGATATGCCTAAATTCATATTTACTAAATTAAGTTAATTAATACCGGTAATAGGAACTCTAGTTAATGGGCAAAAGTCCCCCACATAGGCTGAGCAAAACTGCCCTAATGCACAATTTGGAATAAGTGACTCATTATTTCCCACAAGTGAGGTTATTAAATCACATGTCTGACATGGAAAGAAAGCTTAAGGAATGTGCAACTAGGCAGTAGACATAAAAAATATTGATGAGTATAAATGAAATGTGTTTACCTAGTAAAACAAAAATAGAAAACTTATAACTTTTTATGTAAATATTACTTTTTTCCATAAAAAATCTCCACATCTAAGCAGTCCAAATTTCCACAGGAAGTAGAGGTGGTTGATGAGAATAGCTGTGATATCATAAGAATGATAAAATTATTACCAAGAGAGAGAAATTTGATATTGAGCAAAACTGCCCCACTCTCCCCTATGTTATAATTAATTTTTTTGAAAATATTTTATCTGAATATTATTATTGCAATAAAACTCTACCAATAAATTGTTCCATAGAGTAATATTGGTGAGATGTGCAGGCATCAGATAACCAAGAGTTTTCTGCTTATTACAGACAAGTAACCAAGATTGACACATTCAGCCAATAGACTTAAAAATAATGCCATTTAGGAAAGGGCATTTCTTGTTGTTTTAATAAGAGTACCGACAATTCTGAAACATTTTTTACCAAGATTTTTGAAGCCTCAGTTAGGAATATACATCTGCAATAAATGAGGAATGCATTTTACAGCAAGAAATGTAATGATTCCTGGATCTTGTTCATTTTATAGGGGTGTTATAATAGTTATTTATGATATAAGGGTTAAAAGCGAGATTTTATTCTGTGAGTAGGAATCCTGTGAGCCATTAACATTTGTGAAATCATTATTTGATTGATATTATTGTGATGAAATACGCACCGTAGAGTCAAGCATTTTTGTCATCTGTCAGATGTTATTATTGATTTTCTCTTACACTGCTGCCAACAAGAAAATGCTTGTCAATTTTTGTCAAACTGAGTGTATTTAATAATCATAAGCAAATATTATAACTAAATGAGTGTTTTCCATGTGACAAATACCACAAAAGATTTTATATTCACTAGTGCAATAAATGTTCACTTTTACTTGGGTGTCTTATGCTAGAAGTTCTACTTTTAATTCAAGCTCCCTAAAAAATCAGTTTTATTACTACTGTTAACGCTGGATGTGAACACTCACCACGTTTTGAGAAATTGTAACCATCTTGTTGGAGAGCTCTCAATTGCATGTGGCAGCCATCTTCAACAACTTGGCTGAACATGGCTGCCACATGCAGTTGAAAGCGCTCCAACTAAAGCCGCGTTCACACCTGTGCAACGTTGCATGCGCACAAGAGGCATGCGACTGTCACGTGGAGATGCAAGCCGGGGCATGCAACGGTGCAGGGTGAGGCATGCGTGGAATCTGTGTGCACGGACCACCTTTCGCCGGTGCACGTAGGCGCAAGTAGCTCCCCATTTGAAACGGGGAGCTACGTGCAACAGTCGTGCGTCTTCCAAGGTTCTGTTCTGATTTGTCATTATGGCGGAGTGGTCTAATGAAAGGAATATTGAGTTCGTGGAGGATTATCGCTGTTGTCCATGTTTGTGGATGGCTAGCTCCCCGGACTACAAGGATAGGACAAAAAGGAGCGATTCCTTGCAGTTTTTAAGAGACAAATGTGCTTTGGGAACAACGAAAGCGGTATTAAATAAAATAAAAAGCCTCCGACCATACTTTCATAGAGTCATAATGAACATCTCTCAAAGAGGAAGAGTGGGTGCGGAACGGATAATTTTATATTATATTAATATTAATACATATTTATTGTTATTAACATTAATTTTAAAGAGAGGTAATCAATGAAAACAATCAAACCCACATTGTCAGTCATTATTAACAGTTAACATTAGGGTAAGGCGGTACATTTTCGTACATATGTACAATTCTGAACGAACTAAGATTTTTATCCACTTTTCGGTTGCAAACGTAAATAATTATAAATTATTAAATTATAAATTAATATAAATTATTATGTATAATAATAAATTATTATAATAAATTATTATAGATATTATTACTATTATATAAATAATATAAATTATTTATATTATTTTTTTAATAATAAATTATTTCAAATAATTAAATTCTTTTATAGTTTTTTTAACAAAATAAACAAGTAACTATTCCTTATACTGGCACTCGAAAAATAGCATAAACAATTGAGATATTTACCATTTTAATCTACCTATTGCAATCGATACCATGTCATGACTTTCGAAAAATTCTTTCATAACTTTACGTTTCATGCCTCCCTTTGATATATATATAGGCTATATATATCTTTACACGCTAGCGGCCGTCATTTTGAAGATATTTGAACCAAATTTTATTATGTTATTTCTAGGCCCAATAGTTCGGACAAGTTCGTTAATGAGCAAAATTGGCCCAAGGGGGGGTCGGGGGAGGGGGTTGAAATTTTAAAACATTTATTTCTCGGCCTCTATGAATTAGAGAGGGAAACATTGTTTGAATAAATTAGAGTACGCCCTATGGAGTTCACAGTGACACCAACGATTCGGGGTTTTGGGGGTACGAGTGGGGGGGATGGAAATTCGACATTTTTGAAACTGCATCTTGTGGGGTATCGCTGAAAAGCTCTTGATGAGTACTCTACAAATCAATAACCAGTTTCTCGATAGCTCTCATATAAGGCAAGATTTGAATGTTTGAAAAAGTGCTCTTTCCTCTTTTTTTGCACTTATTATTGCGGGTTTGTCATGCCAAGGCTAAAGAAGAAGAAATTTATTAAACCAAAAGCTCTTCGAAATCTACCTCAAGCTTGCCCAAAGGGATTTTTTTAATGATACAATTATTCAATACCCACTCAATTCACTTCCTATCTACAAAAATAAGTTGACTGAAATTGTTCCTTTAATATACTTCTTTGTCGTTGGTCGGCAAATTGTTATTTTAAAGTTTAAACGACAATGAATTATTTGCACATTTCACGCTTCTTACGGTTTTGTCTTCGTCGCAAAATAACAACAGCTGCAACAGCATCTATATCCAAAGCGAACATTTCATCTGCGCACTTCTACCAGGTGTGAACAGAAAGAGGCATGCGCCTACAATAATGGAGCCGCAAGAGACCAGGTGCATGCGTGAGCTTGCACCGTTGCATGCGCAGATGCACTGGAGAGGCACGGCAACTAGGCGCACAGGTCTGAACGCGGCTTAAATACTTTAAAATTATCAAAATAGTAGTAGTGGTGTCATCGTTCAAGTGTTAACAGTAGTTAATAAATTTAAATATAAAAAGAGTCCTGAGACTTGCGAATAAATTAAGATTGCTAAACACTGCAGAGAGAGGACAAAATGTGTTCAGGACAAGAAAAGAAAAAGAAGGGATAAAAAGATTCCATGACAGCCTATAAATATTTATACAAATTAACGGTACCAGTAAGTTATGATTTTCAATTTTTTTTTACTCAATTTTATACTTTAGTCTAGAGTAGATTAAGTGTGTATGAAAAAAGTCATAGTTATACTTTGCTGTAAAGACAGACTCTTTTTATCATATACTTGCTGAAATCAAAATTCATTTCAATCAGTTTTCCTCATCTGGATGCAGCAAATGTATAAGTAAAAGAAATTCTCAGATGTATCTGAGTGTCATTATAAACTAATACATTTCAGTTATTTCGGTTTTCTATATTCAATTCAAAACAATAAGAGGAATCTTAATTCAGTTATTGAAGCCAAATACGTTGGAAAAATTCAATATTACTGGTATTTGTAATCAAAACATTTTGTAATTTCGGTTTTTATTCAAACAATGTAATACTCTGCTCCAACTACAAAAATAATAAAATCTGTGGAAGTTAATTTTTTTAACTTTTCCCCCAAAATAATAAAATCTGTTAAAATCAATTTTTTAGCTTCTGAAAAAAAATGACAAAATATTACTTGTTTCAATAACTAATGATTTAATAACAGAATATATTAAAAACACATACCTTTTTACTGGGTATTGAAACTTTTACATTTCTCCAAGGTGTTGGCATGGAACTTGGAGTATTCTTTCTCAGTGTGGAATCATTTTCTGCCAAGTCTTCTACCAGTACTTTATCCATTGTTTGTGGTACTCCTGAAAATTAAAACTTGAGAATCAGATTACAACATTTCAAACAAAGAATTCAGGATCTTGTTAATTAGATTTTACTGAGTACGAATCTCATTGGCTTGTATTCTCATTTTTTTCATGAATGGAAAAAAACCGGAGAGTACAGTTATGTACAGTTCCCTCCCAGTTTCATAACTATGGATTCAACCCTCAGATGAGCTTGGCTGATGTCATCTAGAGTGTTATTTGTGAAAGACGGCTGTATATGGTATATTATTGAACAAAATACTTAAAATAATAAATTATGTTATTTTGATTTTAATTTTTTGGCCTTCATAGGACCACTTTAGTCAGGTTTCTGGTTGAGGTTTTTCTTCTTTTTGTGAGCCCAGTACTTCTTCATTCTTTCTGACCGCAATTTTCTTTCTGCTTCTAGAACTACTCTTCCTATTCTCTGTTTGTTGATTTTCATCTGTAGTGTAGTGTGTTTGTCTTTCAATATCTTGAGTGTGTCTGTCTTGTAGGCCCTATATTAAATCCTCTACTGTAATACGTAGCTCTGCCATATCTTCCTTAAGTTCTGTAATCCATCTTATATTTTTCTTACTCTTACTCTTCCATAATTTTTCTATTATTTTTCTGCTAATTCTATTTTCTGGTGTCCCAAAAATGATATTAGTTTTTTTTTCATTGTACTTGTCACTGGTTCTATTTCTTTATATACTGTTTCATTAGAAGCTAGTCTCCAGACTCCATTTACTTGGTAATTTTTGTTTAAACAGGTTCTTACTATTCTCCTTTCTACCTTGAGTACTCTACCTATTGCAACTGTGTTGCAAATTATGTTATATTATGTTATATATTATTATTATTATTATTATTATTATTATTATTAATACTATTATTTTACACTTTACAAAGCAAATACTGGGTCAAATGTTTACTTATGGAGTAATAGCACTTTTTTTATCAAGAGTTCTTCAACTGTGTCAGAAAATTTGGCACAAGTGCCAGTCCTAAGGTCAGCTGGCAATTTACTATAGATTTTAGTTAACATATAAAAACAATACTTTCGCTTAGCCTATGTAAAGTTCTCTGTCTATGGTAAGATATACCAAAACTGTACCTAATGTTCAAATATACGTATATAAACGAAGGTAAATTAAGTAATAATTTATAATCTCTAAGGAGCAGTCTACAATCTGTTCGCTTAGATTTGCCAACTACGCTATACAACGAAGTGCATGCTTTTGCAGAATGAAAATATGATTTAAAGGTAGTAGGTTGTCCCAGAAATACCATACAAAAGAACATCTTGAATACATTCTCAATATAAATATAATAAAATATTTCCAGATACAACTTGTTTAATGTGAATCAATAGGTAGGCCTAAATCCTTGAAGTAATCTCAGGTGCAACACACTCTAAATGAGATTTCCAATTAAATCACTGCCAATAACAATACCAAACAATTTAGAACACTGTGTAGGTACAATATTTCTCATGCTCAAAGCAGGAATAGATCAATTTGGCATATGAGCATATTATATAAGCACACTGGTATTTGGAGTTGAGAACAAGAGCATTCATCACAACACATTATAGTCCAGTCAAATTATCACAAAAAAAGTCATGTGGATGCAAAATTTAGGGTAGAGCCAATTTTTTTATATGATGTCTGGGATGGTTTTGAGAGTAATTTCTGACATTTTGCCAACAAAATTTTTTGCCGCCGGAGCCGCCTTCTTGAAAAAAAACTTCAAAATTTTCTATTTTATTTCTGTTTTTGCCCATTATCTGCCAAAATACGCACCTGACAAAATGTTTTACTATCTATCCTGAAAGTGGACAAAATTTGCCACAGTTTGAGATCAATTTGAGTTTTCTACCATGAATAGTTTCGGAAGTACAGCTCTCCGAATTTCAGCAACATTTTGCAAAAAATAAAAAAATCTGGACTTTCAACTAGTTTTTGCTCGCTATCTTCTAAATGACCAAACCTTCAGTAAAATTTCGAAGGATAACTTTTAAAGTAGAGTAAATTTGCAACAAGTTGAGTATTTAATGTTTTCATACCTATTATAGGTCACCAGATACAGAGGTTATCTACAACTCCTCACATTTCAGAAAACTTATCGAAGGTACGAAAGTCTAGTTTGCCTAGGATATTCTAAATGGCGTTTATCAGTAAAAAACCTGTGTTGTCTTATAGTTAAGTTTTACATTGTAGTTAACAACCAAAACAGTATTTCCAAGAATTTATAATGATAAAATACTTAAAAAAAAACAATTTAAAAAGAAAATAATAAGAAAAGTTGGTGTAGGTACAGCATTTTGATTTGGAAAGAACGGTGTTTTATTTTAGAAGAACACTTTTGCAGTGTCCTCTGAAAAAAATTACTTCCTACAGCAGATACAGTTCTCCGAAAATGGAAACATGTTATCGGAGGAATGGCGCTAAGAGGCTCTTTGTCACTGCTCCACATACCGTTCTCTCCGGATACATCTGTTTTAATGTGTTTGTACCAGGCAACCTTAGGCATTTTGAAATATTTGCAGACACATTATGACTCAAAGGTTTCAGTTATCTTCGATGGTTATCCTTCAGACGCTAATCAAACAAGCACAAAGAATTGTGAGACTCCATCTCCTGATGTCGTCTAGGATAGAACTACTGTTTTGAAAAGCTCACAAGAAACTTTTCTCATCAATGAAAACAACAAGAGGCGCTTCGTAGAATTGGCAAAAGCTGGAATAGGCTGTTAAAGATGCAGATATCTTGATTGTTAGCACTGCCTTCTCAAAAGCATCTCAATACGACACTGTCTTTGTAGTTGGGGAGGACATAGACCTTCTTATTTCCTCACTGCATTACCATCCCCTCATATAAAGAATACATATCTCCAAAAGTACGGAAGAGGCAAAGCTGCAGACATCTTCTTCGCCACAGCTTCTCCAACATGCTGCTGTTCATCCATGCTTTCAGTGGTTGTGACACAACATCTGCAGTTTTTGGCCACGGGAAAACCCACTTCTGTTCGCTGATTTTGAAATATTCTGAACTGGAAGAGGAGGCTAATGTATTTCTGAACCCTCAAGCTACATCAGGAGAAGTGGCTGAAGTGGGCCAACATTTTTTGGTTCACTTATATGGAGGAGATCCTGCTACACAAACACTTGACGAACTTCGGCACGGAATATTTGTAAAAGCTGCAGGAAGAATGAAATTTAACTTAGCGAACTTGCCCCCAACCAGTGATGCGTCTCAACTTCATGCCATGCGAACATACCACCAAGTTTAGGCATGGCTCAGTGAATACAAAGACCCTTTGAAGTGGGGCTGGGTGAACACACCTCTTTAAAGCCAAGAAGGAGCCAGCTCCAGAATCAATTCTGAAAAGTATTTCCTGTACCTCCAAGAAGGGGTGTTTAAACGCTTGTGGGTGTCGTAAAGCTGGATTAAAGTGCACAACGATATGCAAACATTGCAATGGGCAGTCATGTGAAAACGTAGCCTACTAAATGTCCTGTCCTTCGACAGTGAGGATGACGACACTCCTGATGAGCCAATTAATTCGTTTTTGGATGAAGACGCTGAAGAGAACTTTATCAACACTGGCTAGATTGTGAACATCATGGACGAAATAGCATACGTCAACTGCACAAGTCCCTCAAGTGCCGAAGACTATGAACAAATAAGTTATTCAATGCAATGTTTCACCAGAACTCCAGCTAAATAAAATCTTTTTGTATATAAATGAATGTTCTGTGCCGTTATTGCTCCTAACTTATACGCACATACATGTATTCAATCGTTGCTGTATATATATTTTTAAACCTCTGTATTTTGTGACCTGTAAGAGGTAGGATAAGTTTAAAGTACTCGACAAGTTTCAAATTACCTCTAGTTTAAGTTTCCATATTGAGTTTTACTATAGGTTTGGTCATTTAGAAGATAGCGAGCAAAAACTAGTTGAAAGTTCAGATTTTTTTATTTTTTGCAAAATGTTGCTGAAATTCGGAGAGCTGTATTTCCGAAACTACTCATGGTAGAAAACTCAATTTGATCTCAAACTGTAGCAAATTTAGTCTACTTTTAGGATGGATAATAAAATATTTTTGTCAGGTGTGTATTTTGGCAGATAATGGGCAAAAACAGAAATGAAATAGAAAATTTTGAAGTTTTTTCAAGATGGCGGCTCCGGCGGCAAAAAATGTTGTTGGCAAAATGTCAGAAATTACTCTCAAAACCATCCCAGACATCGTATAAAAAAATTAACTCTACCCTAAATTTTGCATCCATTCCTGACAATTTGATTGGACAATAGTTGAATTTCATGTCCAACACAGTCGTCTAACTGTTGGTCGTTGTTAGTTGCAATATGAACACCTGTATCATCAGGATATTATGTGTGAAAGGTAGAATATCATTAGCAAATAACACAAAAGAATGGGACCTAAGATGGAGTCCTGAAAGAAACCAAGTTTGTTATCCAAGTAAAAGAAAGCCAGTCAGTTAAATGATTAGTGTTAGGATTTATGGCTCCTAGCTGAGATTCTGAAGATACAATGATATCCATTTACTTGGAATGTTCAAGCTTTTTGAGAAGCAAGCTGTGATTAATAACATCAAAAGCCTTGTAAAGGTCATACAGTTAATGCCAATAACAGTATTATCTCTGTCAACACTAGTATACCGGTGATCTTGTAACAACTGATGTAAAGCAATGGAAGTCACTTAAATTTGATTAAATTAATCAGGAAAACATTGTGAACAGTATATTATATATACACTTACATTATACATTGCATACATTGAAAAAGTATACATTGGTAAAACAAAAAGAAACTTAAATATAAGGTACAAGGAGCATGTGAGAAATATTAAATACCAACAAATTGAAAAATCTGCAGTGGCTCATCATTTCTGGTCCACAAGTCATCATTCCAATAGTGAGGCAAAATTACTGAAAAGTGTTCAAAAACCTCTGGATTTAGCGGTGTGGGAAAAAGTAGGCCTATACATTCAGAAAAATAGAGACAGACATGAATTTTGACATCCCAAAGGACAATGACCTCATTTCTAAATTTCTACTACATGGAGGACATCTGGTGGATAAAGAAGAAAACATGTCAGTTGAGAACAGCTGATGATGGTGAGAAGCCTCTCATCGAAACAATCGTCCTTTTGGTAAGTTTTTACTTACAAAAAATGTGTGAAGATGAATATTCTCATTGATTATATAGCCGGGTCATTCCATGTCAAGTGAACCAATGGAAAAACGTGACCACCTCCGATTTTAGTCATACTTGGTTGTCATGAAGTACCACCTGAGATATGTTGAAGTACAAAATATCAGATTTTTATGTGTTGTAGTTTTCCAGTTATACCCTTCTGAAATATGGAAAAAAACCAAATTTTCTGCATAAGTGCAATCACAAAATGACGCATAAATCAAGCTGGAATTGACATAGATGAGTGGGAAAAGTACCAAAATGTAGCTTATATTATGAGCTTTAATTTGATATGTCACACGAGTACTTTCGAAAAAAAATATTTTCAAGGTTACCCAAAAAAAATTTGAAAACTGAATTTTTCAAAAACCTATATTTTGAAAATTTTGAAAAAAATCTCACAGAAACATACATATTTCAGCAACATGTCCTACAAGTTTTGTTATGGGATCGAAATGGGATCATATTTTTTTACATTTATAACAAATACTATGCACGCTGGGTAAGAATATATGACACAGGAATATTGCACTTAATTCTAAAATCCATTCCTTTGTCCAGGGAGTTGTTTACCAACATGCATATACCAACTTGTGCAAGTGGTCAAATGGGTATGAGTAAACACAGTCTGCAAGCATGTGAGTCAGCCAGGGAATGCAAGTTGTAACCTGTTGGACCTGGCTTCAGTTGTGCCTTGACTCTCATGCAGTGTGCTTCCTTTCTTCAAAGGCTGTACAAAGACTGTATTGCTGCATGTAAAGTAGTGGGTTCAGTGATTAAAATAGGCATTGTGTATTTCCCCAGTATGGCTGAAAAAGTAAGTGAAACAGCAAAGATTTTCTGCTGCAACCCTTTCAAGAAAGACAGACATCAGGGTGTGAAAAGAAGTGTGAGGCCTGTTACTGACTGGATGTGTGACATGTTTGACACCATTGTGGTAGGTATGAAAATTTGTGACAGTTGTAGGAAAGAACTATCAAAGCAGAAACAGGTTACAGATACAACAGATGACTGTTTAGTACCAGTAGCCAATACCACTAGGCCTACTAATGTTGATGAATCATTTGTAGCTTTAGATGTTACCTTAGAGTACCTTAATAAGTCTCTAAGCTCTCTAGAGGAGTCACCTGTTGCTAAGAGGAAGTTGCAAATGAAATCATACTGTGATAAAAAATACAGTAAAATAAAAAAATGTTTGACAGAAAAGGTACTAACAGCAGCAAGTACAAATACAGAGAAAACTGTTGACCATAAATCAGAATCATGTGAAGTCATTTGTCAGCTAAAAGAAAAGTTTCAAGAAGAAAATATAAGTGTTAGTGAAAAATTGCAAATTTTAACAGTACTACCTAAAAGCTGGTCATGCAGTGAAATACAAAATGAATTTCAGGTTAGCAACAGAATGGCAAGAAAAGCTAAAGCATTGGTGAAAGCGAAGGGTATTCTGGCAACACCAAATCCTAAACCAGGAAAGGTTTTAAATGAATCTGTGATTGAGAAGGTAATAGGGTTCTACAACAGTGATGATGTCAGCCGTCTTATGCCTGGAAAAAAAGACTTTGTTTCTGTGAAAACGGGTGACAGTAGTAGAATTCATGTACAGAAGAGGCTAGTGATGGGCAACTTGAAGGAAGTGTACGAGCTGTTCAAAAACAAAAATCCTACTGATAAGATTGGATTTTCGAAATTTGCTGATTTACGACCTAAACATTGCGTCTTGGCTGGAGGAAGTGGTACCCACACAGTATGCGTTTGTACAGTGCATCAGAATGTTAAATTAATGCTACAAGTGTTGAAATCCAAACAAATTACACTGAATGATGGCACAGATATAAGTAATTATAATTCCTGTTTAGCGAAGTTAATGTGTGAAGAGCCAGGCACAGCATGCCACCTTAATGAATGTCCTTCATGTCCAGGTGTAGATAATTTGAAAGATGAGTTACAGTTGCTGCTAGATAATGAACTGGTGGACAACATTACATACAAGCAGTGGGTTTCTGTTGACAGATGTAATTTAGTAACCTTCATCAAAACTGCAGATGAGTTTATAGAAACTTTGTGTGAACAGTTGTTGATTTTGAAGAGACATTCTTTTATTGCAAGAAGACAGGCAGAATATTATAATCACTTGAAGCAGAATATTGGAGTAAATGAAGCTGTGGTATGTATGGACTTTGCAGAAAATTATTCGTTTGTACTACAGGATGAAGCCCAGTCTTTTCATTGGAACAATGATCAAGCAACTATTTTTCCTATAGCAGTCTACTACAATGATCATAATATACACTACAAAAGTATTGTATGTATCTCTGAATGTCTACAGCATGACACCACTGCTGTTCATTTATTCCAGAAAAGGCTTATCTCTCATTTGAAGTTGGAAGTAATTAGAGATTTGAAAAAAATTTACTACTTCTCAGATGGTGCAGCTGCGCAATTTAAAAACAGAAAAAACTTTTCAAACTTATGCCACCATGTTCATGATTTTGGAATTGAGGCAGAGTGGCATTTCTATGCAACAGCCCATGGGAAAGGAGTATGTGACGGTCTGGGTGGTACTGTGAAAAGACTTGCAGGAAAGGCAAGCCTACAGCGGCCATACGAGCATCAAATCATGACACCAGCACAGCTGTTTACATGGAGTGAGGAAAACATCGACTCCATGCAGTTCTTCTTCTTCAATGAAGCACAATACAACAAAGAGGAAAAAATACTTGCAGACAGATTTCTGTCTACAAAAGCAATACCAGGCACACAGAAGTTCCACAGTTTCATCCCATTGTCAGATAAAGTGTTGTTGACAAAGGTATTTTCAAGAAGTGAACAGTCATCCACTTTTTCAGTGTTAGGACCACGTGTGCAACAGAGGCTGAAGCTAGCAGAAGTAAAAGGATATGTTACATGTGAGAACAACAATCATTGGTGGCTTGGTGTAGTTGTGGACAAAAATGAGACAGCACAGATAGTGGAACTGATGTTTCTGCACCCTGCAGGTCCTTCTCCATCATTTACTTTCAAAAGTGACTGTCCAAATAAACTGACTGTGCCTCTCTCTCAGATCCTCACCCTTGTGCAACCTACATGTCCCACTGGCCGTAGTTATTACCTCTCGAAGGAAGAGATGGATGCGGCAACCATGGCTCTAGAAAATTACTGTAGACAATAAATTCACGTTTTTGTCATTGAAGAAGGGAAGGTAACATGTTTTCTGTAAGTTTTTCTTTTTGATTGTAATGAAATTTTAGAATTAAGTGCAATATTCCTGTGTCATATATTCTTACCCAGCGTGCATAGTATTTGTTATAAATGTAAAAAAATATGATCCCATTTCGATCCCATAACAAAACTTGTAGGACATGATGCTGAAATATGTATGTTTCTGTGAGATTTTTTTCAAAATTTTCAAAATATAGGTTTTTGAAAAATTCAGTTTTCAAATTTTTTTTGGGTAACCTTGAAAATATTTTTTTTCGAAAGTACTCGTGTGACATATCAAATTAAAGCTCATAATATAAGCTACATTTTGGTACTTTTCCCACTCATCTATGTCAATTCCAGCTTGATTTATGCGTCATTTTGTGATTGCACTTATGCAGAAAATTTGGTTTTTTTCCATATTTCAGAAGGGTATAACTGGAAAACTACAACACATAAAAATCTGATATTTTGCACTTTAACATATCTCAGGTGGTACTTCATGACAACCAAGTATGACTAAAATCGGAGATGGTCATGTTCAAAATTGACAAAAAATTGGTTCACTTGACATGGAATGACCCAGCCTATATAATGGTAGTCAATTTATTTCTGACAAATCCATATTGGCTATCAGAAAGATGCTAAATTTTTAAATGTACGATGCTAAATTTTTCCAAGTACGCAATTTTCATAAAAAGGCATTCATATTTTTGCAAGTACTGACTGCAATCCAACTGGACGATAATTGCTTGCCTACAATTTAGAACCCTTTTTGTGGATTGGAATGACCTTGAAACAATTCAAGCTGTCAGGAAATATGCCCTCACCAAACAAACAATTAATTAAAATCACTAAGATCAGAGTATTCTCTCCAATTATATTGGGCCTATATTATATTTCTATCTTATATTGCTCTTTAAACAGAAGCTAAGTTCCTGGATCTTCTACCATCACCATAAGGAGTAATGACAATCAAAATTAATAGTAATGATAAAAACAAATATAGTATAGAAGAATGTTAAAGAAAAACAATGGATTCCAAATATGCACTCTTAAACAGTATCCCTACGCATCTACTCACTTAAGTGTGATAGCCTTGCTTTTTGTGTACATGTGATTTAGGTTCATGTTCACTGGGAGGACTTGGGATGTTTATATTCATATCAATGTACAGTGCAATTTATTCTAGAGGGATTGCATGCCCATATTGAATTTCTCATCTATTTTCATTTTTGTTTTGTTTCTCTCTTTGAGTTTGTTTAAATACAAGGGAATTGATTATTTTTGTTTAATCTATCAGAGAAGGAATTTGTTTAGTTTCTTTAAATACGAGGGTTGGTCAATAAGTAAGGTCTCCAACACTCTACCCCAAGCTCACAACGTCAGACGAGAGAGTTGACGCCACTGCCACGTCCCGTTGTCTCCCCTCTTTCAGACGAACCATTGCTGCAGCTGCTGAACCTTTTAGTGTCCGAATTAGAGCTGTTTGAAATGGATCTCCCAATTTCCGTCCCCGCTAAGTTTACTGCAGAAAAAGTTCCGCTGAATGAAATTCACAGACAGCTGTGAAGTTTATGGAGAGGGATGTATGGACATAAAAATGTGAGTAAATGGGTTCGTGAGTTTAAACAGGGCCGGACAAATATTCATGATGAAGAGCGAAGTGGGAGACCAACAACAGCCGTCACAGACGAGATGGTGGCAAAAGTCGATGAATTGGTGCATCACTACTCGTAAACTTTGTTTATTGCTTCCTGACATTTCTAAAGGTTCCATACAGACCATTTTGAGTGACAAATAGATGTTCCATAACGTTTGCGAGGTGGGTTTGTGGAGGCCGCACTTGGCTGGGACGGAAATTGAAAGATCCATTTCAAACAACTCTATCTCAGGATGAATTCCAATAAACAAAACAAATTCTGGAGCATTTGGAATTGAGGACACCGTTGGTACAACAGTTTTAATTAACGAGTTTTTATAGGAATTCATAAACTGTCTGTTTTCGGCATGTTCCAAGCACAGACGGTAATCTTCACTCAAATATTTTACATTTTTGTTAGTAGGTTTTCTTGTCGACACTTAATGACTCATTTTATACACCAAAAATCATTATAACAGAATGAAATATAAAAATATTAGTTGAAACTTAACACCATAATCACAAGTAAGCCAGTAAGCCTACAATAAATATTACGTATTTTTGTTCTTACCTTTCTGGATCTTTCAAGAAAGTGGAGAAATGCAATTCAGGATTTCGTCCTTTATTATTACTGCAATTTACATCAGAACAATAAGGTCCTTTTGAATATAGCTTGTTCTAATAAATACAACACTCCTATTTCTTTACATACTTCCCGGAGTAGTTACTGTAGTGTTAGTTTATGGCCGCTACGATCGCTAGTAAATGAGCGCGAATGCTCATCTGGCAGAAAAAAGGACTGAGTTTCTTTACTGTATTAATACCTATACTGTGATTATAGGCTAAAGTAGAAATAAAATAATTGAACTATTTAAACAGCACAAGAGATTCACTCTGCTAATCCTAAACACTTAAACATGTTATTTATTTATCCAATGGCAGGATTTGACACCAGTGTCATTCTCCTTCTGTCCTCCCAATACAGATACACT
The DNA here is from genome assembly GCA_964059195.1 of Ectobius pallidus. Classification (NCBI taxonomy): domain Eukaryota; kingdom Metazoa; phylum Arthropoda; class Insecta; order Blattodea; family Ectobiidae; genus Ectobius; species Ectobius pallidus. The sequence goes on from CAXKWD010000016.1 coordinate 2,123,738, forward strand.
AAATCTTTATTTTGTTGTTTGGTTTGATTAAGTTTAGTGCACTTCAGCAGATGATCTTTGTTCATGATGCTGTCTTGCTGGTTACATAGGATGCAAGCAGGGGAAGGAAAGATGTTGATTCTGTAAAGGTGTTGGCCAGACAGTCATGTCCAGTCATTAGGCGGAATAGTCCAACAGCTTCTAGGCAGTCTGCTTTTCTTGTTGTATCATACAATGCCGAAATAGTTTCCCCATTTCTTTCCTTGTGCAACATTCTTGTCTTGCAGTCTTTGTTTTGTATTAAAGATTGTTTTTATTTCCTGGGTCTTCTTTCTGATGGTTGTGTTGTTGTTTATTTGATTTGGGTTCTTAGTTCCCTTTTTGGCTAGTTAATCTGACATTTCATTACCATTTATTTCTATGTGTGAGGGTACCCACTGGAAACTTGTTTTATTAATTTTCTGTAGAGATTTTAGAAGTCTACGACATTCATGTATGACTGAATCATCAGTGGCAGTGTTGGATGCTACTGCTTGAATGGCTGCCTGAGAGTCAACGAGCAAAACTGCTTTTTTGAACATTTGTCTGATTAATAAGTTGTAGAGTGCCATTTTTATTGCTTTGATTTCTCCGTCGAAGGCTATATTGTTATTTCCTAGAGTGATATATTGACAAAATAGTTTTGAGTATATTCCGGCACCTGCATTTTGGTTTTCTTTCATTTTGGATCCATAAGTAAAGATCCATTCCCAATCAGATTCGGGATAGGTTGTATTGTAAAGTTTCTAGGGTTAATTGTTTAGCTACTGTTGGGTTAAGGTCATTTTTGTTTTGTATACCTTTGATGGTTAGAGAACTTTTGTATACATGGTATTCTAGAGGCTTAGTAATGGTGGAGTTGGTTTTACATTTTTTAAGTTTATATTAGATTCTTCCATTAATTTATCAGTTTTTTTTTATATATGTAGGTTGAGTTGTTAGTGTCTGTGGTATCCTATCTTCTATGTGGAATGCTTTGGGCATGTTTGATATTTTTGCTATGAGTATACATGCTCTCTTGTTAATTTCATTCTGTATGGTGTTGTTGCGTGTGTACATTCTCATGGCTGCTGTGTTGGTTGTTTTAACTGCTCCAGTAATTATTCCACTTAAACATGTACCAGCACTAATTACTTCATTTCAACTACTGCCCGGAATTCAAACATCAGGAGGAGGATATTATTCATTATTAGGCTATAATATTAATCGCTACCATAGTTATAAGGAAAGGGAAAGATATCTGGCTAACTATGCTTAGGCCTAACTTATACAAGAAGCAGAAATCGTGCTTTGCAACATTGTGACAGCTGATGGTGCACGCTAGGTAGAGAAAGCCGCTACCCCCTCCCGCCGACAGCTGTGTGAGGTTACTTAATATTTTAAATTTACAAGATTCACAATTAATTTCCACCCTCTTAAAATTTATATGAGCAGCTAATTTTTGGCATGAAGACCTACCAGAACCGATGTGCTAAATTTGAGGGTAGATTTTGACTTGACAACCCATACTGTTCCCTTGTCAGTCTCAATATATAAACCATATCTAAGTGATTTCAACACTAGATCTGCACCCAGCCAGTAGGCCTATTTTGAGATTTGATAAAATTTATAGGCTACTAAGTTTCAATACATAAACTATAGCTAGGTGGTTTCAACACTAGTTCTCCACCAAGCCATAATCTCTATATATGGGTGATTATTCAAATACGGGAAAATTTGTGTTCCGGAGTGATATTTCCCTTCAAATTCAACTTTTAAAAAAAATTAAAATAAAAGTTTGTTTCTACTACTTCCATACTACAACTATCACTTTGAAATGTCACTAACTTTAAATTCTGATATTCCAAAATCAAATTTAATTCAATGAAATGTCATGTATTTTTCCCACAAAAAAAAAAAATGTTATTTCCTTTTCAACTTTTTTCCTGCCAATGAGTATGAATGTGTGAAGAATATTAACCCCTAAAAAATAAAATGAAATAAAATTGTCACCCCACCTAATGAACATAAAGAATGTCCAAAGGGTTTTTGGTCATCCACATGGCTGAAAAGAACATAATTTCTTCTGCAGAAATGAGAAATTTGTATAACTGTCAACAGTGTTAGAAAGCCAACAGGGCAGCTTGTGGTTGAACTGTAAGGTTGAATTTTGCTTGCAAACAAACAGTTTGGGATTAACAAAGGACTTTGCATCATTTTCAAGGAAAGCGTTTTTATTCCCCGTCATTAACATGACTTCTAGAAAGTAGGCAGAAAACGAATATTGATTATGCCTACAGAGGTTTAGAAATGGCTTGCTTTAGACCACTAAAACTCCTTTTTTGTCATCCACATGCCTCATGAAGGGGTATGTGGATGACTCTCAAGTCATGTAGATGATAAATGTAGGGTACTATTGTGTCTGTGACCTGTACTTAAAATCTTAAAACTGATTAAGTGAATTTCTGCTTGATTTCCCCCCCCCCCCACCATAAAAACGCAGTCTAGTTAAAATTACCTTAATTCCGGAGTATGCACACAAATTTGCAAATTTGGTCCAAAATCAACTGAAGCACACTGATGGCCGAGTGCACCATTCTCCGGTTTTCTCAGCCGTTTCGTTACCGCGGTAAACGTAATACCGGGGTATTCTCAAAATCTCTGTGCACCATTGCGAAAATACCGCGGTTTGCTAATGCTTGGAAATATTGCTGTTACTCTGCTCCGAATCCATTTTTCTTTGATGGTTTCTTCCATGGCCGCTAGGTTCTCTCTCTCTCTGCACGTCTGCCAGTCACGGTGGCTCACTAGTAGGCCAAATTTTTTACAAATTCAATGTATTTGATGCCTTATTATTCAATAAAAAGATGTTCATAAGGATAAAAGGGAATATTATATTGCGTATATATGTCGTCTGAATTCACACTTCGAATCCAAGCACCATAGATACTGTACCAAACGTGAAATGAGTTGCTTTCGCTCTGGTTGAGGTGAGAAAGGAAGCTCATTTCAATCGATGTTACAGCAGAGTATTTGCAAAGATATGTACCATCGTTCATTCTTCAAATATATCCCACCTGTCTGTACATTTAAATAAAATAACATTGATGTTTTAAAAAATAATTCTCACACGTTTGCAATCCAAGGCAAAGCAACACCACGAAATCTCTCCTCTGAGTTCGACATAGCCTCGCTTTTATTCCCGTACGACTAGTAGAAATTTTAGGTGCAAAATCATGTGCATAGCCATGAAAGGGCTGTTATAATTATGTTCGTGTACGGGCAGGTATGATAAATTGATTTACATACCCTATATACCGATACACAGGCTATATCGTGATGCATGCAGCCATTCACTTAAATTTGGCCTAGGACCACTGGTTTTCCATATTTCATTTATTTGTTGCCTTTTTGTTCAGTAATAAAAGTTTATAAGGATAAAATGGAATATTATATTCCATATATATGTCGTCTGAATTCAAACTGATTTCAAACACCATAAATACTGTACTAATCGTAATAATCATGGTTACGCCCACTAGCCTACTCGATGGACCTGGTTTGGTTGAGGTTAGAAAGAAAAGTCATTTCAATCGATGTTACAGCACAGTATTTGCAAAGATATGCACCATCGTTCATTCTTCAAATAGACCCCACCTGTCTCTCATTATTCTTTATGTTCAATTAACTTTTGGCCTAGATATCGTAAATATGATACATTACGCTGATCTCCATCTTGGAAAGAAAACAGCGGTTTTCTCACTTTACAGCTCCTTCACGGCCGGTTTGCATCTTACCGCGATAAAAGTCGAAACCGAGCACGGTGCAACGAAAGTATGACATTACCGGGGTAAACTAAGCAACTTTACCGCGGTATTCTGAATACCGAGGTTGGTGCACTCGGCCATGAGAAAAATATGAAACCACATAAAGAAAAGCATACTGTTGCCAAAGTTAGTCATTAATGTGGCCTTCTACCACCCACATATACACGGATGTCATTCACATGGCTTTAAAAAAATTAAAAAATTAAAATAAATAAAAATATAAACATTTAAGCTCTGCTGGTGTCATATTATAATCAAGTAACCCCTGAAGTATTTTAGTGATTTTTTTGAGATTTGTTAAACAAAATAAAAAATTTGGTTTTTACACACTCCAAATTTTCCCGTATTTGAAGAATCACCCATATATAAGAGGCTTTGTCCTGACTGACTGACTGACAGGAATCAACGTAGAGCCTAAACTATAACAGGTAAAGACTTGGAATTTTGACAGTAGGCCTACCTTCGTTTCATAATGTAGGTGCTCACTAAGAAAGGAATTTACAAAATTTTGATTTTAAATGCCAAAAATTAAATGTTTTTGAGAAAACTTAATCCCTTTTTACACAGAATTATAAAACCCCAATCACAGAACATGTTGTTGCTAATGTATCAGATGGCTTTGGAAAAAAATTAAAGTTTGACAAATAAGAGAAGGTATCAATTTATAATTCATGTTATAAATAAATATTAAAAAATGTAATCCACGAAAATAATGCAGTCACATAACTTTTCTCTACCCTGGACATAGAGAAAACAATACGAGGTATGATAATATCGTCCCCTGTATGGCAACCTAGCGAAAGTGCAATACATATTTAAAGCACTTTCGCTAGTTTGCCATACAGGGGACGATATGGTATATTATTATATCGCAGGTTTTTGGAGAGAGAAGTATGAAAGTGATATTGCTTTCTGTTTAATTTCATCCCCAAAACAGTTTTATGGTAACATGAGAGGGAGAAATAAAATTTTCCGCCTCGGTATTACAATTTTATGTTACAGGAATTTCTGTTTCTTCTTATTTGAACCCTTACCAGGCTTGCTGTGTACAAGCGATGCGATGCAGAATTCTACATCCTCTACGAGCCATAAAAAACTATATCAAGCGTTTTCTGAGGGAATAGTTTTAGTGTAATAAGTCGTTCTTCCTATTTCAGATTATAAATACCTATATAAGGACCTAGGATTTAAAAATCAAAAGTCCTTCATAAGTTCATTTCCAATTGCAAAATAAAAAACCTGGGCGATGCCGGGTCTTTTAAGCTAGTCAAATCATAAAGATAAATTTTTCCCCTATTATTACAAGTTTCTCCTTGCTATTTAGGCCTACTTTCTATAGAGCTATTTTTTCCCACGATACCTTTAACTGTACTTTTCTCCTACATTCCCCTTTATTTTAATAACTTACTGACCATGCCCCATGTTTTCTTTACCGGTACCTTATACAGGCAAGTGACTACTTAACTATCCTCAGATTTTGCTACATACTATTTCATTTCTGTATTTTCTTTGTGGAGAAACTACAAGCAAAGAAGATGGACACATGGAAAGACTTTTACTCCAGGGTCTGGAACATTTTCAGCGTCCTGAATTATGCCTAAGAGGGACGTATTATATATTTTTTTTATTATTTTGCTAGCCTTTTCTTTTCTAATGTTAGTGTAACTTACACAGTCTATTCAGTTTTGGCTTTGTAACGAATAGGCTATATACCATCTTGTTCCATGTACAAATTTAGGTATGAAGATCGGCGATATGCATTTATATTCCATAAGTGTCCCACCTTAGCCTTACCAAAAAAAGATAGATTTATGCTGCGCACCACCCAAGCTTCGCTATTTTGTTAGGTTAGGAACGTTTATGTTAATTTAGGAGGTTTAGTACGAGGTTTATTATGTCTCATATTGAATCTCTTCTGTGACGAAACCCTAAACCCCACCTTCCCAGGTGGGTCCCATTAGAGAGGCGCTTAGTGCGCGGCATAAAACTATTTTTTCCCAAGATGGCAACCCTAAACCAAACTGATCTAAAAATAATGTTAATACAGTAGTATTAATCAGACGTGGCAGTCCAAGCATGGATGCGCAACAGATACAGATGAGTCCAATAAATATTCGTACTGCATGGACGGGTGTATGAGGCAGTTGTGTCATTGCCTTCAGTGCGGTAAGACCATATAATGCAGTTAAGAAACACGAGATCTTGTTAAAATCACTTCTCTTCTCGCCAGTGCAGTTCAACATTCTTACCCCTCTCCAAGATTCTTCCCATATGCATCCCTTCCCCTCACGTGCATCTGGCTGCCATCTCTGATTAATACCACTGTACTCTCTGTTAAAATGCCGGTAGCTTGCAATTGTCGATCTCATCGGTTATTATTTTATTTATATTTTTCGTAACTTATAAATAATGTAATCACATCGCAATTAAAATGTTTAAAAGCTAATAATAAGTTTTAGATAGGTTATAAAATTAAAATCTGCAAAAATTGTTATAACAGGCACATTGGCATTTATTTATTTATTTAGCAATCCTGTAAGAACTATTTTTCGGTGAAAGATAAGAGTAAGTCACCCCTTATGCTCTGAACAATGCGTTGCTATGGCGACCACTCGCTTGTTATCTCGGAACTCCCGACCGTTCCTTCTCTCCAAACTCTCGATCGTACCAAATACCAGCTATCGTACCAAATATCCTTGCACCAAAATGACAACCCGTAGCTCACTCGGCACTCCCGATCAGACCACAATCACCTCTGCACATAGTCTAAATAATGCATAACACTATCCACATAGTTAAGTGCGCGAGTGGAGGTGGTAGTTGAAGCGAAGCGCCCTTGCATTTTCAAATAATGTACGATACACTGTTTGTAGGTTACGAAAATGTGCAGTGTTGTAAAAAAGCCGGCTAAAATTGAAAAAGACCTGACCAATGGTTTTTTTCAATTTTAGCCGGCTAAAATCCAATTTAGCTGGCTAAAATCAATTTTTCCTGGTTGAGGGAGGTGGGAGCGGGTTGAAATTTTGGAAAAATTATATTTAGGGCCCTATGGGGTTTAGAGGGAAACTTTGTTTGTATAAATTAGACACCAATAATTCAGTGGTTGTGGGGGTGAGGGTGGAAATTAAAAATTTGTAAAACCATGTCTTGTGGGGTATCGTATCGTTGAAAAGCTCTTGATGAGTAATCTTTAAATCAACAACTAGTTTCTCGAAAGCGCTGATATAAGGAGAGATTTGAATTTTTGAAAGTCAAAATCACTTTAAAATATACCTCAGCCAATAGGCATGCCGAAATGAATTCATGAGGACCAACTGAGGCTAAAATTACCAATGAAATTAAGTTTGAAATATTAAAAATAATAGTTAAATATCTTTAGAACAATAATCCTTGGGCAAATTAAAATAATTAACATCTCTCTTTTTATAAAAAATATTTCAGTTTTTATTCTACGCTTACCCCAATAAATTCATAAAAAGCACTATGAAATCTACCTAACCCTGTGCCCTGTAGGCCTACCTAAAGGGATTTTTTATACTTATTTCTCCATCAATTACACAAATCTGAAGCTTAATCACCTATTGCTGGAATTTTGTCAAGCCATAGAATCTTTACATCATATGCCGGCCAGTTCTGCATCAGTCGAAAGAGTATTTTCTTCATTTGGGTTAATACAAACAAAATTGAGAAACAAACTAGGCAATGAAAAAGCCCAGAAGCTTCTATACATCAACAGGCAGAATAAAGCAAATATGCAAGAGTCTTATGATGAATGGTGAATTTACCATAGTTACTCGAATATAACGTGCCCTATTCTTGTCCATTTGCAGATTTCAATACTGAGGTGCATGTTAAATTCTAGTACAAATCCGTTTCGTAGGTCGGAGGTAATATTGATCTACATAACAATGCATTGCTATAATTCTCGACTTTGTTCATTTTAACGTTAGCCTACACCATATGAAATTTAATTTCTAAAACATAATGAAAAAATTGTTTTTGTCAGTTCTATAGTGCAAATGTGGAATATTGTGCATTGTCGATTTTAAACTCATTTAAGAGCGGTATCAGCTTTTATTGTGAAACATTCATTTAACTTTAGTTTGTCCATTTAGCAATAAAAAATAAGCACCTCCGAGGATACCAGTGATGAACACATTAGTGTATAATGATGAGCCATGCCTATAGGCCTACTTGTAGGCCTAAAACTGGCAGTTAACTGTAAATGTTTATGTGTTGGTTCATTATTCTATAAATACTATGACAAAATTCCAAATAAAATATCCTGCTATTTATGTGCAATACATTCGCTAACAAACTCTTTTTTTATGATTTTAAGTTTCAAAATCAGGGTGCGCATTAAATTCGAGGGTGCATTATATTGGAGTAAATACGGCAATTAACTATTGCTGGGAATTAAACAGTGAAGTGGTACAGTGAGTCCCACGCAAGAGTTGGCCAATGACGCAGGATTCTGTGATGCGGCGGGTACAGCTCCAACTCCTGAGCGATCGGATGAAATATCAATGCAAATAAAGTCGCGATCCGTGTAATGATTCAGGTTTTCACATTTACAGTTAAAATGACAATGAAAATAACCACGTACCTCATCACAAGAGCTGTTGGAAATGTTCTTCTCTTGCATCCACACAATACTAGCACCTTTTTAGGAAATTTTCTTTCACACGCATAATTTCAGCTTCCGAGACAGAGTTAATTTCTCTTGTGATATTGTCTTAAGTTCTTCTAACAGCATGTGACTAATATTTGTGGGGAAACTTCAAAAATAAAGTGTATAGGTCAATTTCCCATACATTAGAAGAACTTGAAGACAATATCACAAGATAAATTAACTATTTCGGAAGCTGAACTTATGCGCGTAAAAGAAAACTTCCTAAAATGGTGCCAGTATTGTGTGGATGCAAGAGGAGAACATTTTCAACATCTCTTGTCATGAGGTACATGGTTATTTTCATTGTAATTTTAACTGTAAATGTGAGAACCTGAATCATTACACCGATCACGGCTTTATTTGCTGTGCCCGCCGCGATGCAGAAACCCGTGTCATTGGCCAACTCTTGCATGGGACTCACTGTCTTAAATTACACTAAATACAATTTCAGGTTTCTGAGCTTGAAACTTTTAAATTTGTGATGTTTGGAAATAAGAACATGAAATAAACTTCAATTATTTTTACTCAATTTGATTTTATCCAGATAAAATGCCTGGCATTTTTCAAGTGGATAAAACTGGTAGCTCTGCATTTGCCTAAGTAGGCCTACTACAAGTTCTGAGCTTGTAACTTTTAAATTTGTGATGTTTGGAAATAAAAACATGAAAGGAACTTCAATTATTTTTATTCAATTTGATTTTAGCCGGATAAATTCCTGGCTTTTTTCAAGTGGATAAAACTGGTAGCTCTGCATTTGCACTCAGTAGGCCTAAGTAGGCCTACTACAGGTTCTGAGCTTGTAACTTTTAAATTAATTGTGATGTTTGGAAATAAAAACATGAAAGGAACTTCAATTATTTTTATTCAATTTGATTTTAGCTAGATAAAATGCTTGGCTTTTTTCAAGTGGATAAAACCGGTTAAAACCAGGCCGGCTTTTTCATAACAACCCTGAAAATGTGGCATATTATATCTTCCAGAGTCTGTCACCTTTCGTCTAGCGATATGTCGTCACACCACCAACGTCCAATCACGCGTTTCTTCATAATATGACAACAGAAGAATTCGCTTCCATAGGGAGAAAATATTTAGATTACAAAAACAGGCAATAAGAATAATATGTGGAAAGAAGAAAAGGGAATCTTGTAAACCGCTATTTGAGAAATTAAAAGTTCTCACTCTTACAGGGGAGTATATATATATTCCGTTATGTGTTATGTAGTAGTTAATATTGATAAATTCCAAACTAATTTCAGTGTACATGGACGTACTACCAGAAACATGAATGATCTACACAGACCAACTAATTCGTTAAAACTCTTTCAGAAAGGTGCTTATTATTCTGCAATACAGATCTATAACAAGCTTCCAAACACGATTAAATTATTATGTATTCAAAGAAAGAGCAAACCTTTCAAAACATCTGTCAAGAAATTTTTAATACCTCACACCTTCTACAATTCGGAGGAATATTTCCACCTTGGATAAATTTGGCAGCTTGCAGTTAGTGTGTATTATTGTTATAACATGCATGTATTTTTTGATCTGACGTGTTCTATATCCTTGAGCCCTGGTCAACACAGGATCTACAGGACGAGGTATCTACATCTACATCTACAGCTAGATCGTGGTATAAAAGGAAGTGCATTGCGGGGGTGGGTTGGGTGGGTAACTATCTCAAGGTGCGACTTAAATTTATTTTTTCCCTATTTTTCTTTTGCAATGCAAGCATGACTTGCTACAAATGTAAATCGTGTCAACATTAAGTTATGTATCTACGTTTCACACTTTAAAGTACCGTCAACGGGGATGACTTTGATAGCTTTTTTCCTTTAATCTGTCATAGTTTCTGAAAAAAAATGAAGTTTTGGAAATCTAAAAAATTGTAACACATTCTACTTGTTTTGAAGTTTCTAAATAATCTATTCACTTTCAGATCAGACCTAAAACACGCCAAGAAAAAAATAAAATACGGCATGTCAAAGACACCCTGCATTTGGGGTCACTTTGATAGGGTCTCTAAAATTGCATGAAATGAAAGCTAAAACTAACCAATGTATCATTCTCAAACCACACTTAAATCTGCCAGGTAGTTTTTATACCATAGCAAAATGAAATTTTTCAAACCATGGGGTGACTTTGATACGTCATCTTAAATGTATAGAAACCAACTTATACAAACTAAGCTATTTAATGAAGGCTCAAAAACGAAATAGGAATAACACATTTAGCACAAGAACTTCAAAATTAAACAAAAATAGCACATTTAGCACATGAAACTCAAAATTACTAGTCTTTCACATTAGAATTACAGCTTTCTCTTGCATCAATTATACAGGCATGTCAGAGTTAAATTTTGAAAAAAGCTGAACTTGCGCGTGGCAAAATTTCGCACACGACACTGAACCTTGGCGCACGGCGAAATTTTTGTACCCTGAACCTTGGCGCGCAGTGAAATTTTGCACACTGAACCTTACAGATACAAAAAGCCTTACAGATACATATATGGATATTTTTATTCATACACTATTTAAACAAATCAAGTAGCTTTATATTTTGAAAATAAAATAGCATACCAGTTAGTTAATGCCTTTTTTTTCTTTTGCACATTTTTTACCATTTGCTCCAACTTCCTTTTTCTCTGATGCTGCAGCAGTGCTTGCTTCTCTGCATTTGCTTTAATATTTTTCGCAGTTTCCTTGCTGCAAGGTTCAGATGTTCCAGCATTAAAATCACTTTTTTTGCTTCAAGATCTTTTCTTTTAACTTCTTTTTCTCTCTCATGCATATTGCATGCATTCTTCATGTTGACGACCAGTTTTGATGATACTGGATCCTGCAGAGGGTCCTTTTTTTTAAAAAAATTCAACAGCTGATTTATTTTCACTGGATATTTTATATTTTACGGTTTGCAGTGCTGAATATGTTTCAATATTCATATTGCTTGACTGCTTATCAAGGATATTTGACATCATGCTGAAGCATAGCTTTTGCAATTTTGGATAAGGCTGGATACTGGTTCTGTTTAAAGATGAGTGACCACCAAATATCAATTTGAATTGGCTTGCCATCTTCATCAACTGGTGGAGGAAGGTGCCCATCTACCTGATACTTATGTACTTCAGCAGCATATAATTCCAAGTCAACACATTTTTAACTAGATGTGGAAGTCTTTTCAATCTTCTTAAAGTCACTGTGTGACCCCTGGCAGTAGGGTCCAGAGCAGAAACGCATCTTAAGATGTCGCTATTGAGAGGAAGTTTTTTCTGCAAGTGTTGTGCACAAGCAACATAAGCTTTTACAGCTTTGTTTAGGAAATCTTTTACACATGGTTCATGTGCAGAATTTAATATGATGGCTTCATTTGCTGCACTCAAAAACATGTCAGCTTTTTCTAAGTGATGACATTCATTCGCAAGATCAAACTTCCGCAGTTCTGCAGTTGTTTTACCATTTAGCAATTCTTGCCTAATGAAGCAGGCCAAAAAATCAAGGAATAACTGCTTTTGCTCAGATTTAATTTTATGAATAAGTGGTGTTTGGGTTTGAAATAGACAAACATACCGTTTTAATAAAGGTAAAACTCCAATGTAAAAATTAGTAACAAGCTGCAGCTTTTTCCGTTCATAAAATAATTTAGAGACAATTCTTTTCTTTCTGCATTTCCCCTCAGGAGTCATCTTTTTTTGTGAAATTTCTTTGTGAATTTCTTTTATTCTGGTTTTTCCCTCAAAAAGTACATTTCTTTGTTTGTAAATATAACACAGAATGCTGAAGTACGTAGTCTTGTTTTCATTCGATAAAAAACCATAATACAAAACTGTGAGAGCATCAAAGATCCGTAAGTTTCCTAATGTTACATCATAACAAGATAACCATCGATGCAAAACAATACTTTCCACAGTTGTGTATTTGAGACCCAGAACTAAACATATTTCAGTACTTAAGATGTGATCGAAGATCAGCAGACCAATTAAAATCAGTAAAAATATCTGCTAAATAATGTTCTACAAACATTTCAAATGGCTGGCAAAACTTTTTACATGCATTGTGTACATGGTGGCAAGAATCTCCATCAATATCAAGAAGATCTGGCGCCTTATCTTGCCTAATTCTCACTTCTAGGCCTGTTTTTGAGCCTCTCATCACATTGCATGAATCCATAAGGAATGAAATTAAATTTTTCCAAGGAATGTCATGAAGTGCAAAAAGTTCAGTAAGTTCTTGAAATAGAGATTCTGAAGAAACTTTTGACATACTCAAAGAACCCAGATGCTCAATTACAACTTTGTTTAAAGAGGGTGAAAAATAGCTGCACAAAATACACAACACTCGCAAAGAATTAGCACTTGTAGCTTCATCAATGTTCAAAGAAAACTTGTTGGACTTTAAATTTGCCACAGTCTCATCAAGAAAAGTCTTAGCAAGACCATGTCTCATTTTATATAAAGTAGTAGTTCGTGACATCTTTAACTGCGAAAGAGCTTTTTTGTCAGAAGCTAAGGCTTTGCTTGCATTGATTAGCACTGGTGCCATGGTAAATGGCAAGTTCTTTTCTGCTAAAATTCCCAGAATTAGACACTGAGAATTTACTACCCTATCACACAGAGGCACATTAGTAGCCACAGGCATCTTAGCTACAGCCTGGGTAGATGTTGATGGCTTTGAAGCACTAAAAAAATTGGAAGGCAGACTATAGTTCAAGAACTTTAGATGAATGTTCTTTACTTTTTATGTGGTCAGAAATAGCTGAATACCCTCTTTTTCCATAATAAACAGTGTCCAAACACAGAGAGCACATGACTCTTCCACTTTGTTTAATTTTTTTTATAGAGTCCCCAACTTTAACTTCCACATCCTCCACAATCTTCTTATCAACATTTTTAACCAATTTAATTACAACAGTTTTATTAACCAATCAAATTTAAATTTGTTTTTCTCCTGTTGATCGATCAAACGCACTTTGTGTTCATCTTTGGAAAGCACTTCCATTGTTTCAGAATATAGACACAGTAACGAAAATTATAAATGTAAAAACATATTTAGATATAATACACGTTCAAACCTTTTAATTAATTGCAGCTGGAACCGTGCTATGCGCGAAAATAAATCCGATAAACGAAGATGCTGTAATTAAAACACGCTTGATCGACAAAATGCAACTTTCAGCCATAGAATCTACGCTTTCCTCGTTTCCACCCACGTGCAGTTCAAAGTACGTCACATTAATCCCCTCTCGCGCCCTCCGTGAACTGGCAAAAAGACCTTGAACTGGCGACGCGGAGTGAAGATGACGCGAGTCATCAACATGAGCCGCGCTCCCTGGGAACTGCCGATGCAGAGGTGAAGATTACGTTAGTATCTCGGGCCATCATTCTTTTCTCTCCACATTCAGGACGAAATAATTTTTTTTTTTTTTTGGATTTCAAGGACCCCCCCCCCCCTAAAAATTAGTTTTGGAATAATATCGGTAACTCCGAAATCGGAACTCTGACATGCCTGCATGAACCCACATGATTTTCAACCCCTTTGTTTTTGTGTTAAAGTTCTCTATTTGCCTTTTATTTAATTTTTTTTTCATAATACAGTACACTAAATTAATACAGCACTGTATTATGACATGCCTGCATGAACCCACATGATTTTCAACCCCTTTGTGTAGTGTAGCAATGGACATATACTGCAATAAATTGATTTACTGTACAGTATTTTATTTTGTGTTAAAGTTCTCTATTTGCCTTTTATTTAATTTTTCTTTCATAATACAGTACAGTAAATTAATACAGCACTGTATTATGCCATTTTTATTTTAAAAATTAAATTTCGTTTTAGTGTCACCCTAGCTTTATGCCACTAAATGTTAGAGAACGGATGGTGGCATTATACCAAGGGTTGGCTGTATTATTGTTTCTCGGATTTCCAACCGGGTGGGTTGGAGGTTTGGTGCCAAGCTTTCAGCAGCTGGAAGCAATATTGGCAAATAAATAAATCAGTGGTCCTCATAAGAACCGATTTCACATCTAACAAGATTATTAACTCTAATTTTCCTTCCTGACCAATCAGTACTCTCCATTTAATTATTCCATTTTCTAATTTTCATATTGACCTCCCACCCATTCTAGTATATCCAGTCTTTTCCTATATATGAAGCAGTTTTTTCCCAATCCTGATCACTTCTCCCACACGATGGCAGCAGAGATAGCTGCCGAAAGCTTGGAACCAAACCTCCAACTCACCCAGTTGGAAGCCCAAGAAACAATAATACATTCTCAACACCAGGAAAGCCTTAATGTACATAATCGCCAGTAGGTAAACTGGGTAGCCTACAGCATCACACTTTCGAACTCCCATTTCTCCAAACGGGGATAAATATGTTATCAGGTTTAAAGGCTCGTCAACAGCTTTAGGCTTTAGCAGGAAAAGATGTTCCAAGTAAAAATTAATTAAACTGCCTATAAACGGCATAACCTGAACATCAACAAACACTAAAACTGAAGTCATTACAAAAGAAGAGGGAAAGGAAGCAATTGTTAGGATAAGGAATGGGAAAGCCTATAGACCAAGAAACATCCCAGGGGAACTGATAAAATACGGAGCAGAAAAAATTCAAGATCATTTGGCAAATTTATTCACTAAATATATACAGGGAGAAGATGCACCAAGTGATTGGAAGCAGCATATATATCAAGCATTTATAAGAAAAAACCTACAAATTATAGACCAATTTCGGTCATTAGTGCGTTAGGAAAATCGTATGGAAAAATATTGAAAAAACAGAT
The DNA here is from genome assembly GCA_964059195.1 of Ectobius pallidus. Classification (NCBI taxonomy): domain Eukaryota; kingdom Metazoa; phylum Arthropoda; class Insecta; order Blattodea; family Ectobiidae; genus Ectobius; species Ectobius pallidus. The sequence continues at coordinate 2,139,012 of CAXKWD010000016.1, forward strand.
TGGAAAAGGTATATTTCAGAAAGGAAGTGCGCAAAAAAACAGGCAGGTTTTAGAGCAGGTAGAAGTACTCTGGATAACGTCTTCTGTTTGACACAGTTAATAGAGAAAAAATTGATGGTTAACCAAGAGGTGAACATGGTACTTATAGATCTAACAAAAGCATATGATAGAATTCCATCAGTGAAACTATAGCAGGCTTTAGAAAAAAACAATTGATAATCAAGCTTTAATACAAGCAATCAAACAAAAATACAAAGAGTTAAACTAAAAAAAATAACAGAAAAATTTGATGTAAATGAAGGTCTGAGACAAGGAGATTCATGTAGACACATGACCACAACTCCCCTCTTTCTCCTTCATTAATCAAAATCTATTTACAGTACATCGTAAAACATTGGAAAAACAGTGGGAAAATTGTAAAATGATATGATCTATGTACAGGGGGGGGGGGGGAAGCGGACCTACTAAAATATCTAAGTTACCAATATGAGCCACTGCACTTGCCTAGTGGGTTCTAGGGATGCACCAACTTAGATATTTTAGTGGGTCTGCTTTTTTTTCCCTACTTGTACATTACATTTTACCGATGACCAAATAATAATAATAATAGCACAAGTTTATGAAGATATTGAATTCATGAAAGGAAATTAATTTCAGAATATGAGAAGGGTGGTTTGATAAGCTACCAGGAAAAATCAAAATTTATGTGCATAGGAGCCATTCAACAATATTTAACATTAAATAATAAAGTGATTATTAAAAACACATAGAACTACAAACATTTAAGCATTATGATTAATAAAGATCGTGGAATGGAGAAAAAATTCAGAATAGAAACACTCAGGGTAGAAAAGCGATATCCCTATTAAATGGAGTTTTGTGGACAGGTATAACAAGAAGGAAAAAACAGTATATTTATGATTCAATAGTTAAGAAAATAGTACAATACAGTTCAGAAATTTGGCGAAATAAAAAGAGAGAGGAAAGAAAATTATTAGCAACAGAAATGGATTTTTGAAGAAGAGCAAACAGATCTTCTAAGATGGAAAGAATTAGAAATGAAGAAATTCGGGAACAAATGGAAGTGCAACACACTAAGCTTATAACAGACGAAATTAAGGGTAAGCATCTCGTACCGTATGGTCATGTGAGAAGGATGGGGAGGCGAAATTACCAAAGAAGATCTTCAGATGGAATCCACTGGGCAGAAAGAAGAGAAGTAGACCAAAGAAGACACGGTTTAATGGGATACCGGTACAAGAAGATATGAAGGAGAAAAACATTCCTGAGAATCTATGGGAGGATAGAGAAGCTTGGAGATTGAGAATACGGAAGATGTAGACATACATAAAAAAAAAAGTGAAAACAGTGATGATGATGATGATGATGATAAGTGGTGTAATAAATAATAAGTTAAAACAATAGTAATTTCATCAGACCGTTGCCATCACCAAAAGTTGTAACTTAGTTTCATTTAAAACAAAAGTGAGCATTCCCCCCAAGTGAAACACAAGTGTCAGTTTACCAAGAATTTCCTATCAGAGACATGCGTAACCACAACTTCTATTTTCACACGCTTGACTCCTCCCTTCGCCAACCTTGTGCCTAACTTTTAACCATAGGCTACATATGTATGAATAATGGAAGATAACAGTCTCCCACAATATAGTTTATATATATAACTTATATATATATATAGGCCTACTAGCTTTGTTTTGTATTTTGTAATTTGAAATTAACTTATAAAGGACTTTCATTTTTCAAACTCTATATAATATGTACATGAAGAATTTGAAATGTGGAAGAATGACTTATCACACTCAAACTATTTCTTCAGAAAATGTTAGATATAGCTTTTTATGGCCCAAAGAGGATGTCTATTAAGTATCTGTGTCCTTTATTTGGATGTTTAAAAGACCAACAGCCTAAACTACAGAGATGATGAGCAGTCATTCCGGTCTCTCCTGAATTGACCAAACCCACTGGGGGCAAGCCAAGCAGTGACTCCAGAGGACTGGTGCGCAAAGCTCTGGTAATCCCCAAACACGGTAAGCGTTGGATTTTATTTAGTTTATTCTTGTTGGCCTGTGTCTTAACCAGTGATGGGAAAATTACAAAAAAATAGTAATTGGGCTGAATTACAATTACTTGAGGAACATTTTACTTAATTACAATTACAAATTACTTTTTGAAAAAGTAATCAGTAAAATTACAATTACAATTACAATTACTTTACAAAATGGCAGTACCTAAAAATTCCTTCATTTTGGGGGGCATAAAAAAGTTTATCAGTAAAATTACAATTCCTTTACAAAATGGCAGTACCTATGTTGTTTCCCCTTTGCTATAAACTATCGGGCCATTCAGTGGTAAAGCAGCTTGGGACAATACCAAGTCTCAAATTATTAATGAACAAACAAAAACAAAATCAACACCAATATTTCCAGACACATTGAGAAACCTTTGTTAATATTACCTCTAATTTGGATAATAGTTGCAAAAACAGTAATGATGACGACAGCCTATAGCAATTGAGAATGAGAAGCAAGTTTAAAAATACGGTATACTTAATTAAGAAATGTTCTTACTGAAACATTTAACTGAAAAAAGTCATAAATGGGAAGAAATATATATTTATTTATTTCCCAAGGCTTACAATATTATCCATAATCTTTAAACATCAAATAATGAAGATATACATAGTTATTCCAATGCCATTTTAAAAACGTCTGATGTTATTGCACACCGAACCCCGTTCTGTCTGCGCATGATGCTTTCCGTTCTTTTTAAACCGAATCTGTAAATCGCTTCAGCTTCACTGGGGTTAAAAAGAAGGCCATGACAGTTCATGTAGCAAAACCCATAAAGTGGCATTTACAATAGTGAAACCCCCTGCAACACGCGGCGTAATATTGCAGTATCACAATAGATTATATTTGATTAAAATTAGAAAAGACAATACCGGGATCCAGAATCCTACTATCAGAATAAGTGGATGTCACCTTGTTGTAAATCACTGGTCCTCATACAGCATACATGAATTTCCAATGCCAGAAGCAGTATTTTCAGCAGAGCCTCTAATGCTTGCAGTGGCGGACGCAGGGGGGATAGGGGGATATATCCACCCCCACCCCCCCGAAATTTGAAAAAAGGCTATATATTCACTCTAAACGGTCAGTTTTATAAACTTATTGTATATGTAAGTTAATTTTTTTTAGTATTCTTTATACCTAATCAAATCCCCCCCCCCCCGAAAAAATTCTGCGTCCGCCACTGAATGCTCGGTAATTAACTTTGAAGTTGAGGTTAGTTTGAGCTTAGTTTTATACTGTGGAACACATAACCTTCTTTTCAAAGAAAGGGATATAAATAAATTTTATAGGCTGAGAACAGCAATTTTACTTTCTTGAATACGTCTTGAAATAAATGGAAGCCATACAGAAATCTAATTAAATGTAGTATCGCTCCCCGTAAATTGCTCTGGTGTGGTCGCCATTGAAAGAAAGAAAGAAAGAAGAAAAAAAAAACACACACACAAAATACATTCGACTTCCGCTCATCTCAGCTGATGTCGCGTTCCCACGTTTTTCCACAGAAATTCTGACTTGCCATGTCGAATGTCACGTCGCTGCTTAAATCGCTACAGTTTCGCTGCAGCAAACTAAAGTGTAAAGAAAGACCAGCTGATAGTACATGCACCAAAACCCATAAAGCCAGATCTGACATCGCTTCACCACCGCTGCAGCGACCATACAGCGATGCTGGAACAGCTGTAAAGCGCTTTATGGGCCATTCAGATAGAAACTTAACCGTAAACGTAAGAACGTAAACTTAAACGCAAACTTTAGCATGGCATTGAGCATTCGCAATGAAAACATAAACGTAAGTAACAACCAATCACAAACGAGAACGTGAACTACTTATAAAATGGCTGCAGCAGACGAAAATACTTTCATGTTTCTATTAAACATATGTAGGCCATTAAAAGTTGAAATCATACAAGCGTATGCAGGCACATAAAAATTAACAGAATATTGTATGGGCTGTATTTAATACTGTAGTTCATTTCTTGCGGAACTAATTTTCATATACAGTGAAACCTCTATATAACGACAATCGCTGGTTCCACAAAAAAGTGGTCTTTAAGAGGGGTGGTCTCTTAATAGGGGGAATGCATTTTTATGTCTTGAAAGTGAAAATACAATAGAATGAATACAGTACAATACAGTAGGTGTCTTATGTAACACACAGTTGATTATTACTTATTTTTAATGTATTTAAAATTTGCAGCACAACAATAAGGCACTTTAATCTATGCAGGTCAAGAACACCGAGCCTCTATTTAAAGTATACCGGGGTATTGTTTTCCAGGAAAAGAAAGACACGTCTATTACATTACATTTTGCTTGGTGGACAATGAAAAGGTCTCGCCCAGCACGTTTCTTAGAATCGAGAATTTCAGAAACCCCCTCATGTCCACTGAATAAACGTTTTCATAAGAAATAGAGTTACCCCCTCCCCTCTGAGTCACTGCGGTCATGTAGATAATAAAGGCATGAATTCTTGAATGTATTGAAACAAGCAGGTCAGAAGTAGGAGACTGGAATGTGTCCTTTTCACACCGTGCGCTGTACGGTACTTGTACGCTGTCCACTGTAAGAATTTTCCCAGAACGCGAAAAGAAAACAGCCTAAAGCATTGTATTGAAAATTGCAGTGCCCACATCAGTATTTCTGTTCAAATACTGATTAATGCCTATCATTTGAGGAATTTTTTTTTTACGATTTTGGTCGTTATAGAGGAGTTTAACGAAAATTAAACTCTGGTCGTTGGTCGGGGAGAGGGGTGGTCGTTTAATAGGGGTACAAATAACATTGGCCTTATGGGTTTTACTGTCCGTTCCTACAAAAATTGGTCTTTAAAGGAGGTGGTCGCTAAAGAGGGGTGGTCTTTAAGACAGGTTTTACTGTATTTTCCTTCAATGCCGCATCTTTATATAAAGGATGCCATTTATCATAACGAGGAGTTTCTCATTCATAATATTTCTTGGCTACTTCCAGTTCCGTCTCCTGTTCTGTTCTCTGATTGGTTGAATTGTTATTTTTCGCATAAACGTAACGCAGAAGCTTGGTGTTTGCAAGCTTCTACGTTACGTTTAATTTTACGCTTAAGTTTCACATTTATGTGATGCGTTGTGAATGGTCACATTGAAAAACATGGCCCCAAACTTCTATGTTTACGGTTAATTTTCTATCTGAATGGCCCATTGCTTTAAAAAGAACGCAAAATTTACCGCCGTTGCAGCGACTGCCGGCGAGTAGAAGAAAGCAACATTGCCGAATTCTCAATTCGATACTTTTCGATTACTTAAATGTAACGATTACTCAAAAGTAACAATTACAATTTTATTTCCAGAAGTAAATTACGAGTAAAAATTACATTTTTTAAAAAGTAACGATTACAAGTAAATGGGACCAAAAAAGGAATCGTTACTGTAATCCGATTACTTTTACTCAATTACTTCCCATCACTGGTCTTAACACATGGCCCCCACACAACCGAAGCATAGATAGAAGACCTAATGACGGAGACATAGACCAATACACCACACATGGTTTAAGTCCCCACCTCACACCAAAGGCCCTCCGACAGCCCACAAAATATTGCAGGCCTTAATCACCTTCATTTCAATGTGCTCTCTCCAAGTCAGCCTAGAATCCAGGATAACTCCCAGATACTTGACCGACGTGGATTGAAGCAGCTTCTCCCCAAAGAAGATCTGTTCATGTAAACCATCAAGCCGGCTGTTCCTTGTAAAAACAATGAGGTTAGTCTTATGGGGGTTAATTAATAATTCTACCTCACGACACCACCTTTCAACAGCTTCAAGGGCACACTGTATAAGGCCTGAAACTGTATCAGTGACCACAATGCAGATATCTTTTGCATAGCATTGGGCATATATACTCCACTTTCATTGAACCTGACAAGTAGGCTACTTCGTTCACCACCAAGCACCAAATAAGCTTAAGTGGATATAAAACTCCTGCCTGGGGACAGCCTCTGGGCATAGTGCACATCAGCTTACACTGATTAAGGGGAGATGGTAGCTACGCTAGCAAGATGATAGCTACGCTAGCAAGTCTCCTGTGTGCTGCAGCACACAGCGTGTTTTCTGCTCGTCGTATAATGTTATTTTCTTTTGCATAGATTTTGAATTTGGCACGTCCACGCGAGAATTTCTTAGCTGGTAGCTTGGGAGTCAAGAGTCGGTAATGTGAATACTACCATTCCGGCACCATGATGCTATTCTGTGAACAGCACATTTTTCGTAGGGCTGTGACGTCATGCTCAACCTTGACTGCATGGCGTATATGGGAGTTTTAACCTGCAGAATGTGCAGCGACAGCCCAGAGTGAGATTCTTCACGTCTCACCGGCGAGCGCGCTATTAGTTATGTGAGAAGATCTTCCACGGTAGGGGGACGTGATGTAGCGTGGAGTAAGCAATGCTTTTCATCTTCACCGCCAAATTCAAATGTGTGAAATTCAGAAAAACCCGGATTCCACAACCCCGATTAAGTATTCTATCGCACTGGGAACACTAAGCAACTTCCTCTACCTCGATCATTAAAAATACTATTTTCTCGTCTCTTATTCCATTTCGGGAAACTCTCACGCGATTTTCCCTGCCCTATTTATTAAAATTGATATTATCATTATTATTATTATTATCATTATTATTATCATTAGTATTATTATTATTATTATTATTTTTTTTTTTTGCTATTTTCTCTTGTCACACAACTCACACAATGTTCGACGAGACGAGAGAAATTAGCAAAAAAATAATTAGGGTAGAGAAAATCGCGTGAGAGTTCCAAGAGATGGATTAAGAGACGAACAGTTTAGATATAGGCCTACCAATAATTTTTTTAATTATTTTAAGTTTGCTGTATGAAATGGTATTTGCAGCACACCCTCGTTTTGAGCCACGAGCCGCTATTGCTGTAGTTTAAAATAAGCAGAGAATGGTTGTCCTACTGTTTGGTAGGAAAGAATTTTTTAACACATAGGTGATAATTCAGTTTTACAGTTACTTCCCTTGACATAGGTACGCTTTATTCAATTTCTGTAGCTTAGATTTTTGTGAAACTTTGGGAACTTACTAACAATAGGTACTACTATTTACCCTAGCACAATTAGTCTTATATGTTCAATATTACTGTATGAAAACTTCACGACTAAAAAAAAAAGACTTTTTTTTTTTAAATAAAAATGGTTGAAAATTCTTTATGGTCATGACTTTTTCCACAATTCTGCTAAGGGAGATTTGTCATCCATCTATAATGAATTCCTGAAAGTTTCATTATTTTAGCATGAATAGCTTTTCAGAAAATGGTACCTGAACTACAAAAAAATGTAATTTTACAGGAGAGCGAAAAGAAAATGACATACATGTGCTAACCTTAAGTTATTTTATCCATTTTACATAGCTCCAGGACTATCAATAGTAACACAACATATAAGACCTAAGTTATATATCAAAATGTTCAGAAAAATTTTCTCTATTACATGAGCCAAAGAAAAAAAATTAATTTTTTGACACTGATAACTACCATCTCCCCTTAAGGGCCACTATTGACCAGGGGCCATAATCCATCAAGTTAACTCCATGTCTAATCAATCCTCTATCGATAGAGTCATATGAAGTCTATGTCCAAAAACACCCTCAACCCTTAAAATCAGCTGATGAAGCGCCGTCCAGTGGAATTTGCCAGCCTGATAGGCATGTTGTTCAGCACATGGAGGCCTTTCAATTAAGGTTAAGGTCTAAAATCCTTGGGTCCGAGGTAAGAACCCCAACCAGGCTTAGGAATGAAGACTAATCTTGCCTGCCTCCATGACGAGAGAACAAAAACCAACAGGCAAGATCTCAGGTTTGGAATGAGTAAATCCCATCCACCCCTGGACTTTTTAGGGGCAAATGAATGAATTGCCCACTTTATAAGCTTGAAGGTGACAATATCTTTGGCAGTATGCCAGTCCTGCATAGCAGGCCAGCAAGCCTGACTAGATACCGCCTCCTCATTAACTACCTGGAGGACTTATTCAGTTCTTCCTTAGACTTATGCTGTGAATCCTGAAGCAGATTCCAGCTCTCAGTTGTTTACCTTTAGCTCTATTGTAAAGCCGTCTAGTGGAGTTTCAAAGGTTGCTCAGAGTCGAGCTCCAGTGGAACTTCCCATTTACTGATAATATTATAGGAGAAAAATTCCTCTGACACTGGGATTTGAACCCAGGACTTTTGGCTATCCGTGCCAGTGAGGTAGACCATTAAGGGCAATCAGTCACAGGAGAGAGAGGATCTGTCTGGCGCTGTGAACTGAACTCTGACTTAGCTCAGTTGGTAGAGCATTGGCACGGATAGCCAAAGGTCCTGGGTTCAAATCCCAAAGTGAGAGGAATTTTTCTCCTATAACATTCTCATGGAATGTCTAACAGAGACTATAATCTGTGGTTCATGAATGCACATGCACATATCTATCTTCCCATTTACTGTCCTAATTATTCTAGGTGAACAGTTATTAAGGAAGATCTGAGGGCCGCACCAATCCAATCAATGAAGACCCTCAAGTTTTCCTTGTTATAAGAATTTCTAGGCATTCCCCCCTGGTTCTCTTGGGGTCCCTGAAGGTTCTCGGATCAAGGGAGCCTGCCAACAGAAATTCTATGTGCCTGGGGTCAGAAAGGGATGGTTCACTACTGACCCTCCAACCACTAACCATCTCCAGAATTCCTATGGATCCTGGTGTTATATCTGTAGCTCCCTCCCTTCTGTTGTTACGGTATGTAGGTTCACCATTATTCAGGATTTCCAAATCCGTTGTACTAATGTAGTAGATAAGAGCCTTGCCTCTAGTGTTGACGATGGGCATTCGAGTCGCATCCAACCACTAGGTCAAGTATCTCCCGTCTACAGAAAATTAATGCGAAAATAGTGTGGCCCTATCTAGTGGGTGCCTTATAATGAGAAAAACGCTGTGTCCATATAATGCTAAAATTGTTTTGCCTATAATGCGTTGGTGAAAATACACATATATATATATATGTTTAAAATAGTGAATGACTCATGTGCGTGATTCCCGTCGTCACAAACCTGCCATCCATAATTCCATTCTAGCCCTGCGCAATGCCCGCAATGGCATAACTGAAAATAAAAATAAAGATGGTAGAAATGATAACATCACGGAAAACACGGTAAATCATGGAAAAAGAAAAATTCAACATGGAAAAATCTAGAAAGCTAAAGAGAAAATGGGTGTCTTTGCTCTCAGGTAGCATTATTGAGAAGTACAAGTGTATTAAATACGTTCAGTAGGCCTACCTTACAGCCTATCAGTTGACTAGGGCTAAAGTTAAAAAACATAGAGAGGTAGTAAACAAGTCTGAAGTAACTAAAGCAGCTGTAATGCAGTTCTTGGAATAAGACAAATGCAGCAGAATCTGTCTAGGGAAAAAGGACACTGTGACAGAGAACAAGATAAAAAAACAAAAGCGATTTTTAAACGATACGTTAAAACATCTACACCAAAGGTTCTGTTCGGAAACAAAGTACAAAAATCTAAGCTATGCCACATTTTGTCGGTATAGACCTTTTTGGATTAAAGTTCCCTCAGTAAACAACCGTGACACCTGCTTGTACAAAATTCATGAAAATTTTGCATTTAAACTTATTGTAGCAAAACTAAAAACACACAAGCTCATCGAGGAAAATTCATCTTCCGACGTAGTTAAAAGTCTGTGCTGCAAAGATAATAAAAAGAACTGTCTTGAGCGAACTTGTAGGGTTTGCAAAAACAATCGTATACAATTTAATGACTGTGATTCTTTGCAGGAGGAGGTAACATATGAAAAATGGGTTCTAAAAAAAGTACCAATCATGGTAAAAAATGAAGAAAAGATAAGTAAGCGTACAATCAAAGTTGAAATTAAGTGTTCCAAAGAGGAATTACTAAGAGTGTTTGACAACAGTTTGCCTACGTTTATGCAACACACATTTAACATATAGCCTACCATCAATACGAGATGGTAGACAATGTTAAAAAGACACTGAAATACAATGAAGTTCTTCTTCCCTTTGATTTTTCGGAAAACTATGTATGTAAGTACGGGAAGGAAATTCAATCAGTTCACTTTGGTGGCTCTAAACAGCAAATAAGTCTTCACACTTCAGTATTATAATAATATGAGGGAGTTGCGCACAATGTGCATGTTATGACTCAAGATTCGCAAAATTTCCTTAGGGAGTCTGTGCGGCGTTTACATTTTAATACGTGATATCTCTCGCATGTGTTCCCACATAGTCTGCACGTACAATTTCCGTCTGGCTGGTGATGGCTGGTGACATTACACATCTTGTGGTGAAATCCGTGCACCGCGAGGCGCGTCATCAGATGCCTCAGCTCGTAGTTCGGCTTCTTCCATTCTTCATTCATGACCGCATCTGTCAGGTAGAAGTGTTCCCATATTTCCGATCTTTTGATTTCCAATTCCTTGCGTAGGCTTTCATATGCTGCTGTGGATGGTAGCAACAGCTGGTGTCGTAGCTCTTCGATGTAAAAGGGTTCTCGTGCTAGAACGTAAGTCAGCCTTGACGGGGTGTATTTCGATACACAGAGAGCTTTCTTTAAGAATTTCGCTTTTACTTTTTCGATATCCTCCAGATTTGCTTTATGTAGGTGTTCCCAAATATTTTCAATGCCGTATGTTATTATGGGGGTAATTTTCATAGAAAATAGTTTCATGGCTGTGGGTAGTGATAACTTCTGCAGATTCTTTATCCCATTCATGGCTATTACTGCTGTTGCTGTCCTTTCTTTTATGTGTTTGGTGAATATATTTCCTTGTGTCTGCAAAGTGACTCCCAGGTACTTGAAGTGTGAGACCCTTGATAAGTTTTTCATTTCCATTAGTTATAATGTCTCCTGCTGCTGGTCTGCCTCCTTTCCTAAATGTCATTGTGACCGTCTTCTTGCTGTTCAGCTGATTTTCGTTTTTGTTTGCCCATGCTTTCAATCGGTCGAATGCTATTTGTAGTTGTCCTATGTCCTCGGATACAATAGCCATGTCGTCTGCGTATGAGTAGAATTGCACGCTTTCTGTTTCAATGTCTGTCTTTATATCTGCTGTGTCTACAATGAATAGCAGGGGGCTTATAGGGTCGCCCTGCAGCACTCCATTTGTCTGTTCGATAGGTTTTGATCTGTCGATATTGTCGTCGATTTGTATGTAGTTACTCCCTAAAATGTTCCTCAGTAGCCTCGTGATGTAGTTCTTTCCGGTAATGTTTTCTATTTTTTCTATCAAGATCGTTCTATTTATCAGGTCAAATGCCTTTCTGTAGTCTATGAACACAACATGGAGTTTTCCTCTTGGCTTGCTCAGTGCGACCTCTATTTGTTCTTGTAGGCACTTTATTGCCTGCAGTGTTGACTTCCCTTTCGTGAAACCAAACTGCTCCTTGGGTATATACTGCTCTACCATCTTGTACAGTCTGCCGGTTAGTAACTTTATTTGTTACCGTATCTGAAGAAACTCGGCATGATGCAGTTGCTATTGTTGCCCATTTAGAGCCGTTAACAACACAAATAAAACAGCTTAAGTCCCAACTTTGAAAACTGTGCATCTTCTTAGTGACGGACAGTACAGGAATAAAACCATGTTTCAACTACTAGGGTCTCAGTTATCTGAATTGTTTTCAGCTGAAATTATAGCATGGCATTTTTCAGAGGCCTCCCATGGAGCCTCTGATGGAATTGGGAGAACAATTAAAAGAACTGCCGACTCTTCGGTAGCTAAAGGGGTTGACATTGACAATTTTGAAAAGTTTGTGCTGCATCTGCAAGAAAACAGTTTATCTGTGAAATTAATTCCAGTTCCTGGGTCAAGGATTTTGATCAGTTGAAGCCAATAGGATTAAAAACCTTTAAAGGAACAAATAGCATTCACCAAATTATATATGTGAAGGGATCCAAATTCATCCTGGTGAGAAAGTTGAGCTGTGCAACTTGTTCTTTAGAAGAGGAATGTCTAAGATGCATATCTCAAGTCAATAATAGTAATACACTAAGGCCTATAGCTAGAAATAATAAATCATTTGCAGTATTTCATCAAAACATAAGGGGGCTTGAAAATAAAATTGAAGAATTTAACTTAGCCATTCAGGATACAATTAGTTCTAAAGAACAGGAAATTCAAGTTATTTGTCTAACGGAACACCACTGTGCAGAAACAGATCTGGAACAATTAAAAATTGACAACTTTTCACTATGTTCAAAATTTTGTAGACATTCCATAAAATGTGGAGGTGTGAGTATATTTATCAAAAGAAACTTACATTTCAGTGATATAGACACAAGTTCTTTCTGTAAAGAACAGGATTTTGAATGTTGTTCAGCCAGATTGGATTTTGACAATGATACATTTGTAATACTAACCATTTACAGGGCACCATCAGGTAATTTCAATTATTTTGTAAATCAGTTAGAAAGGGTTCTTAATTCACTGTATAGTACTAATGTAAATATTATACTGTGTGGGGACTTTAATGTAGATTTCTCAATTGATAGTGAGAAGAAGATCAGACTGATATCTTTATTGGGTAGCTATAATCTAGATTTCATAGTAAACTTTCCAACGAGAATTCAGAACGACTCCCAAACAACAATAGATAATATATTCATAGATATAGAAAAACATTTTAATTTTAAAGTATTTCCAATATTAAATGGATTATCAGATCATCATGCACAAATGTTAGTGCTGAACAATATTAAAGTAAATTCGAACAGTAAACATGCTCATAGTAATATGACTAGAGTAATGAATGACGATTCAATTTTAAATTTCAAACAAGATCTTGCGAATGAAAACTGGGAATCTATGTTATCCTATGACAAAGTAGATAGTAAATTAAGTGAATTCCTAAACATAGTGTCACGACATTTTGAGGCAAATTTTCCAAAAAAGAAAACTGCTAATTTACCTAATTCAAGGAATAACACATGGTTAACTGCTGGTATTAAAATATCATGTGCAAACAAAAGAGAGCTCTACCTAAAATATAGAACCAGTAACAACCAAACTCATAAGGAATACTATAAAAAGTATTGCAACATACTGAAGAAAGTAATCAAAGAAGCAAAAAGTAGGCATTTTTCACAAGTAATTGATAAATCAAATAATAAAGTTAAGACTGTATGGAATATAATAAAAAAGAAACAGGGAGAACAAAGGGAAACAATGATTGTACATCATTAATATACCAAGACATAAAACTAGATAATTTATCAGACATTACAAATGCTTTTAATAGTCACTTTATAAATATTGCAGAGAAATGTATTCCTGTAAATAATATTAACATTAAGGCAGTAGACCTACTAACAAAATCTACAGTTTGGAACCATAGATTTCAATTGAACCTGACTTCTCACAAAGAAATTGAAAATATAATCAAGTCTCTCAAAAGTAAAAGCTCGTCTGGATGGGATGAGATAAGTGGTAGGTTATTAAAAAGTTGCTCATCGGAACTCAGTAAACCTCTTAGTCACATATGCAATTGTTCATTAGAAAATGGAATATTTCCAGAAAGACTGAAGCATGCTATTGTTAAGCCCCTCTTTAAAAAAGGTGACAAAAATCTACCATCAAATTATAGACCTATATCGCTCTTAACCTCATTTTCAAAAGTTTTTGAAAAAGTCATGTACAAACGCCTAATACACTATCTTAATTTGAATGACATTCTTACTTCATCTCAGTTTGGATTTAGAAGTGGCATGTCCACTGAGAATGCTACATTTCAACTTACTACAGAAATACTGGAAGCGTTGGATAAAAAGAAATATGCTCTGGGAATTTTCTGCGACTTAGCTAAAGCGTTTGACTGTATAAATCATGAAATATTACTTAAAAAATTGGATCTTTATGGGTTCGATAATTTAACACTTAAGTGGTTCAAATCATATCTTTCTGATAGAACTCAAAAGGTAATAATAAATGGAAATGAATCTAACTTAGGGGTTGTTAAGAATGGGGTACCTCAGGGATCAACACTAGGACCTTTGCTCTTTTTAATTTTCATTAATGACTTGCCCTATAACTTAAGTGACGAATCAAAGGTATTGCTCTTCGCAGATGATACTAGTGTACTTGTAACAGGAACGTCACAAGAACATTTATCAAGAATAGCTACAAAGGCTTTTCACGAGTTAAACACATGGCTTCTAGCTAATAAAATGACACTTAATATTGATAAGACCCATTTTATACAATTTAGAACAAAAAACAGATGTATCTCAAATCTTGAAATTAATTATGGAACACAAATCATACAAGAAATTAGCAATGTAAAATTTTTAGGACTGCAAATTGACCAAAATCTTGACTGGAAGACACACATAGAAACGATAGGTCCAAAACTGAGTTCAGCGTGCTTTGCTTTAAGAATTTTGAATAATATATTAAAACAGGATGCATTACTTATGGTATATTTTGCATATTTTCACTCGGTAATGAGGTACGGGATCATATTCTGGGGCAACTCTTCCCATAGGGAGAAAATATTTAGATTACAAAAGCGGGCAATAAGAATAATATGTGGAAAGAAAAAAAGGGAATCTTGTAAACCGCTATTTGAAAAATTAAAAGTCCTCACTCTTACAGGGGAGTATATACTCTAGATGTAGATGTAGATATCTCGTCCTGTAGATCCTGTGTTGAGCGGGGCTCAAGGATATAGGACACGTCAGATCAAAAAATACATGCATGTTATAACAATAATATAGGTCTACAGAAACTGCAAGCTGCCAAATTTATCGAAGCTGGAAATATTCCTCCAAATTGTAGAAGGTGTGAGTTATTAAAAATTCCTTGACAGCTGTTTTGAAATGTTTGCTCTTTCTTTGAATACATAATAATTTAATGTTGTTGTTGAATAATATTGATAAAGTTCAAACTAATTTTAGTGTACACGGACGTACTACCAGAAACATGAATGATCTACACAGACCAAATAACTCGTTAAAACTCTTTCAGAAGGGTCCTTATTATTCTGCAGTACAGATATACAACAAGCTTCCAAACAACATTAAATTATTATGTATTCAAAGAAAGAGCAAACCTTTCAAAACAGCTGTCAAGGAATTTTTAATAACTCACACCTTCTACAATTTGGAGGAATATTTCCAGCTTGAATAAATTTGGCAGCTTACAGTTTCTGTAGGCCTATATTATTGTTATAACATGCATGTATTTTTTGATCTGACGTGTTCTATATCCTTGAGCCCCGCTCAACACAGGATCTGTTATATTATTAAATAAACAGATGCGCAGTGTATATTATATTATATTTAAAGAACACAGAAAGTAACATTAAGACAGAAGAACACAAAGTCAACTTTCCCATAGGCAGTCAGAAGCGGAACTCAACTTAACCCACACACGACTTCCTTGATACTACTCTGCTATAGGTTCGAGTTAGAGTGTTTACATAGTACCAACATAACAGAGTGTTAAATTGCTAATACCAACACCCCCTCTCAATTTAACACATATACCAATACCCCATCTCAATTTAACATATTTATATATATATATTTATAAACCCCAATCAATTAACTTTGCACTGTATCAGTCACATAAATTATAAACATAAATAGTTCACTTCACTGAGTTTCTTCACTTGATGACACTTTCTCTCATCAAGTCTTTAAACAGCAATCCATCTCCACCATTCCAAGGAAAGTTCACAGCTGGAGACTGAATTACTGGTACAGGTGCACTGACGTTTGCCACATTAAATACTGTCTGTTCAATCTGAGGATTGTATATCACTCCAATCGCTGCACGAAGAGTGCTGAATTGAGTAGCAAGCAAAGGTTTTGTTAGAATGTCAGCTTTTTGCTTGCTTGAAGGAATGTAGGTCACTTGTATAACTCCCTTTTGTTTTTCATCCTTTACCAGTTGATACTTTATATCTACATGTTTCAAACGTTTGTCTTCCCATTTGTCAAGGCAGTAAATTGTAGATTGATTATCCTCAAAAATTGTGATTGGCTGGTTTACCTCAATTTGAAAATCTGAGAGAAGGTTCTTTAACCACAATAGTTCCATAACAGCATGTCCAATTGATACAAATTCAGCTTCTGTTGAGGATTGAGCCACAGAAGTCTGCTTTCTTGTAACCCAAAGCACATTTGCTCCAAAAACTTCAAACATAAAGCCTGAAGTAGATTTCCTGTCTTCAGTATTGCTAGCCATATCAGCATCTGCATAGCAAACCAATGTAGAAGTTGATTTTGATTGCTTTGGAAAATAAAGTCCCATGTTTACAGTTCCTCGCAAATACCTTAGAATTCGTTGCAATCCAAGCCATTGCGGTCTAGTAGCATTACTTTGAAATCGGCTGTAGAAATTCACTGCGAAGCTAATATCAGGGCGAGTAGTTAACATCAAGTACATTAAACATCCAATCAATTCCTTGTAAGGTTTAGTAAACACAATACACTCTAATTGAAACTTGAGATGGAGGTTTAACATACGTAACTTCACTTAATTCAAGCACTAACCTGAACATGTTTCGAGTAAACTTCATGACTCATCATCAGCTATACTCCATCTGTCTGTTGTATATTGGCACCTTCAAGTTCCTTTATTGGATTCTTTTCTATAGGTGTACTAGTTTCTGAATAGTCAAATCCTTTTCTTTGCGAACATCCTTTTGCAACTAGGCGAGCCTTGTACTTTTCAATGTTTCCAGAACTATAAAGTTTAACACGAAACACCCACTTGTTGTTAATTACTTTCTTTCCAGGTGGTAATTCTGTAAGTGTCCAAGTATTATTTTCTTTTAATGCATCTAATTCTTCTTGCACTGCTTATATTGCACTGCTTATATTGCACTGCTTATACTGCTTATATTGTGCACTGCACTCAGTATAAGACATATACTGACTAATCCATTCCGTGCAATCTGATCTTTCTTCAATATCATCAAAACTTTCCGGAACATCACAGTCTGTCACTGCAAGCATGCTTATTTCACTTAAATCTACCTCATTGTCATCAAGGTAGGCTGGCTTCTTCCTTTCTCGATTTCCACGTCTTAACTCTTGCTCAGTTTGTGTTTCACATTCAACATCTTGTTCTCTTTCAGAGTTGCTTATAGTTGGTTCTTCCTTTGGAGTTTCATCATCACAATACAATTTTATGTTGTCATGCTTATTTTCTTCAATAAAGTGTCCTTCAGCAAATATGACATTTCTTCCTTCAATAACTTCCTGTCTGTTTGGGCACCACAGCCTATAACCATTATGACAGTAACCGACTAAGTACAGTTTCCTTGATCGGCTTTCAAGTTTTCCCCCTCTGAATTCCTTTGGGTTATGTAAGTAGGCAAGTGAACCAAATACCTTGAGTTTACTTACATCAGGTTTATGTCCATACCACAATGTTGCTGGTACACTGTTTGGTAGAGCGACGGTTGGGCTTCTGTTAATGAGATAAACAGCGGCCTTTACTGCTTCGGTCCACAAGTTCTTTGGAAGTTTGGAACCTAAAAGCATGCATCTGGCTTTTTCCATAATAGTTCGATTCATCCTCTCTGCTACACCATTTTGTTGTGGAGTATGACTAATTGTGCACTCATACTGTATTCCTTGTTCCTGAAAATACAGTTGCATCTCTTTGGAAAGAAACTCTTCTCCTCTATCGCACCTAAAGCGACTAATCTTAGTCTGAAAGTGAGCAGTTGCATAGGCTTCATAGACTTTAACAAACTTGAAAACATCACTCTTCTTTTCCAGAGGATAAATTGCAGTAAAATGTGTAAAGTCATCAATTATTGTAAGAGCGTACCTCTTTCCATCATAAGATTCAGGAGTGATTGGTCCAAATACGTCACTATGAACTAGTTCCAGTGGTCGCTTTGCTCTATTTCTTGTTTGATTATGAGGCAACTTACTCATTTTTCCTTCAATACAGGTTTCACAGATTTCTTGTTCCTTAACTTCCTTTATTCCATCCACCATTGTGTCAAGTTGGAGTATTCCATTTTTACTGAGATGACCAAGTCTCTTGTGCCACAATTCTTGACTTTCCGTTGTAAGACATGCACATTCCTTACTTGTCTGTAGTGTTAACTTGTAGAGCTTATTGTCACAATAAGCAGCTGCAATTAATTTAGGTCCTTTTGTGATCAGAGCTTTACCATGTTGAAATGTTATTGTAATTCCATTCAATTCCAATTTCCTCACTGACAATAAGTTTTGGTTTAAGTCTGGAACATACAAAATGTTAGATATGTTCACAGTATTCCACTGGCCATCCTGATAGGTGAATAGTTTCATTGTTCCCCTTTTAGTAGATACCAGCGTCTGACCAGATTTAGCTACATTAATGTACAGAGGTTTTATGTTCTCAATGTTTTGAAGATGCTCAAGTGAATTTACCAAATGTTCAGTAGCTCCAGAATCAAGCAACCAATTAACTTGATTTGTTCCATTAGATTCAACTTCCTCTTCCTTTTCAGCCATGCTTAGAAAAGCAAACTCACGTTCTTCTTCAAATTGCTGTCTTTGAGTATTGTGTGCAGTGCCAGTCCTACTTGCAGAAAGAGGCTGCCACGAATTCCTGCGTGCACTAGGGCAGTCTTTTCTTTGATGTCCAAAACCTCTGCAGTTATGACATCTAAAACCATTTGATGTATTTCCAAAATTGGCATTACTATTGTTGATGTTTGGTAGGCCTACCTTAGATGTTGTATATGAGGGCCTTGAGTTATATCGCTGAGTTCCATGTTGTTGATTTCCTTTAGGCTTTCTGTAATTAGTGTAGAAAGCTGTAGTTGATTCATTCCTCTGCGGTCGTATAGGTTTTTCCTGCAGTTTCCTCTTGGACTCCTCATCTAACAATCTGTTCTTAACAAAAGGTAAGGTTAGTTTTTCACCATTTGCAGACAATGTTTCAATTGCTGTGACAACCATACCATACTCTAAAGGCATAGTAAGTAATAGGTAAAATATGATATCAAATTCATCAGTAGTAGCTCCTGCAGCTTTCAATTCTCTGATCTGACGATCAAACTTCAGAAAATGATCTTCAAGTGTTTCTGAATTCGGATTATGTTGCATATCCGATGACAGTAGTGTCTTTCTTGCTTTAAGTTGATTAGCTATTCCTTTTCGTTGAAAAGTATTCTCCAGGGTTTTCCACACTTGAAACGCTGTTTCTTTTTCTCTGCAATATTCTAAATAATTGTCACTTATAGCACTGATTATAAGACGAATACACAATTTGTCTCGTTGTCGTAACTTATCATTAGCTTTCTCACGGGCTGTCTTTTGTGCTTCAGTTTCATCACTTGTTGCCTCGGCGTACTGTACATTCCTTTCAATATGAGTTAAGAGATTTTTCTCATCAAGTAACACCTCGAGTCTGAATTTCCAATTGTCGTAATTTTTACCATCAAACAGTGGTATATGGTAGCGTTCCTCGTTCACGCGAATCCTTTCTTCTGCTGCTTGGTCGGCGGCCATCTTCCTTTGTTCTTGAGTCACGTAATGCAGGCACTCGGTATAAATCCTTCCAAAATAAATTTGTTGAGTTTCCAATAAACTGTAAACTGGATTTAGTCTGAAGTGGGCCTGGGCCCATAACCTGTTATATTATTAAATAAACAGATGCGCAGTGTATATTATATTATATTTAAAGAACACAGAAAGTAACATTAAGACAGAAGAACACAAAGTCAACTTTCCCATAGGCAGTCAGAAGCGGAACTCAACTTAACCCACACACGACTTCCTTGATACTACTCTGCTATAGGTTCGAGTTCGAGTGTTTACATAGTACCAACATAACAGAGTGTTAAATTGCTAATACCAACAGGATCTACAGGACGAGATATCTACATCTACATCTACCCACTATGGTCTGGGGCAAATCGAACTACTACAAGGGGAATCTACAGATCATGCCAGTAAAGAAGTGGAGTCTTTTCATCATGAAATGGGCCAAACACAGACTCCAAAACCAAAAAATTCAAGTTGTATCCTTTTAACATTTTACATTGCTTGAGTTAAATTAATTTTTAGCTTTGAATAACTTTAATGATACATTTTGAATATTTTATCAATTTGGAAATCGACAAGCCTAAGTTAGTATTTCTTTTACTTTCTAAATGCAATAAAACATTAATTAAGAATTTCCGGCAAAAGATAGATTTATGCTGCACCCCAGCCAAGCTCCGCCGTTTTGTTAGGTTAGGAACATTTATGTTAGTTTAGGAGCAATATACTGAATAGCACGAGGTTTATTATGTCTCACATTGAATTTCTTCTGTGACGAAACCCTAAACCCCACCTTCCCAGGCGGGCCTCATTAGACAGGAGCCTAGGGTGCAGCATAAAACTATTTTTTCCCGAATTTCCCTTAACTGTATTTTTACAGCTAAGAAACAGGAGACAACCCAGCGAAGAAAACCCATATACACTGCCATATACAGTGATTCTGATCCCGATGATCCTTCACAGCTCAGTGTCAAAGTCAATGATTTCGTAGTAGTTAAAGTTTTTGGAAAGAAAACCGTAAACTTCTACGCAGGTTGTGTTACCAAATGTTTCAAGGAAGGGGGTTACCAGATTAGATTTATGGGAAGGCGCACTGACACTAAAAACAAATTTGTTTTCTCCACTGAGCCTGAAGCCTCTGTAAACAAAGATGAGGTTGTTGCTATTTTAAAACAACCAAATTTAATCAACTCTAGAGGCCAATATGTTTTTGATCAATTGCCACCGAATTTCAAGTTGTTAGGCTAACTTTAAAGTGTAACCATAGCTACTTCGGGAAAAATATATATTGCGACTCACCCGAGTCCCCCACCACTACCGCGTGGAAAGTAGGGGTTTTGGGTGGGGAGAAAAATAATTTATTTTTCCTTTCTTCTCTTCTTCTCTTTCTTTCCTCTCACCTCCTCGTCACCCTACCTATCTATCGGAACCCCTAGCGTTATAGCTATATAGGAGTCTTAACCCACTATGCCACGAATGACAGTTGAGCAGTGAAGAAAGAAAGATTTCATATATAGGTACTAAGGGTGACTTCATGCATTCGCGAGTGTCAACGCAAGAATAGCTTTTTCAAATTTTGAAATGTTTTGTTTGTTACGAAAAGAGTACTGTTGGTGCAAGGGAATTTTTCTGCATCAATTAAGCCATGTTTTATATCATAACACGGCGTTTTTAAAAATTGGGAAATATTATGTACATTTCGATTTTTTATATTATCAAATCGGTGTTTAAAGATCGTGAAATATGATGTTTGGTACAAGGGTATTTTTTTAATTGTTCGACAATTAAATTGCAGAACAATGTAATTTTATTTTGTTTTTTATAATGGTAATTGCAATTATTAGAGCAAGCTGCGGGCTTAACACAGCAAGCGGCGCTTAGTAGCGGCCGGCATGCGCCATAGCGGGGAAGATGCGCAGTAGGCGGTGAGGGGAAGCGGCCGATGGACGATGGAAAGGGGAGCAGGGTGAGTCGGAAACAAAAACTTGCCGCTACTTCGATCAATTGCCACCGAATTTCAAGTTGTTAGGTGTGCTGGTGCCTTATAATAACGTGCCCCGAATGCGCAGACCAGAGGCATCACACATATTATTATACAGCTGTATTATACTGAATATGATATTGAACTGATGAATGGCCATGAGCAAAGTGGGCCGTCTTAAGTTAGCTTTGAAGTGTAACTATAGCTATTTTACTTTTAATTTATTTTTTGTTGAAAACTTGTAAAAGACATGTACATCATAAATAAATCTTAATTATATGAGTTTCTAATTAATTGTTTGGGAAAAAATTATATTGCGACTCACCCGACTCCCCCACCACTACTCTCTTAACGGGACAGCGAGGAAAGTAGGGGTTTAGGGTGGGGAGATTCTTTAATACAGTCGGGAGAAACCTAGCGGCGGCATTAGAACTACTAGCAGAATAGCGACGGTGGCGACATCTAGTATGGAAATGGTGAAAGAGAAAAATAATTTATTTCTCCTTTATTCTCTTCTTCTCTTCCTTTCCCGTCTCTTTCCTCTCTTCCTCTCACCTCCTCTTCACCCTACCTACCTATTCGAGACCTATTCCTAACATTAAATTTTGGATCGAACGCATGACCCTTAGCATCGTAGCCAAGAGACTTAGCCATTACGCCACGAAGACGAGTTGAGCAGTGAAGGAAGTTCCGATATATTTTAGTTATCTATTGCGTTAGCGAGTGTTAACGCAAGAATCGGGTTTTCTAATTTTGAGATGGTTTGTTTGTTATGAAAAGAGTAGTGTTGGTGCAAGGGAATTATTCTGCATCAATTAAGCCATGTTTTTTGTCATAACACGGCGTTTTTTAAAATTTGGAAATATTATGTAAATTTCGATTTTTTTTATATATATATAATTGTGAAATATCCTGTTGGCATGAAATATTATGTTTGTTGCAAGGGTTTTTGGCATTTTGTATTTTTTTTTATCGTGAATTATTATTTTTTTATCATTTGTGAAATATTATGTTTGTTGGTGTTGCAAGGGTATTTTGTTATTGTGAAATATTATTTTACCTGTTTAAAGATCGTGAAATATGTTTGGTACAAGGGTATTTTTTAATTGTTCGACATTTTCTATAATTCGTGAAATTTTATTTTGTTTTTTATATTAGTTTTTAAAAATTGTGAAATATTATGTATGGTGCTTTTGTTATTATGATTTTTTTCTTTCAAATCGGTGTTTAAAGATCGTGAAATATGATGTTTGGTACAAGGGTATTTTTTTTGTTCGACATTTTCTATAATTCGTGAAATTTTATTTTGTTTTTTATATTCGTTTTAAAAAATTGTGGAATATTATTTATGGTGCAAGGGGCCTGTTTTGTTGTTAAATATTGTTTTTTTATAATTGTTTTTTATAATACTGAAATAATATGTTGGCCTTGGTGCAAGGGTATTTTTTTTAAATGTGAAATTGAAATATTATGTATGGTGCTTTTGTTATTGTGATTTTTTTTCTTTCAAATCGGTGTTTAAAGATCGTGAAAAATGATGTTTGGTACAAGGGTATTTTTTTAATTGTTCGACATTTTCTATAATTCGTGAAATTTTATTGTTTTTTATATTCATTTTAAAAAATTGTGAAATATTATTTATGGTGCAAGGGGCCTGTTTTGTTGTTAAATATTGTTTTTTTATAATTGTTTTGTATAATACTGAAATAATATGTTGGAGTTGGTGCAAGGGTATTTTTTTTAAATGTGAAATATTATGTTGGCTCTGAAAAGAGCCGTTTTGGTGCAAGGGTAATTTTTCTTTTAAATGTGAAATATTATGTTGGCTCTAAAAAGAGCCGTTTTGGTGCAAGGGTAATTTTTTAAAATCTGAAATATTATGTTGGCTCTGAAAAGAGCCGTTTTGGTGCAAGGGGGGGGGAGGGAATGTTCATTTCCGAAGCATTAATTAATTATTCGGTTCCTGGGATTTTTAGTGTGGGTTACCATTTAGGTCTAAGACTTGTCTTGCGGCAATATCATAGTACCACCTTTTAGCCCTTCTGTCCCAGCTTTCGTCCCAATAGATGTAATAGTATCTCATAGTACGATCCATATGTGGCTTCGTTATGAAATATCTATTAATGCTGCGGAGGCATTCTATGAGTGTTTCAACAGATAGGCCATTACCGTATGCAAAGCAGGCGATAATCATCCTATCTGTATTCCCCAACTCACTTGTCCACCACTTTAGCAACATATATTGGGGCCATTCCCTCTTACTACCAATTATGTCTTGCACCAGAAGCCAGGGTACAGACAATTTTCTACGCAATGCATCCTTCTTGCTTTGAGTAGCCATTCCAAGTTAGAAGTTATAGCTGCAATGGGGATGTTTTGTACTTGAGAGGATTCCCGAAATATGGGATGGTTAAGAACCGCTAGTTTTAACCAGTGGAGGGGAAGGGAAAATCCCAGCTTTCTACCTAAACTTGGCAATCCCTAATTATTTCGCGCGCTCTTCGTTACTTGCTTGTATTCTGTGCGGGTGTAGAGACACACGTAATTTTTGTGAAAATTGAAGTGCCTTTGAATATGGAGATGGTGCACACAGGTGAGACCAGCAACAACACAGGTAACGAGATGCAGCCCACAGAATCCCTGAAATGGCACTTTTTTGTAAATTTGATCACATCAAATTTAATTAAAGAAGCCATTGCATTCTGTAGGTTGCACGGGTTAATTAGCTCTAGTTACCTGTGCCCGGCTTGTGGTAAAGGGATGAAAGAGGTTCCTAGGCTGGATCATTCTGACGGCGTGCTTTGGCTCTGTAGAACCAAAAAAAATACTACCATTGCCCCTCGGCACTTTATGTCTCGTTCTATCAGGAAGGGTACTTGGTTCGAGGAATCCAGACTGACCATACCCAAAGTTCTTGCAGTTACGTACGCTTGGTTTAAGAATCTTAGACCTGGGTTCGTATCTGAAGAATGCGACATTGGGGAACCGACTGTGAGGCAATGGTATTATTTTTGCAGGGAAGCTGTACAGTGTGTTCTGGAACGACATAAAATCAAACTGGGTGGTGTTGGAAAGATAGTTGAAATAGACGAGTCCAAGTTTGCCAAAAGGAAGTATCACAAAGGTAAACATGTCAAAGGTCAATGGGTATTTGGCCTTGTAGAACGTGGTACCAATGCATGCTTCCTTTGCACTGTGGCAGAACGTTCCAAGGAAACGCTTCTTGCGATTATCAAGGAACGTGTACTGCCTGGAACGACTATTTATTCCGACTGTTGGAAGGCATATAATTGTCTGAACGATGAGGGTTATTGTCATATGACTGTAAACCACTCGATTCAGTTTAAGGACTGGGAAACGGGTGTGCACACCAACACCATTGAGGGTTTGTGGGCACATGCGAAGCGCAGTCTGCCTCCCACCAATCGGAAAAAAGGCGCTCATTTCGAAGGCTACCTAGCTGCTTTTATGTACCGTAAATGGAAAGGGAAGGAACACACTTTCGAAGATTTGCTGTTGGACATAGTGTCATTGTACGAACCTAAGAATTGCGATTAACTCTCCGCATTTCTTTATTGCAAGTTGGGACTTGGAGAGCTAGGTCACTGTAAAAACGGCTCTTTTCAGAGCCAACAGGGACCCTACGGGAAGTGATGTGTCAAATATAACCTCTCCTTCCAAAATCAACCTCTGCCTTCACGTGGCGGGTCCTGAGTAACGCTAAAGAGGCTCTGGTGACATGGTAATTGCAACTATAATTATTACATTGCAATTATTAGAGCAAGCTGCTGACTTAACACAGCAAGCTGCATTACCGGCGCTTAGTAGTGGTTGGCATGCAGCGGGGAGAAGATGCGCGTGGGAAGATGAGCAGTAGGCGGTGAGAGGAAGCGAGCGTGCAGGCAGGCTGGCGGAGAAAGCGACCGCGCCGGTGGAAAGGGGAGCAGGGTGAGTCGGAAAGTAGCTCCTTGCCAATTGTTTTGTTTTACTTCACCCTCACAAATGATGATTCATATATATCAAACATAAACTTTAAGGTGATTCAGTTTTTAAAACATTTCTTTAAATAATCATTACAGTTTATCATTTCTGGCGCTTCTCTGATTTAATTGATATAAGGCAGCACCTTTATAAATTTCATATTCTACAATATAAAAAGTATAAAGTAGGCCTATCATTTCTTGGCATAAACCAAATATCGGGTGCCAAATAGGCTCCGCCCATCCCGCATTCCGTTGCCATGGCGACAGCAGCTGTCGGCCGGCGACCTCTCGCTCGGCTCTCGCACCGATCTTCTTCCGACCGTGTCCGCCTTCACTCTATTGAAAATACGATTCCCACGATGTGAGAGTGCCCCTTGTACCAAATATTCAAAATACGAGATGCCCCTTGTACCAAATATACCCACCTAAGTATTTACAAATTATATTTACGATCTTACTACTCGTCATGTAACTTATTACACGTCTCTGTAGTACAAAGGCTAGAAGTTTTCTCGATTTTTATTGCAACGAGCCCTCGTGGTGTAGTGGTTAAGGCGATGGACTAGAACGCTAGCGGTCCCCGGATCGAATCCCCGTAGGTGCGAAAATTACTAGGATAGGAATAGGTCCCAAATAGGTAGGTAGGGTGAAGGAGAGAAAGGAGGTAATAGGGAGGAGAGGAGGAGAAGAGGAGAAAAGAGATAAAAGGAGAAAATAAAAAAATTAATTTTCTTGTGTTTCTGCTATTTCCGCCAGATGTCTCTGCGCCGCTACTACTAATTCCACCATTACCTACTAGATGTCTCCCACTGTTTCATTAGTTAGTCCCCGCCCTAAACCCCTCCTTCCCGTGCGGGTCCCGATAGCGAGTATGGGAGGAGCCTATTTGGCACCCGATATTTGGTTTTTCCAAATATCGGGTGCTAAATAAGCTCCGCCCATCCCGCATTCCGTTGCTATGGCGACAGCAGCTGTCGGCCGGCCGGCGACCTCTCGCACCGATCTTCCGACCGTGTCCGCCTTCACTCGACACTCAACACTAACCCTATTGAAAATATGATTCTCACGATGTGAGAGTGCCCCTTGTACCAAATATTCAAGATACGAGATGCCCCTTGTACCAAATATACCCACCTAAGTATTTACAAATTATATTTACGGATTACCAAGGCACCATTAGGATATATGTTCACCAGAGCCTCTTTAGCGTGACTCACCACGTGAAGGTAGAGGTTGGTTTGGGAAGGAGAGGTTGTA
Source organism: Ectobius pallidus (assembly GCA_964059195.1). NCBI lineage: Eukaryota > Metazoa > Arthropoda > Insecta > Blattodea > Ectobiidae > Ectobius > Ectobius pallidus. The sequence continues at coordinate 2,165,866 of CAXKWD010000016.1, forward strand.
TTAGTTAGCAAAAAATGTACTTTGCTAACGTCACTTCACTTCCCCTTGAGTCCCTGTTGGCTCTTTTAAAATTTCACACTTATACAGAACATTATCATTCTTACTACCCATCATGTATTACACGTCTCTGTAATAGGTCCCAAATGGGGAAAAACCAAATATCGGGTGCCAAATAGGCCTAATATCCTAATAATTTTCGCACCTATGGGGATTCGATCTGGGGACCGCTAGCGTCATAGTCCATCGCCTTGACCACTACACCACGAGTGCCGTTGCAATAAAAATCGAGAAAACTTCTAGCCTTTGTACTACAGAGACGTGTAATACATGATGGGTAGTAAGAATGATAATGTTCTGTATAAGTGTGAAATTTTAAAAGAGCCAACAGGGACTCAAGGGGAAGTGAAGTGACGTTAGCAAAGTACATTTTTTGCTAACTAATACAACCTCTCCTTCCCAAACCAACCTCTACCTTCACGTGGTGAGTCACGCTAAAGAGGCTCTGGTGAACATATATCCTAATGGTGCCTTGGTAATCCGTAAATATAATTTGTAAATACTTAGGTGGGTATATTTGGTACAAGGGGCATCTCGTATCTTGAATATTTGGTACAAGGGGCACTCTCACATCGTGAGAATCATATTTTCAATAGGGTTAGTGTTGAGTGTCGAGTGAAGGCGGACACGGTCGGAAGATCGGTGCGAGAGGTCGCCGGCCGGCCGACAGCTGCTGTCGCCATAGCAACGGAATGCGGGATGGGCGGAGCTTATTTAGCACCCGATATTTGGTTTATGCCGGCAAGTGCATGGTGTTTGCTTTTTAAATCAGATGAAAATGTTAAAAATTACTAATATTTTCCCCACTTGCCTCAACTCCGTGGACACAGGAGAATGAAAATAGGTATTTTTCCTATAATATAAGTGTTAAACATCTCAGCCACTATAATGTTGTTATTCAGGTCAATAATAGCAATCCAGCCAAAAGGTGCGTTATTTTGAGAATGTCCCTAATACGTTGAAGAAGATAACTATAAATATGTACCATGTCAAACCTGTAAGATTTGAGGTCACTTACCTAACAAACGTGACTCTTACTTATAATCATTCTTTCCGCTGCTTGTCGAGATCGACATGACATATTTGAGCCTTCTGTCCAACAAACTTGTTTTTATCACAGATTACTTTGTGAGTTTGTACAGAGACACAAACACCAAACATTCAAACGGCGTCGATTTTAAATACAGACACAGTTCTTGTGTCAACCGTTAAAACGGAAGTATACTAGAGAATTATTCACAAATAATCCATACATTAAGACTCAACTGATGCAAAAATAGACAATGCAAAGCTCTTCATCGGCAACCGTACAATGGAGAAAAAGCAACTATTTACAACACGTCACACGGATCCTTCATGGGCACGGAGAAGAAGACCCGATTTTTATTTACAAACAGAATTAAATTATAATTGTCAATATATTATGACATGCGTTGTATACTTTTATTTCAGCCCCGGATTAAAGCGATTTATTGTATATTTCATGTACTAAAAATATTAATATAAGGGATTATTTTTATCTGCGCATTCATCCGACAGTCATGGCGATTGAATGTTACCTCTCGATAATCGATTCTCAGGTATCGTGCGACTGGTCTGTACAGTAAAGGCGGGCATATTGAACGTTCAAACTTACGAACAAATTGTGACGTTCTTTTCGGCAAAAGAAATAGAGATTATTATTGAATTGAAAATTCTGGTTTATTGTAAATAAATTATGACATGACTTGCGTTCTATACTCTTTCTTAAGGCATGGTTTAGACAGATTTCGTTAATTAAAAATATAAATATATCGGATTATTTTTCTGCTCATTCATACCAGAAGTCATGACGATTGAATTAGGTTAGGTTTGTCAGGTTAGGTTAGGTTAGGTTAGGTTTGTTAGGTTGAGTTAGGTGTGTTATGTTAGGTTGGGTTAGGTTTGTTATGTTAGGTTGGGTTAGGTTTGTTATGTTAGGTTGGGTTAGGTTTGTTATGTTAGGTTATGTTATGTTAAGTTAGGTTTGGTTTGGTTAGGTTAGGTTTGTTACATTAGATTTGTTAGATTAGGTTTCGTTAGGTTAGGTTTGTTTGCCCGTTTCATCCTAGTGGTACTATTTTTGCTAGTCATGACTGTAGGTTAAAGACAATTAGGTTAGTGGTGGCAGCCATGGACAACAAAGCGAGTCATTATATGCATTATTTCGTGTTTCCCTAGAGTCCAATCCGCTGTTGTCATTGTATCTGTGCTATATAATTCCATCCAGATGTCCCTCTTTTTTGCGTATAACACTTCCATGAGACTTTAATATACGGTGGTAGATGGTAGGTACAGTTATAGTTGTAAGACTCTAATATAAAAGGTTTCTGTTACCATATAAGCAAATACTCTCAATAAGTAATACCGTCCACTCCCTGTCCTTTTCCGGGACACGCTACTACTAGTGCCGCCAGTGAGCAGGAGTGGGCAGTTACTCGTCAGCTGATATAGTTAACGTTTGTCTGTTGTGTTTTGTGTACGAAAATATAATATAAATTCTAGTAAAATAATAAATACAACATAGGACTAAAGAAAATGTCCGGTTATGTAGGTGCATGATATGTGCCGTCTATGGTTGTAATAATTATAAGTGGCAGAAGAATTCCAGATCTCTGTTTCGCTTCCCGAAAGATAAAAATGAATAGGCCTAAGTACTGACATTCTGTACGTATGCCTAAAACTAAAACTGATATAAGCTGATAATGTCCATTATTAGGGCAAGGCATTTAATGACCATAAAATAGTGAAAAAATGCAAAATAAAAAATGCATATGTCCTAAAAATAGTGAAAAATTACCCGAAATCTTAAAATAATGACCAATAAATTTACCATTATTACTTATAATTAGTTTTTTCTCAAGTAATGAATTGCTAAGTACAGTTTATGACATTGCTTTATATATGAATTTACAATATAAAACACACTTATTTTGTTACTAAAGAAATCAGTAAATTTATATATACTACAGTCCTTGGACACACTTACCGAAAAATAAATTCTTTCTAAACTGGCATGCCCATCAAATTGCCCCTAGCAAATATGTGTCATTTAAAAAGATAGGAAAAATCCTTCTTGCTACAAGACAAACTGCTATGGTTAGGCTTATACTTGAATTAAAATTAACTATAAACACTCAAATAAAAACGATTGTATGTTTTCTGAAAATAACGATTTGTACATGGAAAAACTCCTCTCTATCTCCACTGAAACATTACTAAAATGCCGAAAATTACCTAAAAAGCCAAAAAAAAGACCTATAATGCTGAAAATTACCAAAAAATTGACTTATCTCTTGAAAAATGAAGAAAAATGCAAAATAAAGCAAAATAATGCAAAAACAAATTGCCCTTATTTAATTAATTATTTCATGATATATATTTATATATATTCGAGCTATCTTTTAACCTTCATATAAAAATAATGCAAAATCATCAAATCCCTTGCCCTATCCATTATGTTAATGTTTTGCAAATGCTATGAATTAAAATTTAAAGCTGATTTTCACGAAAATGTATTCAAGTGAAACAATTAGTTTTGATAGGAACTTATTAAAAAAAAAAAAGTGTGTGTGGAACGCATGCGACAGAAGTGAAACTTTTTATTTTTTCAATTCTGGATTATTGGATTTTTCAAATTTTGGATGTTGGCTTTTTTAATATTGGTTTTTTAGACTTTTTAAATTTTGGATTTTTTAAATTTTTTATCTTTTAATTCTTTAATTTTGGATTTTTTCATTTAGGAATTTTTTTACATTTTAGATCATTGATTTTTTTAGTTTTTGGATATTTTAATTTTGGATTTTTTTATTTTTATATTTTAGATTTTATAATTTTTGGATATTTATGTTTTAAATTTTGGATATTTGGATTTTTTAATTTTGGATTTTTCATTTTTCAAATTTTGGACTTATTAATTTTGGTACGTTGATTTTTTTAATTTTGAAATTTTGGATTATTTAAATGTTGGATCTTTTATTTTTTTATTTTTTTGATATTTTAATTTTGGATTTTTTAGTTTCTTAAATTTCGGATTTTCGATTTTTTAATTTTGAATGTTTGTACTTTTTAGTTTTGGATAAGCCGAATCATTGAGTTGATTGTTTTCTGTGCAGTCAGTTCCGTCACACCTCACTAATTTCGTGACGATTTTGAGCGTTACACAAGCTCTCGATTTACCCCTTCCGCGGCTAAAGAAGTTTTACTTTAAAAATTAGCGTTATCATCATTTAATTAAGTTAGTTTAGCTGTAATGTAAATTATGTTATTTTCCGACCTAATTCCTGCATTATCAAGCACAAAAATAAGTTACTGTGTCATCAGGGCTTTGAAAAACGAATTTATTTCTGCAGCTATATAGGTTCATTAAGTAGCTTCTGAGACTGCTGCCCTCTCCTACTCAACAGATGGCACCCCTGTGCTAGTGGACATTTTGAACAAAGGGAATAGAGTAGAGTGGGCGGTATTCTTATTGAGAGTATTTGATATAAGCAAATACTCTCAATAAGTAATACCGTCCACTCCCTGTCTTTTTCCGGGACACGCTACTACTAGCGCCGCCAGTGAGCAGGAATGGGCAGTTACTCGTCAGCTGATATAGTTAACGTTTGTCTGTTGTGTTTTGTGTACGAAAATATAATATAAATTCTAGTAAAACCGGGTGCCCACGGGGGGAGGGTTAAGACGCAGACTGCGTCATTGAAATTTCTGGGGGGGGGATATTATCGTGTTATGAATTTTCTGGCCGGGGGTTGAAAATTGTTGCAAAATTAGAGTTTTATATGTTATAAATAAAAACGGCCAAGTTCTATAACTTCAAAAGGTATCTTTTAATTCTTTATAATGATAAAGATGAAGAATTTCGACAGCCATGGGTGTACCCGGGGGGTGGGGCGCAAGGAAAAAATGTATATTATTAATTATTATCGTCAGGTGTTTTTCTTTTAAGACAATTATTATAATTGCAGAAGTTTTACCAAATCAACAACATGGAAGCAGAATCCACAGTGGAATAGGAAAGGGGGTTCAGACCCCCAAGAGTCAAAACCTAAAATTCTATATTTGTATTTAAAAAATATATTTATTTAATTAAACAAGATTTGTTGGTGTGTCAAATAAGTTATGATATAGCAGTTATTTTCTTTTCATAACATAATGAGTAGGCCTATTATGTCCACTGTTCCATGTGCTATTTAACTTTTCTTATAAATAGTAATAAGTATTATAATTTAGGTAACAATTTCATGTTTAAGTTGCCATGTCTTAGTGTATAGTAAACAAATTTGCTAACTAGTTTTTCAGTGCTAAAATAGCGTAAAATATGATTTTCATTATTAGTTCAACATTTAAATATTTCCCGGGGGTGGACACCCGACTTAGGTAACATTTTCTTGTTTACATTGGCATGTCTTAGAGTATGGTAAACAAATTTCCTAACTAGTTTTTTAGTGCTAAAATAGCGTAAAATGTGATTTTCATTAATTCAATATTTTAAAAATTTCCGGGGCTGGACCCCCCACCTAGGTAATGATTTCTTATGTACATTGAAATGTCTTAGAGTATGGTAAACAAATTTCATAACCAGTTTTCAGTGCTAAAATAGCGTAAAGTGTGATTTTCATTAGTTGAATATTTAAAAATTTCCCGGGGTGGACATCCGACTTAGGTAACATTTTCTTGTTTACATTGGCATGTCTTAGAGTATGATAAACAAATTTCTTAACTAGTTTTTGAGTGCTAAAATAACGTAAAATGTGATTTTCATTAGTTCAATATTTTTAAAAATTTTCTGGTATGGACTCCCGACCCCTTTTTTGGGGGGGATTCCATACCCCCCCGGCACTTCCGACCCTCCCCGCAATTATATTCTGGCTACTTATTATATTATTAATATAAAATACAAAGTGGACCAAGAAGTTAAAGCGACAAAAAATAAATTAATTAAAAGAATTGCCCCCCCCCTAGAAAATATCATATGGGCGCCCTTGTCGACAGCCAATTGGGTTGGGGGTGAGCAATGAAGTTTGGGGGGTGAGCAATAAAGTTTTGGGGGTGGGCACCCCTGAGTAAAATAATAAATACAACATAGGCCTGAAGAAAATGTCCAGTTATGTAGGTGGCATGATATGTGCCGTCTATGGTTGTAATAATTATTTTGAGAGTGAAATAAGTAAAATCATTAATTAGAGTGTGTACAAGACTGATTCATTCAGATGTTAATTGGCTTACCATCCGAATTGTTTTACATGTAAAAATTTCAAATTAAAAAAAAAGTATATATTGTACAAAGTATCTTGCAAATCGTATGAATTAAAATTTAAAGCTGATTTTCACGAAAATGTATTAAAGTGAAACAATTAGTTTTGATACTTATTAAAAAAAAGTGTGTGTGGAACGCCATGCGGCAGAAGTGAAACTTTTTTTTTTATTTGTTCAATTCTGGATTATTGGATTTTTCAAATTTTGGACTGTAGGACTTTTTACTATTGGGTTTTTGGACTTTTTAGATTTTGGATTTTTTAAATTTCTGACCTTTTAATTCTTTAATTTTGGATTTTTACATTTTTTTACATTTTAGATCATTGAATATTTTTAGTTTTGTATTTTTTTTTATTTTTTGTTTTGGATTTTTTTATTTTTATACTTTAGAATTTTATAATTTTGGATATTTATGTTTTAAATTTTGGATATTAAGATTTTTTAATTTTTAATTTTTTAAATTTTGGACTTATTAATTTTGGTTCTTATTTTTTTTATTTTGAAATTTTAGATTATTTAAATGTTGGATCTTTAATTTTTAATTTTTTGTATATATTAATTTTGGATTTTTTAACTTTTTAAATTTTGGATTTTTTAATTTTTAATTTTTGGACTTTTTCAGTTTTGGATAAGCCTAATCATTGAGTTGATTGTTTTCTGTGCAGTCCGTTCCGTCACACCTCACTAATTTCGTGACGATTTTGAGCGTTACACAAGCTCTCGATTTACCCCTACCGCGGCTAAAGAAGTTTTACTTAAAAAATTAGCGTTATCGTCATTTAATTAAGTTAGTTTAGCGGTAGTGTAAATTATGTAATTTCCCGACCTAATTCCTGCATTATCAAGCACAAAAATAAGTTACTGTGTCATCAGGACTTTGAAAAACAAATTTATTTCTGCAGCTGCAAGTAGCTTCTGAGACTGCTGCCCATTCCCACTCAACAGATAAGATAAGATAAGATAAGATATTTATTCACCAGTGGTATTGTAAAATACATGGCTTCGTCAATTGTGGATATATAATAAAGAGAGAAAATGCGCACATTTGTGCATATGTAATTACAAAGATCTTATACCTAATTGCAGAAAGCAAATACAGAAAGTGTCCATTTTATCAGAGTTTATATCTCATTATCCTGTATTTGGGAAGTCCGTTATTCCTAGGCTGAAGAATTCTTCTAAGTTGTAGAATGGTGTTTCCACTAGCCACTTAGATATTGTGTTCTTGAACTCCTGTGCATTCAGTTCCTTGATCCTACTTGGAATTTTGTTAAAAACTTTTATGGAGATCACATGAAAGTTATTTTGGGTTTTCGTTAGTCTTGTTCTTGGTACATTCAAGTCACTTAGTATTCTAGTCCTGTGTTCATGAATCTCACTTCTAAGAACATTGTTCTGGGCTTTACACTTTACATGAACTAGCAGATCCAATATGTACAAGTTTATGATTGTCATAATTTTGAGTTCTCTAAAGAGAGGTTTACAGTGGTCCCTATTACTTGCCCCTGTTAGTATTCGTACTGCTTTCTTTTGTAAAACTAGTACTTTCTTAATATGTGGGCTATTGCCCCAGAGTAGTAGACCATATCTTGCAATGCTTTGGAAATACGCAAAATAAGCTGATTTCACATATTCTTGTGGAACTTGCGTTCCCAGGTTCCTTAGTAAATATAACACTCTAGAGAGCCTTTGGCCTACCCAATTTATGTGGTCTTCCCAGCTAAGCTTGCAATCTATAGTGATCCCCAAAAGTTTGCCAGGCTCTTTATTAGTTGTCCCATCTGGTTTCAGTGTGAAAGTAATCGACTGTGTCTTCGTTCTGTTTAACTGGAAACCATTTGCCCTAAACCAGATATCTGCTTCTTCTAATGTTTCTTGGCTTTCTTTGTGGAGATTGTCTGCTGTGTGATCACTATTTAGGAAAGTAGAGTCATCTGCATATATTATTGATCGGGAGTGGACATTATGTCCCAAGTCATTTATCATGATCAGAAACAGGACGGGACCAAGTACTGTTCCTTGTGGGATACCCTGTCTGAGGTAACCTATGTTTGATTTTTTTCCAGCCATTGAGACAATCTGTTGGCGATCAGTAAGGTAGGCTTTAAACAGCTTCAGTTCTCTGTCTTTTATACCATAGTATTCTAATTTCAATAACAGTAAATCATGGTTGACACAATCATAAGCCTTGGTCAGATCACAGAGGGTGGCTTCCGCCATCTGATGGTTCTCAAATGCATCTAATATGTGGGTTATCACTTTGCCTACTGCATCGACTGTACCCTTGTTGGTCCTGAAACCAAATTGGTTGTTTGCATATATATTATTTTCTTCAAGGTATTGGCATAGTTGTCTTTTCATAATTTTTTCAAGAATTTTTGAGAAAGTTGGTATTATTGAAATAGGCCTGTAGTTTCCAACATCTGACTTGTTACCTTTTTTAAACACTGGTATAACTTTCGCTACTTTTAATGTATCTGGGAAAGTGCCAGTTGTAAGACATAGGTTTATACATATTGTTAATGGGTATAGAATGTACCAAATTATACTTTTAAGAAAGTTGTTGGATAATCCATAGTAGTCCGCTGTATTAGAGTTTGTCATATGTCTCACTTCGTTTAGAATTTCTTCTTCCGAACTTTCTTTCCATTTAAAGATTGTCTTTGGTTGGTCTTTATTTTCCAGTAGTTGTTTTACACTTATGTCTGGAGGGGATATTGCACCTTGGATCTTGTCTGCTATGTTGATGTAGTAATTATTTACTTCTTCTGGATCTATTATTACTGGATCAATGCTAGGTGAGGGAGTGTTTGTTTTAATTAGTCTCCAAACAGCTTTACATTTGTTCCCCTGAGTTTCTATAAAAGTAACATTTGCTTCTTTTTTAGCTTTCTGGATAGCTAACCTGTATTCTTTTCTAAATTCTACATATTCTTTCTTATCTTCTTCCGATTGAGTACTTTTGTAGTTCGAGAAAAGCTGTAATAGTTTTACTTTAGTTTCCCTTAGTTCACGTGTATACCACTTTGGCTTATTAAGTCTGCACTGTGGGTGACTCTGTTTTATCGTTTCTTCTGGAAAGTACTTATCAAAGAAATTCGTAAACCATATATTGAAGTTGTCAAATAGGCAATTGCCATAACCTTTGCTTATATCGATCAGTAGAACATCCCAATTTATTATCTGTAAAGCACAGAGAAAAATTACATGTGCCCATGGTGAGAAAACTCTTCTTTGAATATAAGACACTTGGTTTGGGTTAAATTTTGGTAGATCTAGCGTGACCTTACATACAATTGCTTTATGGTCCGACAGTCCTGGCTCTGTTATTTTAATTTCACAGTTATGGATTCCCAGGTTTGTTATTATATTGTCCAGACAAGCCTCTACACGTGTTGGACAGGATACCTTGTGGTAGAGATTGAAGGATCTAAAGAGATCCAGCAGTTCCATTTGTCGAGGGGAGGTATATCTGAGGTCAACATTTAAGTCCCCTCCGATAATGGCACCTCTGTGCTAGTGGACAGTTTGAACAATGGGAATAGAGTAGAGTGGGCGGTATTCTTATAGGGATGTAGCGAACTAGAACCAACAGATGTCTCCACTGCTCTAGCCGGTATGCGCTAGCCGTTCGTCACTTGTTTTTCGAGTTGTTGTCTGCTGGTTCCATGCTTTTAAATGGCGTTTCATCTTAGCAGACTGAAAAATACGTTCTAACTTTTCTTTTTTTGTAGCGGGTAAAACCCTACTAGGCGCATTTCTTTGTATACTGGACACTTCCAGAATATATTTACGTGAAAAAACTTAAAGAAAAATTGCAAAAGATAGACGCTATATAAGTCGAAAAGAAGGAAGAATAATCTGACAAATACTGTGAGAAATGCCCGCTATTAAGTACATTACTACGTTCCCGACGTACAAAATGTTATGCAGATATGAATATTTATATACAGTACTGCTAATTTGGCGATTGGGTATGATTCAAAGTAACTAAAAGAATATACCTCTAGGGTTCAAACAGTAAAATACTAATTGATATACGTGATAAACACTGATTTATGTGGTGTGTATTCGCAGACATTTTTAATATTAGGCCTATTTATTTTCTATATCAAATGCATATTTAGCCTATACCGTCATATTATAACGTATTCAAAATGAAGATATTAAAATATGTTTACATCACGAAAACTTACCTTTCCTGTCCCTCGTAGTTAAAAAAGATGGGAACTTGGGAATCGATTAGGCCTTTTTTCTTCTTCTCATTCCTCATTCTTTCTTATTCCTTTTATTATCGGTAAGTTATGCTAAACCATCGTTACATGATTTTCATTTCTAGTTATGAAACAGAATATTGTTAAGAATATTTCATTGCATGACATAGCAGATTATAAAGGCAGAATTTAATAATTACACTGGACAACAGCCAAAAAATTTTTTGCATGAAATTGGGCATTTATTATGTGGATTTTAGCGCTGAATTCAATTATGCAAACCGTTTTTCTCTGGCACCCTCAGTTTCAAAAAGAAAGCCTGTTTTCTGAATTAGCACTGACTGTAAATGCTTAAATTTCTGTTATAGTGATTGACATAGTAAACAAGACCTAATAGCAATAATAACATTTATTTATTATTATTTTACTGGTTTAGTTAGTAAGGACCGTGGTGTTATGATAATTGGTCATGGAGTTCAAATGAATAAAGTTACAAAAATACCCAGCTAATATTACAAAAAGTGCAGTTTGACAAGTACAACTGGTCCATCTGTGGCGATTTCAAAATGATTGGAATACTGTTAGGATTGCAAAGTGGATATACGAAATATTGCTGCTTTTTGTGCGAATGGGATAGCCGTGATAAATCCAAACATTACGATACTAAAATATGGCCTCCCCGGAAGAATTTTGTCCCTGGAGAAAAGAATATCTCAGCTGAACCATTATTTGGTAGATCAAAAATTTGATTGCCTCCACTTCATATAAAATTAGGCCTAATGAAGAATTTTTTCAAGGCATTAGACAAATCTGGAGCAGGTTTCAAATACCTAGAAGAAAAATGTCCAAGAATCAGTGCTTCTAAGTTGAAGGAAGGCATTTTTGTTGGGCCTCAGATTCGAGAACTAATGAAAGATCAGCTGTTTGAAAGTAAATTGAATCATGTGGAACTTAAAGCATGGATAACATTCAAGACCATTTGCGAACAGTTCTTAAATAATACTAGAGCACAAAATTACGAACAATTAATTGAGAAATTACTAGGAGCCTATAGAAATCTACGTAGGTTGCAACATGTCTCTCAAAATTCACTTCCTGCATTCCCATTTGGACTTTTTCACTGCAAATCTAGGACAAGTTAGTGATGAACATGGAGAAAGATTCCACCAAGATATTTCCGAAATGGAGAAAAGGTATCAAGGAAGATGGAAACCCAATATGCTTGCAGATTAGCCTACTGCAGGAGCCTCAAAAGAAAAACCACAGGAAAGTACAGAAGAAGCAGCAAACTGCAGAAATTCAACTGTCAGCAGTAGAGGATGGACTTGAAAACGAGCTGGCAATGTTTTCAGGTATGTTAATTGGTTACTTTTACAAAATTAAATATAATTTTATTATGAAGGATTCTTCTACATATGAATATTACCAGTTAGTCTTTGATATTATGGTGATTTTACGTTTTATTTATAAACGACTAGAAGTGTAAGTACACAATTTACTAAAAACCTGAGGGTGCTAGACAAAAACAAAAGCCATATTTGAACTCAGCACATCAAAATGCATAAGAAATGATATGTTTTGTGTAAAAAAATATTACCAGTTAGTCTTTGATATTACGGTGAATTGACGTTTTATTTATAAACAACTAGAAGTGTAAGTACACGATTTACTAAAAAACTGAGGGTGCTAGACAAAAACAAAGGCCATATTTGAACTCAGCACATCAAAATACATAAGAAATGATATGTTTTGTGTAAAAAAAAATTTTGATGGTCAGTTTTGTTGTCCAGTGTTATCATACGTTAAGTTATGTAGCCTATTAAATTGGCAACGCTTTTGTCACAATTTTTAATCGAGGCCGTCAATCTAACTTGGCTATTTAGAAATAACAGAATTTATATTTTGATATCAGATGCAATAGAAGGCTACAGTAGCCTAATATACACATATTTATACAGCAAAGTAAAATAAATAGGCCTAAAATAACTAAGTAAATTAAACAGGGAAGTGGTCTTTAAATATAAAGGTGCATGAAAGATACAGTTTAACAAAGGTATAAAACTAACACAATGTACTGTAATTATCATTGCGTTACTAGGTAGGCCTAATTTTAATTTATTTATTGTAATTTACTCTATTTTTAAATGGCCCATAACATCTTCTCGATGCTCACGGCAAATTTATTATTAATTTAAAAATTAAAGAATATCTAATCCCCGCACTGCATATAAATATTCATACATTGATAACATATTACTGCAAGTCGAGTACAAAATAATGTCGTCTGTATCGGAAATATCTCACAATATTTGTTCGTTAATCCTTCCTTTTTAGTGTTATTTAGAGCCTATCTGCTGTGATTTTTCTTTCGTATTTTTGACCCTTATACATTCTAGAAGGGCCCAGTAGACAAAGAAGTACGTATAGTAGCCTCGTGTCCTCTATAAAAATATAAAATTACGAACATATTTTTCGGACTGAGAAGTTGGAGCGCCATTTAAAAGCATGGGGCCAGCAGAAGAAAACTGGAATAACAAGTGACGAACGTCTAGCGCATACCGGCTAGTACACCCACGCTATCTGTCGGAGAAGTTTGGCGAGCTACATCCCTATTGAGAGTATTATAATTAAGGAATCGCGCACAATGTGCATTATCTTAACCTATGATATAAGTTAGAGACAAAAGAGTAAACTTTTGATGCTACGCACATTGTGCGCATTCCCGGTATCATTTGCATGTGTATTGCTTCTCTCCAGCCTCTTAACCTCGTGTTGTAATGTTCGTGGCTTCTAAAAAGCTAATCCGGGGATTAAATTATTCAAGAAAAGATTTATTTTCCTATACGATGCCTTCCTTAATTTTGTTTCTATATAAAAATCGGGTCTTCGACACCGGATCCGATTTGTTATTTTCCTATACAGTGCCTTCCTTAATTTTGTTTCTCTATAAAAATCGGGTCTTCGACACCGGATCCATTAGTGATGGGTCGTACCAGCTCAAATGTGCGTGCTAGCTAGAGATGGGGAATATTTCTTGTAACTGTTACTTTGTAACTGTTACATGTATGTAACGGTAACGACCTGTTACAAAAAATCAAAAGTAACGGTTACCAAAGCTCCTCCTAGGATATCTAATTTTCGTCTCAACCAAAGGCGGAATCAGAAAATACTGAAAGAAGGGGCCGACACAGACGAAAGTTTGCTGTTATTGGGGGTGTATGGAATATCCCAAAAGTGGGGGTCCGGGGTCCTCCCCCGGGATTTTTGTTAAAAAAAGGGGGGAAACACGACAACCCCACAATAATAACTGCCAAAAAAGGAAAGAGCACATTTTCAAACATTCAAATCTCGCTTTATATGAGCTATCGAGAAACTAGTTATTGATTTGCAGAGTACTCATCAAGAGCTTAACAATGATACCCCATAAGACGTGGTTTCAAAAATTTCGAATTTCCATCCCCCACCCCCACTCTTACCCCCAAAACCCCCGAATCGTTGGTGTCACTGTGAACTCCATAGGAAGTACTCTAATTTATTCCAACAAAGTTTCTCTCTATACTTCATAGGGGCCGAGATATAAATATTTCAAAATTTCAACCCCCCTCCCCTTGGGCCAATTTTGCTCATTAACGAACTTGTCCGAACTATTGGGCCTAGAAATAACTTAATAAAATTTGGTTCAAATATCTTCAAAATTACGACCGTTAGCATGTAAAGATATATATAAATATACAAAACAAAAAAATTAACGGGCGGTGGTTTCGTACTTAGGGAGGCATGAAACGCAAAGATATAAAATAATTTTTTCGAAAGTCATGACATGGTATCGATCCCAGGAATTCTGTATGGTTTTTCCAAATTTCTCAGCAACTCTCCTTTTTCTCAGGATTTATTTAAATACATTTATTTTTGGTTTTGGTTTTTATTTTATTTATTTATTTACTTATTTATTATTATTTTTGTTTTTATTTATTTTTTAGTTGTATTGATAATATGTCAGTATCGAGCTAATGTAACTGGTCGTAACGTGACGAGAGTTACACCCGTTACCATTATTTTCACCCGTTACAGTAACTCTGACCCGTTACAATTACTCTCACCCGTTACAGCTACTTTGACAGTGACAGTTATTCTCGCCAGTTACAGTGACAGCGACAGTGACAGTGACAGCGGCAGTGACAGTGACAGCGGCTGTAACAGTGACAGCGGCAGTTACAGTGACAGGGGCAGTTACAGTGACAGCGGCAGTTACAGTGACAGGGGCAGTTACAGTGACAGCGGCAGTGACAGATACTCTCACCCGTTACAGTTACTCTGACCAGTTACAGTTACTTTGACCCGTTACAGTTACTTCTAATATTTCTGTTGCAAGTGTTTTATCCGTGACTTTGGCCTTGTTCTGTTACATCTGTTATTTACAATATTTGAAAAAATAAAATAAAAACATAATAGATATACAAGCATTCATGAGCCACAGATTATTGTCTCTGTTGGACACTACATGAGAATATTATAGGAGGAAAAAAAAATTCCTCCGGCACTGGGACTTGAACCCAGGACCTTTGGCTATTCGCGCCAATGCTCTACCAACTGAGCTAAGCCGGAGCTCAATTCACAGCGCCAGATGGAACTTCTCTCCTATGACTGATTGCCCTAATGGTCTACCTCACAGACAGACAAGTTATGTCATATGCAGTACTGTGAGGCACACTAAGTAGTGATTTTTGTGACCGGGCTCCCACTGTTATTGTACAGTTAACATTCAAGATAGATATACAAGCATTCATGAGCCACAGATTATTGTCTCTGTTCGACACTACATGAGAATAATAATATTCTCATGTAGTGTCCAACAGAGACAATAATCATGAATGCTCATTCGTTAGAAGTGCTATCCAATTCTAACAACGTGCCAAGCCCATCCAAAGAAAAGAGTGAAAGACATACACAAAAGAAATCTGTAAAAACAACTCGTCAATCGTATGTTGCCATCAAAGGTGATACATGTCCTTGTTGCAAGGAAAGTCATAAGTTACATAGGTGCGACAAGTTTTCACAGTTGAGTGTAGACCAACGATGGGATTTTGTGAAAAGCAAAGGCTTATGCGCAAACTGTTTCTCCAACAATCACAAAAGAGACCATTGCAAACTCAAGTCCTTCTGCAATTGTGGGATGGCTTCACACAGCAGATTATATGTGACAAGAAAAAGACCTCTCATCAGTCAAACACTGGGGAAGGCACTGACAATTTGCCTGCCAGTTATTGTTCTATAAAAGAAAAATCCAACCAAAAGGAGATTTTGTTAGCAACTGCAGCAGTGCATCTTGAAGATAGGCAAGGAAATCTAGTGTTGTGCAGAGCGTTACTAGACTCAGGGAGCCAACTAAACTTTATAACTGAAGATTTAGCCAAGAAGTTGCAGCTGTCAACAACGAATGTCGATACTCACATAAGAGGCATAAATGGCACCTCTTCTTGCAATCACAGTGTTAAAGTTAATCTGCGATCCAGGATCCAGAATTTCCAGGGTGAAATGAACTGTCTAGTAATCCCTCACATTGCAAACAAACTTCCTTCTGTCCGTATCGATCCTACCAAATTCAATATTCCTAGTGAAATTGCATTGGCAGATCCTAAATTCTACATCCCTGGTGATGTTCAACTCCTCATTGGTGCTAGTCTATTCTATCAGTTATTTACCAATGAAAGAATAATCACTCCTAATAACCCTATTCTTAGTAATACGGAACTGGGCTGGGTACTCAGTGGATCTGTTCCCAAAACCTCAATCAAGTCTAAGAAAGTCACATTTGCTCAACACAATTTATTTGTGACCGTTGACAATGTTGACACACAGTTAAGACGTTTCTGGGAACTAGAAGATTTTCCTAAACCAGTGTTTACTAAAGAAGAGAGAGAGAGTGTGAAGAACATTTCATACAAAACACTATTCGTGCAGATGACGGTGCTTTTGTAGTGAAATTACCCAAGAATCGATCTGAGGACTCCTTGGGCGAATCCAGACAACAAGCAGTGAAACGTTAGAACATCTGGAAAGAAAATTTCAAACTAATTCTGTCTTGCAGGAAGATTACAAAAAATTCATGCAAGAATATGAAGAATTGGGACACATGAAGAAGGTTTCACTTCCACGGCCAGGTGAAAAATGCTTCTATTTACCACATCATGCAGTAATCAAACCCTCATCTACCACAACCAAGACTAGAGTTGTGTTTGACGCTTCTGCAAAAACATCTTCAGGCAAGTCCCTAAATGACATTCTGAAATTAGGGTCTACACTGCAAGATGATTTATCATCAATTATAACTCGTTTTCGAACCTATAAATATGCATTCTCAGCTGACATTTCTAAAATGTACAGACGCATAAAAATGCACGAAAGCGACCAGAATCTTCAAAGGATTGTGTGGCGTTCTAATGCAAATGAGCCCATACAAGACTATGCATTAACTACCGTGACTTATGGTACTAAATCAGCTTCATTTTTAGCCATAAGATCCCTGCATCAGCTGTCGATAGAAGAAGAAGCTAAATACCCTCTTGCTTCCCAAGCTGTTAGAAATTCCTTCTATGTAGACGACTGCCTGACAGGACATGATAATCTTCAAGAAGCGCTACGCCTTCAAGAAGAATTAATCCTCATGCTTGACAGTGGCGGATTTCCATTGCGAAAATGGTGCTCCAATCATGAAGCTTTGTTGGAATCTGTTCCGTCATCTCATCGAGAGACCCAATTGCCTCTGTCTCTTGATAACAGTGAAAATGCGCATGCCCTTGGTTTACTATGGCATCCTGCAACTGATAATTTCCAGATTCAATCCCATCCTTCTCTCCAAACTCATACTCGAGTTAAACTTACCAAGCGTACTATCCTATCAGTCATATCCTCCATCTTTGATCCTTTAGGCCTTGTCAGTCCTATTGTTATCAATGCCAAAATCTTCATGCAATCATTATGGATTGAAAAGCTTGGTTGGGACGAGGAAGTACCGTCACACATAGCAGAGAAATGGATTGAGATCTGCGACATTTTAGGTACAATACACACTCTGCGTATTCCACGATTTGTTCTCACACATGGTACCCTTCAAGATATACAGATTCATGGCTTCTGTGACTCGTCAGAAAAGGCCTATGGCGCATGCATATATCTCCGTTCTGTGAACAGTGAAAGTGAAGTTACAATTAACTTGCTGTGTTCCAAATCTAAGGTCGCCCCTCTTAAAAGGCAAACCATTCCACGTCTTGAACTTTGTGGAGCATTGTTGTTATCTAAACTGTACAACAAGGTGTTGAATGACCTTAATATTCAAACATCACAAAATTATCTATGGTCAGACTCAGTTATTGTTCTGTCATGGATAAAATCGGATTCACGAAAGTGGAAAACATTTGTGTCCAACCGTGTGTCACAAATACAAGAGCTTTCTGACACAGCAGCCTGGCGACATGTTTCTACAGAAAACAACCCAGCTGATCTCGTTTCAAGAGGTGTATCGTCTGAACAATTGTCTGATATCGATTTGTGGTGGCACGGTCCTAATTGGCTATCGCAAAAAACAATATCATGGCCTGAACAACCAAAACAATTAAACGTTCAGGATTCTTCCGAACAACTGGTTACTATCTGTATGGCAGCTACAACAGTAGAAGATAGTTTTCTCACAAGATTTTCTGATCTTAGGCGCCTTCAGAGAGTTACTTGTTATATGTATAGATTTATTTCTGCCTGCCGTCATGAAAACAAATATCATGGACCTCTCGCAGCAGAAGAATTTCAAAATGCTTTACAAGTTTGTGTTAAAATTGCTCAGAAAGAAGCTTTCGCCCAAGAGCTGAAAGATCTTAGCAATAGCAAGCAAACTTCAGTGAAAAGCTCTATCCATGCATTAGTTCCATTCCTAGATCAGAACAACATTATAAGAGTGGGTGGACGGTTGGAGAAATCAGATCTTACACATGATGTAAGACATCAGGTTATATTGCCATCCCGACATCACTTAACAGTTCTGATTGTAGAATATGAGCATCGCAAGCTATTACATGCTTCGCATCAGCTGCTTATAGCTTCCTTAAGACAAGCCTACTGGATACCTAGTATTCGCAGAGTAGTAAAATCTATTTTGCATAGATGTCTCACGTGCTTCAAGTTAAAAGCAGAAAGTTCTCAACAGTTAATGGGAAATCTTCCTAGCTATAGAATAACTCCTGCTAGACCTTTTCTCCGCACAGCAGTCGATTATGCTGGACCCTTCAACATAAGATATGGGGCTCCACGCATTAAAACTACTGTAAAAGCTTACATCGCTATTTTTGTTTGCTTGGTAACAAAGGCCATCCACATTGAATTAGTTTCTGATCTAACATCAGATGCCTTCATAGCAGCCCTTAGAAGATTTACAGCACGTAGGGGACTCTGTAAAGAAATCTTCAGTGATAATGGCACTAACTTTGTTGGCGCAAACAACAAGTTAAGGGATCTCAGATTGCTATTGCAGTCAAGAGACTTTCAAACTACAATTCAAAATTTCACTGCAAACCACGATTATAGCTGGTCGTTCATTCCTCCAAATTCTCCCCATTTTGGTGGTTTACATGAAGCAGCAGTTAAATCTATGAAGTTTCATCTCAAAAGAGTTATGGGAGCTCAAATTCTCACATATGAACAGCTTTCTACGCTTCTATCTCAGATCGAAGCTTGCTTGAATTCTAGACCACTTGTTCGTCTAAATGATGATCCAGCTGATTTGTCATACCTTTCTCCTGGTCACTTCTTAATTGGAGAACCTCTCACATCTCTACCTTCACATCCTATGGCAGCAGAAAAATGGCAGCTGTTACAAAATCATTTGCAACACATATGGAAACGCTGGTCATCCGAATATCTTCACTCCCTACAACAGAGGCAGAAATGGACCTGCTCCAGTGACAACATTCAAGTTGGTACTGTCGTCATCTTGAAGGAAGACAACATTCCTCCTCTTCAATGGAAGTTAGGCTTGATCACCGCTACTCATCCGAGAGAAGACGGCTTAGTTCGAGTGATTACTGTACGCACTTCCAGTGGTGAATATAAGCGGCCCATAGTCAAGGTGTGTCCTCTACCCCAAGACGAGTAGCATATGACACTTACTTTGATCTTATATTCAAGATTCTCCACTTGAAGTCCATTTCTCATCTATTTCTGTCACAAATCGTACTCTTGCGATCTGTGTTACATGTCTTTTTCTTTCTATCAATCTTGATATTTGAAAGATCTTTCTCTGTCTTTCAGTTCAAGAGTTTTACCTACTCTAGCTTGAATTTCTTCATGTTGATATTCATGACATATTTCAAGGGGATCAAATGCTTTATCTATGATCAACTCCTTGTCAGTTGTCTAGTTTCTCCTTTGTAACATTTTCCTTTTGCTGCATAGGTGAGTTATTCCTTTGTAACATTTGCCTTTTGCTGCATAGGTGAATTACCTTATATGCCAACAACATTCAATGAGCAACACGTCCCATTTCTCCCTTGTGCTTGTATTGTTGATGTTTTGGTTTCCCTTATCTACATTAATCCTCGGTCATAGGATCGCAATCCTAGCCACAATTACTACATGGTTTTATATAGTCTTTGATCTTGACGTATGATTTCTGACTACTAGTCCTCATATTACTAGGCAAGCCACTACTTACTACATGGGTTATTTATGTTCTTTGAGCATACTGTATGACTGATCATAATAATTGTCATACTTATCATTGAATTTCTACTACATTCCCATTTTCTACATTCTATGTTTACTTATGAATTATTGTTATCATTCATTGGAAGTCTCTCTCACCATGTTCTTGATAATTGCCTACATTCTTTTATAATTATCAGGTATCTTTTCCTTGTTCCAATGCATACTCCGATAGCAATGTTCCATCCTATTTATTTATTGAAGCTTTCCTTGTGTCGCTGCTCGTCTTGGGTCACCCTCCGCTGCCTTCAAGACGTCTTCAGCTTCACTTGAACTCATATGCCTGCTTATCTCTTCTGATTTATATTGTGTGTCGTGTGCTTCAATGTAAATAGTGAAATCAGTGCTTTTCTATTCAATAAAATATTCTTGCAATATATGTAAGAAGTCATATTTTCCAACACATATCACATGTATACATCTAATTAGAATCAGTGATGGTTGTTGTGTATATATAAGTGTCTTTTCCATTATAGCTTGCATTCCTGTTATGTTTTTTATTGAAGTTATACTTCAAAGGCGCGGAGTATGTTCACGCAGCTAAGGGTTTTTTTTCAGCATATTTATTATGTGCAGTGAATAGTTTTAATTCAAATCATCCGCTATGTTTTCTTGCGCCAAGTATTAAGTTGAGTAGGCGTATATTACATCATATCCTGCTCACGAGTTCTTTGTGACGGGTATTCCCACTGAAGGGACGCTTTATAGAGCGTCAGTAAGCCTCATCAGTATTAAGCTGGCAGTTACACGAACAAGTCGCGTTCTGACACTGCTCTGATTTACTAGTAACAAAGGCTTCTTCGCGCCCTTTGTATTTATACTAGAAATCGTAGGAATAAAACTTTATTTCAAGTTTTATTCAATCCAAGTAAATTATTCAACATAATTTACGCATTTTAAATATTCAAAGTGCATTAGATTCACTTGCAAGATCCACGTAAGTACATAGCCTGTGACGTCATCAGTTAACCAAGAAGCTATATTACGTGAACAGTCAAGTGCTAATAACTTTAAATATATTCAATTTACAGTAAATTTTATTACCTTTAATTTGAGATATAATTCATTGGTAAATTACAAAGTTTACTAAATTACTTCCAGTGGTGCAACAATATTCGCGCCATTTTCCAGTTCATTGTTTCAACGTGTTTCTTTAGCTATTATTCAGTGTTCATATATATTATTTCTTCAAGTGTTTACAAGTATTAATAAATTGTAAAGTTTTCATTACATGTTAGATTGTTAAACCAATATGATTCCTGGGATCTCTGTATCCAGTGTCCTCGTGATATAGTCCACTCTTGCTCTAATTTGGTCCTCCGCTTCCCAGAGAAATTTTCCTATGTATTGCACATACATTGTTTCACTACGTTCCTAACATTCTCCCTTTCTTGGACCGGATATATTTTCCGTCCAATCCCGAACATTTGTTCCTCTAGAACCTGAACCCCAACACTGTGAGAATATTATTATTCTCATGTAGTGTCCAACAGAGACAATACTCTGTGGCTCATGAATGCTTGTATATCTATCTTGAATGTTAACTGTACAATAACAGTGGGAGCCCGGTCACAAAAATCACTACTTTGTGTGCCTCACAGTACTGCATATGACATAACTTGTCTGTCTGTGAGGTAGACCATTAGGGCAATCAGTCATAGGAGAGAAGTTCCATCTGGCGCTGTGAATTGAGCTCCGGCTTAGCTCAGTTGGTAGAGCATTGGCGCGAATAGCCAAAGGTCCTGGGTTCAAGTCCCAGTGCCGGAGGAATTTTTCTCCTATAATATTCTCAAAAACATAATAATAAAAAATAAAAAAATAAAAAAATTAATTTAAAAAAAACATGTAATTATCGTAATTATAAGCTTTTCATGCCACTTAAAAACGTATTAAAATACGATATTGCCTTTATTGGATAATTTAAACTTACAATATGGATTCGAAATAATAATATTGATAATTTTACTACTACTAATAAAATCCCTATAATATAAAGCCACACGGCTCACTCACTCACTCATTGACATTGATGTTTGCTCACTTCCAGATGAGCTAGAAACTTGAAATTTGGTACAAATGTAGCTTTTAGGCTGTAAACCACAGGAAAATTTAAAAAAAGTATTTTAATTTTAGTCCTATAACCCCCGAAAAGGGGCTCGCTCACTGACATTAATGTTTGCCCACTTCCGGATGAGCTAGAAACTTTAAATTTGGCACACATATAGCTTTTAGGCTGTAAACCACAGGAGAGTTCCAAAAAGTATTTTTTAAATTTTTTAGCCCTAAAACCCCCCGAAAAAGAGCTCGCTCACTGACATTAATGTTTGCTCACTTCGAGATGAGCTAGAAACTTGAATTTTGGTACACATATATTTATTAGGCTATAAAACCACAGGAAAATTCCAAAATGTATTTTTTTAAGTCTTTAGCTCTAAAAACTCCCGAAAAAGGGCTCGCTCACTGACATTAATGTTTGCCCACTTCCGGATGAGCTAGAAACTTTAAATTTGGCACACATATAGCTTTTAGGCTGTAAACCACAGGAGAATTCCAGAAAGTATTTTTTTTTAATTTTTAGCCCTGAAACCCCCCGGAAAAGAGCTCGCACACTGACATTAATATTTGCTCACTTCGAGATGAGCTAGAAACTTGAATTTTGGTACACATAAATCTATTAGGCTATATAACCACTGGAAAATTCCAAAATGTATTTTTTTTTAATTTTGTAGCTCTAAAACTCCCGAAAAAGAGCTCGCTCACTGACATTAATGTTTGCTCACTTCCAGAAGAGTTAGAAACTTGAAATTTGGTAGCCCTACACATATAGCTTTTAGGCTGTAAACCATAGAAAAATTCCAAAAAAAGTATTTTTTTAAGTTTTAGCCCTATAACCCCCGAAAAAGGGCACGTTCACTGACATTAATGTTTGCCCACTTCCAGATGAGCTAGAAACTTGAAATTTGGTACACTTATATCATTAGGCTGTAAACCACAGGAAAATTCCAAACAGTTTATTTTCATGTCGATAATCGATGTTTTTTACATCCATGGAAAATAACCGATGTTTTTGCTACACCGATGTTTGTCCCCGACATCGATGTTTTTGTAACAAAAAAAAATAATGGGCTACCTTGGTTCTACGATATAATTTAAATTACAGGAGCTTAATTTCCCAAAAGAATGATTTTTTACAACGATAGTTTTCATGGAAATATTTCTGTTGGTTTGTGAATTTTGCCTAATTTTCTGATACCATGGAATTTTTAAAGGGTATGGTCCACGACTCTACTAGAATTCCACGCGCCGTGCTGCAATCGTTATGCGGGCCCTCGGTTGGGAACCAACACTCCCATTGGCCGGCGGCCATTTTCCCAAAGGCTTCTCCAGTGCTACCAATAGTTCTATATTCTCATGCTTTCCATTTGAGTTATATGGTTAGGTTCCCCCGTTAGTTTATGATAAGTACCGCACTCCAAGCTCCCGGTGTGAAGGGGGCCTGATGGAAGCTTGGAAGGGGGTCCTGGGGCTTGGGGGCAAATCTGGGGTAGATATGAAGTAGGTACCTCGGCCTCGATACCGACTGACCCATTGAGACCGGGTTTTTACCGTTAGGTTTCCAGTATTGGATTATCAGCACGTGACCGATTGCATGAAAACAGAACATCGGCCAGCGCATGGAGATTCGTGTTTTGACAGCAGTTCCCAGCGCCATTTTAGGTTAATTTTGTCCCTACTTCTTAACGTTTTTATTTATATTTAGGACCTTTGAACAAATATATGGTGCTTATAAATGGAATCTATAGGTTTTAAAGGATAATATAACATCAAATTTGGTCGTTTTCCGTGCTTTTAAAATAAAAATATCACTTAAAGTAGAGAGGTGGACTAAAATTACACATCTTTTTTTTTTTTTGTCTAAATACATCGATGATTTCAGGTCGATATTATCGTCATATCGATGTTTTCAGGTCGATATTATCATCATATCGATGGTTATCTCCGATTTTAACCTCGATATTTTAACTATCGATGCTCATCCCTAATTGAAAGCTTAATTTTACAACTGTTATTTTATTTCGAGGGTCCCTACCTAGAGCCCCAGCCTTGGCTACGGCCACAACCGGGGGGGGAGGAGATAAAAGGGCATTCCCCATCAAGTGGGAAGTGATCTGGCGATTAACTACGTAATATAAAAAAAAAGTAACAGGTAACGGTTATAAATAACAGTTACTTTCGTGTAACTGTAACAGTAACGTAACTGTTCCAAAAAAAGTAACAGGTTCCCATCTCTAGTGCTACCTCTTTTGCTCCCGCACACAAATGAGAGTCGTTCAAAAGAGTCAGTTCGTTCATTGTGCTGGGTACAAGTTTGTATATTGCAGCTCTTTCCAGTTCATGTAGTTCGCATGACATTTCATAGATGGCAAGTGCATCACGAGCGGGTAAACGAGCTGCCTACTATATCTCCAGCTCGTTTTTGAACGACCTCGTTCATGTAGTTCGCTTGGCAACACATAGATGGCAATCTTTCCGCATCTTACCTCCACGTTGGAGTATTTGTGGCTTTAGACGTAAAACATAACTTTTCTTGGCACGGGAGTCGAAGACCCGATTTTTATTTACAAACAGAATTAAGTTATAACTATCAACATAGCGTTCGGGGAGCTTCGTAGCGCGAGATGCTAATAGTCTCCCCGAACGGCACTGCTCGCTTTCGCGCTGTGAGTACGAAACGCTCAGAGTGCCGTTCGGGGAGACTATTAGCATCTCGCGCTACGAAGCTCCCCGAACGCTAACAGCAACGAAGGGGCTTTTAAACAATGGCGGTGAATATGGCATCAGCGAAGGAAAGTTTTTTGACCGCTATTGCGCTAATTATAAAAGAAGAGATTGAATATTATCTCGCAAACCCTTCCATCTGGGCAGCTTAAGGAAACGCGAACATTGCATTTTTCTGCCACGGTCCAAACTTTACACGGGATGAGAATAATACCTTCAGCAGACGACCTTAAAATCTTGGCTTATAAATCTTTGCCCATACTCACTAGATGACATAAAACACCCAACTGAAAATCATTAAACAACATGACCAGATTTTACCGTTTCTGTTTTCAGTCTGGACCTTTTAAACCTTTAGACTTCTTAACTTCATAATAAATCCTGCCGGACCTAAAGCTAAAGTAAAAAAAGCTTATCCTTTATCTATTTTTGTATTTGGTATTTTTCTTTGTAACATTAATTTGTATGGTATGCATTATTTTATGTATGTATTGTAAGGTATATATTTTATAAATATTAACAATGTTCAATGTACATGTATGTATTACATGTTTTTGTACATGTATGTATTATATTAACAATGTTCATGTATGTTTTGTACAACAAACTAAACTAAACCTGCAGACGACGTTCGGGGACCAATGAAATCGCTAATAGCGTCCGCAGCATCTCGTGCCTCACCTCTCCAGAAAAAGCGCAGCGTATTCCGTTTCTCAGCGCTTTTACACCGGACCGGTGGCAATCGATGACGTCACGCTGCAGCGGAATTGGAACAAAGAATTTACATTATTATTGACATAGCTAAAAGTCTTCCC
The DNA here is from genome assembly GCA_964059195.1 of Ectobius pallidus. Classification (NCBI taxonomy): domain Eukaryota; kingdom Metazoa; phylum Arthropoda; class Insecta; order Blattodea; family Ectobiidae; genus Ectobius; species Ectobius pallidus. The sequence goes on from CAXKWD010000016.1 coordinate 2,191,757, forward strand.
ATCTAGTAATAACTGAAAATATCCCCCTTTGCCGTACTTTAGTCACGTCTAACCTAAAACTTTCGGAAGAATGTCTCCATATAAAACCCAAACACAACTGACAAGTGTCACAATTTTTAATATAACACATTTTTGCAGCTAGGTTTTCTTAAATAGCGAATACCATATCAAATTAAATCAGGTAGGATAATATAATTGCTGGTCAATAATTTTAAACATAACATCCAGTTATAGACAGCGAGTTCTTATAATTTGAAGAGAATATACATAGCCTACTTCTTCTAATATTGTTTTTATGTCTATACTCGTTACCTTTCTTCCTAAACATTTTGGAGTTTTATTGTTCCTATGCATCTATCATTAAGCTATACACAGTGCTTTAGTTGGGCCGGTACTGCGTACCGGTATAAAATTATTTTCCTTCTACCATACCGGGAAAAATATGTGCTCCGGTACGTCGTACTGGCAGTACAGGAACGAGATTGTCCTAAAATACTTATTAAATGTCTAATTCAATACCAAAAATGACAAGCACTATTAAATTCTCCACAGATATGCGTTCTAATCTTCACCTTCGTGAGCAATTCTACAGTTACTTTCTCCTTAGATCACATGTTGGCTAGCCACCTTGTTTTCATAAAATGTGTGGGACCAGCACTAGACTTTTTGATCCTGCTCCATACGTCAGGTCATGACTACAAGGAGGCAATAGGTCAGCAGAAGAAACTGCATGCAGAAAATGTCAACCGAAGGATTACATTCAATATGAGGCGATATGGAAAATTTTGAAGTAAGATGAGTACCCCCAAAAAATATTTTCCAACTAAAGCACTGGCTATACATGCAATAATAATAATAATAATAATAATAATAATAATAATAATAATAATAATAATAATAATAATAATAATAATAATAATTTTATTTATGTGTATATATATATATATGTCATCAAGTCAAGTGACAGCATGGACACCGGGCAGGATTGAGTGAAGCCCATCGTCTGCTAATTCCCCCGCAGTTTTACGTGAGCCAATCAGATTCATTGGTGGATTCTCGCACCATATCCACAGGCCGGTGGAACCGATGCCAAAGCGCTGTGAAAACTGGTGGCACCGATGACGTCATTACTTAGCTTTGGAATAAAAATGCTGCCAGCGCTTTAACAGCGCTGAGAAAAGGAATACAGCGCCTCAGCGTATTCCGTTTCTCACCACTTTTACACCGGACCGGTGGCAAACGATGACGTCACGCTGCAGCGGAATTGGAACAAAACTGCTGGATTTATGGTGCCATCAATGGGAACCTTTCTGTCAGCGACCCCCGATAGGTGGCAGCAGGGTCAAAAGAGGTCCAAGCATGTCGTCTGCTGTCCATTGAACATAATGGACCAGACTATTTAAACATCAATCAGAATGCCAGAAAACATGTTGTGGCGATCATCTGTGTAAAACAGAGGTGTACACATATGCTTTACGAAATATATGGTTATAAAATATAAGGAAGATTAAACGGATGCTAATAGTTAATAGTCTATGATTTCCTTCAAATCTCCTCGCTCAACACTTTCAAATCCTCAGAATTGACTCACTATCTTAATCATTTTTACAAAGAATAAAACTTAACAAGAAGTAGTATTCTCATTATCTACAACAGAAGGCCATGTTTCAAATATCTTCATCAAATGGACAAGATTCACTTATGTTCTGTTGCTTTAAACAGAAAGTTCGCCCAGCAGGAAACTAAACCACTTATTCTCTTTCAAACTATGATACAAAATTACTTCTATGGACAGTATTTGATAAATACAAGTTACTTAATTTATCAACTTCATAACAAAAATTCACATATTTCTGTTTCACATTTTTTATAATTTGTATAGTAAAATTATTAATATTTTGATTAAATTCGTAAGTTTTTTCATTGCAAACATTAAAACAAATCGTAAAATTGAAACAATTTCAAAACTGAATTATTCTTACAGACATTGGTTGTTTTTGTAAATTGAAGATTAAAAATATATATATATATTTTAAAGAAGACGTCAAAGCATATTTTTCCTTTCTATACTAGCAATTGGCACTGGCTATTTTTTTCCTCTAAATACAAAAAATAAAAAGATAAATAAATCAACTACACTGTTATTATATACAACTCACTTTTATAATGCACATTAATGATATTAAAACACTATATTAGAACTGGAATTACCGATGCACGTAGATATTTTAACTCGAATCGAAGAGAACATAGTATTTTGAATTATTAGCATATGAGAACCCAGTACAATGAATAACAATTCCCTGCGAGCCATAATTCTGAAACTTATGCAATATAATTCTAAAACAAAAAGTATGAACCTATATTATGGATGGGCGTTAACGTTAAAAATATTACGCATTTAGGCCTATAGTAATAATCACAAGAAAATCATTTCCTTATTACCTTATTTTGACAATCCAGCTTCTTTCAAATTACGTTGACTTCATGAAAAGAACATTCCATTACTAATATGATACACTATTCAAATACTTTTATTTTTATTTGTTTTCCACACAAAAACTTAATGACAGCTATAATTCTGGAGCATGTCTTATTCGTAAGCCTTTAAAGGATATTATTTAGAAGCAAGCAAACGTAACCTAAAGTTATTTATAAAATATTAATGATAATAGGAATAAAATATTTACACATTTGTATCCAAGTTCTTTACTTTCTATAACTACTGTGTTATATTAATCAAATATTAGCATCTGTTTACCACACAGTAAATCCATAACCGAAAGCTGAAATATATACAGAATATTGTGAAAGCAAACAACCATGAACCTAAATTACTTTTTAAAAATGACTTACAGTATAAAGAATATTTTTAACATATTTACGACTATGGTTATAAATCTAAAGAAGATGGGATGTTTTCTTTGTGAAGTACTGTACAACAAGTTTTAAATGTTTCATAAAATTTGAAATATTTCTTCACCATTTAACGAATACAAATGTCATCGCGATATACAGGAATAATTTTAATATTTTGAATTATTTGTCACTAAGCTACACATGTCTCTGCCACTGCAAAATAATTATTGTTCCTGTTTTTGCTGACACGCCCCACGGGTTCTTTTCGACTTAATAATTACAACCAATTATTACTTCAGACAGACATTAATTATTTAATTCTTTTAACAAATCAATACTTTTTCTGGCGATCTCACACTCTCCTAGGCAGAATATAGGTATATGATTTCTGGAATATAACTTAAACGTTATTAATCGCCAGTTTTTATAGGAAAGCCAACATTATTCACATCTATTGATACGCATAAGTATATGGCAGAACGAGATGGCAGGACCTCCTCAGACCCTGCTGCGCTCTGGTGGACAAATTTTTAACTGCACGCAAAAGGTTCCCATGGCGACTAAATTACTAGTGATTCTAATATTTTCTTACAGGAAGCATTGATGTATTATGGTTTCAAACAAATAGAATTTACATTATTATTGACATAGCTAAGAGTCTTCCCATCTAGTAATAACTGAAAATATCCCCCTTTGCCGTACTAGTCACGTCTAACCTAAAACTTTCGGAAGAATGTCTCCATATAAAACCCAAACACAACTGACAAGTGTCACAATTTTTAATATAACACATTTTTGCAGCTAGGTTTTCTTAAATAGCGAATACCATAAATTAAATCAGGTAGGATAATATAATTGCTGGTCAATAATTTTAAACATACCATCCAGTTATAGACAGCGAGTTCTTATAATCTGAAGAGAATATACATAGCCTACTTCTTCTAATATTGTTTTTATGCCTATACTCGTTACCTTTCTTCCTAAACATTTTGGAGTTTTATTGTTCCTATGCATCTATCATTAAGCTAAACATACAATAATAATAATAATAATTTTATTTTATATATATATAATATATATATATATGTCATCAAGTCAAGTGACAGCATGAACACCGGGCAGGATTGAGTGAAGCCCATCGTCTGCTAATTCCCCCGCAGTTTTACGTGAGCCAATCAGATTCATTGGTGGATTCTCGCACCGTGTTCCGTTTCTCAGCGCTGTGAAAGCGCTGGCAGCATTTTTGTTCCAAAGCTAAGTAATGACGTCATCGGTGCCACCAGTTTTCACAGCGCTTTGGCATCGGTTCCACCGGCCCGTGGATATGGTGCGAGAATCCACCAATGAATCTGATTGGCTCACGTAAAACTGCGGGGGAATTAGCAGACGATGGGCTTCACTCAATCCTGCCCGGTGTTCATGCTGTCACTTGACTTGATGACATATATATATAAAATAAAATTATTATTATTATTATTATTATTATTGTATGTATAGCTTAATGATAGATGCATAGGAACAATAAAACTCCAAAATGTTTAGGAAGAAAGGTAACGAGTATAGGCATAAAAACAATATTAGAAGAAGTAGGCTATGTATATTCTCTTCAGATTATAAGAACTCGCTGTCTATAACTGGATGGTATGTTTAAAATTATTGACCAGCAATTATATTATCCTACCTGATTTAATTTATGGTATTCGCTATTTAAGAAAACCTAGCTGCAAAAATGTGTTATATTAAAAATTGTGACACTTGTCAGTTGTGTTTGGGTTTTATATGGAGACATTCTTCCGAAAGTTTTAGGTTAGACGTGACTAGTACGGCAAAGGGGGATATTTTCAGTTATTACTAGATGGGAAGACTCTTAGCTATGTCAATAATAATGTAAATTCTATTTGTTTGAAACCATAATACATCAATGCTTCCTGTAAGAAAATATTAGAATCACTAGTAATTTAGTCGCCATTGATGGCACCATAAATCCAGCAGTTTTGTTCCAATTCCGCTGCAGCGTGACGTCATCGTTTGCCACCGGTCCGGTGTAAAAGCGGTGAGAAACGGAACGGGCCGGTGGAACCGATGCCAAAGCGCTGTGGAAACTGGTGGCACCGATGACGTCATTACTTAGCTTTGGAACAAAAATGCTGCCAGGGCTTTCACAGCGCTGAGAAACGGAACACGCTGATAGGCTGGTTGTTAGCATGAGCGGTGACGTCAAACGCTTTCAAACCGTGACGTCACATACGCGCTCACAGCAACTGTGAGCGAGCTCAGCGCTGAAAGCGAGCTCCCCGAATGCAGCCTAGTAAACGAGCTGGTTCGTTACCAGTTCAAAACAACTTGCCGTTCAAAAGTGTCAGTTTTCGACCAGTTACCTCAGTGCATTCATAGAGAGTGGTTGTTTTTTCTACCGGTGTCTTTTCGTGTGTGCTGTGGGATAGGCTTATAATCGCCTCTCGAATTTATCTTGTTTTTTTCTTTTCACAAACTGTACGTACATTTGATTTAATTTATTAGTGTCGTGGTTTAAGTGATTTTTAACCCCCCGGGAGGGGGGGTCTTATACTCATCATCCATAGACTTCAGTTTTGCTCTCATTATGGATCCGCCCAGCGAGTTAACAGGGGATACTTCAGATAAACCCCAGATAGTCATTCCCATGGATCAGGAATCTGATGTCGCTACCATATCGTGTGCTAAGGTTTCAGTAGTAACGGAAGACATTTCTATTTTGCCTCAAGACTCAGAATCAAACTGCCGTCCGGACTCTATGCCTGTTCAGGAACGAGTTGTTCATAAATACTCCGTTAATGATGAGGGTCCCTATTTTTTTTCTGTTAAACAAAAAGACAAAGATATTCGCCTTATGCACCCAATGAAGTTGGGCAAATGGTTGTTTAAAGCGAACTATGACATTCATTATATTAATAAGGCTTCCACGGCGCAACTTGATGTGCATTTTCGTACCCCACAAGCAGCCAATAATTTTTTGGACTCCGAGTTCGACTCTTTACACCAAACGGAATCTTTCATTCCAAGATATAATTTATTTACCGCAGGAGTAATAAGGGGTGTTGACGTAAGTGTCACGTCTGAGGAAATCATCAAAGATACAATTGTGCCGCAGGGCTGTAAACTAGTTAATGTTTATAGATTCAACAGACGTGTGGTCGATCTTCAGGGCCAGGTTTCTTATGTTCCGACGCAAACGGTAAAACTTACTTTTCGCTCACAAAGAATTCCGAGGGTAGTTACCCTTTATCATCAACGGTGTCCCTTAGACCCTTACCAGGAACGCACTAATATATGTCGGCAGTGTGGTAAATTGAATCACCGTGCAAAGTTTTGTCGTTCGGCTCCGAAATGTTTGAAGTGTGGTTCAGACCCACATTCGGGGGACTGTCCCAATGGCACCCTAAAGTGTATCAATTGTACTGGTCCTCATCATACTACAGATACTACGCTTTGTCCTCTATACAAATTGGAAAAGCAAATTCAAGATAAATTGACCTCGCTTCCGGTTTCTCGATACGAGGCTAAGCAACTGGCTCTGGGCCGCACCTCCTATACCAATATGTTACAGACAAAGACTGCTTCAGCTTTCTCCGCCGTTGCTCAGTTTCCTCCCCTAGAACATAGTGTCCAGGGTGCCATAGCATCTCGATCTAATCCGACAACTACGCATCATCAGTCCTCTTCTGCCATACCAGATCAGTCGCACCCTCCGAAACGTAAGGTTTCTATGGGCCAGTCTCTGGTTGACTCACAACAGTACAAAAAATTACTGATTAATCCATCAGGCCGTCTGCCAGCAGCCGTTCCTTCCTCCACGGCGAGGGAGTACACATCGCAGGTTGGTGACTCCACCTTGAAGCCATCGATCGGTCGATCGATTCCATCACAGACACGTCCAGTATCGGCTGGGAAACCTCCGATATCGGCTGGGAAACCTCAGACACCCAAGTTTACCTTATTGACGGCAGTCAATAAATTGTTGAGTGAAGCTCCGGATCATCTGCGAGGTGATGTGGAAAGGATTAAACATCAAATCAAAACTTTAATTACTTAAACTCCAGATATATGCCCCGGGACCTCCATGTTTTGTATTGGAATGCGCGTAGTATTGTTAACAAAAAAATTGAACTGCTCCAATTGCTGAGGATCACCAGATATCACCTCATCATTATTACTGAAACTCACCTGGACGAGACCCATACTTTCACTTTACATGGTTACAGGCAGATAAGACGAGACCGAAATAGACATGGGGGAGGAGTAGCCATTTTTCTTCTTCCAAACATCCTTCTCACACATTCTGATACAGATATGCAATACCTTCCTCACTTTGAAATCATCCACCTCCTATTTCATAATATTTCCTTATATGCCATCTACAATTCTGATCATACTCCTCTTGACTTCCAACAATGGGATTCCATCTTCCCTGACATTCCTGGTTACCACACTCTGATCTGTGGGGACTTTAATATTCCCAATTTTCATACTTTTGTGCCGTGGTCTAGTAACCCCCACCCTTTAATCTCGTTATGCATGCAGAGGCAGTGGCAGATTATAAATGCGGATATCCCTACCAGATTAGGTGCGCCTCATCAACAAAACACCACGCCGGACCTAATTATAGCGTCAGGGCAGTTACAGACATTTCTTCAATGCCAACGCATTGAAGACACATGTCATAGCGATCATTTTCCCCTACATATTACATACACTCACCCCTTACACATCTGGAATACTTTATTTACCAAACACCGCATAGGTAAACTGGATCCCCATGCGTTGGGTACATATATAACCAAGGAGTTACAATCTTTGGCGCATGATGACATTTCATACGACAAGCTGGAAAATATTCTTATCTCCTATCTAGATCACTCCCATTCATACTCCATCACATCTTCTTGTTCTCCTAAGCATCCCCCCTGGTGGGACCGTCAGTGTGCGGCAGCAGTCACTCTCCGCCGAAATACTCTTAAACAATATCGATTAGCTTCAACTTTGTCCAATTTTCAGCTCCATAAGGAACAAGAAGCCAGGACCAAACGAATCCTTAATAAACGAAAAAGAACGGCGTGGAAAAAATATTGTACGCAACTAACCCAACAACACCCCCCTGCTCAAATTTGGAAGAAGATTGCTTGGTTTAAAAGATACAATACCCCCTCGACACTGACGCCTCTGGCCGGAAATATCAATCTGCAACATGAATTTCTTATGATGGTCACTCCGCCGATGGTTCCACAGGCCCCACTCCATTTTACAGTACCATCGCCTCAGGACACACATCCTCTACTTCACACCATCACCCCACTGGAAATAACATCATTTTGGTCCACAAAGAACAAACATTCCAGTCCAGGCCCTGATGATATTACTTTTTCATTATTGCGAATGCTTCCAGATGAATTTACACGTCTTCTTGCGCGGACTTTTACTCATATTCTTCGTACTGGTCAAATTCCACGTTCTTGGCTTTCAGCTTCTGTCTCCCCTATTCAGAAACCCAACACCACGGGAAAGTCTGCGCACCATTATCGCCCCATCATGTTATTCTCCACTCTTAGAAAAACCTTTGAGAAACTCGTTTCGAATAGACTCTCTTTCTACATGGAACGGAACTCGCTTTGGCCCAGGGGCGGTATTCTGTAACTTTCGTCACCAACGCATTGGTGTTGTTGAGAGCTCAACAACCGACAGCAAGATACCAACGGCCAGAGCGTGAGCGATTCTGTAACTCCCTGTTGGTATCTGGAGAACCGTTGTTGAGGCCCACCAATAACTTTGTGAATTTTCGTGAATGTTGGCAATGAAACTAGCTATGAGAAATCTGTCTTAACAAACTGCAATGAATATCATTGGCTGATGGAGTGCGGGAATGTGATTTCATAATTTCCAAACTGGGCGGGAGTTTAATTTCATGTATATATTTTGAAAGTGGGCGTTTATATTACACGTACTGTCATGTTGCAAGACGCTTATAGGGGGAAAAGGCGGATTTATAATAATAGGAGAAATTCGCAAAATGCAAATGGTTTTTAGTAATGTTTACTGTCATATATATATATATATATATATATATATATATATATATATATATATATAATAAGGAGGTTATCTCGGGGAATCCAATTAGCAAATTCCGCAATAGTTTGCCAATGTCTGATTTAAATTATGATTATAAAAAAATATGCAATCTCGAAGTAGTTATATATTTCCATTGCAACTCACCTTGTTTGTGTGAAAGTATTCATTTTAACGATTAACAGAAAGTAAGATGTAGCCCTTTTCAGAATACTCATTTTAACAAAATGTTGCTGGATTCATACTCAGTGAAAGGAATGAACTTTCCAATCTCTGTTCAAATAAAAGTTAGTCTCTCAGTATAATATAATTATTGTGTATGACATTCTTGTAATGTAAATTGGTTGTATAAATAAAGAGAATGTCCTTAACACATCACATCCCCGAAGGATACACAACCCAAATAAAATATATTTATTGTACTCTCATAACTTTCTTTACTTTAAGCATGCACAATACATTTTTCTCACTTCACATTGTGATAAAGACTACACTTTAGAGATTTTCTTCGAAAAAATATTTCAAATAAAACTTTTAGCACGTATTCAGAGTGGGTGGCTTATAACTACCCTAGAGAGAATTTCTTCGAAAAAAGTTTCAAATAAAGTTTTAAGTCCAAGTAACTTATAAGCAACCCATGTGCAAAATTTAAACAAATCGATAAAATCGCGAAAAACTAACATTTTTTCATGTAAAGTCCCTTTAAAAATAAGAGAAACTTGTCGCCAATCCTTGTGTCACATCTTCAGAAGGTACCCAACCCAAATACAAAAAAAAAATTCTTACGATTTTCCATTCTGGAGCTAGGCTGTTGACACACTACCACACAGACATGTTTCCGAAAATAGTATTTGGGGATTCAGAATACCTCAAAATGTGTATTTGGGCTAAAAACTCAACTTCAAAGTTGGGGTCGAAAACAATACTTCCTTTATCTGTATTACCTATGGTACAGGCAGAGAAAGTAAAAAAAAAATTCAGTAGGAGTTTTTACTTAATTTATAGAACACAAGCCAATTATAAAATTATTTGTATATAGATAAAGCAAATAGTAAAGTTTAAGCAAATAAGAGTATCTTATCTTGCCTACTGCTTTTATGACATTTATAAAACCCTTGAAATAAATTAATTGCGTTTTAGGTTAACTTAAAATGAATTCATTAGTATTTAATTTACACAGTACTTTGAAACATTACAATTGGCCTCATAGTTGTTCATAATTATATATTAATTTAAATAACACCATAATATCACTGAAAAAGTGTCTTAAGGGGCTCATACACCAAGAGACCATGCCCAAGCAGGCATTGCAGTAACTGTTCGATATCTTCAACACTATTTGCAATAATAAAATGAAATTTTGGACATTAGAAGTATACATTTGGCGGTTGAAATGAGCACAAAAATTATTACAGTGTCACAAATATGAAGGTTGATATTAGAAAATTATTTTATTTTTCAGCATGCGATTAAGCCTAAGTAACATGATTTCATGCAAAAGTCAATCTGATTGGTGTAATATTTTTTTTATTCACAGCTGACACTATAATCTCGAGGATAAACCATCAATTTATACTGTGGTATGCCTGATACAATTTTCAGGCATTTTAAAATTTCAATATAAAATTATTACGAATTTTTTCACATCATGTTCACAAGTGAAATAATCTTGTGTTGCAAATACATCAGATTATTTAGGTTTATCCTCTAGAACACACAAAAAACTATGGGTGTGCAAAGTTTCATGCAATTTGGACCATTACTTTAAGAGATATTGTGCCTTTTGTGTTGAAAATATCAAGTTATGGGAAAATGGCTCTGAAAATTCAACATGCATTTCAACTTACATAGTATAAGCCACACCCACTTGACGGAAAATCACGAGATACAATATAGCTCATATTATTATAAAAGGAATTAGAGGGAATAAAATAGATGGTTTAAATTAGACAAAAAATTGGTAAAGCCAATATTGTAGCTAGATTTAAATAATATTTTCAATTACAATAGGCTACATTGGTAGGGAGGCATATTTTTTGTGCAGTTAAAAACAGATGCTTCTCTGTGTGAAAAGTTTTATAAACTAGTAAACGCTATATAGGCTACCAGTATATTTAAAAGTAAGGACAATGTACATCATATTTTGCTGAGTGATATAGTACACACACACTTACAAAGTAAACTTTGGTACAAAAAAACTATTATATGTATCATGAGTTCATGGCACTTTGCTCAGTTCTAATAAGCACAGTCTTCGTCATTATTTCCTGAAAATTACAAAAAGCCAACAACATCTCACTACTTGAAGCATTGCTTGAGTGGGATGTTTTTCTCAATTGCAAATGACCTACTTGTGCACTGTTCTTTCGAATGAACTGAACAAAATTTTACACTACATTAAAAAATTTAGGCCTACATAGAGGCGACACCCATAAGTGTTCGTTAAGCTTATTATTGGTGCATATTATGTTGTCCACTCTTTAATGCAGATCACATGGATTACAATTCCAAATCTGAAACAAGATAAAGTAAAATAATTAATATTATGTGCAATTATGCAAACATAACCTCAAACATGCTTGTTGCAAAATAAAATTATGTATTTAGTTTTTATATTGATAAAAACATATTAACAAATACTAAGAATCTATTCATTAATGGATATATACTGTACCTTCTCTGTTATTACGAAAATACAGCTATTGACACCATCACGAAGTCGCCCAATTAGGATATAAGCGGCCATTGTATCACAAATATGTCGATATTTCTGCAAATTTTGCGATATTTTGGTACTTTCGAGTTGTTGTTGAGCTCACCGAGGGGTTTGGAGCCGTCGGTGTGTCACCAATATTTCCAGCAATATATTGGTGTGATTTCAAGATCGATACTTGACACCAATAGTTACAGAATAACTTTTTCTAGTTACATTGGTGTAATCGTAGTTGAGAGCGTTGGTGGAGTTACAGAATACGGCCCCTGGTCACAATATGGTTTTCGTAGACACTATAATTCGGAATTTAATATATACTTACTCTCCACAGATATTTCCCTTGCCTTTAGTAGACAGCAATATTTAGCAGCTTTATATTTGGATGCTTCACATGCATACGATTCTGTTCAGATTCCTCTTCTATTGGACAGACTTACTACATATGAATTACCATTAGCCCTGTTAGCCACCATATACAACTTATTCCATACCAGGCATCTTTCTCTTCACCGAAAATATAATAATTCGGAGAGTCGCACGACAACGCAGGGCCTCCCTCAGGGTTCCTCTCTGAGTCCTTTATTATATGCTTTATACATTCAAGATATTTCTCTACCACGGACTACTTGCTCTCGTATTATACAATATGCAGATGATATCTGCCTCTACCGACCGATTACTCCAAAACACTTATCTCAGGATCTTCGAGATTTCCAGCAAACGGCCCAGACATGTATCTCAGCACTCTCACACCTGGGATTGTCGATAAATATGGACAAAACTAAATTTCAACTATTTCGTCCTGGTGTTTCCAGGACTATTCAGACTTTAAATATGGGCGCATGGGAGTTGCGGGAAGAGAGGGAGGTTAGATTCCTCGGATGCTTATTTGATCATAGGCTCACTTTTACTCCACACTTATTACACAAAATAAGGCAGGTAAAAAATTTCCTACGCCTCTTTCAAGCCCTTACAGGGAAATATTGGGGGGCAGATTCCCTTACTTTATTTCGTCTCATTACGCCGCTCATTCTCTCACGTTTAGACTACGGTTCCATTGCTTTCACCTCACCGTCCCATAAGGTAGTGACTCAATATCATTCCCTTCTTTACAATCTTTATAAGATCATTTTTCGTATAAATGGTAAACCGGCATTACATAATTTAATGAATGATTTCCCGTTTTTTGATATTACAAATCGGCGACGGGTCAAGACGGTCCGCTTTCTTGGAAAATTATACATGCACACCCGTAATCCGTTGCTCCCGAAACTCCAACTTTTATATCAGCGCCATGTTTCTCAAATCGGTCGTCCTCCTCTGCCTATGGTGGAATTGGCACAGTTTGCACATAGTTTTCGCCAGTATCCGAATTTATATCAGACCCCTGTACATCCTGAGTATCTCATTGATAGAAGGCCTCCACCTTGTCGTCTGACCATTGACCTGAACACTTTCCAGCAGTCTTCATTGACACCTGCTATCCAATGGCAGGAATATGTTGCCTCCCTCCCGGTGGGGAAAATTTATTACACCTATTTTACGGATGGTTCTAAGTCACAAAATAATGCGGGAGCTGCCTTTTTCAATCTGTCAGCGACATACGGGCGTATGTGGAAACTCTACCCTCAAACTTCGAGCTACACCTCCGAAAGCATTGCACTCTATACGGCGTTAAAAGATGCGTATGCCCAACGGTATGAAAATGTCATTATTGCTACGGATAATCAAGCCATTCTTTACAATCAAATAAACCCTTATTCATCCAGTGATAACACATATGACATTTTTATTCGATCGCAATTAAATACCATCTCTGCACAGGGCGCACAGATCACACTTCTATGGGTGCCGGCACATGTCGGGGTCCCAGGCAACGAAATCGCCGATCGCCTTGCCAAGGCTTCCTCGGATAAATTACATATAGATACTCATTTTCTCACCCCGCCACGGGATATAGTTCATTACTTTCTTTCGCACCAGTCACATGAGTCCATCGAAGCTTTCGGTCTCTCTCCAGAGGACCATAGCAAACAAAAAACTCTCATTAATTTCCTTGTCCGTTCCAACAAATCCCCTCCTCGCACCATTGTCTATTATTACCGGCTCAAATTTCGCACTGCACAGGTGCCAACGAATCTTCACCGATTGGACAGAAATACATCTCCTTTTTGTGACTGTGGACAGCTGGGAACAATCGATCATATGTTTTTTGGATGTCCTCTTCATCATAGAAGTGTCTCCAAACTCTTTCGTGTCATTTATCTACATCATCCGCCAGGTCCAATTCAGATGGATTCACTATTACTACGAACTTCCATTCCCATTAATAAAGCATTGTTTCGATACATTACAAAAACAAAAATGAAAATATAACTTAAGGTCCCGGTCATATTTCTGTTTTCGTCACACCACTCCACCCGGCTGGGGCTGCCAGAGCTTTGGTCACCCCGCATCAATGGACATCAACGAGACGCGGGAGCCGATCTTTCTTAGTGGAAAGTGGCAGGAGCGTCTATAAAGAAACACGAGCAACAACAACAACAACAAAAGTGTCAGTTCGTTCATGAACGACCCATCACTAGGATCTAGAGATGGGAATCTGTTACTTTTTTTGGAACAGTTACGTTACTGTTACAGTTACACGAAAGTAACTGTTATTTATAACCGTTACCTGTTACTTTTCTTGTATATTACGTAGTTAATCGTCAGATCACTTCCCACTTGTAGGGGAATGCCCTTTATCTCCCCCCCCCACAACTGTTATGGACGTAGCCAAGGCTGGGGCTCTAGGGAGGGACCCCCGAAATAAAAAACAGTTGTAAAATTAAGCTTTCAATTAGGGATGATAATCGATAGTTAAAATATCGAGGTTAAAATCGGAGATAACCATCGATATGACGATAATATCGGCCTGAAAACATCGATGTATTTAGACAAAAAACATCGATGTATATTTAAAAAGGGCCATGGTATCAGAAAATTAGGCAAAATTCATAAATAAACAGAAGAATTTCCATGAAAGCAATCGATGTAAAAAATCAATGTTTTGGGAAATTAAGCTCCTGTAAATAAAATTATATCGTAGAACCAAGGTAGCCTATTAATCTTCTTTTTGTTACAAAAACATCCATGTCGGGGAGAAACATCGATGTAGCAAAAACATCAGTTGTTTTCCATCGATGTAAAAAACATCGATTATCGTCATGAAAATAAACTTTTTGGAATTTTCCTGTGGTTTACAGCCTAAAAGATATAAGTATACAAAATTTCTAGTTTCTAGCTCATGTGGAAGTGGGCAAGCATTCATGTCAGTGAGCGAGCCCTTTTTTCGGAGGTTTTTAGGGCTAAAAATATAAAAACTACTTTTTGGAATTTTCCTGTGGTTTACAGCCTAAAAGTTATATGTGTACCAAATTTAAAGTTTCTAGCTGTAATGTCAGTGAGCGAGCCCTTTTTCGGGGATTATAGTGCTAAAAATTTAAAAAAATACTTTTTTGGAATTTTCCTATAGTTTACAGCCTAAAAGCAATGTGTGTACCAAATTTAAAGTTTCTAGCTCATCTGGAAGTGGGCAAACAGTAATGTCAGTGAGCGAGCCCTTTTTCGGGGGTTATAGGGCTAAACATTTTTAAAAATTACTTTTTTTTGGGATTTTCCTATGGTTTACAGCCTAAAAGCTACATGTGTACCAAATTTCAATTTTCTAGCTCTTCTGAAAGTGGGCAAACAGTAATGTCAGTGAGCGAGCCCTATTTCGGGAGTTTTTAGAGCTAAAAATTAAAAAAAACACTTTTTGGAATTTTCCTGTGGTTTACAGCCTAATAGCTATATGTGTACCAAATTTCAAGTTTCTAGCTCATCTCGAAGTGAGCGAGCCCTTTTTCGGAGGTTTTTAGGGCTAAAAATAAAAAAAAAATACTTTTTGGAATTCGCCTGTGGTTTAGAGCCTAAAAGCTATATGTGTACCAAATTGAAAGTTTCTAGCTCATCTGGATGTGGGCAAACGTTAATGTGAGTGAGCTCGGGGGTTTTTGGGCTAGAAATTAAAAAAAAAACGTTTTGGAATTTTCCTGTGGTTTACAGCCTAAAAGCTATATGTGTACCAAATTTCAAGTTTCTAGCTCATCTGGAAGTGGGCAAACATTAATATCAGTGAGTCAGTCAGTCAGCCGTGTAGCTTTATATTATAGGGATTTTATTATTAGTAGTAAAATTATCAATATTATTTCGAATAATTTACTACAGTTATTGAATTCACATTTCATGCTATATACCCACATTCTAAGTTTAAATTGTCCAGTAAAGGCAATATCGTATTTTGATAAATTTTTAAGTGGTATGTAAAGCAAGAAATATATATGAGATCAGACAGCATGAATTCTATGCATGAACTCTTGACGCCCATTAATAATTAAAAAAATAACTTTTTAAATTTTTTTTATTTTTTTTTATTCTTATTTTTATGTAATTTTTATTTTTTAATATTTTTATTTTTTAATATTTTTATTTTTTGTTTTTTATTATTTTTATTTTTTATTTTTTTAATTATTTTTGTTTTAATTAAGAAAATAACTTTTTAATTTTTTTATTCTTTATTTATTTTTTATTCTTTTTTTTGAAATTTTAATTTTTTAATATTTTTATTTTTTAATATTTTTATTTTTATTTTTTGTTTTTTTATTATTTTAATTTTTTATTATTTTTTATTTTTTAATTATTTTTGTTTTTCAAATATTGGAAGTAACAGATGTAACGGAACGAGGCGAAAGTCACGGATAAAACACTTGTAACAGAAATATTAGAATTAACTGTAACAGGTCAGAGTAACTGGAGCAGGTGGAAATAACAGTAACGGGTCCAAATAACTGGAGCAGGTGGAAATAACAGTAACGGGTCCAAATAACTGGAGCAGGCGAGAGTATCAGTAACAGGTCAGAGTAACTGGAGCAGGTGGAAATAACAGTAACGGGTCCAAATAACTGGAGCAGGCGAGAGTATCAGTAACAGGTCAGATTAACTGGAGCAGGTGGAAATAACAGTAACGGGTCCGTGTAACTGGAGCAGGTGAAAATAATGTAACGGGTGTAACTCTCGACACGTTACTTTGTTCCAGACCAGTTACATTCGCTCGACACCGACAAATTTCTCAACGCAACTAATAATAACAATAATAATAAGTAAATAAATAAAATAAAAATAAAAATAAAAATAAAAATAAAAGTATTAAAAAAAACCCTGAGAAAAAGGAGAGCTGCTGAGAAATTTGGAGAAACTATACAGAATTCTTATATATTTATATATATTTACACGCTAGCGGCCGTAATTTTGAAGATATTTGAACCAAATTTTATTATGTTATTTCTAGGCCCAATAGTTAATGAGCAAAATTAGCCCAAGGGGGGGTCGTGGGAGGGGGTTAAATTTTGAAAAAATTATATCTCGGCCCCTATGAAGTATAGAGAGAAACTTTGTTGGAATAAATTAGAGTACTCCCTATGGAGTTCACAGTGACAGTAACGATTCGGGGGTTTTAGGGGTACGAGTAGGGGTGGGGGATGGAAATTCGAAATTTTTGAAACCACGTCTTGTGGGGTATCGTTGAAAAGCTCTTGATGAGTTAGTGGTGTGTTCTTGCATGAACATGTTTTACGTAAGATACATTGTATAACTTTAATGTAAGTTAGTAGGCATCAAAACTAGAAAAACAGATAGAAGAGGGATACCGTTTCGATGATTACGCACTACGTTTATTTACAGGAAAAAGTTTAATATCGGTGATTTTCAGCTTCTTGTGTTCTTCACAAGCCATAGAAACCATATAATTTAGTTTGGCTAAAGACAAATACAAGGTGCAGTTTAGGCTCCGCCCACTCGATTTACACATTTTGTTTCTCAGCGAACAAACCAAATATAAGGTGCAGCGTCGCATATATCCCGCCCTAACGCACCCCCCAGCGGAGCACTTCCTTTTATACCACGATCTATCGAATTCTTCGAGGATAAGCAGGCTGACAAACCATTGGATACAAGGGGCACTATCGAATTTTTAATATTAGGTGCAAGGGCCACTCTCGCAGTTTAAATATTTGGTACAAGGGGCACTCGCATTTTTAATATTTGGTATGGTCGGGAGTGTCGGCGACAATGTACAAGGATAGTTTGTCGCCATGCTTCGCTGAGAAAGAAAATGTGAATATCGAGTGGGCGGAGCTTAAACTGCACCTTATATTTGTTTTTCGCCCTCCCGACAATACCAAATATTAAAACTGCGAGAGTTTGCCCTTGTACCTAACATTAAAAATTAGAGTGTGCCCCTTGTACCAAATAGCCTATTAAAAATTCGAGAGTACCCACAGGTTTGCCTTGTACCCAATGGTTTGTCAGCCTCTTTATCCTCTAAGAATTCGGGAAAAAATAGTTTTATGCTGCACCCTAGGCTCCTCTCTAATGAGGCCCGTCTTGGAAGGTGGGGTTTAGGGTTTCATCACAGAAGAAATTCAATGTGAGACATAATAAACCTCGTGCTATTCAGTATATTACTCCTAAACTAACATAAACGTTCCTAACCTAACAAAACGGCGGAGCTTGGCTGGGGTGCAGCATAAATCTATCTTTTGCCAAGAATTCGCTAGATCGTGGTATAAAAGAAAGTGCTTTGCTGGGGGTGGGTTAGGGCGGGATATGTCTCATGTGACAATGCACCTTATATTTGGTTTTCCCCAGCAATGAACTAGGCCAACTAAACAGAATACATAACATTAGAAACGCATTCCCTATCATAATAGAGGATGAGTTGTGTAATCAGTATTAATATCACAATTTAAAAAGGGGTCTGGGGAAAAATATATATTGCGACTCACCCGAGTCCCCCACCACTACTACTCTAACGGGACCCACGTGGCAAGTAGGGGTTTTGGGTGGGGAGAAAAATAATTTATTTCTCCTTTATTCTCTTCCTTTCCCGTCTCTTTCCTCTCTTCCTCTCACCTCCTCTTCACCCTACCTATCTATCGGAACCCCTAGCGTTATAGCTAGGAGTCTTAACCCACTACGCCACGAATGACAGTTGAGCAGTGAAGAAAGATTTCATATATTTAAGGTACTAAGGGTGACTTCATGCATTCACGAGTGTTACCATAACGCAAGAATCGCTTTTTCAAATTTTGAAATGTTTTGTTTGTTAGGAAAAGAGTACTGTTGGTGCAAGGGAATTTTTCTGCATCAATTAAGCCATGTTTTATATCATAACACGGCGTTTTTAAAAATTGGGAAATATTATGTAAATTTCGATTTTTTATATTATCAAATCGGTGTTTAAAGATCGTGAAATATGATGTTTGGTACAAGGGTATTTTTTTAATTGTTCGACATTTTCTATAATTCGTGAAATTTTATTTTGTTTTTTATAATGGTAATTGCAATTATTAGAGCAAGCTGCGGGCTTATGCGCGCGGGATGATGCGCGGTAGGCGGAGGGGAAGCGAGCATGCAGGCAGGCTGGCGGAGAAGGCGACCAGGCCGATGGAAAGGGGAGCCGGGTGGGTCGCAAAGTATAATCTTGCCGGGGTCTGTGTGAATCATCTGCCGCTGCCTAAGTGATTCACAAGTCACAAGGACGGCCATTCATACTTCCAACTCGGGCACTTGAGAGCAGAACAAAAAATTAGGGAAAAAAATAGTTTTATGCCGTGCACTAGGCCATAGGCGTAACCAGGCTGACCATATGGGGGGGGGGGTTACAACATCCGCGGGGTATGGAATACGCCCCAGGGAGTTTTAAGCTTCCGGGGGTCCCCCCCGGAAAATTTTAAAAATTAAGACGCAAAATAACGAGTTTTAAGCTTCCCACGCTTTATACTTGTATTAAAGGGGTTCGAAACACAAAAATGCATTTTTCATTCTGTGCTGCTAGTTGCAGAGAAACAAAAATAAAACATAATGAACCTTATCCCACCATTATAGAAGCAATACTCCGTGAGTTGTGAGGAACTAAACATTGTCGCGTGACGTCATTGGAGCTTGAACTCTCAGCGTGCGCTTACATAGAATCGAGATCTCATACCGCAGTTTTCGCTCATTCAATTGTTTGGAAAGTCTATTATGGCTTTAAATGAAATTCGCCCTTTCCAGTTTGAGCCCGAAAGAACAAATTCTGATAACATGTATTTGCTCAGAGGATTAAACAATAAATAAATAAATAACAGTAATTCAGACGGTGATTCTGATATCGCAAACATAAAATTAATATGGAAATGCTTGCAGGATCAGTGTTTTGGTGCAAGTGTAGAGATTACGAAAATGTATGCTGTTGGGAGTTTGAAAATGTAAAATTAGTTAAGTAGGATGAATTTTTATGTGTAATGCAAAACCCAAAACCTGGATGTTTGAACAATTACAAGACACAAGTATTTAGCAGCGAAAACAATGAGTTAAAAAAATAAACTAACTAACTAACTAACTAACTAACCTCCCCTAATCCAGCAGCTAAGACTTGGCTATACGTAAGATATAAGTAGGTTCGGATGTTTATGACATGTCATATTTTTATCCTGACCTCCATTCTCGCTCAAACACAAACTGAACGCTTGTTATCCTAATCGGATAGTTTTTATTTTGCATATAAAGTCATATTTTGAGCTTTTTTGTGGACTTGGTCATATTTTGGCCGTATTTGTAAATTAACGTCATCTTTCAGTTATAAATTCGGTAAAAGACCACAATTATACAGTGTATGTACTACATGGTAGAGTTAAATTTGATATTTATTTAATTAATTTATGGCAAATTTATGCCAAATTAATATTGACTTACATTTTAAAATTAATGCAGTTGTTCATATTTTATAGGGACACGCAAAGTATACAAAATATTACGAGTATTTGGAGCTGATGAAGCGAGCAAGCAGGAACAAATTCTTTAAAAATAGAAGTTAATTACAAGTAAAACTGTAAATCAATAAATTGTTAAAAAGTGATTATCTGATAGAATTCATGTGATACATTTTAAATTGCAACGTTTCTTTTTAAAAAATACGTTATTTTATTATGTCATATTTAGTCATTTTTAAGGGCATATTTGCAGTCATATTTTCCACTTTTTTAGGTCATAAACATCCGAACCCTAGTTATAAGCAGCTCACAGCCTGGATCAATTCATGGACTGCAATTGGATATAAAATAAGAGTGGTAATTCCATCGTGTGTAGTCAACATTATAAGAAATACATTTCCAGAACCAAATGTTGTGTAGACCTACGTGGGCTTCAAGCTGTAAAAGTAGAAGTCGAAAACATTCAAAATTCCAGTTTGAACTTCAATTTATCGAACAAAATTCTTATTTAGTTCCAAAAGTTAATTAAACTCTCCTTACCTATTAAAACAATTTATTGAAATCTTGAGAAGTGCCTTTTTCTTAGTACATCATATGATGGACAAGGTGTTGGAGCAATGTTTTTAGGCAGTGATAGATCAATTTCTTGAACCTCTGGTGATGATCCTCGAACTTGTGTTTGTACGTTACTTTTAATTTTATTTATTATTTCAAGTTTCCATTCAGTCTTTGATTTTTCATATTTATTCTTGAATACCCACGATGCAGAGGGTTTTAGAGTATTGTGTTTTAACCCCAATCTTCTCTTTATTTACATTAGAATTATGATCCAAAATTGATTATGGACCTAAGGTAGGAATTATTATATGATAAATGTATTCTTTTCGGGGCGTATTTGAGTCTGAGACTATGGTAACTTTCCAAACTGCCAGTGTGAATATAACAATGTTTGATGTGAGGCAAATCTTTTAAGAATTTCTTATCTAAAATAATTTTATCAAGTATTTTATATTATGTCATCTTCCTTTGAGAGAACGTCTCGTGTTCACAGAATTTCCATATCCCATTTTCCATCCACTTATGCTAATTCATTATGTGATTCAAAATAGAAATACGGTTTTCAATCAAAATATCGCTGTCCTCTTTGCAAGTCTGAGCAGACCACCACAAATGATTGTTTATGCTATTCTTCCAAGCAAATATTTTCGGAATTTTTATTTCATGAATTTTTAGATTCTTCATGAGGCTTTTCTACATATGCCAAACATCAAACTCATGTTCAATATTGGGGTACTTTGTTTTTAATAGATGCCTGACACCTTTGTGTCTGTCAGAAAAAAAAAAGATGTTGCTATTACATTTTCCTGTTCTGCTAATCGGTTCATTAAATGTTCATAGGCAGCCTTTTCTAAATCACCTACCACCATCCCCTTTTGTAATATTTCAAAATCGATTATTTTGCCGGAATTTAAATCCATCATTAAATAAATCAAATACTTTGCTGAAAACCCAGGGGAGTCGTACTGACCGTCTCCTGCTAACCATACACGTTTATCATCTGTCTTCAATGAATGTAAACATCTTTCTCTCTCATGTTCCCAGCATTTTATATTCACCTATTATATTGCAATCAAACACACTACAGAATGGCATTTTTCCACTGAATTAATAAGACTATAAAACTCGAAAAGAAACACTAAGAAAAATTGTTATTACAGTGAACTAGAACTAACTGAACAAGCATATTCCTATCCCACCACTGCATGCAGGTAACTGGCGCGCGTGGCCGCAAGCTCCAGTGACGTCACGGGGAATTATATTTCCTCGTATTGCAAACAAACTGAGCATCGTTCCGCAACAATAATAACACCAATCTGCAGTATTCATTATCAAGATTATTTTAAGATCAACATGCATTTTGTGTTTCGGGCTCCTTTAAGTAATTTATGGACAGACTTAAAAAAATTATACAATTTTCCTTTTTTTAATCAATGGGGAACCCCCCCCCCTCGGTACGCCTATGCACTAGGCTCCTCCCACCAACATTCTAATGGGACCTGCCTGGGAAGGAGGTGTCTAGGGCTTCGAATGTCTCCTCTTATATGGTGTTGCTAGTAATGCAGATTATTCCCTTTTTGTCTCTTCCTTTTCCTCCCTCTTCCTCCCTTTCTCTCACCTCCTCCTCGTCCTAGCTACCTATTTGGGACCTATTCCTAACAGTAAATTTTGGATCAACCGGGATTCGAACTCATGATTACTAGCACCGTAACCAATAGCCTTAAACCACTACACCATGAGTGATTGCTGAGCGGTGAAGGGAAAATTCATCTATTTAAGTTTAGAGAGCAATATGGTACATGTAGTCCAGTCAATGAATGCCAAAAAGGGGCGTGTAGAGGACATGGAAGGGGGGAGAATTTTTTTCTTCAGGAATGTGTTGGGGGTAGTTAGGAGGTAAACATACTAAAAGTCCCCACCCCTAGCCCTTCCGCTTCAGGGGTGGAAGGGGGTGGAAAAGGCACTTTTTTTGGTTTTTTGCTTATAACTTGAAAAAGATGAGTCATAGTGAAAATCTATTTATATATTAAATTATAGCTGATGAAATTCTCTACAAATTTGTTTATATGCATTGTTGTCGTATCTAAAACTGTTTTCGAGATACAAGCTCTTGAATATCGCCGATTTTCCGAAAATTTAAATTTACCTCATGTTTTTTGTTACATTTGTCCCTCTAACTCCTCAGCCTTTCGGTTTACAACAAAGTTGTCAGGAAAAGAGTTGTAGAGCATTAAAGTGTCTTTAAATACGTATATAGATATTTAATGTATCTTCAACAAGACAAAAGTTACGGTAATTTGAAGTTCTGGGGTCAATTGTGTGATTTCTCAAGAAAATTGCACAATTGTTATTTCCCAATTCAACAGATACAGATATATATAAACATATATACATACGTATACATATATATATATATACATATTATATATTTTAATAAAGTTCCGCCTTAACCCTCAACATAAAACTTAACTTATCTGGATCCACTCTAAATCAGCTTTTATAAGATATCAAGTTGTCACGCAAAGACAAGGCACTCCGTATTTCCTCTGTTACTTTATCCATCAATATCCATGACGAAAATGTATCAGTAGACCTTTTCCAACTCTTCCAAAGGATTTCCATTAGCAAAAAAAAGTGATGAAGACTTGAAGGATTATTTACAATACGAATTAGCTCCATTTCCCTTAGCCCTCTTCAATGAAGGTGGTATGAGAAAAACCAACAAATTTAATCTGTCCTGTACAAGCTGTTTGAATCAACTGACGAGACCGTACATTTACCAAACTTTGATGTAGTTATTGATGGGGGATTTCTCATACATTAAGTAATCTGGCAAAAAGGATCCTCAGTCTCCGGAATTTGTGATGGATACGTCAAATTCGTCAAGACCCACTACCCCGGGAGGAGATGCACTGTAGTGTTCGATGCATACAGCAACTCACCAAGCAGGCGGCCGAACAAGGAAGACGCTATCGAATGAGAAAGTCGGTAGACATCAATTTCAATCTGGACACCGAAATAACAGTGAATGAAGAACTGTTCCTCTCCAATCCGCACAATAAAGACAGACTGATCAACCTACTGAGGTCTAAACTTGAGGAAAACGGCATCGCAACCCATCAAGCATCAGACGATGCTGATGTACTGATTGTAAGTACAGCTGTTGAACAACCAACTAGAGAAACAACTAATGTGGCTGTCATTGGGGAAGATGTTGATCTCGCATTGCTACTTACTGCAAATACCCCACCCGATCACAATATTTTACTTATGAAACCAGGGAGAGGAAAAGTTGTAACCAATGTTTACTCCACCCGCCAAATGCAGTAGCTTGGTCTGAAACAAATTCTGTTCCTGCATGATTTTACTGGCTGCGATTCAACGTCAGCAACATTCCGAAAGAGTAAACTTGGTTTTGTCAAACTCTACCAAAAGTACCGAGATATTCGCAGAACAGCAGAAGTATTTTACAACCCTTCCTCCTCACAAATTCAATTGGACGAACGTACATGCTAAGATGGTATGGCGCCCCAGCAAAGGAGTGCTCCCTTAACACCTAACGTTACCATTCATTTCTAAAATCGATGACCAATGTAAAACCTGATCTCTCGTCACTTCCACCAAGCGAGGGGGCAACGAAAGAACACGCCTTTCGGACATACCACCAAGTGCAGCTCTGGTTAGGAAACCAATTACCCCCAGAGTTATGGGGTTGGGAACGCATGGGAAATCATCTTGCTCCAGTGCCGACCAAAGACCCAGCAGCACCACAAGAAATTTTAAGCAAGATTTTTTGTAAATGCACCAAGGATTGTAGCAGTCTTAAATGCGGCTGCAAGAAAGTTTCGTTAAACTGTTCCCCTTTATGCCAAAACTGCCAGGGGAACTGTTTGAACAAGGCACCTTTAATGGACGAAGACAACGATGAGGAAAAAATGGAGCCCATCCAAACATCCCCTGCAGACGCTGAATCCGATATCAAAAATGTGATGGAAGATAACGGAGATTCTCAGCTCCTGCTACATTCAGTTGTGGAGATGCAGCCAGAAGCCGGACTTTCTTGTCCCAAGAGAGCAAGGACAACATTAGTGTCTTGAATATACTGTATTTCTTTAATAATCGTAGCAAATGCACATTGATTTATTTGTTTAATATATGCAATTTTTGTGTATTACTGTTCGTTACTATGCAATCGCATACTTCAACGATTTTCAAATTTTATACTTTTAAAATCTGGAATTTCTTTCTAGTATTCTTTTTTCGAAATTAAACCATTTAAAAATTGGTAGAACTGTATAATTTGCCCATTCCTAATAATCATTACGAACTTTTGGTAGAATTTAGACCAATCTCTACAGAGATGAAAGCGGTTTCTTGGATCCAGCGTGTTAAAACACACACATATGTTAATATATATAGCATGTATAGTGTGTGTATATATATGTATGTATATATGTATATATATGTATATAACTTATATGTATATACATATCTTGAATTAGGAAATAAATGTAAAATTTTCTTGAAAATCACAAAATTTACCCCAAAATTTCAAATTACCATAACTTTTGTATTGTTGAAGATACATTAAATATCTATATACCCATTTAAAGAAAATTTAATGCTCTACAACTATTTTCCTGACGATTTTTCTGTGTAACGAAAGGCTGAGGATTTAGAAGGGCAAATTTAACAAAAAACATGAGGTAAAA
Source organism: Ectobius pallidus (assembly GCA_964059195.1). Lineage (NCBI taxonomy): Eukaryota > Metazoa > Arthropoda > Insecta > Blattodea > Ectobiidae > Ectobius > Ectobius pallidus. The sequence continues at coordinate 2,217,532 of CAXKWD010000016.1, forward strand.
TAAAGTTTTCAGAAAATTGGCGATTTTCAAGAGCTTATATCTCGAAAACAGTTTTAGATGCGACAACAATGCATATAAACAAACTTGTAGCAAATTTTATCAGCTTTAATTTAATATATAAACAGATTTTCACTAGGACTCACCTTTTTCAAGTTATAAGCAAAAAACCCAAAAAAGTGCCTTTTCCACCCCCTTCCACCCCTGAAGTGGAAGGGCTAGGGGTGGGGACTTTTAGTATGTTTACCTCCTAACTACCCCCAACACATTCCTGAAGAAAAAAATTCTCCCCCCTTCCATGTCCTCTACAACCCCTTCGTTGACTGGACTAATGAGAAATAACCGTTTTGGTGGAAAAGTCATTTTCAGAATAGGCTATTTTATTTTTTGTACTTTTTGGCGAAACTGTACTTTATGCCGCTCACAGGTTTTCCTTCCATTCCATTCCATTATCTTTCTTCACCATAGTCATTAAGACTAGGGAATTGTCAATTTTTACAATCTAGTTTATCCTGTAGTGAATTTTCTTGTATTTATGTAAATTTTATTGTATAGGATTGTGGTCATTGAAGAATTCTGTTATGGAGTAATAAGCCTTTAGAAGTAGGTATTTTCTAAGTTTAGTAATGAAAATTGTATTGCTATTTATAGTTTTCAGATGTCTTGGCAACACATTATAGAGTTTTGTGCCCATTATTAGTGGTATTTTGCTAGTTTTTGATAACCTGTGTTGATGTAGATTGTAGTCTGTTTCGGTATTTCTTAAGTTATATTTGTGACAGCCTGTTCTTTTTTTTGGTGGATTTTGTTTTAGTAATTTTAAAGTTTCTAGGATGTAGAGTGAAGTCACGGAAAGAATACTATTTGTTGTGAAGAGTGGCTTGCAGTGCTCTTGAGGATGTGATGTTTCAATGATTCTGAGTGCCTTCTTTTGTAGTATGAGTATCTTCAGTATCATGGTTTCTGATGCTGCACCCCAAGCTATTATGCCATATCTCAGGTGACTTTCAGAAAGGGCGTAATAAGCAATTTTTGCAGTATTTTTATCTGTTATATTTCTAATTCTTCTGAGTGCGTATAAGGCTACAGATAGTTTTTTTTGTAGAGTTTCTATGTGGGGTTGCCAGCTTAGATTTTGATCAATTATTATGCCCAGAAACTTTGTAGAAGTTGTGGTTGAAATGTCTGGTGTTTCATTTAAGGTATTAAAAGCTATTTTTGTGGCTGCAAAATTTATGTTAATTGTTTTTTCTTTGTTGATGAGTAGATCTAATGATGTGCAGGTGTTTGTAGCTATATGTAGTGTTTCTTCTAAGGTCTGTTCCCAGCGTTGGATTGTGGTTGGAGTTATAATAGTGGTGTCGTCAGCAAACATTAAACAGACGGACTCTTAAGAATAAAAGTTAAAAACGAAAGATAAAAGAATGATTACCAGTGGATGCAGTATCTTAACATGACGTTTCGACCCTCTCCTTCGGGTCTTCATCGGATGACTGGCCAGGACTTGGAAACGATGTCGCCTCGCCACCCCTCCACTGGGGTGCGTTGTTACCCATGAAGCTCGTGTTCCTACTATGTTTGCAAATCCATTCCCAGGGCACACCATATTCACGCTGTTCGACCTCACATGTAGGGGGCGGTGGAAATTTAAAACTCCATTTCTCTTTTACAGATCCGATTAAAGCCAACCAGTCCTCTCCAATATCCCCTTCATATCTATTCATACACAAATTCTTATTACCAATGATGTTCCATGCTTCGAACACTTTCCTCACAGTTTCATCCCTCTCCACCCGCAACAGTTCCACATCCCCAATTTTATGTTTTGTTTCAATCATATGTTGGGCCAGTCCCGTAGCTGCTCTCCCATATTTAATGTCCCTCTCATGTTCTTTTAACCTTATCTTCATGCTCCTTCCCGTTTCTCCCACATAAACTTTCTCACAATTTACACATTTTACGGAATAGACACCCAGTAGGTCCAACCTATCTTTCTGTTTACCCAACCGCTTGTATTGAGAAAACATTTTTTCAATTGTCTTTTTTGTCCTATACGCGGGGGTCAAATCATACTTTCGAAAGATTTTGCCAACGTTCTCACTAATCCCTGGTACAAACGGGATCCCAACATACCTCCTTTCCGGGGAAACAATACTTTTTCTTTCATCTTGAGTGCCCCTTTTACTTTTCTTCTTGATATCGTCCCAAATTCCCTGGATCTTCCTTTCCCCAAAGCCATTCTTGTTTGCAATCCTTATTATCTCCCCTCTCTCATATTACAAATCCTCAATGTTGTTGCACAAATTGACAGCCCTATGCACCATATTACGCCAAACATTGTTCTTCGTTCCATAATAATGTGCCGAACATTTGTGAATATATAAGTCCCCCTTATTCTTCTTTCTATATACCCCTAATCTGACACCCCCCGGGTTCAGCTCAATTTTCAAATCAAGAAAGTTAATCTTGTTATTTTCAGACTTTTCACAGGCGAAATTGACCCTATTGTGGAATCCGTTAAATTCATTCAACAGTTTATTTGTCCGATAAACTGTTGAATGAATTTAACGAATTCCACAATAGGGTCAATTTCACCTGTGAAAAGTCTGAAAATAACAAGATTAACTTTCTTGATTTGAAAATTGAGCTGAACCCGGGGGTGTCAGATTAGGGGTATATAGAAAGAAGAATAAGGGGGACTTATATATTCACAAATGTTCGGCACATTATTATGGAACGAAGAACAATGTTTGGCGTAATATGGTGCATAGGGCTGTCAATTTGTGCAACAACATTAAGGATTTGGAATATGAGAGAGGGGAGATAATAAGGATTGCAAACAAGAATGGCTTTGGGGAAAGGAAGATCCAGGGAATTTGGGACGATATCAAGAAGAAAAGTAAAAGGGGCACTCAAGATGAAAGAAAAAGTATTGTTTCCCCGGAAAGGAGGTATGTTGGGATCCCGTTTGTACCAGGGATTAGTGAGAACGTTGGCAAAATCTTTCGAAAGTATGATTTGACCCCCGCGTATAGGACAAAAAAGACAATTGAAAAAATGTTTTCTCAATACAAGCGGTTGGGTAAACAGAAAGATAGGTTGGACCTACCGGGTGTCTATTCCGTAAAATGTGTAAATTGTGAGAAAGTTTATGTGGGAGAAACAGGAAGGAGCGTGAAGATAAGGTTAAAAGAACATGAGAGGGACATTAAATATGGGAGAGCAGCTACGGGACTGGCCCAACATATGATTGAAACAAAACATAAAATTGGGGATGTGGAACTGTTGCGGGTGGAGAGGGATGAAACTGTGAGGAAAGTGTTCGAAGCATGGAACATCATTGGTAATAAGAATTTGTGTATGAATAGATATGAAGGGTATATTGGAGAGGACTGGTTGGCTTTAATCGGATCTGTAAAAGAGAAATGGAGTTTTAAATTTCCACCGCCCCCTACATGTGAGGTCGAACAGCGTGAATATGGTGTGCCCTGGGAATGGATTTGCAAACATAGTAGGAACACGAGCTTCATGGGTAACAACGCACCCCAGTGGAGGGGTGGCGAGGCGACATCGTTTCCAAGTCCTGGCCAGTCATCCGATGAAGACCCAAAGGAGAGGGTCGAAACGTCATGTTAAGATACTGCATCCACTGGTAATCATTCTTTTATCTTTCGTTTTTAACTTTTATTCTTGTGACGTACAGTGGAAAACCGGACCATTATGCATAGTATAGACGGACTCTTCTTTAAAATTTTCGGGAAATGTGTTTATGTATATTAAGAAGAGCAAAGGCCCCAGTATGGATCCCTGTGGGATTTACAGTTTTTTGTGGTGAAGATCTAGTTTGAGTTTCTGTATTTTTAATGTAATGTTTGGTTTCAACTTGCTGTATGCGGTCTGTAAAATAATTTTCAAACCATTCTAGGGCTTTGGGTTCAATATTGAGATTGCGAAGTTTATTTATTAGTATTCGTCTGTTTATACTATCAAAAGCCTTTTGGAGGTCAAGAAAAGTTCCACACGCATAGTTTTTATTTTCCCAGATGGATGTTATGGTTTCACAGAGTTGGTTAAGAGCTGTGTTTATTGATTTTCCTTTTTGGAATCCATGTTGACATTTTGAGATAGTTTCTGAGTTATTTAAGTAGCTTATGAGTTGGTTGTGGATTACTTTTTCCAAGTATTTAGAAAATGTTGGTAAGATTGATACTGGTCGGTAGTTTCCTATTAATGTTTTATTTCCTTTTTTGAATTTTGGATATACTGTTGCAGATTTCATTTCTTTTGGTATTATTCCTTGCTGAATAGAAGTATTTATTATGTGTGATAATGGTACTATTAATTCTTCCTTACAGTGAGAATATTATAGGAGAACAATTCCTCCGGCACTGGGACTTGAACCCAGGACCTTTGGCTATTCGCGCCAATGCTCTACCAACTGAGCTAAGCCGGAGCTCAATTCACAGCGCCAGATGGAACTTCTCTCCTATGACTGATTGCCCTAATGGTCTACCTCACAGACAGACAAGTTATGTCATATGCAGTACTGTGAGGCACACTAAGTAGTGATTTTTGTGACCGGGCTCCCACTGTTATTGTACAGTTAACATTCAATATAGATATATAAGCATTCATGAGCCACAGATTATTGTCTCTGTTGGACACTACATGAGAATATTATAGGAGAATAGCCAAAGGTCCTGGGTTCAAGTCCCAGTGCCGGAGGAATTTTTCTCCTATAATATTCTCATGTAGTGTCCAACAGAGACAATAATCTGTGGCTCATGAATGCTTATATATCTATATTGAATGTTAACTGTACAATAACAGTGGGAGCCCGGTTACAAAAATCACTACTTAGTGTGCCTCACAGTACTGCATATGACATAACTTGTCTGTCTGTGAGGTAGACCATCAGGGCAATCAGTCATAGGAGAGAAGTTCCATCTGGCGCTGTGAATTGAGCCCCGGCTTAGCTCAGTTGGTAGAGCATTGGCGCGAATAGCCAAAGGTCCTGGGTTCAAGTCCCAGTGCCGGAGGAATTTTTCTCCTATAATATTCTCATGTAGTGTCCAACAGAGACAATAATCTGTGGCTCATGAATGCTTATATATCTATATTGAATGTTAACTGTACAATAACAGTGGGAGCCCGGTCACAAAAATCACTACTTAGTGTGCCTCACAGTACTGCATATGACATAACTTGTCTGTCTGTGAGGTAGACCATTAGGGCAATCAGTCATAGGAGAGAAGTTCCATCTGGCGCTGTGAATTGAGCTCCGGCTTAGCTCAGTTGGTAGAGCATTGGCGCGAATAGCCAAAGGTCCTGGGTTCAAGTCCCAGTGCCGGAGGAATTTTTCTCCTATAATATTCTCATGTAGCGTCCAACAGAGACAATAATCTGTGGCTCATGAATGCTTATATATCTATCTTCCTTACAGTGCTTAACAATTTTGTTTGAAATTTCGTCTTTTCCTGTAGAATTTGTTGATGGCATCTGTGCAAAGTATTTAAGTAGTTCTTGTGGTTCTATTGTTTTGAAGGAGAATAAGTTTTGGTTAGTGTTTTGATCTAGGGTCGTGTTTAGATTGTATGATGGGTCATTCCATATTAAATCAACAAATTTTAAGAAATTTTCTTGCCACACCATTTTTTATTTTGATAAAATTTGGTAGGTGATGTGTACCAGTCTTCTGAACCCCAAAACAAATCTTGTTATACATCTAAAAAATTTTACTCCTGAGATATAGGCATTTGTGTGGAGCACGAACAAGCAAAAAATGTAATTTCAGACCTGTTTTCTGAAAGCCGTAGAATTTCTATTTGAATCAATAGGATGATCAGATAGGGCTCATTGGAAAGCTTAAAGAATGGACTTTCATTTGTGCATACTAAATTAGATTTAAGTTAAGTCTAAACAGACGTTTTTAGGGCTCTAATCTTCGTTCGTGAACTGTCGTTTTGCGTAATTTTAGGCATTAAAAAAACAACGAAGGACTTGGAGTAACAGGCCAATTTTTTTTCTTGTTACACTTATGTATGAGGAGTATGTGTAAGAAAAAAACTGAGTTGTTACTGGTGGTCCTTCACCCTGAAAAATTTGCTTAAACTTCGAAAAAAGTGTAAATCGTGCTTTTTCTCGGTCCCAAAAAGTAATGTGGGACAGGTGATAAAAATCTGAAAATGCCAGGATGAGAAGCCCTTATAGTGTACTTTAAAATAAAAACAAAATCATTCTGTGACTGGAAGGGATAGAGGAGCTACAAGCCTTTGAAATATCAAGAAAACAGCACTTGACCGCTACTGAAAATAGGCTAAGCAGATAGGATAATTACCACAAAATTTAATTTAAATTTACATAAAATACAAAACATTTATTTACAAATGAGAATTTTCCTCAGTTATACAACTTTCTGATTTTTTGTAATTTTTCTAGCAAATTTCCACATTTGATTTCTTTTTAAGCTACATTGATGGCAATTTCAAGTGCTGTATTTAGAAACCATTCTTATCCTGGTTTATTAGGTGTAGGTACTGGATTAAACTCTTCTATACAGTATATTGAATTATATATTAACTGATAACTTATAAGTTATGGACACGCACTGTTCATTGGAGTCTGGTTGCTGACCAAGTCATGTTTGAATATGCATAGCTTCATATGATCCAGCCCCTCTGTTGAATGCTGTCCACTATTCACTTATTGAGCTGACTCACAGCATGTAGGTTGTGTTTGTGCTTCATTATCTTTTGATTAGTTTATTTTTTTAATTATTACTATTGTTATTTTGTGCTGAATACATGCTATTGAAATTGTTACCAGCATATTACTGTGCACAAAATGTTAAAAAAAATTAAAAATCCAAATCAAGGCACAGAGACCGGTACTGACAGTGAAGATGAATGCCCAGACATTTATGAACCTGAAACCATTCTTGTTGAAACAGTTAATGATGCTTGTTCAGTCCTTGGTATTTCTCCTGTTAAGGTGTAGAAGCTGTCAGTTGAAGCTAGACCCTCAGTGTTAACAAATAAAGTTAGTAAGATAGTCAAATCTATAACAGGAAAGTTAAGCAAGTCTTTTGATTTGAACATTTCAACTGATAATGAGGAATTTTCAATGGACATGCAGCCTGCCAGTTTAGCGAATGAGTACAAGCAACTAATTCACAAGCTTAAATTTAAAAATATGATAGAATATTGTAAGTTTAGCTCCTAGTAGTTGGAGTATTAGTATAGTTCAGAGTGAGTTAAATGTCAGCCAATACTTAGCCCACCAGTCAAGAAATTTAGTGAAAAAGAACGGGATTTTGCCACAGAATAGGGAGAACAGGACTAGGAATAAACTTGAAGTTTCAGTCAAAACTGTACAAGACTTCTACGAAAATGATGAGTACAGCAGAATGATGCCAAGGAAAAGATAATGTGTGTCTGTTAGAGGACCTAATGGAGAAAAAGGTTAACATACAGAAAAGGTTAATTTGATGTAACCTTAAAGAGCTTTATGCAGCTTTTAGTGTTTAATGCATTACCTACATCCAAAAAACCAGGATAAGAATGGTATCTAAATAAAATAGTTGAAAATACAGTAGGCCTACTTGAAATTGCCATCAATGTAGCTTAAAAAGAAGTCAAATGTGAAAATTTGCTAGAAAAATTACAAAAAATCAGAAATTTGTATAACTGAGGAAAATTCCCATTTGTAAATAAATGTTTTGTATTTTATGTAAATTTAAATTAAATTTTGTGGTAATTATTCTATCTGCTTAGCCTATTTTCAGTAGCGGTCAAGTGCTGTTTTCTTGATATTTCAAAGGCTTGTAGCTCCTCTATCCCTTCCAGTCACAGAATGATTTTGTTTTTATTTTAAAGTACACTGTCCCACATTACTTTTTGGGACTGAGAAAAAGCACGATTTACACTTTTTTCGAAGTTTATGCAAATTTTTCAGGGTGAAGGACCACCAGTAACAGCTCAGTTTTTTTCTTACACATACTCCTCATACATAAGTGTAACAAGAAAAAAAATTGGCCTGTTACTCCAAGTCCTTCGTTGTTTTTTTAATGCCTAAAATTACGCAAAACGACAGTTCACGAACGAAGATTAGAGCCCTAAAAACGTCTGTTTAGACTTAACTTAAATCTAATTTAGTATGCACAAATGAAAGTCCATTCTTTAAGCTTTCCAATGAGCCCTATCTGATCATCCTATTGATTCAAATAGAAATTCTACGGCTTTCAGAAAACAGGTCTGAAATTACATTTTTTGCTTGTTCGTGCTCCAAACAAATGCCTATATCTCAGGAGTAAAATTTTTTAGAGGTATAACAAGATTTGTTTTGGGGTTCAGAAGACTGGTACACATCACCTACCAAATTTCATCAAAATCAAAAATGGTGCGGCAACGCCCATTTGTTGATTTAATATGGAATGACCCTGATATATTTTTTGTGTTGTTTTTTCCTATAGAGATAAAGTATTTGTTAAAAATGTCGCTAATTTCTTGAGGCTCTGTTTCGAGTTTTCCGTTTATAAGTAAATGTATTTCTTCTTCAGTTTCTTTGTTATTGTTCCTTTCTTTGTTTATGGTATTCCAGATTTCTTTGTTTCTATTTTGTGATTTGGCTATTTTTTCCATAGTCTGTAGACGTTTCTGTTTTTTTACTTCTAAATCATAAGCATGCTTTAATTGCACATACTTTAGTTTATCATGGCTTTCTCCTGTGGTGTTATATTTATCTTGTGCTGAGGTTAGGGTTTGTTTTAGTTTTAAGAGGTTTTGATTCCAGCAGAATTGTTTTTCCCTTGTGTTAAAAGATTTCATAGTTCGAGGCATAACCTGGTCCATTTCTTTTCTAATAGTTTTTATAAAATTGTTGTATTTTTCTTCTATAGAATCTGGTGAATAAACTTCATTTCATGTGTATATACTTAGTTTTTGTTTGAGAAGGTTTAGGTTTTCAGTTGTAACAGATCTGATAGTTTTCCTTTTTGGGGCGATTTTTAGAACAGAAAAACTTTTTAATATACAGTTTATACTCATATGGTCGGAGATATTATTTGTTTGTGTAGTGACAGTAATTAGAGATTGATTTATATTGGTAATACAGTTATCAATAGCACTGATTGAAGTAGAGGTTTTCCTAGTATAAGGTATGTAAATATTTTTCAAGTTGTGTGTCTTTAGCATGTTGTTAAAAGCTATCACATTTTTATTTTCAGTTTGAAGTTGATTTAAGTTTGTGTCTCCAAGTATGACAATCTGTTTATTTTTGTTAGAAAATTCCTTAAAAAAATTATCTATAATTTCCATAAATTCTTCGGGATTTTGATTTGGCGAGCAATATACTGCCGTTATTATAAGGTTTTTCTTTTTGCTTTTTATTTCAATAGCTGCAAGTTCTGCTATTAGTTCTTTACTGTGGTTTGTGGTTTGTATGGTCGTGATTTTAATATTTAGTGTTGTTTTAGTGAAGATTGCTACACCACCCCATTTATTTATTGTTCTGGAAAAGTTTGCTTGAAGTGAAAATCCTGCTATTTGTGTTTGTTTTAATTGATTTTCTTGGAGGCCATGTTCAGTAATGATTATGATATCCGGGTCTATAGATTTTATTTCTATTGCAAGTTTGTCAAGTTTGTTTTGTAGCCCTCGTTGAATATTTAGGTAGTATAGTTTTAATTTGTTTGGAGGTTGCAGGCACAATGTGTGTTGATTGTGGGGTGGGTATAGGGAGGTTAAGTTTGGTGGTGTGAGTGAGGTAGTATCAGGTTTGGGGGATGTTCGTGCTCTAGTTCTGAATTTATAAGTGATTTTTCGATAAGTGATATTTCTTCATCTTGTGATGGGTTTGTTTGTGTTGGAGTATCTTTGTTCTCTTTCCCTTGTTTGTAGTCTGGTTTTCCTTCTTGAGTGTTTCTTGATTCCATTTGTATCTCTGTTTTTTGGTGTTGTATATGATGGTGTTCGTGGTCGGTTTTTCTTTTATTGGCATGTCCCAGTTCTGAGGTTAACTCTAAGTTGTTTTTTGTTTGCGAGTCTAGTTTTTCAAGAAGGAGATTTGCTAGTTTTAAGATACCTTGATTGTTTGGATGGATGCCATCATAGCTATAGCAGTCATCAGATAAGCTTTGATTTGTATCAATATAATATGCTCCCAGCTGTTGGCACATGTATTCGAGAGCTTCGTTTGTATCATAGATAAATTCTTGGTTTATATCTTTCCTGGATGGTATTCCACAAATGTACCAGGTTGTGTCTTTAGATATTTTCATTCCGGCTTCTACTGTGAGCCAGATAGGCCTCATGATGTGGTTAGGTGTTTTTGAGTTTTGTAGATTATTTGAGCCCACATGTAAGATAATTTTTTCAGGTACTGTCGTTATGGTGCTTAGGTATTTGCTGCAGTCTCTGATTTTGGCTCCTGACATAATCCATGGGATTATATTTGATTTTGAGTTTTTGCATAGAATTTCAGTTGGTTTTCTTAGGATCGAGTCGCTTATTATTAATGTGTTATTTTGGTTTGTATTTTTAGGTAGATTTTCGAAGAAAAATCTACCTATTGCAATGGATACCACTTTATGATTTTCGAAAAATTCTTTCATATCTTTACGTTTCATGCTTCCCTAAGTACGAAACCACCGCCCGTTCAAAAAAAAATTTTGTGATATTTATATATATATATATATATATATATTTATATATATATATATCTTTACACGATAGCGGCCGTAATTTTGAAGATATTTGAACCAAATTTTATTATGTTATTTCTAGGCCCAATAGTTCGGACAAGTTCGTTAATGGGCAAAATTGGCCCAAGGGGGTGGTCGGGGGAGGGGGTTGAAATTTTGAAAACTTTATATCTCGGCCCCTATGAAGTATAGAGGGAAACTTTGTTTGAATAAATTAGAGTACTCCCTATGGAGTTCACAGTGACACCAACGATTCGGGTGTTCGAGTGAGGGTGGGGGTGGGGGATGAAAATTCGAAACTTTTGAAACCACGTCTTGTGGGGTATCGTTGAAAAGCTCTTGATGAGTACTCTACAAATCAATAAATAGTTTCTTGATAGCTCTCATATGACGCGAGATTTTAATGTTTGAAAATAATAACACTTAAAAGAATTATTATAATATCATAATTTTTCTTGTTTAGCGGCTTTGCTAATTTTATTCATTGCTGATCTTGCGCACGGCCTCCCAGAATATTATATCCTATTCTTGTTGTCAAAACAAATGATTGTAGGCTCTTCCTCTTTACCGAATTCAGTTCTTATTACTGTAGGTTTACCATGCCAAGGCTAAAGAAGAAGAGTGCTATGCAGCGACAATAAATTAAACCAAAAGCACTTCGAAATCTACCTCCGCCTGTAGGCCTGCCTAAAGGGATTTTTTTTTTATTTGTACTAGATTTTCCATTTATTTCAGTTTTAGGTGGGACTTTTTGTCTCTTTTTTTGGGGACTGGTTTTGAGTTTTTGTGTAGCTTTCATTTTGTGACATTGTAGAGTGTGTTTGATTTTGATCTTTTGGATGTTGTATAGGCCATGTATCTTCATGGTTAGGTTTTGGGTCATATTGCTTTTGTGTGGGCTTATCTGGTGTATTTGTTACAGATGCATCTTGTATGAGGTCTTTTATAGTGTCTTCTATCGATAACTTCCATTTTTATTACTATAATTTCATTTAATCTGAGGTTTTCCTCCTTTTTTTCTGTTAGTTGAGTTTTTAGTGATTCAATGTCAAGTCTCAAGATGTCTAGTAGAGTATCGTAGTGAGTGTTATTTCCCTTTTCCAATTCGGTATTTGTAGAGGGTGTTAAGGATTTGGTTTCATGAATACCTTGTGGTTTTGTTCTGGGTGTTTCATCCTCATTTGTTTGGGTTATGGGATTTTGATATGTATGTTTTAAAGTTAAACAATCTTTACAAGCCCATGTAAAGATAAAATCTTGATTTAGGATTGATCTGTATTGTTTATCTGTTACATTAGCACATTTGATATGGTACCATTTTGGGCAGTTACACTCAACTGCTTTATCATTTGGCAGCACAGTTTTGTTGCACACGGCACATAAATAGTCTGTATCCATATCCGGCAGGGAAGTTTGTAGGTCGTTTTTTTCCGCGGTATGTGCCATTTTGTAGGTAATTTATGTTTATATATCACGACACTTTTTGCTGTCTAGTAAAATTTAAGTCAATAATAAAGAGTCCCTTGCACCAAACATAATATGTCACAACTATAAACAACAAAATAATATTTCATATTTAAAAAGAAGACCCTTGTACAAAAAATCGGGAAAAAATAGTTTTATGCTGCACCCTAGGCTCCTCTCTAATGAGGCCCGCCTGGGAAGGTGGGGTTTAGGGTTTCGTCACAGAAGAAATTCAATGTGAGACATAATAAACCTCGTGCTATTCAGTATATTGCTCCTAACCTAACAAAACGGCGGAGCTTGGCTGGGGTGCAGCATAAATCTATCTTTTGCCAAAAAATCATATTTCAGCCATTTCATAATTACAGGTGGGACATTCTAGCAAATTATAAAAACTATTTTTGTTTATTACATATCATAAATAATAAACTAGAATTGATTCTTCACATCCTGTAAAATTTACAATGCCTTCTCCTCCATACTGCATGCAAAGCATTATTTAAAATTTATTTTAAATTTGTTTTTCAAAATCTGTTACGGGTGGGACATAATTTGGACACTGATTTTAATGATGCAAAACAAAAGCTCATTTTCTGTTCTGCTATTACTGTTAGGGTCTTAATGTTGTTATTAATGAAGGTATGAGTGATTCAGTACAAATTACAAACTGTTTCCAGGTTGTCAGAACATTTATTTAACTCATCAATAATAATTTAACAAAACTATCACTCTTACGGGTGGGACAAAAATTCCCTTGTTTGTTATTTTACATAGTAATTAACCACACATATTTTTTGAAGTTAATCTTATACCAAATTGTACCTTAAGATGTATATTTTCTCAAATGAAAATGGACATAGCTGATTACTCTTGACTACTTGGTATTAAAAAGAGTGTTAAAATCATGCTAAAAATGGCAAAAAAAAGTAACTCAACGCAATAAATTAGTAAATCGACAGATTTTACACATGAAACCACTTCAAATACACCCAAGTCCTTAAAATTCAGATAATTTGAGGTTTTAAACTTATTTTTGACCACCCAATTACAATAATTTTATAACTTCTCTCTTAGAGGGAAAAATTCCCATATTTTATGAAATGGCTGATTTCACAATTATAAGAGTGGGAGTGGAAAACTCTTGCCCGACATAGAATATCTTTTTCCCGTACCTTTGATATGGTGGCAGGGTAATATTCCTAACACTGTGGTTTTGTATATTTGTATGTGTAATTAATGAATGGTACAATCATGGCTTCCTGAGGAAGCCAATGGTACAATAGTGAGGTGCGCACGCAAGGATCGGTAGTGAGGGGAAGCAGCCAGCGGGCAGAGCTTATCTGGTGCGTGGCATAAATCTGTCTTTTGACGAAATTAGCACATAACCCCATTCTAGGGGTGACAGTTTAATGACCCCGTTCTCTTCATGGGTGGCAGTTAAAAATCCCTTCATACTCACAGGTGACAATTTTATTTGATATAGAGACTTGTAGAAAAAGGGCTGTTAGCAAAACTAGTGCTAAAAACCATTCTACTCACAGGTGATGATTAAATAACCACTTCTCTTTGTAAAACAAAACTCACCCGTGAGTACAATGGGGTTATTAAACTATCACCAATGAGTAGAAAGTTTTTTTTTTTTTTTTTTTTTTTGCTAGTTTTGATAAAATCATTTCCCTGCAAGTCCCTATGCAAAGTAAAGCTGTCACCCATGAGGAGAACGGGGCTATTAGACTATTCCCCCTGTGTAAAATAGGGTTATGTGCTATTATTTTCTGTACTAAATATATTCTTAGGGCAGTGAAGGTATGTTCAAAAATCTAGAATCACAGGTGAGAAAATAGTAAAATACATAGGGTAGAGATAGTCGTGTGAGTGTTTATAACGGTAGAAATTACATGTTTATATGTTTATAGTGTTTTGGCTGGCTGTATGGTGTAATTCCATTTGTTTTGTTTCCTACATCCTTTCACTGTCTCCTTCATGAACATTGACTGGCGGCCCATAAAATAAACTAGAGAGAGACTGCTTTCCTGCGTCTAGACCCAAGAGCCAGACATGTACCTTTCAACCTATCAGTAGCAGTCTCGGAACAAAAAATTGCTTCTAGAAGGCAAGAATTATGACTGGCAGGAGTTGCGCATGTCACATGATCCAGAAACAAGGCTAGGATTGTAAACTTGATGGCAATCAACACTAATGTACAAGTGACTAGACAGAGGATCGTACTGTGATCCAAACATGAAGTACGCATGTGCAACAAGCTGAACAGCCGTGCTGTGCATGTGCAGTTCCAGTAGTCAGGTATACTACACGTGTTCTGTGGCCGACAGGGGGCATAGACCAGGATGAGCTTGTGGAAATGTCAGAAATAAAAGCGAAGGAACAAATAGCAATATTCAAGCGGATTTAGGAGTAGCCTATAGGTACTTACATCATCCCATTCAGTATTATGGGCCCATGCCCATCAGTTGAGAATATCACAGACAATGTTATGTATGGAATGTCATGGTTTACAACTGCTTCCATTCACATTCTTATAGGGTCAATCCATATGAAATCATCCAATAATAAAATAATTTGTTGCAGACCTATTTTATTTTATTTTTAAGTATATATTTTCTGTTTCTATGTGTATCTGGGAGTACAAAACAATTTTTTTCACATTTTTATCACTAACGCTTCGGCAACTAGTGGCCATTTTGCTTAGAAGGATCTGTCATCTTTGGCATTTTCAAAGGTTAGCGGTAAGTTAAATAACTATTCTATTTATGAAGATATCAACTTGAAGTAAAAACCATCTTAATCTACAAGAAACATTCTACAATTCATGTTATGACCAAAAATTTGTTAGGTCTTAAGGAAATAATCTAAACCTTTATTAGAAAATGCAGTTCCGATTAGAAAAAATTAACAACTTTATAAAACTTTTTTTCATAGAAGGGATGAAAACACATGTTTCATATTTTCCCCCCAAAAAGATATAGTAGATCACTACAGTGTGTCCCACGCAAGAGTTGGCCAATGACGCGGCTTCCTGCGGCGCGGCGGGCACAGCTCCAACTCCCGAGCGATCGGGTGAAATATCTACGCTAATAATGCCGCGATGAGTGTAATGATTCAGGTTCTCACATTTACAGTTAAAATTACAATGAAAATAAACACATACCTCATCACAAGAGATGTTGGAAATGTTCTCCTCTTGCATTTTAGGAAATTTTCTTTCACGCGCATAAGTTCAGCTTCCGAGATAAAGTTAATTTCTCTTGTGATATTGTCTTTAAGTTCTTCTAATGTATGGGAAATTGACCTATACACTTTATTTTTCAAGTTTCCCATAAATAATATTCACATACTGTTAGAAGAACTTAAAGACAATATCACCTAGGCCTATCACAAGAGAAATGAACTCTGTCTCGGAAGCTGAACTTATCCGCGTGAAAGAAAATTTGCTAAAAAGGTGCCAGTATTGTGTGGATGCAAAAGGAGAACATTTCCAACATCTCTTGTGATGAGGTACATGGTTATTTTCATTGTAGTTTTAACTATATATGTGAGAACCTGAATCGTTTCACCCATCGCGGCATTATTAGCGTAGATATTTCACCCGATCGCTCGGGAGTTGGAGCTGTGCCCGCCGCACGAACCCGCGTCATTGGCCAACTCTTGCGTGGGACACACTGTAGATGTTATTAAAATTTGAGATCATTTATGTAAATCCTTTAGGTTTTATGAGTCTTCAAATATCGAGATTTTGCAGAATTGTTGATTTTCAAATTAAAATATCTCAAATGGGATTGAACAGAAAAATCTGAAATTTTCTCAAAATATTCTTCTAGTGCCTAGTAATCAACATATAAAATTTTATCACTGTGTTCTGACCAGAAGTATTTTATTTGTAATAAAGAAAATGCTAAAAAATAACACTGTCAAATGAGCGAATAACAGTGTTAAAATACAATAAAAATTGTCAAAAATAATATAATTATTTGTTGTTGCTAGTAAAATTAAATATGCAATAAAACTAACATATTAAATGTTCCATGGTAGTAGTCATAGTGATCAACACTCCAGCAGAAGGAGACCATATTGCCACATTTCCTGAGCAAGCCAGAATATGCTGACTTGAAAAAGGCAAGTCTCTACAGACTCCTCTGTAGCTCCTTTGTTCAGTAGCTGTGCTTGACTGAAGATATAAAAAAAGTTGCCCCTTCAGTTAAAAAAAAAATTATTTTAAAAATTATTTTAGCGATGGAGATGGTAGCCAGTACAAAAACAAAAATAACTTTTTGAATATTTGGAATCACTTTGAAGCTGAATAGCATTTTTTTGCCACTTCTAATGGAAAGAATGCTTGCGATGGGATTGGAGGGGGTACAGATAGGGCTGTCTCGATGGCTAGTTTGCAAAGACCATATTTGGACCAGATACCTTCAGCAGAAGAAGTGTTCAAATTTTGTTCTGAAGAAATTAAAGGTATTTCCTATACACTTGTATAAACATATTTTTTAAACCTTTGGCTCAGCTGTGGAACAAACTTCTAGCATCATAAGATGTTACATTCACTCAAAAAGTGATATTTATGGTGAACATAGTATTTCCATTTTGCCCAAATTTGAAATAAGACCTTTCGAAGTAAAGGACATTGTTGCCTGCATTATGATCAGAACTGGTGGTTTGATGAAATTGATTTTTTATTAAGAGAAGGGGCATCTTTTTTGATATTTTCAGTCAAGCACAGCTACTGATTACTAGAGACCGGATTTTTAGGTTTTTAAAAACACTGTTTTAGGTTTTCCATTAGGTGAAATAGTTTTTTTTAGGTTTTTGTTCAAAATATCGTTTTGAGGTACAATAAGTGGTTTAATGAATTTGAATGTGCTACATAGGATTCAATACATAACTTAATACTTGTAAAGTTTAACTTAACAAAATTGACTTAAATTTGAGTAAACTTGCTTTAGGACAATATTATACAATTGAAGAAAGAAAGCATAAACAATCAAAAGAAGCCGTGAAAATAAGATTGTCTCACATTTCCTGGTTACAGTATATCACTAAATATCTTTCAAGATTCTCAACTGTGAAGTTCTTCCTGTTATCTCTTAGAATACATTTGAAGGCAGAAAATGTCCTTTCAGCCTCACATGACGTCAACAATGGTTGTTCGTACGAATATTTTAAAAGGGATACACCGGTACTCTTACACTTCCTCTCTTGACACTGTCCATCCTACACGACAATGGGTTGAACGAAACGCTGGTGGTATTAATTTCAACGCGACAAAAATTGTCTCTCCGCAAAATATCGATTTCTCAACTGACAAACAAAAAAGAAAAAAAAAGTAGCCTAAATTAGGTATTTTAGGTTTTATATCCCGTTTAGGTATATTTAGGTTTTTATACCCCATTTAGGTATTTTTAGGTGCCACAGAATTAATGTGGGTGAATCCTATTGGCATGATTCGAAAAAGTGTATAAGCGCTTTTTGTTTTGGAAGTAAGGAAAAAAATAGGTAAAAACCTAAGAATCCGGTCCCTACTGATTACTGAACAAAGGAGCTACAGAGGAGTCTGTAGAGACTTGCCTTTTTCAAGTCAGCATATTCTGGCTTGCTCAGGAAATGTGGCAATATGGTCTCCTTCTGCTGGAGTATTGATCACTATGACTACTACCATGGAACATTTAATATGTTAAGATATATAAGCATTCATGAACCACAGATTATTGTCTCTGTTGGACATTACATGAGAATATTATAGGAGAAAAATTCCTCCGGCACTGGGACTAGAACCCAGGACCTTTGGCCAATGGTTTGGCCAATGCTCTACCAACTGAGCTAAGCTGGAGCTCAATTCACAGTACCAGATGGAACCTCTCTCCTATGACTGATTGCCCTAATGGTCTACCTCACAGACAGACAAGTCACGTCATATGCAGTCCGGCTTAGCTCAGTTAGCGAATAGCCAAAGGTCCTGGGTTCAAGTCCCAGTGCCGGAGGAATTTTTCTCCTATAAGATTCTTTAATATGTTAGTTTTATGACATATTTAATTTTACTAGCAACAGCAAAAAATTATATTATTTTAAGACAATTTTTATTGTATTTTAACACTGTTATTTGCTCATTTGACAATGTTATTTTTAGGCATTTTCTTTATTAAAAATAAAATACCTCTGGTCAGAACACAGTGATGAAATTTTATATGTTGATTACTAGGCACTAGAAGAATATTTTGAGAAAATTTCAGATTTTTCTGGTCAGTCCCATTTGAGATATTTTAATTTGAAAATCAACAATTCTGCAAAATCTCGATATTTGAAGACTCATAAAACCTAAAGGATTTACATAAATGATCTCAAATTTTAATAACATCTAGTGATCTACGATATCTTTGTGGGGGGGGGGGAAATATGAAACATGTGTTTTCATCCCTTCTATGAAAAAAAGTTTTATAAAGTTGTTAATTTTTTCTAATCGGAACTGCATTTTCTAATAAAGTTTTAGATTATTTCCTTAAGACCTAGCAAATTTTTGGTCATAACATGAATTGTAGAATGTTTCTTGTAGATTAAGATGGTTTTTACTTCAAGTTGATATCTTCATAAATAAAATAATTAATTAACTTGCCTCTAACCTTTGAAAATGCCAAAAATGACAGATCCTTCTAAGCAAAATGGCCACTAGTTGCCGAAGCGTTAGTGATAAAAATGTGAAAAAAATTGTTTTGTACTCCCAGATACACATAGAAACAGAAAATATATACTTAAAAATAAAATAAAATATGTCAGCAACACCCATTGGATGATTTCATATGGATTGACCCTATATAGAATAAAGTACTGTATTGTAGAGATTGCATATTTAGTTGTCTCAGCTTCATGCAATATTGTATTACTCGCTACGCAATATGAAGTCTAAGTTATTCCAATAATTGCTGGCTTATAACTAAACTTCAGAGAATTTTTCAAATAAAAGTTTTAGTGTATGCAACTTGGGGTGGAAAATTTAAACAAAATCATTAGAATACGGAGGCTTTAAAATCATTAGAGCTGTTTTCTAATTTCAGGGTTGAACATAACACTTCCTGTACCTTTGGCACTGGCAGAGGAAATAAAAACAAAAATATCCGCATTCAAGTAGGCCTATTAGAATTCAATAATAAACTTCAGGATTTTATTATTAAAAAAGTTCTGAACTTGAATTATTTTCTTGTTATTAGTTTGTACATGGAACCGCTTGTGAACACGGTTCCTACTTTTCTCTCTCCTATAGTCCGTGCATTTAGATGAGAGCACTGTAAACACAATGGGCAGTGGAATGGCGCACATGATTCATACTAGCAACACATTCCACTTCCCTCCCGCCCTTATCTCTGCGGCGCATGCAAGTGCTCTCGTCCAAATGCACAGGCTGTATGTGTGCCAGATATTTATACGTACTCTAATTTATTAGATCTTGATTTAATATTATCATAAGCGCCAACTTTTGGAATGCAAGGTACTTCCCCTCCCCCCAGCATATCATGTAAGGCCTATTTAGGCGTATAACTACTAAAATTCCAATTGTTGCCCCCTGCCAAAATATTTTTAAAAGTCTGCACCTCTGGATATTATATTACTGGTACATTTTTTATCATCTTCAACACCACCACTAAATCTTTTTATACAGTACTTGCTTAGGTCCAAATCACATTATGAAAATATTGAAACATTGATAAGGTAGGCCTGCGTACGTGTTCATTCTCGTTACATGCAAGAAGTGATTAATCATTTTGGAAAGAATGCTGTGACATTTTCTTTTTCTGCTGTCATAGGAATACTTTGGACGTAATGTCATGTTCTGCTTGTTAGGACAGTGGAGCGGGGGAATTTTTTAATCCTGTGCAGCAACAGCTCCTTGGCGTTCATGCAGGTGCACCTCATGTACAGATCATAGTACGATCCTCTGTCCAATCACTTGTCACTAATATCACTGTTCCTAACCTAGTTGCTAACAATCTAGCTCTGTATGTCACTAACACTAATATAAATATTCCTAATCTAACTGCAACAATCCTAGCTCTACATGTCACTAACACTAATATCACTATTCCTAACCTAACTGCCACTTACCTAGAATTGCATGTTGGTATGTAGTGCTGGGCAAAAGTGTTCAAAATTCGGAGGCTTAATAAAGGAAACTAAACCCAATAGGAGTAATGTGATGTAAATACAATCAAAGTATAAATGAAAAACAAAATTCATGTGCTGGTAAATGGTTAAAAACTCAATGTTCAGAGATGAACTTCACTGAATAAAAGTGATGTAATAAAAACATGCTCTTTTAGCTCTTTCTTGAATTGACTGTATTGTGTGTTAATTTGTGTGTACGGTAAAGTAAGCCACTAAAGATATTTACTCCTATTATAACACCAGCTCTAGCACTCGTGCAGTGTGCCAAAGAATCCTCTTAACATCTTTCTGGAAAGTAGTAAGAGGAAATCTTTGAGAAAAGGCACCTATCTGTCATCACCGTGTGCTGCTGCAATCTTATGTTTATAGTTCCACTGTCTGAAGTTGCACGGTTAGGTTCCCCTGTTACTATTTATAATTACCATACCTGATAACAGAATTAAGGTATCATTCCAGTGGTGTACCAAGGTCTTGTGGCACCCTGGCGGGATATTATCTTGTCACCCCCTCAGAAATGAATTTTGAGTATATTTTCCAGTGAAAAATTATATAGTCCTAATTAAGAACTTGTCACTGTTAAGACACGTTGTTAAGGTGTTATCATTCATAAATAAATTGTCTATTTCAGGTTGTTTGATTTTAATTTTTAAATAAACTAAAAATTAACTGGCTATTCAGTTCTAGCGCACTACTGCTGTTTGAACAAGATAGGTGGATAAAAAAAAGAACATTATTTTTATTTACGGGTTTAATATACCACAAACAAATTACTTTGCACGTAAACGTTTTCATTCTCTTTTATTTTTAATAGTGTAGTTTTTAATAGTTGCAGTACTACCTGTTAGGCATTCATAATCAATTTATTCGGAATAATCATACAAGTTATAAATTCCATACTTCATATTCACAGCAACTACATGTCGACGTGACCAAAGCCATTACTATGCCATTACTGAACCTATTGAACTACATTTAAGATGGTGTGAAGAGCAAGTATCCACAATGCACCAGATGGTGCGTAGGCTAATTGAAACAAAGAGTAAATAAGTTGAGACATGACAACACATACCAACACTCCCCTTTGGCATATCTCAACTGAAACAATAAACAAAATGTGTTTGAACAACATGAATATGCCAACATAGTTAACTCCTTGAATGAGACACTAGTCCAAAAAAGGGAAAGAATGATCTCATTCTTAGACCACTAACAACTTTGGTGAATGCATCAATCACATTTTCTTATGATGGCACATACAAAAATTCAACATTACCAACCTGAGATTGTACACAACAAAAATGATATTTTAAGTCAATATGTTTTGACCTTTCACCCACAGTTCCTGTACTTCCCAAAACAATAGCTTGAGTATTATCACACAGTACTGGACATGGTTTATCCATGTATTTTGACTGCCCCAATTCAAAAGACAAGTTCTTTAGCCATTTGATCTCCCTTACAGCTTCTGACATACTTATGAATGAGATTAAATGCGCACAAATGTGCATAAGGTGAGTTATTCTGAACAAAACTTATGAAGTGATAAATGTCTTTCTATACACTTTTCAACATGGTACCGACCACATGGTTTGTTGCACAATTCACACACGCATTCCGGGTTCGGTTCATGGAAGCTCTTCGTGCAGCAAACCTTGTGGTGGAATCCATGGATTGCATATCGCGTTAGGATGTGTCTCATGTCGTAATTGGGTTGTGTCCACTCTCTCTTACACATGGCCTCTGTTGTGTAGAACTCGCTGCAGATGTCGTTTCTCTTCTCCTGTAGCCCTTTGAGCGTTGCCTCGTATGCACTGGTATTCGGTAGGAGTAGCTGCTGTCTAATATCTTCAATGAAGAAGGTCTCTTTCATTAGGACGTACGTCATTCTCGATGGTGCCGTTTTTCCGATTCCCATCACTCTCTTCATGAAGCGAGCTTTCACCGTTTCTATTTGCGCCATGTCTCTGTTTTTAAGTTTGTCCCATATTATATTCATTCCATATGTTACTATTGGGGTTATGACTGTCTTGAACAACGCCATTGCTGTTTCTGTAGATAGTTGCTGAAGGTGGTTGATGCTGTATATTGCTCTAATTGCTGCTGCTACTTTTTGCTGTACATGTATTCTGAAGGATTTTATGGTTGTTTGGAGTGTGATGCCTAGGTAGGTGAACTGCGACACGACTTCTAGTGGCTCGCCGAGTAGAGTTAGTCTGTCATTTTCAGTGGCCTTTCCTCCCTTTCTGAAAGTCATCTGCTTAGTTTTTTGGTGATTTATTTTCAAGCAGTTTTCATTTGCCCATTTTTCAAGTTTGTTTAGTGTGCATTGTAGTTCCTCTTTGTTAGATGATCCCAGCACCATGTCATCGGCGTACATTATGATCGATGTCGTGCTGTCCTTGGTGATATCTACGATGTCTGCTGTCATGATATTGAAGAGCACCGGGCTGATGGGGTTGCCTTGCAGTACACCATTTGTTTGCTTTATTTTATTTGAGAGTGTGACCTTGTCGTATAACTGTACGTAATTGTAGTCCAGGATGCTTGACACAATTGTTGTTAGTGGGCTTGAGTCTTCTAAGAGGAGTCTGAGTTTTTGAAGGAGTATCTCTCTATTGATGAGGTCGAACGCTTTCTTGTAATCAATGAATACTGCAAAGTATTTCTTTTTATTGTGTCTTAAGGCGTCTTCAATCTGCTCAATGAGGTAGTTCGCCGCTTGTAGTGTGCCTCTGCCCTGTCTGAAGCCACATTGGCACTCCGGTATGTGTCTATCCACTGTGTTTGTGATCTTGTTCGTTAATATTTTTGTAAATATTTTGAACGCAGCGTTTTCGAGTGCAATACCGCGATAGGAGTCTGGGTTGTTGGAATCTCCTTTCCCTTTATATAAGATTTTTATGATTGATGTCCTCCAGGCTTCTGGGATTTTTCCTAAGCTTATACATTTGTTGTATAAGTTGTGCCATAAGTCTTCCATTAGATGCAGTGATTGTTTTAGGTGTTCAGCATAGATGCCGTCGGGACCTGCTGCTTTCTTGTTTTTAGCTGACGTTATGGCGTGAACTATCTCTTCTTTAGTGATGTAATTTGGGTGTTCAAAGATTGCTTCAGTTTGTGTTTCTTGCGCTTTGATTCCTTGTTGGTGGTTTAGTAAGCATTGGAAGTGATTTTCCCACGTTTCCATGGGTATTTCATTCGCTGTTGTTGGTCTTGGTTTCCTGAGCACTATGTAAGGGTCTTTTCTTGCTTCTTCGGTTAATCGTTTTGCCTCTTCTTCAATGTAGTTGGCTTTTTTCTCTTTTATTAGTTTCTTGTATTCTTGTTTATGTTTTGCGTACCTGGTCAGGTCTTCATTCCAATCTGTGGTTCTTGCTTGATGCAGTGCTGTGATCGTTTCTTTTTGTTTGTTGTAGCAGTCTTTGTCGAACCACGGCTGCAATTTTCTTTTCTTGTTTGGACTGCTACATGCTTGTATGATTTCCGTGATTTGTGCGACTCCCTTATCTATCTCCCTTATCTGACATACTTATGTATTCAGCTTCTTCTGTAGACATGGCTGACAATGACTGTTTCTTACTATACCATGTTATTGCTCCCCCAGCGAACAACACAACAAAACCTCCCCCAGATTTACAATTAGGTTCACTATTCCAGCTGGCATCACAATACACCTGTATGGGTTCACCTTTTCTTTCATTTGCAAACAAAGGTCAGTACCCTTCAAATAACGCAGGATATGTTTAACAGATTTCCAATTCCCTTCATTAGGAGCTTTACATGCCTGACTTACCTTGCTAACAGCAAAAGCAATGTCACACCTGTAATTGTTTGCTTTGAAAAAGTAAACTGCCAACGACCTTTCTATAGAACCTGTCATTTTCAAATGGTTTTTCATCAATTTCCTCTTTCATGGGTAGGGGGGGCACTACAAGCTTTGCAGTCAGTCATATTACATTCTGACAGCAACTTCTTAATGAACAATGATTGATTTATGACTAATTTACAATCATCTTGGCATATTTGCATAGACAAGAGTTTTGTTACCCTGCCTAAGTCTCTAACAGTAAGCATTGATGAGAATACCTTCTTAAAGTCACATACTCTGTCTTCATTCCCCAGTAGTACAATATCGTCAACCCAATTATGACTCCCATTCCAACATACACGCATGAATCACTTCTACATCTTTTAAACTTTAATTCCTTCAGCACAGTATCTAGACAAGAATTTCAGTCCTTGCTTGCACATGGTAATCCATAAATACTCCGCTTCAATTTGCACACAAATCCATTCTTTCTTCTTTCACCATCTTCGTACAGTTCTGGCTGTTCCATAAAAACGTCCTGAGAAATGGGACTGTTTAAGTATGCACAAGTTACATCAATGTGATGTACAGACCACTGATTTTCGACGGCCAAAGCAAGTAGCACCCTTATACTTTTCTACCTTATTACGGAACTAAAGGTGTCCTCCCAGGAAAATCCCATTTGACTTTTGAATCCTTGAGCTACCAACCTTGCCTTAAATCTCTCAACATTGGCATGTTCGTCATACTTAACCTTAAAGACCCACTTTGATCCTATTATCTTTTGATCTGTTGGCCTTTCAACTATTTCCCAAACTCCCAGATCCAACATCTGTTTGTACCAGGGTTTTAAAAAAGTCGGCTAAAATTGAAAAAGACCTGACCAGTGGTTTTTCCAATTTTAGCCGGTTAAAATCATGATTTTAGCCGGCTAAAATAAATTTTTCCTGGTTGGGGGAGGTGGGAGCAGGTTGAAATTTTGAAAAAATTATATTTAGGGCCCTATGGGGTTTAGAGGGAAACTTTGAATGCCTAAATTAGACACCAATGATTCAGTGGTTGTGGGGGTGAGGGTGGAAATTCAAAATTTTTAAAACCATGTCTTGTGGGGTATCGTTGAAAAGCTCTTGATGAGTAATCTTTAAATCAAAGACTAGTTTCACGATAGCGTTCATATAAGGAGAGATTTGAATTTTTGAAAGTCAAAAACACTTTAAAATATACCTCAGCCAATAGGCATGCCGAAATGAATTCATGAGGACCAACTGAGGCTAAAATTACCAATGAAATAAAGTTTGAAATATTAAAAATAATAGTCCTTGACCATAGGCCACACTCTTTGGTAGTTCTCAATATATTTTCAATATGTTTATCCTTAGCCTTCTGATTTTATTAGCTTTAAGGCAAGTGTTTGTTCATCTATTTTGTCTTTCTAGACATCTGAGGTGTCTTTTCACCGTTCGTTCTGAATTGGTTGGTCTATCCCAACTTTCGTTCTGCATTGGTTATTCTATTCAATTCAATACCAGAGTGTATTTGTTAAAAATGACAAGCACTATTACATTCGCCACAGATATGCGTTCTAATCTTCACCTTCGTGCGCACTTCTACAGTTACTTTCTCCTTAGATTACATATTGGCTATCCACCTTGTTTTCATAAAATGTGTGGGACCACCACTAGACGTTTTTGATCCTGCTCCATACGTCAGGTCATGACTACAAGGAGGCAATAGGTCAGTAGAAGAAACTGCATGCAGAAAATGTCAACCGAATGATTACATTCATTTTGAAGCGATATGGAAAATTTTGAAGTAAGGTGAGTACCCCCAAAAAATATTTTCCAACTAAAGCACTGACTTACCCCAATAAATTCATAAAAAGCACTAAGAAATTTACCTCAGCCTGGGCCCTGTAGGCCTACCTAAAGGGATTTTTTATACTTATTTCTCCATCAATTACACATATCTGAAGCGTAATCACTAGAGCAACCCAAAAGCATAATATGCATAAAAAGCATAACAGGACTTACATGTGGTTGCTACCCGGAATATAAATTTGGCAGTCTAAGGATCTGGATGGAACTAATTTTAAAAGCACAATAAAGCATAATTTTTAAAAATAAAGCATAAAAGCATAGTATTTAAAATAGAGCACAATTCTTGGCAAATAAACTGCCTGCTTCATTGCACTATAAAAACACTCAATCAATAATGAGAAGCTAGTTTCTCAACAATGGAAATTTCAAACATAAGAAGTAAAAATATAACTGTAGTTCTGTAAGGAACAGGACATCAATTAAAATAACCATTATTGAGTACAAGTTAACGGTTTGATGGTCAATACACACTCTGAATCACAGGGGTTCACATGTATTTAATACCAGCATGCCGAAAACTTATGTAACTGCGATACAAAGGGTTCGCGAGTTTCCTACAGACAATTTTGTGGCTGAAAAGGGGAAACTGTTGTGTTCCTTATGTTCAGAGTGCATTAATTTCGAAAAGAAATCCGTTGTGCAGAAACATGTGGAAAGTTTTAAGCATAGATCTCGGAAACAGAATGATGGACAAGATTCAACTTCAGGTGGTCTTAGCAGTATACGCAACAGTACGTTACCTCAAGTATGGCAGCGTAAGGAGAAATCAAATGATAATATGAAAGAAATGATGGCAGCATTCACTTCTTCTGGTATTCCATTACATGTTTTTTTTTAATCAACGTTTTTTCCAGTGGATTGTAACAGCTACATGTATGCAGCCGGCTCCTAGTGAAACCACTCTAAGAAGGTATCTTACAAAGTGTGCTGAAGACGACTTACAAGAAACTAAGTCAAAATGTGAGGGAAATTCTGTCTATCTAGTGGTTGATGAAACAACAGATATAAAGAACCGTAAGGTGGTGAATATTCTTGTTGCTCCACTGGGTGTTGTGAATGAAAAACCCCGACTTGTGAAAACTAAAATTGTAGAACACTGCAACACCGATGTTATAGTAAATTTAATACTTGATACATTAGATCTTATTGGTGTTCACAGAAGCAATTTTGTTGTTCTAATATCAGACAGTGCACCATATATGCTTTCTGCTGGCAGGCGACTGGTTGGAGTTGCACCTCAGCTTTTACATTCTACATGTTGGGCTCACATATTACATCTGTGTGCTGAAGAGATTAGGTTTTCATTAAAAATTGCTGATGAATTCATTGCAGTTGTTAAGACTGCTTTAGCGAAAACTCCAGCCAGAAGGGAGAGATTGCTGGACTGCCTCAGAGAAGCAGGAACATTTGTTTTACCTCCAGTTCCTGTAATAACGCACTGGAGGACATGGCTGAAGGCAGGAAAATATCATTGCATGAATTTGAATGCAGTAAAACAGTGGATTGACTTGGAAGATGGTGAAGGCAGTGCTGCAGTAACAAACTTAAAGCGACTGGCTGAAAATAAAGAACTAGTGCTTCAACTCAGAGCTATAGCTAAAATTTTTGATGGACTCTGCAATCAAATACAGGTTCTGGAATCAGATAATCAAGATGCAACACAGGTCTGGCTTCTTCTATCATCAATTCTTCAGATGGTTCAAAGTTCAGGTGCAACTTGTAAAAAATTGGCAGGATATATGAATGAACGTCATTCTGCTCTAAATTTCTGGAAGGAAGTTCAGAATTTAGATCCAACAATAGCTGTTTCTGAGAAGATTTCTTCCATTTTTACTTCGGGTGAACTGAAACGTTTCTCTGGCATTGATGTTCCAGTGGAAGAAATATCAACATATGCAGCAATGGTGCATGGACAAAATTTGTCTTCAACTTCTGCCTTATCCTTCTGGCAGAAACATTCCACCAAGATGCCTATCCTAAGTAAGCTGGCAATGAAGGCAATTATGGTTCCTCCATCATCTGCTTCAGTTGAGAGAAGCTTTTCTACTCTCAATTGGATTTTGAACTCTAACCGCTCATGTCTGACAGAAGAAAATCTGCAGTCTCACCTACAACTGGCAATTAATCAAAATCAATATCAGGAGGGTGATGTTCATCAGGAGAGTGCAAATGACAGTGACAAGGATGACTAAATTTTCATTCATTTCATTACTAGCTTGCTTAGACTCTACAGTTTGTTCTTATAAAATGTTAACGTATTAAGGCACTAAGGTAGCCTGCAAAGTAACATTAGACACACAAAAAAAATCAATTTGATGGTATGATATATAAACAGTATTTGTCTTAAGTTTATTGGTGTATTATTTATGTTAAAAAAATAAAGCATAATTTGGAAAAATATAAAGCATAATTGTCAAAAAAATAAAGCATAATGTGGGTTGCTCTAGTAACCTATCGCTGGAATTTTGTCAAGCCATAGAATCTTTACATCGTATGCCGGCCAGTTCTGCATCAATCGAAAGAGTATTTTCTTCATTTGGGTTAATACAAACAAAATTGAGAAACAGACTAGGCAATGAAAAAGCCCAGAAGCTTGTATACATCAACAGGCAGAATAAAGCAAATATGCAAGAGTCTTATGATGAATGATGAATTTACCATATTGACTCGAATATAACGTGCCCTACTTTTGTCCATTTGTAGATTTCAATACTGAGGTGCTCGTTAAGTTCTAGTACAAATCCGTTTCGTAGGTCGGAGATAATATTGATCTACATAACAATTCGTTCATTTTATCGTTAGCCTACACCATATGAAATTTAATTTCTGAAACATAATGAAAAAATTGTTTTTGTCAGTTCTTTAGTGCAAATGTGGAATATTGTGCATTGTCGATTTTAAACTCATTTAAGAGCGGTATCAGCTTTTATTGTGAAACGTTCATTTAATGTTTTGTTTGTCCATTTGTAGATTTCAATACTGAGGTGCTCGTTAAGTTCTAGTACAAATCCGTTTCGTAGGTCGGAGATAATATTGATCTACATAACAATTCGTTCATTTTATCGTTAGCCTACACCATATGAAATTTAATTTCTGAAACATAATGAAAAAATTGTTTTTGTCAGTTCTTTAGTGCAAATGTGGAATATTGTGCATTGTCGATTTTAAACTCATTTAAGAGCGGTATCAGCTTTTATTGTGAAACGTTCATTTAATGTTTTGTTTGTCCATTTAGCAATAGAAAATAAGCACCTCCGAGGATTCCAGTGATAAACAAATTAGTGAATAATGATGAGCCATGCCTATAGGCCTACTTGTAGGCCTAAAACTTGCAGTTAACTTTAAATGTTTATGTGTTGGTTCATTATTCTATAAATACTATGACAAAATTCCAAATAAGATATCCTCCTATTGATGCGCATTACATTTGCTAACAAACTCTTTTTTTATGATTTTAAGTTTCCAAATCAGGGTTCGCATTAAATTCGAGGGTGCATTATATTGGAGTAATTACGGATATTAACTATTGCTGGGAATTACACAGTGAAGTGGTACAGTGAGTCCCACCCAAGAGTTGGCCAATGACGCGAGATTCTGCTAAGCGGCAGGCACAGCTCCAACTCCCAAGCGATCGGGTGAAATATCTACGCAAATAAAGCCACAATCGGTGTAATGATTCAGGTTCTCACGTTTACAGTTAAAATTACAATGAAAATAACCACGTACCTCATCACAAGAGCTGTTGGAAATGTTTTTCTCTTGCATCCACACAATACTGGCACCTTTTTAGGAAATTTTCTTTCACACGCATAATTTCAGCTTTCAAGACAGAGTTAATTTCTCTTGTGATATTGTTTTTAAGTTCTTCTAACAGCATGTGACTATTATTTAAGGGGAAACTTCAAGAATAAAGTGTATAGGTCAATTTCCCATACATTAGAAGAACTTGAAGACAATATCACAAGAAAAATTAACTCTATTTCGGAAGCTGAACTTATGCGCGTAAAAGAAATTTCCTAAAATGGTGCCAGTATTGTGTGGATGCAAGAGGAGAACATTTTCAACATGTCTTGTGATGAGGTACAAGGTTATTTTCATTGTAATTTTAACTGTAAATGTGAATCATTACACCGATCGCGGCTTTATTTGCTGTGATAGCCGCGACACAGAAACCCGTGTCATTGGCCAACTCTTGTGTGGGACTCACTGCATTAAATTACACTAAATACAATTTCAGGTTTCTGAGCTTGTAACTTTTAAATTTGTGATGTTTGGAAATAAGAACATGAAAGAAACTTCAATTATTTTTAATGAATTTGATTTTATCCAGATAAAAAGCCTGGCATTTTTCAAGTGGATAAAACTGGTAGCTCTACATTTGCACTCAGTAGACCTACTACATGTTCTGAGCTTGTAACTTTTAAATTTGTGATGTTTGGAAATAAAAACATGAACGGAACTTCAATTATTTTTATTCATTTTGATTTTAGCCGGATAAAATGCCTGACTTTTTTCAAGTGGATAAAACTGGTAGCTCTGCATTTGCACTCAGTAGGCCTAAGTCTGAGCATGTAACTTTTAAATTTGTGATGTTTGGAAATAAAAGCATGAAAGGAACTTCAATTATATTTATTCAATTTGATTTTAGCCGGATAAAATGCCTGGCTTTTTTCAAGTGGATAAAATCGTTTTTAACCAGCTTTTTCATAACAACCCTGGTTTGTACTCTATGTCCATGGCCTTTTTCCATTCTGCAGCATTCTTTTCAGACATAGCTTCCTTTACAGTACTAGGTTCAGCTACCTGATCCAAATTCATTTCATTCACAAGTAGTTAAGTTACAACAGCCACATCTTTTGGGTTTTCTTTCCCTACTGCTTCTCCGTGAACTTAAAGCATTATCATTCTCATTCTCAGAGTCAATAGTCTATGCTAATCATATTATCATTATCATTCACATCAACATTAACGTTGTCATCTTCATCCGAGTCACTTTGATAGGAGCAATCTTCCTTGTTTACTTAAGACTTGAAAGGGAACACGTTTTCTTCAAATTTTACATATAAGCCAATAACAACATTCTTTTTTGACATGTTATACAGCCTGTACCCTTTGACATTTGGTTCATAACCAATTAATACATGTTCAAGTTCGCCTTTATTCTGAGCTAACCATGCTCTGCATCCGAATACACGCAATCTCAATACATCTTGTGACATATCTCCCCTTTTCCATAGTGCTGCAGGCACACGATTGTTGATGGCCTTAGATGAACACAAGTTTCTTATGACACAAGCAGTGTTCGCTGCTTCAGCCCAGAATCTGCTTGGCATGCCAGATTCCAACAGCAGGCATCTTATCATATCCCCTATCACTCTATTGTATCTTTCTGCAATGCCATTTTGGTGAGGTGAGTGAGGCACTGTGCATCTATATGAACGATACCCCTTTCCATTAAGTAATCTTTAAACTCACTACTAAAATATTCTCCTCCACCGTCCGTTTGTAAGGCTTTCAGTTTCTTACTGTGAAACAACTCTGCCTCTACTTTGAATTGTTTAAATTTTGAGAAAGCTTCACTTTTTCTTTTCAGCAATTTCACAACTGCATATCTACTGTAATCATCAATAAAACTCATGAGATATCGTGCACCACCATTAGATACAACAGGTAAACACATTAGGTCACTGTGAACTAACTCTAAGGGTCCTTCAGCTTTTCTTTCACTCCTTTGGCACAGTGATTTTAGTAAGTTTACCTTGAATGCAAACAGAGCATTCTTCCTGTTTCTTATTATCAGTCTTTACATTTTCCAGTCCTGGGATATTTCCAATTGCATTGACATGTACATGCCCGAGTCTACGATGCCATGCTTCAATTCACTGGTCTTGACTGGTCACTGACTTGACAAAATGTAAATTGTCTTCATAATTAAATATAACAAGCAATTAAAAAATGATTTAAACATATGCTAAAAAAACATGTTTAAAACAGATTGTTTAAAACGTTTTAAACAAACTTAAAAAAAACAAGCACTTGTTTTAAACACTTGTTTTAAACGTTTTGTTTTAAACATTCCAACCCTGGTTAAGATAATGCACATTGTGCGCGATTCCTTAATTTTTTAATAACTACATTAACCAAAATAGAAATCTAAAAACTCAGAAAGGATTTATCCAAACAATACTACAGTTAAACGAGAAATACGAAATACCACAGATGGTACAAAAACTTGTAACTTATCCCCTCTTGAATTTGACAGAATCAATTATTCATTAAGTCTGACAGAAGACATACACACACATATATAATTTATACATGAAATTTAACATGTCTGCATAATTAAATTTAACACCCAATTAAAAAGTGTTTAAAACAAATTGTTTAAAATGTTTTAAACATTTCAACCCTGTATATATATATATGTATATAATAGGCCCTATACCTTAAAATGGTTGTTTTAAACAAAATGAACAATTTAAACTTTTTTTAAACAAACAACATTGTTGTAAACATAAAAAACGTTTTAAAAAACACGTTTAAAACAACCAACATTGTTGTTCACATAAAAAACGTTTTAAACAAAAAACATGTTTAAAAAAAAAAGTTTTTTTTTGTTATTTTTAAAAAAACATGTTTTTTTCCAACCCTGTTTGCCATCCCCGATTCTAATGGTTCGGCCGCCATATTGCCACTTACAATCTTCAGTCACAGTTCCAGTCTGTTTCGATCAATTACAGTATTATGATTATTCCAATCGCAGTAATCCTGGTACTCGTCCTGGGCCAATAACCTGTTACGCATTCATAATCAATTTATTCGGAATAATCATACAAGTCATAAATTCCATACTTCATATTCACAGCAACTACATGTCGACGTGACCAAAGCCATTACTACGCCATTACTGAACCTATTGCACTACAGGGTCAATCCATACCAAGTGGTCCAGGGAAAAAATAATCAGTTGCTTGACCATCTCAGAAAAAAATTTATATTTGCTGGATGAATTCCCCAATGTTTGGTAGTTTCAAATATATTTTTAAAAAATATTTATTGTTTATTATTTTGAAACGGCAGCCATTTTTGTTCCAGGCCGCATGCGTTTTTTGGCATTTGCAAGCATCTGCATTTTTTAAAATTATTCAGTAGTGGATTGTCCTAAGCCTTTCAGATAAAATGCATTTAGTTCAACACACTGGCCTACAAATTAACATCATTATCACTTAGCTGAATGTATTCTTTAATATATTTTTAATAGTTCAAAGTTCTCAGCTACAAATTAAAAAAACTCAAGTTTTGAACAGTATTTTTCCAAACAAAGAGTAACTTCTCAGCTTTAATATTTTTTGTGCTATTACTCTGTAAAATATAGTTACTTTTTATAGAGTATCAATGGTGAGCAGCTTACACTTAAAAAATTATACTATTTAAAAAAATGGATTTTTTTAATTTTTCCATTTTCTGGCCTGCAATATCTTTGTTGGGGGACCAGATAAAGATCTGAAAATTACACAGTTAATAGATCTTTATGATATCAAACTTCAGTATAAATTTCAACTTTGAGATTCAATTGGAAGTATGGAAAAAAAAATTACAAACATGAGTCAAAAATACGTTTTTTAACATTTGCGATATCTAGGCTAATATGGAATAAAAAATATCAATTACAGTTTTTTTAATCATATCTATGATTACTTATTTTTTTAATTGAAAATGAGCCAACTACTTACGTATTGTTATCAAGTTATTTGTTTTTAGTACATCGCTCATTGAACATTTGAGAAATTTCTTCACTGAGTTTGGGTGTGAGATTAAAAGTTCGCCCAGTCACAGTTGTAAATTCCATGGGAGACAGCTTCTCAACTTTTTTAAAAGATGTCCTTGGTCCTGGAGGGTGGTAAAAAAAAACATGCACATCTTGGTTTTGACAATCAATATTATCAACTTCGGCAATCCACCACTGTTCATCGTAAACACAAGCCACTATGTCTTTATTTTGAAGAGCCAGTTGTACAAGTTTTCCACACTGATGAAGTTCACTATCAGGCGATGTTGATGTGATCTTACACTTCAGCAAGTCGTGTGAATGGGGTACAAAACAATGAAAAGATCAAGTGCCTTTAATCTTCTGACAATTGTTGAACCTTTCCTTCAAGACATTGGCATAGACTTCTTGTATTTCCTCACATTTTACAAAAACATAGGTAATTCCTTTTATATCTTCTTTACAGAATTTAAACATCTCTTGAGGTGTTATGATATGATTGTCATCGGTCCTCTGCAGGTCCTATGTTTTTGTATAATTTGAGGAAATTCAAGAAGTCTATGCCAATGTCTTGAAGGAAAGGTTCAACACTTGTCAGAAGATTAAAGGCACTCAATCTTTTCATTGTTTTGTACCCCATTCACACAACTTGCTGAAGTGTAAGATCACATCAACATCACCTGATAGTGAACTTCATCAGTGTGGAAAACTTGTACAACTGGCTCTTCAAAATAAAGACATAGTGGCTTGTGTTTACGATGAACAGTGGTGTATTGCCGAATTTGATAATATTGATTGTCAAAACCAAGATGTGCATGTTTTTTTTAACACCCTCCAGGACCAAGGACATCTTTTAAAAAAGTTGAGAAGCTGTCTCCCATGGAATTTACAACTGTGACTGGGCGAACTTTTAATCTCACACCCAAACTGAGTGAAGAAATTTCTCAAATGTTCAATGAGCGATGTACTAAAAACAAATAACATGATAACAATATAATGTAAGTAGTTGTCCGCCGCGATGGGTGTATAGGTAGCATACTTGCCTTCTACCCTGGCGGTCCGGGTTCGATTCCCGGCCGGGTAGTGGATTTTTCAGCAACGAAAAATCCCCCGGGTTCAGGACTGGACATCACCCAGGAAAATTAAAGGCTATATTATAAAGCCTAAATTAAAAGTGTGGTGATGACTGCTAGAAAAAGAGTAGAGTAGGGTATTCACAATAGATCTATAAAGGTCGCAGTGTTGAGAAGCCGGCAAAAGGCTTATACTACCCCCTTGTAATCTAATCTAATCTATAATGTAAGTAGTTGGCTCATTTTCAGTAAAAAATATAAGTAATCATAGATATGATTAAATTATATACTGTAATTGATATATTTTATTCCATTAGCCTAGATATCGCAGATGTTAAAAAACGTATTTTTGACTCATGTTTGTAATTTTTTTTCCATACTTCCAATTGAATCTCAAAGTTGAAATTTATACTGAAGTTTGATATCATAAAGATCTATTAACTGTGTAATTTTCAGATTTTTATCTAATCCCCCAACAAAGATATTGCAGGCCAGAAAATGGAAAAATTCAAAAAATCCATTTTTTTAAATAGTGTAATTTTTTAAGTGTAAGCTGCTCACCATTGATACTCCATAAAAAGTAACTATACTATACAGAGTAATAGCACAAAAAATATGAAAGCTGAGAAGTTACTCTTTGTTTGAAAAAATACTGTTCAAAAATTGAGTTTTTTTTAATTTGTAGCTGAGAACTTTGAACTATTAAAAATATATTAAAGAATACATTCAGCTAAGTGATAATGATGTTAATTTGTTGGCCAGAGTGTGTTGAACTAAATGCATTTTATCTGAAAGGCTTAGGACAATCCACTACTGAATAATTTTAAAAAATGCAGATGCTTGCAAATGCCAAAAAACGCATGCGGCCTGGAACAAAAATGGCTGCCGTTTCAAAATAATAAGCAACAAATATTTTTTAGAAATATTTTTGTGACCACTAAACATTGGGGAACTAACCCAGCAAAGATCAAATTTTTTTGAGATGGTCAAGCAACCAGTGCTGGACCACTTGGTATGGATTGACCCTACATTTAAGATGGCGTGAAGTGCAAGTATCCACATTGCACCAGATGGCACGTAATTGAAGCAAAGAGTAAATAAGTTGAGACATGACAACACATACCAACACTACCAACCTGGTAACTTTCACTTAGTCTTTGTTCAACTTAAAACTTCTTTTGTCTAACTTTGGTTTCAGAAAATTTGGAAATAGCCTCATCAAAATCTATTTCTTTGAACGATACTGTTTTCAATGGATAAAATAGCTAAGTTAGATAGACGTGCTTGGCTCATTATTGATCTCAGGTAGTTTTTTTTTTTATCAGTTTGAGTTTCGAAAAACTCCTTCCACAAGAAGCTACTGATACACGTAATGTAAAAAAGACCTTAACGCTAAAGTGAGATTTGGAAGAGAGTTTGAAAGTTCATGTTTCACTGTAAACTCCAACAGTTTTAAAGAACTCCAATCCAGAGACTCTTCTTTAGGAACGTTGGCTGCCTGAAGAAACCTTCTCAAATATAGGATTTATTTTACCATGTCCTCTTGAGTAGTCTCATGGCCGAGTGCACCATTCTCCGGTTTTCTCAGCCGTTTCGTTACCGCGGTAAACGTAATACCGGGGTATTCTTAAAATCTCTGTGCACCATTGCTAAAATACCGCGGTTTGCTAATGCTTGGAAATATTGCGGTTACTCTGCTCCGACTCCAATTCTCGTTGATGGTTTCTTCCATGGCCGCTAGGTTCTCTCTCTCTGCATGTCTCCCAGTCACGGTGGCTCCCCTAGGCTATTGGTTTTCCAAATTCAATTTATTTGTTGCCTATTATTCAATAAAAAGATGTTCATAAGTATAAAAGGGAATATTATATTGTGTATATATGTCGTCTGAATTCTTACTTTGAATTCAAGCACCATAGATACTGTACCAATCATGAAATGAGTTGGTTTCCCCTAGGCTACTACTGGTTTGGTTGAGGTGAGAAAGGAAGGTCATTTCAATCGATGTTACAGCACAGTATTTGCAAAGATATGTGCCATCGTTCATTCTTCAAATAGATCCCACCTTTCTGTACTTTTCAATAAAATAACATTGATGTTTTAAAGAATAATTCTCACACATGTGCAATCCAAGGCAAAGCTCTGCTCTGAGTTCGACATAGCCTCGCTTTTATTCCCGTACGACTAGTAGAAATTTTAGGTGCAAAATCATGTGCATAGCCATGAAAGGGCTGTTATAATTATGTTCGTGTACGTGCAGGTATGATAAATTGATTACATACCCTATATACCGATACACAGGCTATATCGTGATGCATGCAGCCATTCACTTAAATTTGGCCTAGGACCACTGGTTTTCCATATTTCATTTATTTGTTTCCTTATTTTTCAGTAATAAATGTTCATAAGGATAAAATGGAATATTATATTGCGTATATATGTCGTCTGAATTCAAACTTTGAATAAATATTGTACTAGTGGTTACGCCCACTAGCCTACTCGATGGACCTGGTTTGGTTGAGGTAAGAAAGGAAGGTCATTTCAATCGATGTTACAGCACAGTATTTGCAAAGATATGCACCATCGTTCATTCTTCACATAGACCCCACCTTTCTCTCATTATTCTTTATGTTCAATTAGCTTTTGGCCTAGATATTGTAAATATGATACATTACGCCGATCTCCATCTTGGAATGAAAACCGCTGTTTTCTCACTTTACGGCTCCTTCACGGCCGGTTTGCATCTTACCGCGGTAAAAGTCAAAACCGAGCACGGTGCAACGAAAGTATGACTTTACCAGGGTAAACTAAGTAACTTTATCGCGGTATTCTGAATACCGAGGTTGGTGCACTCGGCCATCAGACTCTGCCATTTTGATAAGGTTTTCAGAATCTAAGACCGAAAACTGAAGTGATATGGTTTCCATTCCTTTGCAACGTGAGTTGATTTCTCGATGAAACCTGTCAATACACTCCAGCATTGAGCTTATAAGTTCTTGTTTAAAGTCAGCGGCTCATCTGCTGCCTGTTCTACTGGCATTAATTTCTACTTTCGGACATGTCTTCGTTTGAATAAAGGAATATCCATCTCTCTGCACAAGTCTTTTGAAAACGTCAAACCTTTTTCCACAAGTTCATTTCTACTGTCCTTTAAATAGATCTTTAGACTTCTCATCTTCATGACACACCTCTCGAAGCTTATTCCGAGAATCTGCATGTACTTTTGGGCGTGGTTAACTTATTCTAAAACGCTATTCCACAAACATAAATACCGTAGCACAAAAATTAGAAATCACATACTGCAGGCAATAGGTTTTGAGCTCCTCCTCTAATTTCAATCTTTTCTGCAGGATCACAGTGTTCCTCCTATGACATGAACAAACTTCTTAAAGCACTTTAAACACTGGTTTGACAGCTTCATAGTGAGTACTCCATCTAGTTTCTGCTAGCCGCTTGACCGTTACCTCAACTTTTGCTGTAAGGATATCCCGTCTGTGAGTTGACGCTGAAAAAAAGACATACAGACTCTCTAATGTGCCAAAAAAGGTGAAACTGTTGCAAAAGAGTGCACTCCACAAAGATTTAGAGAGTGGTTAGCACACGGTACAAACAAAGCTTTAGGGTTAAGTTCAGAAATCCGAGCTTGAACTCCTGAATGTAGACATTGTAGAGGCATTGTCGTATCCCTGTCCTCGGCACATCGTCATGTCAAGACCATCATGCTTTATAAGCTTCAAAATATCTCACCCTCACCATACCCCACTCCACTCCGCCATTCCCACATCTCAAGTATACACACAGTCAGGGTTGTTATGAAAAAAGCCGGCCTGATTTTAACCGGTTTTATCCACTTGAAAAAAGCCAGGCAATTTTATCCGGATAAAATCAAATTGAATAAAAATAATGGAAGTTTCTTTCATGTTTTTATTTCCAAACATCATAAATTTAAGTTACAAGCTCAGAACCTGTAGTAGGCCTACTTAGGACTACTGATTGCAAATGCAGAGCTACCAGTTTTATCCACTTGAAAAGAGCCAGGCCGGATAAAATCAAATTGAATAAAAATAATTCAAGTTTCTTTCATGTTTTTATTTCCAAACATCACAAATTTAAAAGTTTCAAGCTCAGAACCTGTAGTAGGCCTACTTAGGCCTACTGAGTGCAAATGCAGAGCTACCAGTCTTATCCACTTGAAAAATGCCAGGCATTTTATCTGGATAAAATCAAATTGAGTAAAAATAATTGAAGTTTCTTTCATGTTCTTATTTCCTAACATCACAAATTTAAAAGACACAAGCTCAGAACCTGTAGTAGGCCTACTTAGGCCTACTGAGTGCAAATGCAGAGCTACCAGTTTTATCCACTTAAAAAAGGCCAGGCATTTTATCCGGCTAAAATCAAATTGAATAAAAACAATTGAAGTTCCTTTCATGTTTAAATTTCCAAAGATCACAAATTTAAAAGTTACAAGCTCAGAACCTTTA
Source organism: Ectobius pallidus (assembly GCA_964059195.1). Classification (NCBI taxonomy): domain Eukaryota; kingdom Metazoa; phylum Arthropoda; class Insecta; order Blattodea; family Ectobiidae; genus Ectobius; species Ectobius pallidus. Next base: position 2,256,871 of record CAXKWD010000016.1, read on the forward strand.
GTAGGCCTCAATTTTATCCACTTGAAAAAAGCCAGACATTTTATCCGGCTAAAATCAAATTGAATAAAAGTAATTGAAGTTCCTTTCTTGTTTTTATTTCCAAACATCACAAATTTAAAAGTTACAAGCTCAGAACCTGTAGTAGGCCTACTTAGGCCTACTGAGTGCAAATGCAGAGCTACCAGTCTTATCCACTTGAAAAATGCCAGGCATTTTATCTGGATAAAATCAAATTGAGTGAAAATAATTGAAGTTTCTTTCATGTTCTTATTTCCAAACATCACAAATTTAAAAGATACAAGTTTAGAAACCTAAAATTGTATTTAGTGTAATTTAATACAGTGAGTCTCATGCAAGAGTTGGCCAATGACACGGGTTTCTGCGTCGCGGCGGGCACAGCAAATAAAGCCGCGATCGGTGTAATGATTCAGGTTCTCACATTTACAGTTAAAATTACAATGAAAATAACCACATACCTCATCACAAGAGATGTTAAAAATGCTCTGCTCTTGCATCCACACAATACTGGCAACATTTTAGGAAATTTTCTTTTACGCGCATTAAGTTCAGCTTCCGAAATAGAGTTAATTTTTCTTGTTGAAGTTTCCCCATAAATAATAGTCACATGCTGTTAGAAGAACTTAAAAACAATATCACAAGAGAAATTAACTCTGTCTCGGAAGCTGAAATTATGGGTGAAAGAAAATTTCCTGAAAAGGTGCCAGTATTGTGTGGATGCAAGAGAAGAACATTTCCAGCAGCTCTTGTGATGAGGTATGTGGTTATTTTCATTGTAATTTTAACTGTAAATATGAGAACCTGAATCATTACACCAATCGTGGCTTTATTTGCGTAGATATTTCACCCGATCGCTCGGGAGTTGGAGCTGTGCCCGCCGCTTCGCAGAGTCCCACGTCATTGGCCAACTCTTGCGTGGGACTCACTGTACCACTTCACTGTGTAATTCCCAGCAATAGTTAATTACCGTATTTACTCCAATATAATGCACCCTCGAATTTAATGTGACCCTGATTTTGAAACTTAAAATCATAAAAAAAGAGTTTGTTAGCAAATGTAATGCGCATCAATAGGATATTTTATTTGGAATTTTGTCTTAGTATTTATAGAATAATGAACCAACACATAAACATTTACAGTTAACTGCCAGTTTTAGGCCTACAAGTAGACCTATAGGCATGGCTCATCAATATTCACTAATGTGTTCATCACTGGAATCCTCGGAGGTGCTTATTTTTATTGCTAAATGGACAAACAAAATGTTAAATGCATGTTTCACAATAAAAGCTGATACCACTCTTAAATGAGTTTAAAATCAACAATGCACAATATTCCACATTTGCACTATAGAACTGACAAAAACTATTTTTTCATTATGTTTCAGAAATTAAATTTCATATGGTGCAGGCTAACGATAAAATGAACGAAGTCGAGAATTATAGCAGTGCCTTGTTATGTAGATCAATATTATCTCCGACCTACGAAACGGATTTGTACTAGAATTTAACGTGCACCTCAGTATTGAAATCTACAAATGGACAAAAATAGGGCACGTTATATTCAAGTAAATATGGTAAATTCACCATTCATCATAAGACTCTTGCATATTTGCTTTATTCTGCCTGTTGATGTATACAAGCATCTGGGCTTTTTCATTGCCTAGTCTGTTTCTCAATTTTGTTTGTATTAACCCAAATGAAGAAAATACTCTTTCGATTGATGCAGAACTGGCTGGCATACGATGTAAAGATTCTATGGATTGACAAAATTCCAGCGATAGGTGATTATGCTTCAGATTTGTGTAATTGATGGAGAAATAAGTATAAAAAATCCCTTTAGGTAGGCCTACAGGGCACAGGCTGAGGTAGATTTCATAGTGCTTTTTATGAATTTATTGGGGTAAGTGTAGAATAAAAACTGAAATATTTTTTTATAAAAAGAGAGTTGTTAATTAAGTATTAATTGATATCTTTTATTATTTCATTTTTAAATTGGCCAAGGATTATTGTCCTAAAGATATTTAACTATTATTTTTAATATTTCAAACTTTATTTCATTGGTAATTTTAGCCTCAGTTGGTCCTCATGAATTCATTTCGGCATGCCTATTGGCTGAGGTATATTTTAAAGTGTTTTTGACTTTCAAAAATTCAAATCTCTCCTTATATGAGCGCTATTGAGAAACTAGTTGTTGATTTAGAGATTACTCATCAAGAGCTTTTCAACGATACCCCACAAACATGGTTTTAAAATTTTTTAATTTCCACCCTCACCCCCACAACCACTGAATCATTGGTGTCTAATTTATGCATACTAAGTTTCCCTCTAAACCCCATAGGGCCCTAAATATAATTTTTTCAAAATTTCAACCCGCTCCCACCTCCCCCAACCAGGAAAAATTGATTTTAGCCGGCTAAATTTGATTTTAGCCGGCTAAAATCATGATTTTAACCGGCTAAAATTGAAAAAAACCGCTGGTCAGGTCTTTTTCAATTTTAGCCGGCTTTTTTACAACCCTGCACACAGTACACCAACACGACACCCTGCACGCTCTACTCTCTGATACAATTAATAGACGCAGTCACATTTCATTGCAAGTAGCGATTACTTTCCACCTTGACAGACCACCGCAAATTATTTGTCTTTTTTCTAACACACTAAATGGTAAGCTAACTATGGTAAGAAAAATTTTTAGGCTCATACTTAAGGTTATTGGATTTTGTAAGTGCAAATACAAATACACAAACAATCTGTAAAATACTACTAAAGTACTACCGGTACTTAAAATATAGTTACATAATACAAATAAAATGTACACATATGATACAGATTAAAAAAGAAAAAAAATGAAATACACAATCAGAATGATAATAAATAACTAAAATGAAATGGGGTTAACATATCAAAATATTAAATTAACATTAGCATTAAAATATTTTTGTACAGTTAGCCAAGATAGCTAGTTTGCCAAGTTAGCCAAGATTTTAACATAGGCCTATTTTGAATCTGTTCAAGCTAATCACGAATACTTAATTTGAAGGTAAACAATGAAATTTCATGTTAAGAATCTGAAAATATGATTATTACGTGTTTTGGATATACTGTATAGACCTATACTAAACAATAACATCGCTGTTTCTCCATTGTTTTTGTAATACCTCTTTACTTTTGTGGAACAAAGTAGCCTACTCATTAATGTTTCTCTACTTTCTTGACACATTCAGACATTTCTGAATAAAACCATGGATATTTCGAACCAGAATTATGGCACTGAAGTTATAATTCCATCAACATGTAAAGAATTTAATGAGCACAAAACGTCAATTGTGTTTATAGCAGTAACACGTCTTCACTTACAAACATGGGCTATTTTGGATGCATTTACAAAGTTCAGTGGTGGCTGTGCATGGTCAAAGACAAGAGTGATCAAAGTAACGATCTACTAGTTCATTTTTTCCATCCACCTGGACCAAAAACTGCCTTCCAGCTGTCTAAAAAATACATGGTGTGGGTTCCAGTAAGTAAAGATGTGAGGAAGATTACCCCTACAGAACTAACAAAGGTTTCTGACAGAATGCACAACATAACACAAAAACTATGCACCAAAATTTCAACACTCTTCAATACTTGGAGGAAATTATAAATTTGTCATGAGGCCTGCTAATTGATGAAATGTACAGATACAACTTTTTTGTGAAACAAACTTACTTTCAATAAAATGTTGTTTTTTAAATTATAGTTGAATAAAAACACTTTCTTCAACGCACTTTATTTACCTTAGTAAATTTCTGGACGGCCGTTTCGCAGGTGGTGTTCCTGCATCATCAGCAGAGTGTCAACTGAGGTCTCTGCGAAACGGCCGTCCAGAAGTTTACTAAGGTAAATAAAGTGCGTTGAAGAAAGTGTTTTTATTCAACTATTTGTTACACAGTGCTAAAGTCGGACACAAGAATGAATTTAAATTATAATCTGGATTTTTACCATTCATTACCATTAAATTTTGTGTGCGAAATGCACTATAACTCTGGGACTAGTTGAATCTCAGTCACCAAATTTCGATTATACATTTATATAATAAAGAAGTGTTAAGGTAGAAGCACCAGTCTTTGACAGTTTAGTGATGAAATTTCTTCATTTTCTATGTTATTAAACAAACTCACTAAATTAAATAAATGAGGTATTATAAGTACTGTATGGTAGTCTTAATTATTAATAACTAGGGACCGGATTCTTAGGTTTTTACCTATTTTTTTCCTTACTCCCAAAACAAAAAGCGCTCATACACTTTTTCGAATCATGTCCATAGGATTCACCCACATTAATTCTGTGGTACCTAAAAATACCTAAATGGGGTATAAAAACCTAAATATACCTAAACGGGATATAAAACCTAAAATATCTCATTTAGGCTACTTTTTTGTATTTTTTGTTTGTGAGTTGAGAAATCGATATTTTACGAAGAGACAAAACTTTGTCGGGTTGAAATTAGCCTAATACCACCAGCGTTTCGTTCAACCCATTGTCGTCTAGGATGGACAGTAGGCCTAACAAGAGACGAAGTTGTGAGTACCGGCGTATTCCTTTTAAAATATTCGTACGAACAACCATTGTTGCCGTGTGTGAACAAGGATATAGATTTCTGTTTTAAAGCGGTTGTTTGTCTTTAGTACTGCCCTGCTATTCATACTGAGTGGTCACACTATGAGTTTTAAGAAGACGTGTTAATTGTGCCGAAACAAATGAAATCAAGTTTATTACGGCAGTGATTTGGTGACGACCTGAATTTCTTCTTTTTCTTTTTCTTCGTCTTCTTCTTCGGTTATTTTATGACGTTGCAACCCGCGGGTTTCTACGTCTGTTCTGTCGTTTTCCAAGTTGCTCCTGCTGTATATGACAGACGTTGTCATTCAATATAATTTACAGTTGAGAATCTTGAAAGATATTTAGTGATATACTGTAACCAGGAAATGTGAGGCAATCTTATTTTCACTGCTTCTTTTGATTGTTTACGCTTTCTTTCTTCAATTGTGTAATATTGTCCTAAAGCAAGTTTTCACAAATTTAAGTCAATTTTTTTAAGTTAAACTCTACAAGTATTATGTATTGAATCCTATGTAGCACATTCAAATTCATTAAACCAATTATTCTATCCGAAAACTATTTTTTGGACAAAAAACCTAAAAAAAACTATTTCATCCAATGGAAAACCTGAAACAGTGTTTTTAAAAACCTAAAAATCCGGTCCCTATTAATAACCTATATTAAATAAGTTATAATTTTTTTTGTAACACAAGTTTGCTGTACTAGTCTTTGACACTCAAGATTTTAGAATGTACTGCAGTCTTTGACGGTGTCCATGTACCAGCCCATTGGCATTTATGTTCAGTCACTTTATAATCTATTAAACTTAGAAGATGATGATATAATGAAAATATTAATTAACAAAATTGTTTAACCTTTAACTTTGTTCATTATTATGATACTGGTGACTTCACAACGTTTAACAGAACAGCATTCTCATTCATGGCGCAAACTATAGGGGTTTTAACATAAGCAAAAGTATAAATTCATGCACATAGGCTACATTCTTTCTTCTTCTTATGGTCATACAAACATGAAAATATGAAGCTAGGCTGATTACTGGAAGGAGTGTAGCTGAAATTAAGTGGTTACCTCTACAGTGAGGTATAAAAAACTTTAAAAATATCTACAGGCTTAGAAAATTCATAGTTTGGTTTCGCTCCAGTGAGCAAGAGAATTGGAGCCTCGTGATTCAAATTGAGGAGCTACTTGATAGAGAAGTAGCAGCTCTGGTCATGGAAACCACCATTAACGGCCATGGGTGTCGGCTTGCTGACCACATACCCCCCAATCTGCCTATGGTAGATGTTGAAGTGGTCGGGTGGTAGGCCAAGCCCCTTCAGGGATGTAGCACCACGGAGTATAGTTCAGTTTTAGCTTTCCAAGCCTCAGAGGTTGCTATAGAAGAAATTTTCTCCTTATTCTTTTATCTTTAGTGGATGTAGGCTCAGGCCAAACTAATATCCTTTTAAATGTTGAAGGTACATTTGACATCAGGGCAGGTTGTGTCGTAAATATAGGCATACCTTGTGGTGTTATGGAAACAGTCAAAATAGAATGTGTTGAAGGCATAGGCATCGACTTTGGGTGGACAAGGTACTTTCTGACCAATGCCAAACTTTTAAATTGTTATCGTTGGTGCTATGGCAACAGTCAAAATAGAAGATAGCATTGAAGGCTGAGACACCAACTTTAGTGGTATAAGGTACTTTCTGCCCCTCCCCCATCTTTTAAATTATTATATTAGGCCTATGTATAGGCTAACTATTAAAATGCAGTTCTTGCTCCCCAACAATATTGCATAAATCAGCACCTCTGGTTGGTGGTGTAGGATGAGAATTTAAAAAGGGTACACTTAATGTTGAGAACAGTATCATGGGTACAGCCAAATTAGACTGTAATGAGCACAAAGTAGTTGGATGAGGACTTAACATGTATACTTTCGGTCAAAACAGTGAAAGACCCAAACTTTTTGGATCTTCCCACTCTATTTCTAATACAATGTAACTCTAAAACTAAACTAAACTCCGTGGCGCTACATCCCTGAAGGGACTTGGCCTACCACCAGACCGCTGCATCATCTCCCGTAGGCAGATGGCAGGATTGGGGGGGCATGTGGTCAGCATGCCGACACCCACGGCCGTTAGTGGTGGTTTTCTGGACCGGCAATGTAACTCTAGGAACATCAAATATTTGGCAGCAGTAGCTGTGAGCATGCAATCTCCACAGCCTCTATGGCCTAAGTTCAGCGGTGTACTTCCTCTTAGAAGTCATGCTTGAAACATGTTCCAATTATTGACAGTTGGGTGTTCCAAGTGATTGACACCCATGTCAAAGACTATGTTAATATTTTCTTGATAAGCATCCCTAATATTTTCAGCCTATTCAACTTGTGAAAAAATAATGTCAATTAAGCATATTGATCATTGTACCAATCATTGACAGGGGAGTCTAGAACTGGATCATCATATAATTTAACATACCAGTAATTGACACCCCTACTATAAATCAGTGGTTGAGGTTAGTGTTAAGTTTTACATAATATATGGGCCATTCCATTTGTGACGGAATTACAAAGTGCATGTCTTTTTTGCCATAGTCCTTACAGATACGTTGAGCTGTGTTTATGAGAGAAAGTGATTCTTTGTATGTTGATAGGTGATGTATGGACGCTTCTAGGAGTATATAAGTCTACTGGATTTAAACAACTTTTAGAAGGGAAAAAAATGTTTTTAATATTTGTGACTGAATTACAAAATGTCAACCACATACAAACCAAAGCGTGAAACATTCTGAAACTCTGTGAACTCTAAGGATTGAAGAACTTTATTTACACATCATTCTAAACTAGAAGAGCTGTAGTTTATGTGATTAAATTCTAAACTAGTTACATCTTAGATATATAAGCATTCATGAACCACAGATTATTGTCTCTGTTGGACACTACAAGTGTCATACAATATTCTCATAGTTACATCTTTTTATTTAGGTACCATTAATGAATGAATGAGTGTGACGGAATTTCAAATTTTCCTTTGAAATTAAAATTTATCTAATTGAACTGTACTCATACCAGTCATCAAGTTGTAGACTGTCTATATCTAATTAACACTTAAATGAGTTTTTAATGTTATTAAACAAAATGAAATAGGAATAGGTTGCGTATACGTATATGTAAAGAATACTTAATCATATAATTATTTTCAGTATCTGGCTTGTTTAACATTATTCACCCATGGCACTTTGGTGAAAACATGACTACGACACCCTCTTACTTGAAATACTGGTTGTTCAGGTAATTTCTGCAGGTCACCGGTGTATGGCACTATGGCCCTGGAGTCGACTCAGCCTCTAACAGAAATGAGTATCAGGAGCAATCCTAAGGGTAAAGGCGGCCAGCAGTGCATAAGGCTGACAACTTTACCACCTTCATGTGCTGATTATCTAAAAATCTGGGAGCCTCTGGAACCCTCTGAGCCTTCAATGGCCTTTAATAGGGAACACTTCACTTTTTTTACTGGCATGTAGCCAACATCTATTTTCTTTTCCATGAAATACAAAGCTAATTCCTTTATCATTTTTCTGCCTCAAATTAAGGACTTCAAACATATCATTGTGTGGATCTGTGGAGGTTATTAGAATTACAAAAAAACATGTTTGCTTTTTCCCAGCATAAGTGGCATACACAAAATCACAATTATTGTCTATACCTGGCCTTCATTGGAATGATCTTCCTGTTTATCAGTTACGCTTATGAAATAATGTATATCGCAATATTCTGAGGATTTGTACAGTTTGGTAGAAATTTTGTACAGATCAATTACTTTAACATGAAGAATGTTTCTGGAATGTGAAATGTCTTTGACATTGTTCCATCTTTCATAACATTTGCAAACTGCAAAATAAAGAAAATCCTCATTATTTATTTCGGTATGGTATGAGTTTCACACACTAAGGCATTTGCTTCTTTGAGAGTCATCAACATGTACCTCTTTTGGACTTAAGTCTTTCCAGATTCTCTTTTATGTATAGGCCTATATATATATATGTGTGTATAAAATCTTTACATCCTGGGCACATCCAACTTATATGATCAAGATTGAAAAAGGCTTGTGCAGTTTGACAACCTGCTGATTGAGGTTTTCAGTTTTGTCTGAAATTGGAGTTAAATCCTTGACCACAGATGAGCGCTTTCGTGGACTTGCGGGGAGAGCATTCAGAACCTTTTTCACAGCTTTTCCAAAGGATTATCTTGATTTGTATGGAGAATGTGTTGAAGCAGAATGGCCACAGTATTTTTCAAATGAGAAGCATTTTCCTTCACCGCCAATCACGTGTACGAGCTAATGGAGTACCGCTAGCAGGAAGGGTCTTCCTTCCGTCTCGCCGTCTCTGATTGGACCGTGTATCTAAGCAGGAGAACAACAAACCGCTTGTCATCTGCAAAACACTGTAGTTGAGGGAACTTCTACAGTATTTCTACATTCTTCTTTTTTCTTACATCTCAATTTCTGTACTGCTACGTAATTAGTCATCTTAGTTTATTGAGTTGAAGGTGGTTCTTAGATGCTTTTTTAATTGCTTTCTGCTCTCTGTCTTTCTTTTTTATTTCTTCATGTAATCCTGCATTCTTTTTTCTTTTCCGGCACCCACGCTGACGTTCTGCTGCTGTTTTACCCATTACGGTTACTAAAGAAATTGATACTCCAAATAATGCAATAAAATATTACAGATAATTTTCTGTGCCTAATAAAGTTCCAGTATGCTTGTTATTCTTATTTTAGTATTACATACCTTTTTTTCAACTTAAACTACCTAAGTTCATGTTAAGTGCTGTTTATTAGTAAGAGGCTCAGTGTGTGAAACAGGTTATGTAATTCCGTCACGACCCTAAATGTTGATTTAAATATAATTCTGTGAAACAAATGATATGGTCTGGTTGTAAAGCAGGCAAAACTAGCTTTGCATACAAATTTTCTCCCACCTACTCCCATTACTTTAATAGTAACAGAGAAAAATGTCCGATTTTGTGACGGAATTACATGCCTAATGCACAGAAACTTCCAGTATTAATTAAAATATATAAAATATTTTTAAAATACATGTATAAGTGTATTTAAAGAATCTTAATGAATACCAGTTACTAATTCTATGATTATTTGTTAAGTTTTTTACCTTTATTTGAAACAAAATTATCAATAACAATGGTGGAGAAATTCAGTCACGTACTTGGTGTAAAAGAGGTTCTTCTTCTAGGAATCCCTAACTGCACTAAATAAAATATATCTTAAAAAAACAAAATATTCCTGTGAAATATAATCCTTCCCCTACGTAAATATGGTTTTACTTTCTAATTAGGCCTACATTCATTTTTAGAAATTTATGTCCTGGTTGACTTTTTTCTGGAATGGCCCATATCTATTCTTTCATTATCATAGATCAGCCCTACATAATATTATTTATCAATAGCAATATAAAATTGTTGTTATTAACACACAAAGTAATGCATCACCTTAAGAGTTGTAGCAACAAAAATGAGAAAATCTGAAGAACTTGTGCTGCAATAATCTCACAAATTTTTTTCCATCAAACGAAGAAAGAGTTTAGCCTCAGATGCTCATCACTAATGACTAGACCGCGGATTTTTAGGTACTAAAAACTTGAGCTTTAGGCACCTAAATTAGGCGTTTATTATACCTTGTTTAGGTTGTATAGGTTACAAAATAGGCTCTAAAACGACTTTGAAATAGAGTGACAGCGTAAATTTTATTAAAATATGAATAGGCCAATCATATCTAAAATTTGATATAACTCACATTATTGTGTTTTACTACTAACCAAATAATTAAATTCACTTCAAGTTTAATCCACATTTTTCAGTATTTTGAATCACTTAGATTAATTCTCATACACCATAGTTAGCCGCACAATAGACTACAATACCTTTTCTATATTTTCCATTGTGAAACTCTGTCGTTTGTCACTTAAAATCAGTTTATAGGCCGAGAATGAACGTTCCACATCCACTGACGTAACAGGAGCAAATTTGAGCCTGGCAGTATGTTGCATTACAAGTGGATGATCTATGTCACTGCCCTTTCCACTGAGTATATCTGCCGCTGCATAGAGAATTTGTAGACCTGTGTTTTATTTAAGCACATTGTCTATTTTTGTCCTGACTCTCTCCCCAACTTCACCTGGTGCATTCGTTGTCTTTAACTTCTTGAATTAAATCAATGTTTTCATATAAGGGGGTCCCTCTTCTTTCCAATTTTCAAATAATCTCCACAAGGAATGTGAAGTGAGCCCTGATATATGCCAAGTCATGCGGAATAGAGGAATCTTCCAACAGCTTCTTTGCTGTTGTAATGTAGGTCGATGCACCATCTTCCAGCTGCATTACAACACTTTTTTCTCGTGAAGATGACAATTGTAGTATTCAGCAGCTTTCAGCCACGTACCCCAACGAGTAAGTACAGGTTCAGGGGGTAAAGGGACATCAGGTAGCTGTTCCTGGAAGGCCTGAACTCTAGTTGGAGCCTTTAGAAATACTGTACCTTCTTTATGGTGGAAATCAATTTGTTGACCATTGGAAATTGTGACCTGACTTCCTCTGCTATGCGGTTGATACCATGCGCAAGGCAAGTCACGTGTACTAGTGCAGGATAAAAAAACTTGCAGAAGCTGCATAGCTGCTACCATGTACGCTGCCGCATCTGTGTATGCAAGAAGTACCCTGTTTTCGTCTATGCTATTTGGATACAACACTTTCAGACCATTGTTCTCGAAGTTCGCTAGTTTGTTTGTTAGTTTTCTCAAGTTGCTTCGTGCAGATGAGATATGCCCTAGAGGATGAATTAGGGTCTAATTTTCCAACAATCAGGTTTGCTACGTATCGACCACGAACATCGGTGGTTTTGTCGACTGAGATAAAAACATACGATTCCCCTATATCCTCCCGTATCTTACTCATTGCGTCATCGTAAGATTGCTGCATGTAATTTTTCCTTATTGTTGATTCGGAAGGAACTGATCGATTGCAATACTTCTCCAAGAACTTCCTAAATGCTTCATTTTCAATTGTTCTGAATGGAATATTGGCCGCTATCATTGCATGACACAATTCTGCATAGAAGTTGTTTTTGTTGCTCGTCTTCTCCAAGGATTGATTTAAGAGTAACTGTTTAGATTTTGATTTGCGCTCCTCATTGGCCTTGTGTAATGCCCCCTGGACATGCTGTGATAGATGGGCCTTTTTGTCACTTGAAACCTAAAACAAAATATAAAATTTGTAAGGTGGTTTTTTACTTCTACTTTAATGTAATATTTTATATTAATATTAATGTATGACAAACTTCAGGCGATTTTCATTGTTTTCATAAAATGCACAACAAAAACAGCGAAATGCAATTTAGACTGGGTTCGAAGAGTTCTATACACGTCAGTTTACCGGTAACTGATTTACAGAGCAAAGAAATGTCTAACCCTAGCACTTTGGACAAAGAGATTTGATTTATTTAAATATGCCACCAGACTAAATTAATTTGAAAGTTAAAACAGGGAAGAAAGTAAGTTCACTTCTAGCAGTGTGACGTTCATTGCAGGCCTACTGAATTTTATAAAAATACAAACTTGTTAAATGTTTAGACTACATACCTCTTTATTACAAGCTTGACAGAAAATTACTTTCCCATCCGATGTAAAACACGGAAACTCGTTCAACCACTGACGAATCAAACTTGACTTTGAAGTCCCGATTTTCGGCATTTTTGTTCACTTCACAGTTCACACATTCACACCTTGGAATCTTCCACCAAACTGGTGTAGAGCAAGCGAAAACCATTTTTGGAGGCTCGTGGTCAGGATTTACCGTTAGGCATTGGTTCGTCACCCTTTAAACAATAAGACTTGTCCTTGACAGCTGCAACTGTAGGGTGAGTGCAACGTGCTTGGACCACTGTGTCCCTAAAATCGAAATACAGTATATTGATCTAAAATGTCTTCGTTTATAATTTTCCGTACAATTATAGCACAAAATATATTTACGTTCCATTTAATATGAAATAAAAAACTAAGGTTTTCGGGATTTTGTGTTAATTAGGTCAAAATAGTCCGTAACGTTGAAATAGGCATTTTTAGGTGCTATAAAATTGTGTTTAATAGACGTAGATAAGTCTGAAACATAAATAAACTTAATTATTTTCAGATATCTGTCAAGGAATAAAATAGGTAAAAACCTAAAGATCCGCGGTCTACTAATGACACATGAACTGAACTAAATTTGCATATATTCACAGTGGAAAAAATAAAATAATTTTCCCTAATGTTTTTAAAAAATTAGCATAAGTGTCAATGACTGGAACACTGTCAAAGACTGGTGGTTTTACCTTATCTGTATTAATTTCATAATTTTTCACTCAGTCCTTTTGAGATTTCTACTTTAAATGTTAGGTTGTATAAATAAAAAAAAAAGCAACTGCTAGCTTGCCACTGCTCATGAGCAGGTTGAGAATCAAGCACCCGCTATCTGTCTGGTATAAATAAAAGTTGCCTCTCCTGCCGAGTTGCTGCTCAGGCAACTTGTAGCAGGCGCTCCACGTCTCCATGACTAATAACTAGACTTCGGACTTTTAGGTCGCTAAAAATGCTGTTTTAGGTACCTAAAATAGGCTCTAAAAATTGTAAAATAGGTCCTAAAAATCGTAAAATAGTCTCTTATAAAGTCGTTAAATTGCTAATTTTCTGAAATATCTCAATTACAATGCCGAATATTATATTTATTAAAGTCACCATTAATCAATAATCATGATAAAACACAGATATATGCTTATGGCACACATAATTATATAGATCTATTACTAGGGCCTGTACTACTACCATAACAGTGAAAACCTGATCCCTGCACCCAGAAGCTACGCACGCTAGCATATTCAGTGATTCAGAAAACTCCTTTGTTTTTCTTTCTTTCTTTTTTTTTAACTGGATGTGGGAGTCGGGAGAAAAACACTACATTTTCTTGGGAATTCCAAGGAATTTCTCTATAGAAGACGAAACATTTCTTACTATTTAACCACAGTATAAGCATTATACTGTGATTTAACCATGTCACAGATATGTCATATAGGCCTACTGCACATTCCGAGCTAAAAATTTGGTACGAACTGAAAATAAATGCTAGAATTTATAACAAAATTGTAACTTATTTTGAACTTTAGAGGAAAACAAGCAAAAAGGCAATATTAGGCTCTAACGTAGAAATAGGCTGTTTTAGGTCCTATAAAAGTATCAGTTTTAGGCATAGTCACTTATGAAACATGCATACACAAGTTTCCGTCCATATATCACTTAAGGATTAAAATAGGTTTTTACCTAAAATAGGTTTTTACCTAAAATCCGAAGTCTACTTATAACCCAACACAAAGTGGCTAAATATTGTGGCTACTGCGATGTTGGGGATGGGAAGAATTGGAGCACCCACCATACTCTCCCGATATTTCGCCCTGTGACTTTGATCTCATTCGCAAGATTAAGGAACCACTACGTGGTAGGCGGTTTGCAACACGAGAGGACATTGCTAATGCTGTGCTCCAACAGGTGACCAAATTCACACATGGTGCGGCAAATGTTGAGGCTGATGGTGTTCAGCGCCTCCCACATCGTTGGCAGCGTGTGGTGACAGTAGCAGGGGACTACTTTGAGGGTCTTTAGGCCCAGGTTTGTCATGTCAACTTTATGTGTACTGTGTTGTCATTCTTTTGCACCGTGAAGGCCATATTGCCCTGTATACTACCGTAATAAATTAGTGTGTTACGATATTTCAGTACTATTCATTGTCCACACATGTAGTTAACACCTTGTCCTTTCGTCTGTATATGTCACATTTTCCAACCGGACTGGTATCTTCAAGAAAAAAATTGTTGCCATAACTTTTGCCCCAACCCTCATATATATATGGGTGATTCTTCAAATACGGGAAAATTTGGAGTGTGTAAAATCCAAATTTTTTACTTTGTTTAAAAAATATAAAAAAAATCACAAAAATACTTCAGGGGTTACTTGATTATAATATGACACCAGCAGAGCTTAAATGTTTATATTTTTATTTATTTTTATTTCTTTATTTTTTTAAAGCCATGTGGATGACATCCGTGTACATGTGGATGGCAGAAGGCCACATTAATGACTAACTTTGGCAACAATCTGCTTTTCTTTATGTGATTTCATATTTTTCTCAGCATACTTCAGTTGATTTTGCATCAAATTTGCAAATTTCTGTGCATACTCCGGAATTAAATGTAATTTTAACGAGACTGTGTTTTTATGGTTTTGGGGGAGGGGGGAATCAAGCAGAAATTCATTTAATCAGTTTTAAGATCTTAAGTACAGTTCACAGACACCGCAAACACAATAGTATCCTACATTTATCATCTACATGACTTGAGAGTCATCCACATACCCCTTCATGAGACATGTGGATGACACAAAAATCAGGCATGTGGATGACAAAAAAGGAGTTTAAGTGGTCTCAGCAAGCCATTTCTAAACTTCTGTAGGCTCAACTTCAGTCAGGTACTTTGAATTGGAAGGTTTATCATAGTGCATAATCAAAATTAATTAATATTCACTTTCTGCCTACTTTCTAGAAGCCATGTTAATGACGGGGAATAAAAACGTTTTCCTTGAAAATGATACAAAGTCCTTTGTTAATCCCAAACTGTTTGTAAGCAAGCAAAATTCAACCTTACAATTCAACCACAAGCTGCCCTGTTGGCTTTCTAACACTGTTGCCAGTTTTACAAATTTCTCATTTCTGCAGAAAAAATTCCATTCTTTTCAGCCCTGTGGATGACCAAAAACCCTTGGGACATTCTTTATGTTCATTAGGTGGGGTGACAATTTTATTTCATTTTATTTTTTAGGAGTTAATATTCTTCACCCATTCATACTCATTGACAGGAAAAAAGTTGAAAAGGAAATAACATTTTGTTTTGTGGAAAAATGCATCAGAATATACAAAACCGAGGTTTGGGACAGGGCATGTGGATGACATTTCATTGAATTAAATTCGATTTTGGAATATCAGAATTTAAAGTTAGTGACATTTCAAACTGTTAGTTGTAGTATGGAAGTAGTAGAAACAAACTTTTATTTTAATTTTTTTTTAAAGTTGAATTTGAAGGGAAATATCACTCCGGAATGCAAATTTTCCCGTATTTGAAGAATCAGCCATATATATATACATATATATAACATATACCCCTGAAATAAGTCCCTTTTAATTTTAGACACCAAAGGAATTAATAATCAAGTACACAGTAGTTTGTAATTGAATACTAGCACTGAAGTGTGGCACAAGACAGTCTGTAACTAACTAGACTGAAAGGTATTAATATATTCTGATATATTCTGAAAAAGTGTTTGAACAATTAGAATTAATATGGAAAAACCCCACTTGAACTGTTAATGAATTACCTAACCTGAAAATAGAAGATAAAAACACTGGAACTCTACCGGACTCAATAACAAAGAGGCCAAGCGATCAGAACTGAGCCAAGGAAGGAAGGTAAGATGAGGTATCACCGCATTCAATTTCAACAGTATATTTACATTCCAAAAAATTCATAACCATACAACAACATGCTAAGTATGTACATATCACCCAACATGAACAGCGCAACAATATTTAGAAAAATTGTCAAAGATAGGTATCTATCATCAAAGTCACCAGACACCTTTGGACTAGTATGTAAAATATAAAAAAATCCATAAATATGTATAATATCAAAAACAAGTAACTATCACAGTGCAAGGTCCAAATAGTCCTCAATTTGACTATGTTCTTAACATCTGTAGACACAGGGAACAGTTTGCAGTCAAATCTGTCAGAAAATTCATCTTTAATTTTTTTTTATAACTGTGCTGAAGTAATTCGTGTCAACAGTTGCACTGGTTTTATCATGATATTGCTTTATAAATTGAAAATGAAGTAATTTAGGTCTACCGCTCTGAATATCTTCTGCAAAAAGAATTAATTTTTCTTCAAAACAAACCAATTCTTCTACCAAAACATAAGCTGAGTTTCCCTTTCCTTGCAGTTTTAGATTCAGGTCATTTAATTTCGCTGTGATATCCACCATAAAGTAAAATTTTTGCAACCATTTGTCGTTCTCTAATTCAGGGTGATTAATGCCTTTTTCATTTAGGAATGTATGTATTTCATTCAAGCACAAAGCAAAACGTTTCAACACCTTACCTTTGGCAAATATTAAATACTTAGTATGCCGAAATCAATGAAAATTGCCAAACATATAAGTACAATCTAAAACTGCAAATACCTACCTATTTTGTTCCTCAGAGTTCGAAAATAGGTTTATTTAAATAACAATTTATAGGTACTTACACTTATAATTATTATTTTAACGCTAATTTTTAAATAATAATAATAATAGCTATAAAATAGATAAATAATAAAATAGGTGATTTATTAAATATATATTTTAATAAAAACACTTTCGCGGTAGTATCCAACAGTAGTACTTTGTTCCTTTTTTGAAAATTCTTATTGACTTCAAAAATGTAGTTAGGTATCTTATTTGGAAATAAATATGTATAATATATAGGCCTATTTAAAAAATATAATACTTATTATGTTACCTACCTTTACTTCGGTTTTATTATTATTATTATCATTTTATTATTATCATTTTATTATTATCATTATTATTATTATTATTATTATTATTATTATTATTATTATTATTATTATATATGTGCATACATAACGTTGAGAAGATAATTCGCTTCTAACTCTTTTACTTGAAACAACAAACTATACGTCTCAGCCAAAGCACTGGTGAAGACGCCAAATTGTCTTGCTTCGAAAGTGAATTAAAACCTACATAGAAACATCTGACGACAGCGTCATTTGAGAGCTTCCAATGGACTAACGACAGTGACGACGCGTGTCACGGGGGGGGGGGGGGTGCGATGAAAAGAGAGTACAAGTGGCTGAGAGATAGAATCGGAGCCTAATCCTCGTTAATCGATTCAGAACAATTTTTAATTTTTTTTAAATAAAATAAATAATATTTGCGTATGGAACTAAAGAGCCGCAGCTTCACATCCAAAGAGCCGCATGTGGCTCGCAAGCCGCAGGTTGCCAACCCCTGGTTTAAAGCCATGTTATTCCTTTTGGCAAAAGCTAGAGTAGCATTCATAACCATTGTTAAATATTCACACACTAACAAACTATAACAAAACCATTCATGTATGAAGTTTCACAATATTTCAAACCTGCTGCATTAGAGTTCTGAAATAATTATTAATGAGTGACATTCTAACTTCATTGTTATTACGCTGACGTCCAGGAAAATCATGAGCAGCTACTTGACCTTCTCTCAACAGGTTCGTCCAGGGAAGAGGCAGTCTGACTTCAGGATCATCTGGAGGAACAGGATCATTCGTTTTGCGAAGCAAATTGTGTAGTACAGCTGTTGCAGTACTCAATTTGACGTAATTCCTAGCGAAAGTACAGGGAAATGTCGCTTCCAACAGCCAAAGAGTCTCTCCACAACATTTCTGGTGCACTTTTGTGACTCATTGTATAGTTGTTCATAGGGTATTGTCGGCTGATCTATTGGCATCATCAAATAGGGCAAATTTTGATAGCCACTATCTGCGATGAGGACACAATTGCCATAGGACCCACCATCAAGCAGTGCTTTGCGGGAACAACTATTAAATATGTGCATGTCATGTGCACTGCCTGGCCAGTGAGCTAATACATCCATTATTTCCATATTTGCATTCGATATAACCTGGGTCTTAATTGAAAAGTAGTTCTTTCTGTTTCTAAATACTTCGGCTTCGTTTCTACTTAATATGCGCACAGTCGATAGCACCTATACATCGCGGAAATGCTGAAATGTTGTAGAATTCCCTTTGTATTTGGATAAGATCCTCCTCTTTATTTGGGAACTGCAAATAATTGCCTCAGACACTGTTCGGATTATTCTGTTTGCGGTTGATAACACTGATGCCGGAAAATCAGCAACCGATAACTGAGTTGATCCTGTGGTGAAGTAACGTAGGGCACAAAGCAGCTGGTTCACTGGAGAAACTGCTTGATTCCTAGAAAGTAAAACGAACTTGATGCATTCACAGTTAAATTAATTGCAAATTATAAAAGATTACGAGTTACATAGGGCCTAGACGCCTAGAGCAGGGGTCGGCAACCTGCGGCTCGTGAGCCACATGCGACTCTTTGGATGTGAAGCTGCGGCTCTTAGCTCTATACGCAAATATGATTTATTTTATAAAAAAAAAATTTAAAATCGTTCTGAATCGATTAACGAGGATTAGGCACCGATTCTATCTCTCAGCTACTTGTACTCGCACCCCTCCCCCGTGACACGTGTCGTCACTGTCGTCAGTCCGTCGGAAGCTCTCGAATGATGCCGTCATCGGATGTTTCTATGTAGTTTTTAATTCGCTTTCGACGCAAGACAATTTGGCATCTTCACCAGTGCTTTGGCTGTGATGTATAGTTTGTTGTTTCAAGTAAAAGAGTTAGAAGCGAATTATCTTCTCAAAGTTATGTGTATATATATATATATATATATATATATATTTTTTTTATAATAATAATAATAATAATAATAATAATAATAATAATAATAATAATTATAATAATTATAATAATAATAAAACCGAAGTAAAGGTAGGTAACATAATAAGTGTTATATTTTTTAAATAGGCCTATATATTATACATATTTATTTCCAAATAAGATACCTAACTACTTTTTTGAAGTCAATAAGAATTGTCAAAAAAGAAACAAAGTACTACTGTTGGATGTTACCGCGAAAGTGTTTTTATTAAAATATATATTTAATAAATTACCTATTTTATTATTTATCTATTTTATAGCTTTCATTATTTAAAAATTAGCGTTAAAATAATAATTATAAGTGTAAGTACCTATAATTTGTTATTTAATAAACCTATTTTTGAACTCTGAGGATCAAAGTAGGTAGGTATTTGCAGTTTTAGATTGTACTTATATGTTTGGCAATTTTAATTGATTTCGGCATAGCTGGGCATAACACCTTAACTCGTAAACTAAGTATCTAATATTTGCCAAAGGTAAGGTGTTTAAACGTTTTGCTTTGTGCTTGAATGAAATAAATACATTCCTAAATGAAAAAGGTTTATCACCCCGAATTAGAGAACGACAAATGGTTGCAAAAATTTTACTTTATGGTGGATATCACAGCGAAATTAAATGAGCTGAATCTAAAACTGCAAGGAAAGGGAAACCCAGCCTATGTTTTGGTAGAAGAATTGGTTTGTTTTGAAGAAAAATTAATTCTTTTTGCAGAAGATATTCAGAGCGGTAAATTACTTCATTTTCAATTTCTAAAGCAATATCGCGATAAAACCAGTGCAACTGTTGACGAATTACTTCAGCACAGTTATAAAAAAATTTAAGATGAATTTGCTGACTGATTTGAGCAATTCAAAATCAACAAAACCACTGTAGCATTCATAGTAAATCCTCTCAACACAAATAGTAACGAAATCCACATTGAGCCATTTGGAATTTATACTGGATCTCTAGAAATGCAATTGATCGATTTAAAAAGTAAAGCTTTGTGGAGTGGAAAATTTACAGAGTTGAGAAGCAAGTTGGAAGAGTTGGAGGTCCAGAAATGTATGTACGTAACGCAACAAAAGTGGACAGCTTTAAAAGAAATGCCGCGAGTTGAGGCACTTATATTCGACGCATGGAATAGTCTTCCAGATTGCTACAGTGAGGTGAAGAAGTTGGCATTTGGAGTGCTGACTATCTTCGGATCGACATATTCGTGCGAGCAAGCGTTCTCTTGCATGAATATAATTAAAAGTAAAGTAAGAAGCCAAGTAACAAATGAAAATTTAGAGTCGTGTTTGAAACTTAAAACAACAAGATAGATGTATAAGCTTTCATGAACCACAGATTATTGTCTCTGTTGGACATTACATGAGAATATATTACATGAGAATATATTCTCTTAAAACAACAAGTTATGAGCCAAATTTATCCAAACTTTCTAAAACCATGCAAAGCCAATGCTCCCATTGAATTTGTTTGCTCAAATGTTTGTTATTGAAGTACAAGTTAGTGTTGTAAGTAAATGTTTAATTGTTTTAATTTTTTACTTAATTAATAATTAATTATCTAATAATGCCATATATATATATATATTATCTAATTTGTTGTGAAAAACACTACTTATATATGAATAAATAGACATTTTTTCTTATGAATAAATAGACTAGTTTTTTATCAAAAAACTTTATTTATGCGAGTACTATTTATTGTTAGCAAGAAAAAAATTTGTGGCTCTTTAAAAACTTTGAAATTTTGTAAATTGTAATTTTTGGCTCTTCCGACTCAAAAGGTTGCCGACCCCTGGCCTAGAGTATTGTTAAAGGTTATCTAATGTGGTGAATTGAATTTTACTAAACAATTTTCTTTTCTATTTTGTAATTTACGCAGAAACCACTTCCTCGTTACATAAATTAAATTAAAAACGTAACAGTAGGTCTACTCACCTTTTGGTCTCAAACTCGAGGGCGTGCTCAATCTTTCCAGAATTTCGTTGGCTGATGCTTTGCTTAGACGAAAACGTAGTTCAAAATCTTCATCATCTAGATCAGTTAAATAATCACTTCGTTTTCTGATCCATCTTGCTCGTCTATTTCTTGGAGGTGGGTCAAAATATTCCTCTCCTTCACTGACTATAAGGCATTCCATAGCTATTCTAGCCGCCATCTTGACCATACTTAAATCACTAACAGGCCGAAATCAAGCTCTTAAGTTTAAGTGTCTATTAGCTTGCTAATCTGTGATTAAGAACGTGGTGAAATGCATTATTAGCTAAGTCTTACTTAAACCGATTTTAAATGGGCAGTTAAAATTAAGTATAGCTGGTGAAATCGGCCCTTAATGTTATTATTTGACTTCGGATTTTAGGTAAAAAACTATTTTAATCCTTAAGAGATATATGGACGAA
This sequence comes from Ectobius pallidus, assembly GCA_964059195.1. Classification (NCBI taxonomy): domain Eukaryota; kingdom Metazoa; phylum Arthropoda; class Insecta; order Blattodea; family Ectobiidae; genus Ectobius; species Ectobius pallidus. The sequence continues at coordinate 2,278,526 of CAXKWD010000016.1, forward strand.
AACTTGTACATGCATGATTCATAAGTATATATATATAAAGCGGGGATCCTACGGCCTTTGCCGCATCCCGCATTTCGATCTCCATGCCTCTTTATCCCTCCATTCATCTTCTCCTATAGCCCTGTCAGCCATAGCTATTCTAATCCCTTCTCTCCATTGTGTTGTCGGTCTTCCTCTTCTCCTCCTATTCTCTGGGTTATAATTCAGAGCTCTTTTTGGCCATCTTCCTTCATCCATTCTTTTAACATGACCATACCATAATAACTGTCTTGTTTCTATCCTCTCTGCACTTGTACAAATCCTTCCTGTTCGTCTTCTAATTTCTGTATTTGGTACATGTTGCATTTTTGATATCCTGCAAGCTCTCCTTAAAAAATCCATTTCCACTGTATCAATTACCCTTCTTTCTCTCCCCGATAGTTGCCAACATTCCGATCCATAGGACAATATAGGTTCCACCACTGCCCTGTATATTCTCATCTTTGTCTCAATTTTCATCCTTTTTGACCATAATATGCTGTTTAAAAGACAAATAACTTTCTTCCCTTGTAGTACTCTGTTTTGAATGTCTCTCCTTGTTGTTCCCTCAGTTGAGACAATACTTCCCAAATACTTAAACTGATTGCTCTCTTTAATATTCCGAATATCTAAATCTACATCCCCTTGTCCTTCTCCAACTCTCATATACTCTGTTTTCACCATATTCATATTGAGACCCCATTTCTTATATTCCTCCTCCAATTTCCTCATCATATAATCAATATCGTACTCTTCACTTGCTATAACCACTTGGTCATCCGCATATAACAATGTTGTCAAACAAGATTCCTCCATCTGAATTCCCATTCCTGAAATTTTCTTCCTCCATTCCTTAAGTGCTTCTTGAATATATATTTTAAATAGGGTTGGTGACAAACAGCATCCTTGTTTAAGTCCTTTTGAAATATGAAAAGATTCTGAGACATTGTTTCCTAATTTAACAGCACTCTTTGCATTCACATATAATTGCCAGATAGCATTAACATAAATTCTATTCAGGTTTATCTTCGTCAATGTATCAAATAATATTTTCAAGGGTACTGTATCGTAGGCTTTCTCTAAGTCGACGAATACCAAATGAGTAGATAAATTTCTGGCTTTCCTCTTTTCTAATATCTGTTGTAACACAAAGATATTGTCCATACATGATCTTCCAGCCCGAAAACCACTTTGTTCTTCTATTTCTTCCAGCTCTATTTCAACCCTCTTTTTCAATACTCGACCATACAACCTCCCTATCGCACTTGTTACACTTATTCCTCTATAGTTTTGGCATAGCTTCTTATTTCCTTTCTTATATATCGAACTAATATATGCAAAATTCCAATCTTCTGGTATATTATCTCCTTCTATTAGACATTTGTTGAAAATTTCTACTAAAATTTCCAATATTATGTCAGGTGCATACTTAACAAGTTCAATTGGAATGTTTCCAGGTCCTGCTGCCTTATTATTCTTTGATTCTTTCAGAGCCTCTTTCACCTCTTGTATTGTGATATCCTTAACAAATGTATCTGTATGCTTTTCACACCTCATCTCCTTGTTTTCAGAGCCTTTTTCCTCTCTTCTCTCCTTGATTTCAAACTCTTCCCTATCTTCAGTCAACAGTTTCTTATAATAATTCTTCCACTCTTCCAAAGAAATTAAAGATACACCACAATTTTCCTTTTCTTTCCTTAAATTCTTTATAGTTTTCCATGCTTCTGATTCATAAGTGACTATGCCTAAAACTGATACTTTTATAGGACCTAAAACAGCCTATTTTTACGTTAGAGCCTAATATTGCCTTTTTGCTTGTTTTTCCTTTAAAGTTCAAAATAAGTTTTTTTTTGTATAAATTCTATCATTTATTTTCAGTTCGTACTAAATTTTTAGCTCGGAATGTGCAGTACATGACACATTTGTGACCTGGTTAAATAGTAAGGAATGTTTCGTGTTCAGTAGAAAAATTCCTTGGAATTCCCAAAAAATGTAGAGTTTTTCTCCCGACTCCCACATCCAGTAATAATAATAAAAAAAACAAACAAACAAACAAAAGTACGAGTAGTTCTCTGAATCACTGAGGGATATAAGGGGTTGAATATGCTAGCGTGCGTAGCTTCTGCTTGCAGGGATTAGGTTTTCACTGTTATGATAGTAATACAGGCCCCAGTAATAGGTCTATGTAATTCTGTGTATCATAGGCCTATATCTGTGTTACATCATGATTATTGATTAATGGTGAATTCAATAAATATAATATTCAGCATTGCAATTGAGATATTTCAGAAAAGTGGCAACTTAACAATTTTATAAGAGACTATTTTACGATTTTTAGAACCTATTTTCCAATTTTTAGAGCCTATTTTCCAATTTTTAGAGCCTATTTTAGGCACCTAAAACAGCATTCTTAGTGACCTAAAAGTCCGAAGTCTAGTAATTACATATTTCTTAATTTCACATATAGACAATTTTTTTTCACTTATCTCTATCTATTATGTTGTCCTCTATTCAAATTAAACAAATTTATTTTACATATTTTTCCATATATCTGACATTAGTACATATTTATATGTAAAATAAATATTTGTCCATATTTAGTGATTTTAATGCAATATTCGTACATATTTCATTCTTAAGAGTAAAACTATATAAAATTGTCGTTTTCAGTGACAGAAAATATGGCAGCACAGGATAAGTTTACAGTTATGTAGAGAAATGAATGTGTGAAAAATGATTTGTGTTACATTGAATCAAATTTTTGTAATATAACAAAAATAATTCAGAAACTACAAAATAATAATCTGACATTATCTGGAAATATTGACATTGTGAAAAACATGATTCATGAACTCAAATGTATGCGTGGACATTTAGCCGATCTTATCAAATGCAAAGTGGACAATGTGTTTTCAAGAAATCCAGGCTTTGAAGAAATTTGTAAAATCAGTGCAATCTTAAGTAGCTCGTCAAATGTAAAACTAGAATCAGTTAATTTTAAACACGCGCCAATCACTTCATCTGCAGTAGAACGAAGCTTCAGCCAATACAAATCACTTTTAAAAATTTAAAACAACATTTTGTGGCATACTGTTATGGTAGCAGAAATAATCAATGAATGAATACAAATAAAGTAAGTGATCTGAAAAAAAAATGAATAATTTAATTTTTGAATCCAGTATTTGTAATGCATTGTATAGGTTCTAAAAGTAACAAAATGTAGTGTCTAGTGATTAAATTTGCTTTGATGTCCATATTTTACAAAATATATTTGCATATATATATGTACGCAACTGGGATTTAATAAACGCTGCACGCATCCACGGGTCGCTGGTTTCATCTTGCGTTTCAGCTACTGATCAAGCACGCATTCTTGCTATCCAAGAAAAAGAAGCTAGTTCATGGCTTAACGCCATACCATCTACAAACATTGGCACCTTTATGGATAACATGAGCTTTCGGATTGCGGTAGCCTAGGCTCTAAAATTTACCAACATCATAAATGTGTTTGCGGTGTCACTACAGATCAGTATGGTTACCATGGTTTAAGCTGTAGGAAGAATGCGGGAAGAATTTCAAGACATTTCACCCTTAATGACATCCTGAAACGTGCCTTATCCTCAGCAGGCATTCCTTCAATTCTAGAACCAACTGGAATCAGCCGCACTGATGGCAAACGCCCTGATGGGCTGTCTATTATACCTTGGAGGAATGGTAAATCACTGCTATGGGATGCCACTTGTGTTGACACATTGGCTGGTTCCCACTTATCAATGACATCCAAACTTGCCAGTTCCGCTGCAGAAGCAGCAGTTAAGCTTAAGCAGCATAAATACCGGGGTATTACCGATAACTATTTATTTACAGTGTTCGCAGTGGAAACCTTTGGTCCATGGTGTGCAGAAGCGAAAGAGTTAGTGAAAGACATTGGGAACGTCTTGAAGAGCATTACACACGATCCTCGTGCCACAGATTATCTTTGGCAGCGTATAGGTATAGCTATACAACGTGGCAATGCTGCGAGCGTTATGGGGACAATCCACAATTCTTCTTCTCTAGAGGAATTGTTTTACTTTTAAAGTTCTTATTCCTGTTATTCAGGTTACCTGTTTCATAATTATGTAGTACAAACATATCATGAATTATGTACTCGGTCTAATAATTACTACATTAATCTGTACATATTTTGACATTTTTAGTACTATATATATGTACATATTTTGACATTTTTAAGTACATATATATGTACATATTTTGACATTTTTTAGTACATATAAATCCTAGCCCTGGTGATAATATGTCCATTAATAATGGCTGAGTACACTTTATTAGAGCAACATATTTTTCTTTATGATACATATGTGAAATACTCTTCTGCAAGAAGGTGTTGTAGAGAATTTCAACAACGATTTGCAGGTGTTCGAATTCCTAGCCGGTCAACTATTCATGACCTTGTTAATAAAGTCAGGCGTACAGCAGTTTCAGTTTCGGTACAGTTTCTTTGAACAAGAAACATGTTCGGCAACGCCGTGTACTGACAGAAGAGAAGCTCGATGAAGTAGGGGCCCGGTTAGAGCACAAACCCCAAAAATCACTCAGATGTTTAGGACAAGAGGTTAACATTTCCAAGTCGGCAGCTTTTGTGGCAACAAAACTTCTGAAACTTAAGCCGTACAAGGTAACAGTAGTTCATGCTTTACAACCACAAGATCCTGTAATTGGTTTTTGCAGTCCGTTCATAATGGAGAAGTGGACCCACTTTTAACATTCTTCACTGCTGAAGCATGGTTTTATCTTCAAGGTCACGTTTCTACTCAGAGAACAATAGATACTGGGCTACCGAAAATCCCCATATGATTCTTGAAGTTCCTCACCATGCTGCAAAAGTTGGGGTTTGCTGCGCAGTGAGTGCGCTTAGAATTATCGGTCCCATATTTTACGACACAACAGTTGATTCACACGTTTATGTAAATTCTATTTTAAATAATTTTTTTCTGCTACTAACAAGAAATGAAAGATTGTGTGGCTGGTTTCAGCAGGATTCAGCTACAGCGCACACTGCTGAAAATTCTATGCATGAATTGCGAAGTGTGTATGGTGACAGAATAATTATTCGAGGATTGTGGCTACCTCATTCCCCTGACCTGTCGCCATGCGATTTTTATTTATGGGGAAAGTTAAAGAATAAAGTGTATGCATCAAATCTGCACATGTTACAAGAATTGAAGGACAGCATCACGAGAGAAATACAGGCAATCAGTCAATATGAACTTTTGCGAGTAAACCAGAATTGTTTTCGGAGATATAGAAAATGTGTTCGCATTCAAGGTCATCAATTTCAACATCTGTTGTGTTGCAGGTAAGCCTAATGAAAGTTAGTAGTAGTTAGTGTTCCGTACCCATGGCTTGCCGGTCGTTTACATGTAACATTGGCGGAAGGTGCGCCAAGCCTCACCCAGTCTGGTGCCACCGTGCGACGGTCCGGCCGCTCGAAAGACGCACTGTAGTAATACAGGCCCTAATAATAGGTCTATATCATTCTGTGTACCATAGGCCTATATCTGTGTTTTATCATGATTACTGATTAATGGTGACTTCAATAAATATAATATTCTGCATTGCAATTGAGATATTTCAGAAAATTGTCAACTTAACGATTCTATAAGAGACTATTTTACGATTTTTAGAACCTATTTTCTAATTTTTAGAGCCTATTTTAGGTACCTAAAACAGCATTTTTAGCGACCTAAGTCCGAAGTCTAGTCATAACTTATCACTTGAAGTTCAAGCTATTTAAACTATTTCTGGCAAAGGGGCTTGCTACACACCTACAGCGTTTCATTACACACATTTCGTGAATTATACATTATTATGGTGGACAAGAAAGTTTACGTAAGAAATGTCTTGAAGTTGAAATTATAGAAATGGATACTGCAATGAATTTAATTAAAGACTCACATAATGTTCTAACATTCCAAGGCATGAGAGACAGCTTCAGCCGCCGGCATGGTACCACGTTCCTTTCTAAGCATTCATCACTGACCGGAAAAAAAATAAAAATAAAAATAAAAAAACTCGCTAGAAAACTGCGCACAAAGAAGGTTCTGGCAAGAAACAATTACGAAGGAAGAAAAAGAAGAGAGGGAGAAAGTGACAAAATCGTCACAAAATCTTAGCTAACTGATAACCCTGTACAAGAATATTTTTATGCAAATGTTAATTTAATATTTTGTTATGTTAACCCTATTTCATTTTAATCGTTTATTATCATTCTGATTATGTATTTCAGTGTGTGTTTCTTTTTTTTATTTGTATTAAGTACCAGTAGTACTTTAGTAGTATTTTACAGAATACTTGTGTATTTTTATTTACACTGACAAAATCCAATAACTGTAAGTATGAGCCTAAACATTTTTCTTATAGTTTTGAACTTACTTAATACTCGGGAGTAACTGGTAAAAGAATTAGGAAAATCAAAATGTTGAGCAACAAGTTTTATTCTATTTGGGTGATTTCAAGTGGATTGACCTATTATTGAATTAAATTTATAGCCATTTTAAAATATTATGAAAAATTTGTACAGTAAGCTTGTTTTATAAACCTTTCTCTCTTCTGTCATCATGTTTATCATGCAAAATTAAGTAGGCCTACACTGTGCTCACAGATTGTCAGCTATACAATCTGCTCAGCTGAGCATTCGTTTTCTCGGTTGAAATATATTAAAAATCCCCTCAGAACAACTATTCTCCCTATAGAAGCGTTACGTAAGATTATGAAGATCGGATCAAAGACTTTGCAAGGAAGCAAAGTAGGAGAAAATTATTAATGTATAAATAGAACGGAAGCATACAGAAATAAATATTTTCCTTCCTACTGTAAATTTTGCTTGGATTTTATTTTACCATAAATAAAATTTTCTTTTATAGTTTACTATTGCTTTCATATTTCGAATTACAAGTTAAGGTGACACCAAATTTAGTTAGTCCTTAGGCCATCTAAGAATCTTAATCTACCCCTGTGTGACGCTAAATTATCAGATTAAGAATTTAGCCCATAGTATGGCAGTCATACATGCTGTGTTTAGACCATAGGTTCTCCCCTCTACCAGATCTACAAAATGACATTTGAGAATCAGTTGGTGTAATATGTAGGCAGTTTATTTAAGCCCAAATTTAGTTGTTAATTTTAAGCTATTTACTCTTCTCCATTTTACATTACATTTACAATCTTTTGTTTAGGATCTACATAGTTCAGAATGACTACTGCTTCAACTGTCCCAATTCAACATCATGAAGAAGAAGGGGATGAATTTGGCCCACAGCTTATAGGAAAATTGCAGTCTGCAGGGATCAGTGCAGCAGATATAAAAAAGCTACATGAAGCTGGCTATCATACAGTGGAAGCTATTGCTTTTGCCCCAAAGAAATGTCTCATAACAATTAAAGGAATCAGTGAAGCCAAGGCAGACAAACTTCTTGTAAGTTAGCCTACTGTTATTCAAAAGTCACTTCTTGTGCTATCACAAGGACCAAACAATGTTTTTTTTCTTTTCTTTCTTTCTTTTTTTTTTTCTCTCCACACTATCTAGTTTTACTCAGTAATAATCTGTTGTGATTTCCATAATATTTTTAATATTTAAAGACTTATGGCAGAATTCTGGAACAAGCCTTCAAACTCCTAAAATCTTCATTTGTCAAGGAGGATAAAAAGAAGGCACCTTCCTCTAATGCAAAACCAAATTCTCGATTCTTCCTTACATCCTCCTCAATGAGGGACAGCATAGAAGGCTTCCGTAATTGTCACAGACAGATGGCAACTGCATGGAAAACAAATGTTTCCATTTGTTGGATTAGGCCTGTAGATTAAATGCTGCTGTATAATTATTTATTTTATGAAAATTTATGACAATTAAATTAAGGTAATAAATTTTATTTTAGTCTGTGACAGATTAATAATTAATTACTGGCCTCTTAATAACTAGTGCCTTTGTTCTCTTTTGTGTGGCAGTAGTGAGTTAAACATCCATACTTTTCACGTGAAGTTCAAGCATATTATGATACCAATTCATGAAAAAATACAGTAATGTAAGATAAAAAATTAAAAAAATAAAACTGGCTGGACTCTGAAATAACGCCTATGTTGAAATAAGTGATATTTCTGTTCTATTAGCTACTGACGCGATTCTCTAGTACCTGCTATGGAGGCATCATCCGTATAAGTATCCTCGGTCTCGGGGTAACGTGTGCACCTGGTATTTGTAAGGTTATACATTCAAATCCACCCGAAAGCAACATTTTTTATTTTATTTCTGTGATATTGTGTGGATTGTTATTTTGTGCGCTATTTTATCAATGTGCCTAAACAATAATTATTTTATTTTCACAAAGAAATTTGATATTGATTGTCTTTCGTTGACTTGTGCAATTTCTTACATTGACCTGCAGCATCAGTCCTAAAGAATACTAACATAAAGCTACGAGGTCTGTTAGATAAGTATCCGACCTTATTTTTTTTCTCGGAAACCTGATGGATTTGAATCAAGCCCGCTTGCATGAGCCGACATTAAACCTTCGTGCGCATGTGTGAATTTTTTCCCCGCCTGTAGATAGCGTCTGTTGCTGGCAAGCAGCATTTGAGTGAGGTAGTGTATAGTGCTCTCGTCGTTGCAAGGAAAATAACGATTGTGACGACTGGAATTTGGTTTCCGGGTCGTACTCGTACACCAGGACTCGTCACCACTCATTAAGGTGTTCATAAAGTCGGGGTCACTGTTTGTGGACTCAAGCATGTCATGTGAGACTTCAACACGAAGTTGCTTTTGCTCCGCCGTCAGCAGCATCGGCATTGAATTTCGCAGCCACTCTCTTCATGGCTAAATCTTCGGTCATAGTTAAATGGGCCGAAAAAGTGATGATTCCCACCTCTTCCGCAATTTCTCGGATACTCACACGACAGTCCCGCATCACCACAGCGTTCACTTTGGCAATGACCTGGTCATTTCGGCATGTTGATGGGCGACCGGAGCGTGGCTCGCTGACCACCGATGTTCGGCCGTCTTTAAACCGGTTGTACCACTCCTTAATCTGTGTGATGCCCATAGCATCATCGCCGAAAGCCGTCTGAATTTTCCGAATGGTTTCCACCTGGCTGTTGCCCAGTTTCAGACAAATAGCGCTGCTCCAGTCATTCCGTTATTTCCTTGCAACGACGAGAGCACTATACACTACCTCACTCAAATGCTGCTTGCCAGCAACAGACGCTATCTACAGGCGGGAAAAAATTCACACATGCGCACGAAGGTTCAAGGTCGCCTCATGCAAGAGGGCTTGATTCAAATCCGTCAGGTTCCCGAGAAAAAAAATAAGGTCGGATACTTATCTAACAGACCTCGTATAAATGTTATTTCGTGAGCAAAAACTTGCTATAAAAATATTACATTGTGTTAAAATATCATAGGCCTATAATTGGTACAAAACTGCATACCGCTAGGTAGAACTGTCCTTTTTATTGGCATACTGTAGGCCTACTACTTTATTGAGATTCTTGTGTTAAGTAGATCTCAGAATATAAAGACGTAGGTCTACAATATGAAAATGTGTTCAGTGTTTTTATAATATTGCTTCTGTTCCTATTACCGGTATTCTTTATTATTGTTACTATAGTTACTATTGTTACTATTGTTAGGCCTATTTCTATATTTCTGATTTCTATAGGCCTACTGATTTACATTATTATTATTACTACTATTACTATTATTATTCTATGCTTCATATAAATGTATGTTTATAGGTATATACACCTGTACACATATGATATATATAAGGGGTGGATCTCTTTCACCACAGCAAAGCGTGTCCTCAGGTTGCAGATAGAGGATACAGCATCCAGATATGGTCGGTAGCTGCGAATATATTAAATAAGCAGTCGCGGACGATGACATGAGGTGGCCCTCCAGGTTAGGGGTTTGGCGTGAGGTTAACTTCACAGTGAAAAAATAGTGTTAAGAAATGCTTGCCTAATTTATGGATCCTATCAGTGTAAAATTTTCCAGAGGTAAAATGGTCCCTTGTTCGGATCTCTGGGTAAGGACTACATTGAGGGATTCTAGGAACTCTAGATTTGAAGTGTAGAATGTTAGGAGCTTGTGTAAGCTGAGGCACTTAAATCGGTAACTAGAGAATTAGAGAAATACAGTTTATATATTATATTGGGAGTACAAGAAGTTAGATGGGAGGGTGAAGGTTCATTACAGACAGTTGCCTTTTTCTATGGGAAAGTTAATGATAACTATCAATTAGGAACCGGGTTCTTCCTACATAGGAGAATCAATTCAGCCATTAAGAAAGTAGGGTTTTTTAATGATAAGCTTTCTTATGTTATTCTAAGAGGACGGTGGTGTGACGTCATAGTTATGAATGTTCATGCACCAAAAGAGGATAAAGATGGTGATGACAAGGACAGGTTATATGAGGAAATAGAATAAACATTTGACCAGTTTCCAGCTTAACATATGAAAATTGTACTAGGAGATTTCAATGTGAAAGTAGGAAGAGAGGATATTTTCAAGCTCACAATTGGGAACGAAAGTTCCACTTGCAGAGCAATGACAATGGGGTTAGATTAGTAAATTTTGCCACTGGCAAAAATTTAATCGTAAAGAGTATGGGCGGAATTCTGGAATCCTCCTTTCAAGCTCCTTCACTTAAAATGGGCCTTCAATCCTCCTTACATAGCCATTCGTACTCTGGAACCTTCCTTGTTTCGCTTTAGGAAGGATGGCTCCTTAAAGCTGAAAGGGGGCCTGTGATGTCCCTTAAGAAGCACCTTTTCTTATTCTCGAACCTCCCTGTTAGTTTAAAGGAGGAATTAAGAGAGTTTCCTTATCTTAAATACTGAAGGAAGCTGAGTGGTCACCTTTTTTCATCCTCTATAGTTTTCAGACGTCAGTTTTCCCACTTCTGTGATATTAGATGGTGGATTTATTGAGTTTATGCAACTTACATAAAATTTCAGATTATACTACAGCAACGTAGGTTAACGATAATGTTACGAAATAATTATTATATTATCTAGAAGTATTAAATAAAAATATGACTACATAGATAGGACACAAACATAAACTCATTATTATGGGCAAAAAACAGCCGTGAATTTCAAAATAACAGTCCATTGTGAGCAGAATATCTATTAAATAAGCTCCATAAATAACTATTTTTGGAAAAGAGTAGCGTACTGTATGTAGTTCATTATTGTCTATTTGTTAAACAATTTAAGATTGGATATAGTATAAAGCAGGGGCGTATACTCTATTGGTGCTATGCGTGCGCCGCACGCCCCAATTCTAGATGGAATATATTCATTCATAATATTTGATTTTTCAGTAAATTGTAGAGAAATCAGTGTCATTTTCATTGCTGAAATGAGAAAACAAGGGCCCCGCTGCGAGGCTGTCACCCGTGTGCTACGATTCCGTAATCAGGATGAGTTTCTGAGAGCGGTACGTTAGGCGTGGACTTGCCTCGAGGCTAGAACTTGTGTGCTATGAGTTTTGAAGAAGGGCGATATCCTGACTGCGGGGTGGAGAAGGGAATAGGATAGGTTACGCACGGTGGAGATTTGGCAGTATCTTGAGTGCCTTGCGTGCTACTGATGTTCCGCACTCAGCTGTGTTGTAGCGAAGTATATTGCGATTTTAAGACGTTCCAAAGTAAATTATTGTAAATATTATTTTATTTAATGTTGTCAAAAGTGTTTTTTTTATGTTTAGTCTTTTATTTTAAGAATTTCAATAGTAAATAATAGTAAATAATTGTAAATATAGTATTACTTTATTTACTGTTATTCTGAGCGCGGCGGGAGATTTGCCGGTAGTTTGCGTGCTACTGAAGTTTCGCAAGCAATAAAATTGTGTTGTAGCTAAGTATATTACAATTTTAATAATTTCAAGGCAAATATTGCAAATATTATTTTATTTAGTGGTTAAAAAATCTGCTAAATTAATTTTTAGTTAATGTAGCCTATTTCATTCTGAAAACATTATGAAAGAGCACAGCTGTATTATGGAAGGTCTTCTGATAAATACATTTTTATCCAAAACTTTTCAAGATAAATTGCAAATTGTGACAAATTGCCCTGAGTTAAAAAGCCTTTCTACATTACATAAAGGCAAGAATGTACCTTAGAATATACAGAACATTTTTCAGTCTCACATTCCTGAGGAAGGCCACAGAGTGAAAATTGTTGTAAGCTCGAGCCTAATAATTTTGACACGGCTGATAACCCGAGAATCCATCTTAACTAATCAGCGCCATGAAAGCTTCAATTCTTATAAGTACAAATCCTTCATGTTTTAAAAGAAAGAATAAGTCTACTTTAATAAAGTAAGCTATTTTTAACTGTCCAGTTAAAGTTAATCTACATTCTCAATTAACTCAGGAATCAAGTACATTTTCTGTGTAGGACGATAGCGTAGCACGCCCTTTATCAGAGATCAGGATACGCCACTGGTATAAAGTGATCAATGTCATGATAAATGACATCGAAGCGTGGATATAAAATACGTAAATTAGGCCCATAAACATAACTCTTACATATACCTATATAACAAAGGAAAGGAGTACTGTCTAATTAACCTTAAAGAATACAAATATATATTTTTTGAAAGCCAACAGTTAGGCCTACAACTGTTTAATTGCACGTATGTTTGATCTCAATACTTATGACAAAACAAAGAGGAACATAATAATAATAATAATAATATTATAATAATAATGATAATAAATACAGAAATAATAGCAATAAAAACAATGACAATACCATTAAGTATAATTATAGTAGTAGTAGGCTAATGATAATGCAATATCATGCAATGGGTACATATCATAATATAATAAAAATAATAATATAATAATAATATAATAAAAATATAATATAATACAAATATAATAATAGGCCTTTAATATAAATATAATAATATAATACAAATATAATAATAGCCTATAAGAAAATATAATATTATAATAATAGTACTACTAATAATAATAATAATAACAATATTAATCAAGAGTACCGGTAATAGATGCAGCTGCAATATTATAAAAATGCTAGACACGTTTTTTATATCATAGACTACACAGTCTTTATGTTCTCAATAAAATAGTACAATATGCCAATAAAAAGAGGATAGTTCCACCAAGCGGTATGCAATTTTGTTCTGAGTATAGGCCTATGCACTTTTAACTTTAAAGCAAATTTCTGTTCATGAAATAACATTTATAGGCTTATGTTACCATTCTTTAGGCCTGATGTTACAGGTTAATGTAAGAAAATGCACAAGTCAATGAAAGACGATGAATTCCCAGTTTTTTTTTAAGAAGAATATAATACCTATTCAAGCACATTGATAAAATAGAACACAAGAATGGAATCTGCACAATTTCACATAAATAGATACATTAAAAAAAAAAAAGTCGCTTTGGGGTGGATTTGATCCTGAAACCTCTTGATCACTAGACACGCATGTTACCCCGGGACCAAGAACACACTGTAAAGATGAGTTTTCCATACCAGGTAGCAAAGGAGCCTATCGCATCAGTGGCTCATAGAATAGATAAAACACTTACCGTATTTCGACATTGGACTTTACTTTGGAGCCCTGCAAGTTTTCGTATGTTACATTATTGTATTATTTCATTCATTGGTACCATAATACGCTGAATATTCTTGTGTAAAATGCGGATGTGTGCCTCGCTGCAGCCCCATACAGCGGAATAAAGACGCTGGTTACTACCAACATATGCATATTCTCAGAGCTTCATGTTGTTATTTATTAAGAGGTCAGGAATTACTAATCTGACATAAAATGAAGTAAAATTCAATTCTGTAATTTAATTGTCATCAATTTTCATAAAATAAATAGTCATTATACAACATCACTTAATGTATAATCGAACATATGGGAACATTTGTTTTCCATGCAGATGCCATCTGTCCATGGCAACTGAAGGAGGCTTTATAAGCTGCCCTTCATTAAGGATGCTATAAGAAAGAACCGAGAATTTGATTTTGCATTTGAAGAAGGTGCCTTCTTTTTACCCTCCTCTACTAAGGAAGGTTTCAGGAGTTGAAGGCTTGTTCCAGAATTCCGCCCTATGTGTTCAATTAAAGGATCTGCAAAAGAAAAATTAGGTCCGCTTAAACTGAAACCAAATAAACTGTGGTTCGATGATAAGCGCATGAAATTGGTAAATGCAAGAAAGCAGGGTCATTCCATATGAAATCATCCAAATTTTTAAAAAAGGGTTGCATGACCATTTTAGAAAAAAATAATTTTTTGTATATGAGTTCATACATGTTTGAAGATATCAAAACAAGTTTTCAAAAAAATCTTGTGTTCTTGGTTTCCCAGGGGTGTCCATTTTTCAATCCTGGTGTAACACATTTTTTGCAAAAATAGCTGATTACGAATATTTTCATAACTCAACAACCATAAGAGTTAGAAATTTGAATTATGAACCATTTTGTAACTATCGAAGCGTACTTTCAGAAATACTTTATTGTTTTCTTCAACACAAAATTTTTCATATGAAAATATGAGTTTGAAATTCGGGTAAATTTTTCCAAAAAAATAACTTTTTGGACAAAATTTTATATGAGAAGGAAGTGATTGTAAACGTTCAAATTTTTGTTATGTTCAAACCTACATGTGATTTGTCTGTGAGGAAAAAATCATGGTCTAAAAATACATCCCTTATTTCTAAACTGGCCTCGAATATTAGCGTTTTTCAGATTTTGACTACTTTTGGGCTTAAATATCTCTGGTGGGTACCCTTCAAAAAATCTGAAAAATCGCATAAACGAAGCCTTTCATGTGCCTAACACACAGTTAAAATTTCTATTTCTAGAAACAACTCCTTCTATTAATTTTATAGATCTGAAATATCACACTTTTTAGGGTAGCGTATTTGGGAGAAACTACGTAATATGTGATAGTGTGATATTTCAACTCTATAAAATTAATAGAAAGAGTTGTTTCTAGACATAGAAATTTTAACTATGAAAGGCTTCTATTATGCAATTTTTCAGATCTTTTTAAGGGTATCCATCAGAGATATTTGAGCCCGATAATAGTCAAAATCTGAAAAACGCTAATATTCGAGGCCAGTTTAGAAATAAGAGATGTATTTTTAAACCCTGATTTTTTCCTCACAGTCAAATCACATGCAGGTTTGAATATAAAAAAATATTGAATGTTTACAGTCACTTCCTTCTCATATAAAATTTGGTCCAAAAAGTGATTTTTTGGGAAAAATTTACCCGAATTTCAAACTCATATTTTCATATGAAAAATTTTGAGTTGAAGAAAACAATAAAATGTTTCTGAAAGCAAGCTTCAATAGTTATAAAATTATTCATAATTCAAATTTCTATCTCTTATGGTTGTTGAGTTATATGTAGTTTCTCCCAAATACGCTACCCTAAAAGTGTGATATTTCAGTTCTATAAAATGAATAGAAGGAGTTGAATCAAGAAATAGAAATTTTAACTGTCAGTTAGGGACATGAAAGGCTTCTTTTATTCAATTTCTCAGATTTTTTGAAGGGTACCCACCAGAGATATTTAAGCCCAAAAGTAGTCAAAATCTGAAAAACGCTAATATTCGAGGCCAGTTTAGAAATAAGGGATGTATTTTTAGACCATGATTTTTTCCTCACAGACAAATCACATGTAGGTTTGAACATAACAAAAATTTGAACGTTTACAATCACTTCCTTCCCATATAAAATTTTGTCCAAAAAGTGATTTTTTTGGGAAAATTTACCCGAATTTCAAACTCATATTTTCATATGAAAAATTTTGTGTTGAAGAAAACAATAAAGTATTTCTGAAAGTACGCTTCGATAGTTACAAAATGGTTCATAATTCAAATTTCTAACTCTTATGGTTGTTGAGTTATGAAAATATTCGTAATCAGCTATTTTTGCAAAAAATGTGTTACACCAGGATTGAAAAATGGACACCCCTGGGAAACCAAGAACACAAGATTTTTTTGAAAACTTGTTTTGATATCTTCAAACATGTATGAACTCATATACAAAAAATTATTTTTTTCTAAAATGGTCATGCAACCACTGTTGGATGATTTGGCATGGAATAACCCAGGAGGCAATGGTTGCAAAATCCGAATAAAACTACCATCTGAAATCTCAACAGCTTACAAGAAATCTCTAGAACCATTAGAGCAAAGAATAGAAACTATATCAAAGACAAAGTAAATGAATAAGGGATAAATAGTAAAGACAAAAATGTTAGGGATCTCTACAAGGGAATAAATGAGTTCAAGAAAGGTTTACAACCTAGAACAAACATAAATCAGGAAAATGATGGCACTACACTCTTGACTCCAAATAATATTTTGAATAGGTGTAGCCTAAACATTTCTTTAACCAATTATTAAATGGACATTGATGTCCTAAATGTAGAAAGTGAAATATTCACAGTTGGTTGCTGAACCTACTCTTTAACAGCTATAGGTAAAATGAAAAAACACAAATCTCCAGGCGTTTACCAGATTCCAGGAGAATTAATTAAAGCAGGGGGGATAGATAAAACTCGAATATCCATAGACTCATTCTTAGGCCAGTAGAATTAAAATCCAAACCGGAAATAATTGCTACAAAAGGTTTTATTATTTTAATGACTTCGTTTGTTGCCCAATATGACTATCCTAGGTTCCCCCCCCCCCCAATTATGTACGGCACAGAAACGTGGACCTTAACTAAAGCAGATGAGAACAGAATAGGAGTATGGGAGAGGAAAATTTTGCGGAAGATTTTTGGAGGGGTAAACGATAATGGAGAATGGAGAATTAGAACTAATGCAGAGTTGAAGATACTTTATGGAGAGCTAGATCTTGTGACCGAAATTAAAAGGAGTAGACTGAGGTGGTTGGGACATGTCCAGCGTATGGAGAACAACAATCCTGTAAGAAAGGTATTCCTTGGAAAACCACAAGGACGAAGAAGTAGAGGAAGACCAAAGAAGCGGTGGCTGGATGATGTAGAGGAGGACCTCCGTAGTATAGGAATCCGAGAATGGCGAAGGAAGGCAGTGGACCGAGCAGAATGGGCGATTGTCATCAAGGAGGCCAAGGCTCTCCAAGAGCTGTAGCGCCATGGAGTAAGTAAGTAAGTAGGTTCCCCCCCCCCGGGCGGAGTTGTGCTTAAATGGTGGGGGTAAAAATGTGACCCCCAAAGTGGTATTTTTTTGCGGTTTTACGGTTATATCTCATAAAGAACTCATGAAATCGAAAACATGGCCCTATTAAAAGTTGTAGGGCATTAAATTCTGCATTGAATGAGACTAAACACATATTTTTTGGACAACCCATTCCCATACTACTGCTCATCAAAGTTGGACAAATTTTACATAGTTATGAAACATTTTCGTTTTAACTTCTGCTTTTTGGTAATATCATCTAACCTAACCCATGTATCAATAAAGTCGTCCATACCAAAGTAATAAAGGAATAAATTCTGCATTCGATGAGATTAAAAGTGAATTTGTTGGACCACCTGTTTCCGTAAAGTTCTACCTTAAAGTTTGACCAAGTCACATTGATTGTTCGATGCAGTTGGAATGAGGAAGACTCCCAAGTCAGTGTTATATGACTTCTTCACACCACTGAATGAGGTAAACCTGGAAGAAGCAGCTTTTGTCATCGATGGTAGATTTCTTCTCCACTGGATTGTGTGGAAGAATGGTGAAACATTCCACTTAATCCTAACCAGATACGTTGACTATCTAAAAAGACACTACAACTGAAATGCGACAAGTGTGGTGTTTGATGTCTACCCAGAAGACCTGCCCACCAAGAGCGTCAAATCTGCTGACCACTTCCACCGAAGCAAAAGACATACTACTCCTGAGGTCATCTTTACCGAGTTAATGGTGGTGACCATAACTCAGGAGCAATTTCTTTCCAATGACAGAAATAAAGCACGTGTTATTACCTTGCTTACTGAGAGGCTTGAAGGTGAAGGCTTCTGAGTAAAGCAAGCTAATGAAGATGCAAACCACCTGATTGTTGCCACGGCCCTTGAGGTATCACAGGAGCATGAGAAGGTTGTGGTAGTTGGTGAAGATACGGATCTCCTCATCATGCTCGTTGCCCTAGTCACACCATCAGCAAACATATGTTTCTCAAAACCTGGAAGAGGAACGACCCCATCAAAACTGGCAGACAACATCAGAATGCCACTCATATTTCTCCACACCATACGTGGATGTGACACAACTTTGGCACTCTTCAGGCAAGGCAAGAAGAAGGTGGTGAAGCTGTTGGTCGAAAATAGGTGTCTTCTCGAAGAAATCAAACCTTTCTTTCACCATGACACTCAAACTGAAGCTATTGCCGAAGCTGGCCTACGATTTATAACAACCCTCTATGGAGGTAGGGCAGGAGATACTTTAGATAAATTGCGATTCGATCTGTTTTCCAAAGCCCTTGTGAAATCCAAATTCAACCTGGCATCCTTACCACCAACATCCGAAGCTGCCCGCCAACATTGCTTGAGAATTTACCTACAAGTACAAATGTGGTTAGGACACCAGATGGATCCGTACCTCTGGGGATGGCAGGCTTCAAAGTTTGGTCTTGACCCCGTTCCTACCTCCAAGGAACTAGCTCCTCAGTCTCTTCTCTCCACAATTTTCTGCAAATGCAATAAGGGGTGTGCACATAGTTGTGGGAGTCGGAAGGTTGGGATTAATTGCTCATTGATTTGTGCCAACTGCAAGGGGAACTCCTGCACTAACTCCCTCCAACCAGATGCAACCGAAGAACCAGATGTTCACAAGACCTGGACTGCGATGGACTCCTTATCAGAAATTACAGGCTTTGAGGAGCCGAGTGGCCCAACGACAATGAAACGTCGATGTCTGTAAAATTTGTACCTACCTATTTTTCCCCTTTTCATCTTCATATCTTTAACTGCAATTTTTGTTATGAAATAAAATCATCACTAATTGATTTTCTACAATTTTAATATTTTATGTATTTACTAAGTACAAGACTAGTACAATGAAGTGCTATAGTACTATGTTTACACATCTCTATTACCGTATTCTTGGCCAATTTCCTTTATTTTTTTTTTTGTAACGAATGGTATTCAAGGACAGATATGTTATCGGGCATTGGAAATCACCCACCATCCTCGAGATACAGAAATTCTGTAACTTTGAGAGGCAATATCTCAGGCTCTAATTAACATACACAGCTGGTGATAGGCTAAGAACACTCACCAGAAACAACTCTTTAACATGCCGAATTGATCACTCAAATCAGTTCAGTGAGAGGAAAATTATGTGCTGACAATCGATTTTTATAAAACTAAAGAAGAAAAAAGAGAGATTTTTAATAATAATAATAATAATAATAATAATAATAATAAAAAATAATAAAAATAGTGTTTGGGTGCAAGAATTTCTTCTTCTTTTCTTAATTTTTTTAGGTAACAAAAATAGTGATGGGGGCTAGACATTTTCTTCTTCTTCTTTTAGAAATGCTGCAGAGCAGCATGGGTCCACTAGTTTTTCATAAATATATAAAATTTGTCCAACTTTGATGAACAGTAGGAAGGGAATGAGATGTCCAAAAAATATGTATTTAATCTCATTCAATGCAGAATTTAAAGCCCTACAACTTTTAATAGGGCCATGTTTTCTATATCATGAGTTCTTTACGAGATATAACCGTAAAACCGCAAAAATACCCTGTTGGGGGTTACATTTTTACCCCCCACCACTTAAGCACAACTCCGCCATGGGGGAAAACCTAGGATAATGATATTAGGCAACAAATGAAGCCAAAACAATAAAAGCTTTTGTAGCAATTATTTCCGATTCGTCTAATTTTTGGGTTTTACGCTACTGGACTATCTTATGATTTGGAGAAAGGAAGAATTGCCAAAGGAATTTAAAGAATCTATTATTATCCTGTTCCATAAAAAGGGAGATAGGGCAGAATGTAATAACTATCAACATCATACAAAATGTTTTCCAATATACTTCTGTCAAGATTTACCCCATATGCAGACAAAATCATTGGAGATCACCAATTTGGATTTAGGCAAAATAGATCAATCAAATCAAATATTTTGTATTTGCAAAATATTGGAGAATAAGTGGGAATGTAACTAATAAGTATGCTCACCAGTTATACATGGATTTGAATAAAAGCATATGTTTCAGATAGGTGAGACAAATTGTACAATATCCTCATTGAGTTTGGGATACCAAAGAAGTTGGTTAGACTGATCAAAATATGTCTAAATGAAACCTATAGCAGAGTCAAAGTACAGGGAAACTTGTATCAGATAGGTTTGCCATTAAAAGCAGCTTGAAGCAAGGAGATGCACTATCACCTTTAATTTTTAATTTTGCCTTGGAATATGCCATTAGGAAAGTTCAGGAACACAACGTAGGCCTAGAATTAAATGGCAGTCACCTGATTTTAGCTTATGCAGATGATGTTTGCCATTTGGGCGATGACATAAACACAATCGAGAAAAATGCAGAAAGTCTTCGATGCATTCAGAAATGTTGTATTGGAAATTAACCCTTCCCGGGCGGAATCCCATATATGGCACGCCTGTCCGATGCCTCCAGCGCGGTAACCCATATATGGGTTCTCTGACCGACTCATAATGTGACCGGCTTTTCTCACGCACTAAGTACGTCAAATCTTCAACAGATGGCAGGAGAATGTTCTCTTATCCACTGTGACTTGGGAATTCCCCAATACCTGCCCAGGACGATTTTAGTAGAGGATTTCAGTGGCCGTGAGTAACTAGTGAACAGCGTGCACTTTTTGTTCCATGTTTTTCCCTTATTTTCGCTAAAATTGCAAAAAGAAAGTGTCCTGCAGATTCTGAAATTAAAGAATTAAGTATTCAAAGTGAAAGTGAAGTGTCAGAATTATCATTTAGCGATAGTAAGGGATGTATTTCCGAGATCGCTACCGGCAGCGTTAATGAGAGTGAGAGCGACGTAAGTGATACTGGAGGCAATCATCTATTACTACAATATATAATATCCAGCAAGGGCCAGTTCTGCCTTATGATTTTGAACAAAATACTGATCCAGTTGAAAATCATAGTCCACTGTAGGCCTATGTAAACTTATAATGCGCTCAGTGAGACTTGTGCCGTTTCCGCATAAACATTTTCTCGCTAAATACTAAAAATCGTTCCTAGAGCAGATTAGGGGCAGAATTTGGCAAAACTTCAAGGTATATGTTGATTTTATGCATGAATGCATGATTTAAGTTACTTTCAATTGGTTTTTCACTAACTTATTGTTTCTTTAAAATTGCCTTCCGCCCACAGCCATAAAACATCGCCGCCCGCGAAGGGTTAATACAGAAAAGACTAAGTATATGGTCATGAAACATCAAAATAATGTGCTACAAAATATTAGAATAGCCAGTAAACTTTTCGAACAAATGCAGAAATTAAAATATCTGGGAGCAATAATTACAGACACATAAAATATTAATGCAGAAGTTAAGTGTAGACTCAAATAAGGAAATGCTTTTTCTTATGCAGTTGAGAAACTTTTATCTTCCTGTCTTCTGTCAAGAAATCTAAAAATAACAATTTATAAGACAATTATCCTGCTGGTTGTATTATATGGATGTGAGACATGGTCACTTACTCTTCGGGAAGAACATAATCTGAGAGATTTGAAAACAGGGTGTGTTGGGGTAACACAGGGAAAATTAGGTTGAAATTGAAAGGGGGATCTAGCCTCTGGAGCTAGGGAGGAGGACCAGCTAATTACTAATTAGCAAATGTAAAACAGTGGACTCAAGCACAAATGGAATAGGGATCCAACAAATCTTATATGAAATACAATTTATAACATGTCCTAAAACAATACAAACTTTATTCTCACACGTGATGCACTATGGAAATAAATGCATAAATATAGAACAACTGAAATAGCCACTATGTAGAAATGGCGCGAATATAGCACGTGGATGTAAATGTAGGATATTTACAAACTGTATTGAATTATGCACTGAAACACTCGTAATAGTTGATATTGTAAGGTAATCGATGAAAATTTTATGTAATATCAATATTAGGCGTAACAGAATAATGATAGGAATGATGCACTGTGGACTACTGATAGCACAATGGCATGCAAGCCTATAACAACGTAACACACGGATATGTTAGCTGTAATGATTATAACACTGTGGCAATTGCTGATGAGCGAATTACGAGTGTAAAACAAAACTTGATAATTTTTAGTTTTGTACGAATTTGGGGTTTAAGAGCACTGATACAAGTGTTGCACAATGACTTGAAACCACGCGAATAATGATTGTAGCTTCAACAGTCTGAACTGGTCGAGAGCTAGCTTAATACTGACTTGAGGGGACGCTAAGGGCTATGCACAAGGCATGAACGCTAGTTGCACCTGTCACATTACACAATATGATGAAATTGGTTAGAATTGCTGAGTCAGAAGCGGGAAGACTAGAGCGGGTATTTAAATGGAATAAACCACTATACAGGTAGGAAAATATTTGGGCCTAAGAGAGATGGAAATGGGGACTAGGGAAACTGCATAATGATGAGCTTCATAACCTGTACTCGTCACCAGATGTAGTAAGGGTAATTAAATCATGGAGAATGAAATGGCCTGGACATGTTGCACGCATGGGGGAGGAAAGACATATCAAAAAAATCTGATGTGAAAGTCACATAACTTCTTCTGCCCAAATAAAAGTTAGCAGTATTCACACATCCTTGTACAGAATCGCAAGACACAATTTTGCACTAATTGGGGAAATTCAAATATAAATTGCACCTTGGGATGAATTGGTCCAGCCCACTGCACTCTCACCGATGCAGTTTCTTTTATACCACGATGTAGCAAATTTTTCTGTCCTCGTATTATGAAGAAACTCGTGATTGGTCTTTGGAGGTGTGACGTCATACTGCTGGACAAGCGGGGATAGGCTGACAAACCTTGCGGGAGATATAATATGGTACATTTTCGAAACCTACAGACAGTGTATCGTACATTATTCGAAAATGCAAGGGCGCTTCGCTACGGCTGCTGCCTCCGCTTTGCGCACTTAACTTTGTCATTAGTGTTATGCATTATATTTTAGACTATATGAAGGTGGGTACAAGGCACTTGCGACAATATACAAGGAAAGTTGGTCGCCCTGCTTCGCTCAGAAACAAAATACATCAGACAGTCCGTGCAAATGTGAATATCGAATGGGCGGAGCTTAAGGGGCGACTTATATTTTAATTATGCTATAAATACCTTATAGCCCCTTCTTTGAATGTTGTGACTAAAATACTTCAGTGAGTACAATTCTATGCTACGTGCCATCAGCACATTATATGATAAATGTTATTAATTGCTGCGAATAATCTTTAGGTAAGAAAAGGGCAGGATGTCTATTTATCATGAAGGTTAGCTTAAATCACTCGTCCTTAGAAGTATGGACCTTTTGTAAAAATCATGCTTGTGTAATATCTTAAAAATTTGGAAACCAGACCCTCTAAATGGATCGCAAACAGGCCAGACATTGGGCTGGGTAAACCAGGAAATATAAGTGTCAACTTAGCGTTGCACAAGGTAATCATAACTTGTTGATGATTTGCGGAATTGCATTTCAAAGGTGGTTGACAGTCTAGTAATTGCGAAATACGAAATAAGTATTTTAAAGTAGTAAAGTTAAGAAATACGCGGAAAAAGGAAATTGCAAGTAAGGAGTTTTGGTTTGAAACGTCATGGGTGCCAAATGGATAGACGTATTGACGCACGATGTTATAAAACGGGCGGACTGACCAGTTCGGCCCTCTTGCTACTCTACATTCTTCACGACTGGATCGACAGCACCCCGGTGCAAGTTTATTTTAATTTGTGTGTTATTCATCATGAAGTCGATATGTAAGTACACTATGTAATTTCAATTTATTTTAATATTAATAAACCTAGTCATTTTGTTATTTTGGGTAAAACTAGCTTTTGTGATTTGCGCATGGAGATGTTCCGTTCCTTGCCCTTGTCCTCGAGGTTAAGATGCAAATATATATTTTGAGCCATCCTGATAAATCGTGTCCCGGGGTAAAAGGTGTCAGAATAAATATAGGACCCTGGGATACGACAACTGGTGTTCAGAAGTGGGCGAACTTAACGCAGAACACAACTGGTGATCAGAAGCGGGCGAACTTAACCCAATACGACAACTGGTGTTTAGAAATGGGCGAATTTAACCCAGAACACAACTGGTGATCATTACGATAAATAATGTCAGAAGCGAGTGAATTTAATAAAGCTCAAATGGGTCGCCATACGCAAAAGTAATTATTCAAATGGGTAAACCACATGGAATTAAGTGAAATTAAATAAAAGTAAATAACCACAGAGATTTAAAGCAAGGGAAGGAAGCTAGTTTAGTTATTACGGTGCATCTCATGTTCATATTGCAAAGGTTATTAACACTGAAACGTAGGAAGAATGAAACAGCCGACAGAAAGAAATGAGTTAGCATAGACAGATAGCGAATGTAGCAAATAACTTAAATCCTGTAAGAATAACTACAATTGTTGAAACACAGATTCTAGTGTAAGATAATAAACTCACCAATTTTTTTTTCTTTTTCTTTGTATACCATTGTTGTGTCTTTTGCAAAATAAAAATTCAATATGTCGATCAACGAAGAAACTAGGAGGGCTATTGAAGACCTCAACAACAGGTTAGCGGCTCTAACTCTAGCAAACCAAGCATTACAGCAGGCAAACCAAGTAGTTAGACATAAAGACTTAACTGTATGTACTACTGTTAAAGAATGGAACGGCATGTCGGGATCCTTGCCTGTTAAGGAATTTTTTAACAATATTGAAGCTGCTGCTTCCATGGGAAACCTAGAAGCAGAGGATAAAAAACAAATAGTCAAGTTAAAGGTTGTAAGGCCAGCCGCAGAATTTCTGTACGGTAGACCCGACCTAACTAACAAGGAAGCGACGTACGACTAGCTTAGGGCTGCGTTCGAGGATCGCTTCAGGGAAAAATTGCCAGACAGTTATTATTACACGCAGTTACAAACAGCGGTACAGGGAAAGAACGAAACGCCAGAAGCGTTTGCTGACAGATTAAAGGCCCTTAGTTTAAAAACGCTGAAGGTTACGGGAGATGCAAATGAAAAGAAAGTTCTTGAGGAGGAGGCAGAAAGAAGGCTTCTTGCTGCTTTCACCGCGGGATTAAAGGGAGAGATAGGTAGACAGGTTCAATTAAGAATGCCTAAAAGTCTAAAGGAGGCAGTACAAATTGCTGTAACTGCTTATAATATCGTGCATGCGGACCAGACAAATAAAAGGGAACCGGAGGCACAGCCTAGGTCTGTGTTCAATATGTTAACACAGTTAAAATGTTTTAATTGCGGTAAAACTGGACACAAGGCACGAGACTGTCGTTCAAAACGTCAGTTGAATCAACTAGGGTCCCCGGAACAGAATCAAAAAGTGTACCGTGGAAATTTTCAAAATCAAAATAGGGAACAGTCTACATATGTAGGGAAACCACCGATAGAATGTTTTTTCTGTAAAAAGAGAGGACACATTCAGAGTAAATGTTGGATTAAAAATCCACAGCTAGCACCTAGTAGGGGAAACTACAATAGAAATGAAAGGAATAGCGGGGCAAATTCGAATTATAGGACGGATTTTCAAGGAGCCTCCGCAAGCACCCCTACGTGGAGGCCAAGGCAGTAAAACCAGCAGTAATAACTACAATAGTAGAAACTTCCCCAGAAATGTTAATGGTCAGTGTCATGATTGAAGGCCGGAGGACACAGTTTATTATAGATACAGGAGCAACAATTTCTGTAATTAAGCCAGGAATCTCAGGGGCAAGTTGGGAAAATACTGAGGTGATAGCAAAAGGGGTCACGGGAATTGGACTGGACATTAAAGGGTCACAGACGGTAGAAGTTCAATTTGAAAACAGAGAAAAATATATTCACTCATTTATAATATGTCAGTTAGGAATAAACCAGGATGGAATTCTTGGCCTAGATTTTTTGAGTAAGAACAGGATAAATATTAACATTGTACATCGCATGTTACTGACAGAAGGTGGGGCAATAAATCTCGGAGTACCAACCAATGACAACGAAACCAGGAAGGAAGAATTCGGTCTGATCAACCGAAATGTTCTGCATTTTTCTCAGAAAAAATCAGACACCTCCAAAGAAGTTTCAAGTACAGAGGTTGTGACAGAGAGAGGACCTAAGGGATTCCACCCCACGAGTCAGTTACAAATGCAAACAGGATGTCCAGTGTATAATACTATAATTGTGAAGGTTCCCCCAAAGAGCGAAATAATAATATTAGGGAAATTAAGTAAAAAGGGATGCGCATCCAGAGCACTTAATAGAGAACTTAATAGAGAAGTTAACAGAGAAGCTAATAGAGAAGTTAATATGGAAGACAGAGACAAACTTTTTGAACCAGAAAGCTTGGGTATATATGGAATATACACAGCTAGGTCGCTGAATAATAACGAACAGTTAAAGAAAGGGAGGATTCCTATAAAAGTTGTAAATTGTACGGGAGAGGAAATTGAAATAGTGAGAAACAGACGTTTAGGGCATGTTTACCCTGTATTAACAAGTAGTGAGAGTAAAACAAATAAAGTAGAGGGAGTGAATATATTAACGCCAATGACAGGAAAAGAAGTAGAAACAAATATTGCAGACACAGTGAATTTAGAGCACTTAGCAGCTGAGGACCAACATAAAATAAGAGAAATAATAAGGAGATATGCTGACGTATTTCAAGACCCCAGAGACAATGAAATAGGTTGCACTAGTGTAATTAAACATCGTATTGAAACAGGCAATGCACTTCCTGTTAAGAAAAAACCTTACCCAATACCGTATAAATACAAGGAAAAAGTTAAAGATATGCTGGACGACATGTTACAAAAAAACGTTATACGTCCCTCAACTTCCCCGTGGAATGCGCCAATTGTTCTAGTGCCAAAAAAGAGCCCAGACGAGACAGATAAATTAAGGTTCTGTATTGACTATAGAGGGTTAAATTCGGTCACTCATGGAGACACATACCCTTTGCCTAACATTACAGAAACTTTGGAAGGCTTAGCAGGTACCAGATATTTTAGCAAACTAGATTTACAATCAGGATATTGGCAAGTGGAAATTGAGGAAAAAGATAAAGAAAAGACAAGTTTCCAGACTCAATTTGGATCGTTCGAGTTCCAGAGAATGCCATTTGGTCTATCAGGGGCGCCTTTGACATTTTGTAGGCTCATGGACACTGTATTGACAGGACTAAAAGGCCTATCGTGCTACTGTTACTTAGACGACATAATCATTCATGGATCTTCAATAGAAGAACATGCAGAAAGACTGTCCGAAATTTTAGAGAGGTTAAGAGAAGCCAATCTAAAAGCGCACCCACGTAAATGTAAATTTGCGGTAGAACAAGTTGAATATCTTGGGCACATTGTAAACCAGCAAGGCATACTTCCAGACCCGGTAAAAATTCAAGCTATCGAAAAGTACCCTATTCCAAAGACACAGAAACAGGTTAGATCATTTTTGGGCCTAGCCGGTTATTATAGAAGACATATACCAAGTTTCGCACACATTGCAAAACCCCTCTCAGACTTAACAAGAAAGGAGGAAAAATTTAAGTGGGGAAAACCACAACAAGACGCATTTGACAAGCTTAGAAAGGCACTATGCAAAGATCCGATATTAAGGTACCCGAATTTCAATAAATCCTTTATTCTGAGTACTGATAGCTCAAGTTTCGCACTAGGAGCTGTATTGGCACAAAAAGGAGATATAGAACACCCGGTAGCTTATGCATCACGAGTTTTGTCTAAAAGTGAACAAAATTTTTCCACTACGGAACGGGAATTATTAGCATTGGTTTGGGCTACTAAACATTTTAGATGTTACCTGTATGGAAATGAATTTATTGCTATCACAGATCACGCCGCACTGAAATGGTTATTTTCATTGCAAGATCCAAATTCAAGGCTAGTAAGATGGGCTATAAGGTTGTCAGAATTTAAGTTCACAGTACAGTACAAGCCAGGAAAATCAATTAGTAATGTAGATTCTCTTTCTAGAATAATGGTAAACACAGTACAAACTGCTAAAGAAGCAAAATCAGTAAGAAATTTACAATTAGCGGAACCAAAATATACAGAATGGGTACAAGACACAAAGAAATTTAGATTAGATGAAAATGGGATTTTATTTTACAAGGAAGGGAAATCAGAACCTCGGTTAGTTGTACCAAAGCCTATGAGAAAGTCCATTTTGGAAAATTTTCATGACACACCGTTTGCTGCTCACCAAGGTCAAGTTAAAACATATGACTTAATTAAGTCAAGATTTTACTGGCCAGGCATGAAACAAGAAATTCAAACATACGTTGCCGAATGCATGTCGTGTAATTCTAGAAAACCAGGCAAAAGCAACGTAGCTCCATTACAATCATTTGAACCAGCATTAAAACCATTCCAAAGAGTACATATGGATATCGTTGGACCTTTACCCACCTCAATTAGAGGAAATGTGTATTTGCTAACTTTTGTTGACGCATTTTCCAAGTATACAGAAGCTATACCAATTCCGGACCAAACGGCGGAAACGGTAGCTAAAGCATTTGTTTATAATATTATAGCACGTCACGGAACGCCTCAGAATTTGATTACGGACAAAGGGCGTAACTTCACGTCAAAATTGTTCAAGGAAGTTTGCAAGTTGTTACATATCAATAAACTTCAAACTAGTGCGTATCATCCCATGTGTAATGGCGAAGTCGAAAGAACGCATCATACAATGGCAGACATGCTGTCGCACTTTGTAAGAAAGGACCAAAGAGACTGGGATTCATATGTTCCAATAATACAGTTAGCTTTGCGAAGTACACCACACACAACAACGGGATATTCCCCTTATTTTTTGCTGCATGGGAGGGAAATGGAGTTACCATTTGCAGAAAATGTCATACCGAAATTTCAGATAGAGGAATTTGAACAAGATGATGTAAAAGAATTAGCAAAGAAGTTGGAAGAAGTTTATGGAAAAGTACGGGAAAATTTGGAAGAAGCAACCCACAAACAGGTGACGCAGTACAATGCAAAGAATAAAACACAAAACAGTGAAATAAAAGTCGGAGATGAAGTGTTGCTACACTCCACAGCTTTGAAGAAAGGCGTTTCAAAGAAACTTTCAAAAAAATTTGTCGGACCATTTTATGTGGTAGAAAGAATCAATCCAGTGAATTATAAAATTAAAGCGCAAGACGGCACAATGTCTGTAGTTCATGTGAACAGATTGAAATTGTGTAAGACACAGCAGTTTAATAATCAAGAGGGCAAAGAAATGTATGACACATCGGGAACCGGAGCGTTACTGAGTCGTGACGGACATAGCAATAAGGAGGAGAAAGAAGAAGAGGCCGTAAACGTACAGTACGCAGGCGCGGGGCAGTACAGGAATAGGGAGAAGCAAGAACAAGCAGAGAAGAAAGATAATAATTGTACATATGACTTGCATATCGTCCCGGGAGCATGGGAATTCGACACTATGACTGATAACCAGATAGACTTGACAAACATGGACAAGGAGCAAGTACAGACAAAGACAGAAGATGTTGACGAAGACGAATTACCATTAAGTTTGCTAAAAGAGAAATTGAAATTAGGAGAAGACATTCCTCCGTCTGCCAATCTTGATAAACTGACATTAACACGCGGAAATGACGTACTACCTACAGAATACCCGGAAGTTCAAACTAGATATAATTTTAGGCCTAGGGATATAAGTCAGGCTTCAACTTCGAAAGAAATGGTGGAAAAATCAAGGGAGGAGGGAAATAATACAAAGTATAATTTAAGACCAAGATAAAAATAAATGTTTTGTTTTCCAGGTTTCATCTGTATATGGATCGTCGCCTTATCAACAATACCAGGGAAGGGAGTGAACGTCCAACAACAGCATGAATTAAATAAGGGACTTGTTTTTTTAAAACAACAAGAAATATTGTTGTCAGCTAACAAATGGTCGATTGTTTTAGATTTTTCGTTAGAACAATATTACGAAATTTTAGAGAATATGACAGAACAAATAAATAATGTCAAGCATACGGTAAACAAACCAGATTTCATGAATTTTCAGATGTATGAGGCTTTAACAGAAATGTCGAAAAAAAAACAGTTCAAACTTCATTGCGGAGGTTGGAGCACGAATTACAAAGATTGCAGATAAAAGTAGTAGAAATTGATGACGAATTATTTTATTCGGAGGGTAGAACAAAAAGAGGACTTTTAAATTTTGGTGGATTAACTTTAAAAATATTGTTCGGTGTATTAGATTCAACAGACAGGCACAGAATAAATCACCAGATAGAGTCATTAACCCAAACAAATGAAAAAATAATTGACTTAATGAAACAGCAAATTACATATGTAAACAAGACTGCAGATAGAGTAGAACAAAATTGCATTAATTTAAATAAGTTTTCCAAAATATTAAATACAACATTGCATGTGTTAGATAACGTTACAGAAGACGTATTTTTCGAAATAAATTTAGTCATGAAAAATATGGATTTGCTAACAAATTTGCAGATTATGGCGGATACGTTAAAACAAGTTCAACACGATTTGATTCAATTTAGAATGGCAGTTGATTCAACAGCAGCCGGCATATTAAGCTCATATTTATTACCCCCACAGGAATTTTCACAGATATTACAGAGAATTGCACTTATGTTACCAGAGGGAATTTCATTATTGTTTACACCTATAAATAGCAATATATTTTTATATTATTCAACTGTCACCGTACATGCTATAGTGGTAAGTAATAAGCTAAGATTAATTGTAGACCTTCCACTCAAAGCTTCAGAAAAAACTTTTCAGTTATACAGTGTAAAGGAGTTACCTTATAAAAAATTTCAAAATACAAATATTACATTGGGATCGGTGGTAATAAAGGCCGATCACCCATATTTTGCTATCACAGCCAATAGATTGTGGTATGCGTTTTTGACGGAAGACGATGTTCAGAAGTGTAAGGGAAAGCCTGTTTTAATTTGCACGGCAGAAGTACCAATTTATTCCATAACTCAGGAGACATGTTTGGCGAATTTATTTGTAGGTAAGGAGGAAAATGTAAAAGAATTATGTGGCATACGTTTGGTTGGAAACAACAGACCACCAATGTGGTACAGACTTCCAAACACTAATACATGGATTTGTAGCGTCCCAAATTGGATATCACTTACGCCGGTTTGTTTCAATGTCACTGGCGAAAGGCATACCATGCCGGCGGTAGAGATAGAAAACACAGGAGTATTAGAATCGGCCGCGGCATGCCAGTATTTTTCCGAGAAATTTCAATTATTGCCACATGTAGAAGGAAATATCATTCAAGAAAAAACCAAATGGTTAAATGATATAATTGTTCCTAAATTGAATAGCCATCAGTTAGATTTACCGGAATTGTTAAATTACGAAAAGTTGTCAGATATTGTAAAGGAATTACCGGACATTAAGTTTTTTCATGAAGAAGGAATAACAATACAGGCGTTACACCAAAAATTAGGAGAAGTAAAAAGGAACCAAAACGGTAATATAGGTTATGGGTTATTCCCTGCTTGTATGCTTGTACTTGTAATTTTACTAATAGCCATTGTTTTGTATGTTATACAGTATCTTCGGACCAGCAGGAAGAAGACACATAGCATTAAGAATCACCAGACCAAGGTCGCTGACTTTGCAAATTCCGTACCAACTACGCAATCTGCACAGCCAAGAGAGAAAAGTGCAAATTCGACAATTCCAGGCGATGTCATACAAGAAACAAGCCAAGAACCAAATAATATTAAGGTGAAGCCAGTCTTCACGGGCGCAGGAATTATATAAAAGGGATTTTTTTTTTTAAAGGGAATTTTTTTAAAAGGGATTTTTTTTTATTAAAACTAAACAGAATTTTGCATTAGGCAGGTTAGGGGAAATAGAATTAGAATGAACTAGTACCAAAATTAATTAAGAAAAAAAAAAAAAAAAAAAAAAAAAAAAAAGAATCAATGATTAAATTAAATTAAATGTGTAGGCGTCAATTCGTTCCCATGGGTAACCATGACGTTGTAAAGAAAGAAAAAATATATTAATGAGAAAAGTAATCGTAGTAAATTTTAATGTGTTAGCTACTCTCAACCATCTCTGTTGCAATCAACGCAGCAACAGACAGCATCCCAGATATGCAACAACGAGCACAATATTAAAAATAAGAAATAAATAAAGAAATAAATAAATGGAAAGTATCAACAAATCGACGAACGGATACACACACACCCGTTCGAATCCAGCTAAGGCGGATTCGAGCTAGGGGGGGGAGTGATGTAATATCTTAAAAATTTGGAAACCAGACCCTCTAAATGGATCGCAAACAGGCCAGACATTGGGCTGGGTAAACCAGGAAATATAAGTGTCAACTTAGCGTTGCACAAGGTAATCATAACTTGTTGATGATTTGCGGAATTGCATTTCAAAGGTGGTTGACAGTCTAGTAATTGCGAAATACGAAATAAGTATTTTAAAGTAGTAAAGTTAAGAAATACGCGGAAAAAGGAAATTGCAAGTAAGGAGTTTTGGTTTGAAACGTCATGGGTGCCAAATGGATAGACGTATTGACGCACGATGTTATAAAACGGGCGGACTGACCAGTTCGGCCCTCTTGCTACTCTACATTCTTCACGACTGGATCGACAGCACCCCGGTGCAAGTTTATTTTAATTTGTGTGTTATTCATCATGAAGTCAGTATGTAAGTACACTATGTAATTTCAATTTATTTTAATATTAATGAACCTAGTCATTTTGTTATTTTGGGTAAAACTAGCTTTTGTGATTTGCGCATGGAGATGTTCCGTTCCTTGCCCTTGTCCTCGAGGTTAAGATGCAAATATATATTTTGAGCCATCCTGATAAATCGTGTCCCGGGGTAAAAGGTGTCAGAATAAATATAGGACCCTGGGATACGACACTTGGAAAAGGAACAACCCTTCAGTACCGAGTTTATCTTGCCGTGTAGAAGCATAAGTTTAATCATGCTGAAATTCCCCTTGCTTTATACCAGTCACCGTGTAGTGTCTTGATGTCCCGTATGCATTAACTTCAGCCGAAGATTACGTACATTCTGTTACTGCATATTTGTGGAAAATCTACTCATATTTCTCTGCAAGATTTATTATGACATTAATATTTCACTGATCTTTTCCTTGAAAATTTTCTGAGTGGGCGTGCCGTCGCCATTAGCTTTGTGCGTTGCATCTTGGGTAAGATGTGTGACGTAATTGCTGGCTCAGTTGACTTATACATATTGTATTAACTAAAATTCCCATCCCTTCAAATTTCTATGATAAGTGTAATTATTCCATATGAATAAATTTTTCTAGTTAGTATTTCATGTTGTGCCTTATGCCCTGTTGATTTGCTTGGATATGTACCGTGGTTATAAACACACTCTCTACCTTGTTTTCCAAGTGAAATTTCAGCAATGATTCTAGTACATTTTCTGGCGCAATGACCTATTATAGTGTCATAGCCCTGTTATGTTAAATACCAGTGAGTCTCAGGCAAATGGGTGCCGCTGCGCCGCTTGTTGGGTTCCCCGCAGATGACGCTCCTATCCCCGGTATGCGGCAAAGGAACTCCCCGGCAGTTGACTGACTTGTCCGTGCGTGACAATGAAAATAAATGAAATAAGTTTGAAAATAACGAAAATAGGCATCTATCTTATTACAGGAGATGCTGGAAGTGTCCTCCTCCTACATCCACACATTTTTGGCATCGTGATAGGAAATTCCGATTAATACGCATTAATTGTTCTTCCGTTATTATTGAGTTTATCTCTATCCTAATGTTTTCTTTTAGTTGTGACAACTACCGAATAACACTTTCACGTCTGTAAAACACGAGAACAATGCTCAACTGCAGGCTATGCAGGAATTGTTTACTTATCTGCGGGGCCACAGCTGGCCGCGATGCGGGTAGTGTTGAGTCATCACAAGAGAAACACGGCGCCGCGACAAGCGGCACCAATCTGTCTGAGACTCACTGTACATGTTCAGATAGGATTTACTTACCGTATGGAATGCTCCGAGTTATTTAGTTCATTTGGTCCAGATTTATTGTAAAGTTCAGCCATAAAATTTTTGTATCATATACATATTTATGGGTTAAAGGTAGCTTTCAGGTTTCGACATTCTAGGCCATAAAAAGATTATCTTGCGTATTTAAGTGAGTAATCGTGCTCACACGGGAATATTCCATGTAATCTGTATTTGCTAAGCATTTGACAGTTGATGTAAATTATTTTGCTGATTTATTACAACATTTTTCGGATCTTTCTAGTCTTTCTGGTATCAAATTATAAAGCTTATTTTGTAGCCTACATTTCGTGTAGCTGGTTCCATTCCTTTCTTATTAAACCAATTTCTAGTATATGTATTTTTTTATATGGCTCAATAATATTATAGTTTGATTTCCTGCTTACGTATTCCCCTCATATTATGAAGCTTAATTCTTAGCATACATTTCGGGTGGGGTGTTGTATTTAACTTACATCAGAACTACTTATATTTTGATTTTTTTTATTATTCATCCAGTCTTATTCATTTTGTACACATTTTCTCAGTTGGCCTATTATCTGTTATAAATTAAAGATAATTTCTCTTATTTGAATTTTCATAACAAATCTTTGCCTTTGACTCTGTTTTGGCCTTAGTTTCTGTATTTCATTCTGCGCTCTACTCTGTTTAAGATTTTTGACCTAATGGTCTGTTTGCTAGTGAATACTGAATTCCCACTTAATTATTCTCTCAGCTATTTTCATAAAGAATAGGCCTACGCCAGATTTCCTATTTATAGAGTACTTTGGGGCATTGTCAAGTAGTCCTGTGATTGAAATTATGCTGCCCTGTTATTTAAATTAAATAGGCCTAATTATAATTAATAGAGAAGTCACTTTATGCAAATTGTAGTGAATCGGTGGATTTTGAATAAGGCCCTTTGCTATTCTAGAATGTCTGTAATTTTTATGGCTGTTATTTAAATTAAATAGGCCTAATTATAATTAATAGAGAAGTCACTTTATGCAAATTGTAGTGAATCGGTGGATTTCGAATAAGGCCCTTTGCTATTCTAGAATGTCTGTAATTCTTATGGCTGTTATTTAAATTAAATAGGCCTAATTATAATTAATAGAGAAGTCACTTTATGCAAATTGTAGTGAATCGGTGGATTTTGAATAAGGCCCGTTGCTATTGTAGAATATCTGTAATTATTATGCCTGTTATTTAAATTAGGTAGGCACCTTATAATTAATAGTGAGTTCCACTTTGAGGATATTGTAGTTATACTCTGGATTTAGGAGTAGGTGCTTTGGTATTTTAAGATTACTCTATAGCTGAGTTTATTGTGATAATCTTACTATGATGTTTTAGGAATTATACATTGGTGTATTAGCTACTCTTATCGTATTGAGTAGTTGTTTATGAGTCAGTTACCTTACATTGTATGTATCAGGGTATTCTAGTCACATAGGCTTTATGTTTATTTAATCAAGGATCTTTAACACTGTATACAATTGTTCAGGTTATACATTAAACCTATATTCTTGAAATCTTGGGGTTTATGCTTAGCTGCTATTTTGGTACTGTGCTCCCTTCCTTGCCCCCTTGTTCTGGAGATTGTATCTACGGCCTCTAGGGCATTGTCCTCTCGCTCTTCAAGCTTTCAAGTGAATTATACTTATATAGATTTTGGTAGGCCTGTAAATAAGAAGTAGTCATTATTACAGATATATATGTGATAAAGCATATTCTTTCTTTTCATTAAGCAACACTTATTCTAACCTAACCTCATTATTAAAAATTAAATATAACCAAAGAAATCTTAACCGTTGCAATGCCACACATTTACATAACCTACTCTGTTGGCCTACATATGAAAGATTGCTTGTCACTTCTGTAATGACAATTCTACATTTTTTGTAAATTTGTAAATATGTCAGCAAAAATTAATGTTTCATAAATGATAGGTATCCTAAGATTTGACATATTTGTCAGACTTTTACCTGTAAACTCAAAAGTTTTGAGAAACAACAATATGTAAAATTGTCATACAAATCTACAAAATTGTCATGACATTTACGTAAAGTTGTCAGCTTTTATGAAAAACACAATTGTCAAAATGTAAACCTGTAAGACAATTTTATGTCACCTATCACCTGTAAAATTGTAACTTTTATGAAATAGGGCCCTGGTTGTAAAGGTGCTGTGTCCAGAGCCTTGTGTTCAAAGTGTTCCATGTACAGGTTTGCGATAGCCGGTGATAGCGGCGACCCCATAGCTACTCCGTCTGTCTGCTCGTAGTAATTGTTCTGATAGAGAAAATAGATCGAAGTCAATGTATGCCGGAAAAGTTGGATTACGTCTGGGCTAAAGTGTGGTGTCAGCAGCTGTAGTGAGTCTTCAATTGGCACTCTTGTAAATAAGGAGACTACATCGAAGCTGACGA
Source organism: Ectobius pallidus (assembly GCA_964059195.1). Classification (NCBI taxonomy): domain Eukaryota; kingdom Metazoa; phylum Arthropoda; class Insecta; order Blattodea; family Ectobiidae; genus Ectobius; species Ectobius pallidus. The sequence goes on from CAXKWD010000016.1 coordinate 2,315,203, forward strand.
GTAGATCTCTGTCGTTGATTCTGATGTCGTTGATAGTGTTTATGAATTCCATGGAATTCTTGACGTGATGTTGGCAACTGCCCACTAGCGGCTTTAATAAGCTGGATAGGTGTTTAGCCAGCCGGTACGTTGGAGAACCTATGGCGCTGACTATGGGTCGTAGAGGTACCCCGGTCTTGTGAACTTTAGGCAGACCATAGAGTCGGAAACGTTGGACCACAACAAACTTCTAACCTGGCTGCAAACCCGAGAAGATTTTCTACATAAGATTCGCCAGGAAAGCCTCAAATCTTACAGACAATGTAGTAATTTTTCTTATATCTTTCTGTTTTTCAAATTTGGCTATTTTTTTTATCTATTAGTCTTTTGTCGAAACCATTCATTTTAGCAGTAACTAGTATGTGATTGTATTCATTATTGTATTCTTCAACTGTAAGGGGAATGTTCACCAATCTGTGGGTCAGGCTATTGAACACTGCATGCTTATGTGGTCTGGGGTTATGGCTATTTGCTTTGATGTAGTTTTCTGTATGAGTGGGTTTCCTGAATATTCCAAATTCTAATTTGCCATCTGTTCTTTTTATCTTCAAATCCAAAAAAATTCAGTGTTTTTTCTTTTTCAATCTCGACTGTGAATTTTACAGAATTTTTTTGTAGATTTAATAGTTTGAGTGCATCATCAATTTGCTTTTTGCTGACCACAGCAAAGACTTCATCCACATATCTATACCAATGTTTGAAAATGTATGGGAAAGACTCTGTCATGTGAGTTTCAAAGTGACTCATGAAAAGGTTTGCTAGAAATGGTGATAAAGGATTGCCCATCACTAAGCCTGATTCTAGCTGGTATAGTTTATCATTGAAGGAAAAGAAATTCTGATCTATGCAGACTTTTGTGAGTTTTTCATATTCTTCTATTGTATCCTTTTTTAAGCCTATATCTTTCAGCCAATTTTGCAGGTATGTCATTACTTTGTCTTTTGGTATGCTGGGGAACAAAGATTTTACATCGAAAGATACCAGTCTGTCTTGAGGAAGCAGTTCTATGTCTTCAATTTTTTCTATTAATTCTAAAGAGTTTTTTATGCTGCGGGTCTTGAAATCAGGTAATGTTTGAAATTTCTGAGTCAACCATTTTGCCCTCTCCTTCGACCCCAGGTTAATCTTACCAACACTCAGAACACCGAAAATGAAAAGGGAATTCTGGAATTGGGATCATCTTCATCTTCACTTCAAGACTTAGACATTTTCCTACCTTTTCTGACATCATATGATTAGATCCATCTCTTTCTCAGCCGTTCCACATCTCTTCTCCCCATGGGTTTATACTTATTTACAATGGCTGGGATTCTATTTTTTCCATCCTGCTAAGATGTTGCCTAAATTTTTCCCTGTATTCTTCAATTTTATCATTTAAATTATATATTCCCAATTCTGCTCTGATATCATTTTTTATGTGGTCTCTCCTTGAATAGCCTTTAACAGTTCTAATGAATCTCATTTCTGCTGACTGTATGTTCTGTTATCTCTCTTTTTTTTCAATCCAGGACTCACTACCATAAAGTAGCCCAGGCACTGCCTGTTAGCGCAAGCAACATGTTCAGTGAATTATTCTTTTCAAATAGCCGTTATATATTTCCCCATGCTAAATTAGCATTTTCGTAATGTGGTGCATTCATTTTGCATGTCTTATTATGTTGCAACTTGTGCACGCGCTGTGTGCAAGGCTTCCCCTCAAGTCAGTTCATCACCAGACTGCATCGCTTTCAGAAGTATGCAAGTGTTCTCTCCAATTCGTGCGGTTTTCTTAGACATTTCAATGCCAAGTTCAAGTGCTCTTAAAACCCACGAATTTAGTACAAAACTACAAGTATTAAGTTTTGTTGTTCGCTCGTAATTATTCTGCAGTAATTAGCACAGTGTAACAGTTATTACATCTAGCACATCCGTGTGTTAAGTTTTGATAGGCTTAAGTCGCAGTGTGCAATCCAGTGTGCACAGTGAAGTTCCTATATTATTGCAATTACTCTTAGGGTCTGTATTACCACCTGCCGACAATTCCTCCCGATACGTGACTTCCAGATAGCTTAACCAGAAGATGTCGTGTAATATCACCGCTGAACTGCTACCGGGAAGAACACAGTCAAATTTTGTAAAATGGTCCTTAGCTGATTGAGCAAAGAGGTGTGTTTGTTGTAGTTTGGTAGGCGTCCGCTAGGTGTGGCAGCTCGGATTTGTATTTCTACAATTGAATTACACAAGAACATATCGTTTTAAGTGCATTAATCGATTTGTGCAATTCTATTTCATTCATAAGTGAGCATAAAATGACATTTTTGTGTAAATTAAATCTTCCGGCATCAGTTCTAAAATTCAGATGGCCAAGGACGCTTCGTGGTGCTGCCATCTTGCTTCAACCAAGCTTTCCTCACTAGCAGTTGGAAATTTGTCAGCCACTCCATCCTCCTGCTAGCTTATCTGGAAGTTGTCTTGCCATACAGATTTTGTCAGGAGATCACAACACGCAATTCTCGGCCAACTTCCAGATAGGTTTTCTATCTGGCAGATAAATATATCAGGTGTTCGTCGTGCAAGCCCTTAATCTTGATAGTTCAGTTAATCCAAATAAATCTACTTATTACATCAACGAATACAAGTGTTTTCATATATAGTTTATTTCTGATGTAAATTCATTACATTTACATCCACGTGTTAGTTAGTAATTGGGCGCCAATTCAGTACATTGGCTATTTTAGTTGTTTCAAGCTTATTTCAGTGCATATTTTCATTTATTTCTATTAGTGCATTCCGTGTGAATAAAGTTGCATAGTTTATTACATGTGAAGTGTTATTTCAGTTATAATCCGTGTGTTGAAGGATCTAGTAGGCCTTGCATTTCATATTTTTTGTTACCAGTTGGCAGGCCTACCAGTTTGGTTTTTTGACGTGAGTTCTGTGCTGTATGTGTTGACTAATGGCCGACGAGTTGTCTGAGATATATTGTCTTGTGGTTAGAAATAAAAATTAGTGTGTCTGAACTTTAACTTTATCCTTATTCGTAACATTTTGGCGACCGTGACAGGACGACTATGGATAAGCTAAAGAAAGATAGATCTACTATGAGAAGATTATTTACGAGGGCGGCGAACTCTTTGGAAGCGACGCTCAAAAATGATGAGTCCACAAGACAGGATCTTGTAGCGTGCTTTAAGGTATTAGAAGATAAAGCTGATAGACTTTTCAAGAATGACGAATTGCTACAAGAAGAATACCACCAATCTGAGGTTAAATTAAGTGATGAAGAAGAAACCAAAGATTTGGACGAAACTGAAAGTTACCGCGAAAAGTGGTTGGTGTTGAGAAGCCATTTTGAAGAAAAGTTGACGGAAGATATGGAGGCAACAACAAGCAACCGGAGTAGTTTCAGAGGTGGATGTGCTTCAAGAAGCTTGAAGTTACCGAAGTTAGAACTTAAAAAATTTGACGGTAATGTGAAACATTGGATAGCATTTTGGGCACAGTTTAAACGAATTCATGAAGATGTTAGCCTAGAACCAGAAGACAAGTTTCATTATTTGTATCAAGCTACAGAGGAAGGCTCATCGGCAAGAGAATTAATTGCAAGTTATCCACCTTCAGCAGAAAACTATCCAAAAGCCATTGAACAGCTGAAGACAAGGTTTGCTCGTGATGAACTTCTAATCAACATTCATGTCAGGGAGTTGCTACAACTGGTTTTGAAGAAAGCTGCGACACCTGAAGTAAACCTACGTGGTCTATATGACAAACTTGAGACTCAGTTGAGAGCCTTAGAAACATTAGGAGTGACGGCCAATAAATATGCAGCTATGTTATACCCACTGGTTGAGTCTGCGTTGCCAGAGGAAACCCTAAAAGCATGGGGAAGATCACAGAATCAGCAAGAGAGGACTCAGTGTGATAGCTTAGAAGCACTGTTGCTATTTTTACGTCAAGAAGTTGAACGAGAAGAACGACTGCATATCAGCCGTGCTAGTTTTAGTTACGGGAAGCCTCAGGACCTTGTGAATCATAAGGTACCCACAGCAGCAGTCATGCATGCAGGAGAAAGTAAGCAGTCAGAAAAATCTTGTATTTGGTGCAATAAGAGTTCTCATGTCTCTCAAGATTGCTTTAAAGCAAAAGAAATGAGTCGTGGTGAAAAACTAGACATTTTAAGGAAAAGGGGTGCGTGTTTTAATTGTCTGTTGATGGGACATACCTCGAAGGTGTGCAGAGGCAACATCAAGTGTTTGTTGTGTTACAAGCGACATCATGCCGTCATGTGTCCTAAGTTGCAGTCTAAAGGACATGTTAATGAAGAAGACAAAGTGGGAAGAACACAAACTTTGTTATCCCATCAACAACATCAGACCTTACTACAGACACTGATGGTGAAAATCGAAGGGGCTAAGACTAAGTGGTTAGCAAGAGTTCTTCTGGACTCAGGATCACAGAGATCATACATAACCAAGGATGGCGTGCAGAAACTAGGTCTGAAGAAAATAGATGATGAAAAGGTGAGACACTATCTTTTCGGAGGAGTGAACACTGAACAAGAAGTTCACGGTGTTTACAACATCACATTACATAGCCTGGATGACCAGTTTAAATGTATCATTCCTGTGTTGGACAAAGACAAAATATGTACATATGTGCCACGGCTAGAAATACAAGAATACTACCCCTTACTGAAAGAAAACAATATAATCCTGTCTGATGTAGGCCATGATGTACCAGAAGTGAAGATTCTACTGGGAGCGGATGTACTGGCCAGGTTGTTTACAGGAAAGATTGTAGAGTTGGATGAGAACATGTCTGCTTTCGAGACTAAGCTTGGGTGGACTGTAATGGGGCAGAGAAAAGTGAAGGACAGTTTTAATAGAGTAGGTGCTGTCAGCTGTTTAAATAGTTTGGGTATTCCGGATTTATGGCAACTGGATACAATAGGCATCACAGATCCCATTGAAGTGAAAAGAAAAGAGAACCTTGAAATGGAGACTTTGCAATGTTTCAAACAAACTGTTAAGGTTAGAGAAGATGGGAGATACGAGGTGCGTTTGCCATTCAAAGAAGGTCATTCACCGCTGAGTTCTAACAAGGAGATGGCTAAGATGAGACTAGTCGCTACCACCAAGAAACTGAAGGATATGAACAAGTATGAAGATTATGACAACATACTATGTTGTCATAATCTTCATAATATTCTAACATACTATGTAGTTGGTTAAAGGATGGTATAATAGAAAGGGTTACATGCTACAATGAAGAAGAGGGAGATTACTACCTACCCCATAGAGCGGTGATTAAAGAATCCAGTATGACTACAAAAATTCGACCTGTATTTGATGCTTCGGCTAAAGATAAGGCGGGCAACTCATTGAACAGCTGTTTGGAGAAGGGTCCTAACCTAATAGAGAAGATCCCACAAATCCTAATACAGTTTAGAAAAAACAAGATAGGCGTAATAGCAGACATAGAGAAAGCATTTTTACAGATCAGTCTGAACGAAACTGACAGGAATTTCTTGAGATTTCTTTGGTGGGAACAAGAGAAACTCATTGAATACAGACACTGCAGAGTGGTGTTCGGTGTTTCATCAAGTCCCTTTCTGCTCGGAGCAACTATATCACACCATTTAGATGGAGCTCCTGATGACTTGAAGGCAACAGCATTGAAATTACAAGAGTCATTCTATGTAGACAACTGTGTCACTAGTGTTGCGAATGAAGAGGAGTTAAATAAGTTTGTGGAAGAAGCCGATAAGCTGATGACTTCTGGAAGTTTCAAATTGCGAGGATGGGTCAGTGTGGACCTGTTAACTGCTTCACAGAAGAGTCATCGGTACAGGAATGTGTACATGTATTAGGATTGATCTGGAATCCTGAACTAGATCAGCTTTCTTGTGAATTTGATGTTATATCTGATATATTATTAAATAAGCAGATGCGCAGTGTATGATATATTATATTTAATGAACACATATAAAGTAACAGTGAGACAGAAGAACACAGTCAACTTTCCCATCGGCAGTCAGAAGCGGAACTCTGCTTAACCCACACACGACTTCCTTGATACTACTCTGCTATAGGTTCGAGTTCGAGTGTTTACATAGTACCAACATAACAGTGTGTTAAATTGCTAATACCAACACCCCCTCTCAATTTAACACATATACCAATACCCCCTCTCAATTTAACATATTTATATATATATTTATATAAACCCCAATCAATTTAAATTTGCACTGCACCAGTCACATAAATTATAAACATAAATAGTTCACTTCACTGAGTTTCTTCACTTGATGACACTTTCTCTCATCAAGTCTTTAAACAGCAATCCATCTCCACCATTCCAAGGAAAGTTCACAGCTGGAGACTGAATTACTGGTACAGGTGCACTGACGTTTGCCACATTAAATACTGTCTGTTCAATTTGAGGATTGTATATCACTCCTATCGCTGCACGAAGAGTGCTGAATTGAGTAGCAAGCAAAGGTTTTGTTAGAATGTCAGCTTTTTGCTTGCTTGAAGGAATGTAGGTTACTTGTATAACTCCCTTTTGTTTTTCATCCTTGACCAGTTGATACTTTATATCTACATGTTTCAAACGTTTGTCTTCCCATTTGTCAAGGCAGTAGATTGTAGATTGATTATCCTCAAAAATTGTGATTGGCTGGTTTACCTCAATTTGAAAATCTGAGAGAAGGTTCTTTAACCACAATAGTTCCATAACAGCATGTCCAATTGATACAAATTCAGCTTCTGTTGAGGATTGAGCCACAGAAGTCTGCTTTCTTGTAACCCAAAGCACATTTGCTCCAAAAACTTCAAACATAAAGCCTGAAGTAGATTTCCTGTCTTCAGTATTGCTAGCCATATCAGCATCTGCATAGCAAACCAATGTAGAAGTTGATTTTGATTGCTTTGGAAAATAAAGTCCCATGTTTACAGTTCCTCGCAAATACCTTAGAATTCGTTGCAGTCCAAGCCATTGTTGTCTAGTAGCATTACTTTGAAATCGGCTGTAGAAATTCACTGCGAAGCTAATATCAGGGCGAGTAGTTAACATCAAGTACATTAAACATCCAATTAATTCCTTGTAAGGTTTTGTAAACACAATACACTCTCCTTCAAGTTCCTTTATTGAATTCTTTTCTATAGGTGTACTAGCTTCTAAACTGTCAAATCCTTTTCTTTGCGAACATCCTTTTGCAAGGGGAGCCTTGTATTTTTCAATGTTTCCAGAATTATCTAGTTTATCACGAAACACCCACTTGTTGTTAATTACTTTCTTTCCAGGTGGTAATTCTGTAAGTGTCCAAGTATTATTTTCTTTTAATGCATCTAATTCTTCTTGCACTGCTTTCTTCCATTCCGTGCAATCAGATCTTTCTTCAATATCATCAAAACTTTCCGGAACATTACAGTCTGTCACTGCAAGCATGCTTATTTCACTTAAATCTACCTCATAGTCATCAAGGTAGGCGGGCTTCTTCCTTTCTCGATTTCCACGTCTTAACTCTCGTTCAGTTTGTGTTTCACATTCAACTTCTTGTTCTCTTTCAGAGTTGCTTATAGTTGGTTCTTCCTTTGGAGTTTCATCATCACAATACAATTCTATGTTGTCATGCTTATTTTCTTCAATAAAGTGTCCTTCAGCAAATATGACATTTCTTCCTTCAATAACTTCCTGTCTGTTTGGGCACCACAGCCTATAACCATTATGACAGTAACCGACTAAGTACAGTTTCCTTGATCGGCTTTCAAGTTTTCCCCCTCTGAATTCCTTTGGGTTATGTAAGTAGGCAAGTGAACCAAATACCTTGAGTTTACTTACATCAGGTTTATGTCCATACCACAATGTTGCTGGAACACTATTTGGTAGAGCGACGGTTGGGCTTCTGTTAATAAGATAAACAGCGGCCTTTACTGCTTCGGTCCACAAGTTCTTTGGAAGTTTGGAACCTAAAAGCATGCATCTGGCTTTTTCCATAATAGTTCGATTCATCCTCTCTGCTACACCATTTTGTTGTGGAGTATGACTAATTGTGCATTCATACTGTATTCCTTGTTCCTGAAAATACAGTTGCATCTCTTTGGAAAGAAACTCTCCTCCTCTATCGCACCTAAAGCGACTAATCTTAGTCTGAAAGTGAGCAGTTGCATAGGCTTCATAGACTTTAACAAACTTGAAAACATCACTCTTCTTTTCCAGAGGATAAATTGCAGTAAAATGTGTAAAGTCATCAATTATTGTAAGAGCGTACCTTTTTCCATCATAAGATTCAGGAGTGATTGGTCCAAATACGTCACTATGAACTAGTTCCAGTGGTCGCTTTGCTCTATTTCTTGTTTGATTATGAGGCAACTTACTCATTTTTCCTTCAATACAGGTTTCACAGATTTCTTGTTCCTTAACTTCCTTTATTCCATCCACCATTGTGTCAAGTTGAAGTATTCCATTTTTACTGAGATGACCAAATCTCTTGTGCCACAATTCTTGACTTTCCGTTGTAAGACATGCACATTCCTTAATTGTCTGTAGTGTTAACTTGTAGAGCTTATTGTCACAATAAGCAGCTGCAATTAATTTAGGTCCTTTTGTGATCAGAGCTTTACCATGTTGAAATGTTATTGTAATTCCATTCATTTCCAATTTCCTCACTGACAATAAGTTTTGGTTTAAGTCTGGAACATATAAAATGTTAGATATGTTCACAGTATTCCACTGGCCATCTTGATAGGTGAATAGTTTCATTGTTCCCCTTTTAGTAGATACCAGCGTCTGACCAGATTTAGCTACATTAATGTACAGAGGTTTTATGTTCTCAATGTTTTGAAGATGCTCAAGTGAATTTACCAAATGTTCAGTAGCTCCAGAATCAAGCAACCAATTAACTTGATTTGTTCCATTAGATTCAGCTTCCTCTTCCTTTTCAGCTTTGCTTAGAAAAGCAAACTCACGTTCTTCTTCAAATTGCTGTCTTTGAGTATTGTGAGCAGTGCCAGTCCTACTTGCAGAAAGAGGCTGCCACGAATTCCTGCGAGCACTAGGGCAGTCTTTTCTTTGATGTCCAAAACCTCTGCAGTTATGACATCTAAAACCATTTGATGTATTTCCAAAATTGGCATTACTATTGTTGATGTTTTGTAGGCCTACCTTAGATGTTGTATATGAGGGCCTTGAGTTATATCGCTGAGTTCCATGTTGTTGATTTCCTTTAGGCTTTCTGTAATTAGTGTAGAAAGCTGTAGTTGATTCATTCCTCTGCGGTCGTATAGGTTTTTCCTGCAGTTTCCTCTTGGACTCCTCATCTAACAATCTGTTCTTAACAAAAGGTAAGGTTAGCTTTTCACCATTTGCAGACAATGTTTCAATTGCTGTGACTACCATACCATACTCTGAAGGCATAGTAAGTAATAGGTAACATATTATATCAACTTCATCAGTAGTAGCTCCTGCAGCTTTCAATTCTCTGATCTGACGATCAAACTTCAGAAAATGGTCTTCAAGTGTTTCTGAATTCGGATTATGTTGCATATCCGGTGACAGTAGTGCCATTCTTGCTTTAAGTTGATTTGCTATTCCTTTTCGTTGAAAAGTATTCTCCAGGATTTTCCACACTTGAAACGCTGTTTCTTTTTCTCTGCAATATTCTAAATAATTGTCACTTATAGCACTGATTATAAGACGAATACACAATTTGTCTCGTTGTCGTAACTTATCATTAGCTTTCTCACGGGCTGTCTTTTGTGCTTCAGTTTCATCACTTGTTGCCTCGGCGTACTGTACATTCCTTTCAATATGAGTTAAGAGATTTTTCTCATCAAGTAACACCTCGAGTCTGAATTTCCAATTGTCGTAATTTTTACCATCAAACAGTGGTATATGGTAGCGTTCCTCGTTCACGCGAATCCTTTCTTCTGCTGCTTGGTCGGCGGCCATTTTCCTTTGTTCTTGAGTCACGTACTGCAGGCACTCGGTATAAATCCTTCCAAAATAAATTTGTTGAGTTTCCAATAAACTGTAAACTGGATTTAGTCTTAAGTGAGCCTGGGCCCATAACCTGTTATATTATTAAATAAACAGATGCGCAGTGTATATTATATTATATTTAAAGAACACATAAAGTAACATTGAGACAGAAGAACACAAAGTCAACTTTCCCATCGGCAGTCAGAAGCGGAACTCTGCTTAACCCACACACGACTTCCTTGATACTACTCTGCTATAGGTTCGAGTTCGAGTGTTTACATAGTACCAACATAACAGTGTGTTAAATTGCTAATACCAACAATATCGATGATGGCACAACCGATTACAAAGAGGAAGCTGCTGTCAGTTGCACAGAGAATATTCGATCCCATTGGTTACACATGCCCGACGACACTAGTCCCAAAACTGTTATTGCAAGAAATATGGAAGGAAAAATACTGATGGGATGAGGAACTACCAGCCCACTTGGCTGGACGATTCATAGCATGGGTTAAGCAAATACATTAGTTAAAGCAGTGTGATACTCCCAGAGCAATATTACCAAATGCTTGGGTGGCAGGTGACATACAGTTGCACATATTTTGTGATGCGAGCAAACATGCTTATGCAACGTGTGCTTTCTTAAGAACAGAAACAGATACAGAAGTGACAGTAAAATTGGTCCAAGCAAAAACTAGGCTCGCACCTATAAAGACTGTGACGATTCCTCGTTTAGAACTTCTGGCTGCAGTCATAGGAACACGAATGAGCATCCAGATAAAACAGGCATTGAAAATAAAAGATTTGAAAATGAATTATTGGACCGACTCTGCTGTTGTATTGGCATGGATTAAAAGAAATGAAAACTGGAGCACCTTTGTGGGTAATAGGTGTAAAGAAATATGCTGCTACAGTGACCCTGAAGACTGGCACCATGTACCAGGCGAGCGGAATCCTGCTGATTTGCCATCCAGAGGGTGCACTCCAAAAACACTGTTCGAGAGTCGTTGGTGGCAGGGACCAGAATGGCTCAAAGGCAGAGTAAAGGATTGGCCTCGAGAAGAATCGATTGCTTCAGAAGAAGAAGTTAATAATGAAAAGAGAAAGGGAATTGTTGTGGCTACAGTCACTACTGCAGTAGAAGAGAACTTTGTTAATCGGTTACTGTATTTTTCGCAATATACCAAGATGGTATGGATGATTGGTTGGATCTTGAGATTTTATCACAATCTTCTTCAGGTGAATAAGAAAAAGAGAGAATTGACTTTCGAAGAAGTCCAAGAAGCCGAGATTGTATTACTAAGAATGGTACAGTCAGAATGTTTCACAGACGGAAGTAAGCTCACTAAGAATATGCAGTTACTGAAAGATGAAAGGGGACTAATGAGAGTGAAAACTAAACTCAACTTGAGTGAGGAAGTCCAGTCCTTTAAGACACCAGTGGTACTCTCAGGCAAGCATGTAGTTACTACAAGATTGATAATGGAACAGCATCGGCTCAATATGCATGCTGGTTTACAAACATTACTTGCTGTGCTTAGAGAAACTTATTGGATTGTGGGTGCAAGAAAAGCAGTGAAACAAGTGACTAATAAGTGTACTGTTTGTAAGAGACATCGAGCTACATCAGTGCAGGTACCTTTTGCTGCATTACCTAAGGATAGAGTTGGACTTTCAAAGCCTTACGAAATTACCGGAGTAGATTATGCAGGACCATTGCTCTTGAAATCTGGAGAAAAGGCATGGATTGTCCTGTTTACTTGTGCTGTGTACCGTGCTGTGCATCTGGAATTAGTCCAATCCTTGTCTACAGCCTCATTTATACAAGCTCTGAGAAGGTTTGTAGCTCGACGAGGAAGACCCTCCACTATTTGGTCAGACAATGGCACTAACTTTGTTGGTACCAATAGAGCACTGCATGAGTTGGATTGGAAAGAGATTGTGGACGTTGCAGCTGTAAAACGTATCTTGTGGAAGTTTAATCCACCTACTGCTTCATGGTGGGGCGGATGGTGGGAGAGACTAGTGAAAATGGTGAAGGAACTCATGCGTCGAAATCTTGGACAAGCTTGTCTGCAATATGAGGAACTATACACAGTGCTATGTGATTGTGAAGCCATCATAAACGCTCGGCCACTCACCTATGTGATGGAGGATACGGAAGAGTTAATCCCATTGACTCCAGCGAGTTTTCTACAAACACTTTCCTGTAACGAGACTCCTGATTTGGATGCCATAGATAGTTCAGCTTTACAACAGAGATGGAAATATTTACAGAAGTTAAGACAAGATCTGAGAAGCAGGTTTAGAACTGAATATCTGGCTTTACTGGTACACTATGGTAAAAGGAAGGAGCGAACTGTTAGTATTGGGGATGTTGTTCTGGTAGGAGACGACTTTTCAAAGCGAATCAACTGGCCGTTAGGTATCATCTTGGATTTATATCCAGGAGCAGATGGGGTATCAAGAGTAGCCAGGTTGAAGACTGCTGTAGGGGAGAGAGTGAGACCACTTCAAAGACTATATCCTTTAGAAATCTCTTCCAATGATTATAAGGATTTGAAAGGGGCTGAAACTGTACCCGATGTGATATCGGACACATTTGATGCAGGGGAAGTGAAAACAACTAGATCAGGCAGAAAAGTGAAAATACCAGAACGCTTAGACTTGTGATTGATGTATTAATTTATGCACTGTTAATGTAATGTTGCAATTTGTGTTTCAATTGAAAATTGCAAGGTGGGAGTATATGTTGAAGGATCTAGTAGGCCTTGCATTTCATATTTTTTGTTACCAGTTGGCAGGCCTACCAGTTTGGTTTTTTGACGTGAGTTCTGTGCTGTATGTGTTGACTAATGGCCGACGAGTTGTCTGAGATATATTGTCTTGTGGTTAGAAATAAAAAATAATGTGTCTGAACTTTAACTTTATCCTTATTCGTAACACCGTGGATCCCTGATCAGGGTTGTTATGAAAAAGCCGGCCTGGTTTTAACCGGTTTTATCCACTTGAATAAAAAGCCAGGCATTTTATCCGGCTAAAATCAAATTGATTAAAAATAATTGAAGTTCCTTTCATGTTTTTATTTCCAAACATCACAAATTTAAAAGTTACAAGCTCAGAACCTGTAGTAGGCCTACTTAGGCCTACTGAGTGCAAATGCAGAGCTACCAGTTTTATCAACTTGAAAAAAGCCAGGCATTTTATCCAGCTAAAATCAAATTGAATAAAAATAATTGAATTTCCTTTCATGTTTTTATTTCCAAACATCACAAACTTAAAAGTTACAAGCTCAGAACCTGTAGTAGGCCTCCTAAGGCCTACTGAGTGCAAATGCAGAGCTACCAGTTTTATCCACTTGAAAAATGCCAGGCATTTTATCTGGATAAAATCAAATTGAGTAAAAATAATTGAAGTTTCTTTCATGTTCTTATTTCCAAACATCACAAATTTAAAAGTTACAAGCTCAGAAACCTGAAATTGTATTTAGTGTAATTTAATACAGTGAGTCCCATGCAAAAGTTGGTCAATGACACGGGTTTCTGCGTCGCGGCGGGCACAGCAAATAATGATTCAGGTTCTCAAATTTACAGTTAAAATTACAATGAAAATAACCATGTACCTCACCACAAGAGATGTTGAAAATGTTCTCCTCTTGCATCCACATAATGATGTCATTTGACATTTGACATGACCAGGTTTGATTTTAAAGCTGATTAGGAAGAAAACCCCAGAACGTTTCACGATCAACTTTTATAAATAGGTGATTTTAACATTTGGAAGAATTTTACCAAGAAGAGGACAGCATATTATAACATGGACATTATTTTAAATCTAAAATAATTTTAATTGAAAATTCCAGAACGTTTCACGATCAACTTTTATAAATAAGTGATTTTTAACATTTGGAAGAATTTTACCAAGAAGAAGACAGCATATTATAATATGGACATTATTTTAAATCTAAAATAATTTTAATTGGTAATAAACAAGTCTTTCATCATATAGACACCATTAACATTTTTAACAGTGGCTCAGTGGTTATTTTTAACTTCTAGTGAACGTAAGACATTACGTCAATACATCTTTGCCTTCCATATAACTTATCTCTATATATATAAAAGGCTTTGTCCTGACTGACTGACTGACTGAATGAATGACTGACTGAATGACAGGAATCAACGTACAGCCTAAACTATAACAGGTAGAGACTTGGAATTTTGACAGTACCTTCGCTTCATAATGTAGGTGCTTACTAAGAAAGGATTTTGAAAAATTCTGATTCTAAATGCCAAAAATTAAATGTTTTTGAAAATACTTAATCCCTTTTTACATAGAATTATCAAAACAAATTCACAGAACGTATTGTTACCAGTGGTATCAGGTGGGCTTGGATTAAATTAAATGGATGTTTGACAAATTAGAGAAGGTATCATTATAATTCATATTATCTATATTAATAAAAGGAATTCTCCTCGATGTCCAGCGAAATCTACTGAACGCAGAGATCTGAAATTTTAAACATAGGTGTGCTGAAGGGTCGGAAAATGCACCTCGAAGCCGGAATTTTAATTTTAGTTTTCGTTCGTGAGTTATGAGTGAAAAACTGGCAAAAAACGTGCATTTTTTGCGTTTTCAAAACATAAGTTTTCAGTTATACATTTCAATGTCAAATTAATTACAGTTGGCTTTGGCTATTTTTGTCAAACCTTGAAAACAAAACTTTCGCGATCGCTTGAATGTTGTAAGCCCTAAATATGGTCAAACGTTGTTTTATTTGGACGAATCTCACTATACAGAGGTTTTCTTGGCCAAGAAACTCGAATCTGAGGTAGCTTTTACCAGTCGATGCTATCTGATCGTGGTATGTAGTCCATGCGATTTAGGTGTTAATAAATGTAATGATTTAACTATTATGCTCTTAATTTTTAATTCATGAAATAATTATCGCGGGCGAAGCCGCGGGCACATGCTAGTTTTCATACATTACAATACTCCAACTTCACATATGTAAAAATAACACCACATTTCATGTTTATTAATAAAAGTAATAAGTGATATATGTAAATAATTTTTCGTATTCAGCATTACACTCGGCCTAGTCCTTCAAAAATACTAGTGCGGTGGTGGAAAAAACATTTTTAGATTATTCGTAAATGTACTAGTTGGAAAATTATTCACTTCATAATGAAGTTCATCAATGAATTTAAATAATAGTTATTTTTCAGCTGGATACCTTTGTGAACTTCCTTCTTCCATTTTCTTATCAAGTCTTTGACATAGATGTTAAAAATAGTCGGTGACATGCTACATCCCTGCCTGACGCCTCGATTTATTATTATCTTATCTGCCTTTGAAGTGCCTGTATTTATAATTATTATTGTATTATTTTCGTCTAATTCATTTACTTTGTCTTGAGATAGTTTCTTTTCTTTTGCTAATGGTTCTAGAGGTTTCTCGGTTAGCATTGTTGAGATTTTCGGCAGTAGCATCATTCGGATTCAGCAACCACTCTAGTTTTGCCTGCTTTCTTGCATTTATTAATTTCATGCACTCATCATCGAACCACAGTTTATTTGGTTTCGGTTCAAGTTGGCCTAATTTTTCTTTTGCAGCTACTTTAATATTGTCCTTAATGCATTCCCAGGTTTTATCGATATTCATATCATCCCTAGCTTCTTGTTGTGGAGTGTTTTCTAGAACTGGAGATCTATTTGAATTCTCGACTTGATAAGCGTTCTTACTTTGGTCTTCACCTAGCTTTTCAGATCGAATCTCTCTATATCAAAATTTTGCCTCATTCTTATGTTTAATGAAAATTTTTCTCAAACAGCTGCAGCTGCATATAGCTGCATATAGTGATTTAAATCACAGTCAGCACCCC
Source organism: Ectobius pallidus (assembly GCA_964059195.1). Classification (NCBI taxonomy): domain Eukaryota; kingdom Metazoa; phylum Arthropoda; class Insecta; order Blattodea; family Ectobiidae; genus Ectobius; species Ectobius pallidus. The sequence goes on from CAXKWD010000016.1 coordinate 2,331,086, forward strand.
CTAAAAGTTTGAACATCGATTATACTAAACTGCCTCCTTGCATCTATCAGTCATTCCATCTGGCGAGGTCCATGTGTATTTATGAATATCACGATGTGGGAATTTTGTACACTTGACGATTAAAATTTTAGCTGTGGCAAAATTCACTATTCTAATCTGATTGTCGTTACTCTGCACGTGGAGACTTTTATTCCCAATCATGGGCTTGAAAATATCCTCCCTTCCTACTTTCACATTGAAATGTCCTAGCGCAATTTTCATGTGATATGCCGGAAACTGATCAAATGATTGTTCTATTTCCTCATAAAAACTGTTGTTATCATCATCGTATTTATCCTCTGTTGGTGCATGGACATTCATAATTATGAATAACTTAAGAAAGCCTCTCATTAATAAACTCTACTTTCATAATGGCTGAATTAATTCTCCTGTGTATGAAAAACGCTGTCCCTAATTGATGGTTATCATTCCTTTCCTGTAGAAAAAGGTATACTCGTCTGTCTGAATTGAACCTTCACCCTCCCATCTAATTTCCTGTAGTGCTACTACATCTAACCTGTATTTCTCTAATTCTCTAGGTACCGATTTAAGGGCACCAGGCCTATATAAGCTTCTAACATTCTTACATGATTAGAGACATAGAAATTCTACACAATAACCACACAGGTAACACTCTCAACACACTTGAACAGCAGTCGTGGTTCATGGCTTAAAACGAGGGTGTGCTGCTTAAGCCATGTCAAAAGCCTAGATTTAAAATAAAGAACATATTTTTTTATGCCTACTTACATAATGAAGAGGGTATGAATATAATTTATATAGCCAATTAAAATTAAAAGGTTTCTTGGATTCAAGGGTATCTAGTTATCCTTAAGACACAGACTCTGGGGGCATGTGTGAGGGCTAGTCAATACACACTCTAGCCCAAGCTCACAATGTGGGACGAGAGAGTTGGCGCCACTGCCATGTCCCGTTATCTCCCCTCTTTCAAACGAGCCATTGCTGCAGCCGCTAAACCTTTTAGTGTTCGAGATAGAGCTGTTTGAAATGGATCTCCCGATTTCCATTCCTTCCAAGTGCGGCCTCCACGAAGTCATACGGTTTCTTACTGCAAAAAAAGTTCTGCCGATTGAAATTCACAGACAGCTTTGCGAAGTTTATGGAGAGGGATGTATGGACATAAAAAATGGGTTCGTGAGTTTAAAATGGGCCGGACAAATATTCATGATGAAGAGTGAAGTGGGAGACCAATAACAGTCGTCACAGATGAGGTGGTGGCAAAAGTCGATGAATTGGTGTGACAAGATCAACGCGTCACTACTCGTGAACTTTGTTTATTGCTTCCTGACATTTTTAAAGGTTTCATACCATTTTGAGTGACAAATTGATGTTCCATAAGGTTTGTGTGAGGTGGGTTCGCGGAGGCCACACTTGTCGGGAACGGAAATTGGGAGATCCATTTCAAACAGCTCTGTCTCGGACACTAAAAGGTTCAGCGGCTGCAGCGATGGCTCGTTTGAAAGAAGGGAGATAACGGGACATGGCAGTGGCACCAACTTTCTCGTCCGACATGAGCTTGGGCTAGAGTGTTGGAGACCTTACTTATTGACGACCCTCATGCATTTAATTATCTTATAAGGCCTATGTATAACTACTATCCAATTCTTGCCCCTCCCCCAATAATTTTTTTTAAGTCTGCGCCTCTGAGTGCAGTCCAGTGTTTTGTAAATTTACAGTGTGTAAAATAATTCCTGCATGATATTTCGGCAAAAAGTATCATATATATTTGATTTAAAATGTGTGTGGTATACAGTTTTGTTTCATCCTTTGTCCACCTGTGAGATGTTCCTGGAAGAAAATAACGCCTAACACAAACTCTCCACTGAATTCATTTTCACTCACTAGCATGTGGTCATCTCACACAGCCAGTATAATCCCTTTCATGACTAAAACAAACATTCATTTACATAGTTTCATTTACATTCCTACAGTTGTTGCTACAAGTCATTTCTGTATCAAGATTTCAGGTACCGAACAGAACATTGATACTAGTGCAGTGCGCATATTAAGTGAAGTGAATTGAAGCCTTGTTAGCTCATGCTAGCTCAACAACCCTTTCTACTGTTAAATTGTGTGCCGATCCGTAACCCATATATATTCCTCAGAGGTTTTATTGTCTATGTAAAAGTTTGAAATCAATATTACGAATAATAAGCTGAAAAGCAATGAATTGATAACAATCTTATTTTGATAATAGAACCATCATAGAAACAGAAAACTGTACCTCCAATATTATTGAAACATCTTTGGGATTGCATTTTCACATCTAAAACCATAACACTTAAAAGATTTAACAGACTGTTTGTGTCGGCAATCACATCTCATCAAAAGAAATGAAAATAGCAATATATCGTAATAACTCAAGTAAATTAATAAGACAATGAAAATAATTAAAAAAACTGGTGGGTTAGCCAACTGAATTTAACTTAATATATTAAATATAAAAAGGAAATAAATGAAATAAAATGAAACCCACCTGTCAGGAATAGGTCAGGATAATTCTGGAATTAATAATTGATATAGGAGTGCTGGAGTACCATGTGGACTTACCATAATGAGAAGAAATCGAACTGTAGGTGCTGGACTCAGGGATACATCAAAGTATGTGTACAACTTCAAATAATCTTCAGGTAAATAGAATATACTTTATTGAGAATACATAAATAATTAACTTGAAGACATGCAAATAGTAGTAGTAGTAGTAGTAGTAGTAGTAGTAATAATAATAATAATAATAATAATAATAATAAATATAATAATAATAATAATAAAATTCTATAAACAAATGCTCAATGCATAAAAAAAATAGTTTTCCTGCCAAGATAATGCAACAGGCTGCACGTGTAGACAAAGATAGGTTGTCTTACTTACAACCACTCAATATAATGGAAAATTATATGCCCTTGAATCATTTATAAAACTGAATTGAGCATAAGACTTGAGGCTTTCTCAGCGTTGATTACTAATGATGGTTTCACGGGCTATAAGCCGAGTAAAAGGATATATTGCATCCAAGCTTTCAGTCGCTGACATCTCTGCGACCTTCCTCAGGGAAATGTTTGTAGAAACCAGAACAGACCAATTAAGCTAACTGAGGTCAGAGCATTGCGGGCTTCAATTCCATACCTGCATACGAAATGCATTGCTGGAAATGAAAACGGGTTCCTATCCTATAACTGAAATTTGCTTACGCTAACGGTGTTTCGCATAGGACTTGAACCTATGCAGGGCAACTGCAGTGAATTTAGGGGTTCGGGCCGTGTTCCCTTTTTATTTAAAGTTCCGGTATTCACCTTACAACCACGGAAAACCCTGATCGGAACTTGCAAAGGGGTTTTGGTCATGGTCCTCCATTCTGTAATGCCTGGTTGGAGTTGAACCAACCATTTGGAATACGTGTCAGCTGAAGGCTTAGACGTAGTAAGATGGGGTATGTTTAGGCTGAAAGCCTCAAAAATTTTGACGATTTGATTCGTCCCTTGGGAAGCACAGGCGCTTTCCAAGTTGCTGTACTGAAGGATTCTCAGCATCGAGAAGCTGAGAGTCGTAACTCTGTGCAATGCTTCTGATGTGGGTGGCAGTTGGTGAAACCTTTAGGTGCTCCTGGATCTGCCTGTTACAGACGTAATGACAAGTCTATATCAAGGCGAGGACAGTGCTGTGAACTCCATCGGCGTTCCATTGAGCGAGCCTCATGAAGGGCCATGCGTTCCTTGTGTTAGTTTGCACTGCCTTTACCAGCTAGGAAAAGGGCTATCACTTTGAGAACTGCCTTGGGACGGGCGTTCCCAGTGGGAAGGAATGGAGCTTGTTTAAGTCACTTCAAAACTAGCTTCCAAAGGAAGGTCATCGATAAGTTGGCTCAACTTTTCGGAATAACTGTCCGGTGTGGTTGGTTCGGGTTCCGAACAGTTGTATTGCTATCAGGCGACATCTGTGATGCGCCTGAGTCGCTAGGGATCTGGGGTGGTAAAGTGGGTGGCTTGTTATGGACCACACGCCCCCGCTCGGTAACATGGTTCCAACCGGGTCCAAGCTTCTCCTGCTCAGAGGAGAGACTGGGTGCAATGCCTTTTTTCACAGCAGAAGCGGAGAGTGAGCTCCCAGAACCTCTAGGTCCCGCCTTAGTGCGCTGCCCCTTTAACTTGCTTCCACTTACTGCAACCCTTATAGTTGGCAGTGTGAGAGGAGTTGTAGTTACAGCATCTCAGGGCCTCCTTGGGCGTACTACAACACCCTGAGGGGTGGTCTCCACCACAAGCGACACACCTTGGAGTATAACCACAATTACGCTTTGTGTGACCAAAGCGTTGGCAGTTGCGGCATTGTAGAGGGCGTGGTAAGATTCCACAGAGATGTGCAGACCACACAAAGTGGTGAGAGCTCTTACCTTCACTGCCGAGGGTCCACGCGACACTGATACAGTGCGGCGTTAAAGGCCTATCCTTTGAAGGATTGGCGTCGCGCCGCTGCAACCGAAGTTGCAGTACAGAGAGTACAGGAACTCAAAGTGCAATGAGCTCCTCGCGCGCATCGTCTGGTGGCATGCGATGACCTAGGTTCTTCAGGAGCAGTCTTACAGACCGCTCCTCAGGCTGAGAGTAGGTATGGAACCTGACTCCCATCTCGGTTCGATGGCTTGGAGAGCAGAGATGGTGGCTCAGAAACAGTCGGCAGTATCCGGAATTAGCATAAGAGCATCGCCCTGGGTAGCCGCCATGCCGTTACCACCAGTCTTTTCTCGCAGCCATCCCAAAAAACTGCGTGTGTGTCACTCCAGTGACATACACAGGGACCTTGTTGTGAAGCTTCCCTGCGGGAATGTCAGCAACATCCGTTTGGGCGTGAGGTGAGGTGCCAATAGGCGTGCCTAAGTGACTGTCGGACATGCTGTGCAAGCGCCCTTGTGCAGAGTCCATCGACTTGTAAACCAGTGACCTTGGCTTGGACAGTGTTAGGCCCACATGCCGGGTTAGGAGCAGTAGGCCGGGCTTGCAAGGCCGCGGCATACAGTGCTCTTTCCTGGGTATGATCCAGTTGGCTTCCACTTCAAGTGGATTGTTCACCCACGGAGAGAGAGACTACGGGGGCCTCTAGACCTTGAGCGTCTTTTTCAGCCACAGTCAGGGATGCATTCCCAGCTAAGGACAATGGCCCAAGAGCCGGGCGCCGAGTGGCTGGTTCCAATGAACCTGCAAAGGTAGGTGAGACTGCCTCAGTGGCCTTGCGTTTGGCTGTAGCCTTCGCAAAATCCCCGGTCGAACCAGGTTGCTGCCCGGCTAGCATAGTGCCAGTGGGTCATTCGCTTGGCCTGTTTGCCGGTCTGGCAGTTGCCTTACCGGACTTCTTCATCACAGGAGTATGTTTCTTTTTCTTCTGCTTCTGGTAGATGGAGTTCATCTCTTTCTCCAGCTGCGCCCATACAGTCAGGCTAATCTTGGAGAAGTTCTGCTTGAAGAATTCGGCCATGCCTGCCACATGTAGATGAGACCTAGAAAAAATATAGAATGGTTGGATAGAAGGGGAAAGGTAAAACAGACAAGCTCTTTTTGATGTGCCCTGAAAAGGGCCGTTCGTAGCGTTCTAAAAAGAACTGCTACGAAGGGGGGTTAAGGAAGGAGAGACAAGGATGCTCTTTCAGAAAGCCCTTAGAAGGGTGGAAGTTAAGTTCTAAAAAGAACTCTTAGTTCAGGTGGGATGCGCTGAACGAATGGATAACCAACAGTAGTCAGCAGTAGAGGCTTCCTTCTCAGCCAACTGTAGAGATCAGTAGTCCGGTGAACTCAGTTGCTGTCTGCCCTGTGTGTAGAAAAAAAAGGGAAGAGAGAGCTTATATATGTTTTTGAGTGAAAATGAAATTCTGTGATTGGAGGAAATGTGTTGGAGTGTATCGGTCAATCAGAATGCAGATAAGCAGAATCCTAAAAAAAGAAGAACTTAAAGACTATACAAATGCCTCCCACTAAAATTCAACAATTTCTATGGCCTGTGAAAGACCATTGAGACCTACGGACTTCGGGAGTTTATAAGATCCCCTGCGAAGCGTCTACATTGGGCAAACTGGAAGGACTGTCCAGGAGAGATTGCAGGAAAACCAACGTAACATGAGGTTATTCTATCCAGAAAAATCCGCTGTGGCATAACACGCCATAGAAAATGACCATAGAATCATGTTCGACAAAATCACAATCATGCACAGCTCTACAGCTTATTGGGACCGTGTCATAAAAGAAGCAATTGAAATAAGGTCACATCCCAACAACTTCAACAGTGAAGGGGGACTCTTCCTCAACAATTCCTGGGCTCCATCCCTGAAGTTGTATCGAGAATCAACACATGAAACCTCCAACAGTAGGAACACCTCAAACCCCCAGACCCCTATGTCTTCTTTAAGGCATTGGCCCTGACTTGGACCGATTATTTCCATTTACATTTTTACATCGGTTATCCCCCAAACTACTCTGCTTTGTCCTGATATGGACCGATTGAATCTTCAATGTTTTTTACAATAAAGAAAATTCCTGCATTCTGATTGGCCGATACACTCCAACCCATTTCCTCCAATCACAGAATTTCATTTTCACTCAAAAACATATATAAGCTCTCTCTTCCTATGCACACTCATGGGATAGGCCTGAGGAGGGCCCATGTGCTAAGGGGTGTGACCAAGTGCCGCTACAGGCTTCTAGATCATACGCAGACATAAACATCGCGATGTCAGCTCCAGAACATTCGTCGGCCCTATATATAGCCCGCGGGCAAGCAGAGAGAGAGACAGTGTGTGTAAACTGGACAGAGTAAACCGATCAGCGTGAACTCAAGTAAGTGTGACCTGAGGAACCAGTGACCGGAGGAACTAGTGGACGGAAGAACTAGTCAACGGGGAAATAGTGAACTGGACTGAACTGAGACAGTGTCGTTCCGGTGAACTCAGCATGACGGATGGATCGTGCAGCGGCAGCGAGGACTGTGGAGTTGACCGACGTGGCCTTGAACTACCTTGACTTGGAAGTCCGTACAGTGTGTGTGAACGGAGACAGTGCTGTGACTTGGAGTCAGCACAGTGGAAGTGAGCAGCGAACAGAAGGTTGAACTGGAGAACAATCAGGAGTTTTCTGGTTGCACTGAGCATTACAATTGAAAATAAAGGAACCTCCATTCTTCAATCAAAAGACAAGTGTTCTGATTTCGAACCCAACGAGCCCTTGTTACAATATCCTTTTACTCGGCTTATAGCCTGTGAAACCATCATTAGTGAATTGAACATGATAATATTCATAGCTTAAATTGAAGAACTGAGCTGTGTTACCATGTAAACCAAGCTCACACCATCATGCTGTTAACAAAGACATTAGCAGGTGTGCTTAACTCGGGGAATTATTAAGTTACGCTTTTCAAACTTGTTCACAGTGATGCTGGTAAGTAGTATGCAGGCATCTAAGAGAGATATTGCAACATTTCGTCTGAAAATGGTGAGAAAACTGAATATTAGCTGGAGTGAATAACATACGTCCTAGCAATTCTGCGCCGAGGCTAGTACTGACTTGAAGTGACACTGCAGGCCTCATGCCAGGATTCATTGTTGGCTGCTCGAAAGAAGGCTCCTCAAACATCAGAATGGAAGAGAAAGCTATGGGCGCACACTTCAAAGAATTTAAATTAATTAAATATTGAACACTAGTTGGGCTTGCTCCAACACAACCAGAAAATGAAAAGACTAATAAATTAAACTATAACCGCGTACCTTCCTGGAAGGATAAGTCTGTCTGTGGAAAAGGAATGTGGACACGTCACTCCAAAAACAGGTCCCAATGCATTGGGTCCCTTGCACAGAATGCTTGCCTTGCTTAACAAGACACAAGAACCCTGACATAAGAAAGGAAAATAATCATGAACACGGTTGAATGGAGATAACGTGATTACTGATTACATAATAAACATCAGCAGAAATTAACTAGAGAAAAGAAAGATGAAACATAAACACAGCAAGTGGTCACTAAATATTAGCAAGACACATAACAACTGGCGAGATGAGATAGCTACAAAACTGAACGCTGAACTTTATAGTGCCCAAAGTTATGAGTGTCATAATTGACAGATTCATACTGTGCATGAGCTGATCATGCTTTACAGAATCTAGTTAAGGAAATTGATAGTTTGATAGTTCATCGATAAGGAAAGTATTCGTATTACTGATATCAACAGTATTGCATTTGAAAATAACATTATACGATGAACGGAAAACAATAATATTGTGCCATGACTTTGACACATTTGGTTATGTTTGCACATTTATTATTTAAATTCAGTTACTGTTTCTTGGGTCGCTCCATCTCATTTGTTTATGTTTGGTTGCGTTTTGTTAGTCTTTTGTTTTGTTTCTATTCCCTTTGCTTTCACGCGTGGTGTTTTGCTGAGGCCACGTTCAGATGTTTAACTTTGTATTGCGTGACTTCAGCATGTTTCCGTGCCTCGGTGAGCCAGTCTGCATCTGGGAGCACTACCGGTAACATCTCTCTCTCTCTCTAGTTTGGGCTAACTTCTTCCTTTTGTTCTGCAGGTATGTCTTATTAATTAGTTGGTGCCTTCTGCACGTTATTTGTTCTGGTGGGTTATCTTATTTTGGTTATTTCTGTCTTTTCATATTGGTTTTTTTATGGTTGACACCCACCAGCTTTTGTTCAGTTTATTAATATTCTATTGTTTAGTTTTTCGTTTGGTTTAATTGATTTTTCGGAGATCGAATGACCCAAAACCCCTTTCTCCGTATGAACAGAGTTCAGTCAGTTATAGTGGTTTTAACCTAATTCAAACTAGTGGTTTTAACCTAATTCAAACTACACTTGTCACACATTCTGAGATCTAATAAAAGTCATAGTAAATGATTCTTGTCTTTCAATAAAATTGTATTAATTGTTTCCTCTGTTTATCAGTTTCATTTTGAGTAACCATACCAGCACAATATTTATTTTTGAATAATTGCAGGCAGAAGCTTCGAAGCTGGTACCTATGGGTTTCACAACTGCTACAGAGTTCCATCAGAAACGGTCTGAAATAATACAGTTGACTACTGGATCAGCAGAATTGGATCGATTACTAGGCGGTGGCATTGAGACAGGATCAATCACAGAGATATTTGGAGAATTCCGCACAGGCAAGACACAGCTGTGTCATACCCTTGCAGTGACTTGTCAATTACCTATTGACCAAAGTGGAGGAGAGGGCAAATGCTTGTATATTGATACAGAAGGAACTTTCAGACCTGAAAGGTTGCTTGCTGTTGCTGAACGCTATAAATTATCAGGGAATGATGTATTGGACAATGTAGCTTATGCAAGAGCCTACAACACAGATCATCAGACAAACCTCCTGATTTTGGCATCTGCCATGATGGTAGAATCCAGGCAAGTAGCATTTTAACATTTGATTCTAGGCCTATTATACAGTCTTTAACTCAAGATTAAAATTTTTGTAGTCTAATGAGAAGGAAAATAATCCTTTTCCTCTTGGTAAATTTAATTTTTAACACTTCCAGATTATCACAATCTGCTGCCCCAGACAACACGTCTTGAGATTCCCTGCTCAGTGCTTGCAGTTTTGCTCACCAATAACAACTTGGTTATTACTTAGTACCAGTTTTGTTAACAATATTCTGACCATATTCTTCGCTTCAATTATTCCAAAAATACCCAACTAGTTATGTATACAGTAAAATCCTTTTTTTAACTGAACTAGAGAGAATTATTTTTTTTTCCTTAAGAATGAGTTTGCCTCAAATGAATAAAAAAAGCACTGAATTATACAGCTGATTTTTCGTAATTTACAGTATTCCGTTTTCCTTGGTTTCTCATTTACAAACTTATCACTCAGAGAGTCCAAGTTCACTGTACGAACTTTAGATCATTAATGAATATTCTTTCCAACATTGATACCACTACAATGATTGCACCGATATGCATGGTGTTACAAGGGAAGGGAAGTGGAGTATTTAATATTGCATTCCTTATTGAAGGTGATTTCAGATGGGAGTCAGTTTCTTAGTTTCATTTGTTTATTTAACTTTCTTTCCTGCCTCTATCAAGTTAAACTACTGCTCTTACACATGTGTACGTTTGAAAAATATAAATAAATACAATATTTAAGCAACTAATGACTGGGAATCACACAAAGTTGTAATACAGAATTGTTAGATCTTTCTTTGGGAGTTTAAACTGTGAAGTTGCAATAATTAAACTAATTAAAAACATAATAATAATAATTATTATAATAATAATAATAATAATTTATTTACCATCAATAGAGACTGATTTAGTCTTTTGGATAGGTACAGTCGGTCAAATAAAAAACGTCGGGACTCGTATGCAGTTAAAATTAAAGTTTTATCGCATTAGTTAACAAGTTTCCTATAAAAAACATAAAATACAGGTCATTTTCGGAACATATGAGGCCATGCGACAGGAGGGAAGAAATGAACGAGGGAAAAATGAAAAACGTGGAAAGCGCAATACACGATATTCAACTTAATGTATTGTCATAATTCATTTTGCTTTGTCATCACACCACATACAGGGTCTTTATTATATGTTGAGACCGGGCGACGGAAGGCTTGAAACCGGGCGACGGAAGGCGCGCACAGCCGGTCTGACCTTGATGCAACAGCGGCACGTGCAGTTATTGTTAAAGTGTCAACATGGTGAGACCCATTTCGCTGCAGCATCGTATTTTTGTGTGTAAACATTCTTTTAAGTACGAGTCTGCTAGACGTGTACATGATGAATTTATTCGGACATTTCCTGGTGATGTGCCACCTTCAAGAGCACAAATTCACAGAATTGTTAATAAATTTGTAAATACTGGTTCAGTGCAAAACAAAAAGCATGTGCGCACACGAACAGTGTTAACAGAAGAAAAGCTAGACGAGATTGGCGCTAATCTTGAACATTCACCAAATAAATCACTCTCAAAATTAGCCCAACAAGTAGGGGTTTCAGTTTCTTCTGCACACAAAGCAACAAAGTTGTTACACCTCAAACCGTACAGATTTACACGGGCCCATTGTTTAAAACCTGCCGATCCAGCAGCAAGATTGCGATATTGTGAGTGGTTTCTGTCATCAGTGGATAATGGTTTAATCGACCCCCAGCTTGTGTTCTTTTCTGATGAAGCCTGGTTCCATCTTAATGGTCGTGTGAACAGTCATAACTCACGCCATTGGTGTGCAGAAAATCCTAATGGTGTGTATGAAATCCCTCATTTAGATAGGAAGATCGGGGTTTGGTGTGCTATTAATGGAAGGCGAATAATTGGGCCTATATTTTATGAGACTACAGTAGATTCAGAGATTTACCAAGATGACATTTTGGTGCCATTCTTTCAGCAGTTGACGGATGAAGAAAAAACGCGCGGGTGGTTTCAACAAGATTCGGCCACCGCTCATACAGCAGAAGTCTCCCTTCTTAAAATTTCGGAAGTGTTTGCTGACAGAGTGATCAGTGCTGGTATCTTTCCACCTCGCTCCCCAGACCTCACAGTGTGTGATTTTTACTTGTGGGGTAAACTTAAAGATAAGGTTTATCGAACAAATCCTCACACATTGGAGGAGCTGAAAGAAAACATTACGAATGAAATTAGGGCCATTACAGTGGAAGAACTCACTCGCGTCAGCCAGAATGTGGTTTCCAGATACAATGCCTGTATAACACAGGAAGGACGACACTTCCAACATATGTTATAAGGTAAGCCTATATAGCCTACACTTTAAGCAGGGAAGCTGCGCGCGTGCCGCCCGCGGCTAATGCGGACTCCGTAGCGGAGAGTGAAAACACCGGTCGCCCGGTCTCAACTTATAATAAAGACCCTGTACAAATGCTAGCTTGAGAGAAAGTGTAGTTAGGGCTGTAATTGACCTGCATTTTTCGGCCTCTGAAGCAGCGAGAAGGTTCCATATCTCTTAAAGAGGTGGGTACTTCACTATAATGCGACCGGAAGTTTTCACAGGAATCCTGGATCTGGCCGGCCACGTATTTCGATGCTAGATTGGTGGCAGAAGTTGAACGTAAGTTATTGATTTTGCACTACAAGTACCGGTATTATAAAATAAAATCTTTAAGAAATGCTCCTTGAATAATCATATTCCTTGCGAATTTATTAATTATTAATATTATAAGAATTTGCAACCAAGAATATGGCGGATGTGAGACAAATAGCCACAGCCTTCTATACATGTTCGTTTTGGAACAAAACTGACTAAATAATCAAGAAAATACATGGAGAGACAAGAGGCAGGTGTGAACCTAACCTTAAGTCTTCCTGTACATGCGCATATGCTCGTTCGTGATACTTAATCAAATACCGCCCGACGTTTTTTATTTGACCGACTGTACATAGAATACAGTTACATAAAAATATAGATACATATAAATAGAGTTATACACTATTAAATTGTATTGCAAGTTAACACAGTGAAGTTATATAACATAATAATTATATAAGAGTTGAATTTTTACACAAAAACATCCCTTTTGGTATAGTTTACCTGTACTAGTTTTGGCACCTTCGCAACCATTGTCAACAGCTATACTTCAACTATACCAAAAGTGAAGTTTTTGTGTAAAAATTAAACTCTTATATAATTATTACAGTTGTACACATTGTGATGTCTACATTCTATCACCTGATGTTAAGAGATACTCTCCAGAAACTTATATACAAGCTATATGCTATGGAATTTCTAGGCTATAAGATAATGTCAGAGATACATATTGGTAAATTTATAGGCTATATGTACCTAAGTTTCTCAATCATTTGGAATTTTATCATTAATTTCATGAGGTGCTACCCAAACGCCCGTAGGTGACTCTTAAGTTGTTAGGATGTTTATGAATCTCTATTGCCTCTCGTTGTAACCTGGAATGATAATGATTCCTGGTAGATAGTATTTCAGTTTCTTCTTCCAGGTTACTACAAGAGGCAATAGAGATTCAGAAACTTCTTAACAGCTTTAACAGAAAAGAAGAAGGGATAAAATTCATTCGATTTGGCATCCTGTACTAGTTAATATCAAGATAAAACCATATAATTGTACGACCAATCCCTAAAAATGACACACCCACCCTCCCAAGTGATTACCGACCTATCGGCATATTACCTACTGTCTCAAAAGCACTGGAATGGATCGTACACAAACAAATGACTGACTACCTCAATGAATACCAAATTCTTGACCCTTATCAATCCGGATTTAGAAGTGGACATAGCACTGGATCTGCACTACTTAACGGCACTGAAGACATATGCGAAGCCATCGACAAAAGTGAAATAACTGTGTTAACTCTCCTAGATTTCAGCAAGGCGTTCGACTCTGTAGACATTGACATACTTATTTCCAAACTCCATTCAATACAGTTGTCTGAAAGCTGCATCCGCTGGTTTGATTCTTATCTTCGCGATCGCCAACAATGTGTGTTTACTTGCAGGTCGTCTTCCTGACGTCCCGTGGAGAGAGGAGTCCCCCAGGGATCAGTTCTTGGCCCTCTACTATTTTCATTATATGTGAACTACATTTCAACAGTACTCCGACACAGTAGACATCATCTCTATGCAGATGATATGCAGATTTACATTCATAGTAGACCCGAAATATTGCATGACGCACTGACTTGACTAAATGACGATCTCAATGCTTTATCTAATTGGTGTAATAAATTTGGTCTCAAATTAAACCCAGATAAATCCCAGGTCATTATTATAGGCCATCAGAGATTACTCTCAAAATTAGATAATATGAATCTGCAAGTTATGATTAACAATAAGCCAGTCCCTTACAGCTCTTCCATAAAGAACTTAGGGCTCCATCTGGATCAAAATCTTAAATGGGTCACTCAAGTAACACAAGTGTGCAAGAAAGTATTTGCCACAATCCATTATTTGCATCGTCTGAAGTTCTGTTTACCATTTTCTTTGAGGAAGTCCCTAATTGAAAGACTTGTAATGCCCCATTTTGATTATTGTGATGTCGTTTTATGTGATCTTAGTGAAAGCCTTGCTCTAAAATTGCAGCGCGCGCATAATGCATGCATTCGCTTTGTGTGTAATATCCGACTAGCTGAGCATGTCACACCGTCCCTTCTAAGATTATCATGGCTCCGTGTCTGTGAAATACGATCTATGCATTCCCTTTCTCTTCTTTTTAAAATCCTCCAATCCTCAACTCCCCATTACCTGGCTAATCGTATTCAGTATTTATCTTCAAATCACTCACTAAATACCAGATCACAACATGACTCTCTGCTTTCAATACCTATCCATAGAACATCCATATATTCGCGGTCTTTTACTGTAACTCCTGCACGTTCCTGGAATCTCCTTCCCTCCAGCATCAGGGTCTGCTGTACGCTGAAAACATTTAAAATTAGGCTAAACGAATATCTCTCCAAAAAACGCTAATCTTTTGTTTAGGTATAAATCATTTACGTTTTATTGTTTCTTGTATATTGTAGATCTAAGATAAGTTACTTTTTTTTTTTCTCTCTCTAGTATAACACACTAAAATAGTTTTATTTCATGTAACATAGACTAAATTCACTACTGTATATGTATGTTTCTAGTGTATTATTATTACTTATAGAACTATGTTAGTGTATTGTTTGTTTCTTCTTTTCTGTCTCTGGTTGAGGCCTTAACTCTGCCAGATTAAATAAAGATTTTTTATTATTATTATTATATAAGAACGAAGGTGCCTATCTCATTTCAACTAGCTCATGCACTATAGATAACCAATCAAGAGCCAACTTGAACATTGACAAACAATCAACAGCCAGTCCCACCAATACTGACACAGAGTAGAACACTGATTCAGTCAACGGCCAGCCGCCAACCAGAATGCTTCGCCTGAGGCTCCACCACCACTGAGGATGTCTGCCACAGACGTGGACGAAACTGTTGGCACCACAATGACAACTAGGCCAATAATGTTTTTAATATTGACTCCAGCTGTGAATGCCTACGACGTTTTTATGTTGTTGCCTTTTGCATACGTGACGAGTTTCTAACTGATGGACTGAGAGAGCAGCACATCTGCTTAGTTTATGTTTAGTATTCAGGAAAACTGCTGCAGGAACACGTAAGATGTTAAAGCAAGCATTTGAAGATGATGCTCCAGGCCAGACTCAAACCTACGAGTGGTTCAAATGGTTTAAAAATGTCCGAACACCAGTTGATGTAGATGACTGGACTGCATTTAACTGACAGTACACCTGAAAATGTCACTGCTGTTTGGGCTGTAATCTTGCAAGATCGCAGGAAGACCATTGAAGATGTCTGCAACGTTGGATTATCGTATGACACATGCCAGAGGATTTTGTCTGGTGAACTCAACATGAGAAGAAATATGACAAAATTCATTACGCTACTACTGAGTAGCTATAATGTGCAGGAGCAGAATTGCCTGTAGATCTGCAGGGATCTTCAAAATCAGCTTCATGATGACCTAGACTTCGTTTTCAAGGTTGTCACGGGTTTTCCTGAGTTTGAAACATAATTTTATCCAATCGCATAGTCTTCGTCACATGTCATCGTGAAATCCCAATGTGAGCAAAACGCAACATGGAAAAACGCTCACAAATACTAAATGTGTGAACTCAGAACAAAGCCATTTGGCACAGTGGTTCACAAGATATGTATGAAGGGTCACCTAGCTGTATTTTCTCATACTACCACTGTGTTGTGAGCCACTTATGAATTTTGGGAACTTTTGGGTAGCACTGTGTTGTTTTAACTTATGTTAAAATTGCACAAGAACTCTTTTTGCTTCGGTCAAAAGCATCTTCAGTTGTAGACATATAATTTCACATTGCATCACCACCTATTTATTTGTAAGCTTACTTATTCTTAAAAATCGGATGTGAAACTCACATAACTTCCTCTGCCTAAATCAAATTTGCCTCATAGTAAAATATTTTATGCATGACATTGGGTTGGAGCGAATAAGAGAGAGTGAAGTAAATACTGGCATTTTAGTGAATAAAATATTTCAGTAAGTACTGTTTCTTATTAGTAGGGCCCGGATGTTTATGACATGTCATATTTTTTTCCTTTGTGATGTTACCATAGCAAATATAATTTAAACATGATATCATCTGATGTGATTAGAATTATGCAATTTTCATTGGTCATATAATGTCATATTTTAGCTTTTTCAGTATTTTTTGTCATATTTCCGTCATTTTTCATATTATGGTCATATTTTCAATCATTTTTCATTTTTCCCCATGCTTTTGCTTTTTATTCCATTTTCATTTATTTGCTTACAGCCCTCTCAGAGATGGGATTTGAACACCCCTGAATTGTTGCTTGTAACTTCTCAGTATTTTCTTCCTAAAAATACTTTCACAAAATATACGTTGGCCTACGTATATTTCTGAGAATTAGGAGAAAGAGAGAGATGCGTAAAAAGGGACAGATGCAAAGAAAGCGAACGGAGATATTAGGATGGCTATTGTCAGTTTTCATAGCAAGGTCAACTAACTGCTTCTGTAAATAGCTTGAGCAGGTAGTTCTTCTTGGTGGTGCCAAGGGGAAGGGGTGATAGGAAGGAACAACCATCCCTCAGTTATTGAAAAGATTTTGCTGCATGGTGTGCTTCATCGCAATCTCAATACTCTTGGTTTATCATGCCTAAAACTAAGGGTCCGATAAGTGAAAAACTGAGAGCATTTGTACGGGAGTTTGGAGATAAGCATTTCAGTACAGATGGCACAATTCTGTTCTGTAAGCTGTGCGAAGTTAAGGTAGAATCTAAAAAGCGATTTAATGTGCAACAGCACTGCAGTACGGCAAAACACAAAAACAATTTGACTCGAAATGTTGCATCAGAGAACCGCCAACAGCTCATGTTTGAGAAGATTTCATCATCGTCCACCACAAGCAAAATGTCTGATTTTAACAAGGATTTATGTACAATGATGATGTCTGCTAATATACCGCTGGAGAAAGTTAATAATCAGCACTTCAGCAATTTTCTGCAGAAATACACTAATCAGCACATTCCTAATGCAACAACACTTCGCAAGAACTACGTGACTACTTGTTACGAAGATGTTTTAAATAGGATACGATCTTGCGTCGCTGATAACAAGATCTGGGTTTCTATGGATGAAACCAGCGACGCTGAAGGAAGGTATGTAGCAAACGTTGTTGTTGGTGTTTTAAGGGAAGACCGACCAGGTGAAAAATTTCTCATTTCTTGTGAAGCATTGGAGAGGACTAACCACTCAACTATTGCTGTTACCTTCGACAACGCATTGAATCTGTTGTGGCCTGAGGGAGTGAAGAGAGAAAATGTTCTTCTTCTAGTAACTGATGCAGCTCCCTACATGGTGAAAGCTGGCAAAGGTCTGCAGCTTCTCTATCCTAAAATGATACATGTAACATGCATTGCGCATGCACTACATAGGGTTGCAGAAGAAATTCGGGGAAATTATCCTGATGTGGACAAATTAATTGCAACAGTAAAAAAGATCTTCATCAAAGCTCCACTTCGAGTGCAGAAATTCAAGGAAATTGCCTCTTCTGTTCCTTTGCCTCCCCAGCCCATCCTCACACGATGGGGAACGTGGCTTAATGCTGCAAACTACTACTGTGCCAACTACAATGTTATCGAAGATGTTGTTAATGAGTTCAACGAAGGCGAAGCTTCCTCCATCAAAACTGCAAAGACGCTATTTTCAAATTCTACACTGACCGGGGACCTCGCTTATATTAAGTCAAATTTCAGTATAATATCAACAACAATCACACAATTAGAAGAAACTGGTGTTAAACTCTGTGATGCTCTTCACCTTGTGACAAATGTGGAAAGTGAGTTAACGGCTGCACGTGGTAAAGTTGGTGAATGTGTTAAAGAAAAACTACAGCGTGTGCTAGGTCGGAACGAAGGGTACTCTACACTTTGCAAGATTGGCGACATTCTATGTGGTAAGCCAGTGACATTCCACGAAGGTGAGCCTGAATTCAACAGTAATGATTTGACTTATTTCAAATATGCCCCAATAACATCCTGCGACGTTGAGCGGTCTTTCTCCCGATATAAGTCAATGCTGAGTGAAAATAGAAGATCGTTTTTATTTGAAAACTTTAAAATGCATGTGATCTGTTATTGCAATTCTTTGTGACTGTCCATCATAATGAAACATTTCTTTCATTTTGTGTAGTGTCGAGTGTGTCTTATGGTTTGTTTAAATAAATTCAAAAATTTATTAATAAAGATTAATATTATTATTTATTAATGTGTTCTCATAAAATTTTAATTGAAAAAACCGACAAGATTTTGGAAAAAAAATTGTCTTTAGGTCATATTATTAGTCATATTTCGCCATTTTTTAGGTCATAAAGGCTTGCATATTTCTAACATTTTTAGGTCATAAACATCCGGGCCCTACTTATTAGTAATCAGTAACATACTAGATCAAGTACTACCTACTGCAAAATATGTGAATAACAGTGAGTCATCCTTTAAAATGGTTACTATTAAAAAGTACTTTAATTGTCCTTTTTCTTTAGTGCTGTCCTTTTTTTCAGCGAGTTGAGAACAGTTTCCAGAATTATTAAAAGTTAAGCATTATGTGTTTCTGAAGATGTGACATAAAGATCTATTTAAGTTCTTCAAATATAACCAACTTGTAATGTACACTGGTCTGTCTTTTTCATACTTTCATGATATACAGGGTAAGATCAAAAAGTAGTAGGACTGAATTTCTGTAGCGCGAACGGAGCAGTGGAGGGCGGTCTGACCACCTGGGCGTGGTAGTGGGGAGCCTTCCCAAGAGACCAATATTTTTTCCAGATGCCTGTGGGCAAGCAGAGAGTAAGCACGTCGATTTCCGTGAACCTCTGTTAAGAAGTGTCGTCGCGATCCAAGATGGAGAAAAATCTCGAGCAGCGCTACGCCATTAAATTTTGCGTCAAACTCGGGAAAACCGCGATGGAAACCCTCGGAATGATTAAGGATGCCCATGGGGATGCTGTAATGAGCCGCTCAACAGTGTTCGAATGGCATAAGCTGTTCCGGGAGGGTGGGAGCTCCTCGAAGAAGACCAGCGCTCTGGTCGCCCATCAACTTCAAGAATTGATGAAAACGTGGCCAAAGTAAAGGCACTCCTCGACTCTGATCGGCGCACAAACGTTCATCCTCCGCGTGCGGCCAGACATCGCCGATTCTTGGAAGCTTCACCACGACAATGCGTCGTGCCACACCGCGCTGCTGGTGAGGGAGTATCTGGCCAAGCACAGGGTGGCTACGTTTCCCCACCCACTAATGTCCAGATCTGGCACTGCCGGACTTCTTCCTCTTCCCTCGGCTCAAGTGGGACCTCAAAGGAAACCGATGCAGGTCTGTAGAAGACGTCCAAGGGTCTGTGACGGCGTCTCTGAACGGGATCCCGGAAAGCGAGTTCCAGAAGGCGTACGCGCAGTGGGAATCGCGATATACTCGTTGTGTCGTAACACAAGAGTGTTACTTCGAGGACTACTAAGGATTTGTACCCAATAGTTCAATAAAAAAAATTAAATTAATTCAGTCCTACTACTTTTTGATCCTACCCTGTACGTTGTTTTCTCTTTTTCTTACTTGTAGACCATGATATACGTTGTTCTCTCTTTTTCTTTTTCATACTTGTAGACCATGATATACTTTTTTTTTTTCTTTGTGCCTTGAACTTTTTTTACATAATGTATTCAGTTTATATACATATAGCCTATCAAGAGGCCATTAAAAAAACAAGCTTTTTCTTTTTTTGACATGTCTAAACACAGATTTAAGCTGAAAACTTGCAGAATTTTGTATTCTTATGGTATTGTATAATGTGTGCAATCAATTATAAATGTAGAAAATAAACTTATAAAAATAAAAAGTAAAGAATTAGAACTGTGGGAGGAACGGAATGGCTATGAGGGGTGAAGAGGAGGCCATTTTGAAAAAAGAATATACTATTTCCTTTATTTAATAGATAATACGTTAAAAAACTTAAATTTAAACTGAACTTTTCCTCCAAAGAACTCTGCAGGATTTCAGATTGTTCAGACTCTTATTCAAGGTCCGTTTTCAGTTGCTACAGATGAAAGCAGTGATAAAAACGAAGTCCAAACTGTACCATATTGTTATTAAAGGTATATCAGTATAATGTGTTGTATTTAGCTTCGCCCCCCCTCCTCACTCGTTGTGTCTGCCCTTTATTTTCAAACTTTTCAGTTGGACACACTGGAATAATAACAAGTATTTACTTATCAATACTAGTAAATACTGTGAAATATTCAAGTGTGGTACAGACCTTGCTTAAGATTGTAATGCCTTAACTGAAATGCTTGTTTTTACAAGAATTAGGAAGCAAAAAGTGTACAGAGAGTGAATGTAGGCTCAATAAGATTATTATCACAATTTATTTAGATTCAGAAAGGAAAATATGGAGTGGCATACTTCACATTTCATGGATGAAAATATTGAAACACATAGCAAGCAGGCAGAAGATATAAATTTTTCATTTTTGATCCAGGCTATCAGTGTCAGAATCATAGCACTTAATTATGATTGAAAAAAAAAATCTGTGTATTATTACCTAAACAAATTCAATTGTATTTATTTATAACAGCATGGCCAATCTTATGTAGTATTGAGGTTATGTAGTGTTGAGGTTATATATTTTATTTTGTTTTATTTTAAACTAGCAGGTGCCCATGACTTCGCCCACATTTATTAATGTAATCACTACATTTTTAAACAATAGGCTACACTTAATAGGAAAAAGATTAAAACTTCATTTATTATTAGGCCTAATTGTATTGTTAGGTGTAGTAAATAAATAATTAAAACTACTAAATGAATCATGTGCTGCCATGTGAGCATTCAGATTGAAAGTAAAATGATAAAATTAACCATAGAATTATGAACCTTAATGCTTAAATGTGAATCACTCATAAACAATTAAAAGATTAATAATTTGAGCTTTGGGGTGCATTCTACAATTAGAGTGCACTGTCCGGAAAGAAGTGACCTCCGATTGGAGTTCCAGGCTCAACTCCACACCCCCCACACCCCCGCATAGTAAATTTTATCAAAATCGAGCAACGTTTCCCCTTCAGACTACCTATGTAAAAATTTCAGATGTCTTTGTGGTGTAATGTTATAAACAAATAAATCAAGTAGAGCGGCTAACAAAATCAAAGCAATTGACATCTCCATGCTTTATGTTGAAAGAACCTATTTCCGCAATGCTCTTCTTCCCCAGTTGCTATGGCCAAAGAGGAAGAGTTCTTATTAATTTTACAATTGAAAAGTAGCCTATTATTAAAATCTGGCGCTGCAATAGTGGAAAAAATGTTTTCTGACAGTTTTTTGGGGGGGGGGGGAAGCTCATAATTTGCGAACAAAAGAAAACAGGTTAATTCAGACATTTTTCAGCTTCGGGGTCATAGTGCAAGGTTTTATAACCTCGCCGATCACGACACAGATTTAATTCAGAAAAAACTGCCGTCATTTGAACTGTGAACTCAATTAAATACCAAATTTTCAGACAGAACTTGCTAAATTGTGAATACCATCAAATTTCTGTGTTTGAAGTAGGAGTATTTCACATTACCTGCATTGTTGGCAATAACCACAGTTTAACATAAGCTGCCATGGGGCGAAAAACATCTACATTTCATAAAATTATTAAAATATGAAGGAAGTGAGAAAACAAGCTGAATTTTTGGTTACCGGTACATATACAATTGTGTAGAAAAAATGTATTTGCTGTGGGTAATTGCCCACACTGTGAATTTATCAGTCAAAAATTGTTCTTAATGTGCATTTTTTGAGCTGGAGTCCTTTCTAGGGCCCACTTACTTCTAAATTAAGACTTTGGTATAGTGAAGAAATCTTCTGCAGATAGTCACATCAAATAAAAGGAATCCAGCGACAATAGCCTGTTGTGAATCATTCTAGTATTACAAGAGCCTCATGAAAATTGAAATTTTCATTTTCGCACATAAAAATATCACTACTTTGGAGGCCAGTTACTCAGAAACTAGAAGAGATAGATTTTTTTCTGATGACAGATTCTGAAAGCCAGGGTTCAAATTACCCAGTATAGCAAATTTCAGGCAGATATTATATTCCATTCCAGATATATTGGCATCCAAAAGTGGGTACACAGAAACATGAGCAATTTGCAAGTGTCAAAAATGGACGACAGACCTTTTTTTTAAAGGGCCACAGCACAGAAACCCTTAGGAATTTTGGCCTAGAATTTGGCAATTGTTCATTATATGGGTGATTCTTCAAATACGGGAGTGTGTAAAATCCAAATTTTTTACTTTGTTTAAAAATCTCAAAAAAATTACTAAAATACTTCAGGGGTTACTTGATTATAATATGACACCAGCAGAGCTTAAATGTTTATATTTTTATTTATTTTAATTTCTTTATTTTTTTTAAAGTCATATGAATGACATCCATGTACATGTGGATGGCAGAAGGCCACATGAATGACTAACTTTGGCAACAATCTGATTTTCTTTATGTGATTTCATATTTTTCTCAGCATACTGGAGTTGATTTTGCACCAAATTTGCAAATTTGTGTGCATACTCTGGAATTAATGTAATTTTAACGAGACTGCGTTTTTATGGTTTTGGGGAGGGGGGAATCAAGCAGAAATTCATTTAATCAGTTCAAGATCTTAAGAACAGGTCACAGACACCGCAAACACAATAATATCCTACATTTATCATCTACATGACTTCAGAGTCATCCACATTCCCCTTCATGAGACATGTGGATGACACAAAAATCAGGCATGTGGATGACAAAAAAGGAGTTTAAGTGGTCTCAGCAAGCCATTTCTATACCTCTGTAAGCTCAACTTCAGTCAAGTACTTAGAATTGGAAGGTTTATCATAGTGCATAATCAAAATTAATTAATATTCACTTTCTGCCTATTTTCCAGAAGCCATGTTAATGACGGGGAATAAAAACGCTTTCCTTGAAAATTATGTTAATCCCAAACTGTTTGTAAGCAAGCAAAATTCAACCTTACAATTCAACCACAAGCTGCCCTGTTGGCTTTCTAACACTGTTGCCAGTTATACCAATTTCTCATTTCTGCAGAAAAAGTTCCATTCTTTTCAGCCATGTGGATGACCAAAAACCCTTGGGACATTCTTTATGTTCATTAGGTGGGGTGACAGTTTTATTTCATTTTATTTTTTAGGGGTTAATATTCTTCACACATTCATACTCATTGACAGGAAAAAAAGTTGAAAAGGAAATAACATTTTGTTTTGTGGAAAAATGCATTAGAATATACAAAATCGAGGTTTGGGACAGGGCATGTGGATGACATTTCATTGAATTAAATTTGATTTTGGAATATCCGAATTTAAAGTTAGTGACATTTCAAAGTGATAGTTGTAGTATGGAAGTAGTAGAAACAAACTTTTATTTTAATTTTTTTTTAAAGTTGAATTTGAAGGGAAATATCACTCCGGAACACAAATTTTCCCGTATTTGAAGAATCACCCATATATGTAAAGTACCAGCACAGTTTTTTTTTTCAGTAAAATCTGAGTTGGTCACCATGGGACCTCTGGTTGAGTTCATATGGGATGACCCTGCTGCAATTGCTGTGTGAGTGACAATGTCTGATCCTGGGTAAAAATGTAGGGGGAGGACACGTACACATCATTCCCCAAAGAAAAAGTATGGTAAGCTTGGACAAGGTACAGTAATTCGCAGTCAAGCTCGTGAGATGATATGTTCTTTAAAGGCATATTTCTAACTAGAAAGAGAAAACGGTGGACCAATTATTGATGTTAATAAAGTGTTAGATGGAACAGCAGTTGCACTTCAAATAAATAAAAGTACAGTTGTTGATTAAAGAAAAAAAGAAAGAACAGAGGAAGAAGCTGAGAAATCACAGTCTGGATCTTCAGAAGTACTTATAGAAACCCCTGGAAAACCCGACATCGTCATAAGACACAGATTTAGATGCTTTCCATATGCTATTCATATATATAGTTATTATGAAAGGAAAGAGTTCCCTACTTTGTACAAGCTACCTTGTAGTCTTAAAGAGGCAGATCTTTTACATGGAATCAAATCCTCTCCGCATTTTTCTGCGTTTATTATATCGGTAAGAAAATATTGATATTCGATAATATCGAAAGTTTTACTAAGATTTGTTCCTAGAGCACTCAGAAACCCTTAACATATAGTTCTCGCATGCGCACGTTGACAGTTTTTGGGTTTAATTTTTTTAAATAACCAAACAGAATTGGACGGATATTGTAACTTGGAGATGTTGGTACTTACAAGAGATAAGGAAGTTAAATTTCATCTCCATCGTTTGGCTGGATGAGACGTTGATAAATGCAGGCTATACTTCAACCATAATGAATAGAGGAGAAAGTGTGATGACTGAGGTAGTTCACTGGTTCCGCCGCTAGGTAGCAGTTACTCTGCTTGAGATTCGCGGGAGCAAGATTACTACGGGCGGTATAGGAAAAATTGCAAACATTATTATACAAAATAATACATTAATCTATTTCAAAATGACTCACCTTATCTAAATTGAATTGTTAGATACTTCTGACAATTTTCGGGCTGCTTTACACGTCTTGGAAGATCTCATCTCCATAAATAAACGTGGCCGTGTGTAACAGTAATTTCTCAGATTCTAAGAAGCTTGACCGCAACATTTCGTTCCACATCTTTAAAAAAATTGAAGATGTTCACAAGCAATGAACAATTATATAATATAGGTATGAAACAGCTAAGGGATGATTTGATCTAATATTTTGTTGCCTAGAAAATAGGGTAGATGGTATGTTAGTATAATTTGATGAGAATTTGTTAAAGAATGTACATTTGTATAGAAATAACAACGTATAATTAGGGTACAAAACAGCTAAGGGATATTTTATAAATTAATATTAATATTACATTGTATAGAATATTACTGAGTATTAATTTGTATTATTATTGTATTAATAGTAATATTATTTATAATAATATTAATTTTCTCCTGGCTGTATGGGGTAAGTTATGTAGGTGAAACACGGTCAAAAGTGTAGATATGTGTACAAATTATGTGAACAGAGATAATATAAACTAAGGGATGATTTGTGAATTGCAGGGCACGGAAAATTTCATAAGCAGCACTACAAAAATAGGGCGCGTGATCTTTAAAATTGGCATTTCAACATCCGATAAAGACGCACATACGCAAAAATTGTGATGCAACGCATTCTACATACATCACACAATATTTCAAAGCATTTTCCCTGATTTTTTCATAAAAAAATTAAATCCTCTTGCCTTATCTACAGCCCGCTATTTGCTCAAACCCTCGACCATTCACGTTCGCTGTAACTGATGTACGTCTTAGGCCTATGTTGTTAAATTATATTATTAAAAAAAGGAACAAGATATTAAACTAATAAGACATTTGCTATGATAATTATACATAAAAATTACTAACATAAGTGAACAGAAAATATGATAAATAAATAATCCAATAAATGCATAAATAAAAGTAGTGCAGACTTACTAAGTTAGGAAAAAGTTTCATTCATTCCTTTTCCTCAGCGGGTCAATCTTGCAGTATGGGTACAAGTAGTCAGTTAATATAGTATTATTATTGAGACCACGAATAAATTATGTAAATTTCTTTACGTTATTGCTGGTATTTTATGGAAAAGATGCCTGCTAATACCTCAATACCATTCTGATAGCTTTAGCTTTAGAGTAATTACTATTACTCGTTAACCATTATAGATATATAGGTGGTACTCAATTTATAATAAGATCCAAATATTTCACTAAACCTTACACCCTTAATCTCTTTCTGGACACAAAAATAAAATAATAAATGTTGCATAGTCAAATTTGCTTCATCCTCAACATTTCACGATCGTCTCACATCATTCAGAGAGCTGAGCGCCCGGAATAATTACCACTCAATTACTCGTAAACCATTCAAGATATAAAGGTGGTACTGAATTTAAAATAAAGTTGAAATATTTCCCTAAAACTTTCTCGCTTGAAGTTTTTACGGGACACAAAAATGAAAAAAATTGTCGCATAGTCAAATTCCGTTTCACCCTCCATGAATTTTGTGTAATTGGTGATGCTTATATAATGAAATAAAAACATTTATGTCCGCATTCTTTAAGTCTCTGTTTTAACCATCAGAAGGACTGTGTTGTGCAGATTATTTCTGCACAAATTTCACAGAAATAGGACCAAGGGTTAATTAAAGATTGCGAGTTTAATCATAAGATGCCAAACTATCATGACGCAGCATTGAGAAGTTGAATCGCAAACGAAGGTGCTGCCAGTGTTTCGGTGGACCGCCGCTCTCCCTATACCTACCATTGTATTAGCGGCGAAGTCATCACACTTTCTCATTCTATTCATTATGCTTCAACCAAAGGATGGACTGATGGCACCAACCAAAGCACTGTGAATAAGGGAGGGGATATTGGAAGCAAAATATCATTATTGATATCGATATCAGTATTATATTGATAAGAAAGTATTGATATTAGATACTATAAAAAGTTTTACTAAGATAATAGATTTGTTCGTAGAGCACTTGTAAACACTTAACATATAGTTCACGCATGCGCACGTTGACAGTTTTGCTACACGATGTTTAGAAACTGACATTGTGCACATGTGTGAACTATGAACAAACAGTAGGAACAAACCTACTGTCGTTTAATTTGAATTTGTGAAATAGAAGTGCTACGCAATTGAATGCAACGGGCAGTGTAAGGAGGTATTTCACATCAGATGTACAAACAAAACAGCAAGTGACGTCCAAGCTATAAGAAGACTGTCATCTTGCCTATTATGGTTATGCAAACAGTGCAGAACTAGAAGAAAAGATGGGAAAGAAGTCATAGAAGGCATGAAAACATTGATAAATGCAATGAGCAACAAGCTACAAACCCTGGAAAGTGATAAGTAATAGCTGAAGAGATAGAAAGATTTCTAAGACCAGGGAAAGAAGTGGAGAAAAATAAACAAGTCGAAGAAGCCAATAGAATAGAAACCATAGAAAAGCAACAGGAGAAAAATAAACCCCAGGAGGCAAAGTCAAGCAAAAACAAGGAAACTACAGCACAGGTGGCTGTCATAATACATGTAGGAAGAATGAAAAATTCTGACAGTTCAGGAAAGGAAAACAATAAGGACGCTAACACAGAAGAAGAACACACACCAAAAGCAATGCAAAGTAAATACAAAAAAGGGTCAGGGAAACATTGACCTGGCATAAGAGAAAAGGGCAAAAATAAAGCAGTATGTGAAGTAAAGAGGACCAAGGAAATAGAAACAGAGATGAGAGCCAAAGTGAATGGCATGGAGATAGGGGAAAGACAATTAGAAACAGAAAGAGGATGGAAAGAGGGAAATAACATGCTCAAAGCAGTTAAGAGCAAAATATGGCTTCATGTTTCTAGATTAACCCAGGTTACAGAAGAACAACATATGGTGGAATCTTTAAAGGGAAATGGCATAGGAGGCAGCATAAGCTGCCAGAACTCGACAACAGGGGTTCTGATAAAGCATTCAAAATAGGAATGCTGCTGCAATATAGAAAACCTGTATACTCGGAAGACTTTTGGCCAAGCGGAATCAAATTCCGGCCCTTTCGTGTTCCATGGAAATACAGAGGAGGAAGATAATTAGATAGGATGCAAATAAAGGTACTAAATTGGAATATTGAAGGGCTAAAGTCTGCAGTCAACAATAAACCAGAAAACATATTTGATCAGTTTGACGTGTGCACGCTAACAGAGACGTTTATATGCAAAGAATCAATGGTAAACAAAAAGTTTCTACAATATTCACAGCCTCACATCCTATTCATGAAGATTCATGTGACACCCTTCCGAATAGTGCTGAGGAATCAAGATTTACTAGTTGTACAAACAAAATACTGCAATGGAATAATTGTGTACTTCCGGCCAGAATGTACAGCGGTGGATATAATAGACAGCTTGTCACAAGCCATTCATGTGGTACCCCCTCAAGAAAAGCTTATTCTAAGTGGTGATTTTAACTGTGAACTGGACAAATAGTAAAGGAAAACTGCGGATGTGTTGGCTTTCATCAGAGGAGAAGGCATTAAGTTGATAAATGGCAAAACAATGATAACTTATGTATGCCACAATGGAACAAGTGCAATAAACTGGGTGTACACAGGGTGATTCATCGCAAGAAAGCAACAACAACTATGGAAATCAGACAGTGCTCTGATAAAGAAGCATATCCCTATTTCAACCGACTTGGAGCAAAAACAAACAAGCAAAGTAATGCAAGTAAAGGCACTCTGCCAAAGTCTGGACCTAGAAGCTTTAGCAGAAGATTCAACAAAACTAAAGAAAATAAATAAATTGATTGAAAATAATAAGCTAAACGAGGCAGCGAACCAGTGGCGTGGCGTGGGTGATTCATACGTGTTGCCAGTGGCTTCAGACTTACTAGGGGAGTGCCAGTCATGAATTCCGAGAGTTTCCAAGTTAATATTATATAGGTTGTATGCAATTATGTAAAACAAAACAAACACAAACCAATATATAAATAAAAATTATAATGGCATACCTTATTTAAAATGTATTTACAATCTCTCCAATTTACAGTGTCCGCCGATTCTTCTCCAAAAAAACATCAATGACAGAATTTTCATATGTTGCTTGCTGTTGCTTTTTAAGTTTATTAACACTTTCCGCACCACACCATCTTTCAGCGTTTTCATCCTGTGAACCGGGCGTTTTCTTCCGTTTTTGTGATTTTTTTTTAAAACATACAAAATGTATTATAAAATAACGAATTACTTACCCATGAAGATTGAAACTTCCTCTTTCTAGAAATGATATTCTTTATTGTATTCACTCTCATATAAATATATCACAGGCAAATAAATGGGAGGCTCTTTTGAGGATTTACTTTTTTCGGAAATAATTTTTTCAAGGTTTGGAGGGTTAAAAACCTATTTATTGCAAAAGTACTAACTAAAATTACTGAAACAATACATAATATAGAATTCTGACAACATTTTGGTTGCATATTGTCTAGTAATTAACAAGTTTGTGATATTCTTGGACATCTTCACGAATTCTAACCTAGCTTCTTGTTGATGTTTTGGTAATCGCAGTAGGCCGATATAAATTCGATAAAAAAAAGTTGATATAAATTGATACAAGAATCGATGTGTATGAAGCACACTCTGTTGGGAAGTTCATAAACTAAGCTTTGTGTTTATCTGTTCAAATCCTGTATTACACCAGTATTATTCCATTGCTTAGCACGGGATCGCGCGCAACGTAAGGGATACGGTCTTGGTTCACGCGGGAGTAAAATGCGGATCGTATAACGTACGGGCATGGTGTGGAAAGTGTTAAGCAACCCCTTTTCCACTGATAACAGAGACAGAGATGAAAGTCTATTTTGAGTTTAAGAGGTTCTTAGATAAGTGTGTATTCTGCAAAGCGCTGAAAAAGATCGTTCTGCTGATGCACTGGTGGCAGGAATAGTCAAAATTAATTCATGAAATTTGTATACCTGTGGCAAAGTTTCTATGGCATACAACTCTTGGTCAACTTCGTAGACTGGTTTGTTTCGAAATTCAGGGGAAGAGTACAAATAACAGAGTTCGTTCCTTAATTGCACTGTGTTGAAGTACTGTCCGTAAGAAGTAAGAAAAGTCTTAAGTGCACTCTCTGGGAAAGTCTTGTCATATTCGGCGTATGAAGCACTGTCCAACAATGATAGGAATTGTAGTTGGTCTATATTCGAGAATCTGTTGGTTATTTGGCCAATAATCGTATCTATGATCTCATAAAATATTCATAGATAGGATGATTTTGTGTCATTTTCTCCTTTATCCAGTCTCAATCTCTTTGAAAGTATTGGTCTTTCGTGGCAATCTTGATCAGATTCTATCCTTGACCAAATTAATTCGTCAAAATTTTCACGCAAGTCATTCATACATGTTTTGAAGTCATTGATTTTTTGTTTGCAGAAAGCAATATCAAAAATCTTTTTCTGAAGGATGTTAAACAAAGAATCAGGCTTAGGAAATACAAGGGAAAACACCAAAAGTAAGAATCTGGAGTCAAAGCTTAAGAGGTTCTGGTAGTAGCCCGATGCACAAGCTCTTGTTTCAGCATCCTCATCTTCTGCCATTAATTTAAATAGGGTGTGACAAGTTCAGTCTTCAAGCTAAAAATGACATCAATCATTCTGCTTTTGTAGTTCCATCTTGTGGCAGACACTGATGGAATGCGTTTTTTCACTTCAGTGTCTAAAGCTTCTGTTCTTTTGGGCGATTTTGAGAAAAATGTAGACAGTCCTGACACTGTTTGAAAAAAATACTCTACACTTCTTTATCTGACTGGTTGATTGCTGCAAAACTAAATTAAGCTTGTGGGCATAGCAATGCACAAATAAAGCTTGTTCATATTTCCCTCTAACATTCGACTGTAAACCGTTATGCTCTCCAGCCATCACGGCAGCACCATCATATGTTTGCGCTATGAGTTTCGCACCAGATTTGAATTCCTCCATGAGTTCGAACAAATGCATGGACATTCTAACTGCTGTGTGGTCACTACTGGCTTCACAAAACCCTACAAATCTTTCTTCAACCCGTCCCTCTGGTGTGACGTGACGAAGAACAATTGACAATTGAGATTTATTTGATACATCAGTGGTTTCGTCTATGATTACTGATATAAAACTTGTCTCACTCACTTCGTTTTTTATTTCAGTAATCAGAACATGAGAAATACACTCAATAATGTCATTCTGAATGTCATTTGACATTCCTGAAAACACAGTCGCAATCCGAATATGTTCCTCCAACTTATCATCTGTTTGAGCAATTAGGTGTAAGAGCTCTACGTAGTTACCTCTGTTATCGGAATTTTTAGACTCGTCACAACCCCTAAATGGGAGTTTTTGCTGAGCTAAATAGCAAACAGCATTTGTCAATCGACCCATTATATGCCTATTTCTTTTCACACCATTTATACTTTTCAACTGAATTCTTAAATTTCAAAGAAAATGACTTAATAGTTATAAACAATGACCTAAAAACTGATATTTTATTTATAAAAAAATATTATTTTACACACAAAGTTATAGACTAGTTTTTGTATAATTTTAAAAACTGTAAATAACTAATGTTGCGAATGTTCTTTTCTCACGGAAATTTATACTGGCACTGAGGCACTGGCGAATCAAACTTCGGCATTTTCTTTGGTGGTCTGCCGGATTATATTATTGTTTATTGAGGGTAAACAGTAGTTTGCACTCTCAAATCCAAGCAGGTGGCAGACTCTGGTGCCTAGTCAATCTAATAACAATAGTAATATAATACAAAATGTTGGTGTTTCTCTGAATCTCATTTCCGACTGAGACATAACAACACTTTAACACCGAATTTTTCCTTCTTGCATTAAACAAACAACACTTCAAAGATAGCACTCAATGTAAATACAGTAGGCCTACATGAAAATGACTAAATAAGGAAGCAAATGACACGAAAATGACAAAATAATGACCTAAAATTGAAATAAATGCCCTAAAAATATAAAATTGTATAAAATGACAAAAAATGACCTAATAAAAATGCATTTCTATAATCTAGAGGCCATGATTAGGATTTACCCACAAGTTGCCAATGTGTATGCAGCATCAATGACATCAATGACATGTCGTTAGAATCCGGGCCCTGGTTATAACAAGTGTAAGGATACACTTCCAAGCTTATGCAGACTCAAAGCATCAGTCTGCGAGAAAACATTGAAGGAATATCAGAAACTAAAAAAAGAATATAAAGCACTGCTGAAAAGTAAGAAAAAAAAGTTAATAAAGGATCAGAAGCAGTAGAGAAAGATCCTTTTCAAACAGTAAGGCTAAGACAACCCTGTTTTGGGACAGACATACCCATAGAGAAATGGAAGCACACATAAAAAAAAATAACCCACAAGGAAACGAGATCTGATTTCATAGAGGGACTGAACAGCGATAAACGCTGCTCATATTTTACAAAAGAGGAAGTAGACATGGCCATAAGAACACCAAAAAATGGGAAGGCACCCAACCCAGATGGCATATGCAACGAGCACTTGAAGGAGGCTCTTCAAGTCATGGGGAAAATATGGGTAGCATAGTTTAATAACATTCCAGATGAATGGAAAAAAACTTCAGTGAAGATACTATATAAAGGAGCAGGGGACCCAAGCAATACAGATGCTTACTGGGGCGTTGCCTTGGAAACAACAGCTCTTAAGATGCTCACAAAGTTATTAGTCTGGAGAATCAGCCCAACGCTCGAAGAGCAGCTCCCAGATGAGCAATTTGATTATAGAAGGGTGTTCACGCAAGCTACGTGTTTTACTAGCATCTTTCTACGTGTCTAGTTAGTCTTTATGTTCAAACTCTCCGCTAAATCTATTCTCGATGATTCAGCGATTGCAGCGGAGTGATATAAGTTATTTCCGCCTTTTCTCTGGTCTCCTGCATCAGCAGGTGTTATCTTATGACGCCTCGTGCATACATTACAGCGTCATGCAAAGTCAGTTAGAAGCCAGCGTCCACATGAGACAGTCTATGTAGGATCGCTCTCTAGATTCGCGCCATTTGTAGACAATAGCCACAGTGGTTTTGCTATTAAATCGCGAATAATTACATAATACTTACAGATACAAGTATTATCGTGTGCGAGTATTTAATCTACAATATTTACAATAGATTCAGTTTTAGTAACGGCTTCCAAGATCAGTCTTGAAGCTCGTGTATTAGTTCGAGTGTATTGTGCAACCCAAGCGTTCACAGTAAATCAGCTATACAGTGCATTATTCTCCAGATATCAGTGTTAATCAATCCTAAACGGAACACAGCAATTATTACGAGCATTTTGATATAATAATTATTATTGGCATAATTAAAGAACAATTATCGCCACGTGGCCAGCAATTACGCGCCAAATCGCATTACCTTGAATATTGCAAGTGTATCAATCAGATTTCAGTTTATTTGTTATTCAGTTTATTCTTCAGTTCATTTCAGTGCATTATTAAATCTACATCGTGTGGAATAAAGAGTTATATTGTATTGTTACATGTAAAAGGTTTTGTTCCAATATTACATTCCGTGGACCTCTGTTTCCAGCTACCTCGATAAGTCCAACTTAGCTCTACTACTCCTTTTATTATTGTTTTTAAACAATAATTGGTCCTCCGCTACTAGAGAATCTTTCTAACTACCCTACCCATCATTTCCCTCTGCGGCAGGGTTATATGCCGTTCTTGTCCCCAACAAAGGGGTAGACAGACAATAATGATGGAGGAAGGATTGATAAGCAGTATACAGGATGCGACAAAGGAAGATTGAAGGAAGTTATTGAACCCCACCCTAAGGGATGAAAAGTGTGGAAGGAAGCTTAGGTAACCAACCCCAAGGAAGTTAACCTATCCCCTGTAAACAGGCCCAACTATAGGTAATATAGGTTATCCCAGAGGGGGCACAAACAGATTGTAAAAGTTCCTGATTCATCAACAATAACAGATAATGTAATTTAGAACAAAAAGGTTAGAAGAGAATAAAATTTACAAAAACTAGTTTTGCCTGGAAAAGAAACAACACATACAGGAGAGTATCTAAAGTTACATTTTAGTAGTTAAAATAAATATTCTTCATTTCATCGAATTTTCATTTTAACATATTGCATTATTATTGACACTCAAAAGAAGGGGACTTTACAATAGAAAAAGGGGGTTTACTCTTAAAGTTTACTCTGTAAAATAATACAAGGGATGATGACTTTAATTTGACAAAGAAAGTTTAACCAAAACATGCCGTCGAAATTATAAATGTAGGCCTACAAACAATTTTCAAGAGAGAAGAAATGCTGAAAAAGGCAGGAACAATACTGCTGATCGAGAAGCCCTTAAAATCCCAATCGACAGGAGAACAAGCGTGGCACAAGTCTAAACTAAGTCACAGACCAAAATAAATTAAGAAAATGGAAATTTAAAATAACTTACCGAACCACGGACATCAGGTTTGCAAGCAGGCACAGGAGGGGAGAAGAGAAAGAGGCAGACGCCATTTTGGTGTGATGACGCCGACTAGGTACGCTATTACAAAGAAACCACCGGGATCTTAAATAAACAGAAAACCCAAGCAAAAAAAGACATTACGTGCTTTCTACTAAGAATCTACTCAAAATGCACAACCAAATCAATCCCAGAAGCTACCAGCTATCAAGCACAGAAAGAAAAGGGATACTACAATTACTTCATTACAAAGCTAAAACACAAGAAAAAGAAACTAAAAACCTTTTGCAAACTTGAAGAATACTTTGGGACTACAAGACCAACCAAATCACAATTAAACTGACAAAGAAAATGAAGCTACTAAAACAGGTCTGTACAGAAGATAAGATAAGATAAGATTTATTGCTGTTCTGCATAATGTCAAGACATTTCAGAACATTGTCAAAATTGTGATTTTACAAACATACATATGAACTTTCAGAGCTGAAACACAATAACAGAAGTTTATCATACCATGCAACATTCACACACTCATCCTATATACAAAAATCTGCCATATCATAGCGACATACATCCACTCAGCGCATTCTCAGATATATATGCTTAGTCTAGTATGGCAGTTTATCTAGCTTAAAATGGGCAATAAGAAAAGACAGAAAGCAATGAAACACCAACGTTATTTATGGTTGTTTGCTTCTAAAAATTCGTGAATGCTGTAGTGCGCTCCATCCGGGAGATATTGAAACAGCTTATTTTTTAATTGAACTGATTTGACATTCTTTAAGAGATCTGGGTAACAAGTTAAAGAATTTGGCCCCTGTGTAGATGGGAAGCTTTTCGTATAACTTCAGTTTATGACCGATAGTTGCAAAATTATCTTTGTTTCTTGTATTGTATGCGTGGATCATGTTGTTTTTAATGGGTGATTTGTAGTTAATTGCAAATATTATTGCCTTATAAATATAGAGACTAGCTAAAGTCATAATTTTTAGTTTATTAAAAGCCTGTCTACATGTTTCCCTATCTTGTAAGTTGGCCAAGTAACGTATTGCTCTTTTTTGCAGTACAAAGATTTTGTGGAAGTTGGTTTTTGAGGTGGCACCCCATAGTTCGATTCCATAAGCAATGTGAGATTGGATCAATGCGAAATAGATTAATTTTGCTGTTGACGTGGGGACCAGTTTACTTAGATATTTTAAGATATATAAGCCTTTAGAGACTGAGTTTCCTATTTTATCTATGTGTTGATTCCATGTGAAAGTTTGGTCCAGAGTCATTCCAAGTAAGTTAATATGATTTGAATTGCTAATTTCAGAGTTGTTTATGACTAGTTTCAGTTTCTGATTTTTGTTGAAGCCGAAGGAAATCAACTCAGTTTTATTTGAGTTTACCTGTAGATTTAATTTATTGAAATAAGTGACTGCACAAGGAAGCCATACCACGTTCTGACGCTACAAAGCACAGAAACTCACTGGGAGGCTGTCTCAAAGGGGAGAGAGAGCAGCCAGCAGACCTATGCCATCTCACGGCACACTGAAATTACCAAGGCTGCTCCATCTAGTAACTAACATGCAACCTGCCTCCACAAGGTGGCGCAACCAGTGACTTGAATACAAATTAATTGAGCCGGCTTCACATATCGGCTCATTATACATCATATTTATCGATTTTTTCAAGGCCTTCGACTCAGCAAACCACAAACATGTTGTTCAGGAACTGGAAACATGATAAAAGAACCGTGGCTCAGGCTCATATCTAATATACTAACTGAAAACTGGATATAGATAGATGACAATGTAGGAAAGTCCGACTGGGTAGATCAGACGAATGGAGTTCTGCAGGGGGATCCACCCAGCCCTCTTCTCTTGAATGTGCTGACTCACAATGTAGTAAAGACCAACAGGGAGAAAGCACAAGGGGTATCTACATTTACCTATGTAGACGTCATGGCAATGACTGCTAAAACAATAGAGGAACTGCAACAAGCCTTGGATTCACCCATAAAACTGGGCCGTTAAGAATGAATTTCAAATAAACAAACAAAAAACAGAACTAGTAATTTTTCGCAAAGGAGGAAGGACATTTTTTAGAAGGGAATGCCATTGAAGAAACAAAATGTGTACAAATTCCTGGGCATAACAATACAAATGACTGGAAGATCCTTTTCAGTACATGTTAAAGAAATGATGATAAGAGCAGTTAGGAGCATAAGCGGCATAAAGAACTCTCAACTCTTGTCAATGAGGACTGCCATGAGGCTATTCAAGACTATACCTGGGCCGTCGTAAGTTTGCACTTTCCATTCTACAAGTTAGGTTGCCAGTATCAAAGATTGACAAATGAACTACTCGACTTCGTTGTGTACTGACAAGGAGGTGCCGATCGGCATTATTCGGCTGTATTCGGCCTTGAACATTCGAAACTATTTCTAATCCCAAAATTATCATCTTTCTGTTCTTCCATTCAGAAATTTTCGATATTTATGTAATGTAATATTATTCCGAACCCATAGTTTCACAAAAAAAAACCGTATCGTTCATGTACACAAAGATTAATTATCCTGCTATGTGTGGACATCGTACACCTTCACATGATAAATATTCACGTTATTGGCTCGTGGTATCGTAGCTCAGTGGTTATGATGCTGGATAGTTATGCAGAAAGTTGGGGTTCGATCCTAGGCAGGGTACTTTTTTTTTCATACTATTTTCTAGACGCAAATACAGTTTATGATTTTTAATTTTTAAAATTAGCTGTCTTATATTTTATTGTATAATATAATTTGTAGCTTATAAAACCTTATTATCAGTAGTGAAATCTTAAACCCTCGGCCAATCTAGGCCTAAAGATCGCCTTTAGCGGTGAAACCTATTAAAACTCTTTTCAGGTAGAGGGACAAGATGTTCCACTTTTCGCACTATTCTCCTTCTTTACTTCCTCTGCCCATTACCATAGGTCCTATAGGTAGAGGAAGTGTTGTTTCCGATCCCTAAAGTCCGACTTTAGTTTTTTACATAAATACACGTTTTGAGGCCCTCTGAATAAAAAAAATACTATTTTTGGAAACATGTCTGTGTGTGTATCTCAGTGTGTGTGTGTATGTCTGTGAACATCCTAGCTCAGAACGGAAAATTGTATGAAAACATTTTGTTTTTGGGTTAGGTACTTTTCTCAGGATGTGACACGAAGATTGGCGACGAAATTCTATTATTTTAAGGGAACTTTACTTGAAGAAAATTTAGTTTTTTGCGTTTTTCTCGAATACTGCTGTAACGATTTTGTTTAAATTAACAACGTAACGATTGGGTCATGCTTATTTTGGATATTCTGGTCACCCTAGCTCAATGATATGTTTATATCTGAATGCGTGAATTAATTGTTGTCTACTGATATAATTGCAACAAACAAATTTCCGATGTGTATGAATACGCACTCCCGCAATGCGGACCCTGATTCAAACGTGCGTAAGGATATAAAGAGAAAATATAGCATTTTTCATATCTATGGTAAAATAAGTTATGTGAGTGTATTAGTGAGATTTTAACTCTTGTAATGTAGTACGCAATCCCAGGAATCATAGTCCTTGTGAAGAATTTAACAAAAGTGATTTCAATTATTTATCAGACAAATACATCACTCATGGCCCTCCTTCACATTTTGTGGTCCATCTGCGGGAAAAATTCTGACGTCACCACTGTTACAAATTAACAAATGAGGAACGCAGTTCTCCAATGCTTTTGAATCATTGCGATTGTGGATTCATGAAATATTTTATTATTCTTTGGTGGTGAATTGCTTGTAATTTGACGAGGCTTTTACAGTAATTGTGAAAATGCCGGGGAAAAGACGTCGTTTGGAAAGTGATTCACGGACTGAGAATCCTTTGCGTAGAGGTGTGCCGCTAAATAGCCAGGCATTGGAGTTGGTACGAAGGACTCGTGAATTTTATAAGAAGGAAAAGGAATTCGTCCAGATCCACGGACATCCTTCAATTCCTGCCGACAAGGTAATAGAACGAACATCAGCAACTCTAGGACTCAGTGCACGGACAGTTGTAAGTAAGGGAGTTTTACTTCAAGAACTGAAAGATACAGAAGCCAGCAGTACTGACGCTGGGCCATCAGTTTTCTTAAGCACTCCAGGGAGAAAAAGGAATAAGCCACGTACTGTAACAGCTCTTGATTCCTTCCAGTTAGATGCTATTCGTCGGCACTTATATGCTTATTGCAGCAGGAAGGAATACCCTACTATTGACAAACTGCTGTTTTCTCTTAAAGAAGC
Source organism: Ectobius pallidus (assembly GCA_964059195.1). Lineage (NCBI taxonomy): Eukaryota > Metazoa > Arthropoda > Insecta > Blattodea > Ectobiidae > Ectobius > Ectobius pallidus. The sequence goes on from CAXKWD010000016.1 coordinate 2,369,531, forward strand.
GGAACTTTTCACCGGAGGCAAAACCTCACTGAAAACGGTGCTAAAAGAAATTGGTTTCCGTTATAAAAAATTGAATGGTTGCAAAGTTCTTCTAGAAAAGGCGCATATTGTAATGGCCAGAAGCATTTTCCTCCACAAAGTTATGGGCAAAGATCTACACAGTATAGTGTGGATAGATGAAACATGGATAAATGCCGGAGAAGCTATCAGTAAATGCTGGACGGACGACACTCCCAACAGTAGCAGACATCAACCCACAGGAAGAGGAGCCAGATTGATAGTTGCACATGCTGGATCTTCCAGTGGTTTTGTGGATGATGCTCTGCTGGTATTCAGATCAAAAAAGACTGGTGATTATCACGAGGACATGGACCATTCACGTTTCATAGACTGGTTTAAAAAACTGTTGGAAAGACTGGATGGCCCCACCGTGATCGTTATGGATAATGCTCCATATCATTCAGTGAAGTTGGACAAAGCCCCAACCTCTAATGACCGCAAAGAAATTATGGTGGAATGGCTGCAAGCGAGGAATATTCCCGCAGATATGAGCATGACAAAGCTGCTTTTATATTCGCTGGTTAAAGAAAATAAACCTACCACTCCTACGTACATAGTTGATGAGGTAGCTAGAGAACAGGGCCACACGGTGATAAGATTGCCGCCTTATCATTGCCATTTCAATCCCATTGAAATGGTATGGAGCGATGTAAAATCGTATGTGAGGAAAAATAACAAGTCATTCACAATTACTGAGGTGGAAAGACTTTGCGTGAAGGAATCGAGACCATCGATGCTGCTTCCTGGAGAAAGAAAGTGGAACACGTCGAAAAATTAATTAAAGAAGCGCAGATAATGGACGGAATTATTAGTAACCATGAACAACTGATGATCTGTCTTGGTGAAGATGAAGACGACGACGATGATGATAATGATGGTGGTGATGGTGATGATGAGTTTGATGCCTAATCTGATGAAATTCTTGATGGTATTATGCCATTGCACAGTTTGTGAACCGATCAATAAAAATATTTAATTGGTAATCCTGTGAGGACATGCTCATCTCGTGACTTCGTTTGCAGTTATGAAGAATGTGAGATGACTGCTCAGAAAACCGTGCTGATGAAAAGACGGATGCACAGTTGTCCTTCCAACACAACTAAGTGATAGGCCGACAAGAGCCAATATACACTTAAGAAGAGAACATAAGTCAACATATTCTGATTGGTGGTTGACTGGGTAGGGTGTGGGTGGAACTCGAAATTGCAGCCACCTCCTCGTGGTGAGTTCTGGGTCATTTTGTAAAAAAAAAAAAAAAATGGGAAATGGGCGAAGAGCTGCAAAATGATGTGTGTACTCTTATCAAAAGTCATGGTGAGTGTCTGGAGTGTCTGTGTGGAGTGCGGCCGTGTCTGTCTCTCGCTCGTTCAAGGAACATAACCTAACCTGTTTCTAGTATGGTGAGTGGATCGACAAATGATAAATACTGCAAGAGATGCAAAGCTAAATTAGTGACTGGTTTAAAATGCTGCATTTGTGAGAATTCTTACCATAATAGTTGTGCTAAGCTAAGCAATATTAAAATTTTAGATGATAATACTGTACAGTGCTGTGAATGTGAAACTAAGCGCGCATGTTCTGATGACCTGGAAACAAATTTTTACGAAGCCATAAGTGAAATAGCTGATTCTGAAAACAAAATTGACATTCGTATTATAAATTACATTATCCACCAAAAGGATCTTATAATTTGGGAACTTCGTGAAAGAGTTAAAATACTTACGGAACAGTTAAATACTCAAAATCACCATGTCCAAACATCAAAACTACCTACTTCAGGAAGTGAATTTGAATGAAGAACCTAATAGAAATGTTAGTGAAAATGTGATGTTAGTTTCTGGTGAAAAAGGTAACAAAGAAAATGCCCAAATTGACGGTAACATGGTTAGGGTGGAGGATTCCGCATCGGGTGAATGTAAACAAGATGGGCCCACTAGCGACTCTCAAGTACAAGAAATTAAGTGGACGGATGTCGTAAAGAAAAACAAGAAGAAATTTAGACAGAATAAACAACCGATAGTTGGCAAAAAGACTGTTAATAAAGATTCTGGTCTGTCAACGGTACCCAAGAAAGGCTATTTATTTGTCTCAAGACTTGCACCAACCACGACAGTGGCACAACTAGAGACGTTTGTTAAGGAAAGTTTTCCTGAGGCGACCTGTGAGATGCTAAAGTCCAAATATCCTGGTGCATACGCATCCTTTAAGGTTATCATTAATGACAGTAATATAGATCTAGCAATGGACACCGAGATTTGGCCGCAGGGTACATAAGTTACAAAGTTTTTTCAAAAGAAAATGCCTCCAGCCCAAGCCACCTAGTTCATTATGAAACACTCAATGCTCCTATGACTAAAGTGTTACTTAATGAAGTGGAAGGAAAGGAAATAGACATTAAATCCATGTCTGGGATTAATACAAGTAAGAATCAGCTTGAAAAATTTCATGTCATAACCGGGATTTCAACATGGATCTTCAGCTTAACGCGCTGATGCTCTACCATTGAGCTACCATGACAACATGCCAGTATGACATCAAATTCCTCAACTGATTCAGAAGACAAGGCAAACCACGGGAGGTTTCTCTCCATTGAGAACACACATCCAAATGGCGTCCTACCCTTGTAGGTACTTTGAAGCCTAGTTATTATTTATATACTATTAATTAAGTGGAAGGAAAGGAAATAGACATTAAATCCATGTCTGGGATTAATACAAGTAAGAATCAGCTTGAAAAATTTCATGTCATAACCGGGATTTGAACACGGATCTTCAGCTTAACGCGCTGATGCTCTACCATTGAGCTACCATGACAACATGCCAGTATGACATCAAATTCCTCAACTGATTCAGAAGACAAGGCAAACCACGGGAGGTTTCTCTCCATTGAGAACACACATCCAAATGGCGTCCTACCCTTGTAGGTACTTTGAAGCCTAGTTATTAAATTTATATACTATTAATTAAGTGGAAGGAAAGGAAATAGACATTAAATCCATGTCTGGGATTAATACAAGTAAGAATCAGCTTGAAAAATTTCATGTCATAACCGGGATTTGAACATGGATCTTCAGCTTAACGCGCTGATGCTCTACCATTGAGCTACCATGACAACATGCCAGTATGACATCAAATTCCTCAACTGATTCAGAAGACAAGGCAAACCACGGGAGGTTTCTCTCCATTGAGAACACACATCCAAATGGCGTCCTACCCTTGTAGGTACTTTGAAGCCTAGTTATTATTTATATACTATTAATTAAGTGGAAGGAAAGGAAATAGACATTAAATCCATGTCTGGGATTAATACAAGTAAGAATCAGCTTGAAAAATTTCATGTCATAACCGGGATTTGAACACGGATCTTCAGCTTAACGCGCTGATGCTCTACCATTGAGCTACCATGACAACATGCCAGTATGACATCAAATTCCTCAACTGATTCAGAAGACAAGGCAAACCACGGGAGGTTTCTCTCCATTGAGAACACACATCCAAATGGCGTCCTACCCTTGTAGGTACTTTGAAGCCTAGTTATTAAATTTATATACTATTAATTAAGGGGAAGGAAAGGAAATAGACATTAAATCCATGTCTGGGATTAATACAAGTAAGAATCAGCTTGAAAAATTTCATGTCATAACCGGAATTTGAACACGGATCTTCAGCTTAACGCACTGATGCTCTACCATTGAGCTACCATGACAACATGCCAGTATGACATCAAATTCCTCAACTGATTCAGAAGACAAGGCAAACCACGGGAGGTTTCTCTCCATTGAGAACACACATCCAAATGGCGTCCTACCCTTGTAGGTACTTTGAAGCCTAGTTATTATTTATATACTATTAATTAAGTGGAAGGAAAGGAAATAGACATTAAATCCATGTCTGGGATTAATACAAGTAAGAATCAGCTTGAAAAATTTCATGTCATAACCGGGATTTGAACACGGATCTTCAGCTTAACGCGCTGATGCTCTAACATTGAGCTACCATGACAACATGCCAGTATGACATCAAATTCCTCAACTGATTCAGAAGACAAGGCAAACCACGGGAGGTTTCTCTCCATTGAGAACACACATCCAAATGGCGTCCTACCCTTGTAGGTACTTTGAAGCCTAGTTATTATTTATATACTAATAATTAAGTGGAAGGAAAGGAAATAGACATTAAATCCATGTCTGGGATTAATACAAGTAAGAATCAGCTTGAAAAATTTCATGTCATAACCGGGATTTGAACACGGATCTTCAGCTTAACGCGCTGATGCTCTACCATTGAGCTACCATGACAACATGCCAGTATGACATCAAATTCCTCAACTGATTCAGAAGACAAGGCAAACCACGGGAGGTTTCTCTCCATTGAGAACACACATCCAAATGGCGTCCTACCCTTGTAGGTACTTTGAAGCCTAGTTATTATTTATATACTATTAATTAAGTGGAAGGAAAGGAAATAGACATTAAATCCATGTCTGGGATTAATACAAGTAAGAATCAGCTTGAAAAATTTCATGTCATAACCGGGATTTGAACACGGATCTTCAGCTTAACGCGCTGATGCTCTACCATTGAGCTACCATGACAACATGCCAGTATGACATCAAATTCCTCAACTGATTCAGAAGACAAGGCAAACCACGGGAGGTTTCTCTCCATTGAGAACACACATCCAAATGGCGTCCTACCCTTGTAGGTACTTTGAAGCCTAGTTATTATTTATATACTATTAATTAACTGGAAGGAAAGGAAATAGACATTAAATCCATGTCTGGGATTAATACAAGTAAGAATCAGCTTGAAAAATTTCATGTCATAACCGGGATTTGAACACGGATCTTCAGCTTAACGCGCTGATGCTCTACCATTGAGCTACCATGACAACATGCCAGTATGACATCAAATTCATCAACTGATTGTCTATTTCCTTTCCTTCCACTTAATTAATAGTATATAAATAATAATTAGACTTCAAAGTACCTACAAGGGTAGGACGCCATTTGGATGTGTGTTCTCAATGGAGAGAAACCTCCCGTGGTTTGCCTTGTCTTCTGCATCATGTCTATTTCCTTTCCTTCCACTTAATTAATAGTATATAAATAATAACTAGGCTTCAAAGTACCTACAAGGGTAGGACGCCATTTAGATGTGTGTTCTCAATGGAGAGAAACCTCCCGTGGTTTGCCTTGTCTTCTGAATCAGTTGAGGAATTTGATGTCATACTGGCATGTTGTCATGGTAGCTCAATGGTAGAGCATCAGCGCGTTAAGCTGAAGATCCGTGTTCAAATCCCGGTTATGACATGAAATTTTTCAAGCTGATTCTTACTTGTACTAATCCCAGACATGGATTTAATGTCTATTTCCTTTCCTTCCACTTAATTAATAGTATATAAATAATAACTAGGCTTCAAAGTACCTACAAGGGTAGGACGCCATTTGGATGTGTGTTCTCAATGGAGAGAAACCTCCCGTGGTTTGCCTTGTCTTCTGAATCAGTTGAGGAATTTGATGTCATACTGGCATGTTGTCATGGTAGCTCAATGGTAAAGCATCAGCGCGTTAAGCTGAAGATCCGTGTTCAAATCCCGGTTATGACATGAAATTTTTCAAGCTGATTCTTACTTGTATAAATCCCAGACATGGATTTAATGTCTATTTCCTTTCCTTCCACTTAATTAATAGTATATAAATAATAACTAGGCTTCAAAGTACCTACAAGGGTAGGACGCCATTTGGATGTGTGTTCTCAATGGAGAGAAACCTCCCGTGGTTTGCCTTGTCTTCTGAATCAGTTGAGGAATTTGATGTCATACTGGCATGTTGTCATGGTAGCTCAATGGTAGAGCATCAGCGCGTTAAGCTGAAGATCCGTGTTCAAATCCCGGTTATGACATGAAATTTTTCAAGCTGATTCTTACTTGTATTAATCCCAGACATGGATTTAATGTCTATTTCCTTTCCTTCCACTTAATTAATAGTATATAAATAATAACTATGCTTCAAAGTACCTACAAGGGTAGGATGCCATTTGGATGTGTGTTCTCAATGGAGAGAAACCTCCCGTGGTTTGCCTTGTCTTCTGAATCAGTTGAGGAATTTGATGTCATACTGGCATGTTGTCATGGTAGCTCAATGGTAGAGCATCAGCGCGTTAAGCTGAAGATCCGTGTTCAAATCCCGGTTATGACATGAAATTTTTCAAGCTGATTCTTACTTGTATTAATCCCAGACATGGATTTAATGTCTATTTCCTTTCCTTCCACTTAATTAATAGTATATAAATAATAACTAGGCTTCAAAGTACCTACAAGGGTAAGACGCCATTTGGATGTGTGTTCTCAATGGAGAGAAACCTCCCGTGGTTTGCCTTGTCTTCTGAATCAGTTGAGGAATTTGATGTCATACTGGCATGTTTCATGGTAGCTCAATGGTAGAGCATCAGCGCGTTAAGCTGAAGATCCGTGTTCAAATCCCGGTTATGACATGAAATTTTTCAAGCTGATTCTTACTTGTATTAATCCCAGACATGGATTTAATGTCTATTTCCTTTCCTTCCACTTAATTAATAGTATATAAATAATAACTAGGCTTCAAAGTACCTACAAGGGTAGGACGCCATTTGGATGTGTGTTCTCAATGGAGAGAAACCTCCCGTGGTTTGCCTTGTCTTCTGAATCAGTTGAGGAATTTGATGTCATACTGGCATGTTGTCATGGTAGCTCAATGGTAGAGCATCAGCGCGTTAAGCTGAAGATCCGTGTTCAAATCCCGGTTATGACATGAAATTTTTCAAGCTGATTCTTACTTGTATTAATCCCAGACATGGATTTAATGTCTATTTCCTTTCCTTCCACTTAATTAATAGTATATAAATAATAACTAGGCTTCAAAGTACCTACAAGGGTAGGACGCCATTTGGATGTGTGTTCTCAATGGAGAGAAACCTCCCGTGGTTTGCCTTGTCTTCTGAATCAGTTGAGGAATTTGATGTCATACTGGCATGTTGTCATGGTAGCTCAATGGTAGAGCATCAGCGCGTTAAGCTGAAGATCCGTGTTCAAATCCCGGTTATGACATGAAATTTTTCAAGCTGATTCTTACTTGTATTAATCCCAGACATGGATTTAATGTCTATTTCCTTTCCTTCCACTTAATTAATAGTATATAAATAATAACTAGGCTTCAAAGTACCTACAAGGGTAGGACGCCATTTGGATGTGTGTTCTCAATGGAGAGAAACCTCCCGTGGTTTGCCTTGTCTTCTGAATCAGTTGAGGAATTTGATGTCATACTGGCATGTTGTCATGGTAGCTCAATGGTAGAGCATCAGCGCGTTAAGCTGAAGATCCGTGTTCAAATCCCGGTTATGACATGAAATTTTTCAAGCTGATTCTTACTTGTGTTACTTAATGGAACTAAAGTCCTATATTGGAATGTGCAATGTTTGTCAAATAAAATTGATTACATTTCTATTATTCTAGATGAGATACAAGTGGATGTCCTATGCTTTGTGGAGCATTGGCTGAAATACGAAGAAATTAATCTTATTAAAATTCCGGGATATTATCTATCGGATTGTTATTGCAGGTCTAACACTGAACACGGAGGCTCAACTATCTTTATAAAAGATGGGCTTACTGGAGTTAGCAGTATTGACGTATCTAACTTAGCTTGTGAATCTGTATTTGAAATCTGCACGAGTTCTATTGACACTCTCTACTTATTGTGCGTGTCTCTTTATAAAACTCCTGACAATAGAAGGCCCACTATTGAGGATTTTTTCAGAAGACTTTATGACTTTCTGAGCTTAGCATATAAATCTCGTACTAATTTTAACATTGTTTTAGCAGGTGATTTTAATTTGGATTTTCTTGATAATTCAAACTTCGTTAAGGATTTCATCAATATACTAGATAGTTTTGGTTTGCGATTGACTATTAATCAGCCCACCAGGCCAGGTAGTAATGGTTCTCGTGGATCTTGCCTTGACAATATTATAACTTCAATTAATAGTGATAATTCATGGCTAATGTATATCCTACTGTTCCATCAGATCATGATGCGATATTATTTCATTTTAACAATACCGGTGTTTCTAATAGTGATAAAGTAAATAAACTGAATCTTATGCGCCCTATCAATGATTTTAATCTGTATAATTTTAAGTGCAAATTGATTCACATAAATTGGATTGAATTATACAGCATAGCTAATTTTAGTGACAAGGTAAATTATTTTTTTAATACATTTTTGGAGCTAGTCCAAACAGTGGCGTAGCAAGCTTAGGTGGTACCCAGTGCGGAAAATTTCTTGTCACCCCCCCCCCCTCATTTAAATTATCAAGAAATGGAACAGTTCCAAGTGTTATTTTTTGGATAGTCAAAGGTAATCCCACGAGAGTTTAAGAGTTTATCGATAGATGCAGTTCCAACAAATTTATCTGATATAACTCGTAAACTCAACGGATTATACAAAATTAATAATAATTTCTTTGTTGTATAAAACCAAGCTAAGCTCCGAAATCATGGCATACTATGAATCAACCATCCATAAAGCGATTCGAGTTACCATGTTGTAACCAGTGCTACCAATGGTGCATATAAGACACAGTTAACTTAATTCAGCCAATTTTGTTAGGAATAAGGAAAGACATACATATCAAGCACATTATTATGCTGTAGATTGTACACTGTACTGTTAAATGACAATAAATTCTATTATTATTATTATTATTATTAATCTAAAGTACGTTATAGACAGACAGCTATACATTGTTTTCGTGAGCGACAGACTGTGGGTGTTACCATTAATAAAGCGAACATCAAGGCCAAAATACACTCCCGAAATTGTGCAAATTTTTATTTTTGAGGGATTTTTTTATATTTTTATATTTTGTTTTCCAAGCGAAATCTCGAGTTTTGGAAAGATGAATTTTGATAAATCACAAAATTTTGTATTTATGTCAGATACCTTTCAAGATGTGAACCGAAGATTGGAGACACGTTTTCCTTATTTTTACATAAAGAAACTTTTCTCGAAAATGGCTGTTACGATTTTCTTTAAATTTTGCACGTGGGTTGCTTATACTAAGAGCTAAAACTTTTATTTGAAACACTTTTTCGAAATAATTCTCTGAAGGGTAGTTATAAGCCACCCACTCTGAATATGCGCTCTTTGCAATACGGCATCATGCAACGGAAAACCGTACGAAAACAAAATTTTGTATTTGGGTTAGGTACCTTTTGGGGATGTGACACGAAGATTGGCGACAGCTTTCTCTTATTTTTAAGGGGAGGCTAACTTTTATTTGGTCAGAGGAAGTTATGTGAATTATACATTATTTTTTTATAGGTTGATCCTAATAAATTTCATAAACAAGTAATGCGACTATTTTACGGAACTGTATTATTAATAATCTATTCTTAATTATGCGCTTATCCCAGTTCAAAATCTAGATTGAAAGAGACTTTGGAGTCTACTAACATTCAAAGTTTTATTTTCGTCAGTCATGACTGTCACACTGGTAGAATTGGTTGCGGCTTGAGTGATATAAAATTTCACCGATTGTTGAAGTCTCATTTAAATTAATAAAACTACAGAGACAAGCATCGACAGAAATAAACACCCCTCTCCCTAACCATAATAGTATTGTTCGTATCAACACAGCGGCCAGTTCAGCCGCGTTTTATTACCTTTGTTGACTGAATTTAAAACTAAAAGAAGTTTCAATACGCATGTTGACTTGTAGAAAGTTGTTAAGCTTATTTAATTGTTTTAAATAATATTACTATTTTCTTTAAATTCCCTTGATCGATTTTTTAATTACAAAGACACATTTTTTTTTCACCCCCCGGGTGATGGCACCCGGGGCGGCCCGCACCCCCCCTTCCTACGCCACTGAGTCCAAATATATTTACCTTTAACATATCAGTCTGGCAAGGCTACTAAGAAATCTAGTAAGAAATGGTATACTACTGAACTTAAGAACTTAAAACTTGAATGTCTATATCTCTATGACATGTATGTTTATTTTGGTTTTACTGAACTAAAAACTAAATATACTGAAACTAAGAAGAAGTTTATAGCTCTGATTAAATGTACTAAAAGGAAATATTATTCCTCTTTAATAGAAAACAGTAGGAACAAATCAAAGTGTATTTGGTCTGTGGCTTCTACTTTTATTAATAGCAGTTCTAAAAGCAACAATATTCCTTCTGATTTGAATGCTGATAGTTTCAATTCATTTTCTATTGATAAGGTTCAGGAGATCGTGAGCACTCTACCTGATAGTAATAATGAAGTTATCTTATTCCTGAATAACCTTCCCAAAGTAGATTGTAACTTCAAATTTCGTAATTTGACAGTGGAAGATGTCCACTCTGCTATTTTGGCGCTAAATAATAGTGCTTGTCTTGATGTTTTTAGTCTTAATGCAAGAATTCTTAAAACTGCTTCCTCACATATCGCCGAGCCTTTAACATACATTTTTAATCTCTGTTTAGATACTGGTGTTTTTCCTGATTTTTTTAAAATAAGCTAAAGTTATACCCATACATAAAAAAGGTGATAAACATGAACTTGCAAACTACAGACCGGTTAGTATTTTACCAATTATCTCTAAGGTGTTTGAAATTCTATTAAGTAAGCAGATTACAAAATATTTTGAAGATAATTCACTTTTCTCCAATAGGCAATTTGGATTTAGGCACAAGCATAGTACTGTTGATGCCGTTGTCTCTTTCCTGATAACATGTTATAATACAAGAATAAAAGTTAAAAACGAAAGATAAAAGAATGATTACCAGTGGATGCAGTATCTTAACATGACGTTTCGACCCTCTCCTTCGGGTCTTCATCGGATGACTGGCCAGGACTTGGAAACGATGTCGCCTCGCCACCCCTCCACTGGGGTGCGTTGTTACCCATGAAGCTCGTGTTCCTACTATGTTTGCAAATCCATTCCCAGGGCACACCATATTCACGCTGTTCGACCTCACATGTAGGGGGCGGTGGAAATTTAAAACTCCATTTCTCTTTTACAGATCTGATTAAAGCCAACCAGTCCTCTCCAATATCCCCTTCATATCTATTCATACACAAATTCTTATTACCAATGATGTTCCATGCTTCGAACACTTTCCTCACAGTTTCATCCCTCTCCACCCGCAACAGTTCCACATCCCCAATTTTATGTTTTGTTTCAATCATATGTTGGGCCAGTCCCGTAGCTGCTCTCCCATATTTAATGTCCCTCTCATGTTCTTTTAACCTTATCTTCACGCTCCTTCCCGTTTCTCCCACATAAACTTTCTCACAATTTACACATTTTACGGAATAGACACCCGGTAGGTCCAACCTATCTTTCTGTTTACCCAACCGCTTGTATTGAGAAAACATTTTTTCAATTGTCTTTTTTGTCCTATACGCGGGGGTCAAATCATACTTTCGAAAGATTTTGCCAACGTTCTCACTAATCCCTGGTACAAACGGGATCCCAACATACCTCCTTTCCGGGGAAACATTACTTTTTCTTTCATCTTGAGTGCCCCTTTTACTTTTATTCTTGATATCGTCCCAAATTCCCTGGATCTTCCTTTCCCCAAAGCCATTCTTGTTTGCAATCCTTATTATCTCCCCTCTCTCATATTCCAAATCCTCAATGTTGTTGCACAAATTGACAGCCCTATGCACCATATTACGCCAAACATTGTTCTTCGTTCCATAATAATGTGCCGAACATTTGTGAATATATAAGTCCCCCTTATTCTTCTTTCTATATACCCCTAATCTGACACCCCCCCGGGTTCAGCTCAATTTTCAAATCAAGAAAGTTAATCTTGTTATTTTCAGACTTTTCACAGGTGAAATTGACCCTATTGTGGAATTCGTTAAATTCATTCAACAGTTTATCGGACAAATCTCCCTTTGTTATGACTAACACATCGTCGACATAACGCATGTACATAACAATACTTTCAACATTTCTGCAGATCACTGTGCTTTCCATATAATGCAGGAAAACATCTGATATAAACCCAGATATGGGGTTTCCCATAGATAGTCCTTCGTTTTGCATATACACCTTCCCATTAAACTGGAAGACATTGAAGTCAGTGCACACCCTATACCATCTGATGTATTCATTGGCAACAACACTGTCTACGCCTTGCTCAATGAGCCATCTATTCAGACATTCTCCAGCTATCTCTCTAGGGACACTAGGGTACAATGTGACCACATCTAAACTAAACACACAATAGTCCTCGTTATATGCCACCCCTTCCAACTTTTCTTTAGCCTCGAAAGTATTACTTATAGACCACTCTGTTCTAGGCATTACATCACCTAACCTCTCCACTAATAGTTTCGACAAACCAAACGCCGGATGGCTAAACATTGGCACAATTGGTCTCATTGGGACATTCACCTTGTGGGACTTAGGTAAACCAAAACATGTCGGCAAAAAGAAACTGATTAATGATAAACCTGAAGTGCCGACATGTTTTGGTTTACCTAAGTCCCACAAGGTGAATGTCCCAATGAGACCAATTGTGCCAATGTTTAGCCATCCGGCGTTTGGTTTGTCGAAACTATTAGTGGAGAGGTTAGGTGATGTAATGCCTAGAACAGAGTGGTCTATAAGTAATACTTTCGAGGCTAAAGAAAAGTTGGAAGGGGTGGCATATAACGAGGACTATTGTGTGTTTAGTTTAGATGTGGTCACATTGTACCCTAGTGTCCCTAGAGAGATAGCTGGAGAATGTCTGAATAGATGGCTCATTGAGCAAGGCGTAGACAGTGTTGTTGCCAATGAATACATCAGATGGTATAGGGTGTGCACTGACTTCAATGTCTTCCAGTTTAATGGGAAGGTGTATATGCAAAACGAAGGACTATCTATGGGAAACCCCATATCTGGGTTTATATCAGATGTTTTCCTGCATTATATGGAAAGCACAGTGATCTGCAGAAATGTTGAAAGTATTGTTATGTACATGCGTTATGTCGACGATGTGTTAGTCATAACAAAGGGAGATTTGTCCGATAAACTGTTGAATGAATTTAACGAATTCCACAATAGGGTCAATTTCACCTGTGAAAAGTCTGAAAATAACAAGATTAACTTTCTTGATTTGAAAATTGAGCTGAACCCGGGGGGGTGTCAGATTAGGGGTATATAGAAAGAAGAATAAGGGGGACTTATATATTCACAAATGTTCGGCACATTATTATGGAACGAAGAACAATGTTTGGCGTAATATGGTGCATAGGGCTGTCAATTTGTGCAACAACATTGAGGATTTGGAATATGAGAGAGGGGAGATAATAAGGATTGCAAACAAGAATGGCTTTGGGGAAAGGAAGATCCAGGGAATTTGGGACGATATCAAGAATAAAAGTAAAAGGGGCACTCAAGATGAAAGAAAAAGTAATGTTTCCCCGGAAAGGAGGTATGTTGGGATCCCGTTTGTACCAGGGATTAGTGAGAACGTTGGCAAAATCTTTCGAAAGTATGATTTGACCCCCGCGTATAGGACAAAAAAGACAATTGAAAAAATGTTTTCTCAATACAAGCGGTTGGGTAAACAGAAAGATAGGTTGGACCTACCGGGTGTCTATTCCGTAAAATGTGTAAATTGTGAGAAAGTTTATGTGGGAGAAACGGGAAGGAGCGTGAAGATAAGGTTAAAAGAACATGAGAGGGACATTAAATATGGGAGAGCAGCTACGGGACTGGCCCAACATATGATTGAAACAAAACATAAAATTGGGGATGTGGAACTGTTGCGGGTGGAGAGGGATGAAACTGTGAGGAAAGTGTTCGAAGCATGGAACATCATTGGTAATAAGAATTTGTGTATGAATAGATATGAAGGGGATATTGGAGAGGACTGGTTGGCTTTAATCAGATCTGTAAAAGAGAAATGGAGTTTTAAATTTCCACCGCCCCCTACATGTGAGGTCGAACAGCGTGAATATGGTGTGCCCTGGGAATGGATTTGCAAACATAGTAGGAACACGAGCTTCATGGGTAACAACGCACCCCAGTGGAGGGGTGGCGAGGCGACATCGTTTCCAAGTCCTGGCCAGTCATCCGATGAAGACCCGAAGGAGAGGGTCGAAACGTCATGTTAAGATACTGCATCCACTGGTAATCATTCTTTTATCTTTCGTTTTTAACTTTTATTCTTGTGACGTACAGTGGAAAACCGGACCATTATGCATAGTACATGTTATAATAGCCTTGAAAGAGGTGACACTGTACATAGTAGACTTTTTGACCTAACAAAAGCTTTTGACACCATTTCTCATGACACTCTTCTCAAAAAACTTAAATTCTATGGTTTTAAGGATGATAGTTTGAAATTGGTTAGCTCGTATCTGTCAGACAGATATCAGTCTGTTTATGCTAATGGCAAATTTTCTCAATTTAAATTGGTGAAACATGGTGTCCCACAAGGCTCTATACTTGGACCTCTGTTTTTTATTATATACTTTAATGATCTCCCATACAATATTCAAGATAGCTGCCTAAAGACCTACCTTTATGCTGATGATTTGGCAGTTATTATTTCTCTTAAGGACAGCTCCTACTTATATCCAAAAATTGTTGAACTGTCGAGTAAAATTGAAAACTGGTGTAAAAACAACAGCCTTAGTGTCAATAACAGTAAAACTGAGGACTTACCTTTTAAGATTAACTCATTTGGCCTTGATTTTCCTACAAGTTTTTAGGCATAAACCTTGAGTCTTGTCTGGGTTGGCGAACTCATATTGATAGTGTTGCTAGTCAATTAAGTAGAGGACTTTTTGTGCTTAGAATTTTAAAAAATCATATATCTTTTAATTTTTTGAAAACTATTTATTATGGGTGTATAAATAGCCATATGAGTTATGGTATTCTACTCTGGGGTAACCATTCTTCAGCAAACAAAATCTTCATACTTCAGAAGAAAGCCATTAGACTTATATGTAGTGTATCCCCCGGGACACACTGCAAACCATTATTTATTAAATTGGGTATTCTGACTATATACTCCTTGTTTGTAATGAAATGTCTTTTGCTTGTTAAGATGAATATTGATTCTTACACACTATGTTCTTCTGTACATAGTTATTCCACACAAAACAGTGCTAATATTTATATTGCTAAATGCAAATATAGCAAAGTTCAAAACTCTTTTGAAATAACATCTTTAAATTTGTTCAATAGTCTACCTGATCATGTTAAAGCACTGACATTGTTAATGTTCAAAAGAAAGGTTAAGTCTTTTTTACTTTCTAATCCTCTGTATAACGTTGCTGAGTTTTATGATTGTAAGTGTATGTTACTCTGATTTTTATAATATTTCTGACGTTGCTATACAATAATGTATTGTTCTGGCAAATAAACTATATCTATCTATCTATCTATCTATCTATGCAGAAGACCTTGTGCATAACCACGCCATGTTTCTTGGAAGTTCTCAAGAGCTGTTTTATGAATACCAGTGTTCAAGGAGTTTGTTCTATTAATAATTAATTAAAGCAATTAATTATCAACAAATGGTATCAAACTCACAATGACAGGAGCATAGAATTTTTGCTAGAAGTACTGAAGAGAAGAATTATTAATTGCAACCTATAAACGGCATCCCTATATATAGGCCCTGATTTATAAATTGGCAGATTGGGCATTTGCCCAGGGCGGCAAACCTAAAAAGGGTGGAACAGTTTTAGGGGAAAGGTGTTATATACAAAAAAACTTTTATTACATAACAACAGTGTGTTCCTGAAAATAACCCGTGGCAATTTTGCCAAGAAGAATATGGTGTATTCAAGATTTGTTGAATAGATCGTCAGAATTATCAGAAGTTGAGAGAGCTACTTCAAAGTTTTGTAACTTTTATCCAAAGACATCAGTTGTGACATTTCCAATGAGTGTGTACGTTTAAAAATGTATGAGCTTAAAATATATTTAAAAAAACCTGAATTGCATATTTATTTGAAGGACAATAATTTAGAAAAACAAACTTGAAATACTAGAAAAAATATTTAAATTGTTACTAGAATGTTTTTTACTTTACCACAAACTAACTGTACTGCTTAAGGAATGTTTTCAAGAACCTAAAATATTATGTAATCGGCCCTCCTTAATAAGTTGAACTTATTAGATTTCATTTGCATTTAAAATATATTATATCTTTGAAAACTAACTTCTCAGAGATTGTAGACGACTGTGCAAAGAGAAAATCCAGGGAAAATATCAAAATAAACTTTTGAATTTAAAATAATTACATTTGAAACAATGAAAAACGTGTTAGATTGAGATTTAGATTCTCATAGGAAAGTAGAAATAAGGTAATAATTTTTTTTAGAGAATCGAAGATATAGGTATGTATCTTAAATGGTATGAATTAAAAGGAGAAAATTATGCTACTTGGTGGTATGAAATAAAATCTAGTTTTAAAATTTGGATCATAAATAACTATTTTGTTTTAAAATGTTTGTTTTAATATATACAACCTATAATACATATGTTTTATAAACATAACTTATTAAATAACCTATATTAAATATTTTTGAAAATGTCAAACAATACATACTACAATATTTTCAGAGGTTTTAGGTAATTGTTTTGCAAATGAAACTGCAATAGGAATCATGCATTTTTCTCCAAAACATAATTACTAAGTGTTGTGAAGCCTGGGGTTACTTGCAATAATAAATTGCTATCGGGACAGAATTGGTTTATACTTCGGTAAAACTCACACTTAAAACCAAAACAGTAACTTCAGGGTAGGTCGTATAAGTAAAAAATTAACAAAGTTTTGCCCAGTATGCAAAGTAAGTGAAATCGAGATCTGCCCGAAAAGATTTGACAAAAAGTATAAGGCAGGTAATTTTAAAAATTAAAAATGAAACACTGCATTTAAATCTTAAAAATATAATGGAAAAAAGAAGTTACTGCACGAGGATTCGAACCAACATCCTCTAGAACCACGATCAAGCATTTTAACCATTACGCCACTTCCAACTTCGACAGAATAGCGAGAATATTATAGATGTGAACCATTATGCATTCTCTTATATTCTCATAAGATTTTGTATAGGAACGATACGGTTTTTTATTAATACAGAGTGTCCCAATAAAATGTATACACTCTTTGACAGTTCATAACAACCACACTTTTTGTTCTTTTTTGAGTTGTGACTGCTTAAAATAATGGCTGGAGTCAGACTAAACTTTGAGGAAAGAAAATTCGTTCTAAAGTGCTACTGGAAGACTGAGAACATAAGTGAAGTGCAAAGACGGTTTAGAATGGAGTTTCAACGAGATGCACCACAATAATTGTGAGTCTCGTCTGCGAGATAAGTTTGAGGAAGAAGGAACTGTTAAGGATGTCCATAAGAACCACCACAAAACCACTTACAATCAATGAGTTGAGAGCAGCCATTGAAAGAGAATGTGCCGAAATACCAATTGAAATGATTAGGAACGTTTTGGATTCAATGAGTCAGCGTTATCAGCTGTGCATGGACCACAATGGCCAACAATTTGAACACTTTCGATAATTGGCTGGTTTCTACATTTGTTCACATTATTTTGATTTTTGAAACTTTTCTGTATTATAATAATTGTCAGTGTCATAAGTTAGTCGTTTAAATAGTGTATACATTTTATTGGGACACTCTGGATAGTGTATTAGTATTTGTATGAATATTATTAATATTCAAACGTTAATACAATACAGAATGGAAAAATGAGAGAGACACGACATGCAATGTTTGAAGCCGAATGGCTTCTTTTTGTCAATCATTAGAATCGCAGTGCAGTGCAGCCAACATAAGTAGGCATCTAATTGAAACTGGAAAGTGCAAACTTACAGCGGCCCAGGTATAAAATACTGCCTGCACTAACATATGGCTTGCAAATTGTCTGGGAACATCTCACAGTCAAACAACTCGAAAGCATAGAAGGATCTCAAGGCCAGATTCTTAAAACGGCTCTCGAAATACACTCCCTCTCGATTGGTAAATGTTATGGCAAGGGAAACCTTCCTGCTAGAAAACCTAATGCTGGAACATCTACTGCCAAGCACATCTGCAGTGAAGCAAGTAATGAGATGCCGAAAGGAAAAACAAGAGGCAATCTGGCAAGACTTCTATACAACGGAAACAATGATGACAACTGAATGGCACTGCATGGTTTTCACTGGAAGGTGTGCAAGAATAAGAAGTTCCACGAACCAGACCTTGCGTGTGTATGTGAACTATGCAGTGACCAGTGCAAACGCTATCACATAGAAGTGTGTAGGGAAACAACAGAGCCTATTTCAACATATGCCAAATAGACTAGAGTGTAATGCATAATGTGCGAACATTTATATCTATTTTAATTTTAATTTGTACCCTATAGTGAATGGTTAGCATCATTGCTTGTTATTTCTATGAGTAAGGGTAACTGAGATGCCTTTGAAGCTGCGAAACTCAAATTGACAACGAGAAATGCTCAAAACAAGTGTAATGGAATGTTGATAGCTTATACTTATATTTCAATATTATTAATTTTTAACTTATTGCCTAAAACAATAATTGTACTCATTTTTATAAATTCATATGTAATAATAGTGTAATTTTGTCCCTCTCTAGTCCTCAATTTTATTCTTTTTCTTGAATTGAGAAAATCGATGTTATGAAGAGCAATATCGATAACACATTATTTTCAGAAATGAAATAGATAGGACTATTATCGTTCTGGATCTTCACATAGTTTTGTCCCAAACTGTTTCCTCATGTTTAGGTCAAGGAAAACTGTAGGTTTCCATGAGGAAATGAATGCAACATTTTTCACAGATTGGTTTGTTATCAGCCTAATGCCAAATATTCTTCCAAATTCCACCATCATAATGGATAATGTTAAATTCCATTCTGTACTACTTAACAAGGCTCCAAAAATGGGATGGAAGGAGGCACACATATTATTGTGGATGCACAACAATGTCGCTGCAAAACATGGAATTCAGAATAATCCAGATCTAAAAAAAGTGGAAGTAATGGAACTCATGAATATTTATAAACCAAGGTTTCCACTTTAAGAGATAGATGAACTGACCAAAGAACATGGGCATAAAATTATCCGCCTTCCCCTACCATGCTCATTTGAACCCTATTGAAATGAATGATATGGGCGCAAGTGAAAGGTTAAAAATAACAGGCACAAAAAACAGGAAATTTACAGTATCTCAAGTCATAGCCCGCTACGATGTTCTTCAAGCCTTGGCAGATTTCTCTTTCTTGATGGGGGTTTGAGTATTGCTGGAACTTGCAATTCCTGCCGCTAGGATCGTCTTTACAGACGGTATTGGGTTGTACAAGGGTGAAAGTCACCACGAGTTGTAAGGGAATAATCCAGTTTGTCGTCAAGTTTTACTACTTTTAAGTGGCAGTTTTATTTTAATGGTGTTGTGACTGTAAAAAGTGTTTTTATTTTTAATATCAGTGAGTGTTTTTTTAATGTATCCGTGAATATTTTCTTCTGAAAGGTAAAGAATAGTAAACTATACACTGTTATCCTCTCTCTCTCTCTCTCTCACTCACTCTCTCTGTTAGTACGTCTAGAAAATAAAATAATAATAAGTTAATAATAATATACAATGAGTTATTCACTAACTAAAGCCTAGCATAATATAGAACATCTAAACAATAGTGATGTAATCCACGCGCGGGAACTGCGGCTGGAAGCTAGTTCTACTTATTAATTGTTGGAATTTAATATTGGATTGTTATTGTTCACAATGGCTTGAATTCACTCTCAGTTCGGTTTCTTATAGTAATTTATTTCCACCAACAATAATAAATTAATAATAAATTATTGTTATTTAGGCTATATTGTGTGCGATTAAAATGCAACTTTCTGCTGTCTGACGATCTAATTTATGTCATTTTAATTGCAGATGCCAAATTGTTGCGTGCCTTTTTGTAAAAATGAAAAAGAGAAATCAAAGGGAATAAGTTTTCATGAATTTCCCATAGATGAAGATTTAAAAAACAGATGGCTGAAAACTATTTCTAGAGACAATTTTGTCCCTAATGTAAAATCAAATTCATCTTTAGTCTGCAGTGAGCATTTCTCTACAGATGACTATGTTCCTAATTTGAAAAGGAGAATTTTGAAAAGAGGAAGCGTGCCTAGTGTATTTTCAAATTATCCCGCACATAAAATACCGCCAGTTATAAAACCAAGGCGGAATATAATACGGCAAAGCTTGCAAGGAAAAAGGAAAAGGAGTATTAGCCCCCAAGAAACATGTTGTAGCCAACCGTCTGATAACACAAAATACATTTCAGTCGATGTTCAAACTGATGATTTTGACAGCAAATTTAGAAAACTAGAAAGAGAAAATACTGCGCTCAAAACTAAAATCTGGCGTCTAAATCATAAAGTAGCTCGCGTTGAGCACAATTCAAAACAATTATCTGATAGGGTAGAGTATTTCGAAAAGAATGAATACCATAGAAATATTGAAAATGTTCTATCACAGGAAAAACATTCTAAAAAGCAACTTTTGATGCTTGATATGATCAGGAATTGCAACAGAAAGACACCACGGTGGAGTGAAGACACAGTAAAAGAATGTGTAATATGGCAATATTGCTCACCAAAGGGTTACAAGTATGCAAGGGAGTACGTATTATTGCTACCTAGTACTCGTACTTTGTCCCGATTTGTTGGTGACATATCGCTAGAAACTGGAGTAACCCCTTTAATAAAATCAAGACTTCAAGTAGAAGCTAATATCTTAAAGAAGGCAGAATTAGTATGCAGTCTAGTTGTAGACGAAATGTCTATCAAGCAGCAGCTCCAGTATGACAACAAATTGGATTCCTTTTTCGGGGAACGTGATCAACTTCCTAATAAATCAAGTGACCTCTCGGAGAAGGAAAAGATTCCTGTACTTGCTAATCGATTACTCTGTTTTATGATATGTGGTTTATCCACTAAATTCAGACTACCTGCAGGATACTTCTTCACGAAACAACTTACAGGCTCGCAGTTACACGCCCTGACACTATCTGTCATTCACCACGTAGAAGAATGTGGATTTCTTGTTCTTCGCTTAGTTACAGATAATCATAAGACGAATGTCTCCATGATGAAAAGGTTTTCCGGAAGCAGAAGCCTAAAGACTGATGTACCCCACCCAGAAGATCCTAAGCGCCCGCTTTTCCTTGCATTTGATCAATGTCATATCTTAAAAAATTTGAGATCACTTTTTTGGAAAGAATCATGTTTGATGGCCATGAATTGATTACTGGAGAATACGTAAAGAAACTCTATGAAATTCAGGAACTACAAACAATCACGCCTGTTCACTTTCTGTCAAGAAAACATGTAGACCCTACAAATTTAGAAAAAATGAATGTGAAACGAGCAAAGGAAATTTTTTCAGTTGAAGTAATATCAGCACTAAAATTCTTGAAAGAAAATCCCCATATTCACAATAAAGCAGAGACCTTTTCATCTTCTGGAGCAACAATAAAGTATATGGAAAACATATTACGGTGGTTTACGCTCCATGACGTAAGCTGCACAACACACCACGCCCGCATCAGAAACGAAGACAAAATGTGCTACTTTTCAATTGATGACGAAAGGCTGAATTGGTTAGAAAATGAATTTCCCAGTTATCTGGAAAATATAAAAAATGAAAGTCAAAATTCTGAAAAGCAGTTTCTTACTAATGAGACTTTCGAAGCCCTGACCCTGACTACAGCTTCCACCGTGAAATGTATACGGTATTTGTTAAATGACGGATTCCATTTTGTTCTTACAAGATCTTTTAATTCAGACCCCATAGAATTATTTTTCAGTGGCCTACGTCAGACAGCTGGAGCCAATGACATGCTAGACTGCAGAGCCGTGACGTTTAGCATGAATAAAATTTTGAAAACTGGCTTAATTTCTGTACCATCCTCCAGCAATGTTGATGTGCAGAATAAGTCAATTTCTGTGTGGAATAGTGCCAAAAATAATTCTCCCCAGCTCATTGAGAATGAAAAGGACAGTGCCACAGACATAAGATTGCCAGACAGCGTAATCAATATTCTGGTTGGATTACAAGAGATCCAGCGTAAGTTATTTATTGCTTTAATTAATTGATTGATCAAGTCATTTATTTATTCATTAATTTAATCTTTTGTGATTTTAAATCTTCTTGTTAATTTTATTTTACAGTGGAAACTTTTTCCTTTTTTAATTTTTACATTTTTATTAGAATACTTAAAATTCGAATTTTCTACTTCATTCCACTCTGACGAGGGTTTTAATAATTATTTACATTTTTTTTTGCAGATTCCAATATTGATAGTATCAGACTGTCTTCCCTTGCATACGTTGGAGGGTTTGTAATAAAAAAATTAGTCACTATTATGGACTGCAATTCTTGCAGAAATGCAATTGCTTCAACTTCCTGCAATTCAGTCCTTATGGACATAATATACAAACGAGATGCTACTGGAGATAGCCTATATTATCCCACAACACCTTTCGTTAATATGTTATGTCTGACTTTGGATTTTGTCGAAAGTGCAGTGAAATACTTGCCATCCTGTGGTGTGCGAAAACAATTAGAGTCGTATTTAATGCCTGACTTGAAAAATTTCTTCACCGTTGCGTGTGCAGACTGTGAATCGCAAGAGCACCCGAATATTCTAGCTGGTGGTGTATGTAAATACTTCCTGCCTATAGTGCTCAAACGTGTGGCGTTTGTTCAAACTGAAAGGTTTGAAAGACCAAAATATTTAAATTCTAAACCTCTTGGACGCAAGATGTTACGTTTGTAGCTGTAGTCTGGAGAGCTGAGGAACCGTCTGTAACCAGCGCCACAGCGGAGGAGAATGTAACTACGTACTATAACAAGGAGAGGTAAGCTTTGCCGAGGCTGTTAAAGCATACTAGCGGGCTATGCTCAAGTAGAGCGACTCATCAAGGAAGGAGAATGTCACTGCAGAGAATAGGGCAAAAGTGGTGGATCATATTCGAGGAGTCATCAAAGAAATTTGGAGAAAAGATGGAATTCTGGAAGAGTGGGTCCAGCAAATAATAATCTCTCCAGTCAGAGATTCCACCTCGGAGGAAGGAGAGACCATTGATTCTTCACTTGGAGTAAGCCCCTTGTCACCATAATGGGAATACCATAAATCACTTATCTATATAATTATTTGTGAATATCCAAGTCAGAAATTTAGGCCAACATGGATTTACTTTGTCAGGCAAGAATACACAAACATAAAGTCACATTCTGTATATAAGTTAAATTATAATTACTGAATGTTTTATAATTTACTGGATTTCATACATACATATATATATTTTGGAACAATAGGTTTCAATCTTATCTGTTTAAACATAAGTATGACAGGAATAAATTTAAACTTATTTCACACTCTTAAAATGCAGAGTTTGTCTTATCCAATTGAAAGTTAAAATAAAATTTAAAAAACAGTAAAAATATGAACCTCAGAGTAAATATGGTAATGACTTGAATAAGAAAATGAACCTCAGAGTAAATATGGTAATACGCTTGAATAAGAAAATAGTGCTCCCATCCTGAAAGTTTTGCAATCATATTAAAAAAACTCTGGCTTGTGGCACATTTTGAAATTGTAGAAATGTAAGATCAACTTAGCTTTGGTCTCTATATGTAATATTGCACATGGACATTTAAATCATCATGTGACAGATAAAAAGTGAAACGATAATCGCTTCACTGTATAAAGGCTGCTGCTCTGTAGCAGGTTTACCAATTGGGTATATGAGACTGGCTAGAAGAATCAAAGCTCTGGAAAAGAAACCTCAATGATCATATTAAACTTTTGCCTGGATGCTCGAAGATTGGAAGCTGGATATCAAAATGTGCTGGAGCACCAGAATTAGATGACAGTACATATTTCTATTTTAGGCAGGACAAGAGGAGACGGCAAATTTGACCAAAAAGAATCGACAACATTTAAATATTAATACACCAGAAATTTGTAACAATGTTGCTATATTTTGTGGTATCAGTAACAATAAGTCAATAAATAGTTTAAATATCAGACTGTGAGTACGCTGAATCTTAGATTTCAAAACCATATATACAATTACAATTACAGCAGTAAAATCCATTTATAAATATTTGTATAGCTAATAGTTCACAACTATGATTTATCAAAACTTTCAGTTTAGCATAAATATAGTTATAGAGAAACTTCAAATATTCCATTCATTTTCCATAACAAATATATTATTCGAAGTTTCAAAATCAGAATTAAGTGTAGATGACTTATTTTATTGTAATATAGAAAGGAGATAATATTTCTAATGAAGCATCTGGCTACTTAAACAGAGGATAGAATTATCCTGAAACTCTGAAATTTCAAGAAAGTGCATGAAACTTTAGAAAATACTGGAAAGAACCAAACTGCAACAGGATATTAAGAACTCTCTGTACATTATATATACAAAACAACTTAACATGTTTGGTCCTGAATTTCCACTGTTTTAATAGAACTAACCATTAAAAATCACTGTCACACAATGGATGAAAATGTGTAGTTGGTGCGGCGACGTTTCAGCTCAACCTTTGACCCTTCCTCAGGCGATGGGCAGTTACCAACTGTCTGCTAGGAAGAAGATTCCTCGTCGTCCATTGGTGGTTTACATTGGTGCACATGAACAGATTGTTTCTCGAATGTTCCCTTTTGGACTTAAAATTGTACTAGAAAGACCAAAGGTTAGGTGTATATAGAAAACCCAATAAAGGAACATTATACATACACCAGAAGTCTGCGCACCACCTGAGGATTAAAAACAATATATGGCGTAACTATTCATAGGGCAATAAAGCTGTGCAACAACCCGACATTTAAACAATGAAAGAAATAAAATTATGAGACTGGCTAGGGCAAATGGGGTCAGTGAGCGCAAGATAAAGAACATATGGAGGAATTTTGAAAATAAAAGGAACGATAATAAACAAAGTAATAGAAACACAAACATTGGACGCATAGCAATGCCATACAACCCTATAATGGGGAAGAAGGTTGGGAAGATCTTCTGGAAATTTGATATAATACCTGCAGAACGGAATGAACTATAGAAAGAATTTCTTCACAATACAAATGTTGTGGTTTGAAAAAAGGAAAAATGGAATTTCCAGGAGTTGACTCCATCAAATGTGAAAACTGTGACAGATCGTATATAGGAGAAACAGGAAGAAGGTTTAAAACTAGACTGTGTGAGCACGAGAGGGACATAAAAAGAGGCAACATGCCTACTGGACTAAGTCAGCATATTGTAGAAGAGAAACATCGTATTGGTGAAATGGACGTGGTAAAAATTGAACATGATATGATTAAAAGAAAGATATGTGAAGCGTGGACCATTAGCGGAACTTGTGGATGTTTTAACAGATATGATGGTGATCTTGGTGATGAGTGGTTGGGTTTTATTAAAGGAATGCGAAGTGGTCAACATACTTTAAAATTTTCCCCCCCTCCTATCGAATGTTTAGAGGACGAACCTGAGGGATGGAAAAGGGAACATTCGAGAAACGCTCTGTTCGTGTACTTTTCTAAACAATCAATGGATGATGAGGAATCTTCTTCCTAGCAGACAGTTTGCCCATCGCCTGAGGAAGGCTCAAAGGTTGAACTGAAACGTCGCCGCACCAACTATGCAGTTTCATTCATCGTGTGACCAAATTATTTTAACGGTTAGTTTCATTTAAGATTAAATTGAAAAGACTAAATGTAGCAAATTTAATTAATTGGGACATAACATAACTATCAAATCAAGAAAGCATAGATCTGAATGAAATTATTATATCCTGTCCAGATTTTGTTATACATTAAAAGTAGTCTTCTTTTTGCTAGAGGTCCAAGATTCTTAATAAATTCTGGGAATATGTTATCTGGTCCTGCTTGTTTTTTTGTTTTTGTTTTTAGTATGGCTTCTTCTAGCTCTTCTGGTTTGAAGTTTAAGTTGAATATTTCGTCTGTGTGTTTGAAAGATTTTGCATTTTCTTTTTCCATGTGCTTATGCATTTGTTTCCTTAGTTCCTTCTTTTTCATTATATAATTATTTAGTTTATGTTCTGTGCTGTAATATGTTTTTATCTCTTTTGCTATTTTTTGGACATCTCTCTGGACCTTTCACGGTTAGTGGTTGGTGATTTTTGGATTTATGGTCTCCGTTTAGTTTCTTCATGAAACTGTAAATATTTTTCCCTTTTGGATTGTATCCGATTTTCTTGAGATACTCTTTGAAGGAGTTTCTTTTTTGATAAATTATCTCTTTTTTTTTTAGGATGGCTTGTTGTTTTCTCCATTATTGAAGATCATCTAGTTCTTTGGTGGTTTCAGCTCTTTTTCTGAAGTTATTGCGTTCTACTTTCATTTTCTGAAGTTTCGGGTTCCAAAATGGTTTGAAGTTTTTATATTTCTCTCTCGGTACATTGTTTTTTGCACTTTTTAGGATGGTGTTGGTAATAAACTAATTCTTTTTTATGTGTGTTTTTTATGCTTGTGCATCTGATTTCTTGTTCTATTTCTTTTTGATATTTATACCATTTTGCCCTCTTGAAATTCCATGTGACTGACTTCTTTCTTATTTGGCTTCTTAATATTTCTTGTAATACAGGTCAGGGTTGCTCTGTGGTTACTTCCCATATCGTCTAGTGTTGTACGTGAGGTGGCATTTTTGAGTTTGATAGATACCATGGTGAGGTCCGGTGTGGTTCCTTGCCCATTATAATGGAGGTATGTTGGTTTGTCATCCTTATTGTATACAAGTGCTGCAGTGTTGGATAGCAGAAAATTTTCAACTATTTTCCCAGGGGAATTTTTATATGAGTATCCCCATTTGGGTGATGCTGCATTGAAGTCTCCTACTATGATAACATTATTTGTTGATAGATCTAACAGATCTAAATCCAAATTTGTGTTGTTTGGTGGGCTGTAGATGCCATATATTTTGGTATGTAAGTTGTCTTTCCATATATTGATTTCTACCATTTCAGCAGTGCCATGGTTGTTCATTTCTTTGAGTACTGAAAATTTTGCAATCATATTTGTTCTGATTCCTACTAGGATGCCACTTGCTATTTGTCTTCCCTTATATAGTATGTGTTTCTCGTATCCAGGAGTGTTTATATATTGTTCTCTTTCTTTGTTTATATTAGCTTCGTTAATTATAAATACATCGATATCCAGTCTTGTAACTTCTGTCATTAATTCTGATATTTTTGCAGATGATAGGCCGGTTGCATTCTATTGCAGAATTCTAACATCACTTTGTGTAGCTCTTAAAAGAGCTTTTTTATTGGATTGCCTCTTTTGCCTGGTTTTGTTGCTCATTTTGCACCACCCAGGGGACACGTATAACTTAGGAATGTTACGGACGTGAGCAACTTTGTCCCCCTGCTTAAAAAGGATTAACTGACAAATTTAGAGCTGAAAGAAAAGGTTAGTGACAATTACCTAGAAAATAACTTCAAAGTTAAAGACATCCAGCAGTTATATAAAAAATGTATAGAAGGCTGAAAAGACTTGTACATATTTAAGGACCATTTACCAATCTACTAAACTGGTCTGGTCAACAGGTTAGCTCCAAAAAACTCGTACTTAATAAGCAGAAAACAACCTAATGTGCCCACGGAACAATTGGAGGGTGTCACACGCCATACAATAACTTTCTGCAATAACATACAGCACATCCCCCAGGCATCCCATACAGCCCCAAAAGCTTGAAAGAGAAGAAGATGCACAGCCTACAGATGTCCCATACCGCCTGAATGTAGGCTGACAAGAGAAAACTGACCTTGAAATCTTAATATACTTAAGATGATATACGGGCACACAATGAACCTAATAACCACTAGTCTAACAGTGTGGTTCCCGAGCTACCGCAACACTGTTCTCTGAATTACAATCCCCATAATATATTCAAAACTAGAAATTTCAAAACATGATAACCTAAACTGGCTATGAGCACAACAACGCCCAAAAGCCCTTGTGGTATAACAGCCATGAAGATAATACTGGCTATGAGCAAAACACTTATAACACTTCAGTTTAGCGTCGAGCATAACATAATGACTTTATTGTTAGGTAAATTAATGTCACATTGAATCCACATAAAAGTAAGTGTCCGCTTGAACTGAAACCAAATAAACAGTGGTTCGATGATGAGTTCAAGAAATTAGTAAATGCAAGAAAGCAGGCAAAACTACAGTGGTTGCAGAATCCAAGTAACACTACTGTCAAAAATCTCAATAATGCTAAACGAGAAACCTCTAGAACCATTAGAACAAAGGAAAATCTCAAAGACAAAGTAAATTAATTAGTAAAGACAAAAATGTTAGAGATCTCTACAAGGGAATAAACGAGTTCAAGAAAGGTTTTCAACCTAGAATAAACAAAATTAAGGGCAATGATGGCACTATACTCATGGCTCTATATAATATTTTGAATAGATGGAAAAACTAATTTAATCAATTATTAAATGTACATGGAGATGTCCAAAGTGTTGAAAGTGAAATATTCACAACAGTTGGTTGCTGAACCAACTCTAACAGAAGTAGAAACAGCTATAGGTAATCTAAAAACACTCAAATCTCCAGCCAAATTAATTAAGGCAGGTGGGGATAGATTAAACTCATTCTTATGACTTGGAGAAAGGAAGAATTGCCGAAGGAATGGAAAAAATCATTGTTATACCGATCCATAAAAAGGGAGATAGGGTCGATTGTAATAACTATTAAGGAATTTCTGTCCTATCAACATCATACAAAATTCTGATGTCAAGATTAACCCCATATGCGGACGAAATCTTTGGAGATCATCAGTGTGGATTTAGGCGAAATAGATCAATATTGATCATATATTTTGTATTCTCCAAGTCTTAGAGAAAAAGTGGGAATATAATGTCTGTTCACCAGCTATACATAGATTTTAAAAAAGCTTATGATTCAGTTAGGCAAGACAAATTGTAATGTCCTCATTGAGTTTGGGATACCAAAGGAGTTAGATTAGGCTGATCCAAATGTGTCTAAATGAAACCTATAGCAGAGTCAGGGTAGAGAAATTTATATCATATAGGTTTGCCATTAGAAGCGGATTAAAGCAAGGATATGCACTGTCAGCTTTACTTTTTAATTTCCCTTTGGAAAGTTCAGGAAAACAAGGATTGGCCTAGAATTAAATGGCAGGCACCCGATTTTAGCTTATGCAGATGATGTTTGTCTGTTGGGCAATGACATAAACACAATCGAGAGAAATGCAGAAAGTCTTTTCAATGTCTGCAGGAATGTTGGATTGGGAATTAAGACAGAAAAATCTAAGTACATGGTCATGAAACATCAAAATGATGTTCTACAAAATATTAGAATAGCTGGTAAATCGTTCGAACAAGTGGAAAAATTCAAATATTTGGGAGCAATAATTACAGACACAAAAGGCAAAAGTTAAGTGTAGGCTCAAATCAGGAAATGCTTGCTTTTATACAGTTCAGAAACTCTAAAAACAAAGATTCATAAAACTA
Organism: Ectobius pallidus; assembly: GCA_964059195.1. Classification (NCBI taxonomy): domain Eukaryota; kingdom Metazoa; phylum Arthropoda; class Insecta; order Blattodea; family Ectobiidae; genus Ectobius; species Ectobius pallidus. The sequence goes on from CAXKWD010000016.1 coordinate 2,399,166, forward strand.
TTATCCTGCTGGTTGTATTATATGGATGTGAGACATGGTTGCTTACTCTTCGGGAAGAACATAATCTGAGAGTGTTCGAAAACATGGTGCTTAGGAAAATATTTGGGCCTAAGAGAGATGAGAATGGGGACTGGAGGAAACTGCATAACAATGAGCTTCATGACCTGTACTCTTCTCCAGATATAGTAAGGGTAATTAAATCACGTAAGATGAAATGGGCTGAACATGTTGCAAGCATGGGGAGACCCGAAGGGAAAAGACCACGTGGAAGACCTAGATGTAGGTGGGGGACAATATCAGAATAGATGTAAGGGAAGGAGGATTTGCGAGGGATGATTGGATGAAGTTAGCACAGAATAGGGTTGAATGGTGGGCTCAGGTAAGCATGGCAATGAACCTTTAGGTTCCATAAAATAGATAATATTTCTTTAGATTTCTGAGGAATTATCTATTGCCATTGAGTAAGTAAGGAAGTAAGCAAACACACACCCAAAAGCCCTCCTGGCATAACGGCCATTAAATATAATACTGGCCAGACCCCTCAAAGTGCAATTAATTAGACGCCCAGAATTACGCACAAAGGGCATCCCATACTGTCCCCACGCGTAGACTAATAACGAAATCTGAAATTGCTATAGAAGCGTGGGCGGGCTAACAACCAGAATAAGTTATACAGGATACAAGCGATGCGAAGGACTATGCATTAGGGTGGAACGAAAAACATCAACTTTTGATTTTCAATTTGTAATAGCGCGGAAAAGTTGCCTTTTGGTGTCAATAAGATAAATTTAAAATATGAAAAATATTGGATTAAGTCTTGAGGTGCCGCAAGGAGGTTAAAGTTTCATAAAAACACACTTTTTGCAATTTTTTCAAACACTTGCGGAACAATCAGCTTTTGATTTTTAATTTGTAATAGCGCGGAAAAGTTGCCTTTTAGGCTCAAAAAGAATTAAACAAAATTTGGTTGCAATACAAAGAGCTTAAAGTTTGTAAAATAAATTGAAAAAATTGAGAAATTATAAACTTTGATAAACTATTTTTTATGAATTCTTCGTACGTATAATGTTACAAAACTTGGTTTTAAATACATGTATAAGCATTAGAATTGAAAAAAATTATTAATTACAAATAATAATAATAATAATAATAATAATAATAAAAAAAATTTTGTAATGTCAAATTTTGTATTTCTTACTTCTGTATCCTTAATGATAAAAAATGTTACAGCAGCAAAAGGTTTGTTTCTACTTCTTTGCCACATTAAACTGTTTTTTTATATTAAATTTTGGCATATTCACACGTGAGTCAACTTTTGCTCTTATGTATCTTTCTCTTGCGATGGAACCACAGAGATTTTGAGCCGATTCGGTCACCAGCTTCACAGCAATTTCCACTACTTGCTTGTGACAAGGAAGCCGGGGAAAGTCGATAACCGGATCCATTTTACTATTTGGTCCAGCTTCAGATACCTTCCGTATAAAGTCTTTGAGAGAGTCACTGGATAGGCCTACATGTTTGAACAAGGGGGGTTCAGTTACGTCATTTTCAGGCCATGAGATCATGTCGATGTAATCCTTTGCATCAAAGTTTAACTTTGGAACTTTAAACTTCCTGACTCCGCCTCTACTTTCTGTTCTTGCTTTTAAAACACGTCGTAAACCAAGTTCTCTTTGAATTTTGCGTTCATCACATAGCATGGACAAAAGGAGATTTTCCATAGCAGCAGAGTACCCATTTCTTTCAATAATCGGGTCTATAACGTTCTTGAGATCGTCAGAGAGATAGCGTGAATATGAGATAAGGTTAAACAGATGTTTGGAACCATAAGTACATGAAGGTTTTAACTTAATATTAAACCACACAGGCATGTAACCGCGCAAGCCGAGCTACGGTTACCAGTCGACTAAATGAATAGCCGACCTTTATTATTATTTTATTTAGAGATATCCTGGAGTCAGTCTATAATCGTTAGATTATAGCAAAGAGAGTGGAGGCGAATTGAACAAGTATAAATAAGTTGGACTACACACTGGATTTGAAGAAGAAAAATAGGTTTATTACGGTCTGAGAGACCGGACTTATTACTGGCAGTCGATACAACAGAAAAAAGCCCCAAGACATCCTGACAATTGCTTATATAGTAACTTTAATACATTGGGTCGTATGAATAAAGATGAGAAATTACTTTTTACTCCGAGTAAAGAGAAAATTCTCTCATCCGTATCATTAAAATTGACTCATCTTAAGAGCAATTTCTCTGGCTAAGAGAATTTGATCAACAACATTCAGCGTTGCGCAATTTGCTCACTTTGGTATCATTAAAAATTACTTTTTACTCACAGGTTGGAGAAATTGCTCACAAATGTTGGAGTAACCTCAATAGGTGACTTCAAATAAACTGAGCAACACTAGTTTACTGCAATGACAACGTATTTGATAGTTTAGATGTAAAAAAACTTGCAGAAACTCATCGGTGATTGATTATAAATAGGGTTCCGATGTTTATGAAAAAAAAAATGGAAAATATGACTGCAAATATGACCTTAAAAGTGACTAAATATGACCCAAAAATCCTAAATATGACCTCATAAAGGAACATATTTTCTAAAAATAAATGTTCCACATTTAAACGTTTAATGACACTAAATTATTATATCACATTAATTCAATCAGATACCGGTAATCACTTTTTAACAATTTTACAGGTGATTTACAGTTTTGCTTGTAAAAACTTCTAATCTGTTAGTGTTTCTAGATGCCACTGCAAATGTGAACTGTTAATATTTTTAAAATATGTATATTAGAAGTTTTTAACTACAAGGAGGAAGAGGTATTTGTTCTATTACATGTTGTTGTCCCTTCACATTTCAGTTACAGTAAAACCAAAATATTTTATTCTTTTTTGGAAAAAATTTAAGTCGACAATTGAGTGCGCATACTGCATAACTGTGCTCTTCTACCGCGTTTATAACTGCAATATGACGTTAAATTACAAATATGACCAAGACCATGAAAATGACAAAAATATGACACTACATGCAAAATGAAAATGGTCCTATTAGGATAACAAATGTGCAATTCATGTTTAATTTGTGTTTGCGGCGAGAATGGAGGTCAGAATAAAAATATGACAGTTCATAAACATCCGAACCCTAATCATAAATGTCTACGCACATTTTGGAAAGAAAATGTCAGATGGCTACAACAAAACTTTCTGGGTCTGGAAATTAGTGAAATAAGAGAGGAAGAAACGATGTGAATTTTCTTACAAAGCATAGACGATCCAGTAATTCTGACTGTAGTAGTAGAAGATGTCGGTGTGAATCAAAGTGCAGTACTTCTGATAATTTATTGTGTTGAAAAGCACACAATTTCCAAAAAATCTCCATTAATCTGAATCTGCAAAAGCTGAATAGCAGCAACGATATAGTCTACTTTTCCTGCTGCAATAGGATCTATTTATAGTACTCATGTATCTATCCATATAGAAGCCTAGCATTCATGCAGACGACTTTTTTTCCCCTCCACCGCCCCCGGAGCCTCGACCATAGGCCATACTCCGGTCCCAACAACTTTTCGGCGCTTGTGTTCTATTGCTCTACTTTTCGCTCTTGTGTACTTTAAGCTTGTGGGACCTAGGTATTTTAACCGAAAAGTGGTGGCCAGTAATGTACAACCTATTTGTAATTCTAAAGAACTATTCACTAGTATTGACACTACTTGGCCAGGTTCAGTACATGATTTGCGCATTTGGAAAATTCTGATGTGTATAAATTAATGATGAAAATCGAACAAATGCATATTTTCTGGGCGATGCAATACCTTTTCAGCTCATGCATGGACGTCCACAGAAATTTTGTCAAGGGGGGGGGGAAATGAAGAAATTATTGCCACCCCCACCAACACTATGCTACTATAATAATAACAATAATAATAATAATAATTATTAGTATTATTATTATTATTATTATCCACATCATCATCATCATCATCCACATCCTTGATTTAATGTAGTTGGCCCATGAGTATGGATACACAATAAAAATTTAATATATTATCTACCCCTTACAATTTCACAGATTGACCTACTATTCACATAAAATGGGTCAGACTACATCCATTGCTTTACCTTCATTGCAATAAATTGCTTGGCAGGAAATTATTTCAAGTTTAGTGGGATTAATTATTCCTAAATGTTCATATCAATCATATCAATTTCCTGATTCATATCTGAGAAGTCAGCTGTTACCACTCGTTTTTCTTGATTTTGTCCAAACAACTCATATTATAGTATGTGGAAACCTAAGCCTCACTCATATTAGTTGTAATAGTTATAATAATTTAGTTTACAGATTTATGTATAAATAAAATTTCCAGGGGGGCTGCGGCCCCACCCATTACGCACGGCCATGGGCTCGTGGTATTCGCCGAAATAGTATTTCCCCACAAGATAAATTTTATAATAAATGTACAGACTAAGTAATGCAAGTTTAACAACTGAAAAGAGTTTTAAGCAAGTCAAACAATTTCCTATTTTTCAAAGCAAAAGAAGAATAACAATAGCAAAAGTTCCGTCAGTTATGATGTGCAGTTTTTGTTCTCCATCTAAATTTAGGTGGGGTGGACTTCTCCAGTAGGCCTACAACTTGATGATCTTTAAAAATTATTTAATATTATATAGAAAAACAAGATTGTAAAATCATTTAAAAATGCGTTATAACTTAAATGCTGGTATTTAGACAACCTTGAATTAATTAGAAATAGTAATAGTTACTTTTCCTGAAGGGCAGGGATGTGTTTGAAAACGTATGACCTAGCATAACACATTTATTTTGTGCATGTGATGTGTGTTGATGAATGAAGAGCTCCTTTGTTTGTTTATCTTAGTCATGTTTAGCTGTGAAAAGAACTGGTGGTGAGGGGAGGTAATTACTCCCATCGAGGAGTAATTAGTCAGCCGTCACAGGCAACTTTTAATGATACCAAATGGAGAAATTGCTCTTAGGTTGAGTAAATTCCTTTTTACTCAAAAGAGATTTCTCTGGAGAAATTGCTCAGTTTTATTCATACCACCCATTGTACCTGTATTTAGGACGTTTATACATTCACTTGATCTCTTCTTGAGTGCATGTGCACTAACCATGAACCTTGGCATGTCCAGTGTCATTAAGTACATACTCTCTTAAGTACAATTCCTCTCGCTTGCCCTTTAAACACATATATTGGAAAGTTACCCCTTATCTATGTTGTAATATTTACCCTACTGTAGTCAGGAGTCTGGGAATTTAGTAACATGAATATTACATATAACAAAATATATCGTAATTTCTATATGAAAACCCTTAAAAACTTAATTCCTATTACACTCCTCCCCTTAGATGAGCTTTTAATTATACATAAGAAAAAGCTTACCTTAGCGGAAGACATTACTTCTAGTCCTATGAGCTATACGTTTACACTTCTCTTTATCATTAAATTTATCTAATGTTGTATTACTTACTGGTTCTGCTTCTATAATAGGTAAAGAATGAGTAGAAGCCACTTTAGATGGTACTACTTCCTTAGTATACATCACCTTGCTGTTCCCAGAATAATTATGAATGTTGACACATAACCGCTCAGAGGTTTCTCTTAAGCATCTGGTGGGCATACATTTTACCCATAACCAGAAGGTACAATCTCTACAAGGCTTACAGAAGCAAAAGCAACAACAACACATTAATGTTAATATTATAAAAGTTCCTAATATTGAACTCCATGTTATAGTTTGAGCATACCATTGTGAAAAGTCTTTGTTTTCTTGTTGCTTTATAAGATTATCTAATTCTTCTACTTTGACACTAGCAACTCTTAATTCATCTACAGAAGATAATATATTTACCATAGGTTGTCTAATTTTACTTTGTCAAAATCAGAAATCTTTTGCAAGCTGAAACAACAATCGAAGTTAATTGGTACACTTGGTACAAAATCATTAGTGACATTATTAGTATTAGTAGAAAATGCATATAACGTGACAAAAGTTGAAAATGCTTTGCAATTAGGTTTTAAAGTTAATTTACCCTCATTTTCTAAATTAATATGTTCTGTTTCTTCTCCACATAAAATTGTCAGTTTTTCAGATTTTGGTGCTGAAAATAACCATTGATTAGTTAAATATAAAGGTATCCAAAATGTCTTTTGTAATTTCATTGTCCTTAATTCACAGTTTTGTGGCATTTTAGTCGTAGATGGGTGAAGTAAAGTAGCTTCACAATCCATTCCTGGAGTATACGTGTATATTGGTATACTTTCACGACACACATATAAAAACACATTAGGTTGAAAACACGCTGACAGTTCATTATAAGACAGTTTACCATATTTTTGTCTCATTGAGTCACTAAATATATATTCTTTCGTTGGATTGATGAAAAAGTATGTTTCTTCGTTTCTTTTCGTCGGTTGAGGAAGAATCTTATAGAGATGATAGTATACAGGTGTTACAAGAGGAACCTCAACCACGTACACCAAGTATTGTTTAAGTGTGTATGCATGTGGTTTAATGATTCTTTGTAACTCAGAAAAGGGAAGATCAGGAAAATCCGTACCCATTGGCAGTTTCTGAGAGTCTAGTACCTTTTTAATTTTGTCTGCAGTGATAAGCTGTGGTTGCATAATACCTTGTTCTGCGTGTACAAACGCATCTAATAACATCTCAAATGAGTGTTGACTTTCATCAATGCCCCTTTGAATTACTCTAGTTTGTTCATTAATATTATTAACATTATCTATTTCTACTTCCAATGCATTGATCTTATCCATTGTATAATTTAGTAACACATTATAACTTTGTTTTAGTGATTGCTCATTTTGATTTATCTTTTGTATCGTTAAATTTACAGAACTTATAGTGGATTTAATTACCGTTAACTGATCTTTTGATATCTATAAAAACTCTGTTTCTGCTTTTTCTAGTTTAGAAATATGTTTATTATACTCAACTGCATCAGATTGCGATAACGTCCCAAACAATATTTTAGCTACATCTCCAACGAAGTTCAAAACACCTCGTTTAGATCGTTTTCTAGAAAAATCTTTACTGTTACTTTCAATCATATAATCACTAACTAAATCTTTCATGTTATCTATATATTTTATCTTAGATCGCATATATTGTTGGAGTGCGCCGCAATCCGTTAAATGATACCATTGTGTCATTTTTATTTGATTACAAAATTCTACCACTCTTTTCTGATGGTCTTTAGTTTGTTTCCAGAGCTCTCGAGTTGGCTCTAAATTTATATAACTAACTACTTTCCACTGCATTGGATAGAAAATTATGGTACCTACCTCATCATAATAGATACCCGTTTCTGCTTTCATTTTTTCTACACTTTGTAATTTACAACATTTGAAATACACTAACAGTGATAACATTACCACCACATAGAACTTAATCAACTTCATTTTCTGTCCTTGGGTTTCCTGCAAGGAAGAAAAATACAATTTTAACCTGTTTGTATGTACTTCCTGCTTCTTTCTTTTACCTACTTCTTGAATTACAGCATTGGGCCTTTTCATTTCCTTAATTTCGTGAGGGCCGCTCCAAACAGCCTCTAATTTATGCCTATTCTCTACTTTTAATAGAACTAGATCATTAACTTTAAAGTCTACTTCATGACTTTTAACTCTTTCTTGTTGATTTTCCTTGAATTTAATTAATCTTTCCTTGGCAAGTTGATGACAAGTTCGCATTCTGAACTTTACTCTTTGTACAATATCATCATAATTATATATTGGTTGCACTGTGCTCTGCAAACTACCTGGTATATTACATGTTCTTCCAAATAATATCTCATAAGGAGAATACTTAGTAACTGTATGAGGTGTACTATTGTAAGTGAAACAAGCAAATGGGATCCATTTATCCCAATCATGCGTTCTTGGATTACAAAAGCAACACAAATACGTAACTAATGTTTTATGTGTTCTTTCTAATGCTCCATTACTTTCAGAGTGGTATGCCATAGTATTAAGTTTCTCTATTCTGAACAATTTACATATTTTCTTAAACATATTAGACATAAAGTTCGCTCCTTTGTCTGTCACTATACAAGACGGGATTCCAAAAAGTAATATAATGTGATTCACAAAAGCTTCAGCTACTTCTTCTACTGTTTGATTTTTCAAAGGTACTGCTACTACATACTTGCTTAAATTATCTTGACAAGTTAAGATATACTTCATACCTAATTCTGTTTGAGGTAAAGGACCTACTACATCAAGATATATTTTAAACCATGGTTCGCTTTGTGTATCTGTGACTTCTAGTTGCTGTTTAGTTTTACAATTAGACTCTTTATTTAATTGGCATACCTCGCATTTCTTTATATATTCTCTTACATCTTTCTCTATATTTGGCCAGGTTATGTATAATTTTATTCTCTCTAACGTTCGGGTAACACCTTGATGGCCTCCCAACGGAAATACATGCATTTCTTCTAGTATTTTCATCTTTCTTTCTGTATTAATTTCCTCTGCATCTACTGACAAACATTCTACTGGATAACGGCTAAGACTATCGGCATTGTTTTGTCTCTTACCTTCTCTGTAGATCACTTCAAAGTCGTATTCCTCAAGTAACAATCTCCATCTTAACAATCTTGAACTGGGGTCTTTTACATTGAAAATCCAAGTTAAACCTTTATGATCTGTTACAACCTGAAATCTTCTTCCTAACAAATAGGGTCTATAATGCTTACATGACCAGACTATGGCCAAACATTCCTTCTCAACTGTACTATATGAAAGTTCTGCTTTCTGCAAAGTTCTACTGGCATAGGCTATAGGCCTATCCTGTCCTAACTTTCCTTGACTGAGAATTCCAGCAATGGCATAGCCGCTAGCATCAGTGGTCAGTATGAAATCCTGCGTAAAATCTGGGTACTTTAACATTGTATCTTGTGATAATTTCTGCTTTAACAGTTCAAAACTAACCTGCTGTTTATCTGTCCACTCCCAAGGGTGATCTTTCTTCAATAAATCTGTCAAGGGTTTAGCTATTGCACTAAACCTATCTATAAATTTTCTATAATAACCAGCTAGGCCTAAGAATGATTTAACATCTTTCACTGTTTTAGGTACTGGGAAATCTGATACTGCTTGTACTTTCTTTGGATCAGGTTTGACTCCCTCTGCGGTAATAACATGTCCAAGATAACTTAGTTTTGGTTTTAGAAATTCACACTTATCTGGCTCCAATTTTATATTATGTTTTCTCAAACTAGCAAATACTTCTACTAACTTTTTGTTATGTTCTTTTAATGTTTCACCTGTAACCAATATGTCGTCCATATAGATCCAACAATGGTCTCCTATCGAATCATGTAAAACTGAATTAAGCATTCTCTGAAAACAAGATGGTGCTGACTTTAACCCAAAACATAATCGTTTGTGTTCATAATGTCCTCTAGGCGTCGAAAACGCTGTTTTACACCTATCTTCAGGTTCAATAAGGATCTGATGATATCCACTCGCACAATCTAATGCGGAGAAATATCTAGCTTTACCTATATTATCTAAAATATCCTGAATGTTAGGTAACGGGTAGCTATCACCCACTGAAATTTTGTTAAGCTCTCTCAGGTCGATACACACACGCCATTTTTTCTTACCAGATGCATCTTCCTTTTTTGGAATTACTATCAAAGGAAAATTCCATTCACTTTTACTATGTGTGATAATATCATCTTTTAACATCTGTTCTATCTGTTTTTCTACTTCTTTCTGATGTGCTTCAGGTATTCTATAATTTTTTAAAGTTATCGCTCTTCCTTTAGGGATACCTGGTGTAGGAATAGAATGAGTAGCTGCTGTAGTATGAGTTAATTTGTCACCCGGCAATCTAAATATATCTACATACTCTGTACAAATTTGCTTAATTTCTTGTGCACCTTCTGTTACGTGCTGCAAACGTAGATTTTCATGTAACAATTTTATTCTTTGCTGAGTTATTAAATCTTCATATGGTTCATCTACTCTATTCAACTGGGTAGGAGGTTTCTTTAACATCGGTACCGTTCGTACCGCTAACGTCTCGTGTGTTAAATTTATTAACATACAAGGGAATGATTTATCACAAGTCGTTAAACTAGATCCGCACAATACTCCTGGTTGCAATAACTGCTGTTCAATGTATCTAACTCCCTTTTCCTTCGTAGGAAATTTAACTATAGTTTCACTATATGGAGGAATAAACACTGTTTTAGCCAACATATAATCATTTTCTGCAAGCCAATCTTGTCCTAATATTACATCAACTTGTCTAGGCAATTTCTCTACAATGTAAAAATCACTTTTTACAGGGTCAATGCTGTTATTCAATGTCAATGAAACTTTTCCTTTCACTTTAATTTCACTACCACTAATACCTTGTATTAATATTTCACTATGTACTCTGTTACAGTTCTTATTTAATGCTGCTTCTCTCACTAAAGATATCTGCGCTCCAGTATCCACTAATGCTATTCCTAGCTCATTTCTCAGTTGTGGGCTCACTACATAAATTTCATAAGGACTTAACTTCTCGGGCTCTTTTAAATGACCATCTTCATTTAAATTCTCAGAATTATTTTCTAACACATTTTTCCTTTGACAATTACCTAAGTGCATGGAATTAGAAGCGTCCCCCTGGCTTTCCTTACTTATTTTAACTGTCCTACGCGAACACGGTCCGGAGTATATATTATTTAATACTCTTACCTTAGATCTGCCGCTTGCAATCTCAGTTACTGTGGATATGCCTCTTGCAATCTCCGTTCCTTCGGTGTCGACACCCTCACTATCGGCCTCACTAACTTCACTGTGTGACTCCTCGCCACCTTCTAATGTAACTGCTATGTTCGCTCCCCTTGACCGCTTGCAGCCTTCGAGATAAGAAACTTGCGACTGCTCAAGTTCCCTTATCTCCCGTTTCCCTGATTGCATTGCTTTGCTGTATGACCTGTCCATTTGCATTTGCTGCAAACTACATCAGCCTTGCAATTTCTAGCTATGTGCCCAGTTCCATTACATTTGAAACACCTAATTGCTGCATGACTTACGTCCCTCTTCACCTGTGATCCCTGGGATCCTCTACTACCTGAGTGTCCTTTTCCCGTACGCCACAAACTACCATTAGAATTATCTTTAGACCTCTGTGATTTCACATCACATTCCTCCTGAAGTGCTGTTTCTATTAACTGAGCTAATGACTCTTCCTCACCTTTAGCTTTAACTATGTATTTGATACGTTCAACTTTTAATCCTGCTATAAATGTTCCTTTCAAGAATTCACCAATTAACTGTAATCCTCCTTCAACATATTTAGTTTTATCCCTTTGTTCTTGTTTCTCTAGTCTACCTCTAACTTCCCTTCTTAAGTCAACTGCCATATTATCAATTCTAGATGCCCACTGTGCTACACTTTCTTGCATACCTTGCTTAGATGTGAACAATATTCCAGCATAATATTCCAAAGTACGTCTTACAAAGAAGTTTTCCTCTAGTATTGCTTTAATCTGTGACCATGACTCTACTTCTGTTCTAGCTAATATTTTCTCTTTAGCGTCTCCTACAATTTTTGATTCTATGAACTTCAACAATAAAGGGTGTTTATCAGGATGAACAATCTTAATAGCAGATTCAACACTTTGTACAAATTCTCTCAAGAATTTAGGGTTCCCGTCAAATGGACGTGGAATAAGTTTAACAGCTTCCACTACAGACATGTACTGACTATCCTCTGAAACACTATTAACTGCCATAATGGATCGGACTAACCTTTACAGATGTAGGGTGGGCAAAGACGCACAGTTCGGGTTTAATTGGAGACTATGGTTCCTCCCCTCCAATCCTTCTTGCGGTGCGCTCTGCTCGACGGCTGAACACCTTGGAACTCCCTCGGGTGTGTCCACGGCTGCTGATGTCGGCCTTCGTCCACTATTCAGTGCCAACCACCAATTACGAGTACCACGGGCCCTTGTGGATCCTCCGCAGGGTTGCTTGGTCACCTCGGTGCACCCAAGTCCCTTCGGCTCGGTTGATGATCCGTAGTTTAATTTATTTAACTTGTAATTACTCTCTTTTATCCCGCCGCTAGCCACCATGTAACCGCGCAAGCCGAGCTACGGTTACCAGTCGTTATTATTTTATTTAGAGATATCCTGGAGTCAGTCTATAATCGTTAGATTATAGCAAAGAGAGTGGAGGCGAATTGAACAAGTATAAATAAGTTGGACTACACACTGGATTTGAAGAAGAAAAATAGGTTTATTACGGTCCGAGAGACCGGACTTATTACTGGCAGTCGATACAACAGAAAAAAGCCCCAAGACATCCTGACAATTGCTTATATAGTAACTTTAATACATTGTACCTGTATTTAGGACGTTTATACATTCACTTGATCTCTTCTTGAGTGCATGTGCACTAACCATGAACCTTGGCATGTCCAGTGTCATTAAGTACATACTCTCTTAAGTACAATTCCTCTCGCTTGCCCTTTAAACACATATATTGGAAAGTTACTCCTTATCTATGTTGTAATATTTACCCTACTGTAGTCAGGAGTCTGGGAATTTAGTAACATGAATATTACATATAACAAAATATATCGTAATTTCTATATGAAAACCCTTAAAAACTTAATTCCTATTACAGGCACATACACTTTCACAATGTACTCACCCAGAGTCTTAAGAATTTCAGTTGGATTTTCAGTTGCCACATACATTCTAAGCACGCGGTTGGCTAATGTCAACCACCTGGAGTGAGCAATTTTTCCAGGGTTTCTTAATAATAAATCTAGTGTGCAATTTCCACTTGATACAGCGATACACATATCCAATAAATATTTTTGATCTGTACTTAAATCATTTTCGTTCTCCAAAAGAGGAAGGTTATTTTCAATTGGCAAGAAAGTAACCATAGGTAGATTAGCACAGTTTTCTAGCTGCTGACCTATTTCTCCTTTAAACTCATTGGGTCCCTTCGTTTTACCATCTAAATGACAAAAAAGATGTCGCAATGGTAGCTCATTACCATGGAACAAACAAATTAACCATTGTAAAGGTCTTCCTATTTCCTTTTCCATCAAAGAAATCACACCATTTTTATGTCCAGTCCAACATAATGTCCAACAACGGTTCCATCACACCCAATAGCAGTAAAGTTCAGTAAAGATAGTAAAGCTGTTTTTATCTTTCTATTCATATTATAACGCCTATTTGAAACTTTTTAATTCATAATCGAGACAAGTAACAATCTTTAAAAAAATTCCAAAAAGTGTGTTTTTATGAAACTTTAACTCCTTGCGGCACCTCAAGACCTACTCCAATATTTTTCATATTTTTAATTTAACTTATCTACACCAACAGGCAACTTTTCCGCGCTATTACAAATTAAAAATCAAAAGATGATTGTTTTGCAAAAATCTTTGAAAACATTAAAAAAAAGTGTGTTTTTATGGAACTTTAACCTCCTTGCGGCACCTCAAGACCTACTCCAATATTTTGCATGTTTTTAATTTATCTTATCTACACCAAAAGGCAACTTTTCCGCGCTATTAAAAATTAAAAATCAAAAGCTGATTGTTTCGCAAAAGTGTTTGAAAAAATTGCAAAAAGTGCGTGTTTTATGAAACTTTAACGTCCTTGCGGCACCTCAAGACATAATCCAATATTTTTCATATTTTAAATTTATCTTATTTACACTGAAAGGCAACTTTTCCGCGCTATTACAAATTGAAAATCAAAAGTTGATGTTTTTCGTTCCACCCTACTATGCATCCCTCCTCTGTCCAGCAAGAAGAAATAAAACTAGAAATGGCCACTATATATTTAACCAGAATTTACATAAGTTCAGCAAAATGCAATATGAAGTATTAATATCCCGAAGCAGAAATTATACTTAGGGCAGGTCTTTCCAACTCAGGTGCTTCCACGGCGCAGGCGAGCACCGGTGTAGCACCAGAGGCAGCTCCACAGGTCTAGCCAGCGTTCAGCTTATGGAAACATTATTAATAACAATTTTGTGAACACATAAACACACCATTTATTCTCTACTTATATTGTGTTTGTGAACATTTAGAATTTAATTAGATTGTTAACATCGTTTTGCCGCAACTAATTTACAAATATTTCGTACAATCGATTTGGCAATAGAAATTCAGAGCACAGCCTCTAAGGCAACATCGGACAGAGAAGTCCTGGTTTTACTTTTATTTAAATTCGTTATTGAAAACATCTGTTCGCATGCATAAGTTGCCTCGAACATTGGCGTAAGTTTTAAGCAAGTGCGTGAAGTCTGGGAAATTTCTGTGGATGAATGAAAGCAAATCGCCGGTGTAGTAGTATGGAGACATGTTGGTGATTTTCAGGACAAAATATGGCATCATAAATATTCAAGTTGAGGTGCCATATAATCAATTTCTTTGAATGGGCATTGCATTCATCGTGCAATTTCTGTAACAACGTCTGATGATATCCGAGGTTTTCGTAAATAGACAAATTTAATGATTTTAATGACGGAAAATTGTCAACAATTCCGGCTTTAAGTTGATCTTTAAATAATAAATTATGCATTTTGAAAGTCTTAATTCTGTCACACATGGTGCTAATTAACTAATTTCTCCCTTGCAACTAAATATTTTAATCATTTAAATAAGACGTTACATCCACCAAGAAAGCGAGGTCAGCTATCCATTGTGCTGTCTGATGCACGCACATGCAGTAGCGACATGGGGAAGGAGAGCACCGGGCTGCCGTTGGGTGCTGCGATGGTGCGCACCAGCGCAGAGTGCTCAAGTTGGAAAGGCCTGACTTAGGGCCTGTACGACGACCACCTGATATCATATTTATCTGCCAGATAGAGAACTTATCTGGAAGTTGGCCAAGAATTGCGTACTATGATCTTTTAACAAAATCTGTCTGGGAAGTCAACTCCCAGCTAAGCTAGCAGGAGGATGGAGTGGCTGACAAACTACCAACTGCTAGTTAGAGAAGTTTGAATGAAATAAGATGGCAGCACTCTGAAGCTTCCTGGCCACCTGAGTTTCAGAATTGATGCTGGAAGATTTAATTTACATAAAAATGTCATTTTAGGCTCACATACGAATGAAATAGAACTGCACAAATCAATTAATGCACTTAAAATGATACGTTCTTATGTAATTTAATTATACAAATACAAATCCGAGCCGCTGCACCTAGTGGATGCCTACCAAACTACAACAAATACACCGCTTTGCTCAACGACCTAAGGATCATTTTACAAAATATTACCACGTTCTTGCCGATTGCAGTTCAGCGGTGGTATTACAAAACATCTTCCAATTAAGGTATCTGGAAGTCACGCATTGGGAGGAATTGTCGGCAGGTGGTAATACAGGCAAGATATGATGGCAAGATTCACCAACGAAACTACAGACAAATAACTCTTGGGAAATCAATACACAATGGTGTAGATGTACTACCTACAAAAAAAGAAAATCCAGCAACGAAACCATAGGCATCCAACTCTTGGGAAATTAAATACACGGTGGTGTGGGTGAACTGTGAGCAACACAGCAAATTAACATTTTTAATAATATTTTTTACCACAGTGACAAGCTGTTTTTTAGGGAATGTGTTTAAATAAAACTCTAGACTTTTTACTTCCTCTGCCCGTACCATAGGTACTATAGGTAGAGGAAGTATTGTTTTCGACCCCAAAATTCGAAGTTGAGTTTTTAGCATATATACACGTTTCAAGGCCCCCTGAATCCAAAAATACTATTTTTGGAAACATGTCTGTGTGTCTGTGTGTCTGTGTGGAAAATATCTGTGAACAAGCTAGCTCCAAAACGGAAAATCGTATGAAAACAAAATTTCGTATTTGGGTCAGGTACCTTCTGAAGATGTGAGGATAAGATTGGCGACTATTTTCTCTTATTTTTAAGGGGACTTTACATGAAGAAATTTTCGTTTTTCGCGATTTTCTCGAAAACGGCTCTAACGATTTTCTTTTAATTTTGCACATAGGTTGCTTATGCTAAGAGCTAAAACTTTTATTTGAAACATTTTTTTCGAGAAAATTCTCTGAGGGTAGTTACAAGCCACCCACTGTTCACCCACTGTTTGTAGAAAGTTTGTCTTACGTGATAAACAACTGAATTCGCGCTCTTTCACGGCCTCTTATTTTATATAAGAATGTGAAGCGAGAAAGATGTATTGTTGGCCATGCATAGAGTAAAGATGTATCTGAGGGAAATATTCGATAAATTTTGGAAATTATATTTTACGGCAGAAAGTTCAATAATCGTCTGCAGTCATTTGTTTTTTTTTTTTTAAAGTTTGTTATATAGACTGCGCTTTTAGTCGCATCATTGAAAGAAGAGGTATTTATAGGATAATTAGCGTAAAATTGTGTCTTGCGATTCTGTACAAGGATATGTGAATACTGCTAACTTTTATTTGGGCAGAGGAAGTTATGTGACTTTCACATCAGATTTAATTTTTTATATATATAACGAATATATGGTAGTTTATAACAATAAGCTGAAGTTTATTGTTATATTTAGTGGTATATAGGCGGATTTTACAAAACTACCATATATTCAACTATACCACAGGAAAAATGAAACTAATTAATTATATATATAACGAACCTAAAAAAAATATAAATAAAAAAAAAAGGAGGGTGGATAAGACATATAGGCCTACCATCATATGAACTAACAGAACTTTTAAGGCTGTTTTTTAAGTTTGGTAAATAATAATTCGTATTTTTTTATAGATCCATTAACAACAGTGTTTTTTAAACTTTTAAACTCTCTTAGGCCCGTTCTTACGATGTCCAGTTAAGTAGGAGTAAATGTTAACTGGTAGTTTATTTTACGGTCGGAGTAAAGTTCCAGTAAACGCTTCTTTGTTCTTATCATCTTCTAGTTAAAGTTTACTCCCAGTTAATGCAATCAGACAAAAGTCACAGCAGTTGGTACGAGCGTTTCTCAGTTGTTTGCAGTAGTTTTTCATCTGTTTTCATTGTTTGGTTTGATTTTGCAATGGATAATAAGGTTATGGCTGATATAAAAAAATAAAGAGACACAGCAATTTCTTTTCAAGTGAAGAATAATATTGTTTCTGAATGATATCGACGAAAAGCGTCATATAATTCAAACTAAATAACACACAGTAAGGTGTGGCCATAAGAGCAAAGCTCAAAAAGACGTATCAGAAATACTGTATTGTGAAATATATAACTTCCTCTGAATTTAATTATAGTTTGCAGTACACAATACGGGCAGTAGTGTGCAATCAGTTGTCTTAGCCTAAAAAGGTCGCATAATTTGCGAGGCAAGACCTAAAACCTAATAAGTTTGTGTATGAAATGTGTAGCTAATAACTACAGGATATATTACGAGATGTTTTCAAATGAAATTATTAGCTCTTAGCATAACATATTAAAATACATTATATATATAGGCCTATATAGTTTATATATTACGCTTATTATACAATTCCTGTTAAATAAGAATACAATCCTCCTCAAGTAAAGTGGTTGTAAAAATGAAAAGAAAAAAACCACGTTTCGAAACCCCATCCCCGATGGATGAAAAACCCAAATATGATCTGATGTATGGGTAGAGGAAGCAAATAGTAAAGTACCGGTAATTGTTGTCCAAACTTTCATAATAATTTGATCTAGTTTTCAATATTTTTTAAATTTATTTTTACTTATATTGGCATTGTTCTTCATCACCAGTGACATTACCATTACGAAAGCAGCTAAATAACTTCATCTCTCCATTTTAATTCAGTTCGCGAGAAGTATAACCTCAAAAAATCCTCCGGTTAGGAGTTTACTTGTACATTTTCCTACAGTAAAGATTACTGCCAGTTAAGAGCTTTTTACCAACAGTTAACGCCTAACCAGATATTGTAAAATTGAACTGTCAGTAAAGTAACCGTAAAAGTAGCCGTAAATATTTTACTGGAGATGGTAATAACGGGCCTTATAAAAAACATAATAAACATTATAGGCATATTATCAAATAATAACATATATTGTAAATTGTAAGCTGTATCTCTATGAAAAGAAAATACAACCTGTAATATTGGCAGCTACTAGCTTTTTCTTTAAGAGTATCAAAGTAAAAGAATAATATATTAAGGGTATAAAGAGGGTTTTTTTTTAAAAATAATAATCAAGTAAAAATAGACTCACATGGTGAAGAAGAACTGCAATAATTAATTTAATGGATGAAGTGCATTACTCACCAGAGACATCCCCAGAGCAGACTTCTAAGAAACTTTTAGTAACTACATTTTGAGATCCAATAACACACTGCGAGCTGCAGCAGTCTTTAGGCAAACTACAGACTCGATACCGGGGCAAGCACAGAAACAGTATTTTAAACTTGAGGATATTCTAGACACGAGAAATGCTGTAACCTGATACAAAAGTAAAAAATACTAGGACATGATAATGTAGGGTGTAAAGGTATTTAAATGGAATATGTGCTTATTTTCACACAGTACGAAAAATGAACATTATCCAAAGGTTTACTGGTGTGTTGTACATCATATCTTTTTATGTTTTGAGTAGTATTTATTTATCTCCTTATTCCCTCTGATATTAAAATAAACATACAACACACTGTGATGTTGATATTCATGTATAGAACACTAAAAGGTCATTAAAAATATATGTACAGATTAAAACATTTACCACAAATTACACAGGTCTATGTAGTAAAAGTACTAAAATGTGCATAAAATGGATTTCCCTACTGCCGGGAGTCTTTACACCATATATAAAACGGTGATGTCAAAATCTTCAGAATTTATTAATTCATATCTTTTTATGTTGTGAAGTGGAGAGATTTTTACTGTAGCCTATAATTGGCCTATGTTATATCAAAATTATATCATGATAGTTTTAATCTTTTTATAGTTATGAATTATTAGGTATGGCGGGAAAGTTTTATGTATGTTTAACTCTCCTTTTCTGCTCGGCTTGAAGACTGACTGACTGAAGAGACTGACAACACCGCATGTTTTGCATGTGGCAGGTAAACAACTGTCAGAATTTGGAAGTTACTTTAAATCTAGTATAGTTATATATAACTACAGTCAAACCTGCCTAAAGTGGTCAGTAGTAGTTCTTCTAGGGGGGAGAAACCATTAGTAGAGGTGATCGCTAAATTAAGGTTATGAAATTTTTGAAATTAGTGAAGAGGTCTGGTTAATCAAATGATTTGATATCTTTATTAGCTACAGAATAATATTAAAAGTATCAAACATACGTATGCACTGAGCGATTAACATGTTATTTAATGTACTAACAGTACAATAAACGAAATCAACCTATTGTATTTATAAAATACTCTACTGTATTTTCTTTAATTATTTCATGTCTATATGTAGCAGGTCACTTTAAATTACGGTAATCTTCTAGTGTGATTTGTTTTAAATTGTTTTCACATCTCTTTTTAATGGTACATGTTTCAAAGAATTCTAAAAATTGATTCAGATGTGAGAACTATTCATGCTCTACTTTTCATCTAAGACATAACACAGTAGCTGTATTAACTTAGTTTGCAGGCTTCCACGGCCGGTGTTATACTTAAAGTGATAGTAATTGCTATCTGGGTTGGGCCGCATCGTGTTTTTGGTGTCTTCTGACGTTTCAGACATCATATTGTGTCCTTCTTCTGAGAAAGAATCGCAATAAAAATAAGTGCCTGTGGTTAGTAAAGTCACAGTTCTCATGACGTCAGTTTTAAAGTTTTAATTGTTTCACGCCAGATGTCACTGATCTTATACCCATCTTCCCTGTTTATGTTATGGGGATGTTTAATGATTTCTATGGCTTCTGTGACAAGTCTAGGGAATCTTCTGTTTTCATGTTTAAGAAGAGGGTCAGTCCAAGTCAAATCATCCAGGGGTGTGCACCCCACCCCCTCGGATTTTCATGAAAAATTTTTTACAGCATCTATGGACAAATATAAGAACCCGTATTTTTCATTTTGTGCAAATTCACTTTAGTTTTTTTGTTATGATTTTTTAAAAATTGCGTGTTTTTAGACAATTTGTTGCTAGGAGTGCAGGTTGAAAGTGGCACGTTTTGGTAAAAAATTATTTGTAAAGTTGTTACTTCATATTAAGTCATGAAACCCAACTGTTCTTACTTAAAATTTCACCAGGATTCCAAATATCTTATTGAAAATAACATTTGACTAACATAAAACTTTGTTTTTACTCTTCAAAGTTTGTGCTTCTGAACTTTTTTCTTCTGTGCAGTCATATAAGTAAAAGTTCATAACTTTATTCTGACTGGTGGTATCAGGCTGAAAAAGGTCTCATTTGAAAGAGGATGAAATGTACCACAATAGTATTAAATAAAATTCATGGGTATTTGATGTTATCATGTTATAAAAAAAGAAAAAGTATTATAGATGAAAATTTCCATTTTAGCATTAAACTGTTATCAATGCAAAAGGTTGATTAGTTATATTGATTTTATACAACAATTAATACAGCTTGTACACTCTATTAGGCTTAAAAATACTAGTTATAAATTCAATTTTGATATCAAGGATAGCCTAATATTTAAGATTTTTAGGTAGGATTAAAAAGAAAGGTAGCTTGGGTGTGCTTAAAGATAATGCAATTTTATGACTTACCGATGTGTTTGGCCTAATCTTTCCTTGGCCAGGCATCATTAATGTTTTTTTCACTTTTTTTTGAAAGACTGAACATCATTCATCCGACTTGTGAACTTAATTCTGGTATATCTATGGAGCAAATTATGTCTGTAAAAGGGACCCAGCACTTATCCTCTCTTCCAGTATTTTTGTGTTCTGGCCAAAGATAATATTCCCTTTCTTTTACGCAACTGGTGTGCCTTTCTAACCATGTACTCGGTCACTTTAAATTCTGAAGCTGTTTTTTTTCTTGACCATGATTGGGGTGTCAGTGTTAAAATTTGAATTCTCTCTCTTTTACTTTTGGTGACTGCAAGTTTCTCTTCAATGGCATTGACTAGGTGGTCCAAATCTTGGGCCTTTTGTGCTACTGGAGATATAGATTCTGTTGATGAAATTGAATAATCAGATTGTAGTTCATTTTCTGGTAGCCCCAAAACACGCGAAACCTTTGTTTGCATTTTATTTTTAATTTCATTAATTTTCCGTTTGGCATATTTTACCTTTGATCCTGATGCTAATGATTTAACTTTTATTGGCGAAACTCCTATTGTTGCCATACTTGAGTCTAATTCATACTTTTCTAAAACTTTTGAAGGTGTATCAATTTTTTTAGATTTCTTCACAGGTGTTAAAACACTACTGCCACTAAATTCTCCTTCATAAGACTGACTACAAACACTTTTCTGGTCGTTGTCTTCTTCTTCATCATCATGATGCAAAACAACTTTTTTCTGCAGTTGTCACAAATCTTTTTGCCTGGAATTAATACGATACCTTTTTTTCTTTTTACTTCTTTAGCAAATTTTAATGTAATCAGACTTAACCCTGCTTTAATTACTTTTTTGTGGACTTTGTTTGAGTCACAACACTTTTTTGTTTATTTTCATAATACTCTGTATAGTATAGAAAGTGGTGCAAACATACATTAGAAGTAGGAGTCAATGTTCTTGCTATCCTCCAACTAAGAATTTCCTGTACTTGATCAGGTAAATTTGAAACCAGCAGATTTTCTTCCTTATCTGTAAAATCTTTACTATGACATTGGGAATTAGTTATCAGTCCCGCACTGCACTGTTCTTTAGGTGATAACATCAACTCTTCATCTGAACTCATTTTTACAGCAAGTAGTCAACCTAAATTAGCCTATATTGTAATTCATCTTGATAACACTAAAATCTCACAAAATGTTTAAAGGACAACAATTTAGGCCAACTATAATTTACTCACTGCACAAAAATCTAAATCCAAAACTCACATTTTCTGACTTATTAGAAAAACTATTTCACAAAACTACTGTTCACAATTAGCATACTTGTTAATAATGAACTAAGATGAACTGTCACAACAGAGTTTCAAAACTAACTGAGGTAAGAGAAGCCAATGTTCCTCTTGACCTGTACTGACAAGTTCTTAAATTAGACAGAGGTCTCGTCAAGGTAGAACTCAAGACAATGGATGATAAAATTGCAGTCATGAAAAACAAAAGCAAACTCAAAGGACAAGATTGCTACATAGATTCCGATCTTACTAAACAGGAAAGAGAGATCCAACAGGCTCTCAGAACCAGAGCAAAAGAAGAGAGAGAGAAAGGCAAAGATGTGAAAGTGGGGTACCAAAAGCTACTAATAAACAACCAGTGGGTAAACTGGCAGACCCTATCCCGACCACAAGTAACGTAAAACGTCATAATACACCGGCCAACAAACACCAAGTAAACTCTAGACCAGAAATAATAATAGCGACTCTAAATGTACAAACTCTCAGAACCTGCAACAGAGCTGAAGAACTGGACAATGCCTTAAAAGAAATAAAGTTCGATGTATTAGGCCTAAGTGAAGTAAGAAGGATGGGGGAATCCATAACAGAAAAAGGAAACGGTGATTTAATGTTTCACATAGGCACAGCCCCAGGCCAAAGAGGCGTTGGCTTCATTATCAAACGAAACATAAAGCACATGGTACTTGTACTGGATGGAATTTCAGAAAGAATAGCGGTCCTGAAATTAGCAACGAAAGGCTCTCCAACAACAATCATTCAAGTTTATGCTCCCACAGAAGCATGCAGCGAAGATGAATTAGAGGACTTTTACAAGAATTTAGACACTACAGTAGAAAAATACAAGTCACCAACGAACCTAATCATAGGAGACTTCAACAGCTAAGTGGGACCACGCAGTCACATAGAAGAAGAACAGGTTGGACCGTATGGATATGGGAGGAGGAATGAAAGAGGAGACAGACTAGTACAGTTTGCGCAAGAAAATAGCCAACACCTTCTTCAAGAAAAATCCCGAAAACAGATGGACTTGGAGATCACCCGACGGCAACACGAAGAATGAAATTGACTACATCCTAAGTAACAGACAGAATTCCATAAAAGACATCCGGATCATAACAAACTTAAAATTCAGCACAGATCACAGAATGGTAAAAGCAACAATAAAATTAGAAAGAAGGCGACAATGGAAGAAACGCTCTAAACCAAGCATAGAAGCACTAGACAACGAACAGTACAAGACACAAATGCAACACCGGCTCTTGCAGTTAGACCTCAGAACAGAAAGAGGGACACAGGAACTATACGACTCATTAGAGCAATGCATGCTCCAAGCATATGGTGACACAAAAAAGGCAGACAAAACAGAGAAACACGACGGAAAACAAGCGAGACTACTCTAGCACTAATTGAATGAAGATCGGAGATGAACCAAGTCAGAGATGACTCAGAAGATAATAGAGAAGAGTACGCTAAGATAGATAAAAGAACTAAAAGAGAAATACGAAAAGACATCCGAGAATACCAAGCATCTTCTACGCGACAGATACTAGAATCTTCCAAATCAATCAGAAAGGCAAAAAGAGAAATAAGTGGAGGTAAACAATGGATATTAGGAACCAAAGACTCGTCGGGAAAACGCACGACTGCAAGGGACAGTATCATTGAAACTGCCACTAAGTACTACAAAGACCTATATACAAGCTCTCTTCAAAATCCCGTATGGAACTACACATCAGACCCCACAACCAACAACTCCCAGGTCGTTCCCCCTATATTAGCCAGCGAAGTTCGGACGGCAATCAATGAATTGAGGAACGGAAAGACCCCCGGCGAGGATGGAATATACAACGAATTCTTGAAGCAAGCCTCAGACCACCTGATACCAGCGATCACCATTATCTTTAACAAAATTATAGATGCAGAAGAAATACCAGACCAGTGGAAAACAAGCACAATAATCCTCCTCCACAAGAAAGGCACGAAAGATGACCTCAACAATTATCGACCCATAAGTCTCATGTCAAGTTTGTATAAGCTGTTTTCAAAAATAATCACTAGAAGATTAACAAAAATTCTGGATGAAAATCAACCACACGAACAAGCGGGTTTCCGCTCTGGATACAGTACTGCAGACCACCTCCAAACTGTGAGCCAGGTAATGGAAAAAGCTGAAGAATTCCATCAAACAGTGTATATTGCCTTCGTAGACTACAGCAAGGCTTTCGACTCGGTCGAGCATGAGAGTGTAATACAAGCTTTACACACACAGGGAGTCAACAACAAATACATCAGCATACTCAACAAAATTTATAACCAGAGCTGTGCCAAGGTGAAAACAGAAATCGAAGGTGAAACATTTCAGCTCCATAGAGGAGTACGTCAGGGAGACCCAATATCCCCTAAATTATTTACAAGCGTACTAGAAAGCACGTTCTGCAAACTACACTGGAACCAGGACTGTGGAATAAGTATAAATGGTAGCAGGTTAAGTAATCTAAGGTTTGCTGACGACATCGTACTGTTTGCCAAATCACCCAGTGAACTTCAGTCGATGCTTCAAGATCTATCTAACTCCGGCAGATTAGCAGGCCTCCGGATGAACAAGACCAAAACACAGGTAATGTCAAACGGACCGGTGACACCTATAACTGTAGATGGCACAGTACTGCAATATGTATCGGAATATGTGTACTTAGGACAAATAGTATCATTCCACCAGAAGACTGAGAAAGAAGTAAAAAGAAGGATTTCTCTCGCATGGAAGGCTTTTTGGTCCCTCAAGTTCATCATCCTGGAGAAAACTCTCAGCAGAAAACTCAGAACCGAAACGCTAGAGACCTGTGTAATGCCGGTATTGTTGTATGGTTGTCAGACGTGGGCTCTCACTTCCAAACTTCGCAACAGTCTCCAAGTGTGCAAAAGAAATATGGTGAGAAAAATCCTAGGCATATCGTTGAGGGACAGAGTTACAAATGAAACACTACAGAAGATGTCAGCAGTTACCGACCCTGCACTGCAAGCCACCAACACCAAATGGAAGTGGGGAGGCCACGTCGCAAGACTCAAAGATGACAGATGGACATACAAGGCCACAATGTGGGACCCTCGTACTGGAAGAAGATTCCCCGGAAGACCAAGACAGAGATGGGCTGATCTCTTCAAGGAACTTGTAGGACGACAGTGGTCAACCAGAGCAAGAAAAAGGAATGACTGGAAAGTCTTAAGAAGACAAGTGAACAGTGACTGAAACCAGTGCATATGCGACCGAAGTCTTACGAAGACAAGTGTATAGGACCGTAACAAGTGTAAGGACGTAAACTACAATGAAGTGCACAATGACCCAGACTAATGTAAGTGGACAAAGACCAGGAATTGCATAAAAGCCCAAGAGCACAAATATCCCTCATGTGGAATAGCTCTCCACATGTAGGTGTATTCGAGCTTACCCTCTTCGAGGAGGCCATTGCCCTTAACGGGACATTTAGGCTAATCATTTCATTTCATTTCATTTCATTATGTGTCTATTTATATTTGTTTGTATTGTAACTGTTGAGGCATGCACTAATTTTATTCAGGACCCTGTGGTCAATCATGTTTAAATGATCTGATGCCAATTTTGTTGGATTAATAAAATATTTTAATTACTGTACTAATTTTTATTATTACATCATTTCATTTTTGGGTTTTTAAAGAGTCATAAAATAAAATCTTTCATAACATGTAAAAGTTAAATTTCATTCAAACAAAAAATATGTCTTATATTATTATGTTTTAGCATATTCACCTGACTGTCACCTAAAAAAATTCTTAACAATACCCTAGATTTCAAAACAAAATTTGTGATTCCTTTTTTTAGGTCTATTAGAGTGAACAAATCTATATGTTAATTGCTGTATAAAATTAATATAACTAATCTAACTTTTGCAATGATAACAGTTAATGCTAAAATGGAAATTTTCATCCATAAAACTTTTTCTTTTTTTTATAACATGATAACATCAAATACCCATGAATTTTATTTGATACTATTGTAGTACGTTTCATCCTCTTTCAAATGAGACCCTTTTCAGCCTGATACCACCAGTCAAAAAAAGTTATGAACTTTTACTTATATGACTGCACGGTGGAAAAAAGTTCAGAAGCACAAACTTTGAAGAGTAAAAACAAAGTTTTATGTTAGTCAAATGTTATTTTCAATAAGATATTTGGAATCCTGGTGAAATTTTAAGTAAGAACAGTTGGGTCTCATGACTTAATATGAAGTAACAACTTGACAAATAATTTTTTACCAAAACGTGCCACTTTCAACCTGCACTCCTAGCAATTGAGATGACTGCTTATTGAAGGTGGCCTTTTAGGCAGGTTTGAGTGTATTATGATACTTATGTTTACATACCGGTAATGTGCATGTATTCTTGTGTACTTCAGATATGCCTTACTCATAGTGGATAGTGCAACAGCTCTTTATAGAACTGATTATTCTGGACGAGGGGAACTCGCAGCTCGACAAGTGCATCTGGCACGTTTCATGCGTATGTTGCTACGTTTAGCAGATGAGGTATGATCCATTTTTTATAATTAATGGCTAGTTTGATTTTAGCCAGTATTTTATTTATTTAATGTATTTCCCATTTAATAATGAATAGTATATTTCATAACAATACCAACAACAAGCACCCACAACAATAAATTGTAGTAGTACATGTTAGACATGATAATAAACAATGGATTCTTGAAATAGAGCATTTCGTCAGCATTGGACAGTTGTCAGCAGGGCCCGGATTTTGGTGACATGTCATCTTTTAACTGGTACATCATGGATGTTGATTAATCTCTGTACTCCCTTAAGTTTTGCAGCATTATGTTTTTTTATTAATGGCCTCACTCCAGACTGGTACTCCATATGATAGAATTGGTAAGATAGCACCTTTGTAAATAACTCTCATTACATCGTGGCTTAATCCCCAATTTATTTTTGCCGATTTTGCCAATGGATGTATGAGATGAGTACATTTTTGGGTTACTTCATTGATATGTTTTTGGAAATTAAACTTCCTATCAATTATTATGCCAAGATACTTTATACTTTCCGAAGGCATAGCAAAGGCATTCCGTACAACTTCATATGAAGCATTGTGTACGCTAACAAACACTACCCCAATAATTCTAGAATTGCAAAAGTTGGCAACACTATATGAAATCAAAAAAGGAAACCAGAAGGACACAATTGAAAGGCCAAGACACTATTCGATATGGCCACATCCAGCTGATATATACACTATAAAAACAAAGGAAGATAACATAGAATACAGAGTGGACATTTATACTGACGGCAGCAAAGGAGACACAGGAGTAGGCGCAGGTATAGCAATATTTGTCGATAAAAAAACAGCCATCCAGCTACAATACAGGCTAAAAGACCACTGCTCAAACAATCAGGCTGAACAGCTTGCGATCTTAAAGGCCCTAGAATATTTAGAAAAAGATCAGCACAGTCCTAACGACCAAAAAATAGCAGCTATCCATACAGATAGTAGAATAACTTTAGATTCGTTAAAAAATCCAACCAATCAACTTCACTTAATAGCATCAATCAGAGAAAAAACTAGAGAATTGGAAGCAAAACATTGGACAATCCACTTTACCTGGATGAAGGCACACAACGGGAATATCGGTAACGAAACAGCTGACCGTCTAGCAAAAGAGGCTGCAGGGAACGACAACATACCAGTGAGTTACAATCGTAAACCACTAAGTTCAGTGCTAAACGAACTACAGACAATAAGTGTTAATAAATGGGAAGAAGAATGGAACAGTACAAAAAACGGTACAGTGACAAAGACGTTTCTCCCCAGTATAAAAGACAGGTTAAAAATAAACGTACCGCTAAGTGGAAAAATAACTAGCTTCTTAACAGGCCATGGGAAAATGAACTCATACTATTTCCGATTTAATATAACAACCAGTCCTATGTGTACGTGTGGAAGCGAAGAACAAACAGTGGATCACCTACTATTTAAATGTATCAAACTTGAAAGGGAAAGACAAATTTTTAAGAACAATATGATAAGTAAACATGGAAAATGGACATTGGACAAAATCAAATTAATGCGCTATTATACACAAGAACTAATCTCATTCATTAATTCGATAGATTTAGATAAGATGTAAAAGAATGAAGTAGTAATACAAGTAGTTAACTAATATATCAGAAATACAGGAGATTAACTAATATTATATAGAGTATACCTACATGTTAAATAATATTGTAAAGAATAGTATGAAAATTTAGTTTTAATAAGGTAATGAATAAGTTCCACAGTAACCAGCCATAGAATAAGGAAGATAAAAGACAGTATATTATGTGCATTAAAATGTAATATTAGTAATTAGTGCATGTAGTATTACTCTCATTGTAATGGGACATGCAGTTAATAAACAAATTAAAAAAAAAAATCATGGATGTTGCGCACTAGTGCAGGTATTCTTATCGTTACTCCTAGATTATAAAAATGGCAAATTTTAGGGTCATTTTTAGAATTCAAAGTCATCATTTGGTCATTTTTTACCATATGGTCTTTTATTCCCACATTTCATATTTTAGGTATTTTTTTTTAGATTTTAAAGTCATTATTTTTTACTTTTTCGCATATACGTAGTATAGAGAAAGTATTGTGATCGTGACAAAAAATCGAAATCGAGTTAACACCGGGAAAGCATGTTTCACAATGCCTAGAAACCGAAAAACGTGTTTTTGGCTTGACGTCTGTCCGTCTGTCTGTCTGTATGTATGTCTGTCTGTCTGTCTGTCCGTCTGTGGACAAGCACAGCGGGTAAACGGTTCATTGTATTTACTTAATTTTTTTAATTAAGGAATTTTTCGAAATTTTGTCGAACCGCCCAGAAATTTAGTTTTACAACTGAAATATTAAGGGGACTTTTCATGAAAACTTTTTAAAAAAAATTGATTTTTGAAAAAATGGCTCTAACGATTTTAATAAAAATTTAAAATCGGAAACTCTTATCTATGACTAATAAAATGGCTATATCTGTATTTCTGCAAAAATGACTTAAGGGGTACTTGACTCGTATCTATTTTCAATTTTTCTAGATTATATCCATTACAGTAGGCGATATACGAAAACCTACCACAGTAAAGTTGTAGAGAAAATTAAAATGAACAGTTTTTGTTTAACACATTTCTTTGTACATTTAATAGATATCAAGATAAAAACTAAATAAGTACGGCTTAAATGCGAATTTCAGAACATGTCAATTAAAATATGAATGACATTTTGTTGCCCCTAGTAACAAGAAAACTATAGGCCTAATGTACTTATTGTTGTGAAATACAATCAGTTTAGCTCAGTCGCAATGAACACACCAAAACCAATTACAGCGAGGTGGTATAGGCTAACAGGGAAGAGGTCCTGAGTTCAAATCAAACCTTGTGGCCGCCCAAATTGACTTGGGTTTTTCATGGTTTCCTCATTCACAAAGGCAAACGCCGGGTTTGTAGGACTTGCTTACTTTCCATAACTCATCGCCGCTACGTCACTGGATATTATAATCGTTTAAACTGAATATCACAAAAGAAGACATCACTAAACAATAGAATCAGATGACACGAATGAGTTGCTACTATAGACTAATGGTTCACGCAACCATACTAAACACGTGATATAACCTACATGCAGTTGCGTGCAATATAACCTTAGTAGTAGTAGTAGTAGTTGTGGCGAAATTAAAATATAAGTCGCCCCTTAAGCTCCGCCCATTCGATATTCGCATTTGCACGGACTGTGTGATGTATTTTGTTTCTGAGCGAAGCAGAGTGACCAACTGTCCTTGTTTATTGTCACAAGTGCCTTGTACCCACTGTCCTTGTATATTGTCGCAAGTGCCTTGTATCCATCTCTACATATAGCTAAATAATGCATAACACTAACCACATAGTTAAGTGAGCGAAGCGGAGGCGGCAGCCATAGCGAAGCGCCCTTGCATTTTAGAATAATGTATGATACACTGTTTGTAGGTTTCGAAAATGTGGCATATTATATCACCCGCGAGGTTTATCAGCCTGTCACATCTCGTCTAGTGGTATGACGTCAAACCTCCAACGTCCAATCACGAGTTTCTTCATAATCAAGGGGAGAAGAATTCGCTATATCCTGGTATAAAAGAAACTGCATCGGTGGGTGGGTTGGGTGGGACCAATTCATCCCAAGGTGCGACTGATATTTGAATTTTCCCGTAGTAGTAGTAGTAGTACTAATAATATGCAGTTTTACTATCATTTATTATTATTATTATTATTTCACGGTAAAAGCATTTAACATAAAGATCTACTCTAATGGTTTCCGTTCTAGATACTTCTTAGTTTTATGAAAATGTAATAAATAAAATTTAACTGTCCCTATCATTTACTTTTTTCTGTGCTAGCCCTTAACACGTATGTGCGAGAAAGTTTGTGCAATATATTTTTGCACCATTTATTTCATTTTGTGTTGTTTCTTGCATTATAAGGAGTTTTTGTGCATTTACTTACATTTAATATTATGAGAACTCTAAATCATCACAATTAAATAAATCTTGTTTTAATTTTAATTTGGATACTGAAAGACTGTGTTTGCTGTTTGCTTTAACTGTATGTTCCAATTAACTAATTACAAGCCTATATAATGGGGTCAAAAACGTTGATATAGAACAGACACAAATCTGATGAATAAACTAGCATTTTCACATAAATTTTTGGATCATTTTTTGTTAATTTTTGGGTAATTTTTCTGTATTTTCCCAGTCATTTTATAGCTCATTTTTTAAGTATTTTTAGGTCATCAAAATCCGGGCCCTGATCATCAGTTATGTGGTTAGTGGTGTGTGTGCATGCATGCATGTATATACATGGAAATTTTTTTAAAGAATATCAGGCTGTTATTAAACTCAAAGCGTAAGAAAACAATATGATCCTTTGAGACATGTGATAGCTTAACAATCTCACTTACCATTCAGCACCCCATAGCTCAATAACCATGAATTGTAAAAATATTACTTTTGTTCAGCTAGCTTCTAAAACATTTGTTCTTTCTCATGATACATCAGATTTGTGTTTTTTTTGTATAGTTTCTGAGCAAGCAATCAATTTTGCACAATATGATGTTTCTGCTAGACACTGAGTTACCTGAATTAGGCTACTTTGCCTTGTTGTTGTCATTTGCTATTGATCACAGGCAAGTATCGTTAAGGTCCCACGCTATTTTCTTTCATGTAGCCTGAGCCATTAATTAGACCACATCAATCAGAGGAATCTACATATAAAATATAACATTCCCCTTGGCAGGATTGGGAATTGAACCCTGAACCTCATGATTAACAGTCAAAAGCCTTGAGCCCTGACTATCAAGCTTGTAACTACCCATGTATTCATTACAATGTTAATGGTAACAATACAGAAGTTCTATAAGTCTGCATTAATCAAAATATGAGATATATGCAAATTTAAAAAAATGGCATATGTGTGCTTAAATTTGGCAATCCAGTGTCTAGATTAAGAGATAGCTGAAAGAATTCCTGTGGTTATCTCGATAAATCTAGCATATACTGCATCATCAATGGTTACTGGCCTAAGTAGCAGTAGAAATTATCAGATAACTACAGGAATCGTACATACAAAAAATTACTTTCTTTAACCCTTTAAATGCTATTGGATCAATGGCATTCCAACCTAGAAACCTCACCCCTTTTAGTCCAGTCAACGAAGGGGTTGTAGAGGACATGGAAGGGGGGAGAATGTTTTTCTTCAGGAATGTGTTGGGGGTAGTTAGGACGTAAACATACTAAAAGTCCCCACCCCTAGCCCTTCCGCTTCAGGGGTGGAAGGGGGTGAAAAAGGCACTTTTTTGGGTTTTTTGCTTATAACTTGAAAAAGGTGAGTCCTAGTGAAAACCTTTTTATATACTACATTAAAGCTGATAAAATTTGCTACAAGTGTGTTTATATGCATTGTTGTCGTATCTAAAACTGTTTTCGAGATAGAAGCTCTTGAAAATCGCCAATTTTCCGAAAACTTTATTTTACCTCATGTTTTTTGTTAAATTTGTCCTTCTAACTCCTCAGCCTTTCGTTTCACAGAAAAATCGTCAGGAAAATAGTTGTAGGGCATTAAATTTTCTTTAAATGGGTATATAGATATTTAATTTATCTTCAACAATACAAAAGTGATGGTAATTTGAAATTTTGTGATTTTCAAGAAAATTTTACATTTGTTATTTCCTAATTCAAGATATGTATATACATATATACATACATATATATATATATACACACACTATACATACTATATATATTAACATATGTGTGTGTTTTAACACGCTGGATCCAAGAAACCGCTTTCATCTCTGTAGAGATAGATAGGTCTAAATTCTACCAAACGTTCGTAATGATAATTAGGAATGGGCAAATTATACAGTTCTAACAATTTTTAAAAGGTTTCATTTCGAAAAAAGAATACTAGAAAGAAATTCCAGATTTTAAAAGTGTAAAATTTGAAAATCGTTGAAGAAGGTGATTGTATAGTAACGAACAGTAATACACAAAAATTGCATATATTAAACAAATAAATCAATGTGCATATGCTACAAATATTAAAGAAATACAGTATATTCAAGACACTAATGTTGTCCTTGCTCTCTTGGGACGAGAAAGTCCGGCTTCTGGCTGCATCTCCACAACTGAATGTAACAGGAGCTTAGAATCTCCGTTATCTTCCATCACATTTTTGATATCGAATTCAGCGTCTGCAGGGGATGTTTGGATGGGCTCCATTTTTTCCTCATCGTCGTCTTCGTCCATTAAAGGTGCCTTGTTCAAACAGTTCCCCTGGCAGTTTTGGCATAAAGGGGAACAGTTTAATGAAACTTTCTTGCAGCCGCATTTAAGACTGCTACAATCCTTGGTGCATTTACAAAAAATCTTGCTTAAAATTTCTTGTGGTGCTGCTGGGTCTTTGGTCGGCACTGGAGCAAGATGATTTCCCTTGCGTTCCCAACCCCATAACCCTGGTGGTAATTGGTTTCCTAACCAGAGCTGCACTTGATGGTATGTCCAAAAGGCGTGTTCTTTCGTTGCCCCCTCGCTTGGTGGAAGTGACGAGAGATCAGGTTTTACATTGGTCATCGATTTTAGAAATGAATGGTAACGGTAGGTGTTAAGGGAGCACTCCTTTGCTGGGGCGCCATACCATCTTAGCATACACGTTCGTCCAATTGAACTTGTGAGGAGGAAGGGTTGTAAAATACTTCCGCTGCTCTGCGAATATCTCGGTGCTTTTGGTAGAGTTTGACAAAACCAAGTTTACTCTTTCGGAATGTTGCTGACGTTGAATCGCAGCCAGTAAAAGCATGCAGGAACAGAATTTGTTTCAGAACTAGCTACTGCATTTGGCGGTTGGAGTAAACATTGGTTACAACTTTTCCTCTCCCTGGTTTCATAAGTAAAATATTGTGATCGGGTGGGGTATTTGCAGTAAGTAGCAATGCGAGATCAACATCTTCCCCAATGACAGCCTCATTAGTTGTTTCTCTAGTTGGTTGTTCAACAGCTGTACTTACAATCAGTACATCAGCATCGTCTGATGCTTGATGGGTTCCGATGCCGTTTTCCTCAAGTTTAGACCTCAGTAGGTTGATCAGTCTGTCTTTATTGTGTGGATTGGAGAGGAACAGTTCTTCATTCACTGTTATTTCGGTGTCCAGATTGAAATTGATGTCTACCGACTTTCTCATTCGGTAGCGTCTTCCTTGTTCGGCCGCCTGCTTGGTGAGTTGCTGTATCCATCGAACACTACAGTGCATCTCCTCCCGGGGTAGTGGGTCTTGACGAATTTGATGTATCCATCACAAATTGCGGAGACTGAGGATCCTTTTGGCCAGATTACTTTATGTATGAGAAATCCCCCATCAGTAACTACATCAAAGTTTGGTAAATGTACGGTCTCGTCAGTTGATTCAAACAGTTTGTACAGGACAGATTTGTTTGTTTTTCTCATACCACCTTCATTGAAGAGGGATAATGGAAATGGAGCCAATTCGTATCGTAAATAATCCTTCAAGTCTTCATCACTTTTTTTGCTAATGGAAATCCTTTGGAAGAGTAGGAAAGGGTCTACTGAAACATTTTCGTCATGGATATTGATGGATGAAGTAACAGAGGAAATAGGAAGTGCCTTGTCTTTGCGTGACAACTTGATATCTTATAAAAACTGATTTTGAGTGGATCCAGATAAGTTAAGTTTTATGTTAAGGGTTAAGGCGGAACTTTATTAAAATATATAATATGTATATATATATATATATATATATATATATATATATACGTATGTAAGGTAAGCCTTTCTTCACTTGTATCTTCACTGTTGTATCTTACGTGTAATAGGTTTCAACATTTCAAACTACTTTTGTTTGTGATTTTTCGAAAACTAAATATGTTCAAGACAGAGGTATCTCGTTATTGTCTGTCACTTACAAAATTCTTTCTAAGGCATTACTCAACAGACTAGAACCACAAGCGGATACAAAGATAGGTGAATACCAAGCAGGTTTTAGGAAAGGAAGATCATGCAGTGAACAGATCTGGAACCTACGAACACTCTTGAAGGTCAGACAGACAAACAACATGGTAGTCACATTTGTGGACTTTAAGAAGGCCTACGATTCAATAGATAGGCAGACCCTTTTTGACACTCTAGAAGAATATGGAATAGACAGAAAAACTTGGGCACTCATACAACAGACACTCACAGACACCACATCCAATATAAAATTCATGGGAGAAGTCTCAGAACCATTCGAGATACATACAGGGGTCAGACAAGGAGATGGGCTCTCTCCGCTTTTATTTAACATGGTCTTGGACAAGGTTATCAAACAATGGGAAGAAAAAGTAAAAGGAATTCAATTAGGAAGAACATGTGCAAATAGAACAATCATAAAGTGTCTGGCATTTGCAGATGACTTAGCAATACTTAGCAACAATAGACAAGAAGCGCAAGAAGCACTGGAATATTTGTATGAAGTCTCTGTTAAAGCAGGTCTACAGATATCATATGAAAAAACGCAGTACATGGAAAGAAAAAGAAACAACATACAAGCCATACACACAAAATATGGGAAGATTAAAAGAGTGGAAAAATTCAAGTATTTAGGGGAGTATATACAGATAGGAGGATCAAACAAGACATCCAACATAGAAAGAACAGAAAAACTTCAGAAAGCGTACAAACTCACATGGACGCACTACAATAAAAGAAACATTTCAAGACAGGCCAAACTCAGGCACTACAATACAGTGGTACTACCAGAAGCCCTCTACGCATCAGAAACAACCACAATTGGAGCATCAGGTATCATAGAGACAGAAAAAATAGAACGTAAAATCCTCAGAAAATTTTTTGGAGCATTACACAGAGATGGCATATGGATGAAGAGACCAACAAAAGAATTATACGAACACACAGACAGACTCACAGACATGATCAGAAAACGCCGACTAACATTCTATGGACACATACATAGAATGAACGACAACAGACTCACAAAGAGGATTTTTGATGTAGTTAACAGTTCAGTCAAAAAAACCAATTGGCTGTAAGAAATAGAAGAAGACTTAAAACAAGCAGGAATCAATAGGGAAATGATAAATGAAAGAAATGAATTCAGAAACAAAATTATGAATGCAAAATTTGAAGTAAACGAAAGCAAGAAAACAGGAAAATATGGACCAAACAAAGGAAAGAGGAACACAGTCAAAGAATGAATAGATTTTGGGAAGAGAAAAGGAAGAAGAAACAAGAAGGAAGTGTATAATCATGTAACATTCAAGTTCAAACACTGTCTTAATGGCAAAAATGTGTAATAATAATAATAATATATATATCTGTATCTGTATCTGTTGAATTGGGAAATAACAATTGTGCAATTTTCTTGAGAAATCACAAAATTGACCCCAGAATTTCAAATTACCGTAACTTTTGTCTTGTTGAAGATACATTAAATATCTATATACGTATTTAAAGACAATTTACAATTTAATGCTCTACAACTCTTTTCCTGACAACTTTGCTGTAAACCGAAAGTTAGAGGGACAAATTTAACAAAAAACATAAGGTAAATTTAAATTTTCGGAAAATTGGCAATGTTCAAGAGCTTGTATCTCGAAAATAGTTTTAGATACGACAACAATGCATATAAACAAATTTGTAGGGAATTTCATCAGCTTTAATTTAGTATATAAATAGATTTTCACTATGACTCACCTTTTTCAAGTTATAAGCAAAAAACCAAAAAAGTGCCTTTTCCACCCCCTTCCGCCCCTGAAGCGGAAGGGTTAGGGGTGGGGACTTTTAGTATGTTTACCTCCTAACTACCCCAACACATTCCTGAAGAAAACATTCTCCCCCTTCCATGTCCTCTACACGCCCCTTTTTGGCATTCATTGACTGGACTATTTGATCCAATATCAGTGAAGTTATTTCACCATTTTAACAATATAAATTAAGGAATTTCAGCTAATACGAGTATAAATAATAACTACACTGTTTTTTATATTATCCCTTCATATCATTATGGCTAATGAAACCAATAAATATTTAAAATTATGGGTCAAAATTAGCCTATCGTCTTTCTGGTGTCTATATGTATTTTATAATTCAATAATTGTCGTAGGTAATGCCATGAGTGACTTGGAAATCGTCACTCTGGAATAAGAGAGTTTCAAATCATGAGTTACATTTATGATGATCACTTAACAAATATCAAATACTAAGTTAATAAATAATTAATATAATGCATTGAAATTTAATTAATTGAATAACGTTTTACGAGGGGTATTCCGAAAGTAAGTTTCGTCAATGTATGGCAGGAGCGGCGTGTTCACCAGGGGAACCAAACAAATGCCAGACGAATCCCCACCCGTGGCTGGTTCCACGACGGAAGTGGCGTCAGCGGAGGAGGCATGACGCAGGCGCACTGCGCCGTAGAAGAGCGAGTCGCAGCAGACTGGCGTGCCCGCGGGTATTAGTGTACCGCTCACGATGGCACGAGAGATTTGGCGCCACTGCCATGTACCGCTATCTCCCCTCTTTCAAACGAGCCATTGCTGCAGCCGCTGAACCTTTTATTGTCCGAGATAGAGCTGTTTGAAATTGATCTCCCGATTTCCGTCCCCGCAAAGTGCGGCCTCCACGAACCCATCTCGCACAAACCTTATGGAACATCAATTTGTCACTCAAAATGGTCTGTATGGAACCTTTAGTAATGTCAGGAATCTGAGGTGGAGCAGGCTGTGCGCCAATTCCTTGCATCGCAGGGCACCGAGTTTTACCACAGTGGGTTCTTCAAACTGATCGCACGCTACGACAAATGTCTCAATGTCGCTGGCGACTATGTCGAAAAATAGTGCACAGTGTATAGGTCATGCTGCCATGCTGTATTGCTTTTGGGTCAATAAAGTGTCCGTGTGTCAAACTGACGAAACTTACTTTCGGAATACCCCTCGTACATTGAGACAATTTACTATTAAAAGGCATTCATGGCATGATTATGTGGCTTCTTTTTTTTAACAAAACACGCTCGGTTATAAACATCCATTTATTCAAGTATTGTTTGCTGAAATTTGCTATTGAAGATGCCTTGCATACTTATATTATTGCTATAGTTCCTAGTGATGCTTACTTATAAGTATTGTTTCTTGAAAGATATTAAGCAAATAGGAACAAGTGAAACATGTTTGCTGAAATTTGGTATTGGAGATATCTTGCATAAAACGTACAGTGAGTCTCAGACAGATTGCACCCGCTTGCCGCGCGCTGTGCTTCTCTTGTGATGACTCAACACTTCCCGTGTCGCGGCCAGCTGTGTCCCCGCCGATAAGTCAACAATTCCTGCATAGCCTGCAGTTGAGGATTGTTCTCGTGTTGTACGGACGTTGTACAATGTTTGCAGATGATACAGCCATATTTTATGTAGACGATACTATTGATGCCGTAATGAATAATATGCAAAAAGACCTCAAAATCTTAGAAAAATGGTTAGCGTCCAATAAATTATCACTAAATGCTCAAAAGACAGTATTTATGATATTTCATAAACCTTCAGTCATACTAAACATTAATTCTGCAATTACAATAAATGATGTACCTATACAGCAGGTATCAAATGCAAAGTATTTAGGTTTAATAATAGATGAACATTTAAACTGGGATATGCATATTTTAAGCCTTTGTAGTAAAATTGCGCCGATAATTGGAGTATTACGACGATTGGGTGGAATACTATCACATTTTAGTATGAGATCTCTATATTATTCCCTTGTTCACTCTTACATATTGTATATGGTATTTATATGGGGACGTTCAAAAAAGAAATATTTGCATAAGATAAAAATTCTTCAAAATAGGGCTGTAAGAAATCTTTTAGGCTGTCATTACTTAACACCAGTCAAAGTATTGTATGAGCAATCAGGAATTCTTCCATTTGAATTAATCATAAAATATAGTGCTGCAATCTTTATATATAAAGTAGTAAACAGACATGTTCATATTAACATTGTATTGCGTTTTCTTGAAAATGTGCATTCTTATGGCACGAGAAACAAATCAAATATTTTCGTCACGCATTCTCAGTTGGTTACTTATGGACTAAGGGGATTGAAAAATTATCTTGCAAATCTTTTTAATGAAATTCCACAGGAAATAAGATCTGTAAAAAACTTAAATAATTTCAAAAAAAAGTTGAAGATTTTTCTATTAAATGATTAAGTGAACAATATCTCTATTATACTTACTGTAATTGTGTAAACTATTGAAACAATTTTATTATAATAACTTTGAAGTTTGTCATCCTTTGTAATACTGTCCCTTAATGTGAGCAATTGGCTCGTTAGGACCTTTTGTTAAATAAATATAAAAATAAAAAAATGTTATTCTGTAGTTTGTCACAACTAAAAGAAAACATTAGGATAGAGATAAACTCAATAACGGAAGAAGAATTAATGCGTATTAATCGGAATTTCCTATCACGATGCCAAAAATGTGTGGATGTAGGAGGAGGACACTTCCAGCATCTCTTGTAATAAGGTAGTTGCCTATTTTCGTTATTTTCAAACTTATTTCATTTATTTTCATTGTCACGCAAGGACAAGTCAGTCAACTGATGGGCAGTTCCTTTACCGCATACCGGGGATAGCAGCGTCATCTGGGGGGAACCCAACGCGCGGCGCTGCGGATCCAATCTGACTGAGACTCACTGTACTTACATTATTGTAGTCCAGTCAATAAAGGTCGAAAAACACTAAATAGAACAAAAAAATCGTGTAGTTTTGAAATTTGGCAGAGTTGTCGGACGGACTGTCCTGAACAACATACGAAAAGTCCCTGAGGGTGGGGGGCAGGGGGGCCCGCTTACATCTAAACAATGGTGCATCATAGAGGAAAAGGTCTTATATACAGAATTAAAGCTGACACAATTTCCTACAAGTTTGATTCTACACATTTTTGTTCTATTCCAAATAGTTTTCGAGGTATCCGCCAGCAAAAATAGCAAATTTCCGAAAAAAGCTCTTTCGCGTCTTTACCTCTTTACCTTCTAGCGCTTCAGCCCTTAGGTATACAGCAATGCTCTCATAAAAGGAGTTGTAGGGAAATAAAGTCACTTTAAAATGAATAGTCATTTGTTATTTTTTTCTTCAAATATTCAAAAGTTATAACAATTTTAAGATTCGGACAAATTTCGAGATTTTGAAAGAAACCCGTATGTGGGAGCACACAGGAAAATAGGTTGAAATTTAAAGAAGGATTTAGCCTCTGGAAACAAGAATGGAGGACCAGTTACTATTTGTAACAAAGGGTTGAGAGCAGTGGAATAAAGGTACGCTGGGATACAGGGATCCACGAATCTTATGTGAAACACAGTTTATAACAAGTCCTAAAACTATGCAAACTTTATTCTCACACGTGATGCAATATGGAAATAATAAGTGAATATATTGAATAAAAACTGAAATAGCCAATATGCAGAATTGTCGGGGAAATTATTAACACGTGATTGTGCATGTATTTGATTTACAAACGATGCTGAATTATACACTGAAACACTCGTAATAATTGATATTTTAAGTTGATTGATAGGAATTGATTATATCAGTATTAGGCATAATTTGCACTAGGATAGGTTGCTTCACTGTGAACTGATGATTGCACAAGATAACACGATCCTAAATGAGAGCGTAAAAAAGATGTTTGTTAGCAAATGAGTGACCCTGTAGCAAATGCTAGCGAACGAAATGCTAGTGTACAGAACAAAACTTAATAATTTTAGTTTTGTAAGAAATTCAGGGTTTAAGAGCACTGATACTATGTGTTGCACAATAACTTGAAATCCCGCAAATATGGAGCGTAGCTTCGAACATCGGAACTGGACAAGAGCTAGCTGAAGACTGACTATTGAAGTGAAGCTTTGCACACAGCATGGACGATAGCTTGCACCTGAAATTATTTAGAATTGCTGATTCAGTAGCGGGAAGACTTAAGCTGGTATTTGAATAGAATAAACCACTATATATGTCACTTTCACTGACATACACCCCGTCTTAAAACACTAGCTTTAACAAAAAGAAATAAAGTACACGCTTATTCCTTAGGCAAAGGACAAACTGGGACAAGTGGGTGTTTGTATCCACCACTGGAGGTACGCACTGACACTACGCGCACTAAACCATCATGACCAGGATGAACTGCTGTTATAACACCCAGCTTCCATTGGAGAGGAGGGCTGTTGTCTTCTTTCACATTGACTAAGGTGCAAACTCAAACGTCATTTAAGCAGGACCATTTCTGCCTTTGTTGCAATGAGTGAAGATACTCTGATGACCAGTGTTTCCATAAATGCTGGAGATGATCTAGGAGAAGCAGCCATTTCTCAAGATATCTTGTGTTCTCTGCAGGAGGATGCGATGGCAAAGATGTGAGAGCTCCTCCAATTAAGAAATGATCAGGAGACAGATATGACAAATCAGTTGGGTCATTGTTGATACGAATGAGTGGCCTAGAGTTCAAGCAAGCTTCAATTTGTGTGAGTAGAGTGTAAGGCTGTTCATATGTGAGAACTTGTGCACCCATCATTCTTCTAAGATGAAACTTCATTGACTTGACTGCAGCTTCATATAGACCCCCAAAATGTGGTGAATTGAGAGGAATGAAGTGCCAAGTATAATTATTACTTGCAGTGAAATCTTGGACTGTGTTTTGAAGATCTGTTGACTGCAATTACAGTCGTAGATCTCTTAACTTGTTGTTTCCTCCAACGAAGTTAGTGCCATTATCACTAAATATCTATTTACATAGTCCTCGATGTGATGTAAATCTTCTTAGTGCGGGTATAAATGCTTCTGATGTAAGATGAGATACCAGCTCAATGTGGATTACCTTAGTTACCAAACATGTAAGATCAGCTCAATGTGGATTGCCTTAGTTACCAAACATACAAAAATGGCAATGTAGGACTTGATAGTAGTCTTTCTGCGAGGAGCACCGTATTTTATAAGGAATGGGCCAGCATAATCCACTGCTGTGGGAAGAAAGGGCCTAGCTGGAGTGATCCTGTAGCTAGGAAGGCTTCCCATTAATTGCTGAGCACCTTCTGCTTTTAGCTTAAAGCAGGTTAGGCATTTGTGCAATATAGATTTCATTACTTTTCGAATACAAGGTATCCAGTTTGTTTGTCTTTGAGATGCGATGAGTAGTTGATGAGAAGCGTGTAATAGTTTGTGATATTCATACTCAACTATTAATGTAGTGAAATAGTGTTTAGAGGGAAGGATAACCTGATGTATTGCATCATGTGTTAGATCTGCTTTATTCAATCTACCACCCACACGTATGATACCATTCTGGTTGTATTGAACTTTTAACAGATGTTTGTCTTCCATTGTGAAGATCTATTAGTTCACTAGCGAAGGCTGTTTGCTGAGATATTCTAATACATGATTGTAGAGCGTGTAGTAGCTCTTCTGCTGTCAGGTCCATGAAACCTGGTCTCATGTCTGCATGGAGAAATAAATCTGTGTTTGTAAAAAGTCACTCTCTGTAGGTGCCGTATATCAGAAAACCTTGTGATAAAGCTATCTTCTTCTGTAGTGGACACCATACAGACTGAAACACATTGTTCAGAAGAATCTTGAACATTTAACTGTTGTGGTTGTTCAGGCCATGATGTTGTGGGTTGAGAAAGCCAAGACGGACCATGACACCACAAATCAATGTCAGAAAGATGTTCAGAGGAAACACCTCTTGAAATGAGATCAGCTGGGTTGTCTTGTGTGGAGACATGACGCCAGGCTGCTGTCTCAGATAATTCTTGCACTTGAGCAATACGATTGGACACAAATGTTTTCTATTTCTGTGAATCTGATTTGATCCATGAAAGTACAATCACTGAATCAGACCATAAGTAGTTCTGTGATGTATGGAGATTAAGATCACTTAAAACCTTGCTATAGAGCTTGGCTAGTAGCAATGCACCACAAAGTTCAAATCACGGTATGGTTTGCCTTTTTAGTGGGGCAACCTTGGACTTGGAGCACAATAATTGAATTTTAGCTTCGTTGTCACTGTTCACAGAGCGAAGGTATATACATGCACTATAAGCCTTTTCTGAAGAGTCACAGAAGCCATGTATTTATATATCCTGTAATGCGCCTGATGTAAGAACATGGCTTGGTATGCGCATAGCATGTATAGTATATAAGATGTCGCAGATATCAGTCCATCTCTCTACCAGATGAGAAGGTATCTCTTTTTCCCAAAATAGTTTTTCCATCCACAGTGATTGCATGAATATCTTGGCGTTAATGACAATTGGACTGACAAAGCCTAGAGGATCAAAGATGGAGGAGATCACAGAAAGGATAGTACGCTTGGTCAGTTTAGATTGTGTGTGATTCTGGAGAGAAGGATGGGATTGTATCTGGAAATTATCAGTTGCAGGATGCCACAGTAACCCAAGGGCGTTCTCACTATTATCAAGAGCCAAGGGCAATTTAGTCTCGATGCACAGTAAGGATTCATGGTTAGCACACCACTTACGCAATGGAAATCCGCCATTGTCCAGCATGAATATTAGTTCTCTTTGAAGATGTAGAGCTCATTGGAGATTATCGTGTCCTGCTAAACAGTCGTCAACATAGAATGATGTTCGCACTGCTTGGGCAGCGAGTGTATACTTAGATTCTTCGTCTATCGAGAGCTGATGCAGAGACCGTATGGCTAAAAATGAAGCAAATTTAGTGCTATAGGTTAGAGTGGTCAACGCGTAATCTTGTATGGGTTCGTTAGCATTAGAACGCCACACAATTCTTTGTGAATTCTGATCATCTTCATGCATTCTTATGCGTCTGTACATTTTAGAAATGTCAGCTGAAAGTGCATACTTGTATTTTCTGAACCGAAGTATAATTGAAGATA
Organism: Ectobius pallidus; assembly: GCA_964059195.1. Classification (NCBI taxonomy): domain Eukaryota; kingdom Metazoa; phylum Arthropoda; class Insecta; order Blattodea; family Ectobiidae; genus Ectobius; species Ectobius pallidus. Next base: position 2,442,671 of record CAXKWD010000016.1, read on the forward strand.
AGTCGTCCCGTATTGTAGGAAGCAATTTCAAAATATCGTTCAGTGACTTGCCTGAAGATGATTTTGCTGATGCATTAAACACCACTCTTGTTTTAGTTGTAGACGAAGAGGGTTTGATGACTGCATGATGAGGTAGGTAGAAACACTTTTCACCTGGCCATGGAAGTGAAACCTATCTCATGTGTCCCAACTCTTCATATTCTTGCAGAAATTTAGTGTAGTCTTTTCGTAGAATAGAGTCGGTTTGAAATTTGCATTCCAGGTGGTCTAAGTGCTTTATGGCTCGGTGTCTGGATTCACCCAATGCATCGTCATGTTGATTCTTGGGTAGTTGCACTACGAAAAGACCGTCCTCTGCAGGAATAGTGTTTTGCATGTAGTGGTGCTCACATTACCTCTCTTCCTTAGTATGTAGTGGTTTAGGAAAATCTTCCAACTCCCAGAAACGCCTTAGCTGTGTGTCAACAATATCGACTGTTACAAACAAGCTGTGTTGAGCGATTGTGACTTCCTTACTTGTGACTGATGATTTAGGGCGGAATTCTGGAATCCTCCTTTCAAGCTCCTTTACTTAAAATGGGCCTTCAATCCTCCTTACATGCCATTTGTACTCTGGAACCTTCCTTGTTTCGCTTTAGGAAGGATGGCGCCTTAAAGGTGAAAGGGGGCCTGTGATGTCCCTTAAGAAGCACCTTTTCTTATTCTCGAACCTCCCTGTTAGTTTAAAGGAGGAAGTAAGAGAGTTTCCTTATCTTAAATACTGAAGGAAGCCGAGTGATCACCTTTTTCCATCCTCTACAGTTTTCAGACGTCAGTTTTCTCACTTTTGTGATATTTAGATGGTGGATTTATTGAGTTTATGCAACTTTCAAATTTCAGATTATACTACAGCAACGTAGGTTAACGATAATGTTACGAAATAATTATTATATTATCTAGAAGTATGAAATAAAAATATGACTACATAGATACGACACAAACAAATTAAACTCATTATTATGGGCAAAAAAAGCCGTGAATTTCAAAATAACAGTCCATTGTGAGCAGAATATCAATTGAATAATCTCCATAAATAACTATTTTTGGAAAAGAGTAGCGTACTGTATGTAGTTCATTATTGTCTATTTGTTAAAAAATTTAAGATTGGATATAGTATAAAGTATAAAGCGTGGATATAAATAAATAATAAATAAATAAATAAGCCCGTCACAATCCCTTATAGGGCAAGGGCAAGCGTGGATATAAAATACGTAAATTAGGCCCATAAACATAACTCTTACATATCCATATAACAAAGGAAAGGAGTACCGTCTAATTAACCTTAAAGAATACAAATATATATTTTTTGAAAGCCAACTATTAGGCCTACAACTGTTTAATTGCACGTATGTTTGATCTCAATACTTATGACAAAACAAAGAGGAACATAATAATACTATAATAATAATGATAATAAATACAGAAATATTAGCAATAGACCTAACAATGACAATACCATTAAAAATAATTATAGTAGTAGTAGGCTAATAATAATGCTATATAAATATCATAATATAATAAAAATATAATATAATACAAGTATAATAATAGGCCTTTAATATAAATATAATAATAGGCCTATAATAAAATATAATAAAAATATAATATTTGTACTAATAATAATAATAATAATAACAATATTAATCAAGAGTACCGGTAATAGAAGCAGCTGCAATATTATAAAAATGCTAGACAAATTTTTTATATCATAGACTACACAGTCTTTATGTTCTCAATAAAATAGTACAGTATGCCAATAAAAAGAGGATAGTTCCACCAAGCGGTACGCAGTTGTGCTCTGAGTATAGGCCTATGCACTTTTAACTTTAAAGCAAGTTTCTGTTCATGAAATAACATTTATAGGCTTATGTTACCATTCTTTAGGCCTGATGTTACAGGTTAATGTAAGAAAATGCACAAGTCAATGAAAGACGATGAATTCCCAGGTTTTTTTTTTGTAAGAAGAATATAATACTTATTCAAGCACATTGATTAAATAGAACACAAGAATGGAATCTGCACAATTTCACATAATAAAAAAAAAATTGTTTTGGGGTGGATTTGAACATGAGACCTCTTGATCACTAGACACGCACATTACCCCGAGACCAAGAACACAATGTGACGTTGAATTGCCCATACCGGGTAGCAAAACGGCTATCGCACCAGTGGTTCATAGAATAGAAAAAACATTTATCGTATTTCGACATTGGACTTTACTTCGGAGCCCTGCTAGTTTTCTTATGTTACATTATTGTATTATTTCATTCATTGGTACCATAATACGCTGAATATTCGAGTGATAAATGCGGATGTGTGCCTCGCTGCAGCCCCGTACAGCGGAATAAAGACTGGTTACTACCAACCTATGCATATTCTCAGAGCTTCATGTTGTTATTTATTAAGAGGTCAGGAATTACTAATCTGACATAAAATGAAGTAAAATTCAAATCTTTAATTTAATTGTCATCAATTTTCATAAAATAAATAGTCATCATACAACAGCACTTAATGTATAATCGAACATATGGGAACATTTGTTTTCCATGCAGATGCCAACTGTCCATGGCAACTGAAGGAGGCTTTATAAGCTGTCCTTCATTAAGGACGCTATAAGAAAGAACCGAGAATTTGATTTTGCATTTGAAGAAGGTCCCTTCTTTTTACCCTCCTTTACTAAGGAAGGTTTCAGGAGGAGTTGAAGGCTTGTTCCAGAATTCCACCCTTAGGAACGGATCCGCTAAGTATCCAGCCAAGTTTAGTATTACTAAGGACAGGATGATCAGGAGTGATAATTCTTTCATTGTTTAACAACAGGTAGAACAGGTTGGCTCCAATGAGTAGTTGTACCTTACAAGGGATGTAAATCTTAGGATCGGCCAAAGGAATTTCACCAGGAATCCTAAATTTAGTTGGATCAATGCGGACAGAAGGAAGTTTATTTTCAACGTGAGGTAATACTAAACAGTTCATATCAGCTTTGGAGTTGTGGATCATACATCGCATATTGACCTTAACACTGTGACCAAAAAATGAGGTACCGTTTATGCCTTGTCCTCACTCTTACAGGGGAGTATATATACTGTGTTATGTGTTATGTAGTGGATAATATTGATAAATTTCAAACTTATTTTAGTGTACATGGACGTACTACCAGAAACATGAATGATATACACAGACCAAATAACTCGTTAAAACTCTTTCAGAAGGGTGCTTATTATTCTGCAGTACAGATATATAACAAGCTACCAAACAACATTAAATTATTATGTATTCAAAGAAAGAGCAAACCTTACAAAACGTCTGTCAAGGAATTTTTAATAACTCACACCTTCTACAATTTGGAGGAATATTTCCAGCTTGGATAAATTTGGCAGCTTGCAGGTAGTGTATATTATTGTTATAACATGCATGTATTTTTTGATCTGACGTGTTCTATATCCTTGAGCCCCACTCAACACAGGATCTACAGGACGAGATTTCTACATCTACATCTACATTCACCTGTTGTGGGTAGTTGTAGCTTCTTAGCTAATTCTTCAGTTATGAAATTTAACTGGCTTCCTGAATCTAATAACGCTCGACATTGTATCAAGTTTCCTTGATTGTCTTCAATTGTACCACAGCAGTAGCTAGAAGCACTTCTTCTTGTCTAGATGACACTGGACAGGTCGTTTACAATTTTAGCCGACTTTTTTACAACCCTTCTGTACATGCATTTTAGCCAGAATGTGATTAAATTAATCGAGGAAACTTTGTGAAGTGTCAACATTATATATTCAATGTTAAAACATTCATTTCACATTGTAAGTTCATACTTACTGATTTACTGCATAGATAATTAAGTGGCACTGAATGCTTTAAAATTTAATGTATGATGTCCATAAATTATTAAGTGCCAGTATGGTACTTTATGAGATTGTGTGTGGGGATGGAAAAATGTCTGTCTGTCTGTCCGTGTGTCTGTACGCACCATAACTCAAATACACTTTATCGGATTTTTATGAAACTTGGTATACGCATTTATAATGTTCATGGGAAGAACCCTATTGATATTGAACCAAATTGGTTCACCGGTACCGGCGTCAAACCCAATTTAGTGTTTTTATTTAAAAGCGCCATAACTCAAATAAGCTTTATCGGATTTTCATGAAACTTGGTATACACATTTATAATGTCCATGGGAAGACGTCTGTTGATATTGGACCAAATCGGTTGGCCGGTACCGGAATAATGCCCAATTAAGTGCATTTTTATGGTATAACAAAAGGCCCCATAACTCAAATATGCTTGGTATAAGCATTTATAACGTCCATGGCAAGAAGCCTAATAATTTTGGACCTAATCGGTTGACCGGTACCAGAGTAACGACTAATTAAAGGTCACTTGTTTTTTAATTTTTGTCTACCGGCATAATTTGACAGTTAACACTATTCCTTCACATATATTTATCAAACAACACCATCAAACTGACTGAGTTGGCCAAATAGTAAAGTCTTGGACTCGTATTCTGGAGGTCCCCGGATCAAATCCCGGAGCCGGCTGATATGACATGGATTTATTTTATTTTATTTTTTATTTTTATGTGAGTGCGCGATTGTCAAGGTATCACAAATCTGTAGTTCTGCTGACGCTGGTTGATTTTAATCTGATTAGAAAAACTTATTTTCTGCATATCATAATTGCAATTATAATTGATTCAACAACAACATACTGGCACTTTGTTATATCAGTTTACCTGATTTTATTTACTTGTTTATTTGAAATTAAATATCAATTGTAATTTCTACGACTATTTAGCTCATAAAGTCTTTCTTTTGATTTGAACCAATAACATATAAGAATGTGTCTGAAATCAGCCACTTACAGACCAAATTCACTTAATCTTTATCAAATTTGCTTTATCACCTCCTACAGAAGTGATAAAGGCACATTGTCTTTACTTTATATTCTAATCAGGTTGGAGACTCTCTAGGCAGTGTCTTACCAGACTTCTGCCTTCGTTAGTGGGGAACTGTGAACATCACATCAAGAATTCCATGGACTTTGTTCGCACACTAGACAGTCTCCGGGTCCGTGACCAAGACCTCATGGTCAGCTTCGACGTGGTATCATTCACTATAGTTCCCCTGGGGGACACTCTTGAGCTTCTCTCCTCCTTTTTTGATGCAGGAATTGTGGACCTCTTCAAGCATGCCCTCACTTCTTCCTACTTCGTCTATGGAGGGAAGTACTACCAACAGACTGACGGCGTGACTATGGGGTCACCTCTGTCACCTGCCATATCTGACCTCTATATGGAACATTTTGAACACCGTGCCGCTTGTTGAAATTTTGAAAAAATTATATTTAGGGCCCTATGGGGTTTAGAGGGAAACTTTGTCTCCATAAATTTGACACCAATGATTCAGTGGTTGTGGGGGTGAGGGTGGAAATGCAAAATTTTTAAAACCATGTCTTGTGGGGTATCGTTGAAAAGCTCTTGATGAGTAATCTTTAAATCAACAACTAGTTTCTTGATAGCGGTCATATAAGGAGAGATTTGAATTTTTGAAAGTCAAAAACACTTTAAAATATACCTCAGCCAATAGGCATGCCGAAATGAACTCATGAGGACCAACTGAGGCTAAAATTACCAATGAAATAAAGTTTGAAATATTAAAAATAATAGTTAAATATCTTTAGAACAATAATCCTTTGCCAAATTAATAGTGAAATAATAAAAGATATCAATTAATACATAATTACCAACTCTCTTTTCATAAAAAATATTTCAGTTTTTATTCTACACTTACCCCAATAAATTCATAAAAAGCACTATGAAATCTACCTCAGCCTGTGCCCTGTAGGCCTACCTAAAGGGATTTTTTATACTTATTTCTCCATCAATTACACAAATCTGAAGCGTAATCACCTATCGCTGGAATTTTGTCAAGCCATAGAATCTTTACATCGTATGCCGGCCAGTTCTGCATCAATCGAAAGAGTATTTTCTTAATTTGGGTTAATACAAACAAAATTGAGAAACAGACTAGGCAATGAAAAAGTCCAGAAGCTTGTACACATCAACAGGCATAATAAAGCAAATATTCAAGAGTCTTATGAAGAATGGTGAATTTACAATATTTACTCGAATATAACGTGCCCTATTTTTCTCCATTTGTAGATTTCAATACTGAGGTGCGCGTTAAATTCTAGTACAAATCCATTTCGTAGGTCGGAGGTAATATTGATCTACATAACAATGCATTGCTATAATTCTTGACTTTGTTCATTTTATCGTTAGCCTACACCAAATGAAATTTAATTTCTGAAACATAATGAAAAAACTGTTTTTGTCAATTCTATAGTGCAAATGTGGAATATTGTGCATTGTCGATTTTAAACTCATTTAAGAGCGGTATCAGCTTTTATTGTGAAACATTCATTTAATGTTTTGTTTGTCCATTTAGCAATAAAAAATAAGCACCTCCGAGGATTCTAGTGATGAACACATGAGTGAATAATGATGAGCCATGCCTATAGGCCTAAAACTGGCAGTTAACTGTAAATGTTTATGTGTTGGTTCATTATTCTATAAATACTATGACAAAATTCCAAATAAAATATCCTCCTATTGATGCGCATTACATTCGCTAACAAACTCTTTTTTTATGATTTTAAGTTTCAAAATCAGGGTGCGCATTAAATTTGAGGGTGCATTATATTGGAGTAAATACGGTAATTAACTATTGCTGGGAATTACAGAGTGAAGTGGTACAGTGAATCCCACGCAAGAGTTGGCCAATGATGCGGAATTCTGCGATGCGGCAGGCACAGCTCCAACTCCCGAGCGATCGGGTGAAATATCTATGCAAATAAAGCCGCGATTGGTGTAATGATTCAGGTTCTCACATTTACAGTTAAAATTACAATGAAAATAACCACATACCTCATCACAAGAGCTGTTGGAAATGTTCTTCTCTTGCATCCACACAATGCTGGCACCGTTTTAGGAAATTTTCTTTCACACGGATAATTTCAGCTTCCGAGACAGAGTTAATTTCTCTTGTGATATTGTCTTTAAGTTCTTCTAGCAGCATGTGACTATTATTATGGGGAAACTTCAAAAATAAAGTGTATAGGTCAATTTCCCATACATTAGAAGAACTTGAAGACAATATCACAAGAAAAATTAACTCTATTTCGGAAGCTGAACTTATGCGCGTAAAAGAAAATTTCCTAAAATGGTGCCAGTATTGTGTGGATTCAAGAGGAGAACATTTTCAACATCTCTTGTGATGAGCTACATGGTTATTTTCATTGTAATTTTAACTGTAAATGTGAGAACCTGAATCATTACACCGATTGCCGCTTTATTTGCTGTGCCCACCGCGACGCAGAAACCCGTGTCATTGGCCAACTCTTGCGTGGGACTCACTGTATTAAATTACACTAAATACAATTTCAGGTTTCTGAGCTTGTAACTTTTAAGTTTGTTATGTTTGGAAATAAGAACATGAAAGAAACTTCAATTATTTTTACTCAATTTGATTTTAACCAGATAAAATGCCTGGCATTTTTCAAGTGGATAAAACTGGTAGCTCTGCATTTGCACTCAGTAGGCCTAGCTTGTAACTTTTAAATTTGTGATATTTGGAAGTAAAAACATGAAAGGAACTTCAATTATTTTTATTCAATTTGATTTTAGCCAGATAGAATGCCTGGCGTTTTTCAAGTGGATAAAACTGGTAGCTCTGTCTTTGCACTCAGTAGGCCTAAGTAGGTCTACTACAGGTTCTGAGCTTGTAACGTTTAAATTTGTGATGTTTGGAAATAAAAACATGACAGGAACTTCAATTATTTTTATTCAATTTGATTTTAGCCGGATAAAATGCCTGGCTTTTTTCAAGTGGATAAAACCGGTTAAAACCAGACCGGCTTTTTCATAACAACCCTGATGTACAGTGCATGCCACTTATTGTGATCACGTTGGGATGCAGCTACTCTGATAATATTAAACGATCGATAACAACACTGCCCTGCCATGCCAGAAAACCTTAACTCCAGCACACACAGTTTTGAGTAAATCACCTTTTTGAATTTTGACCTAGGCCACAACTTTTAAAATGTGTTTCATATATTCTAATATGATAAATGAGTTGAAATAATGTGTAAAATTTATATGAGAGCTTTAAAATATTCAAAAAGGTGTTCAGTTATGAAATATGAGGAGTTAGGGTATATTTCCTTACCATTTACTTTCTTCATATGAAAGAAAAATACCTCAAGTCCTAAAACAGAAGCAAAATTACCTTAAGTACATGGACTTGAGGTATAATTCCTTCCTATTTCATTTACATTTTAACTATTTCTGTTGGAAACTAGTTTTTATTACAGTGTTTTCTTTCCCTCAAAGTAGGACAGTTTTACCTGTATTAATCTAAACAATAATGAATATTCGCGTTATAGCTTATTTCCCAAGCAGATAGTTTTAAAACATTTTAAATTAACCCTTAGGCCATTTTAACGTGCTAAGAATGCTCTGAGTAGGCTATACCCGTCTGTTAAATATCTCAGTCATACAGTTACAAAGTTTGGAAGTTTTTCAACCCAGATGTTTCTCCAGGAACGGAAATATTTTTTGTTCTGCTAACTGAGGATATGAGCTGAAATTCATGGTTTTTGTTGGCAAATGATTTCCTCACACTAAGGAAAATTACTTTCTTTTCAATATATATGGACGGTTCTTAAACACACGCAGACAAGGTCATCCTGCAATAAATTTTACCGAAAATTAGTCACAGAGAGACATTTTATAGAAGAAATACTTCCCAAGAGGGAAAAAGATGAGAAACACAAAAGGCAAACCTTTAGGAGACCTGCTGCATATTGCTGCCCTAACTGACTAGACCTGCTTTGAAGATAGTCCACACACTTGTAAACGTATATTTTTATACAGCTCTAAGTTACAAAGCAAAATTTGTTTTATAGCTCGGCATAGCATTTAAATACCGGTGGAAGATATTTCCTGAGGTGGCTGTGGGGCATTTAAATGTCCGGCTTGAAGGGTTAGATTAGATTAGATTAGATTACAAGGGGGTAGTATAAGCCTTTTGCCGGCTTCTCAACACTGCGACCTTTATAGATCTATTGTGAATACCCTACTCTACTCTTTTTCTAGCAGTCATCACCACACTTTAATTTAGGCTTTTTTAATATAGCCTTTAATTTTCCTGGGTGATGTCCAGTCCTGAACCCGGGGGATTTTTCGTTGCTGAAAAATCCACTACCCGGCCGGGAATCGAACCCGGACCGCCAGGGTAGAAGGCAAGTATGCTACCTATACACCCATCGCGGCGGCGGCTTGAAGGGTTAAAATTACATTTGAAGAATAAAGATATCACTGATTGCTTCCATCCGATCTTGAAAAATCATAAGCTGATAACATCCAATCAAAAAAGGCCATTTATTGCTATCATATGTTTATAAATTTAAAAATTCTAAATACAATTTGCATTACAATATTAAACATATTCTCACATAAGGTTAATTTTCAGTCCAAATAAAGAAGACATTTTACCTTAACTCCAAGCTTCTTGGTACTTAAGGCAATTTTGTTTCTGGTTGGGGGTTTGTTACTTGTTACTAATAGGAAGGAAATTTACTCTGAGCGGCCTGTCAAACTGAGTTTCGATCGATCAAGACCAACCGATTGCCATCGAGTGCTCTCGACTACATTTCAGTTCCTTGTTACACAGCATCGAGCGTCATCAATCAACGGAAATATTGTAGGTTATGTACCTATATGATTTTATTAGGTCTACTCATCACTGTATATTAGAGATAAAGTATATTACCTTATTAGGCCTACGTCTGCTTATCTCCTGCACAATATCATACTACATGTGTTGGGATGTAGGGTTAAATATTAGGTTTACTATCTCAGGCTAAATCTGTTTACTTCAAGTTTCGGCCGAGCGAAGAGGTTTGTTGTTTGTTGTAGTTTGATCGCCCACCGCTAGGTGCTACAACTTGATGTATATTTATATTTGTACAATTAAATTACATAAGAAGATATCGTTTTAAGTGCCTTAATGGATTCGTGCAATTCTATTTCATTCAAATGTAAGTCTAAAATGACATTATTGTGTAAGTTAAATCTTTCAGTATCAATTCTGAAATTCAGTTGGGTACGAAGCTTCCGAGTGCTGCCACCGTTTGCCATCGACCGTCGATTGAAAAACGGACAGGTTTGATTTCACAGACCAGTTGATCCCTCTTGCTCGTTGTTGATCGCTGGCGATTGATGCTATGTGACTGGTACCACTGCTGTCTATTGGTTCGTTATATCTGTTATATAGGTCCAGTGTGACAGCCCCCTGAGAAGGAGATAAGGTATTTTCCTTTATCATAATGGAGATAAGGCTGATTTCCTTCTTAACGCAGCTCATTTTGGAGGTGAGGCTTTTTTAATAGGCCTAAAGAAAGGGCTTAGGGAAGTAAAAATTGGGATATTATTATTTCAGCAGATGCAGAACAACATGTACATGATGGATATGCATGTAACTCATTTTCGGCAAAAATTGGAGTTAAGGCTTTTTTGCCTAGCACGGCAGAGTAGCCAAAAGAATTAATTTGAGGTTATTTATTCATATATAAGATAATACACTACAGAAACAGAATTAAAACCTATTTATTCATAGATTCAAGATTTATTATGAAAGGTTATATACAAAACAGAATACAGTGAACTCTCGATAATTCGGACCTCAGTATGCCGGACTTCGGATAGCTTGGACAGATTCTTGGCGATCCAGACCCAGATCTACAGCCATTCTACGTCCACTTCAGAACTGCAAGAGAATTAATTATTCAAAAGCAATAGAAGCAGTGTGTACAGAGAAGAACATTTACAGTTTCTTTTGGTCTAAATCTTCTCAGAAAAATATGCTCACAGTGCCACATCAACTAATAATGTAACAGTGTGTATTTCAGACTCTGACTAGAAATTTCAATGTAGAACTGAAGTGTTATTCTTTTTTGTTCCAATTGTAAGTTTTAATATTATGTTCTGCCTCATACGTTTTGTTATTGCAGCTTAAACACGAAATTTCATTGCTTAAATAAAATTTACTAATTTATTCTCCATAAGCCGGACATTTCATAACTCGGACAGACCCCTGCCCACTTTAGTCCAGTTTATCGAGAGTCCACCTTATGGAAATATGACAGTTTAAAGTGCAATATTAGTGATACTGGTAAGACATAAAAGATAAGACAATTCAATTAATACATTATCAATATTAACTTCAAAAAACTCATTAATAGAATAAAAATGGATTTAAAGCAAGCCAGTCCCTCAAAACAGCCTTAAACCTGTTAGATTTAACTGACTGCAGTTTTATGTAATCTATTAAACAATTTAATACCTATATTATTACACCATTTCTTTGTTTTAGTTAATCTTGCAGTTAGAGTAACTATGAGGTAGTTTTCCTGGTGGCATATTGATGGAGATTATAATGAACATTTTGACTATGGAGATTAGACTTAATATTTACAAAACAATTGTAGATATATTGATTAATTACAGTGAAAATTTTAAAATTCTGAAACAACAGAAGACAATGATCATCTAAAGATGCAGCAGAGATAATTCTCAAGGCCTTTTTTTTTGTAATAATAATACTTTATAGATATCAGCACCATTGCCCCAGATATGAAGGCCATACGGAAGTATACTGTGAAAAAAAGCATAATAAGATTGCTTAAGATGGTGCTTAGATACATTATTTTTTAAATGAACCAGTGAAAAAATACTTGAGACAACCTTTTACAGACATAGGACATATGACTAGCCAAGTAAGTTTAGAATCCAATACTATACCCAGAAGACTAACTTCAGAAGTAATTTCATCATGAAATTGTTTAAGGGAAAAAAGAATACGTTGAGTTTTATCAGTGTTAAGTTTAAAGCCATTAGCTACAAACCGTCTCGCAGCTATACAAGTGCCTCTAAAACAATGCACTTGCCATTTTCACCTATCTGCCTACTTATGTTGCTTGCACTGTGGTTCTAGCGACTGACAAAGAGAAGCCATTCAGCTTCAAACATTGCATGCTTCTATTAGTCACGTTTCTCATTTTTTCCGTTCTATTATGTATTAGGTCTCGATATTGTTAGTATTCATTACAAATACGAATACACTATTAAAAAAACCGTATGGTTCATGTGCAAAGTCTTATGAGATATAGGACAAAGCATAAAGGTTTACTTCCACAATATATTTGCTTGTTTGAGGAAGTTGTAAGTGGTCTAATGGTTAAGATGCACGGGAGGTTGTTGGTTCGAATCCCCGTTGCTGTAATTTTCTTTTTTGGGGGCGCTCATATTTTTAAGATTTAAATGCAGGGTTTAATTTTTAATTTTAAAATTTACATGCCTTATATATTTTTCTCTAGTTGTAACCCCCTCCCCTCTGTTTGCGGTCACCTAGTAACAATAATTCTTCTCTCCTGCGGGGCTCCATCTTCTTTAACTCCAGAGGCTCTGAAACTATGACCAAGGGAGGAGGAAGCAAAAGAAACGAAGAGCTTGGAAGCATTTTCCAGCCTCTTCGCCTAAAAGGAAGTAGACGTTTACTTCATGTGGAAGCTAAATTACTATACAGGGTGGACCGCTCGAATGTCCCGAATTTCAATTGTATGTGACGGGTGAACGATTGAAGATAGAAACTTACAACAACGTTTATATGAAAGAAAAACTCAACAAGTTTCGAATTCTGTCGGTAGATGGTGCAATGATACGGTTTTCATTCTTAGATTTTATTGTTTATCAAAATGGCGACACCACAGATGAAAGCTCAAACTGTTTTGTGGTATGCGGAGTTTAAATCAATTGTTAGAGTTCAGAGGGAGTTTCGGCGAGTCTTTAACCATGATGCTCCAACTGCTAAAAGCATAAAGAAGTGGTACGATACATTTTTAACTACTGGAACTGTGTTAAAGAAGCATGGTGGTGGTCGCAGAGCATCCGACGAAATGGTTGCAAATGTTCAAGCCGCATATGAGCGAAGCCCACGGAAGTCATTAAGAAGAGCTTCGCGGGAACTTCAGGCACCAAAATCCACATTGCAACGAATTGTCCACAAACGTCTCAAACTGTATGCATACAAAGTGCAGGTAATGCAACGTCTTGAGCCGAATGACAAGCCCAAACGAGTGGAATTCGCCAATACGGTGCTAAACCGTCTCGGCGTTGATCCTGATTTCATGTCCAAGATTTTCTTCTCGGATGAAGCCAATTTCCATGTATCAGGCAAGGTAAACCGGCATAATGTGCGGATCTGGGGATCGCAGAATCCTCACGCCACACAAGAGCACGTTCGTGACAGTCCCAAGTTGAATGTTTGGTGCAGTTTGTCGCAGAATAAAGTCATTGGACCATTTTTCTTCGCCGAGAAAACTGTCCGTGGTACCACATCTTGACATGCTGGAGCAGTTCTTCTTTCCACAAATTGAACAACTGCAGCCTAACATCCTTTTCCAACAAGATGGCGCTCCTCCTCACTGATTCAATGAAGTTTGTATGACTTTGGACAACATTTTTCCTGGCCGTTGGATTGGTAGGGGAGGACCGATCGCATGGCCCCCGAGATCTCCTGATCTAACACCGCTTGATTTCTTTCTCTGGGGCTACGTCAAAGATAAAGTTTACGCCACCCCAGTCAATGACCTTCGTGATCTTCGGGAGCGCATCATAGAGGCTATTGAGAGCATTTCAGAAGACATACTCCAACGTACTTGGCAAGAAATTGTTCATCGGCTTGATATCGTCACAGTGACTGCTGGAGCTCACATACAGATGTGGTGACGTGGATATCAAAACTTGTTGAGTTTTTCTTTCATATAAACGTTGTTGTAAGTTTCTATCTTCAATCGTTCACCTGTCACATAGAATTGAAATTAGGGACATTCGAGCGGTCCACCCTGTATATTGTAAATAAATCCGTATTACATATAAAATCTAAACATGACTTAAACAGTGGACAAAATACGTGTATACAAAAACCTGAAATAGAAACAAAGAAAACATTGGACTGAAGGTCCACAATAAATACATTTTAGGGTGAAGCTCTGTTTGATTTTACAAATAGATGAATCCTGGAAAAGAACCAAATTAGTTTAGATGCAAAATATTTCCTTTTTAAAACAAATTACATACTTCGGTGTGAAGCACATCTTTAAATATTTCTTGAATTAATTCTGATACATAGTATTAATTTCAAATGATCAGATGTTTACAATAAAAATCAAAACCCTATCAATTTAAAAATAATTTTACAAGCATTCAGTGATCCACATAATAAAATTTATGAAACATTCACTTTACATCTAAAGGAGGATCACTAAGATAATTAATTTCATTTTACAAATGACTACAATAATTTAAAATATTATAAACAATTTACAATATACACAAGCAACTAAAATTCAAAACAAACATACCTGGAAATCATCCATTCCAATCCTGCGCAGGGAAATAAATCACACGTACACACCATTACCTAATTTTACAAGGCCTATGAAAATACTGCTCTTTCCTAGGCTAGGATAGAACAGGCTCAGATGGCAGCATGGATATCAAATACGGGGAACAAAGAATATTAATACAAGACACAAAATAATTTAGAAAACACCCATGTTTCAGGTAAGTGGAAGGACGTAGGAACTTCAAAGAAATTAAATATAAAAACCCCACCTCACACAAGAAAATATCCCAGCATGCCCAATTAACATTCTATACAAAACTTACTTTACATGTAAATGGTGGCCACACAAATTATCTACTTTAATCACGTGCATCTTGCATGCAAATTCACTTTAGACATTACAAATTAGTAGTGTGGTTTTGAGGATGACTCCTATGGTGGCGCCCGATACATACCCGCAACACATGGTGGCGCAGAGGCAAAGTCCACACCGACCAAAGTCCACAAATGACGTCATCCAATATGGCGGCGCGCTAGACCACGTGACCAGAAGTAGGTTTCGTATTTCATTGCGGTTTCCCACGAAGCGTAAATGCAACGTCATCATTATTTTCCTCCATACTAGTTTTCTGTAAGATGTTTATTTCTCTAATACATTAATTTTTCACTATGGTCCTGGGATCGACTCAGCCTGGAGTAAATGCAACCGATTCCTAAGGCTGTTAACATTATTATTATTATTATTATTATTATCATTATTATATTATTACTTTGTTCATATATCGAATTCTAAAAGATATTACGTTAGCGTAAAGGCGACCGGTGCGTAAAACTCATCCTGGGGTCTTTAGAGGGAATAATATGTTAATAATTACAGGTTTTTATAATGCCGATACAGAAAGCCAGCATGTGATTTAAACATGTGGAGTACAGACATTTGCTGAGGTAATCAGAAGTCTCAACTCGCAAGATTTCTACTCACCTTGCATCACTATACAGTGGTCATATGCTGACGCAAGCGTTCTAGTATGTCTTATCTCGCACTCATGTCACCTATATTTCATCTCTTTAATTCTTCATTCATATGTTATAACAACGATATTTCATTTGTCCATTTAAACTTTAAATCCTTATGACATGTCTAGTTTATTAATCTACCTAGTGCTTTTATTAATTTTATGCTTTGAAGCGGACTTGGTCATAATGTACTATATTAGCCCCCCCGGTTGGTCCTGGTGAAAATAGAAAAATGGTTTTCAATGCAAGGTTTTAGCGAGAGATTTGAAATTCTAATACGTAATTCTTTAGAAAATGGCTTCTAGGACTTTTAGCGCGTAATTTAAAACTGTGATCAAATGACATTGTGGTGGATTTGTAATATATTCTTACGAGAGAGTTCATTTCACAATAGGTATCATATTACCAAAGTCAGCATTTTATATTCCACGTAGCACATAAACCCCGCATATCATATTAATTCTTTGTTCATATATGTTATACGAACTAAAACATAATGCTACGACAGCATTTTTTTTTCAAACGTATCTTCAAAGAAAAGGTAAATTTCTTTATTCATATACAAGAAATGATGTATCTGTGGATTATGCTGATTCAACAAATTCTTTATTTATGACGTCATCATTACACACAGGCTCATGCATGCTTCAAGGTCATACACGACACGTGTGCGGAAGTTAAGTAGGTCACACATCTCATATTACAGAACAAGTATCTGCACGTCTTGGCTAGCTCACAGCGTCACTATATAAGGCGATGACTTCACCGCATAACATTCACTTCTTAGCAGACCGTCGCCGACTACACATCATGGAGAGCTCGTCCGCCGCCGTCTTCCAATGTGGTGAGTGTGCTTCAAGGTATAGGCACAAGAAAGATCTAGTAAGACATATTAATCAGAACCATAAGAAATCTGACTACAAGTGTGAAATATGCGGTGTGATATTTACACGAAGTGATGTTTTAAAAAGACACATCCGTGAAAATCACTCCGTTACTGTCTTCACCTGTAACATATGCCACTCCAACTTCTCATCGGCACGATACTTAAGTATGCACCGGGAGAGGAGCCACCACCCAGCAACAAGGGACGCTGCCAAACGCATTGGGCTGTATCACCAGGCAGGCCACTTGTACTTTCCTGCTGAAGCCGGGACATCATGCAACGGAGGCGAGACCTCGAGGATTCCCGTGCACGGTGGTGGTCAAAGCCAGGAACCCGCTCGATTACAGGTACGTTTTATTACATTATCACACATGTTTTTCAAAATGTAAATACATACATCATAGTAGCGGTGTAACACATGTTTACATTTTATTTTTATAGGTCGGAGCGAGGAGCTACAATGCGGACGATGCCAGACAAAACAACACCGAGCGCTTCCATCTACCAACGCATAGCGGGGACGTAGGAGCAGGCGCATCACGTCCAACGATGCTGGGAGAGGAGGCTGCACCTTCCGGTATGCATTTACAGGTATGTAGCGGAATTATTATTATTGTACAAAACATACAACTTATTTCTCTCTCATAGTACATTGAATAAAACTCATTTTTTTCCCTTGTTACTGAATGGATAAAAACAAGACAGAAAACTTAATTTTGTTTATTTTTTCCACGTTACTGAATGCGAGACTTTATATTTCAATGATTAAACAAGACAGAAAACTTATTTCTTTTATCACAGTACAAGACATAAAACAATATTTTTTTATTAATTTTTTTATTATTTTTTTTTTCTTGTCACAGAATGGTTAAAAACAAGACATCAAACTTAATTTTTTCTCATAAATCTTAATATTTTATTTTTCCGTTGTTACAGAATACAAGACCAGTGAGTGTGAGCACCATGCGGGCATCACCCGTCCAGCCAAGTGCCATCCAACCTGTGCCTTCAGGTCAACATTTACAGGTATGTTATGATTATTATTGTACAAGACATCAAACTTATTTCTTTTATCATAGTACTCAATATGTTTTTTTTTTTTTTTTTTTTTTTTTTGGTATAGAATGCGAGGCTACATATTTAAGTGATTAATCGAAACATAAAAGGTATTTTTTCTGATAAATCTTAATATTTTATATTTCCATTGTTACAGAAAACAGAGTCCATCCGCCAGTCGCGACCTAGCGTCACCATGCTTACGCGTGATATTCCACAGGTATGTACAGTGAAATATCTTAGTATTTTATTATTCCATTCGCTTACAAAAGTGTCGATTGCTAATGTCGATGTTGACAGAGTCAAGGTGGAATGGATCGCGGCGCTGTGACCAACTCACCATCGGCGGAAACGTGAGTTTTTACCCGTCGAAACAGCGTTCAGGTCACGACTGGCAACATATGCAGCAAAAAATTTTCCAGCCGGCGATATGGAATCTGTCCTATCATCATGCCAGTATAAAATTGAAAACCTTCTGTCAGAGTCACTGTCAAAATTTGCATCAATTAAATTTAATATTTTTGTAGAGTGTGAATTTAAACATCTAGAGCTAAATTCTTGTTTGAGAAATTTTAAGACAAAAAATGAATCGTTGCTCAAAACATCAAATATTCACGAAGTAGTATCTAGACACATTTCTAAAATTCAGTCTGAGATGCAGGACAGTGAATTACGAGGGTCAGGGTGGTTTTACAATAAAATCCACAAACTTGAAATTCGCGTCAACGAATACATGCCATTTGCAGGGCGTGGGCATATGATCCTCCCTGATAAATTCCAGCATCTGAAGTCATTAAATAATATTGATAATGATGATGACTACTGTTTCAAGTATTGTGTATTATCAAAATTTATTGAGTCTGATAATGATTTGTGAGCCAGTTATCTTACCAGACCAGAGTTGAGCGACAAGTACGAATGGAACTGTGAAATTCCCCGTTTCGATTCACGACATCGAAAAGTTTTCTGAAAGAAATAATATTTCGATCAATGTTTTCGGCCTAGAGGAAAAACGGGATGGGAACCACATTTCTCATTTCGTGTTTCCTATCAAAATTGTTGAAAAGGAACTAGATGATCATAGAGATCTTTTGTATGTATGTAATGAGGAAAATTCCCACCATATAGTTATTTCTGATTTTGACGCTTTTATGAGACCTTTAGTAACATCCTGCAAAAATCAAGTCAGAGTATGCAAACGGTGTTTTACACATTTCCAAGCGTACGCTGGCAAGTCTGCTGACGTAAGGTTGAAAGAGCATTTGGCATTATGCAACTCGTTCTGCCCAGTCAGGTGCGAAATTCCTAAAAATCCTGAAGTCATATTCAACAAGACTGAATATTCGCAAAAGGTCAGATTTGTCATTTATACGGATTTCGAGTGTTTGCTGGAACCGATTTCGGGATGTTTGGGAGATCCGCAGAAAAGCTGGACTACTTTAGTTTTTGTTATTTCATTAAAGATGCTGAGGGCGCATATTCTCAATTGAGACTGTTTAGAGGGGAGGATGCCAACTTGAGGCTGGAGACTTACACTGCGGAACCGGCTCGTGAAACTTCGTCAGTAGATCGGTTACATTTCATGTGCTCGGCTCCGCAATGTTAAGGCGCGTAAATTCAAGCAATGAAGATGAAGTTTGAATCGCTGGATGGCCAGCGTTATTACGTTAGTGCTAATTAGGCGTTTTACATTGTCTTGGTGTATCATTGTTCAGTATCACCAACCCTGCAATCGTATTTACATACATATTTACAATATTTTCCCATTAAATGAGCATAGGATTCAAATAAAATGTGCATTATAATAATATGGCTGCAACAAAATAAAATAATTCAGTGAAACAAATTATCTTCACTTCTATAGTTATCAGTATTTTATTATTATTATTATTATTATTATTATTATTATTATTGTTATTGTACTTACCAGACTTGTTGCAGCTGTGACATCAGCAGAGTGGTCTTCGATTCATGTTGTAAGAGATGTTATACTTTTAAAATTTACACATAAATATGATCACTCGAGTTTAAACATTGTTCAGTGTTTTACAGTTCATGACTATTTACATATTTTTGCATTTGAATAGATAATATTAATTTTCAATTTTAGGGTTCAGAAAGTTACGATAGCTGTGGTTGTAGGGTAAAATAGACAGAGAAAGAGAGAGGAATGGACAAAATAAATCACTTTTGAAGCATTATTGATGCTGCAATGACATCTTGCTCGCTATCACTGGGTCTTGAAATAGCAGTGGATCACTTCTTTGGCGCTTTTGTTGAAAAGAAACGACGTTGATGCTCAAATTTCATTGCCTTATAACTTGTCCTTCGCGGGTCTAAGGGAAGAGTTCTCTTTAAATTACAGGCTTGGAGTGTAGGTTTTAAGGACTGGATCTTCCTGCTAACTATTTCTAATTGTTCTTCGGAATAAATTCCATCTAGGATGCTTTTAAAATGTTCCATTAATTTGGCTTTCTTTTGTTCCAAGCTTATAATACTCGTATGTCGCGGTGTTTGTCGAAGACTCTTCATTACTGCAGCTTGTTTAGTGTGCTTCGTATCTTCCGCTTCATCTATTATTAACCCTCCAAATTCTTCAGAATCGTTATCCAGTTCTGCAGTAGGCCTATGTTCATTCATCTTTCTTTTAACAGCATGAATGTGTTTGCACATATTAAATTTAATAGCAGAATCGGGGCAGCTGCATGTGAAATTGTGAATGCACATTTTGCACTCTGTACAACGCAGATCACACCTACATTGCAGTCCTTCAGTCTGCTTTACATTGTATACCTCATTTCTGCTCGATGACTGGATTTTCCATACTTTTCCGTCAAGCACAAGGTCTTCTAAAGAGAGTTTTGATGACTCTTTGTGCCGCTGACGAAGGGCAATAATTTTACTGGTCAATTTTCCCTTGTTCAAATATATTAATCGCTCATACAGTTTATCCCTTATGTAGCGCATTAATGCATCCAATGCAAGGTCAAGACGTTTGGGATTCTTTCCATCCAAATAAATTTGCTTTATCACACCATGCATGCGTTCTAAATGCATATTAGTATTAAGGCCTGCATGCAAGCGATAACAATATGCCCAGTTTTTCGCGGAGTCTTTGTATTCTTTTTCGAAATACGCAGCAAAATCACTGGTGTCTACATCACTCTTCATTATGTTAACTACCAGGGGAAACATTATGTTAAATGCTACTTGGTCTCTCTCTTCTAACAGCGTCCGAAGTAGTTTATAAGCTTCTGCTTGTTTTTCACGGCCTCTGATTTTAGACAGGTTCTTACGCCAGGCGCGATCCACATGCCAGGCACAAAAGAGTCGAAATTTAGGAGGGGGCATTATTTTAGTCCAGGCATTGTAATATCCCTCTGCCATGTCAGACATAAATACATTTGTTTCAATTGGCAATTCAATAGCATCTAGTATTGCAGACACAAACATTTCAATTGCTGCTGAATCTTCTTTGTTGGAAAACATAAAAGCGCAAGGAAAACCTTGATTTAAGTCATCCAAAACAAGTAAATTTGTCAACAAAAAACTGTAGGCATTTAGACCGTGTGTGCTGTCAAAACAAACATATTTATCGCCATAATGCTTCAGCATTTCTTTTTGTGATTCATTCATAATTATTAAAATGAAATCTTCTGCAGCAAACTGTGGGCAAGTTTCTAACGCTATGCCTTGAGGTTTGTAAAACAGGACTATTCCTCCGGCGGTTTCCATTTCTCGGACCCACGAATCTATGCTTACAGCGTCGTTTTTGTGTCTAATTGCTTCAGACTTTAAGCTGTATTCTTGCTCAATGTTGCGGAGATCTTTTCTGGAAAGCAAATCTATTCTGTTTAAGTCCCCACTGCCAATGTTAAATCTTACATGATCCAATATTTTGTCAAGCGGAACATTCATCGCGATTTGACATGCTATTTCGTCTTTCTCGGCTTGCGACAACCTCAAGCGCCCTAACTCGGAATTGTGGCCAACATGAGTCTTACAAAATTCCACTTTAATATTTCCGCCTGAATGAAATGTGACCTCAAGTTTGGCGGGACAGTGCCCATTAATCTTGTTGCTACCTGCTATTTTAAGGTGCCTTATGTCCTTCCCTTTAGGCTTATATTCTCCATCTCGATGACAAGTAAATGTCATTCTAGACGAGTCACTGCTTTTGTGTTCATATTTTGAACGAAATATACAAAACTCACATACCTGCTCTCTCTCTGTCTCCCTCTTCCAGATATTAAATTCCTCCTCATTCTGGAACTCTAGAGTTTCATTCTGAATCACAATATTATGTTGCGAAATGTAATGATGCACGATACCACCTTTCGTAGGCCGAGTTTCATTACAAAGAGAACACTTTACGCATTTTGAAAAAGATTTTGCACCCCCATGCTTTAATTCAATGTGGCGTTTCAAATCATATTTTCTGGTTGTGAAAAATTCACAACTATCGCACTCATATTTCACATCAGAATGTTTAGCAGTTACATGGCAATTTAAATTTCCCCTTCTACTAAATACCTTACTACAAATTTCACACGTGAAGTTATCCATTCTACAACAAACAAGATGCACCTGAATTACCCGGCACTCACGAAATTAAAGCGTGGCACGTGCTTACTTCGTGTGACACAGACAGACAACGCGTGGACCGTAGCCGAAGTTTCACGAGCCGGTTCCGCAGTGTAAGTCTCTAGACATAAGTAGGATGCCAGCGGCGAGTTTATGCGCTCGCTCGTTGCTGATGTCAAAGAAATTGATGATCTTGAATAGTGTAAATAAACCCATGACCCCTCTGACAGAAGATGAAATTAGGGCATACAACAGTGCAACTATTTGTCATATTTGTGGTGAGGGTAACTTGACCTATGTGAACTATAAAGGAGGGACTATTGCCATGTCAGTGGTCGGTTCAGAGGAGCCGCCCACAGAATTGTAATTTGAATTATAGAAACCAGGCATTTGTCCCTGTTGTATTGCATAACCTGTCCAACTATGACGCTCATTTTATTGTGACAGAACTTGGTTTCGATCAGAATAGAATCAACGTCATATGCAATACACAAGAAAAGTATGTGACATTTTCGAAATTTATTCCCTCTTATTTGAAAAGGGGAGGTATGGAGTTGCGGTTTATAGATTCGTTTCGGTTCATGGCAAGCAGCCTGGAAAAGCTAGCAAGCAATCTGCCCAAGGATAAATTTATAGAGACAGCAAAAGTATTTAATGAAAACGCCGATTTGGTGTGTCGAAAGGGTGTGTTCCCCTACGACTACGTCACCTCTGTTGAAATTTTGAAGGAGAAGAAATTACCTCTGAAAGATGCATTTTACAATAGACTCGCGAATGAGAACGTCTCTGACCAAGACTACTCTCACGCGAGGAACGTCTGGAATTCTTTTTCGATCAACTCATTAGGAGAATATTCAGACTTGTATTTGAAATCCGACGTTTTGATTTTGACAGCCGTTTTTGAAAACTTTAGACAGATGTGTTTTGAGACGTGTGGAATGGACTGTTTGTTCTATTCCACTGTTCCAGGCTTTGCTTACTCAGCCATGTTGAAGTTCACAAAAGTAAAATTACCGCTTTTGACCGATATGGATATGATTCAAATGTTTGAACGCGGTATTCGAGTTGGAATTTGTCAGTGTGTCACAAGGCACGCTGTTGCAAACAATAACATGTGTGATGAATTTGATGAGACTACAAAAAATCTTTTCTCTATTACGTCGATGCCAATAACCTTTACGGTTATGCGATGTCGCAGGCATTACCAGCAGGCGAGTTCCGCTGGCTCGACAAACATGAGATAGCGTCCTTTGACATCATGTCCATACCGGTCAATTCTAAATTAGGATATGTGCTTGAGGTGGACATTGAGTATCCAGACCATCTTCACGATGCTCATTCTGATCTCCCTTTCTGTGCGGAGATGAAATTTCCTCCAGGCAACAAAAACAAATAATTATTAACCATGTAGAAAATCTCGGGTTTGCAGCCAGGTGAGAAGTTTTTTGTGGTCCAACGTTTCCGAGGCTGACGCTGCCTCCATCCTCAGGGAATCTGAAGTGTCGAGTTTTGACATGTAGGGGAAATATATACCAACCCGAGTTGGGCGGAGTCGACCAATCAGGGAGCAGCTGTTCTGTTTTCGGTCCTTTTGTTGACTTGTCAAAACTCGACACTTCAGATTCCCTGAGGATGGAGACAGCGTCAGCCTCGGAAACGTTGGACCACAACAAACTTCTCACCTGGCTGCAAACCCGAGAAGATTTTCTACATAAGATTCGCCAGGAAAGCCTCAAATCTTAAATTATTAACCACTTTGGAGCCAAAAGAAAAATATTGTCTATTGTAAAATGCATCTTTCGGAGGTAATTTCTTCTCCTTCAAAATTTCAACAGAGGTGACGTAGTCTTAGGGGAACACACCCTTTCGACACACCAAATCGGCGTTTTCACCAAATACTTTTGCTGTTTCTATAAATTTATCCTTGGGCAGATTGCTTGCTAGCTTTTCCAGGCTGCTTGCCATGAACCGAAACGAATCTATAAACCCCAACTCCATACCTCCCCTTTTCAAATAAGAGGAGGGAATAAATTCGAAAATGTCACATACTTTTATTGTGTATTGCATATGACGTTGATTCTATTCTGATCGAAACCAAGTTCTGTCACAATAAAATGAGCGTCATAGTTGGACAGGTTATGCAATACAACAGGGACAAATGCCTGGTTTCTATAATTCAAATTACAATTTCTGTGGGCGGCTCCTCTGAACCGACCACTGACATGTCAATGGTCCCTTACTTTATAGTTCACATAGGTCAAGTTACCCTCACCACAAATATGACAAATAGTTGCACTGTTGTATGCCCTAATTTCATCTTCTGTCAGAGGGGTCATGGGTTTATTTACACTATTCAAGATCTTATCAATTTCTTTGACATCAGCAACGAGCGAGCGCATAAACTCGCCGCTGGCATCCTCCCCTCTAAACAGTCTCAATTGAGAATATGCGCCCTCAGCATCTTTAATAAAATAACAAAAACTAAAGTAGTCCAGCTTTTCTGCGGATCTCCCAAACATCCCGAAATCGGTTCCAGCAAACACTCGAAATCCGCATAAATGACAAATCTGATCTTTTGCGAATATTCAGGCTTGTTGAATATGACTTCAGGATTTTTAGGAATTTCGCACCTGACTGGGCTGAACGAGTTGCATAATGCCAAATGCTCTTTCAACCTTACGTCAGCAGACTTGCCAGCGTACGCTTGGAAATGTGTAAAACACCGCTTGCATACTCTGACTTGATTTTTGCAGGATGTTACTAAAGGTCTCATAAAAGCGACAAAATCTGAAATAACTATATAGTGGGAATTTTCCTCGTTACATACATACAAAAGATCTCTATGATCATCTAGTTCCTTTTCAACAATTTTGATAGGAAACACAAAATGAGAAATGTCGTTCCCATCCCGTTTTTCCTCTAGGCCGAAAACATTGATCGAAATATTATTTCTTTTAGAAAACTTTTCGTTGTCGTGAATCGAAACGGGGAATTTCACACAGTTCCATTCGTACTTGTCGCTCAACTCTGGTCTGGTATGATAACTGGCCCACAAATCATTATCAGACTCAATAAATTTTGATAATACACAATACTTGAAACAGTAGTCATCATCATTATCAATATTAATTAATGACTTCAGATGCTGGAATTTATCAGGGAGGATCATATGCCCACGCCCTGCAAATGGCATGTATTGACGCGAATTTCAATTTTGTGGATTTTATTGTAAAACCACCCTGACCCTCGTAATTCACTGTCCTGCATCTCAGACTGAATTTTAGAAATGTGTCTAGATACTACTTCGTGAATATTTGATGTTTTGAGCAACGATTCATTTTTTGTCTTAAAATTTCTCAAACAAGAATTTAGCTCTAGATGTTTAAATTCACACTCTACAAAAATATTAAATTTAATTGATGCAAATTTTGACAGTGACTCTGACAGAAGGTTTTCAATTTTATACTGGCATGATGATAGGACAGATTCCATATCGCCGGCTGGAAAATTTTCTGCTGCATATGTTGCCAGTCGTGACCTGAACGCTGTTTCGACGGGTAAAAACTCACATGTTTCCGCCGATGGTGAGTTGGTCACAGCGCCGCGATCCATTCCACCTTGACTCTGTCAACATCGACATTAGCAATCGACACTTTTGTAAGCGAATGGAATAATAAAATACTAAGATATTTCACTGTACATACCTGTGGAATATCACGCATAAGCATGGTGACGCTAGGTCGCGACTGGCGGATGGACTCTGTTTTCTGTAACAATGGAAATATAAAATATTAAGATTTATCAGAAAAAATACCTTTTATGTTTCGATTAATCACTTAAATATGTAGCCTCGCATTCTATACCAATAAAAAAAAAAAAAAGCATATTGAGTACTATGATAAAAGAAATAAGTTTGATGTCTTGTACAATAATAATAATCATAACATACCTGTAAATGTTGACCTGAAGGCCCAGGTTGGATGGCACTTGGCTGGACGGGTGATGCCCGCATGGTGCTCACACTCACTGGTCTTGTATTCTGTAACAACGGAAAAATAAAATATTAAGATTTATGAGAAAAAATTTTGTTTGATGTCTTGTTTTTAACCATTCTGTGACAAGAAAAAAAAAATAATAATAATCCAAAAAGTAATAAAAAATATTGAGTTTTATGTCTTGTACTGTGATAAAAGAAATAAGTTTTCTGTCTTGTTTAATCATTGAAATATAAAGTCTCGCATTCAGTAACGTGGAAAAAATAAACAAAATTGAGTTTTCTGTCTTGTTTTTATCCATTCAGTAACAAGGGAAAAAAATGAGTTTTATTCAATGTACTATGAGAGAGAAATAAGTTGTATGTTTTGTACAATAATAATAATTCCGCTACATACCTGTAAATGCTTACCGGAAGGTGCAGCCTCCTCTCCCAGCATCGTTGGACGGGATGCGCCTGCTCCTACATCCCCGCTATGTGTTGGTAGATGGAAGCGCTCGGTGTTGTTTTGTCTGGCATCGTCCGCATTGTAGCTCCTCGCTCCGACCTATAAAAATAAAATGTAAACCTTTGTTACACCGCTACTATGATGTATGTATTTACATTTTGAAAAACATGTGTGATAATGTAATAAAACGTTCCTGTAATCGAGCGGGTTCCTGGCTTTGACCACCACCATGCACAGGAATCCTCGAGGTCTCGCCTCCGTTGCATGATGTCCCGGCTTCAGCAGGAAAGTACAAGTGGCCTGCCTGGTGATACAGCCCAATGCGTTTGGCAGCGTCCCTTGTTGCTGGGTGGTGGCTCCTCTCCCGGTGCATACTTAAGTATCGTGCTGATGAGAAGTTGGAGTGGCATATGTTACAGGTGAAGACAGTAACGGAGTGATTTTCACGGATGTGTCTTTTTAAAACATCACTTCGTGTAAATATCACACCGTATATTTCACACTTGTAGTCAGATTTCTTATGGTTCTGATTAATATGTCTTACTAGATCTTTCTTGTGCCTATACCTTGAAGCACACTCACCACATTGGAAGACGGCGGCAGACGAGCTCTCCATGATGTGTAGTCGGCGACGGTCTTCTAAGAAGTAAATGTGATGCGGTGACGTCATCGCCTTATATAGTGACGCTGTGAGCTAGCCAAGACGTGCAGATACTTGTTCTGTAATATGAGATGTGTGACCTACTTAACTTTCGCACACGTGTCGTGTATGACCTTGAAGCATGCATGAGCCTGTGTGTAATGATGACGTCATAAATAAAGAATTTGTTGAGTCAGCATAATCCACAGATACATCATTTCTTGTTAATGAATAAAGAAATTAACCTTTTGTTTGAAGATACGTTTGAAAAAAAAATGCTGTCGTAGCATTATGTTTTAGTTCGTATAACATATATGAACAAAGAATTAATATGATATGCGGGGTTTATGTGCTACGTGGAATATAAAATGCTGACTTTGGTAATATGATACCTATTGTGAAATGAACTCTCGTAAGAATATATTACAAATCCACCACAATGTCATTTGATCACAGTTTTAAATTACGCGCTAAAAGTCCTAGAAGCCATTTTCTAAAGAATTACGTATTAGAATTTCAAATCTCTCGCTAAAACCTTGCATTGAAAACCATTTTTCTATTTTCACCAGGAGCAACCGTGGGGGGCTAATATAGTACATTATGATCAAGTCCGCTTCAAAGCATAAAATTAATAAAAGCACTAGGTAGATTAATAAACTAGACATGTCATAAGGATTTAAAGTTTAAATGGACAAATGAAATATCGTTGTTATAACATATGAATGAAGAATTAAAGAGATGAAATGTAGGTGACATGAGTGTGAGATAAGACATACTAGAACGCTTGCGTCAGCATATGACCACTGTATAGTGATGCAAGGTGAGTAGAAATCTTGCGAGTTGAGACTTCTGATTACCTCAGCAAATGTCTGTACTCCACATGTTTAAATCACATGCTGGCTTTCTGTATCGGCATTATAAAAACCTGTAATTATTAACATAATATTATTCCCTCTAAAGACCCCAGGATGAGTTTTACGCACCGGTCGCCTTTACGCTAACGTAATATCTTTTAGAATTCGATATATGAACAAAGAAATAATATAATAATGATAATAATAATAATAATAATAATAATAATAATAATAATAATAATGTTAACAGCCTCAGGTATCGGTTGCATTTACCCCAGGCTGAGTCGATCCCAGGACCATAGTGAAAAATTAATGTATTAGAGAAATAAACATCTTACAGAAAACTTGTATGGAGGAAAATAATGATGACGTTGCATTTACGCTTCGTGGGAAACCGCAATGAAATACGAAACCTACTTCTGGTCACGTAGTCTAGCGCGCTGCCATATTGGATGACGTCATTTGTGGACTTTGGTCGGTGTGGACTTTGCCCCTGCGCCACCATGTGTTGCGGGTATGTATCGGGTGCCACCATAGGAGTCATCCTCAAAACCACACTACTCAAATTAAATGTACAACGCCACCATTACCAAACACAAATGTAAGATATACAACGCATGCTTGAGATACACAAAATCATAAATAAATAACACACTTTTACTCTACCATGCAGTCCCCACATATCAATAATAACTTAAATCAATCTATACAAAACTTCCACATACCTTAAACATGGTGCAACAGAAAGATGAAACAGAATAGCAGCCTACATTATTGGCGCCACAAATATACTACACAATGACATCTTGTTCCCCGGTCCATGTAAACGCAAATGAGGGCGAGGGAAAGGTGCTATTCCCTTTTATAGCATTTTACAAAATGATGTCATACCACAAATCCGCCATCGCCATTCTTATCCATACAGACATGCTCTTACTAACTTGAAAAAACAAAAGGGTATCTAAATGTTTACCTCCAATCAAAGGCGCTTACATATATCCTCAAGACAATGTTCGGCCGACTAAGCTCTTGACCGCATTGCGACAAAATTACCAGTGCTGCCGCTTAGTGCACACTATGGCTCCTGAGGGGAAAGGAAGAGAGAGGAAGGAGAGAGCAATGACTCAAGGCCGGCACCATCAGCTGATCGCTGAGAGAAACCTAAATACTTTCTTCTCCCTAGCTAACATCATACTATTGTTGCGTAAACTTTGGACTTGTAAATTCACCATTATTGACTTAAGGCCATCACATAAGGACTAAAAGAAACTGTAGCAATTAAAATATCATTTGAAAAATGAATTGCTACAAAGTCTATAAGGGCAGATCCCGATTTCACATACTTTGCACCCTGAGTAAAGCTTTTTTAATCGCCTGTTTCATTTTTTTACTTTTACCACCCACCCCAGTTACTACTTGGGTGTTAAGTTTGAGTTTTACCAAAGTATCAACCAATAGTATACTGATAGCATTTTATTATTGCAAGTAATCCAATCACTACAGGCTTCACAACATTTATTAAAAATTAAAAGTAATTATGTTTTGGAGAAAAATGCATGATTGCTATTACATTTTTATTTACAAAAAATTATCTAAAACCTCTGAAAATATTGTAGTGTGTAATATAGTCAATCTTTGAAATTTTACAAAAATATTTAACATAGGTTATTTGGTAATTATAAAACATATGCTATATTATTAAGTTATGTTTATAAAAATATGTATTACTGGTACTATATATTAAAACAAATATTTTAGAATAAAATAGTTATTTATGATCCAATTGTTAAAACGAGATTTTATTTTGCGAGTTGCTATGTTTGTGAAATGAGCCCTTGAGGGCGATTGCAGCAATCCTATGAGCAACATAAAATTTTACCATGTGTATCATACACTATTTTTTAGACAGCTATTAAAATTTGTCAAATAATAATAGATGTTAGATTTATGATAAAGAATTACAGCCTGTGGAGCCAGCCATATTGGAGAGCATAGACAACCTGTTACTGATTTTCTGATACAGGGCTGATAATGTAAGTACTGAATGACTATTTTTGCAATCACCCTAAGAACTTCCACATTTAAAAAGGATTAGTGAATTTTAAAATTTCCATGAAATTGAGTCTGTTTAATAATCATATGTAAATATTTTTAACAAAAGGAGTTTTTCCATGTGAAGCAATCAAAGTTGGTTGCTCTGGAATGTTATAATTTCATACCACCCAGTAGCATAATTTTCTCCTTTTAATCAATATCATCTAAGATTAAAAGAACTTATTTTACCTTCGATTCTCTAAAAAAATTATTACCTTATTTCTACTTTCCAGTGAGAATCTAAAACTCAATCTAACATGTTTTTCATTGTTTCAAATGTAATTATTAAGTGCCAGTATGATACTTTATGAGATTGTGTGGGGGACGGGGAAATGTCTGTCTGTGTGTGTGTCTGTGTGTCTGTACACTTAAATACGCTTTATTGGATTTTCATGAAACTTGGTATACGCATTTATAACGTCCATGGGAAGAACCCTATTGATATTGAACCAAATCGGTTGACTGCTATTGGAGTAATGCCCAATTTAGTGCCTATTTTAATGGTAATACATCAGAAAGGCGCTATAACTCAAATATGCTTTATCGGATTTTCATGAAACTTGGTATACGGATTTATGACGTCCATAGGAAGAAGCCTATTGAACTTGGACCAAATTGGTTCACCAGTACCGAAATAAAGAGTAATTAACAGTCACATGTATTGTTCTCCGACAATTCAAAGCATTTTGATTGGTTTGTGGCCAACCAATCAGCAGCCCAGTTCCCGTAACTAAGGTCCTAGTGTAATCAATTCTGTAAATAGAAATACAGGCGAAATTACTTACTAAAGAGCATGTTTTCATTTTCAATTTATATAAGTATTAATTTTGTAATGATATTAGATGCTACAGTACTATTGCATGACCCACAATAAACATAATGTAACAAATTGCCAATTGTTATTGATATTGTTTATTTATTTATTTATTTAACCTGGCAGAGTTAAGGCATAAGGCCTTCTCTACCACCCAGCCAGAGCAAAAACATGAAATACATAATAATAATAAAAATAAATGAAAAACAAGAAATGATATACTTGAATACAAGAAACTTACATTAATTATAAAGACAAAAATACAAACAAAGTACTTAAATAATATCTACTCTTATACAATTCAACGGCCCTAAATAGCGTGCTCACTCGCTCGCTTCGTGAAACATTGGGCATACTCGGCGATGTTCGTCTCTCTCAGTCTAAACTTTCACGAAAAGTACAAAATTAGGAAAACCATTTCTTTATTATATAAGGCCTAAGTGAAATGAACACAATGAACAAATATTCTAATTTTATTTTTACTTACAATTTTCATAGCTCTGAACCACAAACATTTTAATAAGCTGCCATTACAAATTTCTTAAAAATCCTGGAGTCAATTAATAATGGTGGGCGAAACCGCGGGCACCAGCTGTAAAATATTGATAGTTTAACCAAGGAAGTATCGCGGACAATAAAAATCCAAACAAACCATTCCTTCCCTTGAAAAATTATATAATTTCTGAAAATTACACTGAATTTATCAAATAAAATTCACATCATATTCATCTGTCAACAAACAGTTGAGAAACAATATGTATTATGTGTACAATGGATCCTTGAGGTACCCCAGTATTAATTATTGCAGAAAGAGAGAACTGACCTTGGGTACAAGTTACTTGTGTGTGATTTAATAAATAAGATCTAATTAGGTTGAGAGTTTTACCATGAATTCTATAAAATTCTAATTTATTACATAAGATTTCATGTAACACGCAATCAAAAGTTTTGGACAAGTCACAAAGTACTGCCATTTTACTATTTTGGTTTTCAAATCCATTGATAACAGACTCAATGAGGTGCTCAACAGCATCAAGCAGTGCTTCATGCTGATCTATATCCATGCTGAGATTTAGAAAAAAGAGAATTGGAATCAAAATACATTGTTAATTGCTTATTAATTAATATTTCAAATACGGGGATAGTTTCCCACTGTACTGGATTGGTTAATATTTTTTTTACACATGAAAAGTGTCCAAATTTCATGTAATATTATTCTCCAGAAGTTTTAGAATCCATATATAGGCGCATTTTGTTTCTAAGAATATTTTTAATATAGGTCAAATCGGTAAGAAGTTCACAGAAAACTAACCTAAAATGACGCTCGGAATTGGCTGGTCGAGTGGGTGGCTTATAGCTACCCGTCAGAGATTTATTTCGAAAAAGTGTTTCAAATAAAAGTTTTAGCTCTTAGTATAAGCTACCCACATGCAAAATTAGAGAAAATCATTAGAGCCGTTTTCGAGAAAACTTTCTTTATGTAAAAATAAGGAAAACTTGTCTCCAGTCTTTGGTTCACATCTTGAAAGGTATCTGACATTAATACAAAATTTTGTTCTTTTATCAAAATTCATCTTTCCAAAATTCGAGAATTCGCTTGGAAAACAAAATATAAAAAAATAAAAATTTGCACAATTTCGGGAGTGTATTTTGGAATAGATGTTCGCTTTATTAACGGTAACACCCACAGTCTGTCGCTCACGAAAACAATGTATATCTGTCTGTCTATAACGTACTTTAGATTAATAATAATAATAATAGTAATAGTAGGCCTAATAACAATAATAATAATAATAATAATAATAATAATAGTATTTATGGTCATTTAACAGTACAATGCACAATGTACAGCATACTGTGCTTGATATGTATGTCTTTCCTTAATCCTAACAAAATTGGCTGACACGGTAACTCGATAATTTTGCATAATCCGTTGAGTTTAAAAAATCTCTCATGGGATTACCTTTGAGTATCCAAATAAATGGTGCAAAAATACGTTGCACAAACTTTCTCGCATATACGTGTTAAAGGCTAGCACAGAAAAAATTAAATTAAAGAGACAATTAAATTTTACTTATTACATTTTCATAAAACTAACAAGTATCTAGAACGGAAAGCATCAGGGTCGATCTTTATGTTCAATGCTTTTACCGTGAAATAATAATAAGAATAATAACAATAATAATAATCAATGACAATAGAACTGCATATTATTAGTACTACTACTACTACTACGGGAAAATTCAAATATAAGTCGCACCTTGGGATAAATCGGTCCCACCCAACCTATTTTCATCGATGCAGTTTCTTTTATACCATGATCTAGCAAATTCTTCTGTCCTAGTATTATGAAGAAACTCGTGATTGGACGTTGGAGGTGTGACGTCTTACCGCTAGACGAGAGGTGGCAGGCTGACAAACCTTGCGGGAGGTGTGACGTCTTACCGCTAGACGAGAGGTGGCAGGCTGACAAACCTTGCGGGAGATATAATATGCCACATTTTCGAAACCTACAAACAGTGTATCGTACATTATTCGAAAATGCAAGGGCGCTTCGCTACGGCTGCCGCCTCCGCTTCGCGCACTTAACTATGTGGTTAGTGTTATGCATTATTTAGCTATATGCAACAGTATACAAGGACAGTTGGTCACTCTGCTTCGCTCACAAACAAAATACATCACACAGTCCGTGCAAATGTGAATATCGAATGGGGAAGATTAAGGGGTGACTTATATTTGAATTTCGCCACCACTACTACTACTACTACTTAGGTTATATTGCGCGCTTTAACTGCATGTAGGTCATACCACGTGTTTAGTATGTTTGCGTGAAACATTAGTCTATATCAGCGTTTCTTAACCTTATTGAACCCGAGGACCTCTAAAATGAGTAAAAAACTTTACGGACCCCAAATTTTACATCCAATTTTTAAAAGTAGGCTATATGTAGGCCTATATTCTTAATATTTGGGGTATTAAATTATAGGTCGTTATAACGAAATACATTTTTTTTTAATCCGACAGAAACACAGTTATTGAATTGGAATGAAACTATTGACAGTAAAATTATATTTTGAACACACTTTAATATGTATTACCAATTTGATAATATAATTAGGAATTATGTTATTACTCACTTTTAATGAGACTGTTGAGCTTGACCCCTCTTGGAGAGTTCCTGTTTTTTTGGCTCAATATTAGTCAAATTTAGTCGATATGACCTGTATTTTCGAAGATTTTAAACCTTTGACATCTAGTGTCCATTTTATGTGAAAAATTTCTACTTCTATACTTCCCACTTGCTTTATGATATTTTTAAATTAATTATGTCTGCGGCCCATCTGCACCGTGTTCGCGGACCACCGGTAGTCCGCAGGACCATAGGTTGAGAAACGCTGGTCTATATTAACAACTCATTCGCGTCATGTTTCTATTGTTTAGTGATGTCTTCTTATGCGGTATTCAGTTTAAACGATTATAATATCCAGTGGCATAGTGGCGATGAGTTATGGAAAATAAGCAAGTCCTACAAACCCGGCGTTTGCCTTTGCGAACGACGGAACCATGAAAAACCCAAGTCAATTTGGGCGGCAATTGTCAATTTGATTTGAACTCAGGACCTCTTCCCTGTTAGCCCATAGGCCTACCACCTCGCTGTAATTGGTTTTAGTGTGTTCATTGCGACTGAGCTAAACTGATTGCATTTCACAACAATAAGTACATTAGGCCTATAGTTTTCTTGTTGCTAGGGGCAACAAAATGTCATTCATATTTTAATTTACATTTATGTTCTGAAATTCGCATTCAAGCTGTCCTTATTTCGTTTTTATCTTGATATCTGTTAAATGTACAAAGAAATGTGTTAAACAAAAAATGTTCATTTTAAATTTTTCTACAACTTTACTGTGATAGGTTTTCATGTATCGCCTACTGTAATGGATATAATCTAGAAAAATTGAAAATGGATACGAGTATAGTGCCCCTTAAGTCATTTTTGCGGAAATACGGATATAGCCATTTTATTAGTCACAGATAAGACTTTACAATTTTAAATTTTTATTAAAATCGTTAGAGCCATTTTTTCAAAAAACAAATTTTTTAAAAAAGTTTTCATGAAAAGTCCCCTTAATATTTCAGTTGTAAAACTAAATTTCTGGGCGGTTCGACAAAATTTCGAAAAAGTTCTTAATTCAAAAAATGAAGTAACTTAAATACAATGAACCGTTTACCCGCTGTGCTTGTCCACGGACAGACGGACAGACGTCATTCCAAAAATATTTTTTTCGGTTTCTAGGCTTCATGAAACGTGCTCTCCCGGTGTTATCTCGACTTCGATTTTTTGTCACGATCACAATACTTTCTCTATACTACGTATATGCGAGAAAGTAAAAATAACACTTGGAACTGTTCCATCTTTTAATAATTTAAAGGGGGGTGACAAGAAATTTTCCGCACCGGGTACCACCTAAGCTTGCTATGCCACTGGGCTCTAGAATTGTTCTAGAATGGGTCTAGAATCTTAGCATTATTATAAAGAAATTTGATATTATCGTTTAATTTAGGATTCATTAAAGAAGTCCACTTTCTGTATCTGTATAACTTAGTTAAAAGTAAGTTTTCATTGCTTTATGTCATTAGTATACCAGTTCAGTTTCCAATTAAATTTAGATGATGGACAAGTGTTTTGTTTAATAAACTTAAAAGCATTCATTAAGCCATCTAAACAGATATTAAAAAAATTTATCAAAGTAACAGCTATGGCTAGAGTTATCATTAATGTTCAATTTTAAGCAATTCCAATCAATAGCACAAAGGTAGGACAAAAACTGATATTTACTGGAATCCTGATAACTTCGAATTCTGATTGAAGTGCAAATATTATCTATTGAAGGATTAGGAAAACACATTGATGTTGCTAGGCCACTGTGATCAGAAAATGTGCAGTTAAAAACCGTAGTGATTATCTGATTTCTTGGCATTATTGGTAACAGACTTCCTCCTAGTATAGTACAGTATAGGTTTGTTGCTCTTAAAATATTTAAAAATTGTGACATAAAGTCTGAGTTAAAATTAATTTCAATATTGAAGTCCCCATGTAAAATA
This sequence comes from Ectobius pallidus, assembly GCA_964059195.1. Lineage (NCBI taxonomy): Eukaryota > Metazoa > Arthropoda > Insecta > Blattodea > Ectobiidae > Ectobius > Ectobius pallidus. Next base: position 2,478,674 of record CAXKWD010000016.1, read on the forward strand.
TTTCATGTATTGAATTGATTTAAATATATTAAGAACTTGTCTAAAGAAATGAAGAAAGTTAGCTTGTCACCGCAATGTGCATGATATATAGAAACTAGTAAAATGTTAAGACCAGTTACAAGTACAGCTGCAACCTCAAAATGTTGCTCTAAACAGAATTTTTCTAAATTAACAGCTGCAAAATCCACCTTGCCCAGAAGATAGATCACAACACCACCATGACTCTTCACACTCCTACTGAAACTTGATGCACAATTGAAAATAGTTATCATTTATTTCAAGTTCACCAATTTTATTGATAAGAGACTAAACATTTAAAGAGAAAGTACTGAGATTTTGATTTACACTCTTCACAGAACCTGTATTTATTCCACCATTGAGCATAGTAATTTGTTCAAATTTCTCCCATGACTATCTTCTAGTAGAAGGATATTTTGCTTTCTAATTTCTTTGGATTTACTACATATATTTTTCAAACATAATCTGACATTGACTTTTTTAACTTGATTGTTCATACCATAAGTAGCTTCTTTTAATGTACGGTACCAGTATTGACATTTCTGGATTTTGTGACTTCAGCTTCTACGCCTAGCTTAATACCAGTATCAATTCCAACTATCGAAAACCTATTATTACATTTTACTTCAGTATCTTCATTATTAATTAATTGTTTACCAAATCTTTCCGGTCTTTTACTTACTTGTTGCCACTGTTACGGGTAGCACATGTTTTGAGACTTTCATTTTCTAGCTTTAGTTTGTTTATTTCAATGATAGCCTCTTTGAATTCCTTATTAAGCAGTTCAACAATCTTTTCAGTGATGCAACTATGTCTTCTTCACCTTTGTTCTCCATTATTCGTAGCACTTTATTATCTAGAACTTCAACATCCTCCATAACATCTGCTATAGTAACATTACCTACATCTTTCAATGGAGGGGTTAAGAGCAATGTTGAGTTATACGCCATAATGTTTATATTAGGAAAGTAAGTCAAAAGTACTTTTTTAAAAATAGGATTTGCAGTGAAATGTCACTTATTCAGTGTTTGCAATTTCTTATTATATAACTCAACGTCAGTGCCTCCTCAATGATCTTATCTAAACAATGTTACATCACTTCCAGGTTTCCAGATACTATTTTGATGTTAAATTATTTGAAATTTGAATATAGGTCACAGTTAACAAGCACCCACACATTGCCAATCCAAGAACTGTTCCATCAGCAGTCAGTCGTGTTACAATCAATACATACAACTGAGATGAGAAAAATTTGACCTCTTAAAAGTCTGTCTCCACCCACCAAAAGTAAAAAAGAAAACCACAATCTCTTCAAAGGTTAACAGATTGAATGCGTGTTTTGTTAGATTAGACTTCTCACCAAATATTGAAAACACTTCAACATCAAGACCACCCACACAGCTGCCATTGAGAGGAGAAATATTTAACCAAAACGCTTTCTTTATACTGAGAAACCAGCTATGATGCCCCGCTTCCATTACTGATCATGGCCACTTGGAGAGCTCTCACAAGGACATGTCCCCCTCATAAGATAATATGTAACTGGGAATCATAGAACCACAGTAATAGACTGCAAGCAACTATTTTTTAAACCAGTAACAAAGTTTTTAATTGTTTTTGTTTTCCTTTAGGAGTCCAGTAACTAATACTACATACTCAGTTACAAGTTACATGTGTTTTTGTAAGTTTACTGATCTGTGGTGAGAATGCATAGCAAAACATCTTACGCCTTTCTCTTGAAATCTTTTCATTTTACACTAGCCATCACTGAATGTTAACTCTGTTATCTAAATGAAAAGCTGCAGCTTAACTGAGGGGTGAAACATGTTTGCCTTATTGTTTAAAAGAGAAAGTAAGGGAATGCCACCCCCTCAAATTGGTCATTGTGTGAACAGGGAACACTACCAATACAACACAGTACAGTTCAGTTATAAACAAAATTCTTAAATACAAAATTTTGAATTACGTACAGTACTTGGAAATAAAGCCGTAAAAAGGAAAATGTGATAATATAAACCAAACCTTTGACCTCAATAAACAGAATTTTTTCAATGTATCAGTATTAATTTGTACGGGACTTCATAAAAATGATAAAATTATCTGCAATTACATTAAGCAGCGTTCACTGCAGTTATGTGTGTATGTATAACATATATATATATATATATAGTTTTTCATGCAGTGGCTTTAATTATGGTTCTGGTATCTGTATCTGGTACCCTATGATCCCCAGGTGGGGCGAAGGGGCCTCCAAGTGGAGGTTTCATTACCTACACTAATTTTGATATGCTTATTTTCCGAGAGAGGGTAGAGGGACAGGTGGTAAGCCCATCGCCTCGCAACCCCCCCTCTGGAAACTAAGTATTTCTTGGACGTGAAAGGGCCGAGAAATTTTGTCCAGAGGCTCTAATTTAGGCTTGAAGTTCTTTTACGTGCCGTAAAACTACGACACGGGACCCCCAGCTTAAAGTCCCTCCCGGAGGACTCCGTGCCCAGGATTTTTATGTCCTGAAAAATCCATCGACCGCGGCCGGGTTTGATCCCGCGCCCTGCGGATCTAGAGGCGGGCACGCTACCTCTAGACCACCGCGGCCGACTTAATTATGGTTAAAAGCAGTAAAATAATTTGTTATTTAGAAATTAGCTTATCAGTGTACATTAATGGTCGTTCTGGACAACCTTAAATTATGCTTGTTGCTTATGGTATATTTTACACTTTTTAAGATATATCTAACCTTAAAACATGCTTGTTGCAAATGGTACATTTTACACCTTTTAAGATATATCTATCTAAAAGGGGTTATCTACAAGACTCTACAGTATGATTGGTGTTTTTGGAATACCCCGTAACAGTAATTTCTGCATGGTATACCATAATTTAAAATTGTGAAAGTATCCCAGGAAGGTGGATATGTCAGCTCGTTAAATCTGGTTAGTAAATAGGCTAAAGAAAACTCAAAATATGATAAAAAGTGTCATCTACATTAAATAAATATTTCAGAAAAAATTGAAAAGATTTTCTACGTTTTCATGCAGAATTCAAATTTATCTGAATATGACCCCATTCTGATATGATCCTGTTTTCATGCAATTTTTTATTCGGTATTGAAAATAATGTTCCCACAGAATCCACAGAATAAGCTAGCCCCACATTCGATGACCAATTAAACATTTCATGAGGACAAATGAAGTGCGTCTTTTTTTATATTGAAATCAAATTGAATATGTTAGTGTTTTCATGGCATTCAAAACAATCTCAATTCGATCCAATCTCACTTTTTAGGTGTATCGATCTTGAGACTGAAATCAGTCTGAATTCCTGTACGGTAATGACAATTTCAGTACGGTATTCAGATCAATTTGTCCTCATGAAAATGTATTTTTTTTTTATAAAAATAATAATGAGATGGATTGTTACACACTAACTTCACTAGAATTGTCACTAACCTGGACTGCAGTTTCGAATGGCATCCTCATTCATCCTCAACTGGACTCCATCTGGAGTTCACTGTGTAAACTTCCTAAATATTATACGTATTTATTTATTTATGATACAGACATGAGTGTCAACCAGCCTGAGGAAGTGAACTATAAAAAGGCAGTCAGTTACAAACCACCAGTCAAACATTCCAAAGATTAGGTTAATATAGACTGACAAACAACAAAATCGTAGGGCTCAGGATATATGCTAGGGATACCATCACTAATTATTTTATCAATTTTTACTTCCTCTGCCCGTACCATAGATACTATAGGTAGAGGAAGTATTGTTTTCGACCCTAAAATTCGAAGTTGATTTTTTAGCATATATACACGTTTCAAGGCCCCCTGAATCCAAAAATACTATTTTTGGAAACATGTCTGTGTGTGTGTCTGTCTGTCTGTCTGTGTGGAAGTTTGTGAACAGGCTAGCTCCGAAACGGAGAATCGTATGAAAACAAAATTTCGTATTTGGGTCAGGTACCTTCTGAAGATGTGATTCGAAGATTGGCGACAAATTTCTCTTATTTTTAAGGGGACTTTACATGAAGAAATTTTCGTTTTTCGCGATTTTCTCGAAAACGGCTCTAACGATTTTCTTTAAAATTTGCACATGTGTTCCTTTTACTGAGAGCTAAAACTTTTATTTGAAACTTGTTTTCGAAGAAATTCTCTGAGGGTAGTTACAGGCCACCCACTGTTCACCCACTGTTTGTAGAAATTTTGTCTTGCGTGATGAACAACTGAATACGCTCTCTTCCACGGCCTCTTATTCTATATAAGAATGTGAAGTGAGAAAGATGTATTGTTGGCCCGGTATAGAGTAAAGAAGTATCTGAGGGAAATATTCGATAATTTCGGAAATTATTCTTTACGGCGGAAAGTTCAATAAACGTCTGCAGTCACTTGTTCTTTTTTTTAAGTTTGTTATATAGGCTAGCCTGCGCTTTTAGTCGCATCATTGAAAGAAGAGGTATTTATAGGATAATAATAGCGTAAAATTGTGTCTTGCGATTCTGTAAAAGGATATGTGAATACTGCTAACTTCTTTTTTGGGCAGAGGAAGTTATGTGACTTTCACATCAGATTTTTATTCTTGGGAAACCATTTATATGCCACACATAGGGTTGCTATATCACCAACACAAAAATTCAGGACATTTTCACGTGACAACTTTTTGGATCCCTGTTTGAAAGCCTTTTTTGTGTCATCTTAAATATCTAATAAAAATATAAGCCTATCTGAATCAGCAAACATCCACATTTACTCGTTGTAAGTCTCAAATGATTAAATTAAAATACAAAATCAAGAGAGCACAATGAACACATCATAAACACTACAAACAAAGCAAAGAATGGGAAGACTGGAAGAAGGAATCAGAAGAATAAACAAACTGGTAGTGTTAGTGTCTCAGACTTTGATATCTAACGTTTTTTATTTTCTTGGAACTTGGGAAGTAGGTTTACAAACTCTTAAATTAGCATACTTTGTGGGAGCTTATTATTTATTATTTTCCTTTAATACTAAGGAAATTCAGGACATTTTAATAAATTTAAAAATTGAGGCAGGACATCTTTCTTCTAGTTAAAATTCAGGAAAATCCCGCTTTTTCAGGATGTATGGCAGCCCTAGCCACACGTTGAAATCAAATTGAATCCAATCTCACTTTTTAGGTGTATCGACCTTGAGACTCAAATCAATATGAATTTCTGTTTTCATGACAATTTCAATATGGTATTCAGATCATTTTGACTTCCCCAAGAAAATGTAATTATTTTTTTATGATATGCATAGACATGAGTGTCAACTAACCTGAGGAAGTGAGCTGTAAAAGGGCAGCCACTTAAGAACCACCAGTCAAACATTCCAAAGATTAGGCTAATACAAACTGACAAACAGCGAAGTCATAGAGTTCATGATACATGTTAGGGGTACCATCACTCATTATTTTGTCAATTTTTGTAAGAGCCTGCCTGGCCTTAAGGGGAGATGGTAGTTATCAGTGTCAAAAAAATAATTTTTTTTTTCTTAGGCTCATGCAATAGAGCATAGTTTTCTGAACATTTTTATAATAGGTCTTATATGTTGCGTTATTATTAAGCCAAGTAGAGCGACCTGGATGGATAAAATACCACAAGGTTAGAACATGCATGCCATCTTCTGTTCGCTCTCCTGTAAAATTACATTTTTTGTACTTCAGGTACCATTTTCTGAAAATCTATTCATGCTAAAATAATGAAACTTTCAGGAATTCATTAAAGATAGATGACAAATCTCCCTTAGCAGAATTATAGAAAAAGTCTTGACTATACAGAATTTTCAACCATTTTTATTTTAAAAAAAAGTTTTTTTTGTTTAGTCGTGAAGTTTTGATGCAGTTTTCATGCAGTAATATTGTACACATTAGACTGATTGTGCTAGGGTAAATAGTAGAACCTATTGTTAGTAAATTCCCAAAGTTTCACAAAAAGCTAAGCTACAGAATTTGAATAAAGGGAAGGGAAGTAACTGTAAAACTAAATTATCACCTATGTGTTAAAAAATTCTTTCCTACCAAACAGTGAGTTCTAGAACAACCATTCTCTGCTTATTTTAAACTAAAGAGTGCACTTGCAAAGCATAAAAAAATTCAACTAAATCTGACTGTTAACACCTGAGTTATGGCTTCTTGAACATACGCTATATTTTCTATCGTTTTGCTAGCTGTAACTACCATCTCCCCTTAAACAGTTCAACATTGATAAAGAATTAGGAACTACACCAAGTTGGGAGAGTTGTAGAATATGTTCTCTTTCTTCCCTTGTCGTGCCTTCTTCTTATAATAATGAATTTATTGCTGATGACCATAACATTTATATTCAAATTTACAGTTTGGAGTTGCTGTAGTGATTACAAATCAAGTTGTGGCTCAAGTTGATGGTGCAGCTTTGTTCGCTGCTGATCCCAAGAAACCCATAGGTGGACACGTACTGGCACATGCTTCCACAACAAGGTTAGATCTTACTCTTCAGTTTTGGCCACAGTGCTTATTATCATTGTAATCATTCAAATTGGTCGGAAACTACAATAGAACCTTCCTTTTACTTACCTGCAGTTTCCTTTTCTCACAGCATTTGTACTAATATAGATCAGGCCCTTCGATTTTCATGTATTGATAATAATAGTGACCAGATGTTAGGCACTAAGAAATTCAAAAAAGGCATGCAGAAAGGCTCTCAAGCATGCACTGTATTTTTATTTTTTATTCTTTGAAAATAAATGTTGACATTTTACAGTAGTATAAGATGACAAAGGATTCAATTTGTGGGGAGAATAAATATAAAGTATTTTACAAATTAATTATTATTTCAAATCTTTAAACATGCTTTAATGATGACAACATTCCAGGACACACATGTAGATTTACACTTAGATGATGGAACTGAATCGATATATATTTGAGCCTACATACTGTCAATACACAGTAAGTTAGTCCTTGGCAGTTCAGAAAATAAATAATTGATTGCACATCACAAGTTACTTTTTCAGGATTTTTGTCATCTGTCAGTCACCATGTTTATCAGTATCGAAAATGATTTCTCTGCATCAATGTATTGGTGCATACTTACGAAACAAGAAAAATGTACATTTTTACTTGCATAAGTGAATATACAACCTCTTCATTAAATGGTTTTGAATTTTTGTTTTTGTGTGTGTGTTTTTTTTTTGTTTGTTTGTTTTATTTTTGTTTTTGTTTTTGTTTTTGTTTTTTTAACTAAAGCTTGCCATTTGTAGTACTTCAAAATTAATGCAAAAGCAGTTGTGCATCATGAGCAATTTGGTACTTGTGCATACTCAGAGGTCAGACAAATTGTTTCCAAAACATCAATAGATCCAGTCTTCCCCCCCCCCCCCACTTTTTTAACCTTATCCACTTTTTTTCTCCAGAGAGACCGGACGTTAGGCACTTAAAAAGTTCAAAATAAGCAGGCAAAAAGGCACTTAAAAATTGCAAAATAGGCACTAAACTGTCAAAATAATTGCTAAAACATTTACAGTTGCATGCAAAAGAAGACAGTAGGTTGAAAAATATGAACTCATTTTGGATGTGTCTTGTTACTAATTGAAATAAAATATTTAAATCATGCAGTATTTAATCAAAATAACATAGATACACATAATACACATAACCTGATACACATAATATAGATGGATCTAACCGAAACACTGTATAAACAATATTGTTCATTTCATTAGAGCACTGTACCGGTACCACATTCGACATACAATTGGTATGATTAGTACCACCTTTTGCCAATCATTAACAAACATCATTGAATAAGAAGATACTTTTTCAAATTTTCTACTCTTAGGTTATGTCTCCTATCAGACAGTACATTTTTTAGTACTGAAAATGACCTTTCCACTTCTATAGACGTTATCAGAGCGTACTTGTAGAGTGGAAAAATTTGTGGACCAATATCAATTGAAACACTCTTTTCACCGCTAAGAATCATTCCTATATCTCTTAACTGCTGAAAGTCTCTGTTGTCTTCAAGAATCCACTCCAATTTTCCTTTCTCACATTGACCTGCATCACCTGGAACAACTTGAATTTTCTGAACAATGCTGTCCACAACTTCCAGTGAATTTGCCAATGTTTTATTTCTCTCCTCAAGACATTTGATGGCATCTGGTAGGACAGAATAGTGAGCTGTTATGAAAGTCAAATCATTTTGCACAGTGCACTTCAGCAGCAACTGCTTCGCAATCTGTATACAGTAGAACCCCGATAATTCGAGCTAATTGGGGCTGAGGCTACCTCGAATTACAAAAAACTCAGATTATACGGAAATATCACTAAATCAATGGGTAAATCATAAATAAATATTTAAGGGGCACAATAATTAACAATAAAGTTTTTTTTTTTTTTTTTTTTTAAATTAATTTATTAACATCATGTCCCATTACATTAGTAATACTACATGATTGATTGTTACAACAATACACGTTCTAGTACACCTTACTACAATAGTTATTTAAGAATTTAGAAAGATAATGTTATATACAATACAGCTACTAATAATTAGATAATAATATATGTACAATCATTTCGTGATTTTTTTACAGCACTTTTGAATTATTGCCTTGTTCTATTTTTTTTTTTTTTTTTTATTTTTTTATTTATATATATATATATATTTTTTTTTTTATTGATGTAACATGCATCTTATCCTCCTTAATTATAGAGTAGGCCTATTTCGAGTCAACATCATCATAGTATTTGCAGTCTCAACATTTAAAATTGTTCACAATTCATCAAAATCTACCGAATTTACAAACTGCAAAAATTCTTTATAGTACAGTTGTATCATGTTGCTGTTGGTGACCGGCCATTTACCCTTCTTCCGTGTGATTCCGTTCCTTAGTATCGCTCTTTGTGAGTTCAATTTAGGACACTCATACATAAGATGTTGTATTGTCTGGTCACTAGAAGTGCAGGGACATAATGGAGATTGCATGATTTTAAAACGATGGAAGTACGTCCGTATTCTGCCATGGCCCGTGACAAATGTGGTGAAATTTCCAGTTAAATGCAGTTTAACTTGCAGTCTCGATTTAACTGTAGGAAAGAAAGATTTTGTTATTTCTCCCTTTGAAGTATCTCTCCATAAGTTTTCCCACTTCGATAAGCTGTGTTGTCTAATTTCCGTTGATGCTGCTGTTTTGGGAATCCTCTTGTAACAGATTTCCAGTTCGCTGTCTTGTGATGCCTGCTTCGCTAATCGGTCTGCAAGTTCGTTGCCATATTCTCCCACATGCGCCTTGATCCAGTCAAATTCGATCGTCCAGTTTTCTGCTTTAAGTTGGCTGAGTTTCGTCCTACATTGCTCTATTAATGAAGTATGGTTGTTTTTGTTTTTAAGGGAGTCCAGGGTTATTTGACTATCAGTATAGATTGCAACTGTCTTTTCTTCATTGTTTGCATTTGTGTCGTTGAGTTCGTTTAATGCATCTAAGGCTTTCAGAATTGCCATTTGTTCGGCCTGATTATTGGAGCATTTGGCGTCCAGTCTGAATTTTAGTTGGTGTGTAGGTGTTCCATTTGTAAAAATTGCTATTCCCGATCCCACTCCTCGCTCACTTTTACTGCCATCGGTGAATATTTCAAACTTGTGTCGTATACTTTTATTCACTTTCTTAAAAGGAACAACATCAGCTGGATGTAACCATCGGTCATATTGTACATCATGATCAATATTTTCACCTCTTGTTGCATTGTATATCTCGGCAATCTCCTGTATTTTCAGTGTAATCGGTGTTAGTCCTGTTAAAATGCTCAATGCTTCAGAAGATATGGTCCGAAATCCTTTTGCCATTCTAATATTAATTAATCTCTGCAATCTTTGGTATATTCTTTGATTCCTTTGTCTATCCAATGCTTCTATCCACACCGGTGCTCCATATGACATAAGAGGCAGTATCGCTCCCACGTATATTGTCCTTAAAACTTCATATTTGAGCCCCCAGTTGATCCTAGCAGTCCTGGATAAAGAATATATCAATTTTGTACATCTCTCTGCTACATAATTAATGTGTTCATCGAATTTGAATTTTTTGTCAATGATTATACCTAAATATTTGATCTGTTGTTTTTGTTCTAGTTTTTTATTATTTAGATAGATGCAGATATCTTTATTTTCTTTTCGTTTTTTGGATACCAACATCACACAAGATTTTTCTTCATTAAATTGTATTTTGTTGTTTGTGGCCCAAGTCTCGATCTTTTTTAATTCTATGTTAGTGTAGTTCTCTGCTTCCACTGCACTTTTCCCTTCAGTCAGCAATAATACGTCGTCTGCAAATGCTACAATCTTTGTGTATTTAGTAAACTGGATATTGAGAAGAGAATCATATTGTAGATTCCAGTAGCCAGGGCCACAGCAGGACCCCTGTGGACATCCTTTACTCACTTCTCTTTCTACCAGGAAGTTATTAGCTGATAAAACTGCAGTCCTTTGATTGAAGTAATTAACAGTAAGATTGTACAAATTCTTCGGACACTGAAACTGTCGTAACGCGTAAAGAATGCTGGGCCACCATGCTGCATCGAAAGCCCCTTTGACATCGAGACTGACCAGAGCAACACACTTTCCTTGTTCAAGTTATCCTTTTATATATTTCTTGACTGCCATCACAGCATCAACTGTGCTACAATAAAGTACTATTTTCTGAAAGGATGGTATGCACTGTACAATTGATTGAGACGAGGTCCCGACAAAGAAAGATCGAATCTAATGGTTTCTGTCAATCTGTAATAGAAATGCATTAGCAGTCTGAAGCCAAGGTTATTTCTGTGTATTATGAACAAAAACCCTAAGTGGGACAGTTTTACCTGCATTTTTACATGGAAGAATTGAAAGAAAGCTCAAAAGTAACACATTCGGAAGTGCGTAAAACTTACATGCGGACACCATATAAAAACGGGATTTTACTCTAGTTTTATGGAAAATTTTAATTTTCTTAAGACCAGCTCGAATTACACGGAACCTCGAAATACCGGGGCTCGAATTACCGAGGCTCTACTGTAGATGCTGCATCATCTTCACATAGGCTGTCAAATACTTCCACACTCTTGTTAAAATTGGTTGCATAATATTATGCTGCACTTAGCCATGTGGCCCATCTAGTTAACACTGACTGTGGAGGTAAGGCTAATTCAGGGGCGATTTCTTAGAACAACTGAACTCTGGATGGGGATTTAAGAAATACTTTCTTGGTATTGAAAATCAAGGCGTCTACTTCTGGAAATAGACCACGGATTTCCTCACATACTCTATTCAATGCATGGTCGAGGCACGTGACATGTAGCATTTTGGGGAACAGAATTTTGAGCATCTTGCCAGCTTTCATCATATAGGCGGCTGCATCAGAGGTGAACAGAAGCACATCCTTGTACTTTATTCCTTCAGCCCATAATATACTTAAAGCAGACGTGAACAGTTGAACTGTTAATTTTTTCTAACTGCTCACATGCCAGTAGATATATGTTAGAAGGTTGATCCAAGTCCATAGTGCCAATCACAACGTTAGCAATGAATCGGCCACAGGGATCAGTACTTTCATCAGCCGAAACCCATATTTTTTTTACCATTCACCCCTTCTCTAATTCTGTTAATCGCATCATTGTAACAAACATCTACATATGATTTACGTAAACTGGTCTCACTTGGGATTTCCTGCTTTGTGTATTTATGTAGAAAGTTCTTAAAAACTGCATTATCTAGTTTAAATAAGGGGATACCAGCAGCAATAAATGCCTTACACAGATCCACTAAAAACTGAGACTGCCGTTCACAATTAGAGTAGGAAGAGACCAGAGTTGGTTTTGGTTCATCTTTGTTTGCCTTTTTACAAATGGCAGATTTGTGTTTGGCAGTTTGTACGTGTTGCGAAACGTGATACTTCTTTGCACAGTTCACTGATGTTTCACACACTTTGCAAAACAGGATTGTTCCATTAGTTGAGAATAATTCCGTACCGAACTCTTTCACAAAATTATTGAGTTTTTGTTTCAACGATACCAGTTCTTTAGGCATGGAAAATTCGCACTTGTCACACCACTTTCACAAAACACCTTTCTTCACTGAATGAGAAAAGCAACTACTGTATCTGAACGGTCTTGAATGGGAGTGACAGTAAGAAGTTGCCGTGATTTCATTGTTATATTTTTGCCTAACGGGAGTGCGTTGAGGTGGAAAATTTACTTGCTTTCCTGATTATTCTCTCTTTCATGCTCCATCCAGTCAGGCTTTACCTGACACTTTTGTTTTGCACAAACCCCTCCAGTGATATAGGTCAACAAACCTTTAAACAGGAAGTGTGACACTAAAGACAGCTAACCCTAGACAAATGCGGAAGAAACACTTCACTTAAACCTACTCATATAATTTATTAAGGCATATGACAGTGGGTGTAAGCAAATTTAAGTAATTTCATTAACCCATGAGATGCAAATTGCATGTATTTCACCAAATTTTATGTAAATTTTCAATAAAATTGCTGTTTTTCATCAGAAAAGTGGAAATAGGCATATACAGGCATTATAAGTTGAAATTGGCAAAACCTTTATGAAGAACGGCTGTAAAGATAGTATCTTGAACTTCTATTAAGTCATTTTTATAATATCTATAAAGGTTAAGAATAGGCATTTTGCCTAACATCCGGTCTCTAGTAATAATTTATTAACAAGCAGAAACAAAATTAACAAAAAACAAATTTTTCAATTGACATAGAAACCAAGAACAAGGGAATTTACAATACAAGTTTACTTGACCAAAGTTGCTGTCCATTCGTGTCTGTGAACTATAAGAAAGCCTTGTGATAGCGTTGTGACCACTATTTCAACACACATGGACTTTGCACTGATCAGGGAACATAAACCAGGTCCAGCTGTTTAATAACCAGCGGGAGCCTGTGCCTGCCAGATGTCATAAGTCAGCACGTGCACGATATAATAATCTCTATAGGCTTTCTCTCGGACGTACTTCTCCTGTCATATAGAACAAGTATCCCATTGCTAGCCACGTTTGTGCAAAGACATTTTGTTTCTTTGATATTTGCAAATAGAGGATGGCACGATTTATGTCAATATTTTCTGATGGCTCCAATTTGGACATCTGCACATAGATCCACCACCATACTGGTTTGGATGGTGGACAGCTAGTAAGCCGATGATGTAAGGTGTCCATGTGTCTGCACGATTTGCAGAATTGGGAAGACACGACATTGTGGCAGAATTTCTTGTCCTCTGTGGCGATGCCATTCAATACAGTATATGCACTCACTTTCCAGTTAGTTAAAATATTATTCATAGCAAAAGTTTTCCAAATAGTGAACCAAATCATGTTCGGGTATTTGCGAACGATGTTAGGAGGCTTTTTGTTTTGCTAGAGAATATAGTCGTACAGTGATTTAGCAGTGGGAGCAGGAAACGGTTGACTATGTCTGTGAGTGTTTGAATGTAGTCAGTATACTATGTGCATGATTGGTACAAGCACTGGTAATGACTTTCCAGAAATGGATGTCCTGTTCGTCCCCGACACCACATCATGCTGCAATGATTGTGATATCAGTGATTCAGAGAACAAGGCCTACTTTTTTTTTTGTTACTGTATGTGGGAGTCGGGAGAAAAACACTACATTTTCTTGGGAATTCCAAGGAATTTTTCTCCCGAAGACGAAACATTCCTTACTATTTAACCAAGTCACAAATGTGTCATGTACTGCACATTCCAAGCTAAAAATTTAGTACGAACTGAAAATAAATGCCAGAATTTATAACAAAAATAACTTATTTTGAACTTTAGAGGAAAACAAGCAAAAAGACAAAATTAGGCTCTAACGTAAAAATGGGCTGATTTAGGTCCTATAAAAGAATCAGTTTTAGGGATAGTCACTTAGGGTCGTATTCAAGAACGCGACTTTGGAAGACGACTTCCTAAAGTAAACTTTCAAAGCAAAGTTCAACTTTGGTTAAAGTCGAATTCATAGACGTTAGTTGCGAGACTTTGACCGTGACTTTGGAAAGTCGAGATTTGACGATGTTGTTGTAACGTTGGCAATCGTATCCACTGCCTTTTAAATGAATTATGTGTACAAACTGTTGAAATTGCTGTACGTCTAGGAGGCGGTGGGCAAATCTCGAACAAAATAACATCGATGTGCGCATTACACTCAGCCATTTTGTAAAAGCGTAATTGTATTGTGATGATGATAATAACAATAATAATAATTCTTTATTAGCTGTCAGGATACAATGCCCATTATCTTCTTAATTCTATAAGCATATTTTTGGTTATTACAATACAAATAGCGACTGGATAATTAAAATACACATTTATAAATTTCTTAAAATGAAGTATTAATATGTTCATTGTTAGTATTTTGTAAGAATGTCATGTAGGGTTCTGATTAAATTTCCACATAGTTAAGGAATTCTTGTACATCGTAAAATAAATAATATTTTTGAAGTAGAGTTTTAACTTGCTTTTTAAAATGTTGAATCTTTGGAACTTTAAGATTGTTAAGTAGTTTATTATACATAATAAAACCTATATGAGAAATGATGTTCAAGCTCCTGGTAGTTCTATGACAATATAAATGAATATTGTTAGCTGTTCTTGTCTGGTAGTGATGTATTTGTGAATTCTTCATGAATAGGTTCCTAATTTTGTGTATAAATGTCACAGTTTCTAATATATACAGTAGAGGGATGGTAGGGGCAAGATTTTTAATGTTTCGTATATCGGTTTACTTGGTGTCCTGACTGGTAATTGGAGCATAACTTTTAGTAGACCTATTCTTTCTGCAGTTTGAATATTTGCTTAGCTTTTGTTGAATGTCCCCCAAAAGAAATGCTTAACTTAATACTGAATGGACACAGCTGAAATATGTCTTTAATAGCCTACATCTATTGTTGATACCTGACTGAGTATATGAATAGCATAACATAACTGGCTAAGTTTGTTACTTAAATTTGCTATATTTGGTTCCCATGTAAGATCCTGGTCAATCCATAGCCCAAGAAATGTTGTAGTATTTATTTGGCCCAGTGTTGTGTTATTAAGTCTAACTTGCAGGTTGCCTATAAGATTTTGTGAATGAAAGAGCATAGGCCTATGTATTGTCTTATTGGTATTTAGAAAGAGTTTTTTCTCTTTTAGCTAAAGTTCTAAGCTACTATTTGTTTCACTTACCTTTTGCTGAAGTGAATGGAGATCGCTGTCACAAAACTGGAGTTTCAGTTCTCTTGTCATGAAATATTGTGAATTATTCTGAATCATGAAAGTCTCGAAGATGCCACCAATGACTGACTATGAACAGTGATCGAAGTGGCTCCATCCGGCATTGAGATTCAAGGTGCACAGAGGAATGAGCAGGTGGGCCTGTTTTCTTAAAAGAATAGGCCTACTGTCCAGAAGCAACGCGAGGTGGCTTCACAGTATTTAGAAGAGAGGAAACAAATTGAAATAGAGCAGCTGAGAGAGCTCCATGAACCAAAACTACAGCTTAAAGAACTTCCATGCTGCAATGATGAAGCAGTAACAAGAAATACACGATCTCACTTTGCAGAACATGAAGGAATTGCACCAGAAAGCAATGAGAGATTGATTTCCTTTGCCTGTAGTTTTCAATTTTATTTCAATGTCCATACACATTACATACCGTACATACATAAAATCAAAATATTATATACAGCTTTTCAATTCTGGATTATGCCACGCTGAAACTGCTCTTTTAAGTAGCACTAAAGAGGCTCTGGTGATTGTTTTTTAATTGCACTTTTTAATAGGGCAGTATAACATGCAGCACAACAGTGGACTGCATTACCTATGTTGAGCAGGTTGCTAGGGGAAAGATTACAGGTAGGCGGGTGGCTAGAGGATTCAGCCATCACCATAGCAATGTGCAGTGGTGAGTGGAAAGAGGGCCAGAGTTCAGCAAGTATTTGGGCATAAGGGTAATACATGTTGCCCACAAGCTCCCCTTCCACTCAATAAAAAAAGACCCTTGCACCAAACATAATATTTCACAACTATAAATAACAAAATAATATTTCATAATAAAAAAAGACCCTTGCACCAAAAATCATATTTCACAATTATAGGAGTTCGCTCATAGTTGGCTGTCGTATTGTGGAATGTTACCTAACACTACTCGAAATATCTTGCAATGAGATTCCTCCTGGCTATTGCACCTAATGACTGGGGTGGTGCATGATACTCATTGCCATTCTAGTAATTTCTATCATCAGGCTCTTCCAAGCGACCACTATCTGCTGCAATATTATCTAGTATGCTTCCTCTGCAGGTGTTGTGGGGTTGAGGAGGGGTGTCATCAAGAATGGCCTACAAGCATAAGCCACTGTCGCCAACAAGGATTTCTCGTACTAGGCCCCTTTCAAATCTCATGCAGTTGCTACTGTTGTTGAAGATTCTGTTATCATGGGTGGAACCAGGCCATCCAGTAACGAAATCAATAAACTTCCTCTCGTGGTTGACGACAGCCTACAACAAAATACAATTAACATGAGCATGATAGGCTATATGATTTGGGTAATACAAATCAAAGAAAAAAGATTTAAAGCATGGTGTTCCACAATTACTCTTCTTACTTTATATCAATGATCTCCCAATAAATACCAGATATTATTCTGTTTGCAGTTGACACAAATGTTTTAGTTTCAGGAGAAACAGAAATATAATCCTACAAAGAAGTAATAGGCCTATGTTGTTAAATGACTTGTACACTGGTATTGCATTTTTCATCAAAGTGCAGAATTCCTTGACCAACTCAGGCAGGCAGCACCGATAGGGATAAATACAATGTCCTCACTATTACAAATTTAATTACATGCAGATTGAACTCAGCGATGGTCGAATAGACTACAGATTATAAATGATAGGCTGATGTGTTATTTTGTATGGGATAATATGATAGTACATAAAGAATGATGAATATCATCTTGTTCATAGGAGTTACTGACACTTTTAACTTGTAGGCCTATGCTAGGTTAAGGAAATGTAGTGTACCGTAAGCTAGTGTGTGGGTGTTTTCCTGAATGTGTGAGAATAAGTGAAAATATAGGTAATTAAGATCTTATGTGTCCAAATAACTTGTACACTGTACATGTATATAAAGTATTGGATTAATAAAAATTACACACATATCACAGCGTTATGGAAATGGCCCTTGAACATATCAAAAGTATGGCATTAATAGGCCTAAATATTTCAGGATGAAGCCACATATGCATGCCTATGAAATATTATTACAGGGAATGGGACCAAAGCAGGGAAAGAAGAAGTAAGAGGTCGTATTATGGTATTGTCCAGCGAAGAGTTTCAGACTTGAATGGTATGCCACCCGCTAGATGACTTAATTAATGCTGCAAAAACAACCCTTGCACCAAAACAGCTCTTTCCAGAGTGTAACCCCCTCCCCCACCTTATGGTCACCTCGACAATAATTACAACTTTCTTCTTCAGCTGGGCCACATCTTCTTGCTACCAGAGGCTCTGTAAATATGACCAGGAGGAGGAAACAAAAACGAAGAGCTTGGAAGTCTTTCCAGCCTCTTCGCCAAAAGAAGAACCATCATTTAAAAATGGAAGCTAATATAAAATGTATTCAAATCTTTCATACTACAAAAACAAATTATTGCTGTATCTTGACTAGACAATATCTGACAGTGGAAAATGACTCTACAATATGTGTACATATATAATAAATGAAACCAAAAAGGATTTTACATAGAAAACTAAAGTTAATGTAGACAGAAGGTCTCATAGCAAACATATATATCTGGGTGAAGCCCTTTTTCTTATTTCAATTCGGGTGAAGCCCTGTTACATTATCACTAAATAAATCCTGAAAAAGAAACAAGTTAGTTTACATCAAGATATACCCTTTAATTTAAAAACAATAGATCTAGAATCATTTAGTTAATTTAATAACCTAAATAAGCTAGGATAAATACTTCAGGCGGCCAGATAATTACAAAATGCAATGGCCTATAAAGTCATAATATAATATGACACACTTCGGTGTTAAGTACCATAAAATATTAGCTAAATCTGAAAGAGAAGAGATGGTAGGCCTAATTTTTATAAAATCAAATTTTCATACAGGTGTGAAGCACCTCAATAACATAATTTAAATATTACACCATCATTCTACAATGATATTACATGCATTTGAATTTCATAATCACATACCTTAATCATTCATGCATACCACAATTTTAAATTCATAAACAAGATTACATAAAATACATGCCCTAAATTCATTATTACATACCTGTTAATACATGCATCTCAAACTCTGGCCAGAAACCAAACACCCATGCAGATTCACACATGCTCCACGCACAAGGCCTAACGAAAAACTACTTCCACCTAGGCTAATGATGGAAATAGGCTCAGATGGTTAGAAGATATCACACAGGGAAAACAAA
This sequence comes from Ectobius pallidus, assembly GCA_964059195.1. Lineage (NCBI taxonomy): Eukaryota > Metazoa > Arthropoda > Insecta > Blattodea > Ectobiidae > Ectobius > Ectobius pallidus. The sequence goes on from CAXKWD010000016.1 coordinate 2,497,170, forward strand.
TACAAAATAATAAATTTAGAAAAACTTCATGCTTCAGGTATGAGGAAGAAAAGGTAGGAACTGCAAGAAACTAAGAAAAGAGCCCATCAAAATATAATATCCCAGCATGCCTCAGATAAACAAACTAATTATATTTACATTTAACCGAATGGTGGCCACAAAATTATCTGTTTAAATCTCAAGCATCCTTCATGCTACATCCATTTATAAGATAATAATTAAAACACAGAATGCCACCATTCCCAAATCAAACACACATACAACGCATGCTTGGGAAAGAAGAAAACACAAGAATATTACATTACACTATCATGCAGTTCCCACACCCTAATATTGATTTACATGAATATACAAAACATCTTCCACATACCTTAGCAATGAAGAACCAAGGCCTAAATGCAACTCACATTTTGCTGCTAAAAAAACATAACACTACGACACCATGACTAATTTTTCCCTGGAGTCTTCCTAGGCCAAATGAGGCAGAAATAAGGGTTTCAACCCCTTATATAGGCTATAGATCCATGACGTAATTGCGCACTCGCAGTGCTAATTTTATTCCAAAGACAAGTATGATTCTTTAAGGCGACACCATCTTGATGGCCATGCATAAACAACTGCACAGCACACTGCTACAGATACGGCGTTGCAATTCGGTAGAACTTTAGATATCTTTAGCGGAGAAGCAGAGAAGGGGGAAAGGAGAAACAGTGAATGCCCTCCTAGCTCTCAGCTGTTTGCCTATCGAGAGAAAAATTCTTTAATCTGCCAATGTGACGTAATCCATTATTGCGACAACACTCACAGCTCATGAATAATTACATTATTGCGAAATAATGATAATTCTTATTTATGCTGTAGCAAATAAATGGCCTCTGAAAATAATGAATTGCTACAAACTCCTGCCCCATGAGTTGGAATATATGCTGGATATATTCCAACACTAAAGTCAAATTATACATGAACTATAGCAAAGCGAGATCTGAGTGACTGACCAAAGGTGTCCTTTCACTGATAAGGCATGCCGTCAAATCTTCCTGACCACTTACGAGCACAACCTCACTGTCGTGTCATACCTGAGAGCAAGTGTCCCCTTAACTTGCATAACAGTGATCACGATCCACTAGTGTCCAGACTAGATGCTCAGCGACAGCCACTGAAGTATTTACAGAGACGAGACGTAGGGCGAGATACATCTGCAAGTCTCTTTCAGCAGGCAAAGTCACTAGGTCAGGAACCAGACTCTGGCAGCAACCCACAGTGAAGGCACCGTCAGCGACATCAGTATCTGCTTTACAGAACAGTCCATCCTGTGAATAGAAACTTAGCGGCAGATAACAGAATTCAAAAGAAAGAGACATGAAAATAAAAACCCTTTTCTAACTCCTCCGTTAAGAAACTAATTCAAGATTAAATATTTTTGAAATATGCTACTTAAATAGAAGTTTCAGAGATTATTTATGCATCAAAATTTAATAAACATACTGTATTTTAACTGATTCAAAATTTTTCAGAAAACCCTATTCTTAATCCATTCACACATGCACACTTACAATAAAATACACTAGAAAATCTATGAATCATACCAGCAAACACACTACCTAACATAACCTACAACTTTAAAAATGGGTTTGTTTCCAAAGAAAAAACTTATTCTTATTTACATTCCAGGATTATAGTTTACCTCCATTTATTATGTACAAGTCACGTCAAATCGGTAATTACTTTGGCCGAAGAGAAGCAGAAAGATGGCAGAAAGAAGCCCCCATAAGCCTCCTCCTACTAGAGCACTGCACGACTTACTCTGTACTGAAATCTCATCAAATACAAAGGCCAAAGAACAAAAGACATTATCAAGGCTGTGGAGAAAGACAAAATAAAGATGATCATTTAAATCCTAGCCATAGCTTCCTTATGATTCGCAGTGGCATCACCAACAGCGACATGACTAATGGTAACCTCTAACAGCATTCTCCTAGCTGTCGAAGAAAACCACAAACATCTCTAAGAATCTAGCTATAAGATGCTAAGGAAAAACGATTAGAAACAATAGGACCAGTATTCCTCTCGGTTCTGGGTAATACTAAATCCTACAGTACGGTAGCATTTAAGCTTTAAGCAGCAACAATATCTCAAGAACCATAGGTGGGCGTTGCCCCTACACTAGGCATGATTGGAGAAAACCCAGAATGCCCCCCATAAGGCTTCTGAGCCAAAAGTCTCCCCTCAAGAATTGTTTTAAGGCTGCGTTCAAGAAAGCCCCTTCCGAGCCTTTTTGAACAGAAACAGTAGAAAAGAGTGCACCAAAGTCGATGGCGGCCAACCATGACCCGACTGGAATCCTACATCAGTCTAAGCCACTCAAATCTACAGTACAGTAACTTCAACTGCAACACATGCAGTTCCTCTGCATCCATCACTACTCCAGATGCAGGCAAAAACATAACCTCTCCTGACTCCTCGATTAGTATCTACATAACCTCTCCTGACTCCCCATAAAATATTACAAGTTCGAATAAACAGGCAACAGCTGACTTGTGTGTGCTCCACTTTGGAAACGGTACCATAAGTCACAGTCAGTCCTAAGTCAAAGGTCAGTCATAAGTCTATTCCTCCGCTTCACCACACAATACAGAAGTTTACATGCCTAAACAAACTTCTAATATGAATAATACTTGAATTATTTTAGTCAAAACCGGTATTTAAATATCTCACTAACAACTCCCCTGGCAGAAAGATCTAGCCAGACACAGCAAGCCTAAAGCTTAGCTGCCTAAGAGCAAAGCCTATCACGAAAACTCAAGAAAAATGCACCAATAATAGCAGAATAACTAAAACACCGACAGGCAAAACTACACAGGGTTCCTGTGGAACTTTCACAGCAACCGAAGCGGCCATAGAACACACAGTTCTAACTGTACCTCACTTCCACAAGGCTATCCCTCCTACAAGGACCTATCTGATGTCTACTCTAACCTCAAATTTGCCATTTCAGGCCACCTAGATTAAAATATTAGAAATCAAGCTCACTGGCCTCTTGAGAATCCTAAGGCCTATTTATAATGATAAAATATTCCTCAATTAACTTGAAATTCACTGAAATATCATTAGAATGACTATCAAGGAGCTGGCACAAGACACATCTGCCACGACACTGCAGACTTACAGTTAACACAGGGGAAGAAAGCAAAATGAGAGATCTATCCTACACGGAATTAATGAAAAAAGAAATGAACTCACCGATAGGTTATTACAGCAGATTGACTACTTCCTACAGAGAGCCACATCACTTTAGAAACTTCATTTTCCTGGACAAGACCTCACAAGCTGCTGAAAGCTTCATCCCAGAGCAGCTGCAGGCTACAGTCTACTGGTGCCTATTTTCAGCTCACCAGAAAAGCTTAGGAAAGCTTCACACCAACTCCAAGATGATACATGAAAAGTAATTTTCACAAAATTAGACAAGTTCAAGGAAACAAACCCCACAACACAAGTATACAAACCCATTCATACAAATAAATAAAATCCCTGCCTAAAATAAAATTAAATTTTTGAAATTTTACAGCAATATGTACACAAAAATCCACTGTCAAGACTACTAATTAAGAGAAAAAAAAAAAAAACAAGAGCGTGGACGAACCCAATGGTTATACAACCACCGCTCTGCTACCAATTTGTAACCCCCTCCCCCACCTTATGGTCACCTCGACAATAATTACAACTTTCTTCTTCAGCTGGGCCACATCTTCTTGCTACCAGAGGCTCTGTAAATATGACCAGGAGGAGGAAACAAAAACGAAGAGCTTGGAAGTCTTTCCAGCCTCTTCGCCAAAAGAAGAACCATCATTTAAAAATGGAAGCTAATATAAAATGTATTCAAATCTTTCATACTACAAAAACAAATTATTGCTGTATCTTGACTAGACAATATCTGACAGTGGAAAATGACTCTACAATATGTGTACATATATAATAAATGAAACCAAAAAGGATTTTACATAGAAAACTAAAGTTAATGTAGACAGAAGGTCTCATAGCAAACATATATATCTGGGTGAAGCCCTTTTTCTTATTTCAATTCGGGTGAAGCCCTGTTACATTATCACTAAATAAATCCTGAAAAAGAAACAAGTTAGTTTACATCAAGATATACCCTTTAATTTAAAAACAATAGATCTAGAATCATTTAGTTAATTTAATAACCTAAATAAGCTAGGATAAATACTTCAGGCGGCCAGATAATTACAAAATGCAATGGCCTATAAAGTCATAATATAATATGACACACTTCGGTGTTAAGTACCATAAAATATTAGCTAAATCTGAAAGAGAAGAGATGGTAGGCCTAATTTTTATAAAATCAAATTTTCATACAGGTGTGAAGCACCTCAATAACATAATTTAAATATTACACCATCATTCTACAATGATATTACATGCATTTGAATTTCATAATCACATACCTTAATCATTCATGCATACCACAATTTTAAATTCATAAACAAGATTACATAAAATACATGCCCTAAATTCATTATTACATACCTGTTAATACATGCATCTCAAACTCTGGCCAGAAACCAAACACCCATGCAGATTCACACATGCTCCACGCACAAGGCCTAACGAAAAACTACTTCCACCTAGGCTAATGATGGAAATAGGCTCAGATGGTTAGAAGATATCACACAGGGAAAACAAATACAAAATAATAAATTTAGAAAAACTTCATGCTTCAGGTATGAGGAAGAAAAGGTAGGAACTGCAAGAAACTAAGAAAAGAGCCCATCAAAATATAATATCCCAGCATGCCTCAGATAAACAAACTAATTATATTTACATTTAACCGAATGGTGGCCACAAAATTATCTGTTTAAATCTCAAGCATCCTTCATGCTACATCCATTTATAAGATAATAATTAAAACACAGAATGCCACCATTCCCAAATCAAACACACATACAACGCATGCTTGGGAAAGAAGAAAACACAAGAATATTACATTACACTATCATGCAGTTCCCACACCCTAATATTGATTTACATGAATATACAAAACATCTTCCACATACCTTAGCAATGAAGAACCAAGGCCTAAATGCAACTCACATTTTGCTGCTAAAAAAACATAACACTACGACACCATGACTAATTTTTCCCTGGAGTCTTCCTAGGCCAAATGAGGCAGAAATAAGGGTTTCAACCCCTTATATAGGCTATAGATCCATGACGTAATTGCGCACTCGCAGTGCTAATTTTATTCCAAAGACAAGTATGATTCTTTAAGGCGACACCATCTTGATGGCCATGCATAAACAACTGCACAGCACACTGCTACAGATACGGCGTTGCAATTCGGTAGAACTTTAGATATCTTTAGCGGAGAAGCAGAGAAGGGGGAAAGGAGAAACAGTGAATGCCCTCCTAGCTCTCAGCTGTTTGCCTATCGAGAGAAAAATTCTTTAATCTGCCAATGTGACGTAATCCATTATTGCGACAACACTCACAGCTCATGAATAATTACATTATTGCGAAATAATGATAATTCTTATTTATGCTGTAGCAAATAAATGGCCTCTGAAAATAATGAATTGCTACAAGAGCCAACATAATATTTCACAATGATAAAAAATTAGTACACGAAAACGGCTATTTTTCATGTGTTAAAGCTCTCTAAACTTAAACAGATGAATTTTCCCTTCACCGCTCAGCAATTGCTCATAGTGAAGTGGTTAAGGCTGCTGGTCAAGGTTTCGTATACCAGTTGATGTGAAATTTACGGTTAGGAATATGTCCCACATAGGCAGGTAGGGCAAAGAGAAGGTCAGAGGAAGCGAGGGAAAGGAAGAGAATAAAGGAAAGATAAATTGTTTAATTTTTCCCAGTTCCCCATTTGCATAACAGATGGCGTAGCTAGTAGTTAAAACGGTGAGACATTTAGAAGGTGACATTGGAACCCTAAACCCCAGTTTCCCCTTTGGCACAATAGATGGCATAGCTACCCTGGCGGTCCCCATTAGAGTTGGTGGGAGGAGCCTAGTGCACAACCTAAAATTGTTTTTCACAGAAATTATTTGGCTACTCACTTGACAATTGAGGGGCTCAGTGGAATAATGACCCATCCCAACTGGAGTAAGTTTGGAGATAAATGGGGTTTTATTAAATTTAATATTGCCAAAAATGTATGAGTCACACTTTAGTGAAATTTAATGTACATCTCGAACCTATAATAAACATTCTTCCTGCAAATGATGAACCATATGCATATTATAATTAGCCTAATTTTAGCAATATAAGAGTGTTAATAACAAAACAAAAGTATGATTAAATTATACACTCAAAAGACAAGTTACTTATTCCAGAATATTACTAGTGTGTACATTAATCTATGTCTTCAACATCAACATTACAGTTTTCGTGATCATCCGATTTTAGGCCACTATAAAATTCCTGATACACAGGAGGAACAAATTTCATTAGAGACATAATGTCATCATATTTTGCTTTTTTTATTTTCCTGAAGTTAGGATATTTTACCGGCAATATCACATTACTCAAGACAGGGCATTTTCCCTTTCCTTTTTGTAGGCTTACCACTTTCTCTGCTGCAACTTCACTAAAGCCTAATTTCACACGCACGGCATGATTACCCTTCGTAAATCGAAACTGAGATGCTTTTCTCATATCCACTTTATGTTTTTCTACAGTTACATTTCTTTTAACGAACATTTTGTTTAGGTTCCCTAGATCTTTAAAATCTTCGGTCTTCATTTCGATAACCTTGAATGGGTTTTTCACCCGGCTTTTCCCTATCAGCTCAGCCCATTGTCCAGGCGTGTAAACCACCTGAGTTTTCCTCTTAACCTTCTCAATAATACCAAAGTCTGCATTGCAGGGAAGAAAAGTATGGCCTGGCACAAGAAATTTATGTTCAATTTCCTCAAACCACCCACAGTCAATCATGTACATCCATACTCCCATTATTGTGAAATTTTTATTTTGTCCAACACATGAGTCACTATAAACTATGAGTTTTCTTTTACCTGCTCTGTCTTCAATCAGAGGAATAGCTCGTAATAAACAGCTGGCTATTTCATCAGCCCCCCTTGAAGCAACAGATTCAGGCCAAACACACATTATTGCATTATCATTGTTGCACATGTGAATGCCGAAGTTGTAGGTCCAGAGCTGTCGCTGATAGAACACACATTCCGTTGCAAGGTGAGGAGTTGGAAGTGCCTGCTGTAAGTCCATGGTGATCACAAGAGTATCACTGTCTGAGGTTCTGCATCCAGCTTTGTCTCTCCTTAAAGACTCATAAGCAGCTTCAGCTTTTCGAAGATGAAGTTCATACTCACGTGGTTTTGGATCTATTTGCTGTGCTTCATCACACACTTTACACGTGTCAGTAGAGGGCAACTTAAACCCAATATTGTATTCTGTATTAAATATGTCCCTGAAAACATGTTCCTTAACTGGTTCTGTATTATTATTCTTACACTTCCCAATATAAATTTTGTACATTTCTGATATAGAGTGTACAGCTGTTATGTACGATTTATGAGGATTTGATCTACGACTATAATGAGACGTGTACCTTGGAAACGCGTCAATCGTCTGCTTCACAAAATCTTTCTTCTCGTGAGATATTGTATGGGGTCTGTTTTCGTGTAACCCACGTTTGTCTTTAGGAGGTGTATTCTTAGTCTTGTCAGATGAGGGATCCTTTGCATTTTCATCACCTGGAAGAAATGCATTTTTATTAGCGACATATCGAAAATAAATTAACAAATAATATATCAGGCCTATTGAAAATATTAAAATTGGAAATATTTTACTCACCCCTGAGTGTTCTCAAACGCCTACTGGTTATCCCGTGAACTGTGCAGAATGCAGTTCTACATATCTGAAGTTTGTGACCACTTTCTGGATCTCTAATGAAATATTTGAATGTTCTACTTCTTTGTGTAAAATCAGGGTGCAATCTATCTTTTTTGTACGCCTTTCTGCAATTATAGCCCTCAACTAGTCCAAACAGGTATGAATTTTGCATATTATATTCTGATAAGGAATAGAAATCGAGAAATATTTTTTCTTTTGCTTCTTGCAACAGTGTTCCGTATGCACAATATGCTGTCTGACAGCAGTTCTCCAGGTTATCCAAGCTTTTGCTGGGAATAACTTTTCCAGAGGCCGTGACATACTCTTTGCCACTATTTCGTAAAAGTTTTCTCTTGGTTTTCGTCCACTCTTTTTCGTTTCTTTTTCTTTTTTTAGGCTTTGAATCACCACATATCGCACTAGAACTCCCTCCCGTATCAGCCATAGCGAAGCAACTGCTGTGTGCAGCGTGGTGGGTGCAGAGGCGGGAGGACAAGGTCACGCGCCTGGAGTTGGGATGGGTCATTTTTCCACTCGCAAGCTCCGATTTTCCAATTTGTTCCCTCAAATAAAGCCTCATATTCCATCTTTGGGATGAAGATAGAACTATAATCTTCTACGTGCTGACAGAAGATGGTAGTACGATACTAATTCTGCAAAAATCTAAAAATCGTCCGTCGGTTGGGATGGGTCGTTTTTCCACTGAGCCACTCAATTTAGACTGAAGATACTTTTCCGTTTACGGAATACTTCAGCATGTTCACCATCAGGATTCATTATAGGAACATCGATGGCTCCCACAACCCCAGGAAACCTGGACCTTTCATACACATGCTGGCTGACACTCAGCTTGATCCGGGAACTTGACAAATTGTGGCCTTTTCCCAGCAATTAATTCAGATATCTTTCTTATAATCCTGCTCACAGTTGGCTGGCTTACTCCACGCAAGTCTGAAAATTACCTGTAAAATATGTAAGGAAAACAATAACTATTGGGTACATTTATATCATAACCTTAAATGTTTGCAAGACCATATAACATAACCTCTATAAAATGAAATACACTATAATATAAATCTGGTCTTTTATCCTTACCTGTAGCATAATATCGTAACTATATTAGTAGTAGATACCGGCGGAACTGGTAATTATTCGACTAAAATTATTCAGTCCATCTTCAAACATGGTTACGAGGATAACACCGTCTGCTTATCAAACCTAGGCTAGCTTTAAATTCGCTATCCAAATTCAATAGGGTTTTGCGCATCTCTAATAATACGCCGAGGAACAGGTGCAGCGTCGATAATTTCCTGGGTGCCACCAATATTCTCAGCAAATTCAACAACTTCCAAAATGTCAGCCATATTTAATTATGTGAATATGCCAAAGTCAAAGTCAAAGTCGAGATTGCCGGTGACTTCGAAGTAAACTCTCAATCGAAGTTTACTTTCGTCAAAGTCTCGACTGTGAATACGAAAATGGCGACTTTGTTCTTTGTAAAGTCGACTTTCATCCAAAGTCTTGTTTATGAATACCGGCCTTATGAAACATGCGTATACAAGTTTTTGTCCATGTATCACTTAAGGATTAAAATAGGTTTTTACCTAAAATCCGAAGTCCAGTGATAGCTTTATAGCTCCCTAAGGACTTATGGTCAGAATTTTGCATTCAAGTGAATCATATGCCATATTTTAAAATTTAGTGCCAGAATTGTACTTTCTAAGATTTTTATGGACAGGAAAAATGTCTGTGTGTCTGTCTGTACATGCAATAACTCAAATACACTTTATCAGATTTTCATGAAACTTAGTACATACATTTATAATGATAATTCTTTCACACTGACTTCACGGGACGTATTTATAATGTCCATGGGACGAAGTCTATTAATTTTGGACCAAATCTCTGTATATAACAGGCAATGTTTGTATGTGTGTCCTTTAAAAACTGAAAAAACTACTGGACCAATTTATGTGTGGTGTTTTGCAAAACAATCTGTGTTGCCTAGAGAGGATTTAAAGCTATTGAAATTCTCAATGTGACCAGTAGAAAGAAAGTTTCTGAAAATATTACACTGAATTCATCAAATGCAATTCAGTTCTCATGACAACAATATTGTTCCCAGTGTTCATATAGGGCTTTGGAAGTTGCAATACACTGGGCTTTGACAAATAACACTACCCAGCTTGATTTTGCAGCAAAGCATCTAATGAGTGATTTTAAGTAAAAAAGGTCTCCTGATTTCAGAAATATCTCCTTACTAACATTGATGTTTACACTGAAACCTCTTATTTACGGACATCGAAGGGATGTAACAATCTATCCGCATCTGGGAGGTGTCCTTTATTGGGAGGGAGTCTACTGAATCTAACAGTAAACTTATAACATGTATTTTGGATACCTTCACACTTTAATTCTAAATACACTCTAGTAAATTCCTTGCAACTGTGAACAAGGTAAGACCAAAAAAGTAAAATTCTAAATCTACAATTACACAATTACAGTTTTAAAGTACGAACAGTGTGCTTTAATAAGTCACCTTTCTGTTGCAAAATGGTCCTTTTTGGCTTCCTTCCTTTCACAGAATTTATCTGTAATAACACTGCTTTTAGGTTTTTTTCTTCTTCTTTCTTTCTTCCCCCCCCCCCCACACACACACACACACATACACACTTGATAACTTATACTATCTTGTGGATTGTAATATAATTTTGTCAAACCTTAAGTTTAGATGCCATGTCTCCGAGACAGAGCAACTGAGCGAAGTGAAAAGTGAAGAGAAAAATATACTCTAACCTACTACCGTATTATGTGTCTGGTTCAATTTCGTTGTCACGGAAACTTTGGACCCATCAGACAGGCGAAGTTTTATGACTTTGTGTATCCATCTACTTTCAGCTATTTAGGAGGACTAGCACATGATACGAGATCCTTATTGTCTTCTTTCATTTTAAGGAATTTGTATACGTTTCTGTACAATCTCGAAACTAAATTTTCCAATTATTGTTAACACATTAAATCTTAGATATCCAAGTTCTGTCCGAAGTAAGGAGAAAAGCAAGCATTAGGACTGTCAAACAACTGTCCATGTCCGTATCTGAGAGTACGTGAAAGTTGAATTTAACATTATTTCTGTATTATTTCAGTTGGGACATGAAAGTCGGTCCATATATAAGGAGTGTCCTTACCTGGGGGTGTCCGTAAGGAGAGGTTTCACTGTACTCACTTCCAGATGAGCTAGAAACTTGAAATTTTTGGCAGAGTTACAGCTTTTAGCCTAAAACCGATGGGAACATTCCAAAAATTTAACTTTTTTATTTTCTTCTTCCAAAATAAACTTTGAATTTTAAAATTTTTCACTGCTTATTTGTATGGCTTCAGATGTTTTGACAAAAATAAAGGTATTGGCTTATTGTTGACATGAGGAATTCACTGTAAATTTGTTCTGTTAATATTCTAGTTATACCACTTATTCCTTCACATATGCTTGTCACACTTTCTAAAGAAACTGTGGTTTAAAACTTAATAGTTTCTGAAATACGGCCTATTAACTCTATCTGGCACTTTGTTTTATCAGTTTTATAGTGTAACTAGCTGAAAAGGCCCGGCATCGCCCGGGCTTTGTATTTTTTAATTTGAAATTAGCTTATGGAGGACTTTCGATTTTGAAACTCTAGGTCCTTATATACTATGTATGTAGAACTTGAAATGAAGAAAACGATTTATCAAACTATTCCATCAGAAAACGCTAAATATAGCTTTTTATGGCTCATAGAGGATGTCGAATGCTGCATTCCGTTGCTTCTACACATCATGCCTGGGATGGGTTGAAATAAGAAGAAACATAAATTACATAAGATTGTATTGGCTTGACGGAAAATTTTATTTCTCATTCTCATGTTACAACCGTTTCGGGGCTGAAATAAAAGAGAAATGCAGTATCACTTTCATACTTTCCTCCCCTAAAACCCGGGACATAATATACTGCGAGCATAGGACTCAAAATGTTCCATCCCATGCTTAGGGCCTATGATAATTCTCAACTAATACAAAGCCTATGGATAACGTATCAGCGGAAAGGATTATTTACAGACTTCTGATATAGCATACTCACACACTTAAGTTATCCCTGCAATACGACTTATTCTACATCAAAATGTGAAGTGAGAAAATATTTCTTATGTCGAGGGTAGAGAAAGTTATGTGACTACATCACACTGTGCTTTATTTTCGTGGATTTCAATTTCAGTGATTATTTTCGCCAATATATTACATCAATGGAATCATAATTCGTTAAAGTCCAGCATTATATAGTCGCCAAGGTCCTATGTCATCACAGTAAACAATTCACTGTTGTCATGTGAACTAAACAGCATTTCATTTTTTTCAGTATAAAATTCTCAGAAATTATATAATTTTCAAGGGAAGGAGAATTTTGTTTGAATTTTAATGTTGACCGCTATACTTCCCGGGCTTAACTGGGTATGTGTGCAAAATTCCGTGTAAATTGGTAAAGAAATGTAGATTTGTATAAGGAACAAACATACATACATACATACCCACATATCCACAAACACACATTCGACTTTATATATTAGATACAGGGATCAGCAACACATCAGTCGTGATAGACTGGTTGATCGCAAGGCTATTTTAGGTAGCTCGTAAAAGAATTTATGCTAAGAAAATTAAGATTTGATTTGTTGCGCCCGGTGAGAAATGCCCAGTATTAAACAATCTAGTTCTGAAAATAAAGGCATTATATTGCTCTATTTATCTCTGTGAATCAACATTTTCAACCGTGAAGTTTATAAATATACTATCAGTGTTCATTTACGTATGTAAATTCACATTTAGGTTAGGTAAAGGTTACATCATTTTTACGTATATAACATTTATTATTATAAAGTGTTTTCTTTCTTATATATTCAAAGGGTTTTGCGTATCTTTCTAAATGTATATTTTCTGTGTTTTTACCTTATGTTTTGTATAATTTATCATTTTCAATGTGTTTACAAGCATTATCGTCCATGACATTTTGATTAGTTTCCAATTTGGTCACTAGTTGTCTAAAGCGTCATTGTTACCAACATTTCATGCCTTTCTTGTTTTATTCGCGAACTTTCATAGAATCCGCCAAATTTAGTTTATCGCTAATTAATAGTAATTCATTTCACGTATTCAAATCTTGTGAGTAACTTTAGATTCTAAACTTTCGTAATTCTTTTAATACATGGTAGGAAAACTTTTCATCAAGTCAAACGTCTAAAAATGGCAATAGCGTCTTACAAAATTCATAACTTTTACAAGCAAATATATTCTAAAGTTTATAATAAATTTTTATGATTTATATATCATGTAATCACTTGCAATTGGGTCTAAAATATACTTCATTTTCAACTTTACAAAGGCCCTTCTTTTGAAATTGTGTACATATGCTTTATTCGGCATTCAGCGACTTAATTGTTGCTGAATACTAGGCCTGAATATCACAACATAAGTTTTTATTGGTCAGAGCATTTCACAATGAATTCATTAGCCAATGTCTTTTTGTTGAGATGGAAAACTTGTAACGCGTAGTTTGATTAAATATATACGAATGTAGCTTCAGAGACGCTTCAGAGACGTGAGAGACGCTTCAGAAACCTCAACAAGAAGGATCGCGTTACGTAGTCCATGCAGTCCATGCAGTTAATTAATTCTCAATTTCAATCAACTAATTTCTACAATCGTCGGAGGCCCGTATTTTATGTTTTAAACGCGTGCGTCTTTCATTGATCTAATCTGACGTTTGTCAATTCACCAATCGATCGATCACGAAATAACTCTTGAAAACACAATCAATCAACATGGTCGCAACATGGCGTAACCATGTCATAGTGTAGCAATTCAAACATTCAATTAATTGACATTCTAATCTCAACAACTGTTCGAAAATCATACATTTTCATACGTTTAATTGTGACATTTTTCATGTATCTAACAATAAATAACCAATTGTTGTACTAACAATCTCAACACAAACACGAGTGGTGAACTTACTTCACACAAGTGAAATCTTATCAAACAAATTCAAACATATTGTATTTCATAATTATCAAGATTAAGTGAAACAGTGTATCACTTATTTCATCGATTGTAACTTCAAGCTAGAATCAACAACACCGAACCATCTAACTTCAAGGTGACATCAACACTTCAGAAGTTCAGACATCAAAAGAACACAGTGAACAGTGCAAATTTATAGTGTATTTCACAACAGTGTAGTGTATTTCACTGTATCTATTCACAGGCTAACGTCAGAATCAATAAATTAGGATTAATTTATTCATTCTTTCATTTCAATTTCGGAAAGGATTGCATCTTAATACTGTCCACTAAGCTTGTCAAGCAAAATACTTTTGCTTTAATTCTCCTTTATATTTCAACTCTTTTCAAACCAGATGCAAACCTTTTCAATCAGTGATGGGAAAATTACAAAAAATTAGTAATTGGGCTGAATTACAATTACTTCAGAAAAATTTTACTTAATTACAATTACAAATTACTTTTTGAAAAAGTAATCAGTAAAATTACAATTACAATTACAATTACTTTACAAAATGGCAGTACCTAAAAATTCCTTTTTTTGGGGGGGGGGGGGGGGCAAAGAAAAGTATTTAGTAAAATTACAATTACAATTACTTTACAAAATGTCAATACCTAATTTTTTTCTTTTGGGGGGGGGGACAAGGGCAGAAACTTTTGGGCCATTCAGCTAATAATGTTCCTTACGACGGTGCAAAGTCTAAAATTATTAATGAACAAACAAACAAACAAAGTATTAAAAAATAATGTAATACAAACAATAATACTTATTTACTTATTTAATAGTGGATAAAACAATCCCCTCCAACACACAGCGTTTCAACCTGCCCTCCAGGCCTTTCTCAAGTGTACTGAATTGAAAAAATCATAAACAAACTGTCGTAACTATGTAGCACCTTTTTGTTGTTACTGTTTTGTCTTGTTGTTTTTTGTTACTATTGTTGTTGTTGTTGATCATTACAGTCTCCACCGTTTTCTGCTTCCCGCTCCCTAAAAGTGTTATCTCTGAAATGCTCATTTATCCATTCCCTCGGGATATCAAAATTATTATCATAAATTGATCTTGGACAGGGAAATCTTGGAACTCTATATGTTCTATTTAAGTTCTTAATCACATTAATCCACTGTTCCCCTAAGTCTCCCTCGTAATTATTAAAGCAATTATCCCTCCTTCCAATGATAGTCACGGTTTCACCAATTCAGTACACTTGAGAAAGGCCTGGAGGGCAGGTTGAAACGTTGTGTGTTGGAGGGGATTGTTTTATCCAGTATTGTAAATAAGTATTATTGTTTGTATTATATTATTTTTTAATAAAATCATAGTGGAAAGAATAGGACCGTAAATTATTTTCAATTGAAAACAAACAAAGCACATCAATACCAATATTTCCATACGCATTGAGTAAATTTTGTTAATATTACCTCTAACCTGGATATTAGTTGTGAAAACAATAATGACGACGTTTGCCTATAGGAATTGAGAATGAGAAGCAAGTTTCAAAATATGCTTCATTAAGAAATGTTCTTACTGAAAACATTTAACTGAAAAAGTTTTAAGTGGGAAGAAATAGATATTTATTTATTTTCCCACGGCTTACAATATTATGCATAATCTTTAAACATCAAATAGTGAAGATGTACATAGTTATTCCAATGCCATTTTTAAAATGTCTGATGTTATTGCATACCGAACCCCGTTCTGTCTGCGCATGATGCTTTCCATGTAGAGGTGTTTGTTTTTGTTGATTAGCGATAAAACGAAATGAAGTATTTTGATGTCAAGATTACATTATCTTGATATATTAAGATGTTAGGTACCATTTGCGGGCAAGTGCAAGCCGCGAAATAACGCGAATTTCGTAAATAAAACCACAAACGCCATAATCTGCGAAATAAAACCTATTTTCGGTATTTTTTTCATTTTCCCCTTAAATCGATACGGGTATCACATGACTCACGCAAAATGCGCGGGACAAAAATAACAAAACAGTTATTTGAAAACTGTTTTGCAAAATAACAGCTTCACGCCAACCAACTTCAGGAAGTAGTCACTGCTTCTGCTCCTGGAACTGTTATTTTGTAACTGCTTCATGTAGCAATCACCGTTTCTTTATAGCTGTTCTTCGGCCTGCACATTGTCTGGGTCCTCATGGGATTATTTCCTGTAACTATGTAACCGCTTCCTGCAGCAATTTTTTTGTAGCTGCTTCTTCTAGCTTTGTCTTAGCAAAGAAATAGAAAAATAACACCATGGTGGCAAAACAGTTTCTTCCGCCGCAACAGAATAGCAGGTTATTTTGAAACTGTTTCGTTTGAGAAGCAGTAACAGTTGAAACAGTTTCACAAAAAGAACAGTTTTTCCACAACTATATGCGTGTATTGTTCTGTTCTTCCATTGTGGTAGCCAACAGTCTTTTTAACTAACTGTAGTTATTTTGCTCTAACTTCTACTTCTTGGCAACATTTTTGCGATCAACCAGAAAATTGAAACAAAAACGAAACTTTTAAAAATTGTTTCTTTAACCTTTTTGAAAAAGCAGCAGAAATTTTCTTGTTCTGTTGAACACATGGCTATTATTATTATTATTATTATTGTTAATAATAATAATAATGACAATAACAATAATAATAGGCCTAGGAATAATAATAATAACAATAACAATAATCATATATGCATGACGTCCTACGTCTTTAGTGTCTTTAAAAATAATAAAAACACAAAACACCACCTTTTGAATTTTAAAACAACAAATCTTACAAAAAATAAAAACATTTTCAAACACCTCTATTTCCATGCGTTCCTTTTTAAACCGAATCTGTAAATCGTTTCAGCTTCACTACAGCAAATAAGGGTTAAAAAGAAGGTCATGATAGTTCATGTAGCAAAGTGACATTTACAATAGTGAAACCCCCGCAACACATGGCGTGATATTGCAGTATCACAATATTATTATTGTGATAAAAATTGATTTGATTAAAATTAGAAAAAGACGAATACCTACTATCAGAATTATATGTGAATGTCACTTGTTGTATATCACTGGTCCTCATACAGCATACATGAATTTTCAATGCCAGAAGCAGTATTTTCAGCAGAGCCTCTAATGCTCGGTAATTAACTTTGAAGTTGAGGTTAGTTTGAGCTTAGTTTTATACTGTGGAACACATAACCTTCTTTTCAAAGAAAGAGATATACATAAATTTTGTAGGCTGAGAACAGCATTTTAATTTCTTGAATACGTCTTGAAATAAATGGAAACCATACAGAAATCTAATTAAATGAAGTATCGCGCCCCGTAAATTGTTCTGGTTGTGGTCGCCATTGAAAAAAAAACACACACAAAATATATTTGACTTCCGCTCATCTCACCTCATGTCGCATTGTTAAATTTATCCGCAGAAATGCTGATTTCCATATCGAATGTTGTGTTGCTGCGTAAATCGCTACAATTTCGCTGCAGCAAACTAAAGTGTAAAAAAGAACGGCTGATAGTCCATGCAGCAAAATCCCTTAAAGCCAGATCTGACTTCGCTTCATCACCGCTGCAGCGATCATACAACGATGTTGCAACAGCTGTAAAGCGCCTTATGTTTGCTTGAAAAAGAACGCAAAGTTCACCGCGACTGCCAGCGAGTAGAAGAAAGCAACATTGCCAAATTCTCAATTCGATACTTTTGATTACTAAAATGTAACGATTACTCAAATGTAACGATTAAAATTTTATTTCCAGAAGTAAGTTCCGAGTAAAAATTACATTTTTTAAAAGTAACGATTACAAGTAAATGGGACCAAAAAAAGGAATCGTTACTGTAATCCGATTACTTTTACTCAATTACTTCCCATCACTGTATACTATGTTTATAGAAACAGGCTAACAAGTGAACCACTAGATTCTTGTATCCAGATGAAGGTATCCAAAATTTATTTTATTTATTTATTAATTTATTAGTTTGATCGAAGAACAAAATTGTTATAGATCTCGTCTGATATACAAAATAAAATAGAATAATAATTAGAATGTAATAGCAGAGTGGTCTGATTCAAAAAATTCATCTAAACTATAAAATGGGTTAACAGTCAACCATTGATGAACAATTCTTTTAAAATTCATAAAGTTAGCGTCTATAGCACTGCAAGACATGCAGAAACAGAATTGAAAGAAGACATTGTACAATTGAGTCTGTTCTGTTCAGGATACAATTGATATTTCCACCTAGTATTGTAACTGTGGACTTGATCATCTGTTATTAAGCTACTATGCCTCTGTTTAACATAAACTAAACATACATATATATATACACTGATTACACTGTTCTACAAATAAAAATGAAATTCATTTTTCTGGGTATAACATTCTTGATTAACATGGAAATTCACCTCCTGAATTCAAATCTGTAATTAGTTTCTCTGTGTCACGCATAGTTTTCAAGTTATATGCAATTTCATGTTTTAAATAATTTTCGTTTCCACACTACGTATTTATGTAGGCAAAACATGTAACTATAAATATTTTAGTCACTTGCAAAATTATTTACAAACATGTTATGCACTATAAAACGAAATAAATGTACACAAGCCTTAATATAATAATTATATTATGTGGAAAGACTTATTTAAATTTAGAAAATATGAAAAAATACACTTTTCTCTAAGAATTTAAAAGTCTTATTTTTTTCTCTTGTGTTCAATTTTGCAGTCTCTGATAATGTTCCAGTAGTAGTCAGCAAGCATCGCAGGTATCCATTTCCCTTCATACCGCTTTTCCATGGACATTATATCTTTATGAAATCTTTCACCATGTTCGTCGGAGACATCACTGCAGCTCTCAGGAAAATAATGTATATGTTTAATGTTTAATGTTTGTGTTTAATGTTTGTAAGCCAGTCAACGAACACAAGGTGTATAGACATGGTCAGTGAGATAAAAACTATACCAGTATAGGTATATCACAATTAAAAAATTCAATAACATTGTAAAATGGCATTGTCATCAACCAGCCAGAGATCACAGATTTAAAACGAGTTCGACTTAGATGAAACAGTTCAACAGGAACTTTGTTAGCTATTTTGATACACATGTATTCAAAGTTTTTCATTGTTAAGGAGAGCCTGCACCTGGGGTAGTCTAATGAATTCTGTTGCCTAGTTTCATAAGAATGTAGGTCACTTCTAAAACTAAATGAATTTATATTATCTTTAACATATAATAGACACTCAAGAATATACAGAGAAGGAGCCGTCAATATTTTCATATTAATAAATAAAGGTCTGCAATGTTCATTCAAAGATGAATTCGTGATAATTCTAATGGCCTTCTTCTGGAGTACAAAAACCTTATTAAAATGAGAGCTATTACCCCAGAGGGTGAGTCCGTAAGCAAGAATGCTGTGGAAATAGGCGAAATAAGCAGTTCTGATATAGTTCTTCGGCACAATAGATCTTAGTCTTATGAGAAGGAAGAGCACTCGGGATAATTTATGACAAATATGGATAATATGTGGCTCCCAGGTAAGTCTGGAATCGACTAAAATACCAAGCATATTGAAACTCTTACTCTCATGAAGTTTCTTGAGAGTGAAAATTAAAGATTCAGTTTTAGTATCATTAAGAAGAAAGCCATTAGCATTAAACCAATTTTTGGCAACAGTTAAATTCGAAAGACCATCCTCTTTAAGATTTTGAATATCATTGCCTACATTTAAAAGGGTGGCATCGTCAGCATACAGGATAGTTTCTGAATTTAAATTACAAGCTAAATCATTTGTAGCTACTAAGAAAAGAATAGGGCCCAAGACGGAGCCCTGGGGTACTCCAAATTTTACATTAAGCAGGTTAGATATTTTGCCTTCAACTTTGACACACTGCTTGCGCCCAGATAAATAAGACGACAGGGTCGACAGTTCATTCTCCCTAATACCTAAATGATGTAGTTTCTGAATTAATAAAGCATGTTCAACGCAGTCGAACGCCTTACTTAGATCGCAAAACGAAGCGTGAAGAGATTTACAGTCTTCAAATGTATCTAATACCCTTCTTACAAGACATCTGACGGCACCAGTGGTATTGTGGCCAAATCTGAAACCATATTGGTTGAAGTAATACAAGTTTTTAGATTCTAAGTAGTGACATATCTGTTTTTTCATTACTAACTCGAACACTTTAGAGAATATAGGTACAATGGAGATTGGCCTATAATTGGACAGATCTTGCTTGTTTCCTTTCTTAAAGATAGGCATAACTTTAGAAATTTTTAGACAGTCCGGAAATATGCCACTAGTCAGTGTAGAGTTAATACAGACAGTAATAGGCTCAATAATATAATTGATAATTTCTTTTAGAAAATTATTAGACATATCATAGTAATCTTTGGAATCTGAATTCTTCAAGTTATTAACAACTTGAATGACATCATGCATAGTAACCAAATTCCACCTAAAAATAGAATTGCCTGTGGAATAGTTCATAAGAAGTTCCTGAGATGATACATTTGGCTTACTAATATTCTGTTTTATTTTAGAGGGCTGGTCAATAAAAAAGTTATTAAATTGATCAGCAGGTATACTGATATCATTAGTTTTCGAAGTACAATTCGATTTAATTAAGGACCATACTGCTTTACTCTTATTTATAGACGTTTCAATATATGACATATTAGCTTCTAATTTCGCTTCTTTTATAGCAGCTTTATATCTGCTATTGAGATTACGCAGATGAGTTAATAGATTCGAATTTTTACTGACTTTAACAATTGTACGAAGTGCCATTATTTTGCTTTTTAGGGCGGCTAGATCCATATTATACCACCTAGTTTGAAAACTATGCGTCATATGTTTGTTTTTGAGTATCTTAATACTCTGTAATGGAAAGTATAAACAAAATAGATTATAGAACCATTCAAAAAAATAGTCGAACAATGTGGCACAGCAATTATTCTTGTTAGTTAAAATTAGCTCCCAATTACAGTTTGATAATGCATGCTTAAAAATATCCATGTTGCACATTTTCCTAATGGAGATATTAATATGTGCTTGAGTGGGTTTACTTTTTATGTTAGTATTAACTGTACTTATAATGGCGTCATGATCCGAAAATCCAAAGTCACAGACCTTATTATTATACAAGTCCGCCTTCAAAGTAGTAAACAAGTTGTCAAGACAGGCATTGTCTCTGGTTGGTTGATTTACAGTACGAAAACAGCCATACGATAAAAATAGATTACACAGATTATTACTATTGACAGAATTAAGTAAAAAATCAATATTAAAGTCACCAAATATGAGCAGCTCATAATTATAACCTATCAAATGATGTAATACATTGTCAAGTCTATCCATAAAAATGGCGAAATCACCACATGGTGATCTGTATATAGTTAAAATTATCATTTTCAAGGAGTGTAATAGAATCCCCGTTACCTCGAAGTTGATTTCATCACAATATATCGATAGATCCAATGGCTCAAACTGTATACAATTTTTTACGTAAATAATAGTTCCACCGTGAATATGAGTAACTCTGGAGAAACAGTTCCCGAGTACGTATCCAATAGGGTTTTACAAGGTAGCCTCATATGTATTTAGCCAATGTTCAGAAAAGCATAAAACTTTAAAATCATGGGATAAAAGAGCTGCATTTAAAAGATCAAAGATAGATGTGAATCTAGGAAATGCACTTTTAAAGACATGTGACATCCTAGATCCCTATATGCATTTACCATTTGTTGAACCAGTTGTTCGAAATTTTCTTCCCAGAAAATTTTGCGTTACATTCTTGAAACAAAACCACGCTCTTCTTTCTTTTGGAGCAAGGCATTGTTCAAAATCTGAGTCCTTTTGAAGTTCTCTAATTTGGGGACCCACAAACACGCCCTCTTTTATTTTTGCTGCAGAAAGACGAGGAAACATTTTTGAGAGGCACATAAATCCTCTTCCAGATGTGCCCATGGCCTTAACAAATTGTTTAATAAGGCCTAGCTTGATGTGAAGAGGGGGCAGCAGAACATCTTCACTGGCTACCAATTTCTCATTCAGTAATTTTTTTTTTCCAACTTTCCACTTACGTTCAGGCCAAATCTTTCTTTTATAATGGGAATTTCTATCGCGACTATCCCACTCGCACAGAAAACATCCATATTTGGTGTAGCCTTGTTGCATACCTAATATCATGGCAACTATTTTCAAATCACCACATATTTTCCACTTGTGCTCATTATATTTTATTAATCTCAGCATATTTTTCAAAATATCATATGATTCTTTAGTCATACTTGCATAGGCAACTGGGACAGAAGGCATTATGTTCCCATTGTGGAGGAGAACTCCCTTTAGACTGTATTTTGAGGCATCTATAAAAAGTCTCCACTCCTGTGGCTCGTATTTGAAGTTCAAAGTATTCATTAGTCCACAAACATCATTGCAGAATGTCATCATTATAATTATAAGTTTTACATATTTTATATACCACAGATGTCTGAAATGAATATTTACTCACATGATAAAGAATGTCTCCACCATCCAAATAATGCCAGTTTAACGCTATAAAACTCAATTTTAAATCCTGTAACAATGACTTGCTAATTAACATAAAATTTTACTAGCAACAGGAATGCCACAATCTGAAAATGAAAATAAATGAGGACAAAATTAACTATTGCCAGCTGTTGTTAAGCAAAGTTCACCAACTTGATTACAAACTTAAAATGTCAGTTAAATGAGACATATATTCTCGTATAACTTAAAAACTGTGCCTGATAGCGAATTTCTGTTTTCAGATTTGAATGTACCATGTGGAAATCCTTTAGAAACACATATTTTCATATAAGAAAAATGACCCTTGTAGAACAGTGTTATTGACTGTCAAAATTTTGTTTTTTATGAACAGAGATTTACAATGATCATTTAACAACTGAAATTCATGATTCTGATGTCCATCTTTTGTAACACAAGTATTGAATTTATCCTTGAGGAATTACCCCAGAACAACAGACCATAACATAACGCACTGTGAAACAGAGCAAAGTAAACAAACAGTTCTGAGGTATTGACTAGGAATGACAAATCTCAAATATCTGAGTTGGTATAACACTCTCGACAGTTTTTTCGGAGACATGATCAATGTGATCAGTCCAAGTCAATCTAGTATCGAAGGTAATTCCCAGTAACTTGACACCATCTTCCTCAGAATAATGTTCTCTTTTGAGTGAAAAGTTTATACTGTTGTTTTTTTGAACATTCAAAAATAATTTAATAGTGTTATACCAAGAGGCTTCTTCAGCAATTGCCTTACTCATTAGAAGCGGTACATCAGACGCAAAAGAAAGTCACATTGTCAGCAAACATAACTGAATTGACAGAAACATTAACACCCAGATCATTTACAAAAACAAGAAATAAAAAAGGACCCAGTACAGATCCTTGAGGAACACTGTATTTAATGTTAGTTTCATGGTACGGAATGCAATTGACAAATATCTTCTGCTTGCGATTATTCAGGTAAGGCTTTAAAAACTTAAATTCAGAGTTTAATATACCATAATATTTCAGCTTATCCAATAGAAGGTTATGGTCAACGCAGTCAAATGCTTTACCAAGATCACACATAATAGCAGATGTAACTAAACCTTTGTCAAAGTTAGATAAAATAACAGATATTATGTCCTCAATAGCACTGCAAGTTGACAATGTAGATCTAAAACCATACTGTTTAGAAAATAAAAGAGATCAAGATTCAAAATAATTATAAATCTGGGTTTTAAAACATTTCTCAAAAACAGGTACCAAAGAAATGAGCCAACATCCTTACGACTACCGTTCTTAATGTTGCACTAACTAACGGTGTTACAAATTTGTTGTTATTGTTTAGAAATTCTGAACTGGTAAGATTTGGAGGAGGTACATTTTGCCTTATGTTTTCAACAACATTGGAAAAGTATATATTATTAAAATCATCTGCACCAAGGATGTTCACTGAAGCATTATCTCTAGATTCACTTTTTATGACTAGCTGTACATCAAGAACCCAAGTGATGAAATGGATTGCCAAATATTGCAGGCGATCATGGTTTGGTTATTGAAGAAAACTGGAAGTGAATGCATATTTTATAGACAATATGTGATTAGACCTTATGGCATGTTCTTACTGTGAAAAGAAGACTGTTCAAACTACAGTGAGTCTCACGCAAGAGTTGGCCAATGACGCGGGTTTCTGCGTCGCGGCTGGCACAGCTCCAACTCCCAAGCGATCGGGTGAAATATCTATGCTAATAATGCCGCGGTCGGTGTAATGATTCAGGTTCCCACATTTACAGTTAAAATTACAATGAAAATAACCACGTACCTCATCCAAGAGATGTTGGAAATGTTCTCCTCTTGCATCCACACAGAAACCCGCGTCATTGGCCAACTCTTGCGTGGGACTCATTGTAGTTCTTACTGTGAAAAGAAGACTGTTCAAACTTTTTAATATTTTAATAAAGGCATGTAAATAATGCTTTATCCAATTTTAGTGTCTCATTCATCTCAGTAGATCTTTAGTAGTTAGCCATTTCATTAAATAGTTCATATATATCCATAGGTTACACCGACCCCTGTGTATATCAGTTTTTAGATTATACCAAATAACCTTCTCTGTGTAGCAATTTACCACACTTAATTGTTGTACATTGAATAAATATAAAAGAAATTTACCCATATTTATTTATAACACGCCTAATGTCAGGTTTACTAATTGGGGTATTCCAAAGTCCTTTAATGATCTGCTCAGTACTCTGTCACCGTTAAGTTCACTTCTGGGCTGCTGTCATCCATCAGAGCTGAGATTTTTAAGTTTATTTTATCATCCCGAATATTATCAAATCACCTGTTTCTGAGTCTTCCTTGTTCTCTTTTTATGTCTATTCATGTGGGGGAGCCCATTTTCAGACATTTTGACTGCATGGCCTGGACAGTTTATTCTTTAGTTTATATTGCAGTTTTGTTTGTATCTTTATTATTTCAGTATTTCCTTCAGATGCAAGATGAATCAGGAAATGTATCTATATTAGAGTTATGTTAATTTAAAAATAATAGCTAATTAGCATAAGCTACTAATATATATTTTATATATATTAACCCAAGTTATATTTAGAGATTTGTTCATGCAAAAACCCGAGCTTTCTATGTTGATCCGTATGCCTGCAATTAAAGTTTAAAGTTCTGACAATATTCTGATCTTATGTCACAGAATCCTCTCCTGTACGGCTATGCATTGGAATGTCAAGCGTAGCGACACAACAGTCAGCGTTCGCTAGTTTATTGTTCGAGTTGTATCATGTCTTATAAAATTTATTAGTTTCTCAAGGCATGTCTGGAACCAGTCCATATCTATTTGAGCCTAAGAAAGATCTAATTAAGACCAGAGTACAACAGAATCAATTATTTTGTCAGTGCTAATGTCCATGACTGTATGTTCCTTATGTACTCTGCTGAAAATCCTGGGCTGTCAAATTGACCGTCCCTGGCTAACCAAACCTTCTCATTTTGTGTAAAAGTGATTCTGCTGTTACGTTGCTGTATCCACACACACTTTATTGCAGGTGAAACGTAGGTGTGAATAATTCTATAAAATGAAAGGCAGACATGAAGTACAAATTAAAAGTCTCAGCAAAGGAACTGAAAACACTAAAACTTAAACCTTACACATAGAGATATTGCTAATTTATGTTATTTCGCAAATGCCATATCAATTTACTGCTAACTTATTCACTGTTCGAACTGGTACTGAATTAATTTGCAAATTTCTTTTGGAGTCATAACTGGACAAATAATTGCAAATAATTTGTCAGTTTTGGCCAAAACAAGAGCACAGCAA
This sequence comes from Ectobius pallidus, assembly GCA_964059195.1. Taxonomy (NCBI): domain Eukaryota; kingdom Metazoa; phylum Arthropoda; class Insecta; order Blattodea; family Ectobiidae; genus Ectobius; species Ectobius pallidus. Next base: position 2,522,985 of record CAXKWD010000016.1, read on the forward strand.
TTTTTGAAGTTTAGATTGATTTAAAGGAAAAGTAAACTAAAAATTCAGTATCATTTTCTTCATATGGATTGAAAGAAAATGTTTTTAAGAAATGATATTCACTGTTAGAAATGTTTTACTCCTTCACATTTAATCATAAAATGAATATGTTTATTGTAACTCAAGGGGCGCGTGACGTCATGCTTGACTCAGTCCTGCCCGGTGAAAGACAGTTCACAGCATTCTGTCTACTGTTATGGTTTTTGAGTGAGTATCTGTTCAAACAATGGTTTGTTGTTGTGTTGTGGGGTGTACAAACTCATCGTCGAAGAGTGATAACCAGGGCCCAGATTCTAATGACATGTCATCTTTTTATTGATGCTGCATAGACATTGCCAACCTGTAGATAAATCCTAATCATGCCTCTAGATTATAGAAATACATTTTTATTAGGTCATTTTTTGTCATTTTATGCTATTTTATATTTTTAGGGCATTTATTTCAATTTTGGGTCATTATTTTGTCATTTTCGAGTCATTTGCTTCATTATTTAGTCATTTTTATGTATTAACTTTTTTTTGTCGCTAGCGGTGCTTTCTTTGAAGTATTTGTTTAACGCAAGAAGGAAAAATTTGGCGTTAAAGTGTTGTCATGTCTCAGTCTGAAATGAGAATCAAAGGAACGCCAAAATTTTGTTATATATTACTATTGTTATTAGTTTGACTTGGCACCAGAATCTGTCACCTGCTTTGATTTCAGAGTGCAAACTACTGTTTACCCCCAATAAACAACAATATAATCCGGCAGATCACAAAAGGAAATTCCGAATTTTGACTGACCAGTGCCTCGGTGCCAGTATAAATTTCCATGAGAAAAGAACATTCACAACATAACAGTTATTTACAGTTTTTACAATTTTGTCGAAACTAGTCTATAACTTTGTATGTACAATAATAATTTTTTTATAAATAAAGTATCAGTTTTTAGGTCATTTTCTATAATTATTAAGTCATTTTTTTTAAAATTTAGGGCCATTTTATAGGTCATTTTTCAAACAATTTTAGGTCATCAGAATCCGGGCCCTGGTGATAACACACTTAAAATATCCTAATAATCAGGAAGTTTACACAGTGAAGTATTTATTAATTAGAATTAATAATGAGATGGATAGTACACTGACTTCACTAAAATTGCCACTAACCTGGACTGCAGTTTCGTTTAGGCATCCCTAAACATCCTCAGCTAGATTCCATCTGTACGCTCCTCTGTTGGTTGATCTACATGAGCATCCTCTCGCGGGCCACCAATGAACTTACTAATGAGGTCCTCTTCCCCGGGAATTTCAAAATTCATGAGTTTGTTCCTGTTCTTATGTATATGTATTCTTTCCCAAACTGTCAGTTGTCTTTGTCCTTGTGTCCATTTCTTTAGTTCCGGTTCCATATTGATTTCGTGTCCTGTTTCCCAACGTGGGCTGCCCACGTTTGGGAAGCAGGACCTCATTAGTAAGTTCATTGGTGGCCCGCGAGAGGATGCTCATGTTGATCAACAAACAGAGGAGCATACAGATGGAATCTAGCTGAGGATGTTTAGGGATGCCTAAACGAAACTGCAGTCCAGGTTAGTGGCAATTTTAGTGAAGTCAGTGTACTATCCATCTCATTATTAATTCTAACACTCAAAATATCTTTACATCAATTTCCCAACAGAGATAAGCAACGTTATAAGCAATGGCTGATCAAAATAAAAAGATAAAAATTTGTTCCTAGTAAATAGAGTACGGTTTGTTCACAACATTTTGAAGAAAATGATTACAAGCTTTCGGTACAGTTACGAAAATAGTTAACTGGAGAAACCCCACAGTCTTTTTTTTAAAAAGAAAAAGTGCTGTGTCATCACTCATTTTGCACATCTGAAACACCGCCAATGAAGAAAATCGTCGTACTTGAGAAAGAAGGAAATGAGAGAGTTGTTGCAAATGAATGTGGAATCTAGTATTTATGACAAAAATTCAGGTTCTAACACCATAGG